>OX439484.1:158290009-159632990 GCA_949320155.1 Melangyna quadrimaculata | reverse complement strand
AAAAGCATGGACTACCCCCTTATCACTAAAAATTAATTTTTTTACGAAAGTCTCTGGAACCCATTGAAACGTACATATATAGAAAGGTTTTGCCAAATGCAACCAGCACATCCAAAGCAAACCCTTTTATAATGTCTAGTTTTCGAGATATTTGCATTCAAAGTTTTTTTTTTGAGTTATGAAGGGTTTTATGACTTTGGATGCCTACAGTTCCGCAAATAAGGATATGACGTCATTTTCGATTGCAAAACGCTTAATAAGTTTTTCAAGAGCTATCCATAGCTGTAAACTAGAACATTCTAGCAGGTCTGGTTGCGGAGATATCTTAATTCAAAGTAAATCCATTAAAATCGATTTTTTTGAGTTTTGAAAGTTTGCATGACTTTGGATGTCTACAGTTCCACAAATAAGGCTCGGAAGGCCTTGCGGTTTATTAACCGCTTAATCAGTTTTTGGAGAGCTATCCATTGCTGAAAACTAGAGCATTTTCTGGGCTCTGGTTGCAGAGAAATTTTGATTCAAAGTTAATATTTCTTGTTTCAACCCAAAAACTAAAAATCTTAATATGGCCATAACTTCCAAAATAAGGCTCGTAAAAGGTTGCGGTTAGCGTTGTTGAACAGATAACGGTCAGGTCTTTGCATTGCCGTTCAAAACTCAACTTTTTTTTTCCAATCGATTTTCGAAAAAAAGCATGGACTACCCCCTTATCACTAAAAATTAATTTTTTTACGAAAGTCTCTGGAACCCATTGAAACGTACATATATAGAAAGGTTTTGTCAAATGCAACCAGCACATCCAAAGCAAACCCTTTTATAATGTCTAGTTTTCGAGATATTTGCATTCAAAGTTATTTTTTTGAGTTATGAAGGCTTGTATGACTTTGGATGCCTACAGTTCCGCAAATAAGGCTATGACGTCATTTTCGCTTGCAAAACGCTTAATTTGTTTTTCAAGAGCTATCCATAGCTGAAAATTAGAACTTTCTAGGAGGTCTGGTTGCGGAGATATCTTAATTCAAAGTAAATCCATTAAAATCGATTTTTTTGAGTTTTGAAAGTTTGCATGACTTTGGATGTCTACAGTTCCACAAATAAGGCTCGGAAGGCCTTGCGGTTTATTAACCGCTTAATCAGTTTTTTGAGAGCTATCCATTGCTGAAAACTAGAGCATTTTTTGGGCTCTGGTTGCAGAGAAATTTTGATTCAAAGTTAATATTTCTTGTTTCAACCCAAAAACTAAAAATCTTAATATGGCCATAACTTCCAAAATAAGGCTCGTAAGAGGTTGCGGTTAGCGTTGTTGAACAGATAACGGTCAGGTCTTTGCACTGCCGTTCAAAACTCAACTTTTTTTTTTCAATCGATTTTCGAAAAAAAGCATGGACTACCCCCTTAACACTAAAAATTAATTTTTTTTACGAAAGTCTCTGGAACCCATTGAAACGTACATATATAGAAAGGTTTTGTCAAATGCAACCAGCACATCCAAAGCAAACCCTTTTATAATGTCTAGTTTTCGAGATATTTGCATTCAAAGTTATTTTTTTGAGTTATGAAGGCTTGTATGACTTTGGATGCCTACAGTTCCGCAAATAAGGCTATGACGTCATTTTCGCTTGCAAAACGCTTAATTTGTTTTTCAAGAGCTATCCATAGCTGAAAACTAGAACTTTCTAGGAGGTCTGGTTGCGGAGATATCTTAATTCAAAGTAAATCCATTAAAATCGATTTTTTTGAGCTTTGAAAGTTTGCATGACTTTGGATGTCTACAGTTCCACAAATAAGGCTCGGAAGGCCTTGCGGTTTATTAACCGCTTAATCAGTTTTTTGAGAGCTATCCATTGCTGAAAACTAGAGCATTTTTTGGGCTCTGGTTGCAGAGAAATTTTGATTCAAAGTTAATATTTCTTGTTTCAACCCAAAAACTAAAAATCTTAATATGGCCATAACTTCCAAAATAAGGCTCGTAAGAGGTTGCGGTTAGCGTTGTTGAACAGATAACGGTCAGGTCTTTGCATTGCCGTTCAAAACTCAACTTTTTTGTTTCCAATCGATTTTCGAAAAAAGCATGGACTACCCCCTTATCACTAAAAATTAATTTTTTTACGAAAGTCTCTGGAACCCATTGAAACGTACATATATTGAAAGGTTTTGCCAAATGCAACCAGCACATCCAAAGCAAACCCTTTTATAATGTCTAGTTTTCGAGATATTTGCATTCAAAGTTATTTTTTTGAGTTATGAAGGCTTGTATGACTTTGGATGCCTACAGTTCCGCAAATAAGGCTATGACGTCATTTTCGCTTGCAAAACGCTTAATAAGTTTTTTAAGAGCTATCCATAGCTGTCAACTAGAACATTCTAGCAGGTCTGGTTGCGGAGATATCTTAATTCAAAGTAAATCCATTAAAATCGATTTTTTTGAGTTTTGAAAGTTTACATGACTTTGGATGTCTACAGTTCCACAAATAAGGCTCGGAAGGCCTTGCGGTTAATAAACCGCTTAATCAGTTTTTTGAGAGCTATCCATTGCTGAAAACTAGAGCATTTTTTGGGCTCTGGTTGCAGAGAAATTTGATTCAAAGTTAATATTTCTTGTTTCAACCCAAAAACTAAAAATCTTAATATGGCCATAACTTCCAAAATAAGGCTCGTAAGAGGTTGCGGTTAGCGTTGTTGAACAGATAACGGTCAGGTCTTTGCATTGCCGTTCAAAACTCAACTTTTTTGTTTCCAATCGATTTTCGAAAAAAAGCATGGACTACCCCCTTATCACTAAAAATTAATTTTTTTACGAAAGTCTCTGGAACCCATTGAAACGTACATATATTGAAAGGTTTTGCCAAATGCAACCAGCACATCCAAAGCAAACCCTTTTATAATGTCTAGTTTTCGAGATATTTGCATTCAAAGTTATTTTTTTGAGTTATGAAGGCTTGTATGACTTTGGATGCCTACAGTTCCGCAAATAAGGCTATGACGTCATTTTCGCTTGCAAAACGCTTAATAAGTTTTTTAAGAGCTATCCATAGCTGTCAACTAGAACATTCTAGCAGGTCTGGTTGCGGAGATATCTTAATTCAAAGTAAATCCATTAAAATCGATTTTTTTGAGTTTTGAAAGTTTGCATGACTTTGGATGTCTACAGTTCCACAAATAAGGCTCGGAAGGCCTTGCGGTTTATAAACCGCTTAATCAGTTTTTGGAGAGCTATCAATTGCTGAAAACTAGAGCTTTTTTTGGGCTCTGGTTGCAGAGAAATTTTGATTCAAAGTTAATATTTCTTGTTTCAACCCAAAAACTAAAAATCTTAATATGGCCATAACTTCCAAAATAAGGCTCGTAAGAGGTTGCGGTTAGCGTTGTTGAACAGATAGCGGTCAGGGCTTTGCACTGCCGTTCAAAACTCAACTTTTTTTTTTTTTCAATCGATTTTCGAAAAAAAGCATGGACTACCCCCTTATCACTAAAATTAATTTTTTTACGAAAGTCTCTGGAACCCATTGAAACGTACATATATAGAAAGGTTTTGTCAAATGCAACCAGCACATCCAAAGCAAACCCTTTTATAATGTCTAGTTTTCGAGATATTTGCATTCAAAGTTATTTTTTTGAGTTATGAAGGCTTGTATGACTTTGGATGCCTACAGTTCCGCAAATAAGGCTATGACGTCATTTTCGCTTGCAAAACGCTTAATTAGTTTTTCAAGAGCTATCCATAGCTGAAAACTAGAACTTTCTAGGAGGTCTGGTTGCGGAGATATCTTAATTCAAAGTAAATCCATTAAAATCGATTTTTTTGAGTTTTGAAAGTTTGCATGACTTTGGATGTCTACAGTTCCACAAATAAGGTTCGGAAGGCCTTGCGGTTTATTAACCGCTTAATCAGTTTTTGGAGAGCTATCCATTGCTGAAAACTAGAGCATTTTTTGGGCTCTGGTTGCAGAGAAATTTTGATTCAAAGTTAATATTTCTTGTTTCAACCCAAAAACTAAAAATCTTAATATGGCCATAACTTCCAAAATAAGGCTCGTAAGAGGTTGCGGTTAGCGTTGTTGAACAGATAACGGTCAGGTCTTTGCACTGCCGTTCAAAACTCAACTTTTTTTTTCCAATCGATTTTCGAAAAAAAGCATGGACTACCCCCTTATCGAAAGTCTCTGGAACCCATTGAAACGTACATATATAGAAAGGTTTTGTCAAATGGAACCAGCACATCCAAAGCAAACCCTTTTATAATGTCTAGTTTTCGAGATATTTGCATTCAAAGTTATTTTTTTGAGTTATGAAGGCTTGTATGACTTTGGATGCCTACAGTTCCGCAAATAAGGCTATGACGTCATTTTCGCTTGCAAAACGCTTAATTAGAGCTAGCCATTGCTGAAAACTAGAGCATTTTTTGGGCTCTGGTTGCAGTGAAATTTTGATTCAAAGTTAATATTTCTTGTTTCAACCCAAAAACTAAAAATCTTAATATGGCCATAACTTCCAAAATAAGGCTCGTAAGAGGTTGCGGTTAGCGTTGTTGAACAGATAACGGTCAGGTCTTTGCATTGCCGTTCAAAACTCAACTTTTTTTTTCCAATCGATTTTCGAAAAAAAGCATGGACTACCCCCTTATCACTAAAAATTAATTTTTTTACGAAAGTCTCTGGAACCCATTAAAACGTACATATATATAAAGGTTTTGCCAAATGCAACCAGCTCATCCAAAGCAAACCCTTTTATAATGTCTAGTTTTCGAGATATTTGCATTCAAAGTTATTTTTTTGAGTTATGAAGGCTTGTATGACTTTGGATGCCTACAGTTCCGCAAATAAGGCTATGACGTCATTTTCGCTTGCAAAACGTTTAATAAGTTTTTCAAGAGCTATCCATAGCTGAAAACTAGAACATTCTAGGAGGTCTGGTTGCGGAGATATCTTAATTCAAAGTAAATCCATTAAAATCGATTTTTTTGAGTTTTGAAAGTTTGCATGACTTTGGATGTCTACAGTTCCACAAATAAGGCTCGGAAGGCCTTGCGGTTAATTCACCGCTTAATCAGTTTTTGGAGAGCTATCCATTGCTGAAAACTAGAGCATTTTTTGGGCTCTGGTTGCAGAGAAATTTTGATTCAAAGTTAATATTTCTTGTTTCAACCCAAAAACTAAAAATCTTAATATGGCCATAACTTCCAAAATAAGGCTCGTAAGAGGTTGCGGTTAGCGTTGTTGAACAGATAACGGTCAGGTCTTTGCACTGCCGTTCAAAACTCAATTTTTTTTTTCCAATCGATTTTCGAAAAAAAGCATGGACTACCCCCTTATCGAAAGTCTCTGGAACCCATTGAAACGTACATATATAGAAAGGTTTTGTCAAATGCAACCAGCACATCCAAAGCAAACCCTTTTATAATGTCTAGTTTTCGAGATATTTGCATTCAAAGTTATTTTTTTGAGTTATGAAGGCTTGTATGACTTTGGATGCCTACAGTTCCGCAAATAAGGCTATGACGTCATTTTCGCTGGCAAAACGCTTAATTAGAGCTAGCCATTGCTGAAAACTAGAGCATTTTTTGGGCTCTGGTTGCAGTGAAATTTTGATTCAAAGTTAATATTTCTTGTTTCAACCCAAAAACTAAAAATCTTAATATGGCCATAACTTCCAAAATAAGGCTCGTAAGAGGTTGCGGTTAGCGTTGTTGAACAGATAACGGTCAGGTCTTTGCATTGCCGTTCAAAACTCAACTTTTTTTTTCCAATCGATTTTCGAAAAAAAGCATGGACTACCCCCTTATCACTAAAAATTAATTTTTTTACGAAAGTCTCTGGAACCCATTAAAACGTACATATATATAAAGGTTTTGCCAAATGCAACCAGCTCATCCAAAGCAAACCCTTTTATAATGTCTAGTTTTCGAGATATTTGCATTCAAAGTTATTTTTTTGAGTTATGAAGGCTTGTATGACTTTGGATGCCTACAGTTCCGCAAATAAGGCTATGACGTCATTTTCGCTTGCAAAACGTTTAATAAGTTTTTCAAGAGCTATCCATAGCTGAAAACTAGAACATTCTAGGAGGTCTGGTTGCGGAGATATCTTAATTCAAAGTAAATCCATTAAAATCGATTTTTTTGAGTTTTGAAAGTTTGCATGACTTTGGATGTCTACAGTTCCACAAATAAGGCTCGGAAGGCCTTGCGGTTTATTCACCGCTTAATCAGTTTTTGGAGAGCTATCCATTGCTGAAAACTAGAGCATTTTTTGGGCTCTGGTTGCAGAGAAATTTTAATTCAAAGTTAATATTTCTTGTTTCAACCCAAAAACTAAAAATCTTAATATGGCCATAACTTCCAAAATAAGGCTCGTAAGAGGTTGCGGTTAGCGTTGTTGAACAGATAACGGTCAGGTCTTTGCACTGCCGTTCAAAACTCAACTTTTTTTTTCCAATCGATTTTCGAAAAAAAGCATGGACTACCCCCTTATCGAAAGTCTCTGGAACCCATTGAAACGTACATATATAGAAAGGTTTTGTCAAATGCAACCAGCACATCCAAAGCAAACCCTTTTATAATGTCTAGTTTTCGAGATATTTGCATTCAAAGTTATTTTTTTGAGTTATGAAGGCTTGTATGACTTTGGATGCCTACAGTTCCGCAAATAAGGCTATGACGTCATTTTCGCTTGCAAAACGCTTAATTAGAGCTAGCCATTGCTGAAAACTAGAGCATTTTTTGGGCTCTGGTTGCAGTGAAATTTTGATTCAAAGTTAATATTTCTTGTTTCAACCCAAAAACTAAAAATCTTAATATGGCCATAACTTCCAAAATAAGGCTCGTAAGAGGTTGCGGTTAGCGTTGTTGAACAGATAACGGTCAGGTCTTTGCATTGCCGTTCAAAACTCAACTTTTTTTTTCCAATCGATTTTCGAAAAAAAGCATGGACTACCCCCTTATCACTAAAAATTAATTTTTTTACGAAAGTCTCTGGAACCCATTAAAACGTACATATATAGAAAGGTTTTGCCAAATGCAACCAGCTCATCCAAAGCAAACCCTTTTATAATGTCTAGTTTTCGAGATATTTGCATTCAAAGTTATTTTTTTGAGTTATGAAGGCTTGTATGACTTTGGATGCCTACAGTTCCGCAAATAAGGCTATGACGTCATTTTCGCTTGCAAAACGCTTAATTAGTTTTTCAAGAGCTATCCATAGCTGAAAACTAGAACTTTCTAGGAGGTCTGGCTGCGGAGATATCTTAATTCAAAGTAAATCCATTAAAATCGATTTTTTTGAGTTTTGAAAGTTTGCATGACTTTGGATGTCTACAGTTCCACAAATAAGGCTCGGAAGGCCTTGCGGTTTATTAACCGCTTAATCAGTTTTTGGAGAGCTATCCATTGCTGAAAACTAGAGCATTTTTTGGGCTCTGGTTGCAGAGAAATTTTGATTCAAAGTTAATATTTCTTGTTTCAACCCAAAAACTAAAAATCTTAATATGGCCATAACTTCCAAAATAAGGCTCGTAAGAGGTTGCGGTTAGCGTTGTTGAACAGATAACGGTCAGGTCTTTGCATTGCCGTTCAAAACTCAACTTTTTTTTCCAATCAATTTTCGAAAAAAAGCATGGACTACCCCCTATCACTAAAAATTAATTTTTTTACGTAAGTCTCTGGAACCCATTGAAACGTACATATATAGAAAGGTTTTGTCAAATGCAACCAGCACATCCAAAGCAAACCCTTTTATAATGTCTAGTTTTCGAGATATTTGCATTCAAAGTTATTTTTTTGAGTTATGAAGGCTTGTATGACTTTGGATGCCTACAGTTCCGCAAATAAGGCTATGACGTCATTTTCGCTTGCAAAACGCTTTATAAGTTTTTCAAGAGCTATCCATAGCTGAAAACTAGAACATTCTAGGAGGTCTGGTTGCGGAGATATCTTAATTCAAAGTAAATCCATTAAAATCGATTTTTTTGAGTTTTGAAAGTTTGCATGACTTTGGATGTCTACAGTTCCACAAATAAGGCTCGGAAGGCCTTGCGGTTTATTCACCGCTTAATCAGTTTTTGGAGAGCTATCCATTGCTGAAAACTAGAGCATTTTTTGGGCTCTGGTTGCAGAGAAATTTTGATTCAAAGTTAATATTTCTTGTTTCAACCCAAAAACTAAAAATCTTAATATGGCCATAACTTCCAAAATAAGGCTCGTAAGAGGTTGCGGTTAGCGTTGTTGAACAGATAACGGTCAGGTCTTTGCACTGCCGTTCAAAACTCAACTTTTTTCAACATACTCAACATATATAGAAAGGTTTTGTCAAATGCAACCAGCACATCCAAAGAAACCCTTTTATAATGTCTAGTTTTCGAGATATTTGCATTCAAAGTTATTTTTTTGAGTTATGAAGGCTTGTATGACTTTGGATGCCTACAGTTCCGCAAATAAGGCTATGACGTCATTTTCGCTTGCAAAACGCTTAATTAGAGCTAGCCATTGCTGAAAACTAGAGCATTTTTTGGGCTCTGGTTGCAGTGAAATTTTTATTCAAAGTTAATATTTCTTGTTTCAACCCAAAAACTAAAAATCTTAATATGGCCATAACTTCCAAAATAAGGCTCGTAAGAGGTTCCGGTTAGCGTTGTTGAACAGATAACGGTCAGGTCTTTGCATTGCCGTTCAAAACTCAACTTTTTTTCCAATCGATTTTCGAAAAAAAGCATGGACTACCCTTATCACTAAAAATTAATTTTGGTACGAAAGTCTCTGGAACCCATTAAAACGTACATATATAGAAAGGTTTTGCCAAATGCAACCAGCTCATCCAAAGCAAACCCTTTTATAATGTCTAGTTTTCGAGATATTTGCATTCAAAGTTATTTTTTTGAGTTATGAAGGCTTGTATGACTTTGGATGCCTACAGTTCCGCAAATAAGGCTATGACGTCATTTTCGCTTGCAAAACGTTTAATTAGTTTTTCAAGAGCTATCCATAGCTGAAAACTAGAACATTCTAGGAGGTCTGGTTGCGGAGATATCTTAATTCAAAGTAAATCCATTAAAATCGATTTTTTTGAGTTTTGAAAGTTTGCATGACTTTGGATGTCTACAGTTCCACAAATAAGGCTCGGAAGGCCTTGCGGTTTATTAACCGCTTAATCAGTTTTTTGAGAGCTATCCATTGCTGAAAACTAGAGCATTTTTTGGTTTTGGTTGCAGAGAAATTTTGATTCAAAGTTAATATTTCTTGTTTCAACCCAAAAACTAAAAATCTTAATATGGCCATAACTTCCAAAATAAGGCTCGTAAGAGGTTGCGGTTAGCGTTGTTGAACAGATAACGGTCAGGTCTTTGCATTGCCGTTCAAAACTCAACTTTTTTTCCAATCAATTTTCGAAAAAAAAGCATGGACTACCCCCTTATCACTAAAAATTAATTTTTTTACGTAAGTCTCTGGAACCCATTGAAACGTACATATATAGAAAGGTTTTGTCAAATGCAACCAGCACATCCAAAGCAAACCCTTTTATAATGTCTAGTTTTCGAGATATTTGCATTCAAAGTTATTTTTTTTGAGTTATGAAGGCTTGTATGACTTTGGATGCCTACAGTTCCGCAAATAAGGCTATGACGTCATTTTCGCTTGCAAAACGTTTAATTAGATTTTCAAGAGCTATCCATAGCTGAAAACTAGAACATTCTAGGAGGTCTGGTTGCGGAGATATCTTAATTCAAAGTAAATCCATTAAAATCGATTTTTTTGAGTTTTGAAAGTTTGCATGACTTTGGATGTCTACAGTTCCACAAATAAGGCTCGGAAGGCCTTGCGGTTTATTAACCGCTTAATCAGTTTTTGGAGAGCTATCCATTGCTGAAAACTAGAGCATTTTTTGGGCTCTGGTTGCAGAGAAATTTTGATTCAAAGTTAATATTTCTTGTTTCAACCCAAAAACTAAAAATCTTAATATGGCCATAACTTCCAAAATAAGGCTCGTAAGAGGTTGCGGTTAGCGTTGTTGAACAGATAACGGTCAGGTCTTTGCATTGCCGTTCAAAACTCAACTTTTTTTTCCAATCAATTTTCGAAAAAAAGCATGGACTACCCCCTATCACTAAAAATTAATTTTTTTACGTAAGTCTCTGGAACCCATTGAAACGTACATATATAGAAAGGTTTTGTCAAATGCAACCAGCACATCCAAAGCAAACCCTTTTATAATGTCTAGTTTTCGAGATATTTGCATTCAAAGTTATTTTTTTGAGTTATGAAGGCTTGTATGACTTTGGATGCCTACAGTTCCGCAAATAAGGCTATGACGTCATTTTCGCTTGCAAAACGCTTAATAAGTTTTTCAAGAGCTATCCATAGCTGAAAACTAGAACATTCTAGGAGGTCTGGTTGCGGAGATATCTTAATTCAAAGTAAATCCATTAAAATCGATTTTTTTGAGTTTTGAAAGTTTGCATGACTTTGGATGTCTACAGTTCCACAAATAAGGCTCGGAAGGCCTTGCGGTTTATTCACCGCTTAATCAGTTTTTGGAGAGCTATCCATTGCTGAAAACTAGAGCATTTTTTGGGCTCTGGTTGCAGTGAAATTTTGATTCAAAGTTAATATTTCTTGTTTCAACCCAAAAACTAAAAATCTTAATATGGCCATAACTTCCAAAATAAGGCTCGTAAGAGGTTGCGGTTAGCGTTGTTGAACAGATAACGGTCAGGTCTTTGCATTGCCGTTCAAAACTCAACTTTTTTTCCAATCGATTTTCGAAAAAAAGCATGGACTACCCTTATCACTAAAAATTAATTTTGGTACGAAAGTCTCTGGAACCCATTAAAACGTACATATATAGAAAGGTTTTGCCAAATGCAACCAGCTCATCCAAAGCAAACCCTTTTATAATGTCTAGTTTTCGAGATATTTGCATTCAAAGTTATTTTTTTGAGTTATGAAGGCTTGTATGACTTTGGATGCCTACAGTTCCGCAAATAAGGCTATGACGTCATTTTCGCTTGCAAAACGTTTAATTAGTTTTTCAAGAGCTATCCATAGCTGAAAACTAGAACATTCTAGGAGGTCTGGTTGCGGAGATATCTTAATTCAAAGTAAATCCATTAAAATCGATTTTTTTGAGTTTTGAAAGTTTGCATGACTTTGGATGTCTACAGTTCCACAAATAAGGCTCGGAAGGCCTTGCGGTTTATTAACCGCTTAATCAGTTTTTTGAGAGCTATCCATTGCTGAAAACTAGAGCATTTTTTGGTTTTGGTTGCAGAGAAATTTTGATTCAAAGTTAATATTTCTTGTTTCAACCCAAAAACTAAAAATCTTAATATGGCCATAACTTCCAAAATAAGGCTCGTAAGAGGTTGCGGTTAGCGTTGTTGAACAGATAACGGTCAGGTCTTTGCATTGCCGTTCAAAACTCAACTTTTTTTCCAATCAATTTTCGAAAAAAAAGCATGGACTACCCCCTTATCACTAAAAATTAATTTTTTTACGTAAGTCTCTGGAACCCATTGAAACGTACATATATAGAAAGGTTTTGTCAAATGCAACCAGCACATCCAAAGCAAACCCTTTTATAATGTCTAGTTTTCGAGATATTTGCATTCAAAGTTATTTTTTTTGAGTTATGAAGGCTTGTATGACTTTGGATGCCTACAGTTCCGCAAATAAGGCTATGACGTCATTTTCGCTTGCAAAACGTTTAATTAGATTTTCAAGAGCTATCCATAGCTGAAAACTAGAACATTCTAGGAGGTCTGGTTGCGGAGATATCTTAATTCAAAGTAAATCCATTAAAATCGATTTTTTTGAGTTTTGAAAGTTTGCATGACTTTGGATGTCTACAGTTCCACAAATAAGGCTCGGAAGGCCTTGCGGTTTATTAACCGCTTAATCAGTTTTTGGAGAGCTATCCATTGCTGAAAACTAGAGCATTTTTTGGGCTCTGGTTGCAGAGAAATTTTGATTCAAAGTTAATATTTCTTGTTTCAACCCAAAAACTAAAAATCTTAATATGGCCATAACTTCCAAAATAAGGCTCGTAAGAGGTTGCGGTTAGCGTTGTTGAACAGATAACGGTCAGGTCTTTGCATTGCCGTTCAAAACTCAACTTTTTTTTCCAATCAATTTTCGAAAAAAAGCATGGACTACCCCCTATCACTAAAAATTAATTTTTTTACGTAAGTCTCTGGAACCCATTGAAACGTACATATATAGAAAGGTTTTGTCAAATGCAACCAGCACATCCAAAGCAAACCCTTTTATAATGTCTAGTTTTCGAGATATTTGCATTCAAAGTTATTTTTTTGAGTTATGAAGGCTTGTATGACTTTGGATGCCTACAGTTCCGCAAATAAGGCTATGACGTCATTTTCGCTTGCAAAACGCTTAATAAGTTTTTCAAGAGCTATCCATAGCTGAAAACTAGAACATTCTAGGAGGTCTGGTTGCGGAGATATCTTAATTCAAAGTAAATCCATTAAAATCGATTTTTTTGAGTTTTGAAAGTTTGCATGACTTTGGATGTCTACAGTTCCACAAATAAGGCTCGGAAGGCCTTGCGGTTTATTCACCGCTTAATCAGTTTTTGGAGAGCTATCCATTGCTGAAAACTAGAGCATTTTTTGGGCTCTGGTTGCAGAGAAATTTTGATTCAAAGTTAATATTTCTTGTTTCAACCCAAAAACTAAAAATCTTAATATGGCCATAACTTCCAAAATAAGGCTCGTAAGAGGTTGCGGTTAGCGTTGTTGAACAGATAACGGTCAGGTCTTTGCACTGCCGTTCAAAACTCAACTTTTTTCAACATACTCAACATATATAGAAAGGTTTTGTCAAATGCAACCAGCACATCCAAAGAAACCCTTTTATAATGTCTAGTTTTCGAGATATTTGCATTCAAAGTTATTTTTTTGAGTTATGAAGGCTTGTATGACTTTGGATGCCTACAGTTCCGCAAATAAGGCTATGACGTCATTTTCGCTTGCAAAACGCTTAATTAGAGCTAGCCATTGCTGAAAACTAGAGCATTTTTTGGGCTCTGGTTGCAGTGAAATTTTGATTCAAAGTTAATATTTCTTGTTTCAACCCAAAAACTAAAAATCTTAATATGGCCATAACTTCCAAAATAAGGCTCGTAAGAGGTTGCGGTTAGCGTTGTTGAACAGATAACGGTCAGGTCTTTGCATTGCCGTTCAAAACTCAACTTTTTTTCCAATCGATTTTCGAAAAAAAGCATGGACTACCCTTATCACTAAAAATTAATTTTGGTACGAAAGTCTCTGGAACCCATTAAAACGTACATATATAGAAAGGTTTTGCCAAATGCAACCAGCTCATCCAAAGCAAACCCTTTTATAATGTCTAGTTTTCGAGATATTTGCATTCAAAGTTATTTTTTTGAGTTATGAAGGCTTGTATGACTTTGGATGCCTACAGTTCCGCAAATAAGGCTATGACGTCATTTTCGCTTGCAAAACGTTTAATTAGTTTTTCAAGAGCTATCCATAGCTGAAAACTAGAACATTCTAGGAGGTCTGGTTGCGGAGATATCTTAATTCAAAGTAAATCCATTAAAATCGATTTTTTTGAGTTTTGAAAGTTTGCATGACTTTGGATGTCTACAGTTCCACAAATAAGGCTCGGAAGGCCTTGCGGTTTATTAACCGCTTAATCATTTTTTTGAGAGCTATCCATTGCTGAAAACTAGAGCATTTTTTGGTTTTGGTTGCAGAGAAATTTTGATTCAAAGTTAATATTTCTTGTTTCAACCCAAAAACTAAAAATCTTAATATGGCCATAACTTCCAAAATAAGGCTCGTAAGAGGTTGCGGTTAGCGTTGTTGAACAGATAACGGTCAGGTCTTTGCATTGCCGTTCAAAACTCAACTTTTTTTCCAATCAATTTTCGAAAAAAAAGCATGGACTACCCCCTTATCACTAAAAATTAATTTTTTTACGTAAGTCTCTGGAACCCATTGAAACGTACATATATAGAAAGGTTTTGTCAAATGCAACCAGCACATCCAAAGCAAACCCTTTTATAATGTCTAGTTTTCGAGATATTTGCATTCAAAGTTATTTTTTTTGAGTTATGAAGGCTTGTATGACTTTGGATGCCTACAGTTCCGCAAATAAGGCTATGACGTCATTTTCGCTTGCAAAACGTTTAATTAGATTTTCAAGAGCTATCCATAGCTGAAAACTAGAACATTCTAGGAGGTCTGGTTGCGGAGATATCTTAATTCAAAGTAAATCCATTAAAATCGATTTTTTTGAGTTTTGAAAGTTTGCATGACTTTGGATGTCTACAGTTCCACAAATAAGGCTCGGAAGGCCTTGCGGTTTATTAACCGCTTAATCAGTTTTTGGAGAGCTATCCATTGCTGAAAACTAGAGCATTTTTTGGGCTCTGGTTGCAGAGAAATTTTGATTCAAAGTTAATATTTCTTGTTTCAACCCAAAAACTAAAAATCTTAATATGGCCATAACTTCCAAAATAAGGCTCGTAAGAGGTTGCGGTTAGCGTTGTTGAACAGATAACGGTCAGGTCTTTGCATTGCCGTTCAAAACTCAACTTTTTTTTTTTCAATCGATTTTCGAAAAAAAGCATGGACTACCCCCTTATCACTAAAAATTAATTTTTTTACGTAAGTCTCTGGAACCCATTGAAACGTACATATATAGAAAGGTTTTGTCAAATGCAACCAGCACATCCAAAGCAAACCCTTTTATAATGTCTAGTTTTCGAGATATTTGCATTCAAAGTTATTTTTTTTGAGTTATGAAGGCTTGTATGACTTTGGATGCCTACAGTTCCGCAAATAAGGCTATGACGTCATTTTCGCTTGCAAAACGCTTAATTAGAGCTATCCATTGCTGAAAACTAGAGCATTTTTTGGGCTCTGGTTGCAGTGAAATTTTGATTCAAAGTTAATATTTCTTGTTTCAACCCAAAAACTAAAAATCTTAATATGGCCATAACTTCCAAAATAAGGCTCGTAAGAGGTTGCGGTTAGCGTTGTTGAACAGATAACGGTCAGGTCTTTGCATTGCCGTTCAAAACTCAACTTTTTTTTTCCAATCGATTTTCGAAAAAAAGCATGGACTACCCTTATCACTAAAAATTAATTTTTGTACGAAAGTCTCTGGAACCCATTAAAACGTACATATATAGAAAGGTTTTGCCAAATGCAACCAGCTCATCCAAAGCAAACCCTTTTATAATGTCTAGTTTTCGAGATATTTGCATTCAAAGTTATTTTTTTGAGTTATGAAGGCTTGTATGACTTTGGATGCCTACAGTTCCGCAAATAAGGCTATGACGTCATTTTCGCTTGCAAAACCCTTAATTAGTTTTTGAAGAGCTATCCATAGCTGAAAACTAGAACATTCTAGGAGGTCTGGTTGCGGAGATATCTTAATTCAAAGTAAATCCATTAAAATCGATTTTTTTGAGTTTCGAAAGTTTGCATGACTTTGGATGTCTACAGTTCCACAAATAAGGCTCGGAAGGCCTTGCGGTTTATTAACCGCTTAATCAGTTTTTTGAGAGCTATCCATTGCTGAAAACTAGAGCATTTTTTGGGCTCTGGTTGCAGAGAAATTTTGATTCAAAGTTAATATTTCTTGTTTCAACCCAAAAACTAAAAATCTTAATATGGCCATAACTTCCAAAATAAGGCTCGTAAGAGGTTGCGGTTAGCGTTGTTGAACAGATAACGGTCAGGTCTTTGCACTGCCGTTCAAAACTCAACTTTTTTTTTTTCAATCGATTTTCGAAAAAAAGCATGGACTACCCTTATCACTAAAAATTAATTTTTTTACGAAAGTCTCTGGAACCCATTGAAACGTACATATATAGAAAGGTTTTGTCAAATGCAACCAGCACATCCAAAGCAAACCCTTTTATAATGTCTAGTTTTCGAGATATTTGCATTCAAAGTTATTTTTTTGAGTTATGAAGGCTTGTATGACTTTGGATGCCTACAGTTCCGCAAATAAGGCTATGACGTCATTTTGGCTTGCAAAACGCTTAAAAAGTTTTTCAAGAGCTATCCATAGCTGTAAACTAGAACATTCTAGCAGGTCTGGTTGCGGAGATATCTTAATTCAAAGTAAATCCATTAAAATCGATTTTTTTGAGTTTTGAAAGTTTGCATGACTTTGGATGTCTACAGTTCCACAAATAAGGCTCGGAAGGCCTTGCGGTTTATTAACCGCTTAATCAGTTTTTGGAGAGCTATCTATTGCTGAAAACTAGAGCATTTTTTGGGCTCTGGTTGCAGAGAAATTTTGATTCAAAGTTAATATTTCTTGTTTCAACCCAAAAACTAAAAATCTTAATATGGCCATAACTTCCAAAATAAGGCTCGTAAGAGGTTGCGGTTAGCGTTGTTGAACAGATAACGGTCAGGTCTTTGCATTGCCGTTCAAAACTCAACTTTTTTTTCCAATCAATTTTCGAAAAAAAGCATGGACTACCCCCTTATCACTAAAAATTAATTTTTTTACGTAAGTCTCTGGAACCCATTGAAACGTACATATATAGAAAGGTTTTGTCAAATGCAACCAGCACATCCAAAGCAAACCCTTTTATAATGTCTAGTTTTCGAGATATTTGCATTCAAAGTTATTTTTTTGAGTTATGAAGGCTTGTATGACTTTGGATGCCTACAGTTCCGCAAATAAGGCTATGACGTCATTTTCGCTTGCAAAACGCTTAATAAGTTTTTCAAGAGCTATCCATAGCTGAAAACTAGAACATTCTAGGAGGTCTGGTTGCGGAGATATCTTAATTCAAAGTAAATCCATTAAAATCGATTTTTTTGAGTTTTAAAAGTTTGCATGACTTTGGATGTCTACAGTTCCACAAATAAGGCTCGGGAGGCCTTGCGGTTTATTAACCGCTTAATCAGTTTTTGGAGAGCTATCCATTGCTGAAAACTAGAGCATTTTTTGGGCTCTGGTTGCAGAGAAATTTTGATTCAAAGTTAATATTTCTTGTTTCAACCCAAAAACTAAAAATCTTAATATGGCCAAAACTTCCAAAATAAGGCTCGTAAGAGGTTGCGGTTAGCGTTGCTGAACAGATAACGGTCAGGTCTTTGCATTGCCGTTCAAAACTCAACTTTTTTTTTCCAATCGATTTTCGAAAAAAAGCATGGACTACCCTTATCACTAAAAATTAATTTTTGTACGAAAGTCTCTGGAACCCATTGAAACGTACATATATAGAAAGGTTTTGTCAAATGCAACCAGCACATCCAAAGCAAACCCTTTTATAATGTCTAGTTTTCGAGATATTTACATTCAAAGTTATTTTTTTGAGTTATGAAGGCTTGTATAACTTTGGATGCCTACAGTTCCGCAAATAAGGCTATGACGTCATTTTCGCTTGCAAAACGCTTAATAAGTTTTTCAAGAGCTATCCATAGCTGAAAACTAGAACATTCTAGGAGGTCTGGTTGCGGAGATATCTTAATTCAAAGTAAATCCATTAAAATCGATTTTTTTGAGTTTTGAAAGTTTGCATGACTTTGGATGTCTACAGTTCCACAAATAAGGCTCGGAAGGCCTTGCGGTTTATTCACCGCTTAATCAATTTTTGGAGAGCTATCCATTGCTGAAAACTAGAGCATTTTTTGGGCTCTGGTTGCAGAGAAATTTTGATTCAAAGTTAATATTTCTTGTTTCAACCCAAAAACTAAAAATCTTAATATGGCCATAACTTCCAAAATAAGACTCGTAAGAGGTTGCGGTTAGCGTTGTTGAACAGATAACGGTCAGGTCTTTGCACTGCCGTTCAAAACTCAACTTTTTTCAACATACTCAACATATATAGAAAGGTTTTGTCAAATGCAACCAGCACATCCAAAGAAACCCTTTTATAATGTCTAGTTTTCGAGATATTTGCATTCAAAGTTATTTTTTTGAGTTATGAAGGCTTGTATGACTTTGGATGCCTACAGTTCCGCAAATAAGGCTATGACGTCATTTTCGCTTGCAAAACGCTTAATTAGAGCTAGCCATTGCTGAAAACTAGAGCATTTTTTGGGCTCTGGTTGCAGTGAAATTTTGATTCAAAGTTAATATTTCTTGTTTCAACCCAAAAACTAAAAATCTTAATATGGCCATAACTTCCAAAATAAGGCTCGTAAGAGGTTGCGGTTAGCGTTGTTGAACAGATAACGGTCAGGTCTTTGCATTGCCGTTCAAAACTCAACTTTTTTTCCAATCGATTTTCGAAAAAAAGCATGGACTACCCTTATCACTAAAAATTAATTTTGGTACGAAAGTCTCTGGAACCCATTAAAACGTACATATATAGAAAGGTTTTGCCAAATGCAACCAGCTCATCCAAAGCAAACCCTTTTATAATGTCTAGTTTTCGAGATATTTACATTCAAAGTTATTTTTTTGAGTTATGAAGGCTTGTATGACTTTGGATGCCTACAGTTCCGCAAATAAGGCTATGACGTCATTTTCGCTTGCAAAACGTTTAATTAGTTTTTCAAGAGCTATCCATAGCTGAAAACTAGAACATTCTAGGAGGTCTGGTTGCGGAGATATCTTAATTCAAAGTTAATCCATTAAAATCGATTTTTTTGAGTTTTGAAAGTTTGCATGACTTTGGATGTCTACAGTTCCACAAATAAGGCTCGGAAGGCCTTGCGGTTTATTAACCGCTTAATCAGTTTTTTGAGAGCTATCCATTGCTGAAAACTAGAGCATTTTTTGGGCTCTGGTTGTAGAGAAATTTTGATTCAAAGTTAATATTTCTTGTTTCAACCCAAAAACTAAAAATCTTAATATGGCCATAACTTCCAAAATAAGGCTCGTAAGAGGTTGCGGTTAGCGTTGTTGAACAGATAACGGTCAGGTCTTTGCATTGCCGTTCAAAACTCAACTTTTTTTCCAATCGATTTTCGAAAAAAAGCATGGGGACTACCCTTATCACTAAAAATTAATTTTGGTACGAAAGTCTCTGGAACCCATTAAAACGTACATATATAGAAAGGTTTTGCCAAATGCAACCAGCTCATCCAAAGCAAACCCTTTTATAATGTCTAGTTTTCGAGATATTTGCATTCAAAGTTATTTTTTTGAGTTATGAAGGCTTGTATGACTTTGGATGCCTACAGTTCCGCAAATAAGGCTATGACGTCATTTTCGCTTGCAAAACGTTTAATTAGTTTGTCAAGAGCTATCCATAGCTGAAAACTAGAACATTCTAGGAGGTCTGGTTGCGGAGATATCTTAATTCAAAGTTAATCCATTAAAATCGATTTTTTTGAGTTTTGAAAGTTTGCATGACTTTGGATGTCTACAGTTCCACAAATAAGGCTCGGAAGGCCTTGCGGTTTATTAACCGCTTAATCAGTTTTTTGAGAGCTATCCATTGCTGAAAACTAGAGCATTTTTTGGGCTCTGGTTGCAGAGAAATTTTGATTCAAAGTTAATATTTCTTGTTTCAACCCAAAAACTAAAAATCTTAATATGGCCATAACTTCCAAAATAAGGCTCGTAAGAGGTTGCGGTTAGCGTTGTTGAACAGATAACGGTCAGGTCTTTGCATTGCCGTTCAAAACTCAACTTTTTTTCCAATCAATTTTCGAAAAAAAGCATGGACTACCCCCTTATCACTAAAAATTAATTTTTTTACGTAAGTCTCTGGAACCCATTGAAACGTACATATATAGAAAGGTTTTGTCAAATGCAACCAGCACATCCAAAGCAAACCCTTTTATAATGTCTAGTTTTCGAGATATTTGCATTCAAAGTTATTTTTTTTGAGTTATGAAGGCTTGTATGACTTTGGATGCCTACAGTTCCGCAAATAAGGCTATGACGTCATTTTCGCTTGCAAAACGTTTAATTAGATTTTCAAGAGCTATCCATAGCTGAAAACTAGAACATTCTAGGAGGTCTCTTTGCGGAGATATCTTAATTCAAAGTAAATCCATTAAAATCGATTTTTTTGAGTTTTGAAAGTTTGCATGACTTTGGATGTCTACAGTTCCACAAATAAGGCTCGGAAGGCCTTGCGGTTTATTAACCGCTTAATCAGTTTTTGGAGAGCTATCCATTGCTGAAAACTAGAGCATTTTTTGGGCTCTGGTTGCAGAGAAATTTTGATTCAAAGTTAATATTTCTTGTTTCAACCCAAAAACTAAAAATCTTAATATGGCCATAACTTCCAAAATAAGGCTCGTAAGAGGTTGCGGTTAGCGTTGTTGAACAGATAACGGTCAGGTCTTTGCATTGCCGTTCAAAACTCAACTTTTTTTTTCCAATCGATTTTCGAAAAAAAGCATGGACTACCCTTATCACTAAAAATTAATTTTTGTACGAAAGTCTCTGGAACCCATTAAAACGTACATATATAGAAAGGTTTTGCCAAATGCAACCAGCTCATCCAAAGCAAACCCTTTTATAATGTCTAGTTTTCGAGATATTTGCATTCAAAGTTATTTTTTTGAGTTATGAAGGCTTGTATGACTTTGGATGCCTACAGTTCCGCAAATAAGGCTATGACGTCATTTTCGCTTGCAAAACGCTTAATTAGAGCTATCCATTGCTGAAAACTAGAGCATTTGTTGGGCTCTGGTTGCAGAGAAATTTTGATTCAAAGTTAATATTTCTTGTTTCAACCCAAAAACTAAAAATCTTAATATGGCCATAACTTCCAAAATAAGGCTCGTAAGAGGTTGCGGTTAGCGTTGTTGAACAGATAACGGTCAGGTCTTTGCATTGCCGTTCAAAACTCAACTTTTTTTCCAATCAATTTTCGAAAAAAAGCATGGACTACCCCCTTATCACTAAAAATTAATTTTTTTACGTAAGTCTCTGGAACCCATTGAAACGTACATATATAGAAAGGTTTTGTCAAATGCAACCAGCACATCCAAAGCAAACCCTTTTATAATGTCTAGTTTTCGAGATATTTGCATTCAAAGTTATTTTTTTTGAGTTATGAAGGCTTGTATGACTTTGGATGCCTACAGTTCCGCAAATAAGGCTATGACGTCATTTTCGCTTGCAAAACGTTTAATTAGATTTTCAAGAGCTATCCATAGCTGAAAACTAGAACATTCTAGGAGGTCTGGTTGCGGAGATATCTTAATTCAAAGTAAATCCATTAAAATCGATTTTTTTGAGTTTTGAAAGTTTGCATGACTTTGGATGTCTACAGTTCCACAAATAAGGCTCGGAAGGCCTTGCGGTTTATTAACCGCTTAATCAGTTTTTGGAGAGCTATCCATTGCTGAAAACTAGAGCATTTTTTGGGCTCTGGTTGCAGAGAAATTTTGATTCAAAGTTAATATTTCTTGTTTCAACCCAAAAACTAAAAATCTTAATATGGCCATAACTTCCAAAATAAGTTTCGTAAGAGGTTGCGGTTAGCGTTGTTGAACAGATAACGGTCAGGTCTTTGCATTGCCGTTCAAAACTCAACTTTTTTTTTTTCCAATCGATTTTCGAAAAAAAGCATGGACTACCACCCCCTTATCACTAAAAATTAATTATTTTACGAAAGTCTCTGGAACCCATTGAAACGTACATATATAGAAAGGTTTTGTCAAATGCAACCAGCACATCCAAAGCAAACCCTTTTATAATGTCTAGTTTTCGAGATATTTGCATTCAAAGTTATTTTTTTTGAGTTATGAAGGCTTGTATGACTTTGGATGCCTACAGTTCCGCAAATAAGGCTATGACGTCATTTTCGCTTGCAAAACGCTTAATTAGAGCTATCCATTGCTGAAAACTAGAGCATTTTTTGGGCTCTGGTTGCAGTGAAATTTTGATTCAAAGTTAATATTTCTTGTTTCAACCCAAAAACTAAAAATCTTAATATGGCCATAACTTCCAAAATAAGGCTCGTAAGAGGTTGCGGTTAGCGTTGTTGAACAGATAACGGTCAGGTCTTTGCATTGCCGTTCAAAACTCAACTTTTTTTTTCCAATCGATTTTCGAAAAAAAGCATGGACTACCCTTATCACTAAAAATTAATTTTTGTACGAAAGTCTCTGGAACCCATTAAAACGTACATATATAGAAAGGTTTTGCCAAATGCAACCAGCTCATCCAAAGCAAACCCTTTTATAATGTCTAGTTTTCGAGATATTTGCATTCAAAGTTATTTTTTTGAGTTATGAAGGCTTGTATGACTTTGGATGCCTACAGTTCCGCAAATAAGGCTATGACGTCATTTTCGCTTGCAAAACGCTTAATTAGAGCTATCCATTGCTGAAAACTAGAGCATTTGTTGGGCTCTGGTTGCAGAGAAATTTTGATTCAAAGTTAATATTTCTTGTTTCAACCCAAAAACTAAAAATCTTAATATGGCCATAACTTCCAAAATAAGGCTCGTAAGAGGTTGCGGTTAGCGTTGTTGAACAGATAACGGTCAGGTCTTTGCATTGCCGTTCAAAACTCAACTTTTTTTCCAATCAATTTTCGAAAAAAAGCATGGACTACCCCCTTATCACTAAAAATTAATTTTTTTACGTAAGTCTCTGGAACCCATTGAAACGTACATATATAGAAAGGTTTTGTCAAATGCAACCAGCACATCCAAAGCAAACCCTTTTATAATGTCTAGTTTTCGAGATATTTGCATTCAAAGTTATTTTTTTTGAGTTATGAAGGCTTGTATGACTTTGGATGCCTACAGTTCCGCAAATAAGGCTATGACGTCATTTTCGCTTGCAAAACGTTTAATTAGATTTTCAAGAGCTATCCATAGCTGAAAACTAGAACATTCTAGGAGGTCTGGTTGCGGAGATATCTTAATTCAAAGTAAATCCATTAAAATCGATTTTTTTGAGTTTTGAAAGTTTGCATGACTTTGGATGTCTACAGTTCCACAAATAAGGCTCGGAAGGCCTTGCGGTTTATTAACCGCTTAATCAGTTTTTGGAGAGCTATCCATTGCTGAAAACTAGAGCATTTTTTGGGCTCTGGTTGCAGAGAAATTTTGATTCAAAGTTAATATTTCTTGTTTCAACCCAAAAACTAAAAATCTTAATATGGCCATAACTTCCAAAATAAGTTTCGTAAGAGGTTGCGGTTAGCGTTGTTGAACAGATAACGGTCAGGTCTTTGCATTGCCGTTCAAAACTCAACTTTTTTTTTTTCCAATCGATTTTCGAAAAAAAGCATGGACTACCACCCCCTTATCACTAAAAATTAATTTTTTTACGAAAGTCTCTGGAACCCATTGAAACGTACATATATAGAAAGGTTTTGTCAAATGCAACCAGCACATCCAAAGCAAACCCTTTTATAATGTCTAGTTTTCGAGATATTTGCATTCAAAGTTATTTTTTTTGAGTTATGAAGGCTTGTATGACTTTGGATGCCTACAGTTCCGCAAATAAGGCTATGACGTCATTTTCGCTTGCAAAACGCTTAATTAGAGCTATCCATTGCTGAAAACTAGAGCATTTTTTGGGCTCTGGTTGCAGTGAAATTTTGATTCAAAGTTAATATTTCTTGTTTCAACCCAAAAACTAAAAATCTTAATATGGCCATAACTTCCAAAATAAGGCTCGTAAGAGGTTGCGGTTAGCGTTGTTGAACAGATAACGGTCAGGTCTTTGCATTGCCGTTCAAAACTCAACTTTTTTTTTCCAATCGATTTTCGAAAAAAAGCATGGACTACCCTTATCACTAAAAATTAATTTTTGTACGAAAGTCTCTGGAACCCATTAAAACGTACATATATAGAAAGGTTTTGCCAAATGCAACCAGCTCATCCAAAGCAAACCCTTTTATAATGTCTAGTTTTCGAGATATTTGCATTCAAAGTTATTTTTTTGAGTTATGAAGGCTTGTATGACTTTGGATGCCTACAGTTCCGCAAATAAGGCTATGACGTCATTTTCGCTTGCAAAACCCTTAATTAGTTTTTGAAGAGCTATCCATAGCTGAAAACTAGAACATTCTAGGAGGTCTGGTTGCGGAGATATCTTAATTCAAAGTAAATCCATTAAAATCGATTTTTTTGAGTTTCGAAAGTTTGCATGACTTTGGATGTCTACAGTTCCACAAATAAGGCTCGGAAGGCCTTGCGGTTTATTAACCGCTTAATCAGTTTTTTGAGAGCTATCCATTGCTGAAAACTAGAGCATTTTTTGGGCTCTGGTTGCAGAGAAATTTTGATTCAAAGTTAATATTTCTTGTTTCAACCCAAAAACTAAAAATCTTAATATGGCCATAACTTCCAAAATAAGGCTCGTAAGAGGTTGCGGTTAGCGTTGTTGAACAGATAACGGTCAGGTCTTTGCACTGCCGTTCAAAACTCAACTTTTTTTTTTTCAATCGATTTTCGAAAAAAAGCATGGACTACCCTTATCACTAAAAATTAATTTTTTTACGAAAGTCTCTGGAACCCATTGAAACGTACATATATAGAAAGGTTTTGTCAAATGCAACCAGCACATCCAAAGCAAACCCTTTTATAATGTCTAGTTTTCGAGATATTTGCATTCAAAGTTATTTTTTTGAGTTATGAAGGCTTGTATGACTTTGGATGCCTACAGTTCCGCAAATAAGGCTATGACGTCATTTTCGCTTGCAAAACGCTTAATTAGTTTTTCAAGAGCTATCCATAGCTGTAAACTAGAACATTCTAGCAGGTCTGGTTGCGGAGATATCTTAATTCAAAGTAAATCCATTAAAATCGATTTTTTTGAGTTTTGAAAGTTTGCATGACTTTGGATGTCTACAGTTCAACAAATAAGGCTCGGAAGGCCTTGCGGTTTATTAACCGCTTAATCAGTTTTTGGAGAGCTATCCATTGCTGAAAACTAGAGCATTTTTTGGGCTCTGGTTGCAGAGAAATTTTGATTCAAAGTTAATATTTCTTGTTTCAACCCAAAAACTAAAAATCTTAATATGGCCATAACTTCCAAAATAAGTTTCGTAAGAGGTTGCGGTTAGCGTTGTTGAACAGATAACGGTCAGGTCTTTGCATTGCCGTTCAAAACTCAACTTTTTTTTTTTTCCAATCGATTTTCGAAAAAAAGCATGGACTACCACCCCCTTATCACTAAAAATTAATTTTTTTACGAAAGTCTCTGGAACCCATTGAAACGTACATATATAGAAAAGTTTTGTCAAATGCAACCAGCACATCCAAAGCAAACCCTTTTATAATGTCTAGTTTTCGAGATATTTGCATTCAAAGTTATTTTTTTTGAGTTATGAAGGCTTGTATGACTTTGGATGCCTACAGTTCCGCAAATAAGGCTATGACGTCATTTTCGCTTGCAAAACGCTTAATTAGAGCTATCCATTGCTGAAAACTAGAGCATTTTTTGGGCTCTGGTTGCAGTGAAATTTTGATTCAAAGTTAATATTTCTTGTTTCAACCCAAAAACTAAAAATCTTAATATGGCCATAACTTCCAAAATAAGGCTCGTAAGAGGTTGCGGTTAGCGTTGTTGAACAGATAACGGTCAGGTCTTTGCATTGCCGTTCAAAACTCAACTTTTTTTTTTTTCCAATCGATTTTCGAAAAAAAGCATGGATGACCACCCCCTTATCACTAAAAATTAATTTTTTTACGAAAGTCTCTGGAACCCATTAAAACGTACATATATAGAAAGGTTTTGCCAAATGCAACCAGCTCATCCAAAGCAAACCCTTTTATAATGTCTAGTTTTCGAGATATTTGCATTCAAAGTTATTTTTTTGAGTTATGAAGGCTTGTATGACTTTGGATGCCTACAGTTCCGCAAATAAGGCTATGACGTCATTTTCGCTTGCAAAACGCTTAATTAGTTTTTCAAGAGCTATCCATAGCTGTAAACTAGAACATTCTAGCAGGTCTGGTTGCGGAGATATCTTAATTCAAAGTAAATCCATTAAAATCGATTTTTTTGAGTTTTGAAAGTTTGCATGACTTTGGATGTCTACAGTTCCACAAATAAGGCTCGGAAGGCCTTGCGGTTTATTAACCGCTTAATCAGTTTTTGGAGAGCTATCTATTGCTGAAAACTAGAGCATTTTTTGGGCTCTGGTTGCAGAGAAATTTTGATTCAAAGTTAATATTTCTTGTTTCAACCCAAAAACTAAAAATCTTAATATGGCCATAACTTCCAAAATAAGGCTCGTAAGAGGTTGCGGTTAGCGTTGTTGAACAGATAACGGTCAGGTCTTTGCATTGCCGTTCAAAACTCAACTTTTTTTTCCAATCAATTTTCGAAAAAAAGCATGGACTACCCCCTTATCACTAAAAATTAATTTTTTTACGTAAGTCTCTGGAACCCATTGAAACGTACATATATAGAAAGGTTTTGTCAAATGCAACCAGCACATCCAAAGCAAACCCTTTTATAATGTCTAGTTTTCGAGATATTTGCATTCAAAGTTATTTTTTTGAGTTATGAAGGCTTGTATGACTTTGGATGCCTACAGTTCCGCAAATAAGGCTATGACGTCATTTTCGCTTGCAAAACGCTTAATAAGTTTTTCAAGAGCTATCCATAGCTGAAAACTAGAACATTCTAGGAGGTCTGGTTGCGGAGATATCTTAATTCAAAGTAAATCCATTAAAATCGATTTTTTTGAGTTTTGAAAGTTTGCATGACTTTGGATGTCTACAGTTCCACAAATAAGGCTCGGGAGGCCTTGCGGTTTATTAACCGCTTAATCAGTTTTTGGAGAGCTATCCATTGCTGAAAACTAGAGCATTTTTTGGGCTCTGGTTGCAGAGAAATTTTGATTCAAAGTTAATATTTCTTGTTTCAACCCAAAAACTAAAAATCTTAATATGGCCAAAACTTCCAAAATAAGGCTCGTAAGAGGTTGCGGTTAGCGTTGCTGAACAGATAACGGTCAGGTCTTTGCATTGCCGTTCAAAACTCAACTTTTTTTTTACAATCGATTTTCGAAAAAAAGCATGGACTACCCCCTTATCACTAAAAATTAATTTTTTTACGAAAGTCTCTGGAACCCATTGAAACGTACATATATAGAAAGGTTTTGTCAAAGCAAACCCTTTTATAATGTCTAGTTTTCGAGATATTTACATTCAAAGTTATTTTTTTGAGTTATGAAGGCTTGTATAACTTTGGATGCCTACAGTTCCGCAAATAAGGCCATGACGTCATTTTCGCTTGCAAAACGCTGAATAAGTTTTTCAAGAGCTATCCATAACTGAAAACAAGAACATTCTAGGAGGTCTGGTTGCGGAGATATCTTAATTCAAAATAAATCCATTAAAATCGATTTTTTTGAGTTTTGAAAGTTTGCATGACTTTGGATGTCTACAGTTCCACAAATAAGGCTCGGAAGGCCTTGCGGTTTATTAACCGCTTAATCAGTATTTGGAGAGCTATCCATTGCTGAAAACTAGAGCATTTTTTGGGCTCTGGTTGCAGAGAAATTTTGATTCAAAGTTAATATTTCTTGTTTCAACCCAAAAACTAAAAATCTTAATATGGCCATAACTTCCAAAATAAGGCTCGTAAGAGGTTGCGGTTAGCGTCGTTGAACAGATAACGGTCAGGTCTTTGCATTGCCGTTCAAAACTCAACTTTTTTTTTCCAATCGATTTTCGAAAAAAAGCATGGACTACCCCCTTATCACTAAAAATTAATTTTCTAACGAAAGTCTCTGGAACCCATTGAAACGTACATATATAGAAAGGTTTTGTCAAATGCAACCAGCACATCCAAAGCAAACCCTTTTATAATGTCTAGTTTTCGAGATATTTGCATTCAAAGTTATTTTTTTGAGTTATGAAGGCTTGTATGACTTTGGATGCCTACAGTTCCGCAAATAAGGCTATGACGTCATTTTCGCTTGCAAAACGCTTAATAAGTTTTTCAAGAGCTATCCATAGCTGAAAACTAGAACATTCTTGGAGGTCTGGTTGCGGAGATATCTTAATTCAAAGTAAATCCATTAAAATCGATTTTTTTGAGTTTTGAAAGTTTGCATGACTTTGGATGTCTACAGTTCCACAAATAAGGCTCGGAAGGCCTTGCGGTTTATTAACCGCTTAATCAGTTTTTGGAGAGCTATCCATTGCTGAAAACTAGAGCATTTTTTGGGCTCTGGTTGCAGAGAAATTTTGATTCAAAGTTAATATTTCTTGTTTCAACCCAAAAACTAAAAATCTTAATATGGCCAAAACTTCCAAAATAAGGCTCGTAAGAGGTTGCGGTTAGCGTTGCTGAACAGATAACGGTCAGGTCTTTGCATTGCCGTTCAAAACTAAACTTTTTTTTTTCCAATCGATTTTCGAAAAAAAGCATGGACTACCCCTTTATCACTAAAAATTAATTTTCTAACGAAAGTCTCTGGAACGCATTGAAACGTACATATATAGAAAGGTTTTGTCAAATGCAACCAGCACATCCAAAGCAAACCCTTTTATAATGTCTAGTTTTCGAGATATTTGCATTCAAAGTTATTTTTTTGAGTTATGAAGGCTTGTATGACTTTGGATGCCTACAGTTCCGCAAATAAGGCTATGACGTCATTTTCGCTTGCAAAACGCTTAATAAGTTTTTCAAGAGCTATCCATAGCTGAAAACTAGAACATTCTTGGAGGTCTGGTTGCGGAGATATCTTAATTCAAAGTAAATCCATTAAAATCGATTTTTTTGAATTTTGAAAGTTTGCATGACTTTGGATGTCTACAGTTCCACAAATAAGGCTCGGAAGGCCTTGCGGTTTATTAACCGCTTAATCAGTTTTTGGAGAGCTATCCATTGCTGAAAACTAGAGCATTTTTTGGGCTCTGGTTGCAGAGAAATTTTGATTCAAAGTTAATATTTCTTGTTTCAACCCAAAAACTAAAAATCTTAATATGGCCAAAACTTCCAAAATAAGGCTCGTAAGAGGTTGCGGTTAGCGTTGCTGAACAGATAACGGTCAGGTCTTTGCATTGCCGTTCAAAACTAAACTTTTTTTTTTCCAATCGATTTTCGAAAAAAAGCATGGACTACCCCTTTATCACTAAAAATTAATTTTCTAACGAAAGTCTCTGGAACCCATTGAAACGTACATATATAGAAAGGTTTTGCCAAATGCAACCAGCTCATCCAAAGCAAACCCTTTTATAATGTCTAGTTTTCGAGATATTTGCATTCAAAGTTATTTTTTTGAGTTATGAAGGCTTGTATGACTTTGGATGCCTACAGTTCCGCAAATAAGGCTATGACGTCATTTTCGCTTGCAAAACCCTTAATTAGTTTTTGAAGAGCTATCCATAGCTGAAAACTAGAACATTCTAGGAGGTCTGGTTGCGGAGATATCTTAATTCAAAGTAAATCCATTAAAATCGATTTTTTTGAGTTTCGAAAGTTTGCATGACTTTGGATGTCTACAGTTCCACAAATAAGGCTCGGAAGGCCTTGCGGTTTATTAACCGCTTAATCAGTTTTTTGAGAGCTATCCATTGCTGAAAACTAGAGCATTTTTTGGGCTCTGGTTGCAGAGAAATTTTGATTCAAAGTTAATATTTCTTGTTTCAACCCAAAAACTAAAAATCTTAATATGGCCATAACTTCCAAAATAAGGCTCGTAAGAGGTTGCGGTTAGCGTTGTTGAACAGATAACGGTCAGGTCTTTGCATTGCCGTTCAAAACTCAACTTTTTTTTTTTCCAATCGATTTTCGAAAAAAAGCATGGACTACCACCCCCTTATCACTAAAAATTAATTTTTTTACGAAAGTCTCTGGAACCCATTGAAACGTACATATATAGAAAAGTTTTGTCAAATGCAACCAGCACATCCAAAGCAAACCCTTTTATAATGTCTAGTTTTCGAGATATTTGCATTCAAAGTTATTTTTTTTGAGTTATGAAGGCTTGTATGACTTTGGATGCCTACAGTTCCGCAAATAAGGCTATGACGTCATTTTCGCTTGCAAAACGCTTAATTAGAGCTATCCATTGCTGAAAACTAGAGCATTTTTTGGGCTCTGGTTGCAGTGAAATTTTGATTCAAAGTTAATATTTCTTGTTTCAACCCAAAAACTAAAAATCTTAATATGGCCATAACTTCCAAAATAAGGCTCGTAAGAGGTTGCGGTTAGCGTTGTTGAACAGATAACGGTCAGGTCTTTGCATTGCCGTTCAAAACTCAACTTTTTTTTTCCAATCGATTTTCGAAAAAAAGCATGGACTACCCTTATCACTAAAAATTAATTTTTGTACGAAAGTCTCTGGAACCCATTAAAACGTACATATATAGAAAGGTTTTGCCAAATGCAACCAGCTCATCCAAAGCAAACCCTTTTATAATGTCTAGTTTTCGAGATATTTGCATTCAAAGTTATTTTTTTGAGTTATGAAGGCTTGTATGACTTTGGATGCCTACAGTTCCGCAAATAAGGCTATGACGTCATTTTCGCTTGCAAAACCCTTAATTAGTTTTTGAAGAGCTATCCATAGCTGAAAACTAGAACATTCTAGGAGGTCTGGTTGCGGAGATATCTTAATTCAAAGTAAATCCATTAAAATCGATTTTTTTGAGTTTCGAAAGTTTGCATGACTTTGGATGTCTACAGTTCCACAAATAAGGCTCGGAAGGCCTTGCGGTTTATTAACCGCTTAATCAGTTTTTTGAGAGCTATCCATTGCTGAAAACTAGAGCATTTTTTGGGCTCTGGTTGCAGAGAAATTTTGATTCAAAGTTAATATTTCTTGTTTCAACCCAAAAACTAAAAATCTTAATATGGCCATAACTTCCAAAATAAGGCTCGTAAGAGGTTGCGGTTAGCGTTGTTGAACAGATAACGGTCAGGTCTTTGCACTGCCGTTCAAAACTCAACTTTTTTTTTTTCAATCGATTTTCGAAAAAAAGCATGGACTACCCTTATCACTAAAAATTAATTTTTTTACGAAAGTCTCTGGAACCCATTGAAACGTACATATATAGAAAGGTTTTGTCAAATGCAACCAGCACATCCAAAGCAAACCCTTTTATAATGTCTAGTTTTCGAGATATTTGCATTCAAAGTTATTTTTTTGAGTTATGAAGGCTTGTATGACTTTGGATGCCTACAGTTCCGCAAATAAGGCTATGACGTCATTTTCGCTTGCAAAACGCTTAATTAGTTTTTCAAGAGCTATCCATAGCTGTAAACTAGAACATTCTAGCAGGTCTGGTTGCGGAGATATCTTAATTCAAAGTAAATCCATTAAAATCGATTTTTTTGAGTTTCGAAAGTTTGCATGACTTTGGATGTCTACAGTTCCACAAATAAGGCTCGGAAGGCCTTGCGGTTTATTAACCGCTTAATCAGTTTTTTGAGAGCTATCCATTGCTGAAAACTAGAGCATTTTTTGGGCTCTGGTTGCAGAGAAATTTTGATTCAAAGTTAATATTTCTTGTTTCAACCCAAAAACTAAAAATCTTAATATGGCCATAACTTCCAAAATAAGGCTCGTAAGAGGTTGCGGTTAGCGTTGTTGAACAGATAACGGTCAGGTCTTTGCATTGCCGTTCAAAACTCAACTTTTTTTTCCAATCAATTTTCGAAAAAAAGCATGGACTACCCCCTTATCACTAAAAATTAATTTTTTTACGAAAGTCTCTGGAACCCATTGAAACGTACATATATAGAAAGGTTTTGTCAAAGCAAACCCTTTTATAATGTCTAGTTTTCGAGATATTTACATTCAAAGTTATTTTTTTGAGTTATGAAGGCTTGTATAACTTTGGATGCCTACAGTTCCGCAAATAAGGCCATAACGTCATTTTCGCTTGCAAAACGCTTAATAAGTTTTTCAAGAGCTATCCATAGCTGAAAACTAGAACATTCTAGGAAGTCTGGTTGCGGAGATATCTTAATTCAAAGTAAATCCATTAAAATCAATTTTTTTGAGTTTTGAAAGTTTGCATGACTTTGGATGTCTACAGTTCCACAAATAAGGCTCGGAAGGCCTTGCGGTTTAATAACCGCTTAATCAGTTTTTGGAGAGCTATCCATTGCTGAAAACTAGAGCATTTTTTGGGCTCTGGTTGCAGAGAAATTTTGATTCAAAGTTAATATTTCTTGTTTCAACCCAAAAACTAAAAATCTTAATATGGCCATAACTTCCAAAATAAGGCTCGTAAGAGGTTGCGGTTAGCATTGTTGAACAGCTAACGGTCAGGCCTTGGCATTTCTACTACCCCCTTATCACTTAAAATACATTTTTTTACGAGTCTCTGGAACCCATTACAAACGTACATATATAGAAAGGTTTTGTCAAATGCAACCAGCACATCCAAAGCAAACCCTTTTATAAGGTATAGTTTTCGAGATATTTGCATTCAAAGTTATTTTTTCGAGTTATGAATGCTTGTATGACTTTGGATGCCTACAGTTCCGCAAATAAGGGTGTGATGTCATTTCCGCTGGAAAAACGCTTCATAAGTTTTTCAAGAGCTATCCATAGCTGAAAACTAGAACTTTCTATGAGGTCTGGTTGCGGAGATATCTTAATTCAAAGTAAATCCGTTAAAATCGATTTTTTTGAGTTTTGAAAGTTTGCATGACTTTGGATGTCTACAGTTCCACAAATAAGGCTCGGAAGGCCTTGCAGTTTATTAACCGCTTAATCAGTTTTTGGAGAGCTATCCATTGCTGAAAACTAGAGCATTGTGTGTGCTCTGGTTGCAGAGAAATTTTGATTCAAAGTTAATCTTTCTTGTTTCAACCCAAAAACTAAAAATCTTAATATGGCCATAACTTCCAAAATAAGGCTCGTAAGAGGTTGCGGTTAGCGTTGTTGAACAGATTACGGTCAGGTCTTTGCATTGCCGTTCAAAACTCAACTTTTTTTTCCAATCGATTTTCGAAAAAAAGCATGGACTACCCCCTTATCACTAAAAATTAATTTTTTTACGAAAGTCTCTGGAACGCATTGAAACGTACATATATAGAAAGGTTTTGTCAAATGCAACCAGCACATCCAAAGCAAACCCTTTTATAATGTCTAGTTTTCGAGATATTTGCATTCAAAGTTATTTTTTTGAGTTATGAAGGCTTGTATGACTTTGGATGCCTACAGTTCCGCAAATAAGGCTATGACGTCATTTTCGCTTGCAAAACGCTTAATAAGTTTTTCAAGAGCTATCCATAGCTGAAAACTAGAACATTCTTGGAGGTCTGGTTGCGGAGATATCTTAATTCAAAGTAAATCCATTAAAATCGATTTTTTTGAGTTTTGAAAGTTTGCATGACTTTGGATGTCTACAGTTCCACAAATAAGGCTCGGAAGGCCTTGCGGTTTATTAACCGCTTAATCAGTTTTTGGAGAGCTATCCATTGCTGAAAACTAGAGCATTTTTTGGGCTCTGGTTGCAGAGAAATTTTGATTCAAAGTTAATATTTCTTGTTTCAACCCAAAAACTAAAAATCTTAATATGGCCAAAACTTCCAAAATAAGGCTCGTAAGAGGTTGCGGTTAGCGTTGCTGAACAGATAACGGTCAGGTCTTTGCATTGCCGTTCAAAACTAAACTTTTTTTTTTCCAATCGATTTTCGAAAAAAAGCATGGACTACCCCTTTATCACTAAAAATTAATTTTCTAACGAAAGTCTCTGGAACCCATTGAAACGTACATATATAGAAAGGTTTTGACAAATGCAACCAGCACATCCAAAGCAAACCCTTTTATAATGTCTAGTTTTCGAGATATTTGCATTCAAAGTTATTTTTTTGAGTTATGAAGGCTTGTATGACTTTGGATGCCTACAGTTCCCCAAATAAGGCTATGACGTCATTTTCGCTTGCAAAACGCTTAATAAGTTTTTCAAGAGCTATCCATAGCTGAAAACTAGAACATTCTAGGAAGTCTGGTTGCGGAGATATCTTAATTCAAAGTAAATCCATTAAAATCAATTTTTTTGAGTTTTGAAAGTTTGCATGACTTTGGATGTCTACAGTTCCACAAATAAGGCTCGGAAGGCCTTGCGGTTTAATAACCGCTTAATCAGTTTTTGGAGAGCTATCCATTGCTGAAAACTAGAGCATTTTTTGGGCTCTGGTTGCAGAGAAATTTTGATTCAAAGTTAATATTTCTTGTTTCAACCCAAAAACTAAAAATCTTAATATGGCCATAACTTCCAAAATAAGGCTCGTAAGAGGTTGCGGTTAGCGTCGTTGAACAGATAACGGTCAGGTCTTTGCATTGCCGTTCAAAACTCAACTTTTTTTTTCCAATCGATTTTCGAAAAAAAGCATGGACTACCCCCTTATCACTACAAATTAATTTTTTACGAAAGTCTCTGGAACCCATTGAAACGTACATATATAGAAAGGTTTTGTCAAATGCAACCAGCACATCCAAAGCAAAGCCTTTTATAATGTCTAGTTTTCGAGATATTTGCATTCAAAGTTATTTTTTTGAGTTATGAAGGCTTGTATGACTTTGGATGCCTACAGTTCCGCAAATAAGGCTATGACGTCATTTTCGCTTGCAAAACGCTTAATAAGTTTTTCAAGAGCTATCCATAGCTGAAAACTAGAACATTATAGGAGGTCTGGTTGCGGAGATATCTTAATTCAAAGTAAATCCATTAAAATCGATTTTTTTGAGTTTTGAAAGTTTGCATGACTTTGGATGTCTACAGTTCCACAAATAAGGCTCGGAAAGCCTTGCGGTTTATTAACCGCTTAATCAGTTTTTGGAGAGCTATCCATTGCTGAAAACTAGAGCATTTTTTGGGCTCTGGTTGCAGAGAAATTTTGATTCAAAGTTAATATTTCTTGTTTCAACCCAAAAACTAAAAATCTTAATATGGCCATAACTTCCAAAATAAGGCTCGTAAGAGGTTGCGGTTAGCGTTGCTGAACAGATAACGGTCAGGTCTTTGCATTGCCGTTCAAAACTCAACTTTTTTTTTCCAATCGATTTTCGAAAAAAAGCATGGACTAACCCCTTATCACTAAAAATTAATTTTTTTACGAAAGTCTCTGGAACCCATTGAAACGTACATATATAGAAAGGTTTTGTCAAAGCAAACCCTTTTATAATGTCTAGTTTTCGAGATATTTACATTCAAAGTTATTTTTTTGAGTTATGAAGGCTTGTATAACTTTGGATGCCTACAGTTCCGCAAATAAGGCCATGACGTCATTTTCGCTTGCAAAACGCTTAATAAGTTTTTCAAGAGCTATCCATAGCTGAAAACAAGAACATTCTAGGAGGTCTGGTTGCGGAGATATCTTAATTCAAATTAAATCCATTTAAATCGATTTTTTTGAGTTTTGAAAGTTTGCATGACTTTGGATGTCTACAGTTCCACAAATAAGGCTCGGAAGGCCTTGCGGTTTATTAACCGCTTAATCAGTATTTGGAGAGCTATCCATTGCTGAAAACTAGAGCATTTTTTGGGCTCTGGTTGCAGAGAAATTTTGATTCAAAGTTAATATTTCTTGTTTCAACCCAAAAACTAAAAATCTTAATATGGCCATAACTTCCAAAATAAGGCTCGTAAGAGGTTGCGGTTAGCGTTGTTGAACAGATAACGGTCAGGTCTTTGCATTGCCGTTCAAAACTCAACTTTTTTTTTCCGATCGATTTTCGAAAAAAAGCATGGACTACCCCCTTATCACTAAAAATTAATTTTCTAACGAAAGTCTCTGGAACGCATTGAAACGTACATATATAGAAAGGTTTTGTCAAATGCAACCAGCACATCCAAAGCAAACCCTTTTATAATGTCTAGTTATCGAGATATTTGCATTCAAAGTTATTTTTTTGAGTTATGAAGGCTTGTATGACTTTGGATGCCTACAGTTCCGCAAATAAGGCTATGACGTCATTTTCGCTTGCAAAACGCTTCATTAGTTTTTGAAGAGCTATCCATAGCTGAAAACTAGAACATTCTAGGAGGTCTGGTTGCGGAGATATCTTAATTCAAACTAAATCCATTAAAATCGATTTTTTTGAGTTTTGAAAGTTTGCATGTTTTTGGATGTCTACAGTTCCACAAATAAGGCTCGGTAGGCCTTGCGGTTTATTAACCGCTTAATCAGTTTTTGGAGAGCTATCCATTGCTGAAAACTAGAGCATTTTTTGGGCTCTGGTTGCAGAGAAATTTTGATTCAAAGTTAATATTTCTTGTTTCAACCCAAATACTAAAAATCTTAATATGGCCATAACTTCCAAAATAAGGCTCGTAAGAGGTTGCGGTTAGCGTTGTTGAACAGATAACGGTCAGGTCTTTGCATTGCCGTTGAAAACTCAACTTTTTTTTTCCAATCGATTTTCGAAAAAAAGCATGGACTACCCCCTTATCACTAAAAATTAATTTTTTTACGAAAGTCTCTGGAACCCATTGAAACGTACATATATAGAAAGGTTTTGTCAAATGCAACCAGCACATCCAAAGCAAACCCTTTTATAATGTCTAGTTTTCGAGATATTTACATTCAAAGTTATTTTTTTGAGTTATGAAGGCTTGTATAACTTTGGATGCCTACAGTTCCGCAAATAAGGCCATGACGTCATTTTCGCTTGCAAAACGCTTAATAAGTTTTTCAAGAGCTATCCATAGCTGAAAACAAGAACATTCTAGGAGGTCTGGTTGCGGAGATATCTTAATTCAAAGTAAATCCATTAAAATCGATTTTTTTGAGTTTTGAAAGTTTGCATGACTTTGGATGTCTACAGTTCCACAAATAAGGCTCGGAAGGCCTTGCGGTTTATTAACCGCTTAATCAGTTTTTGGAGAGCTATCCATTGCTGAAAACTAGAGCATTGTGTGTGCTCTGGTTGCAGAGAAATTTTGATTCAAAGTTAATCTTTCTTGTTTCAACCCAAAATCTTAATATGGCCATAACTTCCAAAATAAGGCTCGTAAGAGGTTGCGGTTAGCGTTGTTGAACAGATAACGGTCAGGTCTTTGCATTGCCGTTGAAAACTCAACTTTTTTTTCCAATCGATTTTCGAAAAAAAGCATGGACTACCCCCTTATCACTAAAAATTAATTTTTTTACGAAAGTCTCTGGAACCCATTGAAACGTACATATATAGAAAGGTTTTGTCAAATGCAACCAGCACATCCAAAGCAAACCCTTTTATAATGTCTAGTTTTCGAGATATTTACATTCAAAGTTATTTTTTTGAGTTATGAAGGCTTGTATAACTTTGGATGCCTACAGTTCCGCAAATAAGGCCATGACGTCATTTTCGCTTGCAAAACGCTTAATAAGTTTTTCAAGAGCTATCCATAGCTGAAAACAAGAACATTCTAGGAGGTCTGGTTGCGGAGATATCTTAATTCAAAGTAAATCCATTAAAATCGATTTTTTTGAGTTTTGAAAGTTTGCATGACTTTGGATGTCTACAGTTCCACAAATAAGGCTCGGAAGGCCTTGCGGTTTATTAACCGCTTAATCAGTTTTTGGAGAGCTATCCATTGCTGAAAACTAGAGCATTGTGTGTGCTCTGGTTGCAGAGAAATTTTGATTCAAAGTTAATCTTTCTTGTTTCAACCCAAAATCTTAATATGGCCATAACTTCCAAAATAAGGCTCGTAAGAGGTTGCGGTTAGCGTTGTTGAACAGATAACGGTCAGGTCTTTGCATTGCCGTTGAAAACTCAACTTTTTTTTCCAATCGATTTTCGAAAAAAAGCATGGACTTATCACTAAAAATTAATTTTTTTTCGAAAGTCTCTGGAACCCATTGAAACGTACATATATAGAAAGGTTTTGTCAAATGCAACCAGCACATCCAAAGCAAACCCTTTTATAATGTCTAGTTTTCGAGATATTTACATTCAAAGTTATTTTTTTGAGTTATGAAGGCTTGTATAACTTTGGATGCCTACAGTTCCGCAAATAAGGCCATAACGTCATTTTCGCTTGCAAAACGCTTAATAAGTTTTTCAAGAGCTATCCATAGCTGAAAACAAGAACATTCTAGGAGGTCTGGTTGCGGAGATATCTTAATTCAAAGTAAATCCATTAAAATCGATTTTTTTGAGTTTTGAAAGTTTGCATGACTTTGGATGTCTACAGTTCCACAAATAAGGCTCGGAAGGCCTTGCGGTTTATTAACCGCTTAATCAGTATTTGGAGAGCTATCCATTGCTGAAAACTAGAGCATTTTTTGGGCTCTGGTTGCAGAGAAATTTTGATTCAAAGTTAATATTTCTTGTTTCAACCCAAAAACTAAAAATCTTAATATGGCCATAACTTCCAAAATAAGGCTCGTAAGAGGTTGCGGTTAGCGTTGTTGAACAGATAACGGTCAGGTCTTTGCATTGCCGTTCAAAACTCAACTTTTTTTTTCCAATCGATTTTCGAAAAAAAGCATGGACTACCCCCTTATCACTAAAAATTAATTTTCTAACGAAAGTCTCTGGAACGCATTGAAACGTACATATATAGAAAGGTTTTGTCAAATGCAACCAGCACATCCAAAGCAAACCCTTTTATAATGTCTAGTTATCGAGATATTTGCATTCAAAGTTATTTTTTTGAGTTATGAAGGCTTGTATGACTTTGGATGCCTACAGTTCCGCAAATAAGGCTATGACGTCATTTTCGCTTGCAAAACGCTTCATTAGTTTTTGAAGAGCTATCCATAGCTGAAAACTAGAACATTCTAGGAGGTCTGGTTGCGGAGATATCTTAATTCAAACTAAATCCATTAAAATCGATTTTTTTGAGTTTTGAAAGTTTGCATGTTTTTGGATGTCTACAGTTCCACAAATAAGGCTCGGAAGGCCTTGCGGTTTATTAACCGCTTAATCAGTTTTTGGAGAGCTATCCATTGCTGAAAACTAGAGCATTTTTTGGGCTCTGGTTGCAGAGAAATTTTGATTCAAAGTTAATATTTCTTGTTTCAACCCAAATACTAAAAATCTTAATATGGCCATAACTTCCAAAATAAGGCTCGTAAGAGGTTGCGGTTAGCGTTGTTGAACAGATAACGGTCAGGTCTTTGCATTGCCGTTGAAAACTCAACTTTTTTTTCCAATCGATTTTCGAAAAAAAGCATGGACTACCCCCTTATCACTAAAAATTAATTTTTTTACGAAAGTCTCTGGAACCCATTGAAACGTACATATATAGAAAGGTTTTGTCAAATGCAACCAGCACATCCAAAGCAAACCCTTTTATAATGTCTAGTTTTCGAGATATTTACATTCAAAGTTATTTTTTTGAGTTATGAAGGCTTGTATAACTTTGGATGCCTACAGTTCCGCAAATAAGGCCATGACGTCATTTTCGCTTGCAAAACGCTTAATAAGTTTTTCAAGAGCTATCCATAGCTGAAAACAAGAACATTCTAGGAGGTCTGGTTGCGGAGATATCTTAATTCAAAGTAAATCCATTAAAATCGATTTTTTTGAGTTTTGAAAGTTTGCATGACTTTGGATTTCTACAGTTCCACAAATAAGGCTCGGAAGGCCTTGCGGTTTATTAACCGCTTAATCAGTTTTTGGAGAGCTATCCATTGCTGAAAACTAGAGCATTGTGTGTGCTCTGGTTGCAGAGAAATTTTGATTCAAAGTTAATCTTTCTTGTTTCAACCCAAAATCTTAATATGGCCATAACTTCCAAAATAAGGCTCGTAAGAGGTTGCGGTTAGCGTTGTTGAACAGATAACGGTCAGGTCTTTGCATTGCCGTTGAAAACTCAACTTTTTTTTCCAATCGATTTTCGAAAAAAAGCATGGACTTATCACTAAAAATTAATTTTTTTTCGAAAGTCTCTGGAACCCATTGAAACGTACATATATAGAAAGGTTTTGTCAAATGCAACCAGCACATCCAAAGCAAACCCTTTTATAATGTCTAGTTTTCGAGATATTTACATTCAAAGTTATTTTTTTGAGTTATGAAGGCTTGTATAACTTTGGATGCCTACAGTTCCGCAAATAAGGCCATAACGTCATTTTCGCTTGCAAAACGCTTAATAAGTTTTTCAAGAGCTATCCATAGCTGAAAACAAGAACATTCTAGGAGGTCTGGTTGCGGAGATATCTTAATTCAAAGTAAATCCATTAAAATCGATTTTTTTGAGTTTTGAAAGTTTGCATGACTTTGGATGTCTACAGTTCCACAAATAAGGCTCGGAAGGCCTTGCGGTTTATTAACCGCTTAATCAGTATTTGGAGAGCTATCCATTGCTGAAAACTAGAGCATTTTTTGGGCTCTGGTTGCAGAGAAATTTTGATTCAAAGTTAATATTTCTTGTTTCAACCCAAAAACTAAAAATCTTAATATGGCCATAACTTCCAAAATAAGGCTCGTAAGAGGTTGCGGTTAGCGTCGTTGAACAGATAACGGTCAGGTCTTTGCATTGCCGTTCAAAACTCAACTTTTTTTTTCCAATCGATTTTCGAAAAAAAGCATGGACTACCCCCTTATCACTACAAATTAATTTTTTACGAAAGTCTCTGGAACCCATTGAAACGTACATATATAGAAAGGTTTTGTCAAATGCAACCAGCACATCCAAAGCAAAGCCTTTTATAATGTCTAGTTTTCGAGATATTTGCATTCAAAGTTATTTTTTTGAGTTATGAAGGCTTGTATGACTTTGGATGCCTACAGTTCCGCAAATAAGGCTATGACGTCATTTTCGCTTGCAAAACGCTTAATAAGTTTTTCAAGAGCTATCCATAGCTGAAAACTAGAACATTATAGGAGGTCTGGTTGCGGAGATATCTTAATTCAAAGTAAATCCATTAAAATCGATTTTTTTGAGTTTTGAAAGTTTGCATGACTTTGGATGTCTACAGTTCCACAAATAAGGCTCGGAAGGCCTTGCGGTTTATTAACCGCTTAATCAGTTTTTGGAGAGCTATCCATTGCTGAAAACTAGAGCATTTTTTGGGCTCTGGTTGCAGAGAAATTTTGATTCAAAGTTAATATTTCTTGTTTCAACCCAAAAACTAAAAATCTTAATATGGCCATAACTTCCAAAATAAGGCTCGTAAGAGGTTGCGGTTAGCGTTGCTGAACAGATAACGGTCAGGTCTTTGCATTGCCGTTGAAAACTCAACTTTTTTTTCCAATCGATTTTCGAAAAAAAGCATGGACTTATCACTAAAAATTAATTTTTTTACGAAACCCTCTGAAACCCATTGAAACGTACATATATAGAAAGGTTTTGTCAAATGCAACCAGCACATCCAAAGCAAACCCTTTTATAATGTCTAGTTTTCGAGATATTTACATTCAAAGTTATTTTTTTGAGTTATGAAGGCTTGTATAACTTTGGATGCCTACAGTTCCGCAAATAAGGCCATGACGTCATTTTCGCTTGCAAAACGCTTAATAAGTTTTTCAAGAGCTATCCATAGCTGAAAACAAGAACATTCTAGGAGGTCTGGTTGCGGAGATATCTTAATTCAAAGTAAATCCATTAAAATTGATTTTTTTGAGTTTTGAAAGTTTGCATGACTTTGGATGTCTACAGTTCCACAAATAAGGCTCGGAAGGCCTTGCGGTTTATTAACCGCTTAATCAGTTTTTGGAGAGCTATCTATTGCTGAAAACTAGAGCATTTTTTGGGCTCTGGTTGCAGAGAAATTTTGATTCAAAGTTAATATTTCTTGTTTCAACCCAAAAACTAAAAATCTTAATATGGCCATAACTTCCAAAATAAGGCTCGTAAGAGGTTGCGGTTAGCGTTGTTGAACAGATAACGGTCAGGTCTTTGCATTGCCGTTCAAAACTCAACTTTTTTTTTCCAATCGATTTTCGAAAAAAAGCATGGACTACCCCCTTATCACTAAAAATTAACTTTCTAACGAAAGTCTCTGGAACCCATTGAAACGTTCATATATAGAAAGGTTTTGTCAAATGCAACCAGCACATCCAAAGCAAACCCTTTTATAATGTCTAGTTTTCGAGATATTTACATTCAAAGTTATTTTTTTGAGTTATGAAGGCTTGTATAACTTTGGATGCCTACAGTTCCGCAAATAAGGCCATGACGTCATTTTCGCTTGCAAAACGCTTAATAAGTTTTTCAAGAGCTATCCATAGCTGAAAACAAGAACATTCTAGGAGGTCTGGTTGCGGAGATATCTTAATTCAAAGTAAATCCATTAAAATTGATTTTTTTGAGTTTTGAAAGTTTGCATGACTTTGGATGTCTACAGTTCCACAAATAAGGCTCGGAAGGCCTTGCGGTTTATTAACCGCTTAATCAGTTTTTGGAGAGCTATCCATTGCTGAAAACTAGAGCATTTTTTGGGCTCTGGTTGCAGAGAAATTTTGATTCAAAGTTAATATTTCTTGTTTCAACCCAAAAACTAAAAATCTTAATATGGCCATAACTTCCAAAATAAGGCTCGTAAGAGGTTGCGGTTAGCGTTGTTGAACAGATAACGGTCAGGTCTTTGCATTGCCGTTCAAAACTCAACTTTTTTTTTCCAATCGATTTTCGAAAAAAAGCATGGACTACCCCCTTATCACTAAAAATTAACTTTCTAACGAAAGTCTCTGGAACCCATTGAAACGTACATATATAGAAAGGTTTTGTCAAATGCAACCAGCACATCCAAAGCAAACCCTTTTATAATGTCTAGTTTTCGAGATATTTGCATTCAAAGTTATTTTTTTGAGTTATGAAGGCTTGTATGACTTTGGATGCCTACAGTTCCGCAAATAAGGCTATGACGTCATTTTCGCTTGCAAAACGCTTCATTAGTTTTTGAAGAGCTATCCATAGCTGAAAACTAGAACATTCTAGGAGGTCTGGTTGCGGAGATATCTTAATTCAAAGTAAATCCATTAAAATCGATTTTTTTGAGTTTTGAAAGTTTGCATGACTTTGGATGTCTACAGTTCCACAAATAAGGCTCGGAAGGCCTTGCGGTTTATTAACCGCTTAATCAGTTTTTTGGAGAGCTATCCATTGCTGAAAACTAGAGCATTTTTTGGGCTCTGGTTGCAGAGAAATTTTGATTCAAAGTTAATATTTCTTGTTTCAACCCAAAAACTAAAAATCTTAATATGGCCAAAACTTCCAAAATAAGGCTCGTAAGAGGTTGCGGTTAGCGTTGCTGAACAGATAACGGTCAGGTCTTTGCATTGCCGTTCAAAACTCAACTTTTTTTTTCCAATCGATTTTCGAAAAAAAGCATGGACTACCCCCTTATCACTAAAAATTAATTTTTTTACGAAAGTCTCTGGAACCCATTGAAACGTACATATATAGAAAGGTTTTGTCAAATGCAACCAGCACATCCAAAGCAAACCCTTTTATAATGTCTAGTTTTCGAGATATTTACATTCAAAGTTATTTTTTTGAGTTATGAAGGCTTGTATAACTTTGGATGCCTACAGTTCCGCAAATAAGGCCATGACGTCATTTTCGCTTGCAAAACGCTTAATAAGTTTTTCAAGAGCTATCCATAGCTGAAAACAAGAACATTCTAGGAGGTCTGGTTGCGGAGATATCTTAATTCAAAGTAAATCCATTAAAATTGATTTTTTTGAGTTTTGAAAGTTTGCATGACTTTGGATGTCTACAGTTCCACAAATAAGGCTCGGAAGGCCTTGCGGTTTATTAACCGCTTAATCAGTTTTTGGAGAGCTATCCATTGCTGAAAACTAGAGCATTTTTTGGGCTCTGGTTGCAGAGAAATTTTGATTCAAAGTTAATATTTCTTGTTTCAACCCAAAAACTAAAAATCTTAATATGGCCATAACTTCCAAAATAAGGCTCGTAAGAGGTTGCGGTTAGCGTTGTTGAACAGATAACGGTCAGGTCTTTGCATTGCCGTTCAAAACTCAACTTTTTTTTTCCAATCGATTTTCGAAAAAAAGCATGGACTACCCCCTTATCACTAAAAATTAACTTTCTAACGAAAGTCTCTGGAACCCATTGAAACGTACATATATAGAAAGGTTTTGTCAAATGCAACCAGCACATCCAAAGCAAACCCTTTTATAATGTCTAGTTTTCGAGATATTTGCATTCAAAGTTATTTTTTTGAGTTATGAAGGCTTGTATGACTTTGGATGCCTACAGTTCCGCAAATAAGGCTATGACGTCATTTTCGCTTGCAAAACGCTTCATTAGTTTTTGAAGAGCTATCCATAGCTGAAAACTAGAACATTCTAGGAGGTCTGGTTGCGGAGATATCTTAATTCAAAGTAAATCCATTAAAATCGATTTTTTTGAGTTTTGAAAGTTTGCATGACTTTGGATGTCTACAGTTCCACAAATAAGGCTCGGAAGGCCTTGCGGTTTATTAACCGCTTAATCAGTTTTTTGGAGAGCTATCCATTGCTGAAAACTAGAGCATTTTTTGGGCTCTGGTTGCAGAGAAATTTTGATTCAAAGTTAATATTTCTTGTTTCAACCCAAAAACTAAAAATCTTAATATGGCCAAAACTTCCAAAATAAGGCTCGTAAGAGGTTGCGGTTAGCGTTGCTGAACAGATAACGGTCAGGTCTTTGCATTGCCGTTCAAAACTCAACTTTTTTTTTCCAATCGATTTTCGAAAAAAAGCATGGACTACCCCCTTATCACTAAAAATTAATTTTTTTACGAAAGTCTCTGGAACCCATTGAAACGTACATATATAGAAAGGTTTTGTCAAATGCAACCAGCACATCCAAAGCAAACCCTTTTATAATGTCTAGTTTTCGAGATATTTGCATTCAAAGTTATTTTTTTGAGTTATGAAGGCTTGTATGACTTTGGATGCCTACAGTTCCGCAAATAAGGCTATGACGTCATTTTCGCTTGCAAAACGCTTCATTAGTTTTTGAAGAGCTATCCATAGCTGAAAACTAGAACATTCTAGGAGGTCTGGTTCAGTTCAGTAATCAGTTTTTGGAGAGCTATCCATTGCTGAAAACTAGAGCATTTTTTGGGCTCTGGTTGCAGAGAAATTTTGATTCAAAGTTAATATTTCTTGTTTCAACCCAAAAACTAAAAATCTTAATATGGCCAAAACTTCCAAAATAAGGCTCGTAAGAGGTTGCGGTTAGCGTTGCTGAACAGATAACGGTCAGGTCTTTGCATTGCCGTTCAAAACTCAACTTTTTTTTCCGATCGATTTTCGAAAAAAAGCATGGACTACCCCCTTATCACTAAAAATTAATTTTTTTACGAAAGTCTCTGGAACCCATTGAAACGTTCATATATAGAAAGGTTTTGTCAAATGCAACCAGCACATCCAAAGCAAACCCTTTTATAATGTCTAGTTTTCGAGATATTTACATTCAAAGTTATTTTTTTGAGTTATGAAGGCTTGTATAACTTTGGATGCCTACAGTTCCGCAAATAAGGCCATGACGTCATTTTCGCTTGCAAAACGCTTAATAAGTTTTTCAAGAGCTATCCATGGCTGAAAACAAGAACATTCTAGGAGGTCTGGTTGCGGAGATATCTTAATTCAAAGTAAATCCATTAAAATCGATTTTTTTGAGTTTTGAAAGTTTGCATGACTTTGGATGTCTACAGTTCCACAAATAAGGCTCGGAAGGCCTTGCGGTTTATTAACCGCTTAATCAGTTTTTGGAGAGCTATCCATTGCTGAAAACTAGAGCATTTTTTGGGCTCTGGTTGCAGAGAAATTTTGATTCAAAGTTAATATTTCTTGTTTCAACCCAAAAACTAAAAATCTTAATATGGCCATAACTTCCAAAATAAGGCTCGTAAGAGGTTGCGGTTAGCGTTGTTGAACAGATAACGGTCAGGTCTTTGCATTGCCGTTGAAAACTCAACTTTTTTTTTTTCCAATCGATTTTCGAAAAAAAGCATGGACTTATCACTAAAAATTAATTTTTTTTCGAAAGTCTCTGGAACCCATTGAAACGTACATATATAGAAAGGTTTTGTCAAATGCAACCAGCACATCCAAAGCAAACCCTTTTATAATGTCTAGTTTTCGAGATATTTACATTCAAAGTTATTTTTTTGAGTTATGAAGGCTTGTATAACTTTGGATGCCTACAGTTCCGCAAATAAGGCCATGACGTCATTTTCGCTTGCAAAACGCTGAATAAGTTTTTCAAGAGCTATCCATAGCTGAAAACAAGAACATTCTAGGAGGTCTGGTTGCGGAGATATCTTAATTCAAAGTAAATCCATTAAAATCGATTTTTTTGAGTTTTGAAAGTTTGCATGACTTTGGATGTCTACAGTTCCACAAATAAGGCTCGGAAGGCCTTGCGGTTTATTAACCGCTTAATCAGTATTTGGAGAGCTATCCATAGCTGAAAACTAGAGCATTTTTTGGGCTCTGGTTGCAGAGAAATTTTGATTCAAAGTTAATATTTCTTGTTTCAACCCAAAAACTAAAAATTTTAATATGGCCATAACTTCCAAAATAAGGCTCGTAAGAGGTTGCGGTTAGCGTTGTTGAACAGATAACGGTCAGGTCTTTGCATTGCCGTTCAAAACTCAATCGATTTCCAATCGATTTTCGAAAAAAAGCATGGACTACCCCCTTATCACTAAAAATTAATTTTCTAACGAAAGTCTCTGGAACGCATTGAAACGTACATATATAGAAAGGTTTTGTCAAATGCACCCAGCACATCCAAAGCACACCCTTTTATAATGTCTAGTTTTCGAGATATTTGCATTCAAAGTTATTTTTTTGAGTTATGAAGGCTTGTATGACTTTGGATGCCTACAGTTCCGCAAATAAGGCTATGACGTCATTTTCGCTTGCAAAACGCTTCATTAGTTTTTGAAGAGCTATCCATAGCTGAAAACTAGAACATTCTAGGAGGTCTGGTTGCGGAGATATCTTAATTCAAAGTAAATCCATTAAAATCGATTTTTTTGAGTTTTGAAAGCTTGCATGTTTTTGGATGTCTACAGTTCCACAAATAAGGCTCGGAAGGCCTTGCGGTTTATTAACCGCTTAATCAGTTTTTGGAGAGCTATCCATTGCTGAAAACTAGAGCATTTTTTGGGCTCTGGTTGCAGAGAAATTTTGATTCAAAGTTAATATTTCTTGTTTCAACCCAAATACTAAAAATCTTAATATGGCCATAACTTCCAAAATAAGGCTCGTAAGAGGTTGCGGTTAGCGTTGTTGAACAGATAACGGTCAGGTCTTTGCATTGCCGTTCAAAACTCAACTTTTTTTTTTCCAATCGATTTTCGAAAAAAAACATGGACTACCCCCTTATCACTAAAAATTAATTTTTTTACGAAAGTCTCTGGAACCCATTGAAACGTACATATATAGAAAGGTTTTGATAAATGCAACCAGCACATCCAAAGCAAACCCTTTTATAATGTCTAGTTTTCGAGATATTTACATTCAAAGTTATTTTTTTGAGTTATGAAGGCTTGTATAACTTTGGATGCCTACAGTTCCGCAAATAAGGCCATGACGTCATTTTCGCTTGCAAAACGCTTAATAAGTTTTTCAAGAGCTATCCATAGCTGAAAACAAGAACATTCTAGGAGGTCTGGTTGCGGAGATATCTTAATTCAAAGTAAATCCATTAAAATCGATTTTTTTGAGTTTTGAAAGTTTGCATGACTTTGGATGTCTACAGTTCCACAAATAAGGCTCGGAAGTCCTTGCGGTTTATTAACCGCTTAATCAGTTTTTGGAGAGCTATCCATTGCTGAAAACTAGAGCATTTTTTGGGCTCTGGTTGCAGAGAAATTTTGATTCAAAGTTAATATTTCTTGTTTCAACCCAAAAACTAAAAATCTTAATATGGCCATAACTTCCAAAATAAGGCTCGTAAGAGGTTGCGGTTAGCGTTGTTGAACAGATAACGGTCAGGTCTTTGCATTGCCGTTGAAAACTCAACTTTTTTTTTTTCCAATCGATTTTCGAAAAAAAGCATGGACTTATCACTAAAAATTAATTTTTTTACGAAAGTCTCTGGAAGCCATTGAAACGTACATATATAGAAAGGTTTTGTCAAATGCAACCAGCACATCCAAAGCAAACCCTTTTATAATGTCTAGTTTTCGAGATATTTGCATTCAAAGTTATTTTTTTGAGTTATGAAGGCTTGTATGACTTTGGATGCCTACAGTTCCGCAAATAAGGCTATGACGTCATTTTCGCTTGCAAAACGCTTAATTAGTTTTTTAAGAGCTATCCATAGCTGAAAACTAGAACATTCTAGGAGGTCTGGTTGCGGAGATATCTTAATTCAAAGTAAATCCATTAAAATCGATTTTTTTGAGTTTTGAAAGTTTGCATGACTTTGGATGTCTACAGTTCCACAAATAAGGCTCGGAAGGCCTTCCGGTTTATTAACCGCTTAATCAGTTTTTGGAGAGCTATCCATTGCTGAAAACTAGAGCATTGTGTGGGCTCTGGTTGCAGAGAAATTTTGATTCAAAGTTAATCTTTCTTGTTTAATTTTTTTACGAAAGTCTCTGGAACCCATTGAAACGTACATATATAGAAAGGTTTTGTCAAATGCAACCAGCACATCCAAAGCAAACCCTTTTATAATGTCTAGTTTTCGAGATATTTACATTCAAAGTTATTTTTTTGAGTTATGAAGGCTTGTATAACTTTGGATGCCTACAGTTCCGCAAATAAGGCCATGACGTCATTTTCGCTTGCAAAGGCTTAATAAGTTTTTCAAGAGCTATCCATAGCTGAAAACAAGAACATTCTAGGAGCTCTGGTTGCGGAGATATCTTAATTCAAAGTAAATCCATTAAAATCGATTTTTTTGAGTTTTGAAAGTTTGCATGACTTTGGATGTCTACAGTTCCACAAATAAGGCTCGGAAGGTCTTGCGGTTTATTAACCGCTTAATCAGTTTTTGGAGAGCTATCCATTGCTGAAAACTAGAGCATTTTTTGGGCTCTGGTTGCAGAGAAATTTTGATTCACAGTTAATATTTCTTGTTTCAACCCAAAAACTAAAAATCTTAATATGGCCATAACTTCCAAAATAAGGCTCGTAAGAGGTTGCGGTTAGCGTTGTTGAACAGATAGCGGTCAGGTCTTTGCATTGCCGTTCAAAACTCAACTTTTTTTTTCCAATCGATTTTCGAAAAAAAGCATGGACTACCCCCTTATCACTAAAAATTAATTTTTTTACGAAAGTCTCTGGAACCCATTGAAACGTACATATATAGAAAGGTTTTGTCAAATGCAACCAGCACATCCAAAGCAAACCCTTTTATAATGTCTAGTTTTCGAGATATTTACATTCAAAGTTATTTTTTTGAGTTATGAAGGCTTGTATAAATTTGGATGCCTACAGTTCCGCAAATAAGGCCATGACGTCATTTTCGCTTGCAAAGGCTTAATAAGTTTTTCAAGAGCTATCCATAGCTGAAAACAAGAACATTCTAGGAGCTCTGGTTGCGGAGATATCTTAATTCAAAGTAAATCCATTAAAATCGATTTTTTTGAGTTTTGAAAGTTTGCATGACTTTGGATGTCTACAGTTCCACAAATAAGGCTCGGAAGGTCTTGCGGTTTGTTAACCGCTTAATCAGTTTTTGGAGAGCTATCCATTGCTGAAAACTAGAGCATTTTTTGGGCTCTGGTTGCAGAGAAATTTTGATTCACAGTTAATATTTCTTGTTTCAACCCAAAAACTAAAAATCTTAATATGGCCATAACTTCCAAAATAAGGCTCGTAAGAGGTTGCGGTTAGCGTTGTTGAACAGATAACGGTCAGGTCTTTGCATTGCCGTTCAAAACACAACTTTTTTTTTTCCAATCGATTTTCGAAAAAAAACATGGACTACCCCCTTATCACTAAAAATTAATTTTTTTACGAAAGTCTCTGGAACCCATTGAAACGTACATATATAGAAAGGTTTTGTCAAATGCAACCAGCACATCCAAAGCAAACCCTTTTATAATGTCTAGTTTTCGAGATATTTGCATTCAAAGTTATTTTTTTGAGTTATGAAGGCTTGTATGACTTTGGATGCCTACAGTTCCGCAAATAAGGCTATGACGTCATTTTCGCTTGCAAAACGCTTCATTAGTTTTTGAAGAGCTATCCATAGCTGAAAACTAGAACATTCTAGGAGGTCTGGTTGCGGAGATATCTTAATTCAAACTAAATCCATTAAAATCGATTTTTTTGAGTTTTGAAAGTTTGCATGTTTTTGGATGTCTACAGTTCCACAAATAAGGCTCGGAAGGCCTTGCGGTTTATTAACCGCTTAATCAGTTTTTGGAGAGCTATCCATTGCTGAAAACTAGAGCATTTTTTGGGCTCTGGTTGCAGAGAAATTTTGATTCAAAGTTAATATTTCTTGTTTCAACCCAAATACTAAAAATCTTAATATGGCCATAACTTCCAAAATAAGGCTCGTAAGAGGTTGCGGTTAGCGTTGTTGAACAGATAACGGTCAGGTCTTTGCATTGCCGTTCAAAACTCAACTTTTTTTTTTCCAATCGATTTTCGAAAAAAAACATGGACTACCCCCTTATCACTAAAAATTAATTTTTTTACGAAAGTCTCTGGAACCCATTGAAACGTACATATATAGAAAGGTTTTGATAAATGCAACCAGCACATCCAAAGCAAACCCTTTTATAATGTCTAGTTTTCGAGATATTTACATTCAAAGTTATTTTTTTGAGTTATGAAGGCTTGTATAACTTTGGATGCCTACAGTTCCGCAAATAAGGCCATGACGTCATTTTCGCTTGCAAAACGCTTAATAAGTTTTTCAAGAGCTATCCATAGCTGAAAACAAGAACATTCTAGGAGGTCTGGTTGCGGAGATATCTTAATTCAAAGTAAATCCATTAAAATCGATTTTTTTGAGTTTTGAAAGTTTGCATGACTTTGGATGTCTACAGTTCCACAAATAAGGCTCGGAAGTCCTTGCGGTTTATTAACCGCTTAATCAGTTTTTGGAGAGCTATCCATTGCTGAAAACTAGAGCATTTTTTGGGCTCTGGTTGCAGAGAAATTTTGATTCAAAGTTAATATTTCTTGTTTCAACCCAAAAACTAAAAATCTTAATATGGCCATAACTTCCAAAATAAGGCTCGTAAGAGGTTGCGGTTAGCGTTGTTGAACAGATAACGGTCAGGTCTTTGCATTGCCGTTGAAAACTCAACTTTTTTTTTTTCCAATCGATTTTCGAAAAAAAGCATGGACTTATCACTAAAAATTAATTTTTTTACGAAAGTCTCTGGAAGCCATTGAAACGTACATATATAGAAAGGTTTTGTCAAATGCAACCAGCACATCCAAAGCAAACCCTTTTATAATGTCTAGTTTTCGAGATATTTGCATTCAAAGTTATTTTTTTGAGTTATGAAGGCTTGTATGACTTTGGATGCCTACAGTTCCGCAAATAAGGCTATGACGTCATTTTCGCTTGCAAAACGCTTAATTAGTTTTTTAAGAGCTATCCATAGCTGAAAACTAGAACATTCTAGGAGGTCTGGTTGCGGAGATATCTTAATTCAAAGTAAATCCATTAAAATCGATTTTTTTGAGTTTTGAAAGTTTGCATGACTTTGGATGTCTACAGTTCCACAAATAAGGCTCGGAAGGCCTTCCGGTTTATTAACCGCTTAATCAGTTTTTGGAGAGCTATCCATTGCTGAAAACTAGAGCATTGTGTGGGCTCTGGTTGCAGAGAAATTTTGATTCAAAGTTAATCTTTCTTGTTTAATTTTTTTACGAAAGTCTCTGGAACCCATTGAAACGTACATATATAGAAAGGTTTTGTCAAATGCAACCAGCACATCCAAAGCAAACCCTTTTATAATGTCTAGTTTTCGAGATATTTACATTCAAAGTTATTTTTTTGAGTTATGAAGGCTTGTATAACTTTGGATGCCTACAGTTCCGCAAATAAGGCCATGACGTCATTTTCGCTTGCAAAGGCTTAATAAGTTTTTCAAGAGCTATCCATAGCTGAAAACAAGAACATTCTAGGAGCTCTGGTTGCGGAGATATCTTAATTCAAAGTAAATCCATTAAAATCGATTTTTTTGAGTTTTGAAAGTTTGCATGACTTTGGATGTCTACAGTTCCACAAATAAGGCTCGGAAGGTCTTGCGGTTTATTAACCGCTTAATCAGTTTTTGGAGAGCTATCCATTGCTGAAAACTAGAGCATTTTTTGGGCTCTGGTTGCAGAGAAATTTTGATTCACAGTTAATATTTCTTGTTTCAACCCAAAAACTAAAAATCTTAATATGGCCATAACTTCCAAAATAAGGCTCGTAAGAGGTTGCGGTTAGCGTTGTTGAACAGATAGCGGTCAGGTCTTTGCATTGCCGTTCAAAACTCAACTTTTTTTTTCCAATCGATTTTCGAAAAAAAGCATGGACTACCCCCTTATCACTAAAAATTAATTTTTTTACGAAAGTCTCTGGAACCCATTGAAACGTACATATATAGAAAGGTTTTGTCAAATGCAACCAGCACATCCAAAGCAAACCCTTTTATAATGTCTAGTTTTCGAGATATTTACATTCAAAGTTATTTTTTTGAGTTATGAAGGCTTGTATAAATTTGGATGCCTACAGTTCCGCAAATAAGGCCATGACGTCATTTTCGCTTGCAAAGGCTTAATAAGTTTTTCAAGAGCTATCCATAGCTGAAAACAAGAACATTCTAGGAGCTCTGGTTGCGGAGATATCTTAATTCAAAGTAAATCCATTAAAATCGATTTTTTTGAGTTTTGAAAGTTTGCATGACTTTGGATGTCTACAGTTCCACAAATAAGGCTCGGAAGGTCTTGCGGTTTGTTAACCGCTTAATCAGTTTTTGGAGAGCTATCCATTGCTGAAAACTAGAGCATTTTTTGGGCTCTGGTTGCAGAGAAATTTTGATTCACAGTTAATATTTCTTGTTTCAACCCAAAAACTAAAAATCTTAATATGGCCATAACTTCCAAAATAAGGCTCGTAAGAGGTTGCGGTTAGCGTTGTTGAACAGATAACGGTCAGGTCTTTGCATTGCCGTTCAAAACTCAACTTTTTTTTTCCAATCGATTTTCGAAAAAAAACATGGACTACCCCCTTATCACTAAAAATTAATTTTTTTACGAAAGTCTCTGGAACCCATTGAAACGTACATATATAGAAAGGTTTTGTCAAATGCAACCAGCACATCCAAAGCAAACCCTTTTATAATGTCTAGTTTTCGAGATATTTGCATTCAAAGTTATTTTTTTGAGTTATGAAGGCTTGTATGACTTTGGATGCCTACAGTTCCGCAAATAAGGCTATGACGTCATTTTCGCTTGCAAAACGCTTAATTAGTTTTTCAAGAGCTATCCATAGCTGAAAACGAGAACATTCTAGGAGGTCTGGTTGCGGAGATATCTTAATTCAAAGTAAATCCATTAAAATCGATTTTTTTGAGTTTTGAAAGTTTGCATGACTTTGGATGTCTACAGTTCCACAAATAAGGCTCGGGAGGCCTTGCGGTTTATTAACCGCTTAATCAGTTTTTGGAGAGCTATCCATTGCTGAAAACTAGAGCATTTTTTGGGCTCTGGTTGCAGAGAAATTTTGATTCACAGTTAATATTTCTTGTTTCAACCCAAAAACTAAAAATCTTATAATGGCCATAACTTCCAAAATAAGGCTCGTAAGAGGTTGCGGTTAGCTTTGTTGAACAGATAACGGTCAGGTCTTTGCATTGCCGTTCAAAACTCAACTTTTTTTTTTCCAATCGATTTTCGAAAAAAAGCCTGGACTACCCCCTTATCACTAAAAATTAATTTTTTTACGAAAGTCTCTGGAACCCATTGAAACGTACATATATAGAAAGGTTTTGTCAAATGCAACCAGCACATCCAAAGCAAACCCTTTTATAATGTCTAGTTTTCGAGATATTTACATTCAAAGTTATTTTTTTGAGTTATGAAGGCTTGTATAACTTTGGATGCCTACAGTTCCGCAAATAAGGCCATGACGTCATTTTCGCTTGCAAAACGCTTAATAAGTTTTTCAAGAGCTATCCATAGCTGAAAACAAGAACATTCTAGGAGGTCTGGTTGCGGAGATATCTTAATTCAAAGTAAATCCATTAAAATCGATTTTTTTGAGTTTTGAAAGTTTGCATGACTTTGGATGTCTACAGTTCCACAAATAAGGCTCGGAAGGCCTTGCGGTTTATTAACCGCTTAATCAGTTTTTGGAGAGCTATCCATTGGTGAAAACTAGAGCATTGTGTGGGCTCTGGTTGCAGAGAAATTTTGATTCAAAGTTTATCTTTCTTGTTTAATTTTTTTACGAAAGTCTCTGGAACCCATTGAAACGTACATATATAGAAAGGTTTTGTCAAATGCAACCAGCACATCCAAAGCAAACCCTTTTATAATGTCTAGTTTTCGAGATATTTGCATTCAAAGTTATTTTTTTGAGTTATGAAGGCTTGTATGACTTTGGATGCCTACAGTTCCGCAAATAAGGCTATGACGTCATTTTCGCTCGCAAAACGCTTAATAAGTTTTTCAAGAGCTATCCATAGCTGAAAACTAGAACATTCTAGGAGGTCTGGTTGCGGAGATATCTTAATTCAAACTAAATCCATTAAAATCGATTTTTTTGAGTTTTGAAAGTTTGCATGTTTTTGGATGTCTACAGTTCCACAAATAAGGCTCGGAAGGCCTTGCGGTTTATTAACCGCTTAATCAGTTTTTGGAGAGCTATCCATTGCTGAAAACTAGAGCATTTTTTGGGCTCTGGTTGCAGAGAAATTTTGATTCAAAGTTAATATTTCTTGTTTCAACCCAAATACTAAAAATCTTAATATGGCCATAACTTCCAAAATAAGGCTCGTAAGAGGTTGCGGTTAGCGTTGTTGAACAGATAACGGTCAGGTCTTTGCATTGCCGTTCAAAACTCAACTTTTTTTCCAATCGATTTTCGAAAAAAAGCATGGACTACCCTTATCAATAAAAATTAATTTTGGTACGAAAGTCTCTGGAACCCATTAAAACGTACATATATAGAAAGGTTTTGCCAAATGCAACCAGCTCATCCAAAGCAAACCCTTTTATAATGTCTAGTTTTCGAGATATTTGCATTCAAAGTTATTTTTTTGAGTTATGAAGGCTTGTATGACTTTGGATGCCTACAGTTCCGCAAATAAGGCTATGACGTCATTTTCGCTTGCAAAACGTTTAATTAGTTTTTCAAGAGCTATCCATAGCTGAAAACTAGAACATTCTAGGAGGTCTGGTTGCGGAGATATCTTAATTCAAAGTTAATCCATTAAAATCGATTTTTTTGAGTTTTGAAAGTTTGCATGACTTTGGATGTCTACAGTTCCACAAATAAGGCTCGGAAGGCCTTGCGGTTTATTAACCGCTTAATCAGTTTTTGGAGAGCTATCCATTGCTGAAAACTAGAGCATTTTTTGGGCTCTGGTTGCAGAGAAATTTTGATTCAAAGTTAATATTTCTTGTTTCAACCCAAATACTAAAAATCTTAATATGGCCATAACTTCCAAAATAAGGCTCGTAAGAGGTTGCGGTTAGCGTTGTTGAACAGATAACGGTCAGGTCTTTGCATTGCCGTTCAAAACTCAACTTTTTTTTTTCCAATCGATTTTCGAAAAAAAACATGGACTACCCCCTTATCACTAAAAATTAATTTTTTTACGAAAGTCTCTGGAACCCATTGAAACGTACATATATAGAAAGGTTTTGATAAATGCAACCAGCACATCCAAAGCAAACCCTTTTATAATGTCTAGTTTTCGAGATATTTACATTCAAAGTTATTTTTTTGAGTTATGAAGGCTTGTATAACTTTGGATGCCTACAGTTCCGCAAATAAGGCCATGACGTCATTTTCGCTTGCAAAACGCTTAATAAGTTTTTCAAGAGCTATCCATAGCTGAAAACAAGAACATTCTAGGAGGTCTGGTTGCGGAGATATCTTAATTCAAAGTAAATCCATTAAAATCGATTTTTTTGAGTTTTGAAAGTTTGCATGACTTTGGATGTCTACAGTTCCACAAATAAGGCTCGGAAGTCCTTGCGGTTTATTAACCGCTTAATCAGTTTTTGGAGAGCTATCCATTGCTGAAAACTAGAGCATTTTTTGGGCTCTGGTTGCAGAGAAATTTTGATTCAAAGTTAATATTTCTTGTTTCAACCCAAAAACTAAAAATCTTAATATGGCCATAACTTCCAAAATAAGGCTCGTAAGAGGTTGCGGTTAGCGTTGTTGAACAGATAACGGTCAGGTCTTTGCATTGCCGTTGAAAACTCAACTTTTTTTTTTTCCAATCGATTTTCGAAAAAAAGCATGGACTTATCACTAAAAATTAATTTTTTTACGAAAGTCTCTGGAAGCCATTGAAACGTACATATATAGAAAGGTTTTGTCAAATGCAACCAGCACATCCAAAGCAAACCCTTTTATAATGTCTAGTTTTCGAGATATTTGCATTCAAAGTTATTTTTTTGAGTTATGAAGGCTTGTATGACTTTGGATGCCTACAGTTCCGCAAATAAGGCTATGACGTCATTTTCGCTTGCAAAACGCTTAATTAGTTTTTTAAGAGCTATCCATAGCTGAAAACTAGAACATTCTAGGAGGTCTGGTTGCGGAGATATCTTAATTCAAAGTAAATCCATTAAAATCGATTTTTTTGAGTTTTGAAAGTTTGCATGACTTTGGATGTCTACAGTTCCACAAATAAGGCTCGGAAGGCCTTCCGGTTTATTAACCGCTTAATCAGTTTTTGGAGAGCTATCCATTGCTGAAAACTAGAGCATTGTGTGGGCTCTGGTTGCAGAGAAATTTTGATTCAAAGTTAATCTTTCTTGTTTAATTTTTTTACGAAAGTCTCTGGAACCCATTGAAACGTACATATATAGAAAGGTTTTGTCAAATGCAACCAGCACATCCAAAGCAAACCCTTTTATAATGTCTAGTTTTCGAGATATTTACATTCAAAGTTATTTTTTTGAGTTATGAAGGCTTGTATAACTTTGGATGCCTACAGTTCCGCAAATAAGGCCATGACGTCATTTTCGCTTGCAAAGGCTTAATAAGTTTTTCAAGAGCTATCCATAGCTGAAAACAAGAACATTCTAGGAGCTCTGGTTGCGGAGATATCTTAATTCAAAGTAAATCCATTAAAATCGATTTTTTTGAGTTTTGAAAGTTTGCATGACTTTGGATGTCTACAGTTCCACAAATAAGGCTCGGAAGGTCTTGCGGTTTATTAACCGCTTAATCAGTTTTTGGAGAGCTATCCATTGCTGAAAACTAGAGCATTTTTTGGGCTCTGGTTGCAGAGAAATTTTGATTCACAGTTAATATTTCTTGTTTCAACCCAAAAACTAAAAATCTTAATATGGCCATAACTTCCAAAATAAGGCTCGTAAGAGGTTGCGGTTAGCGTTGTTGAACAGATAGCGGTCAGGTCTTTGCATTGCCGTTCAAAACTCAACTTTTTTTTTCCAATCGATTTTCGAAAAAAAGCATGGACTACCCCCTTATCACTAAAAATTAATTTTTTTACGAAAGTCTCTGGAACCCATTGAAACGTACATATATAGAAAGGTTTTGTCAAATGCAACCAGCACATCCAAAGCAAACCCTTTTATAATGTCTAGTTTTCGAGATATTTACATTCAAAGTTATTTTTTTGAGTTATGAAGGCTTGTATAAATTTGGATGCCTACAGTTCCGCAAATAAGGCCATGACGTCATTTTCGCTTGCAAAGGCTTAATAAGTTTTTCAAGAGCTATCCATAGCTGAAAACAAGAACATTCTAGGAGCTCTGGTTGCGGAGATATCTTAATTCAAAGTAAATCCATTAAAATCGATTTTTTTGAGTTTTGAAAGTTTGCATGACTTTGGATGTCTACAGTTCCACAAATAAGGCTCGGAAGGTCTTGCGGTTTATTAACCGCTTAATCAGTTTTTGGAGAGCTATCCATTGCTGAAAACTAGAGCATTTTTTGGGCTCTGGTTGCAGAGAAATTTTGATTCACAGTTAATATTTCTTGTTTCAACCCAAAAACTAAAAATCTTAATATGGCCATAACTTCCAAAATAAGGCTCGTAAGAGGTTGCGGTTAGCGTTGTTGAACAGATAGCGGTCAGGTCTTTGCATTGCCGTTCAAAACTCAACTTTTTTTTTCCAATCGATTTTCGAAAAAAAGCATGGACTACCCCCTTATCACTAAAAATTAATTTTTTTACGAAAGTCTCTGGAACCCATTGAAACGTACATATATAGAAAGGTTTTGTCAAATGCAACCAGCACATCCAAAGCAAACCCTTTTATAATGTCTAGTTTTCGAGATATTTACATTCAAAGTTATTTTTTTGAGTTATGAAGGCTTGTATAAATTTGGATGCCTACAGTTCCGCAAATAAGGCCATGACGTCATTTTCGCTTGCAAAGGCTTAATAAGTTTTTCAAGAGCTATCCATAGCTGAAAACAAGAACATTCTAGGAGCTCTGGTTGCGGAGATATCTTAATTCAAAGTAAATCCATTAAAATCGATTTTTTTGAGTTTTGAAAGTTTGCATGACTTTGGATGTCTACAGTTCCACAAATAAGGCTCGGAAGGTCTTGCGGTTTGTTAACCGCTTAATCAGTTTTTGGAGAGCTATCCATTGCTGAAAACTAGAGCATTTTTTGGGCTCTGGTTGCAGAGAAATTTTGATTCACAGTTAATATTTCTTGTTTCAACCCAAAAACTAAAAATCTTAATATGGCCATAACTTCCAAAATAAGGCTCGTAAGAGGTTGCGGTTAGCGTTGTTGAACAGATAACGGTCAGGTCTTTGCATTGCCGTTCAAAACTCAACTTTTTTTTTTCCAATCGATTTTCGAAAAAAAACATGGACTACCCCCTTATCACTAAAAATTAATTTTTTTACGAAAGTCTCTGGAACCCATTGAAACGTACATATATAGAAAGGTTTTGTCAAATGCAACCAGCACATCCAAAGCAAACCCTTTTATAATGTCTAGTTTTCGAGATATTTGCATTCAAAGTTATTTTTTTGAGTTATGAAGGCTTGTATGACTTTGGATGCCTACAGTTCCGCAAATAAGGCTATGACGTCATTTTCGCTTGCAAAACGCTTAATTAGTTTTTCAAGAGCTATCCATAGCTGAAAACGAGAACATTCTAGGAGGTCTGGTTGCGGAGATATCTTAATTCAAAGTAAATCCATTAAAATCGATTTTTTTGAGTTTTGAAAGTTTGCATGACTTTGGATGGCTACAGTTCCACAAATAAGGCTCGGGAGGCCTTGCGGTTTATTAACCGCTTAATCAGTTTTTGGAGAGCTATCCATTGCTGAAAACTAGAGCATTTTTTGGGCTCTGGTTGCAGAGAAATTTTGATTCACAGTTAATATTTCTTGTTTCAACCCAAAAACTAAAAATCTTAATATGGCCATAACTTCCAAAATAAGGCTCGTAAGAGGTTGCGGTTAGCTTTGTTGAACAGATAACGGTCAGGTCTTTGCATTGCCGTTCAAAACTCAACTTTTTTTTTTCCAATCGATTTTCGAAAAAAAGCCTGGACTACCCCCTTATCACTAAAAATTAATTTTTTTACGAAAGTCTCTGGAACCCATTGAAACGTACATATATAGAAAGGTTTTGTCAAATGCAACCAGCACATCCATAGCAAACCCTTTTATAATGTCTAGTTTTCGAGATATTTACATTCAAAGTTATTTTTTTGAGTTATGAAGGCTTGTATAACTTTGGATGCCTACAGTTCCGCAAATAAGGCCATGACGTCATTTTCGCTTGCAAAACGCTTAATAAGTTTTTCAAGAGCTATCCATAGCTGAAAACAAGAACATTCTAGGAGGTCTGGTTGCGGAGATATCTTAATTCAAAGTAAATCCATTAAAATCGATTTTTTTGAGTTTTGAAAGTTTGCATGACTTTGGATGTCTACAGTTCCACAAATAAGGCTCGGAAGGCCTTGCGGTTTATTAACCGCTTAATCAGTTTTTGGAGAGCTATCCATTGGTGAAAACTAGAGCATTGTGTGGGCTCTGGTTGCAGAGAAATTTTGATTCAAAGTTTATCTTTCTTGTTTAATTTTTTTACGAAAGTCTCTGGAACCCATTGAAACGTACATATATAGAAAGGTTTTGTCAAATGCAACCAGCACATCCAAAGCAAACCCTTTTATAATGTCTAGTTTTCGAGATATTTGCATTCAAAGTTATTTTTTTGAGTTATGAAGGCTTGTATGACTTTGGATGCCTACAGTTCCGCAAATAAGGCTATGACGTCATTTTCGCTCGCAAAACGCTTAATAAGTTTTTCAAGAGCTATCCATAGCTGAAAACTAGAACATTCTAGGAGGTCTGGTTGCGGAGATATCTTAATTCAAACTAAATCCATTAAAATCGATTTTTTTGAGTTTTGAAAGTTTGCATGTTTTTGGATGTCTACAGTTCCACAAATAAGGCTCGGAAGGCCTTGCGGTTTATTAACCGCTTAATCAGTTTTTGGAGAGCTATCCATTGCTGAAAACTAGAGCATTTTTTGGGCTCTGGTTGCAGAGAAATTTTGATTCAAAGTTAATATTTCTTGTTTCAACCCAAATACTAAAAATCTTAATATGGCCATAACTTCCAAAATAAGGCTCGTAAGAGGTTGCGGTTAGCGTTGTTGAACAGATAACGGTCAGGTCTTTGCATTGCCGTTCAAAACTCAACTTTTTTTCCAATCGATTTTCGAAAAAAAGCATGGACTACCCTTATCACTAAAAATTAATTTTGGTACGAAAGTCTCTGGAACCCATTGAAACGTACATATATAGAAAGGTTTTGATAAATGCAACCAGCACATCCAAAGCAAACCCTTTTATAATGTCTAGTTTTCGAGATATTTACATTCAAAGTTATTTTTTTGAGTTATGAAGGCTTGTATAACTTTGGATGCCTACAGTTCCGCAAATAAGGCCATGACGTCATTTTCGCTTGCAAAACGCTTAATAAGTTTTTCAAGAGCTATCCATAGCTGAAAACAAGAACATTCTAGGAGGTCTGGTTGCGGAGATATCTTAATTCAAAGTAAATCCATTAAAATCGATTTTTTTGAGTTTTGAAAGTTTGCATGACTTTGGATGTCTACAGTTCCACAAATAAGGCTCGGAAGTCCTTGCGGTTTATTAACCGCTTAATCAGTTTTTGGAGAGCTATCCATTGCTGAAAACTAGAGCATTTTTTGGGCTCTGGTTGCAGAGAAATTTTGATTCAAAGTTAATATTTCTTGTTTCAACCCAAAAACTAAAAATCTTAATATGGCCATAACTTCCAAAATAAGGCTCGTAAGAGGTTGCGGTTAGCGTTGTTGAACAGATAACGGTCAGGTCTTTGCATTGCCGTTGAAAACTCAACTTTTTTTTTTTCCAATCGATTTTCGAAAAAAAGCATGGACTTATCACTAAAAATTAATTTTTTTACGAAAGTCTCTGGAAGCCATTGAAACGTACATATATAGAAAGGTTTTGTCAAATGCAACCAGCACATCCAAAGCAAACCCTTTTATAATGTCTAGTTTTCGAGATATTTGCATTCAAAGTTATTTTTTTGAGTTATGAAGGCTTGTATGACTTTGGATGCCTACAGTTCCGCAAATAAGGCTATGACGTCATTTTCGCTTGCAAAACGCTTAATTAGTTTTTTAAGAGCTATCCATAGCTGAAAACTAGAACATTCTAGGAGGTCTGGTTGCGGAGATATCTTAATTCAAAGTAAATCCATTAAAATCGATTTTTTTGAGTTTTGAAAGTTTGCATGACTTTGGATGTCTACAGTTCCACAAATAAGGCTCGGAAGGCCTTCCGGTTTATTAACCGCTTAATCAGTTTTTGGAGAGCTATCCATTGCTGAAAACTAGAGCATTGTGTGGGCTCTGGTTGCAGAGAAATTTTGATTCAAAGTTAATCTTTCTTGTTTAATTTTTTTACGAAAGTCTCTGGAACCCATTGAAACGTACATATATAGAAAGGTTTTGTCAAATGCAACCAGCACATCCAAAGCAAACCCTTTTATAATGTCTAGTTTTCGAGATATTTACATTCAAAGTTATTTTTTTGAGTTATGAAAGCTTGTATAACTTTGGATGCCTACAGTTCCGCAAATAAGGCCATGACGTCATTTTCGCTTGCAAAGGCTTAATAAGTTTTTCAAGAGCTATCCATAGCTGAAAACAAGAACATTCTAGGAGCTCTGGTTGCGGAGATATCTTAATTCAAAGTAAATCCATTAAAATCGATTTTTTTGAGTTTTGAAAGTTTGCATGACTTTGGATGTCTACAGTTCCACAAATAAGGCTCGGAAGGTCTTGCGGTTTATTAACCGCTTAATCAGTTTTTGGAGAGCTATCCATTGCTGAAAACTAGAGCATTTTTTGGGCTCTGGTTGCAGAGAAATTTTGATTCACAGTTAATATTTCTTGTTTCAACCCAAAAACTAAAAATCTTAATATGGCCATAACTTCCAAAATAAGGCTCGTAAGAGGTTGCGGTTAGCGTTGTTGAACAGATAGCGGTCAGGTCTTTGCATTGCCGTTCAAAACTCAACTTTTTTTTTCCAATCGATTTTCGAAAAAAAGCATGGACTACCCCCTTATCACTAAAAATTAATTTTTTTACGAAAGTCTCTGGAACCCATTGAAACGTACATATATAGAAAGGTTTTGTCAAATGCAACCAGCACATCCAAAGCAAACCCTTTTATAATGTCTAGTTTTCGAGATATTTACATTCAAAGTTATTTTTTTGAGTTATGAAGGCTTGTATAAATTTGGATGCCTACAGTTCCGCAAATAAGGCCATGACGTCATTTTCGCTTGCAAAGGCTTAATAAGTTTTTCAAGAGCTATCCATAGCTGAAAACAAGAACATTCTAGGAGCTCTGGTTGCGGAGATATCTTAATTCAAAGTAAATCCATTAAAATCGATTTTTTTGAGTTTTGAAAGTTTGCATGACTTTGGATGTCTACAGTTCCACAAATAAGGCTCGGAAGGTCTTGCGGTTTGTTAACCGCTTAATCAGTTTTTGGAGAGCTATCCATTGCTGAAAACTAGAGCATTTTTTGGGCTCTGGTTGCAGAGAAATTTTGATTCACAGTTAATATTTCTTGTTTCAACCCAAAAACTAAAAATCTTAATATGGCCATAACTTCCAAAATAAGGCTCGTAAGAGGTTGCGGTTAGCGTTGTTGAACAGATAACGGTCAGGTCTTTGCATTGCCGTTCAAAACTCAACTTTTTTTTTTCCAATCGATTTTCGAAAAAAAACATGGACTACCCCCTTATCACTAAAAATTAATTTTTTTACGAAAGTCTCTGGAACCCATTGAAACGTACATATATAGAAAGGTTTTGTCAAATGCAACCAGCACATCCAAAGCAAACCCTTTTATAATGTCTAGTTTTCGAGATATTTGCATTCAAAGTTATTTTTTTGAGTTATGAAGGCTTGTATGACTTTGGATGCCTACAGTTCCGCAAATAAGGCTATGACGTCATTTTCGCTTGCAAAACGCTTAATTAGTTTTTCAAGAGCTATCCATAGCTGAAAACGAGAACATTCTAGGAGGTCTGGTTGCGGAGATATCTTAATTCAAAGTAAATCCATTAAAATCGATTTTTTTGAGTTTTGAAAGTTTGCATGACTTTGGATGTCTACAGTTCCACAAATAAGGCTCGGGAGGCCTTGCGGTTTATTAACCGCTTAATCAGTTTTTGGAGAGCTATCCATTGCTGAAAACTAGAGCATTTTTTGGGCTCTGGTTGCAGAGAAATTTTGATTCACAGTTAATATTTCTTGTTTCAACCCAAAAACTAAAAATCTTAATATGGCCATAACTTCCAAAATAAGGCTCGTAAGAGGTTGCGGTTAGCTTTGTTGAACAGATAACGGTCAGGTCTTTGCATTGCCGTTCAAAACTCAACTTTTTTTTTTCCAATCGATTTTCGAAAAAAAGCCTGGACTACCCCCTTATCACTAAAAATTAATTTTTTTACGAAAGTCTCTGGAACCCATTGAAACGTACATATATAGAAAGGTTTTGTCAAATGCAACCAGCACATCCAAAGCAAACCCTTTTATAATGTCTAGTTTTCGAGATATTTACATTCAAAGTTATTTTTTTGAGTTATGAAGGCTTGTATAACTTTGGATGCCTACAGTTCCGCAAATAAGGCCATGACGTCATTTTCGCTTGCAAAACGCTTAATAAGTTTTTCAAGAGCTATCCATAGCTGAAAACAAGAACATTCTAGGAGGTCTGGTTGCGGAGATATCTTAATTCAAAGTAAATCCATTAAAATCGATTTTTTTGAGTTTTGAAAGTTTGCATGACTTTGGATGTCTACAGTTCCACAAATAAGGCTCGGAAGGCCTTGCGGTTTATTAACCGCTTAATCAGTTTTTGGAGAGCTATCCATTGGTGAAAACTAGAGCATTGTGTGGGCTCTGGTTGCAGAGAAATTTTGATTCAAAGTTTATCTTTCTTGTTTAATTTTTTTACGAAAGTCTCTGGAACCCATTGAAACGTACATATATAGAAAGGTTTTGTCAAATGCAACCAGCACATCCAAAGCAAACCCTTTTATAATGTCTAGTTTTCGAGATATTTGCATTCAAAGTTATTTTTTTGAGTTATGAAGGCTTGTATGACTTTGGATGCCTACAGTTCCGCAAATAAGGCTATGACGTCATTTTCGCTCGCAAAACGCTTAATAAGTTTTTCAAGAGCTATCCATAGCTGAAAACTAGAACATTCTAGGAGGTCTGGTTGCGGAGATATCTTAATTCAAAGTAAATCCATTTAAATCGATTTTTTTGAGTTTTGAAAGTTTGCATGACTTTGGATGTCTACAGTTCCACAAATAAGGCTCGGAAGGCCTTGCGGTTTATTAACCGCTTAATCAGTTTTTGGAGAGCTATCCATTGCTGAAAACTAGAGCATTGTGTGGGCTCTGGTTGCAGAGAAATTGAAATTTTGATTCAAAGTTAATCTTTCTTGTTTCAACCCAAAAACTAAAAATCTTAATATGGCCATAACTTCCAAAATAAGGCTCGTAAGAGGTTGCGGTTAGCATTGTTGAACAGCTAACGGTCAGGCCTTTGCATTTCTACTACCCCCTTATCACTAAAAATACATTTTTTTACGAGTCTCTGGAACCCATTGAAACGTACATATATAGAAAGGTTTTGTCATATGCAACCAGCACATCCAAAGCAAACCCTTTTATAATGTCTAGTTTTCGAGATATTTACATTCAAAGTTATTTTTTTGAGTTATGAAGGCTTGTATAACTTTGGATGCCTACAGTTCCGCAAATAAGGCCATGACGTCATTTTCGCTTGCAAAACGCTTAATAAGTTTTTCAAGAGCTATCCATAGCTGAAAACAAGAAGATTCTAGGAGGTCTGGTTGCGGAGATATCTTAATTCAAAGTAAATCCATTAAAATCGATTTTTTTGAGTTTTGAAAGTTTGCATGACTTTGGATGTCTACAGTTCCACAAATAAGGCTCGGAAGGCCTTGCGGTTTATTAACCGCTTAATCAGTTTTTGGAGAGCTATCCATTGCTGAAAACTAGAGCATTTTTTGGGCTCTGGTTGCAGAGAAATTTTGATTCACAGTTAATATTTCTTGTTTCAACCCAAAAACTAAAAATCTTAATATGGCCATAACTTCCAAAATAAGGCTCGTAAGAGGTTGCGGTTAGCGTTGTTGAACAGATTACGGTCAGGTCTTTGCATTGCCGTTCAAAACTCAACTTTTTTTTCCAATCGATTTTCGAAAAAAAGCATGGACTACCCCCTTATCACTAAAAATTAATTTTTTTACGAAAGTCTCTGGAACCCATTGAAACGTACATATATAGAAAGGTTTTATCAAATGCAACCAGCACATCCAAAGCAAACCCTTTTATAATGTCTAGTTTTCGAGATATTTACATTCAAAGTCATTTTTTTGAGTTATGAAGGCTTGTATAACTTTGGATGCCTACAGTTCCGCAAATAAGGCCATGACGTCATTTTCGCTTGCAAAACGCTTAATAAGTTTTTCAAGAGCTATCCATAGCTGAAAGCTAGAACATTCTTGGAGGTCTGGTTGCGGAGATATCTTAATTCAAAGTAAATCCATTAAAATCGATTTTTTTGAGTTTTGAAAGTTTGCATGACTTTGGATGTCTACAGTTCCACAAATTAGGCTCGGAAGGCCTTGCGGTTTATTAACCGCTTAATCAGTTTTTGGAGAGCTATCCATTGCTGAAAACTAGAGCATTGTGTGGGCTCTGGTTGCAGAGAAATTTTGATTCAAAGTTAATCTTTCTTGTTTAATTTTTTTACGAAAGTCTCTGGAACCCATTGAAACGTACATATATAGAAAGGTTTTGTCAAATGCAACCAGCACATCCAAAGCAAACCCTTTTATAATGTCCAGTTTTCGAGATACTTGCATTCAAAGTAATTTTTTTGAGTTATGAAGGCTTGTATGACTTTGGATGCCTACAGTTCCGCAAATAAGGCTATGACGTCATTTTCGCTTGCAAAACGCTTAATTAGTTTTTCAAGAGCTATCCATAGCTGAAAACTAGAACATTCTAGGAGGTCTAATTGCGGAGATATCTTCATTCAAAGTAAATCCATTTAAATCGATTTTTTTGAGTTTTGAAAATTTGCATGACTTTGGATGTCTACAGTTCCACAAATAAGGCTCGGAAGGCCTTGCGGTTTATTAACCGCTTAATCAGTTTTTGGAGAGCTATCCATTGCTGAAAACTAGAGCATTGTGTGGGCTCTGGTTGCAGAGAAATTGAAATTTTGATTTTAAGTTAATCTTTCTTGTTTCAACCCAAAAACTAAAAATTTTAATATGGCCATAACTTCCAAAATAAGGCTCGTAAGAGGTTGCGGTTAGCAATGTTGAACAGCTAACGGTCAGGCCTTTGCATTTCTACTACCACCTTATCACTAAAAATACATTTTTTTACGAGTCTCTGGAACCCATTGAAACGTACATATATAGAAAGGTTTTGTCAAATGCAACCAGCACATCCAAAGCAAACCCTTTTATAAGTTATAATTTTCGAGATATTTGCATTCAAAGTTATTTTTTCGAGTTATGAATGCTTGTATGACTTTGGATGCCTACAGTTCCGCAAATAAGGCTGTGACGTCATTTCCGCTGGAAAAACGCTTAATAAGTTTTTCAAGAGCTATCCATAGCTGAAAACTAGAACTTTCTATGAGGTCTGGTTGCGGAGATATCTTAATTCAAAGTAAACCCATTAAAATCGATTTTTTTGAGTTTTGAAAGTTTGCATGACTTTGGATGTCTACAGTTCCACAAATAAGGCTCGGAAGGCCTTGCAGTTTATTAACCGCTTAATCAGTTTTTGGAGAGCTATCCATTGCTGAAAACTAGAGCATTGTGTGGGCTCTGGTTGCAGAGAAATTTTGATTCAAAGTTAATCTTTCTTGTTTAATTTTTTTACGAAGTCTCTGGAACCCATTGAAACGTACATATATAGAAAGGTTTTGTCAAATGCAACCAGCACATCCAAAGCAAACCCTTTTATAATGTCCAGTTTTCGAGATACTTGCATTCAAAGTAATTTTTTTGAGTTATGAAGGCTTGTATGACTTTGGATGCCTACAGTTCCGCAAATAAGGCTATGACGTCATTTTCGCTTGCAAAACGCTTAATTAGTTTTTCAAGAGCTATCCATAGCTGAAAACTAGAACATTCTAGGAGGTCTAATTGCGGAGATATCTTCATTCAAAGTAAATCCATTTAAATCGATTTTTTTGAGTTTTGAAAGTTTGCATGACTTTGGATGTCTACAGTTCCACAAATAAGGCTCGGAAGGCCTTGCGGTTTATTAACCGCTTAATCAGTTTTTGGAGAGCTATCCATTGCTGAAAACTAGAGCATTGTGTGGGCTCTGGTTGCAGAGAAATTGAAATTTTGATTTTAAGTTAATCTTTCTTGTTTCAACCCAAAAACTAAAAATTTTAATATGGCCATAACTTCCAAAATAAGGCTCGTAAGAGGTTGCGGTTAGCAATGTTGAACAGCTAACGGTCAGGCCTTTGCATTTCTACTACCACCTTATCACTAAAAATACATTTTTTTACGAGTCTCTGGAACCCATTGAAACGTACATATATAGAAAGGTTTTGTCAAATGCAACCAGCACATCCAAAGCAAACCCTTTTATAAGTTATAATTTTCGAGATATTTGCATTCAAAGTTATTTTTTCGAGTTATGAATGCTTGTATGACTTTGGATGCCTACAGTTCCGCAAATAAGGCTGTGACGTCATTTCCGCTGGAAAAACGCTTAATAAGTTTTTCAAGAGCTATCCATAGCTGAAAACTAGAACTTTCTATGAGGTCTGGTTGCGGAGATATCTTAATTCAAAGTAAACCCATTAAAATCGATTTTTTTGAGTTTTGAAAGTTTGCATGACTTTGGATGTCTACAGTTCCACAAATAAGGTTCGGAAGGCCTTGCGGTTTATTAACCGCTTAATCAGTTTTTGGAGAGCTATCTATTGCTGAAAACTAGAGCTATCCATAGCTGAAAACTAGAACATTCTAGGAGGTCTGGTTGCGGAGATATCTTAATTCAAAGTAAATCCATTTAAATCGATTTTTTTGAGTTTTGAAAGTTTGCATGACTTTGGATGTCTACAGTTCCACAAATAAGGCTCGGAAGGCCTTGCGTTTTATTAACCGCTTAATTGGTTTTTGGAGAGCTATCTATTGCTGAAAACTAGAGCATTGTGTGGGCTCTGGTTGCAGAGAAATTGAAATTTTGATTCAAAGTTAATCTTTCTTGTTTCAACCCAAAAACTAAAATTCTTAATATGGCCATAACTTCCAAAATAAGGCTCGTAAGAGGTTGCGGTTAGCATTGTTGAACAGCTAACGGTCAGGCCTTTGCATTTCTACTACCCCCTTATCACTAAAAATACATTTTTTACGAGTCTCTGGAACCCATTGAAACGTACATATATAGAAAGGTTTTGTCAAATGCAACCAGCACATCCAAAGCAAACCCTTTTATAAGTTATAATTTTCGAGATATTTGCATTCAAAGTTATTTTTTCGAGTTATGAATGCTTGTATGACTTTGGATGCCTACAGTTCCGCAAATAAGGCTGTGAGGTCATTTCCGCTGGAAAAACGCTTAATTAGTTTTTCAAGAGCTATCCATAGCTGAAAACTAAAACTTTCTATGAGGTCTGGTTGCGGAGATATCTTAATTCAAAGTAAATCCATTAAAATCGATTTTTTTGAGTTTTGAAAGTTTGCATGACTTTGGATGTCTACAGTTCCACAAATAAGGCTCGGAAGGCCTTGCGGTTTATTAACCGCTTAATCAGTTTTTGGAGAGCTATCCATTGCTGAAAACTAGAGCATTGTGTGTGCTCTGGTTGCAGAGAAATTTTGATTCAAAGTTAATCTTTCTTGTTTCAACCCAAAAACTAAAAATCTTAATATGGCCATAACTTCCAAAATAAGGCTCGTAAGAGGTTGCGGTTAGCATTGTTGAACAGCTAACGGTCAGGCCTTGGCATTTCTACTACCCCCTTATCACTTAAAATACATTTTTTTACGAGTCTCTGGAACCCATTACAAACGTACATATATAGAAAGGTTTTGTCAAATGCAACCAGCACATCCAAAGCAAACCCTTTTATAAGGTATAGTTTTCGAGATATTTGCATTCAAAGTTATTTTTTCGAGTTATGAATGCTTGTATGACTTTGGATGCCTACAGTTCCGCAAATAAGGGTGTGATGTCATTTCCGCTGGAAAAACGCTTCATAAGTTTTTCAAGAGCTATCCATAGCTGAAAACTAGAACTTTCTATGAGGTCTGGTTGCGGAGATATCTTAATTCAAAGTAAATCCGTTAAAATCGATTTTTTTGAGTTTTGAAAGTTTGCATGACTTTGGATGTCTACAGTTCCACAAATAAGGCTCGGAAGGCCTTGCAGTTTATTAACCGCTTAATCAGTTTTTGGAGAGCTATCCATTGCTGAAAACTAGAGCATTGTGTGTGCTCTGGTTGCAGAGAAATTTTGATTCAAAGTTAATCTTTCTTGTTTCAACCCAAAAACTAAAAATCTTAATATGGCCATAACTTCCAAAATAAGGCTCGTAAGAGGTTGCGGTTAGCGTTGTTGAACAGATTACGGTCAGGTCTTTGCATTGCCGTTCAAAACTCAACTTTTTTTTCCAATCGATTTTCGAAAAAAAGCATGGACTACCCCCTTATCACTAAAAATTAATTTTTTTACGAAAGTCTCTGGAACCCATTGAAACGTACATATATAGAAAGGTTTTGTCAAATGCAACCAGCACATCCAAAGCAAACCCTTTTATAATGTCTAGTTTTCGAGATATTTACATTCAAAGTCATTTTTTTTGAGTTATGAAGGCTTGTATGACTTTGGATGCCTACAGTTCCGCAAATAAGGGTGTGATGTCATTTCCGCTGGAAAAACGCTTCATAAGTTTTTCAAGAGCTATCCATAGCTGAAAACTAGAACATTCCAGGAGGTCTGGTTGCGGAGATATCTTCATTCAAAGTAAATCCATTTAAATCGATTTTTTTGAGTTTTGAAAGTTTGCATGACTTTGGATGTCTACAGTTCCACAAATAAGGCTCGGAAGGCCTTGCGGTTTATTAACCGCTTAATCAGTTTTTGGAGAGCTATCCATTGCTGAAAACTAGAGCATTGTGTGGGCTCTGGTTGCAGAGAAATTGAAATTTTGATTCAAAGTTAATCTTTCTTGTTTCAACCCAAAAACTAAAAATCTTAATATGGCCATAACTTCCAAAATAAGGCTCGTAAGAGGTTGCGGTTAGCATTGTTGAACAGCTAACGGTCAGGCCTTTGCATTTCTACTACCCCCTTATCACTAAAAATACATTTTTTTACGAGTCTCTGGAACCCATTGAAACGTACATATATAGAAAGGTTTTGTCAAATGCAACCAGCACATCCAAAGCAAACCCTTTTATAATGTCTAGTTTTCGAGATATTTACATTCAAAGTCATTTTTTTGAGTTATGAAGGCTTGTATGACTTTGGATGCCTACAGTTCCGCAAATAAGGCTATGACGTCATTTTCGCTTGCAAAACTCTTAATTAGTTTTTCAAGAGCTATCCATAGCTGAAAACTAGAACATTCTAGGAGGTCTAATTGCGGAGATATCTTCATTCAAAGTAAATCCAACCAGCACATCCAAAGCAAACCCTTTTATAAGTTATAATTTTCGAGATATTTGCATTCAAAGTTATTTTTTCGAGTTATGAATGCTTGTATGACTTTGGATGCCTACAGTTCCGCAAATAAGGCTGTGAGGTCATTTCCGCTGGAAAAACGCTTAATTAGTTTTTCAAGAGCTATCCATAGCTGAAAACTAAAACTTTCTATGAGGTCTGGTTGCGGAGATATCTTAATTCAAAGTAAATCCATTAAAATCGATTTTTTTGAGTTTTGAAAGTTTGCATGACTTTGGATGTCTACAGTTCCACAAATAAGGCTCGGAAGGCCTTGCGGTTTATTAACCGCTTAATCAGTTTTTGGAGAGCTATCCATTGCTGAAAACTAGAGCATTGTGTGTGCTCTGGTTGCAGAGAAATTTTGATTCAAAGTTAATCTTTCTTGTTTCAACCCAAAAACTAAAAATCTTAATATGGCCATAACTTCCAAAATAAGGCTCGTAAGAGGTTGCGGTTAGCATTGTTGAACAGCTAACGGTCAGGCCTTGGCATTTCTACTACCCCCTTATCACTTAAAATACATTTTTTTACGAGTCTCTGGAACCCATTACAAACGTACATATATAGAAAGGTTTTGTCAAATGCAACCAGCACATCCAAAGCAAACCCTTTTATAAGGTATAGTTTTCGAGATATTTGCATTCAAAGTTATTTTTTCGAGTTATGAATGCTTGTATGACTTTGGATGCCTACAGTTCCGCAAATAAGGGTGTGATGTCATTTCCGCTGGAAAAACGCTTCATAAGTTTTTCAAGAGCTATCCATAGCTGAAAACTAGAACTTTCTATGAGGTCTGGTTGCGGAGATATCTTAATTCAAAGTAAATCCGTTAAAATCGATTTTTTTGAGTTTTGAAAGTTTGCATGACTTTGGATGTCTACAGTTCCACAAATAAGGCTCGGAAGGCCTTGCAGTTTATTAACCGCTTAATCAGTTTTTGGAGAGCTATCCATTGCTGAAAACTAGAGCATTGTGTGTGCTCTGGTTGCAGAGAAATTTTGATTCAAAGTTAATCTTTCTTGTTTCAACCCAAAAACTAAAAATCTTAATATGGCCATAACTTCCAAAATAAGGCTCGTAAGAGGTTGCGGTTAGCGTTGTTGAACAGATTACGGTCAGGTCTTTGCATTGCCGTTCAAAACTCAACTTTTTTTTCCAATCGATTTTCGAAAAAAAGCATGGACTACCCCCTTATCACTAAAAATTAATTTTTTTACGAAAGTCTCTGGAACCCATTGAAACGTACATATATAGAAAGGTTTTGTCAAATGCAACCAGCACATCCAAAGCAAACCCTTTTATAATGTCTAGTTTTCGAGATATTTACATTCAAAGTCATTTTTTTTGAGTTATGAAGGCTTGTATGACTTTGGATGCCTACAGTTCCGCAAATAAGGGTGTGATGTCATTTCCGCTGGAAAAACGCTTCATAAGTTTTTCAAGAGCTATCCATAGCTGAAAACTAGAACATTCCAGGAGGTCTGGTTGCGGAGATATCTTCATTCAAAGTAAATCCATTTAAATCGATTTTTTTGAGTTTTGAAAGTTTGCATGACTTTGGATGTCTACAGTTCCACAAATAAGGCTCGGAAGGCCTTGCGGTTTATTAACCGCTTAATCAGTTTTTGGAGAGCTATCCATTGCTGAAAACTAGAGCATTGTGTGGGCTCTGGTTGCAGAGAAATTGAAATTTTGATTCAAAGTTAATCTTTCTTGTTTCAACCCAAAAACTAAAAATCTTAATATGGCCATAACTTCCAAAATAAGGCTCGTAAGAGGTTGCGGTTAGCATTGTTGAACAGCTAACGGTCAGGCCTTTGCATTTCTACTACCCCCTTATCACTAAAAATACATTTTTTTACGAGTCTCTGGAACCCATTGAAACGTACATATATAGAAAGGTTTTGTCAAATGCAACCAGCACATCCAAAGCAAACCCTTTTATAATGTCTAGTTTTCGAGATATTTACATTCAAAGTCATTTTTTTGAGTTATGAAGGCTTGTATGACTTTGGATGCCTACAGTTCCGCAAATAAGGCTATGACGTCATTTTCGCTTGCAAAACTCTTAATTAGTTTTTCAAGAGCTATCCATAGCTGAAAACTAGAACATTCTAGGAGGTCTAATTGCGGAGATATCTTCATTCAAAGTAAATCCATTTAAATCGATTTTTTTGAGTTTTGAAAGTTTGCATGACTTTGGATGTCTACAGTTCCACAAATAAGGCTCATAAGGCCTTGCGGTTTATTAACCGCTTAATCAGTTTTTGGAGAGCTATCCATTGCTGAAAACTAGAGCATTGTGTGGGCTCTGGTTGCAGAGAAATTGAAATTTTGATTCAAAGTTAATCTTTCTTGTTTCAACCCAAAAACTAAAAATCTTAATATGGCCATAACTTCCAAAATAAGGCTCGTAAGAGGTTGCGGTTAGCATTGTTGAACAGCTAACGGTCAGGCCTTTGCATTTCTACTACCCCCTTATCACTAAAAATACATTTTTTTACGAGTCTCTGGAACCCATTGAAACGTACATATATAGAAAGGTTTTGTCAAATGCAACCAGCACATCCAAAGCAAACCCTTTTATAATGTCTAGTTTTCGAGATATTTACATTCAAAGTTATTTTTTTGAGTTATGAAGGCTTGTATAACTTTGGATGCCTACAGTTCCGCAAATAAGGCCATGACGTCATTTTCGCTTGCAAAACGCTTAATAAGTTTTTCAAGAGCTATCCATAGCTGAAAACAAGAACATTCTAGGAGGTCTGGTTGCGGAGATATCTTAATTCAAAGTAAATCCATTAAAATCGATTTTTTTGAGTTTTGAAAGTTTGCATGACTTTGGATGTCTACAGTTCCACAAATAAGGCTCGGAAGGCCTTGCGGTTTATTAACCGCTTAATCAGTTTTTGGAGAGCTATCCATTGCTGAAAACTAGAGCATTTTTTGGGCTCTGGTTGCAGAGAAATTTTGATTCACAGTTAATATTTCTTGTTTCAACCCAAAAACTAAAAATCTTAATATGGCCATAACTTCCAAAATAAGGCTCGTAAGAGGTTGCGGTTAGCGTTGTTGAACAGATAACGGTCAGGTTCCAATCGATTTTCGAAAAAAAAGCATGGACTACCCCCTTATCACTAAAAATTAATTTTTTTACGAAAGTCTCTGGAACCCATTGAAACGTACATATATAGAAAGGTTTTGTCAAATGCAACCAGCACATCCAAAGCAAACCCTTTTATAATGTCTAGTTTTCGAGATATTTACATTCAAAGTCATTTTTTTGAGTTATGAAGGCTTGTATAACTTTGGATGCCTACAGTTCCGCAAATAAGGCCATGACGTCATTTTCGCTTGCAAAACGCTTAATAAGTTTTTCAAGAGCTATCCATAGCTGAAAGCTAGAACATTCTAGGAGGTCTGGTTGCGGAGATATCTTAATTCAAAGTAAATCCATTAAAATTGATTTTTTTGAGTTTTGAAAGTTTGCATGACTTTGGATGTCTACAGTTCCACAAATAAGGCTCGGAAGGCCTTGCGGTTTATTAACCGCTTAATCAGTTTTTGGAGAGCTATCCATTGCTGAAAACTAGAGCATTGTGTGGGCTCTGGTTGCAGAGAAATTGAAATTTTGATTTAAAGTTAATCTTTCTTGTTTCTACCCAAAAACTAAAAATTTTAATATGGCCATAACTTCCAAAATAAGGCTCGTAAGAGGTTGCGGTTAGCAATGTTGAACAGCTAACGGTCAGGCCTTTGCATTTCTACTACCACCTTATCACTAAAAATACATTTTTTTACGAGTCTCTGGAACCCATTGAAACGTACATATATAGACAGGTTTTGTCAAATGCAACCAGCACATCCAAAGCAAACCCTTTTATAAGTTATAATTTTCGAGATATTTGCATTCAAAGTTATTTTTTCGAGTTATGAATGCTTGTATGACTTTGGATGCCTACAGTTCCGCAAATAAGGCTGTGACGTCATTTCCGCTGGAAAAACGCTTAATTAGTTTTTCAAGAGCTATCCATAGCTGAAAACTAGAACTTTCTATGAGGTCTGGTTGCGGAGATATCTTAATTCAAAGTAAACCCATTAAAATCGATTTTTTTGAGTTTTGAAAGTTTGCATGACTTTGGATGTCTACAGTTCCACAAATAAGGCTCGGAAGGCCTTGCGGTTTATTAACCGCTTAATCAGTTTTTGGAGAGCTATCTATTGCTGAAAACTAGAGCTATCCATAGCTGAAAACTAGAACATTCTAGGAGGTCTGGTTGCGGAGATATCTTAATTCAAAGTAAATCCATTTAAATCGATTTTTTTGAGTTTTGAAAGTTTGCATGACTTTGGATGTCTACAGTTCCACAAATAAGGCTCGGAAGGCCTTGCGTTTTATTAACCGCTTAATTGGTTTTTGGAGAGCTATCTATTGCTGAAAACTAGAGCATTGTGTGGGCTCTGGTTGCAGAGAAATTGAAATTTTGAGTCAAAGTTAATCTTTCTTGTTTCAACCCAAAAACTAAAATTCTTAATATGGCCATAACTTCCAAAATAAGGCTCGTAAGAGGTTGCGGTTAGCATTGTTGAACAGCTAACGGTCAGGCCTTTGCATTTCTACTACCCCCTTATCACTAAAAATACATTTTTTACGAGTCTCTGGAACCCATTGAAACGTACATATATAGAAAGGTTTTGTCAAATGCAACCAGCACATCCAAAGCAAACCCTTTTATAAGTTATAATTTTCGAGATATTTGCATTCAAAGTTATTTTTTCGAGTTATGAATGCTTGTATGACTTTGGATGCCTACAGTTCCGCAAATAAGGCTGTGACGTCATTTCCGCTGGAAAAACGCTTAATAAGTTTTTCAAGAGCTATCCATAGCTGAAAACTAAAACTTTCTATGAGGTCTGGTTGCGGAGATATCTTAATTCAAAGTAAATCCATTAAAATCGATTTTTTTGAGTTTTGAAAGTTTGCATGACTTTGGATGTCTACAGTTCCACAAATAAGGCTCGGAAGGCCTTGCGGTTTATTAACCGCTTAATCAGTTTTTGGAGAGCTATCTATTGCTGAAAACTAGAGCTATCCATAGCTGAAAACTAGAACATTCTAGGAGGTCTGGTTGCGGAGATATCTTTATTCAAAGTAAATCCGTTAAAATCGATTTTTTTGAGTTTTGAAAGTTTGCATGACTTTGGATGTCTACAGTTCCACAAATAAGGCTCGGAAGGCCTTGCAGTTTATTAACCGCTTAATCAGTTTTTGGAGAGCTATCCATTGCTGAAAACTAGAGCATTGTGTGTGCTCTGGTTGCAGAGAAATTTTGATTCAAAGTTAATCTTTCTTGTTTCAACCCAAAAACTAAAAATCTTAATATGGCCATAACTTCCAAAATAAGGCTCGTAAGAGGTTGCGGTTAGCATTGTTGAACAGCTAACGGTCAGGCCTTTGCATTTCTACTACCCCCTTATCACTAAAAATACATTTTTTACGAGTCTCTGGAACCCATTGAAACGTACATATATAGAAAGGTTTTGTCAAATGCAACCAGCACATCCAAAGCAAACCCTTTTATAAGTTATAATTTTCGAGATATTTGCATTCAAAGTTATTTTTTCGAGTTATGAATACTTGTATGACTTTGGATGCCTACAGTTCCGCAAATAAGGGTGTGATGTCATTTCCGCTGGAAAAACGCTTCATTAGTTTTTCAAGAGCTATCCATAGCTGAAAACTAGAACTTTCTATGAGGTCTGGTTGCGGAGATATCTTAATTCAAAGTAAATCCGTTAAAATCGATTTTTTTGAGTTTTGAAAGTTTGCATGACTTTGGATGTCTACAGTTCCACAAATAAGGCTCGGAAGGCCTTGCAGTTTATTAACCGCTTAATCAGTTTTTGGAGAGCTATCCATTGCTGAAAACTAGAGCATTGTGTGGGCTCTGGTTGCAGAGAAATTTTGATTCAAAGTTAATCTTTCTTGTTTAATTTTTTTACGAAAGTCTCTGGAACCCATTGAAACGTACATATATAGAAAGGTTTTGTCAAATGCAACCAGCACATCCAAAGCAAACCCTTTTATAATGTCTAGTTTTCGAGATATTTGCATTCAAAGTTATTTTTTTGAGTTATGAAGGCTTGTATGACTTTGGATGCCTACAGTTCCGCAAATAAGGCTATGACGTCATTTTCGCTTGCAAAACGCTTAATTAGTTTTTCAAGAGCTATCCATAGCTGAAAACTAGAACATTCTAGGAGGTCTGGTTGCGGAGATATCTTAATTCAAAGTAAATCCATTAAAATCGATTTTTTTGAGTTTTGAAAGTTTGCATGACTTTGGATGTCTACAGTTCCACAAATAAGGCTCGGAAGGCCTTGCGGTTTATTAACCGCTGAATCAGTTTTTGGAGAGCTATCCATTGCTGAAAACTAGAGCATTGTGTGGGCTCTGTTTGCAGAGACATTTTGATTCAAAGTTAATCTTTCTTGTTACAACTCAAAAACTAAAAATCCATAACTTCCAAAATAAGGCTCGTAAGAGGTTGCGGTTAGCATTGTTGAACAGCTAACGGTCAGGCCTTTGCATTTCCGTTCAAAACTCAACTTTTTTTTTCCAATCGATTTTCGAAAAAAAGCATGGACTACCCCTTTATCACTAAAAATGCATTTTTTTAAAATAATTATAATAGGGAAAGGCTACTTTTTGGTATTTTTTTTTAATAGTTATTTTTGGTACCTACCTCTAGTACCTACAACCATTTCTTGGTGTTTGATTTTATCAAAAAAAGCTGTTTATATTTTTATTTTTTATGGTGAAACTTTTACAAGGTTTTTAAATTATTTTAACCAAAATTTTTGAAAAACTTTTTTTTTTCGAATCTAAAACAATTCAATTTTTTTGTTTGAAAACTTAATATTTTTAATATTAATTCATTATAATAATCATAATTTTAACTATATGCCTGTAAGACCTAAGGTCTTTTAAATGCAATGCACGGCACAAGTAAGAAGGAATAGAAAGAAAGGAAAGATTTTCTGTTGGCACAGTTTATTGAGAATGATGAATGATGAGATGTTTATTATCTCATGAAATTCCACGGTTGGTATCCAGTTGAAACAGGGAAATAAAGAAAAGAATGCCACCTAGACTGGGGCTCCAAACAACTTGCCTATTCGGCAGTTTACATCTTCATCCGTACCACCGCCGTCTTTTGAGACAACACTTCCGAGGTACAGGAAGTTGTCCACCATTTTTTAGCTTTTATTTTGGCTATAACAACCTTGAATTTGAAGAAGTTTCGAGAATCACCCTCTCTATAGTTGATGATGATGATGAAAAAAATTTTGCGTCACCGAAAGAATGTTCAATTAAATTAATTTGAAATTCCCTATAAGAGGCCTGAAAGACTCTTTATATACCTAGGTGGTACTATGGTAAAGCATCACTGTCATCGGGCAAGATTGGTTTCCATTTTGCGTATGTGCGGAAAGAGAACTTCGCCTTCCAAAATGAAAGCACTTAAATTGCTACCCACTTGAAGCAGAGCTCTCATGCATATTTTCAAAACCACATCCGGCCAGAGTGAAATGTGAAACGACTACGTTATAAAATTCATTATGCGTTATGATTGCGAGTAGTTTTCCCAGCTATACACCATAAACTAGTATACTCGTAGTATTAAGTTTTTAAATTGAAATTTTTCATTTGGCAAATCAAGTGCCCGAAAGGAGAGCAGCGCAAAGGCTGAATTGGTTGAGGGCAAACAGTTTTTGATGTTAAGAAAGTTGTGCTGAAACAACCACTTGCGATTATAAATGCCAGAGACAAAAACAAATTTTTCTGTGTGGCGCGGCGTCCTTCCTGTAGGGAGGGGTTATGGGAATAAGAGTAGGTGGAGGGTGTTGTTAAGAGTTTGCTCCATTTTTGTCTTGAATTTTTTTTGTTTTTTGATTATTGTTTAACTCACTTTTTCGTGGTGTGAGAAAGATGCTGAGGGTGTGTGACCCATATTCATAGCTTAAGCTACTCAAATTAGCAAACGTTACATATGCATTGCAACCCAAGGGCGCACGATAGCGTATATAGCAGGGCGGCATATATCCTAGGGCTTATAAAAAAGGCTTAAGGAATTCTTACAGTTTTCCTTGATGTGTTTGTTTTGTTTTTTTTTTTGTATTATTGTTTTCTCTTTGTTGTTTGGTGGATTTTTTTTTAATTTCTTACAAAAAAGAAGGTTGAACTAAAGAAAAAGTTTTACCCTTTAGATGCTTATTAAAAATGTAGTTTCACAAGCGCAATTAAAATCATGAGGCTTATGAGTTTTAGAATTAATTTGAATTTCAAATTGTTAAGTGGTAGGTATAGGGTGCTTTATTCAACTAAATCGTCTATGCTCTATGGCGTAGGCATTCCAACCTAATTTGGAAACCGGAACACCGATATGACATATAAGGCTGCAATTAAAAAATTAATAGTTGCCATTTTGTTTTATTTTTTTTTTTTAATATTTTGAGTTCTTCAAAAACTGATGTCTTAAACAACTGACTTACAAACAAAAATATAGCATGGCATTGTTAGTGTTACCATTATTTTTAATAGTTTTTTCATGCTCTATAGATGCAGTGACTTTATTTTAAATTTCAAATAAGATAGGAAAAAAAACATTTGAACCAAATTTTATACTATAATATTTTTTTTTCATTTTATTTTATTATTTTATTTTATTCTATTCTATTCTATTTTATTTTATTTTATTTTATTTTATTTTATTTTATTTTATTTTAATTTATTTTATTTTATTTTATTTAATAAACCCATAAAAAACTTAACAAAAAAACTTAAATAGAAGTTCGTATTCAGTCCTTGCTTTAATTAAATTAAATAACAAATTGCTTTACTAAATATTTTACAAAAAACTCAGTCTTTACTTTATTCTTATAATTCAAAAGTAAAATTAACGCTTTAAAACTAACTTAATGTCAGCATAATGAAAACAGAAAGTTCAACTCGAGTTATTTTAAAGCGAATGTGAAATTAGCTATTCAGTAAGCAAACTTGTTTTTAAGTTTGAATCGATAGTTCGATTAATTGAATAACTAATTTTATTTCTTACAGATTTGAATATACATTAATTTCCTGATAGGCTATTGAATAGACCTTTTAGTAAGAAACAATTGCGTTCACGGGTTTTTATTATTGAATACGTTTGCGTGGAACGTTACCTAAAATTAAAATTTTCAAAATGTTTGTATGCAATGTTACTAATGCTATTTAAAAGCTTACTAATAATAAAAATTCATTCAGTTCGGCAACGGTCTAGCTAAAAAGACGGAAATGAAAAAAATGGTTCTATGCAAGCTGCCATAATTTTTGGTCCAAAATATTAACAGACGGACAGACAAAACTGAGGGGCGCACTGTTTTTGAATTCTCTAGTAATTACATATTTGATCAAAATTTCCACTTCAAGTTATTTAAAAAAATTGGCACGACTGGATTGCACCAACTTGCTCTCGTAATTAACAACATGAACGTAGCTTTAAATTGACAATGCATATGTAGTGGTTCTATAACATTATGATATCATTAAAAAAGTTTTAAAAGCAATTTAAAATATAAATTGTTACTAAAAATTACAATAAATTTGTTTTTTAATAGCTTAAACAGATAGAGCTCAAAAAAAAGTATGCCATCTGATTTGTTTGATAAATATGAATTGATGATAAAAAATTCAAAAATCGTTAGAGCGGATTTTTTTAATTTTTTTTTATATATATTAAAATTCTTGAAAATTAAAAAAAAAATTTGGTATGCCAACTTTTAGTATAATAAAATACAACTTTTCACAAAATTAAAAAAAAACCCTTCAACCCGTTTTCAAGATATTGAATTTTCAAAAAAAAAAAAAACAAAACAGTCATCCTGTTTAAATTCTTTAATTATGATTGTGACCTTTTATAAATTATAATAATTTCTTGTTTTGTAGACTATAGGTCAATTGAAACAATTTTTTTCTGTATATGCAGCATCTCCATCAGAACAAAACCATAGAGCTGATTTAAACTTTGCCAACATTAAAATTCTAGAAGTTGAAAAAAACTATTCAAAAAGAATGCTGATGGAGATGCTGCATATACAGAAAAATAATAATGCTGTCAACAGACGTTCGGATTGCGATGGCTTAAGCAGCATATATAGCAAATTTGCGAAAAAATAAAATTTAAGGGATTTTTAACTTAATTTTTAACTTGTTTTTTTTTTTTAATTTAATTAATGTAGATTTTGTTTTCAATAATTTTCTAAATTTAAAATTAAATATTATTCGATATCATACACATGTATGTACAAATTTGAGGCTCAATTAATTGTTAGTATTTATAATTTGTATTTTAGTTGATTTATAATGTATTTATTTTAATAAAGGCCTGATGAAGGGTATAGACATACCCGAAATGTCGAAATAAAAAATCAAAATTTGTTTCAATTGACCTATAGCCTACAAAACAAGAAATTGTCATCCTATATATAAAAATTCATCCTTAACATAACATAAATAATAATAATACATTTAACTTTTCCTACTTTTATAAATTTATTAATTTTATTTCATTAACTTTTAGTTTATATAAAATCATGATTTTTAATAAGCACATTTTTGACTATTGAACTTAATTTAAAAATGCTAACCAAAAACATAAACACATAAAGAACAACACATTTGGTGAAACATAAACATTGAAATGTGCTGCAAATCACTAACAATTGGCATTCTGTCGAATAACGTTAAGCATACAACTTATCGTTGGAGTAACTCGTCTTTTTATTTTATTTTCTGATTGCTTTCCGCTTGCTGTCGTCGTCACACAGTATAGACAGGCTGAACACTAGTTTGGTCGCCTGGCTCTGCACCCCGAATATTTTGGTAACCCTCGTCCTACAGCTTATAGTAGACAGGCTAAACGTCACTGATGGTTGCCTGGCTCTATTTGTCGCCAGTAAGAAGATAAATTTTTCATTCAAATCACGCACACACATACACGCACATCTACGCATCACCTATCCATGACCAACCCATACGCACTCACACACACCCACACACGCATAACACCTACGCTTCAAATTCAATGTTTTTTTTTTAAATCCAAAACTTATTTTTTTTTTTTTTTTTTTGAAGAATTGTATACGGCGAATTGTTAAAATTTCAGAGGACATCTTACATAAAAAATTTGGTTGAAATCGATGTAGCTGTTGACGAGAAATTTGGAAACCAAAAAATAAGTTCTACGACAGTACCGTTAATAACCGTTATAAAATTTTGTTTTCTATCAAAATATAAACTGTAGTAATATAGTAGCTCGTAATTTTTTTTTTTCCAAAATGGTTAGAGCCGTTTTTGAAATAAATCAATTTTTGTATATTGGTTGTATGGCAGGTACAGTTATTTTTTGAGCTAAAGTCCTTAAGTCCAAAGTTTAAAAAATCGCTTTAGTAGCTTAGGCTGCAGGTCTAGGGTACAGACAGACGGACAGACATACAGACGGACAGACAGAATTGCGAGACCCACTTTTTTCGCGTTCTCTATCATCGTAATGTTGGGGAAAATTAATATCTCGAATTTTTTTTTTCACGAATCCTAAACTTTCCCATACTACGTATATCGCAAGTAAAAATGGGAAACTTGCCATATACGTGAACTGCGCTTAACTGCACTCCGCTTAATTGAAAACATCGGTTATTTGAAACAGGAAATTTATTACGGAGCCTTTTTGAGAATTTTTCACATAAATTGCAAATTGCGGTGCCGTCCTGTTGGAACCACATGTCCTCCAAGTTCATGTCATCCTGGGGCCAAAAATATTCGGTTATCATTGAACGGTAGCGATCCCCATTCACAGTAACGTGCCGGTCTTAATCATCACGGAAGAAGTACGGCCCAATGACGCCGCCGGCCCATGAACCACAACAAACCGTAATTTGTACGGGATGCAATGATGACTCTTGGAGTGTGGATTGCTGCCTGACCAATACCTTATATTTTGATTATTGACGAAGCCATTCAGCCAGAAATGAGCCTCATCGCTGAAGATGATTTTTCGATGAAAATCCGAATCATTTTAAAGTTGTTGCTCAGTCCAATTCACGAACGTACGACGCTTCTAGTGGTCAAGCGGCTTCAGTTCTTGCGTCAATTTAATCTTGTAAGGATTTAGGCCAAGATCTTTTCACAAAATTCGCCACAACGACGTCACAGAGATGCCCAACGCTTGAGAACGACGTATGAGAGACACACTACGGGCATTTCTTTGTCTCACTGCCACGGGAACATTTTGTACTGTGCCTGTGGATTCAAATTTTTCCACTAGACGCTCAATTGTTAATCTGCTAGGAAGATTATGACGACCATTAATTGGACGTTGGCTCGTCTATCTTTCCATCATAAAATGGCAAACCTTACTGAAGAGAAATGTCAAAAGAACGGCAAGAAATATGGCGTCGTTTGCTGTCCCTGTTGCTCTACTTTTGTAGCATCCCTGTTGAAAAACCCGTTATAACTATTTTGACACAATACAAAAAAGCATAACTACATTTTTTTTTTATTTTCAGGCTAAATGAAATTTAATTAAATTTAATTTGTTTTGACAAAACTCCGCTCATTGGACACAAGTTTCAGTTATCCGAAGTTCGGTTAACTGAAAACTCCGCTTAACTGAAACAAATGTTCTCCAATTAAGGTGTTGCAGTTATGCGGAGTCGACTGTAGTACCAATGAATTACAAGTCAACGATCAAAAACTGCAAAAAAAACACAAACAAAGGTTATTTTTAAAAGGATATATTTTCGCCAATTTTCATCCAACTAAATTTTTCGATCCGTCATATTAAATGCTTGAGCATCTTCTTTGTTTCGTTCTGATGTGTTTAATAAAAATTAAAATCCGTGATTTTTTGATTTTTTTTTTTAGGTCAGTTCAAAATTGTTTTAATATTTTTTTTTTTTAATAAGCAATCTTAATAGAAAATCTAATATCCTACAAAAAGTTTCTTAAGTTTAATGCACAAATTCGGCTTAGTTTTTGAGTCATACCAATAATATTGAAAAATTACCATTCTCTCAGAAATGCTTTTATTCCCTTAAAATTCCGGTCTATCAATAGCCTATGAAGAATAAATATTGTTTTAATAAATCTGGTTTTTGTTTTAAATATTCTATGAAACATAGACAGGCCATCTCATAACTATATTTAGGCACACTTTTAAGCGTTCAGTTAAGTCCGAGTTAGTTATTTCTGGAAATAGATTTGTCAACAGTTACACCAGGAAGCACTTTTTTTAAACTAAGAATGAATGCAGAATGTCTGAAAAAAAACACGGAAGATACAATATCCAAATCATTCTTTCAATTAATCCAGAGTTATCCCTCTGAACTTGTGAGTTAACTCGGCTTTAACTTTTACCCCGCACTGAAAAACTGGCACATATACATACATAGTTATTAAAATAGATTAAATAGTTTCGACTGTCATTTGTCCAAATATTGTTTAAGACTGAAAAAAAATCTATTTTTAATGTTTTTGAAATTTATGTAATTTTCTTTAAAAAGTTTAAGAAATTTACATGCTACAATTTGATCAAGTTACAAAATTTTTAAATGAAAGATTTGTACTAGATTACCTGTTTGCACGTACCAACAGCAAATTAGGACACGCTAGAATTTTGTATGTTCTTAGCACAGTACGCAGCTAACGAAACGAAAATTTTCATACGAAAATTGACACAACAAAATCATAAACGAAAAATATTGTTCTCGTTTTGCTCAGCAGAACGCAGTTCGAAAGCGAAAATAGAAAATCTTAGTAAATTACTAGAGTCAAGTCTCCACTTTTTTCCGCACAGAATTTTGTGTCCGGAACATTATTGCTGGTGAAAAAGTGACAGCTTTTGTTTTTTTTTAGAAACAAATTGGACAAAAATTATAATTACATATTTTTAAATTCAATTTTCTAAAGAAGAAATAAGTACATAATGAGGCACACTTTTCTTTAAAATTATTAACAGAACAGAAAAAGAAATTGAAAAATGTTTTTTGTATGAATAATTTATAATATCTTTCAATATTTTTTTTTTTTTTTTTTGACATACATTTGATAAAGCTCTCCATAAATATTTTTTCGTTATTGTTTTCGCTATTGATGTGAAGAGCACAGACATTTTTCGTTTCGCTTGAGCTACGTACTATAGGCTTTAAAGTTTGAATAACATTAAATAAAATACTGAATAAATAATGAACAACTTTTAAAATACTGAACATTTGTATGTGTTAGACCTAATTTATTCGCTTTCCATTTAATTTAAATTCGCTATTAAAAATTAGAAGAAATTCATCGATTTTAAATATTTGTATTTATTCATCATTCTTTAGCGATTTTACTTGACGTTTGCTCTATTAACTAATTGCTTAATTAATTTAAAATCAGTTTTAGCTAAAACAACAAAATCCACCTTTTAAGGGGATATTTAGCATTAATAGAGGATTTACGAACTGTTTCTTTTTATCAATTAGCGTTGACAGTCGATTTTTTGTTTGCTTATTTTTTGTAATCATAAAGTGCAATGTGGGAAACAAAAACAAACACAATTTAAAACACCTTCTAAAACAAAAACAATCTAAGTTTTTGACACACTGAACACGAATCAGACCTCAAATTTACCTCATAATGGTTGGTTATTGAAATTCTCCAATATAAAAGAGAAAAAAAAAAACAGTTTTGCAACGATTCTTGATTGGAATATACCGAAAAACCTAAGGAAATGATTTAGGGGCTAGATTTTGATTCACTGCACCAAAAATATTCTGAAAAGTATAGTTTGATTTTCCACCAGAAGGTATTTTAGACTCTGTCGGTTTTTGTTATTCATGTCGCACTTTCAGATTTCAAAAAAATAAGCAAACACAAAACTGACTGTCAACGCTAATTGAGTATGAACAAACATACTATCCATTAAACCTTATTAAGTTTAAACCTTAGATAGTTATCAGTAAAAATAAAATAAAAATCTCAAGGATATTTTTAAAAAGCATATAAATGTAAACTTAAAGCAGCAATTTAAAGCGAGCCAGTTAACTAAAGGCGAGTGAATGAATCAACAAATTAATGAAGTATTCTGAATGACACTTTAAATATTAATTGCGATTATGTAAGTTATACAAATTCTAGTATACAAATTCATTAATTATGAACATGTTCTTCAGAAAATGAACTGTTTATTATTAAAATACACGGAAACTCACCGTATTCTAAAGGGCAAGTATGGTTTTGTGTATAAAGTATAAAGTTTGCACATATTAAGTTGCTTATTTATTACTAATTTCTTACGCAAACAAAAAACTATTGCGCCGTTGGAATTCGAAATACAGGGTTACCTGCTAATGTGATGTCTCAACTTTCTCAAAGATGTATAGATAAACGACCCGAGAGTGGATAAATATTTAAAGATAATTAAAATAATTATTCCTTCTTCGTGACCTTTCTTTAAATGTTAAATTCTAATTGGGCTTTAGGTCTATGTTTGTATCTAGGTATCTAAATCAGACGACGTTTCAAACGTGGTTAAGTTTTTCTTGAGGTCTCTATAACAAAGTTATTAATATTTTATAGCTTCAATTTAAAAAAAAAATATAGAATATGTACTTACAACTTTTTCTTTTATAAAAATGATATCAAGGTTTTATCCTCTTTTGGTTGTATTTTAGTTTTTGAATTCAATTATTATTCTTTTCAATATTAAGAAATGTCTTGAAAAAGACCCTTTTTTAAATCAAAAGTTTGAATAATAATAAATATTTCAAACCAAATTTATTATATTTTGAATAATAATTCAAAATATTTTAAATAATTCTAACCTAGAAAACAAGTTAAATATAAATTCTTAGTTTTGGTTTATTGCCTCTCAATGAGTTGACCATATATGCTGCCAAGTCCTTCACAGTCTGATTGTCTATTAACTTTATTTTCTGTGTTTAAAATGTGTTGCATTTCTATTAACATCCTTTCGTTATAATGTTTTTCTGTCTGCAAAATATCTACATTAATGTAATCAGGTCTATGTCCTTCATTTATACAATGTAAAACTAAAGTTGTTTTTTGTGAATTTCCGTTATTTATATCAGATTTATGACCTGATATACGGTTTTTAAGTTTTTGCATTGATGTGCCAACATATACTGAAGGACAACTCAATATTCCCTCACCTAAACATTTTATTTTATATACAATATCTGACTTATCTTCTTTTGGTAATTTACTTTTTGAAAATAAAGATGTTCTTGAAGTATTAGCTGATTTAAAGGCTATACGAACATTTTCTTTAATCCATATTGGAGCATCTAATATACGATTAGAAAGATTAGGAATATATAAAACACTTTTATATGTATATTGTTGAACATTTCGTTGTACATTTGTTTTTACTAAGGGATTGAAATATCTATTTATTAGTGTTTTGATTATATACAGTTTCTAGCTTCTGACAGAACCAACAAATCTGTATTCCACGCTTTATTTGTCAGATCTCTGAGCGACAGTTTTTCGTTAGTGCAGTTCGTCTTTGGAATTCGTTGCCACGTCAACTAAGAAGAACGGATAATCTGAACCATTTTCAGAGAAACCTAACTGTATATTTTGTGGCGTACACCTTAAGCCTCACATTATTAAAAGTTAAAAAATTAAAATGCAAGCCATAGTGTAAACACACAATTTTAAACCGCAAGGTAACTTCGAATTCTGTATGCGAAAATAAAAATCGAGTATCGATTCGAAAGGCCCACTGAACTAGATAACTACGATCAAATTTTTTTCGGAAACTAGACCATCTTTGAATTTACACAATTTAAGTCTCCTTTTCTTATCTCAACTCTCAAGGCAGTAAGATGTTTCATCCAACACGTGATAGACAGGAAAAATTTATTTCAGCCCTCTTTTCCTGGTAAGAAAAATTTTATCATTTTTCGATTTAATTAAAATGTTTAGAGTCTTTTGTTTAATATTTTATAGTATCTAAATTGCCAATGAACTAAAGGAACAAATTTCGAAAAAATCCCTTGATCAGAAAATTTAGTTGAGAGATCAGTAAGAAAAGATTATTTTGTTTAAATAATCTCTAGAAGATAAACCCGCAAGAAATAAAATAATTCATCCATAATATAAACTAAAAGGTATGTTTTGTCATCAAAAAAATTAGTTTAAACGAGAATACCAAATCATTAATACGTCCACAGATAACTGAGGACGTGACTTGTCAAAATAGGCTTAGTCGTCACCTTAGCCAAGACAGTGCCGTCCGCTTATCGAGAGTTCTATATAGCTCATGATTTCATCTTGACTCTCCATAACAAGCTTCAGTAGATCGCAAGAGTCGAAAGAAGCCACGTGCTACATCTACCAAAGAATTTCGTCATTGTCCGAATCCCTACCCAAAATAACAAAAAGAAAGAACAAAATCATCGGAGAGAAATCAACAATCATACTTATATACCTAAGGAAAAAAAAAAAAAAGGAAAGAAAAAGAGTGCTTACATTTCGTTTGAAAAAAACATATATTCAATTTTAGATTCAAAAGTTTAAAGTTTGGATTAATTTTTTTTTAAATTTATTGCAAAAATACTATTCTAATAAGTGCATACAAAGTTAAAAGCTGAAATTGTCACAGAAATATTTTTTCTATAACATTACCTAACAAAAAATTGCATCAACCAATTTACCGAAGAACAACGAGGCAAACTTGTGGCCACAACTTTCGTCGTGACGTGAAATATTGCTGTAAGTACCAAATTGTACAATCATTGAATTTCTTTGGCAAATATCAACTTCTAATTTACAATAAATATAAATTTATGAATTACATGTTATTAAAATATATACACATATATATATATTAATACTATAGGTACTACTATTTAAAAAAAAACTTAAAACCATCAGTATTACCATTTTTTTTATAGTTTATACCTGTATTAAATTATTTTTTTTTTTTGGTTAATTTTTTTTTTATAAATTCAATTTCATTATTATGCTTTTTCTTATCGTTTCTTGGTTGTATATGATTAAAACCCTTATATGAATTTATCTTCAATAAAATTATATCTCATCCGAAATTAAGTATTATGTTAAAATGATTTTTATCATGGAATAATTCATTCATTAGCTATTCAGGAATGATCTGGTAAAATGTGAGAGGATTTTCTTAAAGGGACTATCTTATAAAATTTACGGAACAAGATAGTCTAGGTGTATCCAGAAATAGGCTTTTGGATACATAGGGGAGGGTAATTCCAAGTGTTTCAGAACAACTGAAACAAGGCAACTGTGGTTCATTCTTTCTCTTAGCTTTCTTCCACTTTTAAAATTTCCCTTCTGTGCTCTCTTTTTTCTAAACAAAAAACATACAGGCACGATATTATGTGTGCTTAGGAAAATACAGCAAGATCCCACCCCACCGTCGAGCTAGTCTGTGCGATCGCAAGCGTGCCTACAGCTGTACAAGGATTAAGGTCAAACAATTATTATAAATTCATTAATTAATGTCCGTTAAATAATTCCACCACAAGGCTTAATTTTCTAAAAGATGTTAATCTTAATATTAAGTTCTTTTTCAACAATAAATTTAATCTAATGAATTCGAAGTTAATGTATCCATAATTATTTGGATGTTTTTTTGACGAAAGGATACGTCACTGTTATCTACCGCTCTGCTGATAAAATTTTTTGCAATATTGGTTTTCTATACCAATCAAAAATTAAATGACTATTTTTTCTCACTACCGATGTGCTACCCGATTTATTTATTTTTTAATATATCCAGGTATGGAAGTGTTCGATTTTTTTCAATTTCCACAGTAAATTGAATCTTTGGATGAAAAGAATTAAGTCCAGTGCGAGTATTACTAACTTCGCTATATTTAAGAATTACAAATATGTCATCAACATATTTAGTAATAATTTTTGGTTTATCAGGAAGCTTATCAAACACGTCGTCTAGCAATGTTTCTATAACTATGTCTGCTAAAATTGGAGAAGCAGGACTGCCCATTGTAACTCCATTAGTCTATTGATAAATTATTTAATCAAATTCTAAATAATTATTATCAATAACGCAAAATCGTAAAATTGCTAAAAATTTTGACTTCGGAATTGTAGTGTATTCCTTAATTATGTCCCAACTCTTCTCTACCAAATCCAATGCCAATGGAAAAGGAATATTTGTGAATAATGATGTAACATCAAAAGACACTAGAATATCGTCCTCATCTAAGATAACTTGGGAAACAGTTGAAATAATTGCTGAAGCATTTTTAACGTTATATTTTGAATTCTCTGTAAAATTATTTAAAATTTTAACAACATATTTGGAGAGTTCATAACATGGAACTTTCAAAGACGAGCATATTGGTCTAAGTGGAACATTCTGTTTATGAATTTTAGGTAATCCATAAATCTTTGGACTACAAGCAGTATATGTTGTCATATACTTTTTCTCATTCTCATTTATGTTTCTATTTTGGAACAAGTATTTAACAAAATTGTTATTTCGGTTTTGAAGTTTGTTTTGTCGGATCAGTTCTCATGACGGTATAAGTATTTCTATCTGCCATCATTTCCTGCATTTTATCTATGTAATCTATTTTTAATAACGCTATAGTTACGTTGCCTTTATCAGCAGAAACTATAAAAATTAATATTGAAAAGAATAATAATTGAATTCAAAAACCAAAATACAACCAAAAGAGGTTTAAACCTTGATATCATTTTTATAAAAGAAATAGTTGTAAGTACATATTCTATAATTTTTTTTTAAATTGAAGCTATAAAATATTAATAACTTTGTTTTAGAGACCTGAAGAAAAACGTAACCAAGTTTGAAACGTCGTCTGATTTAGGTACCTACATATATACAAACATAGACCTAAAGCCCATTAAGAATTTAAAAGATAATTAAATTCTAATTTATTACGGAGAAAAAATATTTCTTTTTTGTTTCGTTTGCGAGATACAGACTTGACGTCAAGTTAGTAGGTACCCTGTATCTCTAATTCAAGGTTTAAGGTGTAAGGTTTAAGGTGTATTCTTCACAGTTTTTATTTTATAATAAAACTGATTCCATAAGAACACCTATATAAATTCATTTTCAAAACATCTTCCTCTTTAAAAAATAAAAATAAAATAAAATCCAATCAAAAATTTCTGATGAAATCTGAGATATTCTTCTGCAATATTTTTATTTTTGTTTTAAGCTTAAATAAATGTTCTCTTAAGCCTAAGCTCAAAACAATAATAACGAAAACCATACAATACTACATTATACTCGTACTTATAAAAAAAATAATCAATTTCCAAATCCAAAAATCTCATCCTGAAATAAATCGATACAAGCACACATACCCATGTGTGTACTTTGTGGATTCTCTGTCTGATGCCCGCATACACTTTCACTGTACGAAAACGAATGGGTGCTTCTATGAATAAAGCATATCTTAATTTACATTCAATTGGAATCTTGGCAGCAACACCCCAACCCAACCCGCTCCTCTTCCCAAGCTACATTTGGGGTATTCCAACGTCCACATTCTTGCCTAGGCCGGCCGACGGACGGTGCCGCCAGGGGTGTTTCAATTTATTGTCCGGGTAGCAGGTAGATATGCAAATAGACGTAAGCCCCCTTTTTCCCATGGTCATTAAAGTCTTACCACTTTTATGAATTCAACACATAAAACGCCCCCCCCCTCCCACCTCCCTTGCCAGGGTCATCAGCGTGCTTACTGGTGAATTTTTTCTACATTTTGGGCAAAGGTACGCGCGGGGTTGATAAAAGAAGCGTAGGTATTGGTATATGTGCATTCCGTAAATCGAAAAAGATTAAGAGAATAACGTGTGCACACACAAATAAGGGATTACGGTAGGAATTTTCAGTTTTCAATTTGCGACCAAAATGGTCAACAATTTATTTGGAGCAATTTAAATTTGTGTGCCCCCAGGGAACACCAACAGGAGCAGCAACATATGTTTGTATTTGCTTCCGCCACCGGCACTGGCACTGGCCGAGTGTATAAACATTATTGTGTTAAATGGAATTTGTGGAAAACATTTAAATTGAATGAGCTCTGGTACGGATACTGCTGAGCTAAAAGAAGTTCTAGATACGAATACGAGTAGAAGTTTGAAGTCGGACTAATAAACTTATTTCTCCTTTGATCTGCAATTGAATTCTTCTTTGCATTTTGTTTCGAAAGGCAAGCAAATTACATTGTGCATCACGTCCGTTTTGGGACAAGTATACCTTTTTGTATAGGTATTGGTAAAGTGTTGGGTGAATTATATACATATATATTTCTAATACTGGCACATCATGAATTTGGGAGTATAAAAAGGAAAACGGACTCTCAATTGAATTCAATTTATATCATTTTGTATTTATTTAACTTGTGCGCTTGTATTTTTCCAGCAAAGGAGCAACAGAACTGAACTTAAACTGAAGTGTATCTCACTTGTAATTTCAATATAAATTTTTCTTTTCCTTTCTTTGGTGCCGGCGAAGAGTGAACCTTTATCTGGAGAACTAATACTTTTGTGCGTCATTATCTATGCTCGATGAAGTGAAATGTTGCCGTTGCAGTTACCAGTTACAGTTGCAATTGCAATTGCTTTTCTTTCACAAGCTGCAAGAGGTAAGATAAGGATTTATAAATATGTTTCAACTGAGAATGGAATACAAGGTCCTTTATAATAAGAGAACGAATAGATAAAAATAACAATAGAACGAAACAAACTTAAACTAGGAGAGCTTAGAGGGTTTATACGAAATAAAGACGTTGCCATTAGGACTCATATTCATTGGCACATCAAAACAAATTTGTCATTTCTATTGCTGTGAATTTTTCAATTTGGCAAGGATTAGCTGTTTGATGAGTTTTTACTTGCTAGTATTTAGGTTAGATGTATATGGCAACTTATTGATTGGTTAACAAAAATTTAACCCACAAAGTTGATAAAACTTGCTTTAACGATGATAGGACATACGAAAAAAGTGTTTCACGCAATTCTATCTTTCTGTATATCCTCGCGTTTTTGTAAGTTGCAAAATGATGAAGATGTAAAAACAAAAGTGATTTTCGTCAAGATTTCCATCCATGGGTCTGTGCGCCTGATGTACAACGAACTAGAGCTAGATTTGTTTCAAATTAAGTGTGCACCAATTTTATGATCTAGAACGGATGGATGCCATACAATGGTTTCGGTTTTATCAAGTTTTCTCAAAAACTGTTTGATCGATATTTATTTAACTTTAATTTTAATGAAACTGTATACCAGGGTTGGAATCTGCTAAGGGGATAGTTGCTCATCATAATAAATGCTTTTGCTCCACGTAAGGTGGTTATCAAATTGACAATCACTTTTTTGCTATGGTTTGTGGGTGACAGCTATTAAGGTGTCGCTTTCATACATTTTGCTTATTATTTTTGAGAAAGATAAGTTGTGTAAGCTTAAGCTCGGCCATAAATCGATAGTAAAATGAAAAATGTTATCAAAGTTAAAATAAAAAATAAGTGAACAGTAATGTTTGTTTAGGTATACTCCAAAAAAAAAATTTGTATGCGGCGAACAGAACGAGGCGAATGTCTACATTTACATTGCTCAGGAAGAACTTAAGGAATAAAGGAAATGTCCTGGAACATCCTTACCCAATGTTCATACCTATGATACTTTTATAATAATATTTATTAAATAAATAAAAAGAAACTATCAACAATAACGTTTGCTTTTCTAAAGCATTTTATTTAAACTATCATCCCCGGTGGCCGAATATTCGGCCAGCGAAATCAACACAAAATTCGTGGATATGTTATGGATTCTCTTTCTACTAATTTATATAGGTTCCATGACAATTTTGAAAATGTTAGAAAAAACAAACTAATTACAAAAAAAAAACAAACAAATTTACGGATACGTAAATTAACATTTTGTCTTGAACATTAAAACATACAAAAAATAAGCCTCAGTTAATTATTTTTAAAATTTGTTGTTCATTTACTATTCAACATAAACCTTAGTTCATCTAAAGCACACATTACACTACTTATTCTCTTAGGCCCGTTTGCTAATACGAAACATAAATGTTTAAGTTCAACATAAGCGCTTATGTTCTACTTTTACCTATTTCCACATAAGTTCTTAAGTTGACCTTAAATGCTTAAATTTCGTATCAACAAATGGGCCTCGGTGAACCAAATTTTGTTCTGCTTGAATTATCAAAATTTGATTTTCTAAATTACACTCTGGCGTATACGTACTTTTTTTAATTTTTAAATTAAATAAATGACGAACTGTATAGCTTTAAAATAAAAAAAAAAAGATGAAAATATGTTTCCAATTAGTAAGTACAATAGGGACAGATATAATTTACCTGATTTGTTGCCTTTTTTAAAGTATACAATATTTATGTCAAGCAAACAATATCCTAACTTTTAGTTAAACGAAATATTGTGCTAAATTTGAATTTTTTTTTTTTTGGCGAATACTCATTTACAAAAAATTCAAATAACCATTGCTTTTTTTAAGCTTGAAATGAGTTGCATGAACGGAATAGAGGATACAAAAAGGGAGTTTAAATCCTGTCAAAAGAAATATTGTAAGACGTTCAACATTTCAAATGTTTACCAATTTTGTATTTTTGAATTCTAGAATTTACTTATTTTGGAGTCTTGGTGAAAGTAAACATCTTGAATCACTGTCACATTCAATTCCTATTTGTGCAGGAAAATATGGTCCTTTGGGAATCTGTTTTACTCTTTGTTTGCTCTTAGCAATAACATCAAATTTTACCTTAAATGTGCTTTAATAGTAAAATCAGATCGTAATTATTTTAGTACTGATTGATTGTTTACTTTTCCGAGGTCGGAGGTGATCTTGAAACTTAACGTTGAAGGCTCCCCCAAGCAAACACGAAACATTCGGCGCGGCGGTGAAACAATCGCCGTTTTTGTGGGCACTCTCTTTACCACCATGTAAATAAATTTTGAAATACAAATGTTTCTCCATCGCGTTTGTGTGGTCTTTCTCAATTATCACCATCATGTACAATACATATGTAAATAAATTTTGACTGGCGTTGGTTTGAAAGATCCTTATACATATGTATATTTGGCGGCCTTGGAAAATAAGTAAATAAAAACGATTAAAGCTTATTCTATACTGTATTTCAATATTTATGTTTTTCTTATGGAAGTCATTTTTGGGCAGAAATATATAAAAATTTAACTTTCTGTGCTTAAGATAAAATATGAATTGCAAATTTTCCAACAAAAATTCAAATCAATAATGGTCATCGTCTCTTAAAATTTCAGACTTCTAAGCCGAACCTCTAAAATCATTTATCTCGAAGAATGTAAATGTCCATTAAATGCTTTAGCACCTACACTACAGACATAATTTTTTGATTCTGAACATCTGTGGGGCAAAACCTTTCCAACGTTATTTATAGGCTATTGATTATGTCCTAAAAAACAGGGCAATAAGGAACTAAGTCTTTACAGGGTTTTTATAGTAAAAATAATTGTATGGATTATTGAAGATGAGAAAACCGCGGAGTGCTATTAAATGAGAGGGTGAAATTTTGAGGAGGGTGGTAAATGCAACCCTTCTCGTTTTTTGCATATAACTCGAAAACCGAGCTAAATTTAATAAAAATGCTGTTGACCTTTATTGTAGAAAATAAAATTTACTATCGAAAAAGCCTATTTAAATAAATATTTTATGTGCCCAAATAAAAAACAAAATTGCAAAAAAATGCAAAAAATTGATTTTTTTGGCTTATTTAACTTATTTGCCCTCTCTTCCGGTAGAGATAGGTATAAGAATTGCTCCATATAAAAGAGAGACTATACAATTTTCTTTAAAGTGGCGTTTTCAGAAATTTTGTTTTAAACAAAATTAACAAAAATATATAGTCGCTCAAAGTAAGCCATTTTTCTGTTTTTTATTGCGTTTGCTTTGACATTATTTTAATTCTTATTTCTTACAACAAAACTTAATTTAATTTAATAAAGTAAGAATAATAAGTATATTTATTAATTATAATTGATTATTATTACAGCCTTGTTACTTTTTATAAAATGTGAAAATGAAAATCATACAAAAATAAAATAAAAATGTTCACTTCTAGATTTGATTAAATCTCTCAAATTTCGCCATCCATTTCTTCAAGAATATCATTTTCTTCTAGGTGGGTTTTTTTTCAGAAAAACATATGGTGCAGGAGGCTGATTCATGGTTTTAGGTACCAATCCATATTAAGATACTTTCCCACTCGAGAGGGTTTAAATTTTGTCCACTCCACTTGTGTACTTGGAAATAAATCCTTAAGTTGTGCTGTGTAATGGCATCACACGTTGGTGGTAATTTGGCCAATGAAAATTTAGCATTTTTTGATAACTCACAAAAAAGTTTAAAGAGAAACCTACTTAGTGTGTAACAGATTTCATAATTTTGTTTCCCTTTATTAAAAAATCTGGATGTGGAATCGTATCCGCTAAAAGCGTGCATAATTCCAAGATATTGTTGTTGTTGCGGAAAACTAAAACTATTTCGATCATACAATTTTGCAGGTACGTTTCCTTAGCTTGGTTTCAAAAAGTACATATTTTGAAATTGCTATAGTAGCAACGGCAAGATGATAAGAAGACCAATATCTTGGCCAACTACCATCACATTATTTGACAGGGACGACTTTTCTTTTGCACATTACAAAATGGGAACATCTGCACCTTCGTGGTTTGTTTCGTTTCTATAAAGGCGACCAAGAATTTTTGTATCAAGTATGTAATAAAATTTAATTGCTCTCATTTGACAAAAATTGGTCGGGTTTGGAAAGTGCTTTCAATTCATGTTTAATTTTAACTCATGAGGCCAACATATTTGGTCCGCTTCCGGCCCAACCTTTCTGCACTTTTTGTACCAATATTTTAATCACTTGGATAACCGTTAAAAACTACACTGCAAATGGTATAGAATCTTTTCAAATGATTTATGAATTTGGTACTTATTTCTGCAAATGTTTCATTAGTGTTCCACCCAAATTTGGGCACTAAATATCCGCCATCAATAACGTAATGAATATTATCAATACAATTATACTCAACGGTGTGAAAAACATATATAAGTCTAATTTCTTAACCCTTCAAAAATTGCTGTTGGATACGGTGATAGTTCATAACTGAAATAATCTTCAAATTCAGCATTAGATGGCTTGCACAAAGAAGAAGACTAGACTAGAAGTGAACATTTTATTTTATTTTTGTATGATTTTCATTTTCACATTTTATAAAAAGTAACAAGACTGTAATTATAATCAATTATAATTAATAAATAAACTTATTATTCTTATTTTATTAAATAAAATTAGGTTTTGTTGTAAAAAAATAAGAATTAAAATAATGTCAAAGCAAACGCAAACATCGAAAAAATGGCTTAATTTGAGAGACTTTATCTTTGTTCACTTTGTTTAAAAAAAATATCTTAAAACGCCATTTTAAAGAAAATTTTATAATCTTTCTTGTATGTGAAGCAATTCTTATACCTTTCTCTACCGGAAAAAAAAGTTAAGGGCAAATAAGTAAAATAAACCAAAAAAATCAATTTTTTGCATTTTTTTGCAAATTTTGTTTTTTTTTTTTGTTTTGGAACATTAAAAATTTATTCAAAATTTTTTGAACAGGCTTATTCGATAATCAATTTTATTGTCTTCAATAAACATTTTTTCGAAATTTAGCTTGGTTTTCGAGTTATATGCAAAAAACGAAAAGGGTTGCATTTACCCTCCTCCCCTCCTCAAAATTGCACCCTCTCATTTAATAGTTCTCCGTGATTTTCTCAACTTCAATAACCCGTACAATGATTTACAATAAAAACCCGGTAACGTCTTAGTTCCTTTCTATATGACATAATCAATAGCCTATTAATTTATGTAGTTCCGTTGAGTATTTACAGAGAAAAGTGTACCGTTATGTTTTGCTTAGGTTTTGCTAAGCGTATTAATATATAGATACCAACAAACAAAATGTTTAAAAAGAAAACAATTTTGTTGGCGATCCATTTGCATAAAAGGGATGTTCGCTCAGAGCTTGACAGGGCATAGTAAATAGTACTTATCCAGCTCAGGGTGGGTTTCCATATGTCTTGTGACAAAGAAAACAAACATTGTTCTTAATTTATAACTATTTCAAGCAAGGTATATAAACTTACATATTTACAGGAATAAAATACCTAAAAATTAAATGAAAATAATTTTCTCGTAAAACACAACAGCTGATCGAAATGACATTATAAATATATGAGTGTTTCCAACCACTCGACAATTTTTAATGATCACTTTACGAAGAATAAAGTAAATTTGATAATCAAAATTGATGATCAAAACAGCGACAGTCAACTATCGCCTTAGCTGATTCAACCCCAGGATTTTAGTCTTTCTTTTATCTTCAGCAAATTGCCCTTTTCTTCGATATTCCCGAATAACTCGTCATTAGCTTAGTTGATATTGTTATAATTTTTCATTTCGGTACTTCTAAGTTAGTTAAAAATATTGCATTTAAAATTTGTATGAATATTTTTTTCTTACGAAAAAATAAGATCAATCAATTTATATTTTTTTTTATTTGTAACTTTTTTGTCAACATTTGTTGTTTTAAATCAAAAAATTTCAAAATTGCTATTTTAACTTGATTATATTATATTCTCATAAATAAAATAAAAATATTAACGAATCATTTCCATAAACAGCAAAACTAAAGAAAAAATGGGCACGACTGGATCGCATAATCTTGCTCTCGTAACTAACAACTTGAACGTAGCTTAAAATTGACAATGTAATATAACAATATGATATGATTAAAAAAAGTTTTAAAAACAATTTAAAATATAAATTGTTACTATAAATTAAAAATAAGTTTCTATATATAAAAATTATTTAAAATTAAAAAAAAAAAAATTTGGTATGCCAACTTGTAGTATTTAATAAAATACAATTTTTCACAAAAAATCATTAACCAATTTTCAAGATATTGAATTTTCAAAAAAAAAATCAATATTTTTTTAAAAGTCCAAAAATTATTTTTTTGTTGAAAATTGTATTTGAAAAACTGTTTAAATTTCAGAGGACCTCTTACATAAAAAGTTGGTTGAAATCGGTGTAACTGTTAACGAGAAAATTTCTATTTTTGCACGAATCCTTAACCTACCCTTTACTACGTATATCGCAAGTAAAAATAGTTATTTTAGCTCCCGTGTTTAGGAAAATTACACCATGGAATAAAAATGTTCCGGACTCAAATGGAGCAGTAAGCAATTGCCTTTAGTTTGATCCCAGAAAATTCTTATTCCATGGTGTAGTTTTCCTAAACACGGGAGCTGAAATAACTATTTTTTCCTTATGAACACGGTTGTAAATGTCTAGGTAAAACCAGACCCAGCACCAGAAGTGGAATAAATTCCCATGTGGAGCAGATACCCGTGGAATTATTTCACTGCACCCCTGGAAATTCCTGTTCATAGAAATTAAGTATGGCCATTTTTGCAATACAAAAAACCTATAGGTTTATTCATATCACAGTACACTTATCTAAGGTATTATCAGGCGCACCTTCTCAAATTTCAAGATGGCTGCCCTTTGTGTAAGTACACAGTAATACTACAAGAGCCGACAGCAAATTTTGGAAGTGAATGTATAACCAAAATATGAGTATGAGAGTGAATAGGTGCATATTTTGTGATATCGAAATCAAAAGTCTGTCAGGTTTTGTGTCCAGCCTATGGCGGGGGTGGGGGAATGAAAATAGAGATTTTCTTAGATTCTTACGACGAATCCAAGGCCGAATCAAGACATATTCACAATAATACTTTCGAGAAAAAAAATAAAGAAACTATAAAAAGTTGAAAATACAATTCTGAGTATTCTCTCAGCTACTCTACATTATTAGTTCTAACTTTTTTGAAAATTTTTCGAAAAAGAACTTTACAATTTCTGAACTACTTATAATATTTTTGGGGAACGAAGCAGGAAGGCAAATACTCAAACTAAACTACCTAACGCGCAAACTACTATTCTTTTCTATTCTATTCTCTTGTGTCGGTCGATGTTTATTAAGTTAAATTTAAGATTATGAATTTTAGGATGGGCTAGTAGCCATAAAAAAAAGGAAAGTTAAAATTTAGGTTGTTGTGTTGCGTTGTTGTCAATCCACTTAAGGACAGTGTATATTTTCCATCGGCCCTCATTACGTATGTATAGGTGGCGTGTTAGTCTCCAGCCCATCCGCTGGCTCAACACGAAAGAGTAGGTGACGTGTGAGTCTCCAGCCCATCCGCTGGCTCAACACGAAATAATCCATAATAACGAATCGGGTACCTAAATTGTCATCCTCTCTGAGCCACACTCTAAGACTCCATAAGGACAACGGACTCAAAAGTGTGGGTCGAAAAATGGGAATGGGTGGGATGGAGGGGAAAACAGATGTCGAGAGTTTGACTATGACCAAACTACATAGTCAGACGAAGGTTTAAAGAACTGATAAGGAATGTTTTTTTTTGCGGGAAATCTTACCGTTACAATTATTTTAAATAAATTCTAATTTTTTTAACAAAAAAACAAAAAACTCCATAAGCTCAGTAAACTTCTATCAATACCTCCTTTCATTGCTTTTATCTTCATCCACATCAATTAACAGTTCAAACAAAACCAACACCGAGTCGCCGCCAATGGGTAATCGTTTCTACCAACCCCACCATATACGTAGACTCATTATCGACGAAAAAGCCCGCATAGTCTTTGGCTTATTAAGACTTCCAGCTATTCAGAGATTTTCTGATTTTGTCGATTTAATTCAATTTTAAGTGATTTCGAAATCACTGACACATTCCTAATCCATATTTGTCTCTTTGGTTAATCTAATTTCAAATGATTTATCGCCCGCTACTGACGCCATCGCGCCGCGCGCCCTTATAAGGTAACTTCATCCGAAGAAAGTCAAAACCTTATACTCTCTGGGTTGCTGTAAACAAAATCAAATGGTATTTACCTTGTTCGCAGAGCGCAGCGTCTCCACCTGGGGGCGCCCGCGCCATCCCCTTACATCACTGAAATCCTTGTTTCAAAAAGGTGTTTTGCTTGCAGCGCTTTTCTAGAGTGTGCTGTTATATTGTAGCTGTAGTGAGTGTTTGTGTATTTTCATCTTTGTATATAAAATATAACTCACCGAGCAATATTCGTGTTCGTACCTATATTTATGATTGTACATAATTTAGCAAACAGAAATCAATCGATTCCACTCGTTAAATCCGTTTACCTCCGAATACCTGAAGGTAAACATTTATGCTCCTCATCACCTCCATCACCACTACCACTACTGTGCTGATGATTCACCAAACGAAGCATCGCTTTGGAATCTGCTAGCTGGAATGGATCTAAAGATGGAAAAGTGGAGGTGGTACAGTGGATCAGTGGATGATGTGTCGTTGTCGGCGAGTCGTCATCATCATCATCGGCATTCGCCAGTGTTGTTGAATGCTGAATATGAATAAACATCAATCAGGTCAACAGGAAACTGAACAGATTTCGCAAATTGCACTTTGCTGAAAATCAATCAATTAGCGAACAAAGCCGTGGTGATGACTGTAGTGAGTCAGACCATCACCCTCGAGGAGTCGTACTATAGCGTAGGTATATTGAGGAAGAATTTAAATCGTTTACAACAACAACAAAAACGAATTCCCCATTAAATGCCTGGTACGGTGATGGGAGTGGGAATACATCAGAGGGGCTATCAGATACTTTTGTAGCATAAGGGTTACGATTTATAGGTTCCCAACAATAAAAGACCTCCGCCCTACGCTTCACGCCTTACGCCCTCCCTCCGCCCCACATCTTTCCAAAACACAATGAAGGATTTCGATAAGGTAATTTATGTCCAGCAATTGAGTACAATTTTCCAACGGATGCGGATGGCTTGCTGTTCCTTTGGAATCATATCACATATACGAGCGACGACCGACGACGACGACGGTACGGTATATACGCGCTCCTTTAAATTGCTGACACTTAAGCGTTCTATTATGCTTGACTGTCGTATTCATAGTCGATAAAGATCCTTTATTGTGCGGGCGTCCGTCCGTGTCGGGGTGTGAGTGTGGTCCACAAAATTATACCGGGTAAATAAACTGAATTCAAATGAGTAGTGTGAAATTATTATATCTCTGGCTGGCTCTCTTTTAGGTCCCCAATTATGGCTCATATGGCGGACTTAAGGTTTTGTCATAAAGCATTTTCTCTGATGCTTCCCCATTATTTTATATGAGAAAATATATTTTGATAAATGGTTGATAAATTTGTGTGTGAGTTTTTTTTAGTATTTGGGAGCACGTGTGTATGTAGGGTTGGACGAAGAGGGATATTATGTTAGAGTTATTCTATGATGGACTGCCGCCGCCGCTGTTTGTGTGTTTTCTTATTTATTTTTATTTTAGGGTTGAGGTCGGTTTTTTTTTTTGTTCGAATTAAGGGTGTTCTCTTTAAGTATTAAGCACGATGAATAATGTTGATGGGTTTGTTTTGAGGTTAAAAAGAAAATGAATTAACTTGTTATTCTTCATTTCGTTAGTGAAAAAAAATATGTATTTGGATGATAATTTAGTTTGATAAATGTTTTACGATGTGTGTTGTGTGCATAAAATATATTTAATACAATTTGTGTAGCTCCTTTTTTGTTTTACATAAGTACCTATAACAAGAAATGGGAATATTTTTAAAAGCTTTGTAATTTCAAGGCAATTTGATTTGATATAAACACATTTGGCCATGATATCAAATTGTTAGTTATTTCATCTTGTATTAGTTCTAATTTACGATACAACTCATATAAATGTAATAAAATTGCTGATTCCTTTTAGACTCGGAGAAACAGTGGAATAATGAATGTATGTACCTACTTCAACTTTTAAATAACTTTGAGTTTTATTTATGAAGGATTCAGAACTTTACATCCTTTCCTTAAAGCATTGAGACTATATACAATCACGAAGTAATTCATTATAGTCGAAGCAATTTCTGATTGTTAGTTAACCAGAGAGAGAAAGAGTATGACAGAGATAGATATTTTTGGATTTAAAAAAAAACTCATTTGGCCTCTTGGGAATAGTCTAAAACATTAAATCCAAAGCTTAAAAAGAATCGCTTCAGCAACTTAGGCTGCAGATCGTGGTTCAGGCAGACAAATAGACCCTAACGCGACCCATTTTTTCGAGCTCTCTATCATCAGAATGTAAGGTCTGATACGAGTTATAAATTTGTTTTTGAATCCAATACTTGCAATATAAAAGTATCCATGGATGTATGGTCGCAATTAAAAATGAGCATAAGAGTACATCTTGATCATTGATTGCGGATTTCAGAGTTATGAGAATTTCATTTAAATGAAAATTCATTCCAATTCTGATCATTGAACATGTAGAAAAGAAGAAATATAAAATCATCCAGTTCGAATTGACGAAAATGTATTAAAAAGACAATAAAATAATAAAAGTGCGTATACGCCCCAGTGAACCACTATATTTTGTCGTCAGTTTTAACTCTTATAGTTAACAACTAGAATGAGTAAATATACATTGACTTTGTGTATTTAGAGTATGATAATATTTGTTTATTCGTTAACGAGAAATATTTTAAATACAAGTTAAAATAACAACTTTGAAAGTTTTTGATTTAATGCAAAATCAAAGAATATGTGAAAACAGGCAAAAATAAAAAAAAACAAATGGTTAACAAATTTGTTTGTACAAATCTTAGCTACAATATTTTTTGACTAGCTTAGAAGTATTGGAACCAATCAATTAACGAGATATTCGGCAGTATTAAAAAGAAAGGTTGCTTAAAAAAAACTTTATTTGCCAAAGCGTTTTTAAATTTGCGTCGGGTTTCGTAAAAGGTCGACTAAAATAATGTCAAATAAATAAAATGCCATCATTTGGCTTTTGATTGACTTCATAAAAAATGTTGACATTATGAAATCTATACGTTTACAAAATGCTGCCTGCCGTGGAGAAAACGTCGAGGAAAATAATATCTTCTTCTTATATAAAAATATGGATGTTTGTATGTTTGTAAATATGTTATAGACTCCCAACTAATTGAACCCAAGTGTTTAGGATAACTATGGTGTAAGTCCGAACGTGTTCCTGTGTTAATCGAAATCGGTGTAATAATTTATTAACCAGGCGAAAAAATGCATTCCGGTTGGGGTAACTTCAGCAAAATACAATGATAGGCCTTTTTTATTGGTAAGTGTATACGCAACGCAGCAAAACTTTACACTCTAAAAAACAACAAAGGAAAAGTGCGGATACTATAGTGGTATTACTTTGTTTTGTGATATATAAAAATGTTTTATATTTTTTAAAAATCACAAAACAAAATAATAACTATTTAGTATCCGTACTTTTCCTTTGTTGTTGTTTACAGTGTACAATTTTGCTGCGCTGCGTATACACTTACCAATAAAAAAGGCCTGATATATCAAATGTGTTTGAGAGATATAACCTCACAGTATCTTAAAGGACATCCTCAGGGCCATATATTTTTGTTCTCAACAAAAGAGTAGTAGTTTTAGTTGCAATCGCAGCTACAGTTAACAATAATTCATACTGATTAATACATAATAATAATGGTAGCAATGAAATTGCAGCAATTGCAGTTGCAGTTATAGATGCAATTTAAATTGGAACACATTAAATTGATTTCAAGAAAACGTATTTTAATGAATTTTTCAGAAAGCGTACCAATATTAGCAGGGTGCACATGTCAATAAGTTATTGCAGTAATATTTGCAGCTGCATTTGCAGTAATAGCTAAGTAAAAGTTAATTTATTGTGAAAAAAGCTAAATAAAAAACAGTTAGTACAGCGGACATCTAAGCAACTGCTTAGAATTATTTGAAAATTTGTACGATATTTCATTAAGACCTGGCAATTAAACCTGGATTTTATACAAGTGGATGGTAGTTGCATTTTACAATAATTCATAACATAAGATTAGGTTGATAATAGTTACTAGACTGGACAGAAATTCGCAGGATGAATATTGAACACGGCTATCCACAAATGAAGTTGCACATTTTCATTTGAAATAAAGGATTGTGGTCTATTAATTTTTTTTTTTCCAAGAAGTGAAGCAAGGTTTGCAGGGTTAACGTTGCACGCAGCTATCAACAATTGCAATTGCACTATTAGTTAAAACTGCAAAAAATGTTAATTCAAATGCCTTTATATCCTTCTTACATCTTATTCTCAACGTTTGTACAATTATTATTCTTTATGGGCCGGGAAAAATTGTTGGTTAAAACAAAATACTGCCCATAGGAGGAAAACCCGTCATCAAATGGAATCAATGTCTAACATGGTAACCGAAATGACCCAACAACGGGAAGATCGTTTTATATCAATTCATGTACGCAATAGAGAAATTTGACAGGCTGAAACGCCCGTCCAACACGAATCACGAATTGGACAAGTTCGAGTTCGAGTTTACCTGGAACAACTACAGCGCAGGGCAAATGCTTTGAAACTGGCTGAAACTCTTAGCCAAGTGATTCACGCCGTGATCCTCACAAGAAAAGAAAGAAAAGAAGAAAAAGAATACATTCTAATTTGGAAGCATCTTACTTACTTTGCCTGCATTGAGGTTTAACAAATAGTCACCCGGAATATGATTATAGGAAAAGTAAAATCGCCACCACTGAAACCGCCACTTAGACTCAAAACATTTTCTTCAAAATATAATATAATAATTGACAGCCACAATGCAGGTTTTACAGCCACCTTCAAAGTGCAAGGACAAGTCTGCCATAACATCGTTTTGCTGCTTCCTCTATCTATCAATAACTCATACTGATATTTCATATAATAATGATTTAAGTCCTAAAGAACTAATTTTAAATAAAAACATTGTTGTACGATTTCAAAGTAACTTTATGTACTTTAAATTGAAGGATTATAGATCCTTTTTGAACAAAGTAAATAGTATAATATTCTTTTTCAAAATTTTAAGTTTGGAAATTAAATTTTCAAAAACCATTCATTAAAAAAACTTTATTTAAAGATAAGCTATAGAAGAGTATTGTAGGTGTTACCATTGTTTTTTTAATAGTGTCATTTCTACTTTAAGTCATTTTTTTAAGAAAATTACACCTCCCATATTAAGGGGGGTACATATGTCCCACTTCGAGAATGATTGTTCTATCCTTTGGCTCAACCTACACGCTCCAGTGCTTTGATGTATTTATGTCAACCATTCTTTATTTGGCATTATACTGATTGAAATACTAGTTATTATATTAATTTTTTGTATCGCTAAGTTTTGAAATTCTGTATTTTGGAAACTAGTGGGTCTACGGAGATGGTTTTTAGCTCAGTTAGTTGAAGCAAATTAAGTCGATGCCGCTTATAACGACCACGAAAGGACCAGGCAAAACTGGTCGCTATAGCCAGCGGCTGGCGCGCGGCGGCGGTCGTTTAATCAGATTTATGTGTTTTGATTGAAAAAATCAGTTAATTTTGTTTGTCTTGTTTTCATTAATTTAAATAATCAATATAGTCTAAGAGCCGGGAGCAGATTTTGGTCGTGAAATGAAACCAAAAGATATGAATAGTATACGTAGTCCTGGTGAAGGTGATAACGAATACGTTCGTCAACCAGCATGTATTGGCCCCGTTACCACGTAAAAGTGCATCAAAAGTACAACTTTTCTGAAAATTGAAATCGGTTGGGAAGCCATTTCAAATGTAATACACCTTGACGCCATGAACTCCCTGATTACAAAACTGGTTTCAACAGACGTGTAGGCGGCCCCAAAACCCAGACAGACGTCCCCGAAAACGCGTTTTTAGGCGTTTGGGAAACCACCTGAAATTGATCACAACTTTTAGCCATGGACTCCCTGAGTGTGAATATGTACGTGACAGACGCCTAAGTGGACCCAAAACCACCGACAGAAGTCCCTGAAAACGCGTTTTTTTTTTGTCAAAAAGGAAACCACTTGAAATATATCACAAACGAAAGATTTGAGCTCCTGAGTGCGAATATCTACATGACAGACGTCTAAGTGGCCCCAAGCAACTGACAGTCGCGATATAATTCGCAGATGTTATTATTTTTTTTTAAATTGTATATTAGTGGTAGCTTCTTCAAATGTTTACCAATTAAAAGGTTTTGACTCAAGAAAGTGAAAATATAAGTTACAGGCGTTTGAGTTACGCCAAACTGCTGAAAAGCGCGATAAAATTCGCGGATGTAATTACTATTTTATCAAAAAGATTAAAGATACAAATATCTTGAAATGTATCTCAATTTAAAGGGCTTGACTCCCTGAGTTGCAAAATGTAACTGACAGACTTTTGAGTTACGCCATACTTCTGAAAAGCGCGATTAAAGTCGCGGATGTAATTATTAGCTTATCAATTAGATTATCAATAAAAATCTCTTGAAATGTATCTCAATTTAAAGGGCTTGACTCCCTGAGTCGGAAAATATAACTGACAGACGTTTTAAATTACGCCAAACTATTACAATCCACAATATAACTAGCCTTCGAATATAATTATTGTTTTTTCTTTAAATTTAAATGGGACCTACCTAATTAAAAGGTTTTGATTAGCTGAAAAAAGAAATTTTCAAGGAAACACGTTTTGAACACACCAAGCCATTCAAATAGGCGATATAAGTGGCTTATATTCTTTTCTTTATGAAATGTGAAGTTGCACTCGCAGTCAGTTCACATTTTTATAATTGTAGTAAGCTCGCTACGACAACGCTTATATCGCGTATTTGAATAAAAACAAATATTTGAATATAAATAAATAAGCGATATAAACTATGGTGGTTTCCCAAAAGCCTAAAAACGCGAAAAAAAAACGCGTCTGTCTGTTTTTTGGGACCACCTACACGTCTGTCGAAACCAGTTTTGTAATCAGGGTGTATTACTTTTGAAATGGTTTCCCACCCGATTTCAATTTTCAGAAAAGTTGTACTTTTGATAACGTGGTAACGGGGCCACTACATGCTGGCAGACAAACGTATTCGTTATCACCTTCACCAGGACTACGTATACTATTCATATCTTTTGGTTTCCTTTCACGACCAAAAACTGTTGCTGGCTCTCGGTCTAATAAGCTACACATACAAAAAAACTGAATGCAATAAATAATTGTTTGTTCGGACACACTTAAATTCAAGTAGTTATTCGCACTTACATGACATCTTGCATTCGCCGGTTTCGTTTTCCATTTTCATTTTTTTTTTTCAATTTCTCATTCTTTTTTGGTCGTCTTAAGCGGCGGTAGCAATTTTTTTTTGTTAGAAACACGTCGTTATATCCAACGAGTCGTTATTGGCGGCGGCGAAGCTATATGCGACGTTTTACTAGCACAAATTGTATGAAAACCAACCAAATGAAATGAATAACTCAGCAAAAAATCAGAACTTGCAGATTTGATGCTTTCGTGAGTGAGTGTTTATACAGTGGTGGCGAGATAATTAAGAACGATATTTTATAAAAATATTAAAATGAATAACTTTTGTTTGAGAAATCTGTTGAGGTTGAGAAGTGGTTTTAGTAATAGCCCATGAACTAAGGTACACTTTGAATAATGTTTGCAAAATATTAGCATGAGAATATTTGTACGAACAAAATAAATAAATTTAACTATAATTAACGATATAATTCAGAACAGAAACAAAAGCTTGTCATAACATAAAAGGTCTTTAAAATATCATAATTCCATATGATTTCAGACAAAATTCTTTGCATATTTTCGTGTAAGGCATGGTATCTTGATATTGTTATACTCTATCAGATTTCCTTAATATTTTGAACAAACTTATCAAAATTATTTGTTTTTTTTTTACTATAGCTATCCCTTTATATCTGCCTACAAGTTCTCAATAGAATTTAGGCCCAAACCTTGGACGGTCTAATATAGAAATAATATAGAAATATAGACTTCTTGTACGCAAACAACTTGTTAACAATCCGTGGAGGACAGTTTGAATCATTATCGCACTTAAAAACAAATGTTATGGGCATGATTGCAAATGAACAGGACTCCATTATATTTAGGACGATGTCTTTATAAACTTTCTGGTCAATTCGAGCATTTTTTTCTTTCTTATCGACCATACTAAGCCAAGTGAACGCACCCAAAATTGAATGAAGTTTTATCCTGTACTCTTTACCGTCTTCAGAGTGTATTTGGATCAAATTTATTGTTCTAAGGGCTTCGAACATCAAATTTACTTTCTGACCTAAAAAGTGAGAAAGCATCAAAACAAGAAATTGTATCCAAAATAAACTCTGTACAGATTTTCCAAACAAAACGTATGCATTTTAATATTTTATAAAAATATCGTTCTTAATTATGTCGCTACTGTAGTAATTATGTATAAGGGCAATTAACATTGAAAATGTTTATAGGCTCGTTTTTCACAAATTATGGTTGGTGTTACCAAAATAAATAAAGTACAAATGAATACAAATGAAAATGAACTTTAGCGTATAGTAGGGCTATTTTGCGAAAAATTTGGTTGGTGTTAAGGACTATTCGCATGAGAGCGACCAACGACCAACGAATGAACGAATATTCGTCCATTATGACATTTCTTTCGCATGGCTTGTTTTTATTCGTCGCGAATGACGTTTACTGTAACAATTTATATTTTATTTTTTTTTTTGTTTGTTTTGAATTTAGTTTAGTGTGTAAAGATGAGGTCAAAACAATATTTGCTAAGAAAAAGGATTTTAATGTTTTTAATAATGAAAAAAAATAAAAAAAAGGCTTCATGTGCACCCACTTAATAAAAGAAGATTGGAAGGAGAATATGTTACTTTGATAAGACAACTCGAAAAATATCCAACCAAATTTTTCAAGTACTTCAGGATGTCACAAGATACATTCGACAGCATATTCAGACTGGTTAAAAAATACTTGGATCCGGAAGCTTCAGAAAAGATGTTATTATTTCCAAGGAAAAGTTTGTTATAACGCTTCTGTAAGTTCTTATTTTTCTGCTGCTTTGCTTCTTGTCATATTTGTATCTAATTTTCTTTAGATTCCTTGCTACTGGTGCAAATTTTTGTCGATTTAGCCTACAGATTTCGAATGGGAGTGTCAACGGTAAAAAAGCCATTGAGGCTATCAATTCCAACTGCCTAAAAATTGCTATACCAAACTCTCTTTCAAAAGAAGATTGAAAACAAATTTCTACGGACTTCTTACAGCGGTGGAACTTTCTAAATTGCCTGGGTGCTGTTGATGGCAAGCACGTTCTTACATTTGCTCCAAAAAATAGTGGAAGTTTCTACTTCAACTACAAAAAATCATTCTCGTACAACCTCATGGTTGAACAACAACCAAATTGCCCTACGTAATTATTGGAGATGAGGGTTTTGCATTAAAATCAACTATTCTGAGAGGTATTTCTTACCATAATGTTTTTAGTATTCCAATATTATTTTTGCAGATTATCCAGAGGCAGAAGAGTTAGAATTGTCAAATATAACACACTGCCATTCCCACAGTTCTTGCTTCATTAAGATGAATCAAATGGTCCTGAGTCCTAATTAAACGCTTCTAGGTGATGCTGAAAACCATTTTAAAATCGCACAAGGATTCGCAAAATTTTTCATCGAAAAGTATTTTTTTTTTCAATTTTCAAAAAAAAAAAAACTTTCGGATGAAAATTTTTACGAATCTTTGTTCGATTTCAAAATGGTTTCCAGGAACACCTAGAGGCGTTTAATTAGGATTCGGGATCATCTGGTTCAGCCCAATGAAGCAAGAACTGTGGGAATGCCAGCGCGATATATATGGTAATTCTAAGAAATTTACTTAAAATGATAGAAATTTCTTAAAAATGCTAGATATACCACACTTTAAAACTTGAATACTTGAAAAATTTTGAGTAGGCTGGTTGTTTTAGTATCTCTCAAGTCGAATGGTTAAGATTTGAGAATAACTTTCCACCTCGGTTTAAATGAATTTGATAACATAGTTTATTACATAGAAAAAAATGTATTTATTGCAACAAAAATATTATTTAAAAGAAAAGGAACTTCTTGTTCAGTCGTTTTTTACATTTATATAAATGTATTCTTATATCTATGTATAAAAGGCACTTCATACAACTTATTTTATTAAAAATAAGTTAAAAACATAAAAAAAAACTTAAAAATGTTTCTTGGATGTAACGCATCAAAACAACAACAAAAAATGACAAATAATGTAACAAACATCACAAAATTAATCGTCTTGGAATTCGATCTGGTGGAACAATTCCAATGTCTTCATTTCGAGCTCTGTTTGTTTTTTACGGCTCCAGGAGTTTGCTCGTTGAGCTAAAGACAAAAAAAAATTCTCCAGAGGCTGAGAGTTGGGTTCTTTCAGCTCTGATAATACCGCCAAAAATTTGTCGGTATCTGACTCTGATTTCTTTTGCCTCTTTGTTTTTTGTGGTTCCGGGATTGAATCCATTGATCTTCTCTTATCTGACATGGTAGCTCCTCGTTTTCATCTATTTCAAATAGGTCCACGAAGGAATTTTCGTTTTGGCTCACCATGTTGCCAAGAGTTCTAGAAATAGGTAAAGAAAAAAAACATGAACAAAATGCAAGTAGTTTAAAGACTAAATTATTAATAATTACCTTGAAACTTCAATATTCGGGACAACGAATTTCATAATTTCGAAGTAGGGCCACGGTTTCTTTTTTGGGAAAGCCTGTGAGCCACTTGGAACATCCTTCTCCTTCTTGAAATTTTTAGCGAAGGTATCTCTTAAGTTTTTCCACCTCTCTTTGCATATTTTCACTGAAATCCAAACAATTAAATGTAATGAATGTAAAACCAACAAGATGTTATTTTTTACCATCTGAATTTAAAATCAAAGCAATATTTTGCCATCCTTCCTCTTTTTTATTCCGATTGGAATAGGAACGATCTCCTTTGTTATAAAGGCATGGATTTGCCTCTACCTCCAAAATCAGCCTCTCATCGAATTCCTAGAATTATTTACATTATTTTTATTATTTAGCTTGAAAAGTATAAATTAAGGTTTTTATTAAAATTATATTTACCTTTTTTTCCATTGTTTCGGTCATTACAACAAAGACTAGAATGAAATTTTTGGGTTAAGACGCGCGCGAACATTTTATTCGTTGAATGTGTGGATCGTATGTGGAACGCGAATTGAGTTTGACAGTTCGTTACAATTAGATTGCAATTCGCGACGAACAATTTGTTTTCTTAAATTTCTCTTATTTTGGCAATGAAAAAACTAATTTTATTATCTTAAGATTAACTAAAGCTATATTTCTACCTTTTTGTTTACAATTTGCACAGAATTTAGGTTTATAAATTGTTGAAAATCACATTTATTCATTCATTCGTCGGTCGTTGGTTGCTCTCATGTGAATAGTCCTTTACCAAAGAAGCTACCTACAAAATTAAAATGAACATAATCGTTGTAAGCGGTGAACTGCGTAGCGAATCGAATTGTTGGTTGGTTGATGTTTCGTGCTTGTGCAATTTGCTTGTGCTACCAAAGAAGAGAATGAAAGAATGAAAAATAAACGATGACAGAAATAATGAGCTATATGTTTGTAGGTCTTTTATTGGTGGAAGATGCAGACTGCAGAGCAAAACTACAGCAGAGTATCGAATTTTCGGTTGGTATGTTGTGTACAGTCACAGTGCGTGTTTACAGAGTGTTGTGGGTAGCGGATAGGAAAGGAACGGAGGATAAAGGGATACATGCAAAATTTACCACAGCAGAATTAACAAAAGTTTGGAACCTATTTATTTTATGTATATAATATAAAATAATTTTTTCCCAAAAAAATAACTTGTCTACAAAAAAAAAATAACTTGTCTACAAAAAAAATAACTTTTTTACAAAAAAAATAACTTCCAAAATAACCAGCTATTTTACTTCTAAAAGATAAGGTGCCTGATTTTTCTAGGTGATAATATTCTTTTTCTGCTCTTTCTATCGTTAAATTATCACAATTGATGTTAAAAAATTCTAAAGCGGTTATGATCTAAAAAAGGAACTCCAAAAGTATTTAAGGAACTGAGGTTATTTCAAATTGATTTTTTAGTTAAAGATAAGAGGTCAGAATAAAATGCTAGGAAATCCATACTCGATAAACCATATTTTTTTCATCTTTGGCTGCCATTTTGTCTTGCTAACGTAAGGATTTACATGAGCTTCACTCCACCGTTTTTCTATGTTCTATATTTTTTTTCCAAAAAAGCTTTTCTACAAAAAAAAATTATAAAATAGCCCTGGCTAACATAATTATGTTCGACGGGTGCCTTTGGGGTCCTGCACCCAACTATGCTGCAATATGAATATTTTAAAATACTTCAATAATCCAGACATAAAAGATTTATTGAAAAAAAAAAACAATCTACAATTGCATGAAAACTTCGAAAAAAATGAATATCAATTTGAGTTAATGTTTTTGTACCTCCCTAATTGACTTAATTATTCAAAACTTTATACGGAAAATTGATGTGGTACAAAAGTTTTAATTTAAGATTCTTGGAAATATATTCTCTAGATATAGTAGAGGATTAAATAGTTGTAGATATGTATAATAGAATATTTAAAATTTAGTAGATACATCGCATCGGATAGGTACAATCGTTCCTAACTTTATTTTTTCTTGTATTTCAATCAAATAATCTTTTTCGTAAAGCTCGTACCACTGGAAAAATAGAAGTAATATACCGTATAGGCCACTTATAGTCACAAGAAGATGATAGACTAATTTGGCTGTGCTTGTACCCAATTCTGAAGATGGTTTGTCCAAAACAAAATAGATGAGATCTTTATGAATGAGGTGAAAAATTAAAACAGGGATGACTTTAATTTATGCAAACTTAATCGGAAAATGTTGTACAAATTAATTCTAAAAATGTAATTGAGTTAATAGTCGATTTTTGGCGCATAAAATTGAAAAATTGATACAAAATTTTACAAATTTGTAAAACAAAGCCCACAAAACCTCCTATGATTAGGTATAAGATAATGTTAAAAAAAAAATTGCTGATTAATTTAACAAGAGCAAAACGAATTAATATAAAATAAATTCGTAACTTCGTGGAGCGTATGGACAGCAACGCACCTGCCCGACGAGTCTTCGAATCCAACCCCGATGGGGTACGCAGCAGAGGAAGAACCCGTAACAGGTGGCGCAATCAAGTGAATGACGACATCAAAGCACTCGGTGTGCGCAACTGGAAGCGGCTAGCTAGGGACAGAGCTGGCTGGAGGGGCTTGTTAGTTGAGGCCGAAGCCCATCCTGGGCTGTGAGCGCCATCAAAAGTAAGTAAGTAAGTAAGTAAGTAACTTACAAAATTCTAAACGGATTCTCCAGGTTAATATTTAAAAATACTGCCCTAAGATTTACACAAAAAAAAATACTGTCTACAAATTCTTGAAAACTTCAAAAAAATCAAAAAACAATTTGAGTTAATGTTTTTTTTTTCACCTTACCAATTTAATTAATTATTCAGAAATTATTTGTTTAATTTCGTTGGTTGGTATATTCTATACATAAACTAGAGATTACAAAGTTGGAAATCTAATACAAAATTCAAATTTAATGCTTTTTGAATTATGATTATTAAAAAAAATCGTTCCTTACTTTATATTTTACTGAAGTATTTCAATCTTCTATTTCTTTTGTCAGCAATTAAGCGCTTATGTTAATTGAACATTATAGCTGTGCAGTGTGCACTTATTGAAAGCTCCAAACATTCTAAAACAAACAACAAAAACTATTCTTATGGGAAAGATTAACTGGATGAACACCAATAGCAGTAGGTTCACTTGTAGTTGAAGATAGCTAGTACAATAATAACGAAGTCGAGAGGAAGAAAACAGTATACAGTCGAGCCCGTTCATAGCCATATGAAGACGAAATAAAAAAAATGTGCTTTTATCCGACTGCAAAGGTGGTTTGGCGCAAAGAAAAAAAGATTAAATGAAGATAACAAACAAAAAAAAGTGCCAGTGTTACTTGCAGATGTTAATTATCAAACCAAATTCAGTGCAGTACATAAAATTGAGAAAACTTCAACTTTTTGCTACAGGTAGGTTTTGTCAAAGTAGAAAGATACAAAAATAGTGAAGAGCTCTTCAATTACAATATAACGTTTTAGTTGTTGCAAGAAATGTATGGTATGACACAAAGTTGAGCACTTTTGGTTGAAGTTACAGTCTTGTGTTCAGCCATCATTTACCTACAACTATTTTTGTAGCTTTCACAAATGAAAAGCTTACCAAATTAAAATAATTATAATGTACCTTATTGCATCGCGATAGATTGTCAACATCACCTCCTAACAAGAATTTCAAAATTCAAAAAGATATGGAATTAGTTACTTTTATTGTGTATTTATGTTTAAATAATGAGCTCTTCTATTCAATTATTATTATCGTTTTCTTATATAACATATCTTGCTTCAACTTAATTTTAATTAATGTAATTTTGTTTAAGTGCAAACAATTAGTTATGTTTTTGTTTTATATGGCAAATGCAAGTCATTTTCAATGCTCCTATTCTTACTCTATGAGTGAAATCTGTAAATTTTGTTTATAATCTCAACGAGAAGTGCTCCTAGTTCCTATGCAGTGTTTAGCTTAAAACAATTGCATTATAAGGGCTTGAATGGTGGTTGTACACATATAATGCAAAACCTACTAAACGAGCCAGGGAGAGATTTTAACAGTCAACATTTTGATCAGGTTATTATTTATAAAATCATTTAAAGGCGTGTGCCTGTAAACATCATTTCCTAAACCATTGTCAAAATGTCGAGCATTAAAATTTCGACTGTCAAAATGTTGACTATCAAAATCTCAAATGTTGAAATCTCCATTGTTGAAATGTCGATTTATGTCAACACATTTCTTAAAAATCGTGGGCCTGTTTGTCTGTGTGTCGAGCTAGAGCAAGAGAACAGTTGAACAGATGTACTTCAAATTTGGTTTGAAGAATTTTTATATTATTCCCTATAGAGCAGGAAATCAAATTTTTGTATTAGCTCATCTAAAACAGATAGCTTTGGTTTTATCACTTTTATTATTATTTTTTTTTTTTTTTTTTTGAAAATGGCTCCAAAGATTTTGACTAAACTTCATAGATGAAGTTCCTAGAACAATTTGAATAATACTATGTACCTGTTTTTTGCAAAAAAACAAATAGTAGAAAATAAAGTTTTGGTTTTTTTTTTTAGCATACTGCCTATTTCTTTCTAACAGGTCCGCCAAATAACTTATAATAAAAATGCTATAAAAAAAAAAAACTACTAAATATTTTCTCGAATTTCTTTTTTTGTTTGAAAGTACAATCCTTCTGGTTAATAATGGAAAATAATTTCATTCAAATGGCTGCCTCGGCTGGCCATGCAGTAGCCTACACGATCGGTCCAATTTTTAAGCACATTATCGATTGTGTGCAGCTGTATTTCACCAATGGCTTCACGAATTTTGTTCTTTAAAGCGTCAATTGTCTCTGGCTTGTCGGCGTAACACTTATCATTTACGGCACCCCACAAATAATAGTCCAACGGTGTCAAATCGCAGCTCCGAGGTGGCCAAACAACAACAGCTCTGCGGCTGATAATGCGATCTTCAAAAACAGGGCGCAAAACATCGAGTGTAGCTTCGGCTTTGTGGCATGTAGCGCCGTCCTGTTGAAACCAAATGTTGCCAATATCCTCCTCTTCAATTTTTGTGAACAAAAATTCGTTCAACATGGCCCGATAACGATCGCCATTGACTGTAACGGCCAATCCTTGCTCAGTTTCGAAGAAAAATGGCCCAATTATGCCTCTGGACCAAAATCCGCACCAAACAGTGACTCGTTTTGGGTGTATCGGCTTTTCAACGTATGGTTTTCTGTGCCCCAAATGCGACAATTTTGCTTGTTTACTTACCCGCCAAGATCAAAATGAGCTTCATCTGAAAAGATGATTTTTTTTGGCAAAATCGGCATCTTCTCTAAGTCGAAGCGAAAACGCATTGGATGGTCAGTTGGCTTCAACTTCTGAACCAATTATACTTTGTATGGCGTCATACCAAGGTCTTTATGCAAAATTCGTCTCAATGAAGTCTCCGAAATGTTGAATTGTTGAGAACGACGGTGAATTGATGTTGATGGCGCTTCACGCACACTTTCTGCCACAGCAGCAATATTCTCGGGTGTACGCACTGTTTTTGGCTTTTCACGCTTTGGTTTATCGATGAGGATGCCAGTTCCCTTCACTTTTTTCACAAGATATAGAACATTCGGAGCTGACGGTGCTTCTCTTCTTCCAAAATCCGTACGCAATTTTCGCACACATTCTGCAACATTACCATGATTTTCAAAGTAATGTCGCAATATTTTCCAGCGTTGTTCAAGCATATACACAACCATATTTGTTCAGCGGAAGGATAAAACTAATTATCTATCAAATCAGACATGAGCTAAGTGTTACCATTCAGGAAATAAGCACTAGTTGAAAAAAAAACATTAGATGGCGGACCCTTTATTTGCAATTCGGTAGAAACTTTTTAAAATTTGTATAAATAATAATTTGTGTTACGAAAAAATAAATTCAAAGAAATAATCAGTTTTTATTTTCGATTTTTTTTGTATTGAATAGAAATATTTCAACACAGCTCTTTTTGATTTTGTTTTTTTGCTCGTTTCCGTTATAAAAATGTTATTGAACCATTTCATTCTAGCTGTTCAAGAGCAATTTATTTGTTGTTGAGATTATAAAACTTATAGTGACGATATTTTAAAAGTCCACATTTCTTACCCAATCCATAATTTCCTGTTAACTTCAAGTGGTTCAACTCAACCACTTGAAGTTAACAGGAAATTAACAGGCAATTTTTAGAAAACAAATTACGCCACCGTGTGCGATGTTTAAAAGAAAGAGAAATAATACCAATGTCTCAAAGAGAAAAAGACCCACATCGAAAGGAAATTTCAAAAAAAAAAAAATTAAAGTATGTTAGATAATTTTTGGGATTAAGGAGGAGGTGTATGTAAACTGCTCCTAGGGAACGAAACGTCCAAGTTAATAGTATACAATAATGAAAGTTACTTAGCAAACCATTTATCATAATAATTTTTTTGTTTACCTTTTTAATCAGAATGAATAAAATTAATTGAAAAAGTTATTATAGGGTTCATTGTCTTGGCGCAATCATATTTTTAAACAATAAAGCGTTGGTGGTATTTCCAAACACAATGTCTACTGGTCAATAACTAGAAATGATAGTGATCTCCCATGGTATCCTTTGTTTTGTCCATATGTTTTGCTCTCTTATTGAGTTATTCACACGATTAATCCTATATTAATGGAAAATATCGTGAAACAATTCTTTCACTAGCAATTCATCTTCTTTTTCATACTCGTATATAAAGAAACTTGTTTGATGCCGGTTGCTGGGCTATTAATTAGACATAAGTTTCAAAAGGCAAACACAAAATGACATACGGATTCAGTCATTTGGTTCGATAACCAATAGTCCCTAACCTTCAATGACACAATGGAGGTATAAGATGATTTCCCTTCACGCTGAGTAAATAACACAAAACTCATACCAACGTTATAGTTATAGTGATGAAGTTTGTTTTTTTTTTTTTTTTTTTCCTTCAGAAAAATTACATATATGTTGGTACTTTTAGTTCGTACCATCAAAATGAACGTTATAATACGACACCTCAAGAAAATTTATCGTTTTCATCCCTCACTGAACAAACAAATTTAAGGGTTACTTTTTTCTACATCCCCATCAGCCCCAGTAGCAGCAGCGATGATGGAAGCGAAGAAAAAAGGGGGACCATATAAGACCAGCGATGGAGCTGGAGGACACATCACGAGTTGGTTAGCTTGAAGTTATATCCTTCCATAACCGATTTTCTTTTCCTGAAAAATTACCCAACCGTATTGAAGGATCAGGATATGTTGAAGATAAAAGTTTATTGAAGCAAAATGCATTTTGGTTTGGGTGCTGCTTCACTGTTTCTCCCTGTTTCTGCTTCCCATCAGCCACTATTACGACACGAACGGTTTTGTTTTATACATTTATTATTATAAATTCAACTATTGCATCAACATGTTTTTGTCATACAGGATTGGCGATGTCGATAGGATAAAAATCCTCCCTCTACTTATGAATTCCAAAACAAAAAATGAAAAAAATAAACAGAATTCAACTTATGCCATCGCAAGCACACCGACTAGAGACTTATTAATGGCAATGAGTTATTGCGTTAAAAGGCGATGTCCTTGTGTATTTAGAACTTTTGTTTTTCTGTGGCCAAAACAAATAGAACACCACAAAGCGCAACAGAGATACTAAGATGTTGCTGTTTATTTTTAGCAGCGACTTCCTTCTTCTTGGAAAAAGTTACATCGAGCGTCTAATTGTACAGCTCACACAAGAGACCGTTATCCTTCACGGTTGACATAACCTCCAGCCCCAAAAGATAAGAAGCATCTTTCACCAAACAGCAGTCCGATTTCACCTAAGGGGCTCTGTGCTGTGCAGTGCAAACTGGCAAACTGAAACTTTCCATTAAAACGAACTTCAAAAATTAACACAAAATTGAAGAAGTTGAAGGCATTAAAAGTTCGATTTCCTAATTCTTCAAGATTGTACTTGAAGTTTATGCTGCTGATTTTTTTTTTTGTATTTCTTTTGCTTTACTTGTTATTTTTCTTTTTATTATTTTTTACTTTTTAGCTTTTTGTATTGTAGGTACCTACCTTGTAGTTGTTCCTTGAGTTTGGTGAAACTTTCTTGTTCATCTTTGTCCTCTCAGTTGTGCCCCGGTATGAGCAATCTCAAGGAAACCCCAAGCCCAAACGTTCTACCGCTGCCACCAAGGAGACATGAAGTGGGCGAGAAATAAGGAATAAAACTTAGAGGAGAGTTATCTTCAAATGCTACTTGACTGTAGATTTTTCAAAGCTAATTTTACAGCTTTTAGATCGTAAAGTTAAGGGATTAAAAAGCTTTATGGTCATGGCTGCTTTTGAAAGAAAATTTAAATGGCATGATGTATGCATTGCATCTGCTATCTACTTACTACACAACAACAGTGGTATAGCTGGAGTAGTTGTGGTGCATAGGTATATACAAAAAAACAAGATCCTGAAAGGGACGAAATTAAATTATCGTATTTTAGCGCATAGTCGTATAACTTATAGGAAAGGATTTTGGTTATGTTGGAAAAAAGCCAGAGACTTGATTCGCAGCACATAGGCCAAGCCATCAGGCTAAAGGCGAAAGGAAGGCCAATATTGTCTCGAAACAGAATGAAAAAGCCAAGAAATGGGGATCATAGGATATTTCCAAGGAAGAAGTCTTTTCCATCAGTGGTCACAGTGAATGTGGATTTAAATCTAGGAGAATATAATTTTCATATAGATACCTATAGCTGATGGAAACTGCAATGGAAATGGACAAGTTTAAAATATTTATGAATAAAAGTGACCTCTTTTAAATAAATTGTTAGGAGGAGCTCTGCGATGGTGGAAATACGGACGTGGAAGTGGACGACATGGCCGGGGACGTTGGACGTACTATAAAACTTGAATGTTCTTCATGCATCAGCATCTATACTTGGTTGGTGATGATGGTGTGTCTTGATATTAAATAGTGATGGTGTTTTCTTCTGTTTGTCTCTTTTTAAACAAAAGTTAGGTTGGTGTTTTTTGTTTACATTTTATTTTTTTTTTATTATTATTTTGTATGCTGCATGGGTGTCGTTTTCTCGTATTTTACTTAAGCCGGAGGTACTTTGCACTTACTTTTAGCATATTCAATGAAAAAATCTGGGTGAAGTTTGTCGTTGTTGGTTAAGATGGAGATGGAAATGGAGATGGGGAGAGAGAGATTTTGTTCTTATTTATACATTTAAAAGTGAATATTACACAACAGAATAGCACACAGAAAATGTAAACTCTGCCTTAAAAAAGATATTTCAGAGACCCCCATTTATTCGTGTTAAATATGGTAATATGTGTGTAACCCTGCATAATATCGAGGTGTAAGAAAAGTCTGTGGTGGAAAAAGTAGGTCTAGTTGTTTGTGCATCCAAATGGATAAATAGACAATTTAAATTTCAAAGTGGCATCGAGCATGAAAATTTAGAATTCAACTATATCATTTATGGATGCGTAGGTGTTGAAGAACATATGGTTGATTACCATGATTGTTTGGTTTTTAATGTTTCTTTTGAAGGAGCAAGGCATTTAAAACTTTTGAAACTTTAAACAAAGAACTTTAAAACTAGGAGAGAAAACCGAATGTAATGAAAACATGTGGGCTGTCACTTGTGCGAAATGCGATACGTGTAAAGGTTTCGGTCATGGTCAATGACTGGCGTCTGTTTTTTCATTTGTTCAATTCAGTTTAGTTCTTAGTTTCAACAGTTCTATCTTTTATTATTAAAGTACTTTAGTTGAGACTATAACTACTCTAGAGTAAGTTCGAGTAGTGTGGAGTGGGGGGTAGTGTTGACCGCTGCACTTGTCTAAAATTTTACTTATGTTAAATTTATTATTAATCCTTTCAATATTTCTTTTGCTCTTCGAGAAACCCTCAATATAGTTAGAAAGTCATCATTTGACTATATACACTTTAAAAAATGGGCACGACTGGATCGCACAAACTTCCTCTCGTAGCTAAAAATTTTAAAGCTTGAAGTGGACAGTGTGCATATGTATTGGTTGCCGTGACGCCGCAGGTGGCATGACATAATGTCCATGGACCTTAAGTCTGCACAAACGGACATAAGGCGGTGCGGTGGCCTGCCGGCGTGGCGCGGTTGTGCCGTTACACCACCGCGCCACCATCCACAGCCCCGCGCAGACGCCACGCCAACGCGCCATCATGCCGCCGCGCCGCCGAAAATAATGTCCAAATGGACATTATTTCATTCTTAATTAAACAATATGTCCAAATGAACATTTTGTCTTTTTTAAATGGACATAATGTTCAAACGTACAGTATTTCTTTCTCAAACGGATATAAGGTCTATTTGCACTTTGCCCTGGTCAAAATGTCCATGGACCTAATGACTGTTCTTTGATTGGACGTTATGTCTAGACACAATGTCCATGGACCTTATGTCCGTTTGTGCAGACTTAAGGTCCATGGACATTATCAGCCTTATGCATAAACGAATTATAGCCAGTGCATAGTGCTATGCACTCTTTATAATGCCTGTGAACGCAAAAACCTTATTCATAAACTTATGCAACGTTGAATAGAGGCAACATAAGCTAAACGCGTTTGGATGTTGTATAGAGCCAACATAAGGGTTGTTTAGTATCGGAATGTCACTTTGACTCACACACAACAATAATGTAGATAGATATTAGGGGGGCCCTTATTTTTGTTATCTTTGAGGTGTTGAAATCTGACTATCAAAATATTTTATAAAATTAAATACAACAATAAATAATATTGGTTTTATTAATTTATTGTACATTTTTGTTGTGATATTGTTTAAATAAAATTAAGAATATTTTTTTGTACACTTTATTTTATAGAATCTACTTAATAAATGTGCAAAATTTAAAGATTTTCCATCAAGTCTTACAACTTTTGCAAATGCTCGACCGCATGCGTGATTTAAATAAAATTATACATAGATTCACCTTCATCACTTTCATGGGAAAATACAAATGAATTTTAAGCATTACAAAATAAGCACCACCCTTTTATTTTTCTCCTCAACAAAAACATCACGATGTGAGTGAATGGAACAATTCATGGAATAAATCAAAAATGACGTATTTTTTGTTTCAAATATTTTTAATTTTATTTGCCAACACAAAAAAATAACAAAGTAACTGGATGATTATAATAATATTAAAGCAAATCCAATCGCCAGCAGAATTACTTCTATTGATTTTTCACACACAGCTGGGTCTCCTTTGTCAGTTTTGAAAGTAAAACGTACTAGATTCCTCCTTTATGGTACTAATTTTGACACAAGCTCATTGTAACTAAAATGGGTTAAAAAATATTTTATGCATAACAATTAATGCAACGTTGTATAGTGGCTACATAAGTCCTTATGCAGTGCATAACCATTTATCTGTTCAGCGGATACTAATGAATACGGCTGTATGTCCTTGGACATTATGTCATCCCACCAAAAAAATATGACTTGAAAGTTTGATCTTATGAACAAAAAATCGCAAAAGTTTTTAGGCTACTATATCAATATGTTTGGATTAGATACAAAACAAGAAACATGCAGAATGTAAAAATCGTTATGTTGTTCTTACCCAAGGCATTAGAGATTTTAAAATAGATTCTGCAAATCGCAAAGGGGCTAGCAAAGGTTATCTAAGGCCTTGGCGATCATGGACCCTTTTTCCTCGTCAGTAAAAAAAAAAAAGTTGGCTCATGTGGATACGTTTGATAGTCCAAAGTTTTATGCCATATTGCTTTACAAATACATACATGTTTTGTATGTAGAACAACTTAGAAAAGCTTTCTGTACTGCAGAGTTAGGAAAGAATGCAATACTTTGGTAATTCATTCTTTGAATTCCCAGTCAGTTGACTTATCTCTGCGAATGCAGTTAAATACTTTTTCTAAGTATTTTGACTCCAAAGATTAAAACGCATTCAATTTTGAAGTCTTTTTTATTGCAATCATTTTGAGCAATTAAAAGACTTTAAGTTAAAAGAATGCAATACTAAAGACTTATTGAATTCTTTGAGTAGATAAAGTCTTAGCATTATCCGGTTTTTAGTGTTTGACTAATAAGAGCATTGAATTAGTTTTAACAATTTTTGCAAAAATAACTGCCTTTTACAGCCCTCTTCTGCCGTTGTGAGGCTCACAGGTCAAAGTTTTTTGTAAGTATGTTTTTGTCAGGTTTCTAAGAACCGCGGTATTCTGTAGAAGCAAGTTAGAAACATCACAAGAACAACGTCAGTTGTGATCTGCCAAGGAGCAGATCATAATTTTTATGTTTGTATGAGGTGAGTTCTGTCTTTCATTTTCTTTCTTTTCAGTTCTATTTTCTATTTCTTATTTTCTATTTTCAATATTTCAATCTTCTATCTTAAAGTTTGTTCACCAGGACATAACAATCTACGACACGATTATTATACAGGGTGTCCAGTAAATAATGGATAACCTTGGAATGCCTCATAGTAGACTTTATGACCGTCCTGAAAACTAATAAAAAAAGTCTATCCCAACCACAAGAAAAGATATGTGCATTTTTTTGTTCAGAGTATTATTTTTTGCGTTACTTTACGATTTTGAATACCACGACTACGAGTGAATGAATTCTACCGTTTTTTTTTTTTCCGTAGCCATATTTAACATTGTTTGTGCCAAAACATAAGAAGACAAAAATTATAATAACGGTTGGAATTCTTAGAGAAACAAATTATTGAACTTTGATTTTCGATGCAAAATTTGAAAAAAAAAAATAATTTTTGAAAAAGTTAAATCATCTGTGGTATGAAAAAATGCATCAATACCTAAGTGGCCAACTATTTTTAAAATATGCGTGTCGAGTGCGGATTTCAAAATGGTATAGTTTATTATTGTATCTATAACCAATAACAAGTAATTTGTAAGAATTTGCAATACTAGAGCCAATTTAGCAAAAACAAAATTTTTCAAAATTAGCACAGTAAACGTGAAAATAATACTATGCGTTGAACATGGTAGATTTTTGATTGATTGCCTGTCTTTATAATGTTGTCCTAATGATAAATCCAAGCTTTTAACTTCTAGGGCCGAATGCAACATTACCAAAAATGTTAACAATGTGCAAAAAAAAGGATACATTTTCGAGCTTGTTTTGAATTATACCTCTTCAATTGGCCTTTTTAAAAACCATCCAATACTCTGGTAGTGGTTATTACCAAATTAATTTTCTTATAAGAGGTGCATTAAATAAATCGAATACAGCAAGCCGATCAGCTTCTCAGAGGCAAGCCGCTGCATTACAAATATGCCAGAGATACAGGCAGATGGACATGAGGTCTAGGGGCAATTTTATGGCCACCTCCTTCACCAGACCTAAATCAACTTGATTTTATTATTGGGGCTGCATTAAGAAAATCGTGTACAGCAAGCTCATCAGGTCCTTAAAGGAAATGAGAAATCTTGGGGAGGCAGCTGCATTATAAGATTCTGAGCAAAAATTAACAAGATTATTATAAGATTTTGATTTATTCGGAGGTGCAAAACCTGTATTAGAATGGATGGAAAACAGTTTGAGCATTTACTTTGAATTAAAAGAAAAAAATATCTACTTTTGTTTTTGTTTTCTAACTAAGTGATTAAGTGATTGAAAGTTGGCTCAAAACTCAAAAGACCATTCGTTTGAAGAAAATAACAAATAACCGTAAAGCTATTGCGAAAATATTTTATGGTTTTGTTAGGGCCCAATAGACCAGGTATAATTCAAAACAAGCATGAAAATGTAGCCGTTTTTTGCACTTTGTTGACATTTTTGGTAATATTGCAATCGGCCTTAGAAGTTAAAAGCTTGGATTTATCACTAGGATAATATCATAAAAACAGGCAATCAATCAAAAATCTACCATGTTGGACGCATGATATTATTTTCACGTTTAATTTGCTAATTTTTAAAACATTTGTTTTTACTAAATTGATCTCTTGTTGCTGATTTTTACCAATAACTTCCTATTGGTTGAAGATGCAATAATAAATTATACCATTTTGAAATTCGTATTAAACTTAGCTATTCGTGCAGTTTTTCATACCACAGATGATTTAACTTTTTCAAAAATTATTTTCTTTCACATTTTGTATCGAAAATCAAAGTTCAATAATTTTTTTCTCCAAGAATTCCAACAGTTATTATAATTTTTGTCTTCCTATGTTTTGACACAAACAATGTTAAATATTGCTACGAAAAAAAAAACGGTAGAATTCATTCACTTGTAGTCGTGGTATTTAAAATCGTAAAGCAAAAAATAAAGCACTGCACAAAAAAATGCACATATCTTTTCTTGTGGTTGGGATAGACTTTTTTTTAAGTTTTCAGGACGGTCATTAAGTCTACTATGAGGCATTCCAAGGTTATCCATTATTTACTGGACACCCTGTACACTAGTATTGCCCCACTGGCCGAAACTCACATTTACAGTTTAGAGTCAAACCAAAAATGGCCCACAGTGTGTTAAGGCGTGTCGCAGGTATATTCTGCACATCTCCGCACATACGGCTTTCCAAATTCCAACCATAAACAATTTATCTAAATCGGATGGATACTTTTTGAGCAAATGGTACCACAAACCTTTTTTAAGGCTATTTATGTATAGATAGGGTTTTCCAATAAGAGGTGTTATTTTGAATAGCTACTGTTGTGTAAGCGTAGCCGTGGCGGCCATTTGGCTGATATTGTTTTCCATTATTAATGGCATACTTTCCTCTTTACACTGAAATAAACATACATACGGTAATTTATCTCAAAACATTATATTTTTCTTTGAATATCAAAATAACACCTCTTATTGGAGAACCCTATATTTTCTTTTTGTCACCCTGTAAAATGTAATTGAAATTATAAAAGGACAGTCCCATACAATAAACAAATACAAAAACAAAAAAAAAAAATAACACCCCAAAAAGCGATTTTCATCACTCACTTAATTAACATGCTCCTCTAGGGCTGAAACCACAAAATGTCTGCCGGATATGGGGTTAGTACTTAACACTTTAACACCCAACTGTTGCTACCGTTGACCCTTTAATTACATACAAGTTGGACATTATTTGACAGTCCATTTAATGACGAAATTCAATGAAATGAGCAAAGTGTATATCTTTTGATACAACAACAAAAAAAGAAGAGGGGATGATAGGGAAAGGCGCTTAATTATTTTGTAATTGCTTCTCTCTGGATGGCAATCAATCAGCAGCTTTTACAAACTATCAAGTGCAAAGAAATGGTTTTGTCGTTCATGCTGTTTTCTTTTTATTTTATTTTTTTTTGTGTTCATTCAAGTTCTTCATCGTCAATCACTTTATATAATCGATAATTCGCTTTGCGGTTGAGAGGTAAGTATAATTCTATGATGGGTGTCTTAAATGGGGTTTGATAAATTACTAAGCGAATTTAAATTCATCTTTTTTTAAAATCGTTTTTTTTTTTTAAATAGATCCTTTGTATAGATTTAAACGCTGAAAGAGGAAATCTATACTGTTTTAACACATACACACATATCTACCGTTAAAGTAGTTCTTATGAAATTTCCATAAATTTATGTTTAATAAATAATTAAAATCAATATTGGTATGTATTTGATCGGGACCATCCCGAGAGAATCCGGATCGGGTTGGAGGAGTCATTATTTAGGTGGAATTGATTGGGAGTATATCCCCGCGTGTAACGAGTCCAACGCAATAGCGTAATAACATCCAAATATGAAATAAATAGGGTAAAACGAGCGCAATCGAGATATATCTAGCAAGATATACCTAACAACAAAGTCATATGCAACGTATATAGAGACAAATCACAAAGATTTATACAATTATTAACGAATATCGTCCAAAAGTTCCGGAAGTTACGTCTTGCAAATTACACACAGCAATAAAATGTTACTGGTATAAAAAGGCGTTACTTTTGAATAATCTTTATTTTCAATAATTTAGTCGTTTCGATAAAAGTTTTTAACTTCTAACATTTAAATTGCATCTCCGATTTTGATGATTTTTTATTCGCAAAACATTTTTGTGAATAACATGATTGTCGTAGAATGATGAAATTTGGTAGAACGGTAGAGCTAGAAGTGCAAGCAAATGCAAAATTTTAAAATTTGAGATTTTACATACAGAGGGCGTGGCAACCACTTATTTTCACAGAATTAATATTAATTATATTGAGAGCACTTCCGATTGGTACAGGAATATGAAATTTGGTTAATGGGCTAGTTTTCCGCTGTAGATAAACAAAGAAAAAATTGAAATCATGAAATTTTGCATGCAGGGTCGTTTAATCCCCCCACTTTTTATAAATTATTATCATTTCAATAGCAATTCTAACTTATAAAAATTGGTAGATGGCTAGGACTTGTAGTAAAGGCATAAATTAAAAACTTACTTTGCAAATAAGGCTCTGATTGGGCGTTTATTCCACCCGCTTTTCCAAATAAAAAGAACCTTTGCAAAAAGTAGTGAAATCACAACAAAAACATAAATGTTAAAAAAGTAGCCAAGTTCTTGTTTATACAAAAACTTTGCGTAACAAGTCAGCCGTTCAAAGTAATGAGATCTTAAAGTACGCCAAGTTCAAAGTTTATCAATGTTAAATATCAAATATTTTAAGTAGAGAAATAGGGAAGAACCTCAAAATTATCATAGATTTAATGATTATTGACTTATATTTATTGAGTTCGTTTACTTGGCAGGTTTTATTTCAAAATTGAGTAATTAGGTAAAAAGAGAAAACTTGCCAAGTAAACGAACTCAATTTAAGTCAGTAATCATTAAATAACAGATTTCTCTGATAATGTTGAGGTTCTTCCATATTACTCTACTTAAAATATTTGATATTTAACATTGATAAACTCAGAACTTGGCGTACTTTAAGATCTCATTACTTTTACCGGCTGACTTGTTACGCAAAGTTTTTGTATAAAGAAGAACTTGGCTACTTTTTTTAACATTTATGTTTTTGTTGTGACTATAATTAACGGCTCACAACTTCATGACTTATGCAGAGGATGTCAAGATGAAGAAGTGAAAAAGGGCTCATCTCACTACCATTGAGAATGACCCTAGCCTTGGGCAGTCTATAGAAAAGCAGCCTTTGGGATTATTTTTTTGAGGACCTTGATGGTGATGTCTCGATCTTGTTGTGACCCTAAAAAACATACTAAGATTAATTCTGAATTCAATATATTTTAAAAAGGTACCCCTGACCTCATTTACCACTTAACCCCTCCTGTTGCTTCCTCTTTGAACTATCTTCCATTCAATCTCCGGAGCTCAGTGGATCCATTAAGTTCAGATTGACATGATGCAGCTTGTCATATCACCACCTCTTCCAACCTAACCTCAAGATTGGTGAATTTTCATTGAGTAGACTAAAAGACAACATAATATGCTCTGTTTGCCTCTAGAACGAGTCAAAATTAATTAACCAAAAACAAAACAGAGATTAGTCAAATATTTGTTAAAAACCTATTTATCTTACACGCTATACATAAAAACCAAAAAATTGTAAATTTCAAGCTCTTCATTTAAATAAAATCAGTGAAGCACTTAAAATATTCACAAAAAAACGAATTAAAAAAAAAAACAGAGTTTGCATGGAATATTGATATTTCTCAACCTATTGAAATGTTTCTTCATTGTAGAACAGAAAAAGGCATCCAACCTTTATTATTTAGTTGCGCTTCAGTTGGTTAATGAATTCTAAAGAAAAAAAAAACAAGACTTCTTACTTCTTATACATAGACTGACTTTGGAGCAATGATTGATTATAGGTAAACTAATTTGCCCAATAAAATATTTGCTAATAGCTGATGGTATGCTTGAATAGCTAGGTATAGCAAAAGAGTATTTAATGTGCAGCTTACAAGAATTTCGACACCTCTTTTTGCTTCTTATTGAATTAAGGTTGTTAGACATCAGAGTAGACAGACACCTATAAAACTTTGAGGAAAATTCAATATTGGTATCAGTTCTTCTGGTAGAATCGAACAAGTTAGCTGAAAATGACTTCTTCATTAAACATCATCATTATGTGTCTGTTAGGAGCTGTGAGGGCTGGACATCACCATGGAGGCACTAGCTATTCGGTTTTGACCAAACATGAAGTTCCTCACCATCATGGGAATTATTTGCTTCCTATTCTGGGGCATGGGCCAAAATATGAAGAACCAAAGCACTATGAGCCAACGCATTACCCCAAGTACAGTTTTGATTATGGTGTAAAAGATGCCCATACCGGAGATCAAAAGAGTCACTGGGAGAATCGTGATGGAGATAATGTTAAAGGTGAGTTTTAAATTTGATTGCATTTAATTTGGTTTTTTGATAAACAAAAGGAATTGCTTGAATTTTTCTCACATAAAGGTAGATACACTCTTAAGGAAGCAGATGGAACAACTCGAGTTGTCGAATATACAGCAGATGATCATTCAGGATTTAATGCAATAGTGAAAAATATCGGACACGCCTATCATCCTATTGTGCAGCAACATCATGAGTTTGGTGGACACAGTCAAGGAGCGTATGACCATGGACATGGGTCGGCTAGTAGCTATGCTAATGTGAAGCAACACTTTTAGCGATGAAGATAATATTGACACATGGCTAATTTAATTTAATTTTTAAGTCTCCCTAAAATATAATAATGCATGCATATCATATGAATAAATCAATCCAGAAAAACATAAACCATGGTGATCTCGTGTTAGATCATAACATCATAGTCATCCTCATCAGCGACCAGCGAGTACTAGAACTGCGTGGTTTTTCGTTTGTTCTGTTAATTATGGTTTTAAATCGTTTTTAACAGTTTTTTTTTGTGTAAGATATTGCTGTTTTAGCATTTTAAAGTTACTAATGCAAAATTCAATACGGCCCAAATAGTTTTTCAAAGCAAATTTGATGTTGGGGTCTTTCTCATAGTAAAATTAGGGGTCTTATGAAATTTGGCCTTAGTAAAAATACGACTGGCAAACACCGCTGTTTTTATAATGAAAAATTACCTGATTTCAAAATGGAGAATAGTCCTAAGCTTATAAAAATACAGCTCCCCAAAAAAAGCCAAAAATAATAAAAACTGAATCATAAATAAATTTTGTCACAAAATTCGAAATAAACCAAGACCCAAAATCCATGAAAAATTACCTCTATTTGAAAATTGTAAGTTTTTTTTTTTTTTATTTTCCATTTCCATAATACATCTACATACATTCCAGTTCAAAGGATTTGCTCAAAGTTTGGTGTGAAGCAAAAAAAAAAGGAAAAATTCATTGAAAGAAAAAATTGATGTTAGAAAATTCAAAATCGTGTCATGTCATGAAAATCTAAAACGGTTTTTATCAACTTTCCCCTTTTTAACGGTTTTTACGATTATGCTTAAACTTTGTGTTTGTGATCCTCAGAACAGTTCTAATAAGACTGCGTATACAAGGTTTTTGCCAAAAAAAAAAAAATAGAATAACAGAAATAAAGTTTTGAGGATTTTTGAGCGTCCCCGGCTGGAAAAATGCCAACCTCAATTACATTTCAGCTTCGGTACGACTCAATAGAAGTTAATAGAAGCTTATATTAAGCCGAACCGAAGCTGTAATGTTAGTTAGGAAGATACTGTCTAGTTGGGCAAGGCCGTACTTAGTTCTCAGTAGGGAAAATCTGGACAAGGAAAACTTGTCAGATACTTAGAGAGCCCTTTCTGGATTTCAGTATCAAAAATATAGATGAGGGAAACTTGTTGGACATGATTTGCTTCCTCATCAGAAATGTCTCTTGTACACCAAAAACAAAAATTGTATGAGCACCATGCAATTTGATTATCATACGCCACTTTTTTCTCTCTTTCCTTTTTCTTCTTTTTCATATCACACTTTTTACTATGGCTGTGAGACATCTATAAAAACCTGTTACTTAAAAAGCAAGTACATACGATCCTGTTCTATTCTGTATAGATTTAGATTAGATAAGAAAAAAGATTTTTATTCAATTTCTTATACATTATACTTTCTAACAATTGTATCAAAAATCTTAATAAAGTAATAATACAGTATTTTGACATAACATTTTTTTTGTTGTCTCTCAGATTGGCATTACAAATCTACAAATCTATCTATTAACATTTTATGCATTAATATTTATACTATAATTCCGTTTTAATTGATTACTTTTAATTCATTTAACATTACCAAGGCAAAAGCGGCAAACAAAAAACTAATGTGATTCTATAAAATAATGATCTGATATATATGCATTTAATTTACTTATTAATAAGTTATAATAATTAATTACACAAGATTTACAAAAAAAATGGTATATATATACATAGCTACTTATTTACATAATAATTTAAGAAAATTCATTCATTAGTATATTTCTGTATTTAAGATAGTTTACCAAGAAGTTATAAAGGGAAGTGAAATTGTTTCCAATAAGTATAGTGTGTAGCTCTTCGATTCACAATGTATCTTTACCAAAACAAGCGACTCTCAAATTATTATAGATTGGGCATCTACCAATTAGGTGATAAGTATTTTCAGCTTCATCCAAGTTACATATTGTACAAATACCAACAGTGTCTTTTTTAAATGCTCTTGCGTTTATATTCAATAGACCGCCTCTTGCTTTAAAAACTATACTCACAAGGCGGGGAGAGTATTCATCCGTGAAGTAGGGAATTATATTATAGCTTAAATGTTGATAAGAATCATGAAACTGAGAACTTCTAGCATCTGCAATATGATTATCACGCTCTTTAGTTTCCAATGCTATCAACATAATTTTATGGAGATTCCTGAAAGAAGTCATAGATAGATCAATTTCTCTATTGAGCATTTCACCCAAATTTTCCCAGTCAACGACCCAAAAAGTTTTAAGTCTCTTCAGCTTGTTAACGTGGTAATCTATTTCTAGGATATTCTAATATTTTATTTATGTAATCGAAGTGAAGAGATAATGTTCGCAGATATTGAGTTCTCAAGCCTGTTTCCAAGTGTAGCATTTAATTTGGGGTGTTGCTGCGAAGATTTAACATTGTTTTCATAAAAAATCTAAAAAGTTTTTCTACTTGATCATATTTTTTGGATTCCCAAATTTGTGAAGCGTATAGCATGATAGACCTCGCTGCGGTGTCAAATATTTTAAGTTTATTTGAAAAGTTGATATGAGGATGATGAATATGTTTCGCTCACGTTGAAATTATTGCACTTTTAGATGTTGTTAGTTTTAAGTCCAAGTGCTTATTAAATGAAAGGTTATAATTGAGATTCAACCCTAAATACTTGTATTCATTTACCACATCAATCGGGGAGGTACCATAGTTCCAGGCAAGGTTATTAGAAATTCTTGTACCTGATCTGAAAACCAAAATTTTAGATTTATTAAGGTTTATTTTTAAACCCCATAAATTACAGTAATTGCACAGTGCGTTAATCATAGTTTGAAGCTGGGTCGGGGAATCAGAAATAATAACGAGGTCGTCCGCATAAAGAAGTACTTTCACATCAATGTCTGCAACACTAATACCTCCAGGTAGATGTGAATGAAGGTCGTTCAGATAAAGGCTAAATAAGATAGGGCTTAGAAGATAACCTTGTTTTACACCAACATTAACTTCAAATGGATCTGACAAACAAATTCCATCCCAAACTTGACAAGTTATATCCTTATACAGCAGTTTTAATATTTCTATTACTTTTGTTGACAGCCCCAAGGTGGAAAGTTTGAAGAAAAGTGAATTACGTGGGATCAGATCAAAAGCACACGAAAAGTCAACGAAAAATGCATAGGTGTTTTTCTTTCTTCTTTTGTTTAAGTGAACGATGCTGGTTAAGTTAAAAATACTATCTATTGTGGAGTAACCCGCTCTAAAACCAAATTGGAACTCACAAAGTATATCATTTCGGTCAATCCAACCATTAATTCTATTTAGAATTAGCCCCGTAAAAACCTTGTATAGTGTATCTAACAGAGACAGACCTCTGTAGTTTACACAATTATTTGGGTCCCCTTTCTTATACAAAGGCGTGATTATGGCTGTATATATTTGTTATGCAATATATGGTATGAAAAAATTAGAGTATAAAACTTATTCACTTTCGACACTGAATTTTTGAATAGCGTGTTATTCCAGTGGGCATTGGAGTTGAAGATCGCGAGATCAAGTCCCACATAAGACATAACCCAACTTTTTTTTACCTGACAAGGCAAAAAGGTTAATTTTATATGGCGATAACTTTCCAAATAAGGCTCGTAAGAGGTTGCGGTTGACGATGTTTAATCGAAAACAGACATAATCTTTGCATTCTCGTTCAAAATTTTTTCAATTGATTTTCGTAAGAAAGCATGGACTACCTCCTTATCACTAAAAAAACATTTTTTCATGAAAGTCTCTGGAACCCATTGAAACGTACATTATATAGAAATGTTTTGTCAAATGCAATCAGCACATCCAAAGCAACCCTTCTATCTTTGAGGTCTAGTTTTCGGTACATTTGCATTCAAAGTAATTTTTTTGAGTTTTGAAGGCTTGTATGACTTTGGATGCCTTCAGTTCCGCAAATAAGGCTGGAAGGTCATATCGGTTTTCAAAATGCGCTTTCAAGAGCTATCCATAGCTGGTTGCAAAGATATGTTAATTCAAAGTAAAAGATACCATATGTTACATCCACACATGCTTCAATTTGATCCTAATTTGCCCGGACTAATATTCTAGCTCATAGCTACATGAGCAAGTTAATGCGATTCAGTTGTACATTTTATTTTGGTCTCGATTTTCGTAAAAAAAATTAAGTTTATTCGCTTTGAAATTTATTTCAGAAAACAAATTTTTTTAAAAGTGATAATTTTCTATACAAAATTATCAAAAAAAAAGTACGCATACGCCACAGTGAACCATTCTTTCTAATTAATTTATGTACGGCATAAAATCAGTTCAGTGTACTGAAATACTGATAAAATAAATGATTTCTACGTGATTCATACAATGGCACTTTTAAGGAATGAACTGTCTCAATGTGTTCCTCAATATTTAAATGTTAAACTAACATAGGTTTAAATAAAAAGAAAACATAGAAACATACAACATTGGTCTAAAGAAGGCAAACTTATTTATAAAGTTCTTAGAAAAAATATCGTGATACAAATTTTATAATTTGTTCAACAGCTTCGGTTGATCTGCTCGTTATCTGGAAATAACAACGGAACAATGAAACACCTTAATACCGAAAACATATTTTACAATCATAACCTTTGTATTTAGCATTGCTTCAGCGTCCTGATCTTTTGTATCTTGTTGTAGTGCAGTTCACTCGGTTAAAATAGTTTCATTCAAAACAGTTTAGCCATAAAACACCTATTACTAATTTTGTGTTTGCTTCGCTGATTTTGAAGTTGAAGCCTGGCCATTTTACGATTGAATAGTCTTTAGGACAATTAGATACTCAGATACCTATAGCCAAAAACCGGAAAATACAGATTATGGTACTTTTTTTGTTTAAATGGTGATCTTACCCCAACAGGGATTTTTTGGTAGCTTACACACATATGATTGTTGGTACTGTTCTGAACATGTCCACAAAATTTTAGCTTTATAATAAATATTAATGGCACATGGTTAATTTTTCGAATTTGCACTGCAATTAAGTCTGTTAAATTCATTTAATTTAAAACAGTAGCTATGCAATACCTGTAATTAATTTGTATTTACATACTTCCCTGAGTTTGGCTATCTAAGCCTGTCAATTTGTCACTTGAAGGGTCATTTTAGGGCAACAAGTTCTAGAGCTATAGCCCCAACAAAGAGTGCAAGATGACTGCATTTTTTCAAGATTGTGGTCGTACGCCAACGCGAATCGCTTGGGACTTTTCACAGTTGATTAAGGAAACTATAAATATACTTGTAAAAAATTTTGTCCGGGGCAATGTCTAATTTGACTGGGCTTTTAATTGTCAAAACTAATTAAAATATCAATGTAATATAATAATGCAAAATAAAATTAAGAGTAGACAAGTGTACATACAGTGCAATTAATTTTACTACTTTAAATTGGAAATAAAATCTGTCAAAAAATGGATGCGTTTCCTTCCTTTCCTTAGTAGCCCGTAGCGTAATGGTTAGTTCGTTCGACTGTCACGCTGGAGGTCTGTGGTTCGCTTCCCAGCCTCGTCCACCTAAAAACTAAAAAGTTTTTTTCAGGGCTACTGCCTCTTACGGGGAATTGACAAATCCTCCAAGAGTATCACTTGTCACGAATAAGTGCTGCTCGTCTAGCCGTTCGGAATCGGCATAAAAATTGTAGGTCCCTTCCATTTCTGTCTACAGGCGCACAGAGTTGTTGCGAGTTGTTAGTCACTAGGCCCTGGTTCTTCATAAGCCGTTGTGCCACCCGATTTATTTTTTCCTTACTTACAGCTTGAATTATTATAAATGTACTTTGCCGTAAATCTTCACCCTTACTAGGTATTTACAAAGTATAGTTTTCTAATAGAAGTACCATAAAATAAAAAATGACATAGCGAAAAGAACAACAAGGGGTGTTTTAGTAAAACCGCTTTCGTAATAATGGTGATTTATTTGGGCTATACTTGGTGTGAGGCATTGTACAAAATGTATAAATAAAGTATGAAATAAATCTTATTTCAATTATTGCTTGAACGGTTTAGTCATGTGATGTTAGTTATGTGATGTTTACGAATTGTACAGATGAACTGATTATACAAATTGCCAGTAATATGTTTGTTGTAGGTACATACAGATATACATATATTATAGGCACACAATATGATGGTGCATTCCATGAAAATACGGAAGTGTTTCTATGAGAGACAAAGGTTAAAGTAGATAATGTTTAAGCGGTAGCAGGAATTTCTAGATTCCATTTCATGGACTCGGAGGGAAAAATTGTTGAATGCAAGGAGAATGTGGATATCCAAGAAAAAAATCAATTATTTTTTATAGATTTTTTGTTTATTTTATCACACGTATCATTTTGTGTCCGTACGTGACACGACAACAAAAACACATGTTTAATTTAAATTTTAATTATTTCATGACGTAGCTTAGGTATAGGCATACAATCACTCTTCAGACACCATTACGCCAAGTTCAACAGTTACAATAAATAAGAATTACTTTAAATGTAGGAATCTAAAAATATTTTAGTAATAAGGTCAAAATTTGAATATTTTTATATTTATAGAGGAACACACAATTTAATTAAAATCTAGTTGATGAAATGTTTGATTATAGCTTTATTATAGACTTAAAACAAAAGAAATTAAGTTTTTTTTAATAATTCTCTGACTTGGAAGTACCATGTCAACAGCACAGTTGCAAAAGTCTATATGCATCTCTGAGAAATGTATCTATTTCAAGACACTTTTTACCTATTAAACAGAAAATGAAGTTTCGGTCAAGTCTCTTCCAGTTTCTTCCAGTTCTGACCTTTGGTTGTATGATTTTTCGTTTGGACTCTGAATAACTTCGAAAGTTTGATTTGGCATTTAACTCCGTTACTAGATTTGTGTATGATCTTCGAAAATACGATCATGTATCTAGCTATGTACGGTAAATTATCGGATGCAACCTTCGTTGCTTTTTTTCGCTACAAGTGTTTGGTTTTACTTGTCAAAATTTTAAAAAATAAAACGCCCTTGAACCGTTTTCAAACGTTAAACTTGTGGGAGTTGATATAAAGTAACGGGTGGGAGAAGTACATAGAAGTCGGTTAACATGGTTCTGTAACGCCCACAATTGACCGAAACCTTGTTCCCAGCCTCATTTTCGAAGAAAAATGGTCCAATGATGCCACCACTCCACAATCCGCACCAAAATGTGACTCTCTCTTTGGGTGCATTGGCTTCTCTACAGTAACGTGCGGGTTTTCCGAGCCTCAGATGCGGCAATTTTATTTGTTAACATAGCTACCGAGATGGAAATGTGCCTCTTCAGACAAGATTATTTTTCGCCCAAATCACTTTGGAAATAGATTTTCATTATTTCCCAACGGTGTTCAAGCGTAAGGCGACTCATATCGTTCCTCGGGCGTATAATACTGACTTTCTGTCAAGATTTCGAGCGGGAAACAGCTGTCAGTGTCAAAATAACCTATGATTTAAAAAGGAACCACTAGATGGCCCACCCTTAAGCTGGCCATAAACGACGACCATGCTCGCCGAACATGCTCGTTTGCTTTACCCCATAGACGACGAACATATTTGGCGAACATTCATTTCTTGTTGATTCTTCAAAGCGTAAACATGTGCGAAAAAGAAAAACAAGTGGTTACACTTATGATGATTCATTTCTTCCGCGATGTGAACCCCCTGATATACGCAGAAAATATGAGAATTGCTCGCGAACATGCCCATAGACGACGAACATCGAAGGAAACGAACACGAGAAAATCTAAAAAAAAAAGCGGAAGCACTCAACGTTAAACTTAAAATTAAAAGTCCTTTATTCAATATAATACCGCTTTAATCAGTGGCGATTCCTCTCAGTTAGCAGGTTTATCGCCGCTAAACCAAGAATTTAAATGAATAAATTGTATGATGTACTTTTTATTTTCAAAAAGTAACAAATGGCAATGTTGAAATAATGATAATGATTTCATACAATAATCAATACTATAAATACAAAAAACTACCCACCTACCCACCTACCTACCTACCTACCTACACTGAGAGAAGGAATCGTTTGCGGCAAACGTAAAAATTGCCCAAACGACTTATTCGTTTGCCAGCCAGTTTTGACAGTTCGTTTGCAGCGAACTCTTAAATTCGTTTGAGACAAACAATTCATTCTGTTGTAGCAAAATTCTATCGTTTGTTTCAAACGAATAGAGTGTTCGTGTCAAACGAATGTAGTGTTTCTGTCAGACGAATAATGGTGTTTTGTAAACATATTTACTGTTTGTGGCAAACGAATGGTGCCTTTAGAGTAAACGTTAATACTTTAACGACAAGCGAATGGGTCAATTGTTATAGAAGATCAAAGTGGTTATGACAAATGAATAACACCGTTTGTTGCTAATGACTTGTACGTTTGTCACAATCAATACAGTGACTGCTGGTTTTCCCTTAATTCTGAAATTATATTATATTATTTTAATTGAAAAACATGTCAAGCTTTACTTACCTGGATTTGAACTGGTATCCTTTCGTATCGAGAGCGAGCATGCATCCACTGAGCTAATTTCCAACATAAAATCATCCGGCAAAATGTTAATCAGTTGAAAACTTCACACATTTTCCCTTTATTTAGTTGAGCAGAGGAAATGTACTGATTAAGAAATGGGGCTTAGACAATTTCATGTATTTTAATTATTTTAACTGTGATTAATTATTTAAACTATGACGAGGACGACCGAAGTATGTAAAATATTGGGTCAGTTTTTGTTTTAAACTATTACTACGTAGATGTGCTCCTAGGACTGAATCAAAACTTTTAAGAAAATCGTTTTGTTTAACACAATAATTGTTTTTATGCGTTGTAAATTAATTATATATTGATGGAAACCCAACATGTGCTTTGAATAAGTATTCAATGTTTATATTTTTATCATTTTAACTTCATTATTACAACAAAAAAAAAAAGTTGGGCACCAGCAGGGATTGAACCGGCAACCCTCGGGTCTATGCTATACCTGGAGTAAAATGTTCCATTCTCTAATCATATGGATTTAGTACGATACTAAAAAGATGTGATTTTAACTTTAGTAAAATGTAAACGATTTAACATCGTACTTAATCATCTAAAATTTTGCACCATTGTTTTTCGAAATGAACAACGGAGATGTAGGTTATTGTTATTAATTTTTAAAATTGAACTTTTATTTTGAATGTAATTATTTCAACAATTATTTTTAATGCAAAGATTTTTAAACTAGCATTTATTTTATTTTTTAAGGCAAATATTTTCGAATTTTGACTTTGCTATTTTTTAAAGCAACAAACATGTTTTCAATTGAAATTTGATTTTTTGTACAAGTAGTGCTGAACTTCAGAACAATACCAAATTGATAAAGCAAAACATGTATTGAAACGTACCCAATGCTTGCCCTATAGATTACCTGAAATTGGTTAGATAGTAATTAAAGAAATAAAATACTTTTTCCAAATAGGGAATTTATTGCTGCAAGCGAATTTCTTTTAAACAAACCTCAAATCAAAAATTCTTTCGCCTCAAAAGCATGAAATGTTAACCACAAGCATTAAGTTAATATGTAAAAATATGATTTAAAAATATATACCCTGCAATCATTCAATCGTTTGCTACAAATTAGTTTACTTTCTACAAATTAACTATTTGTCCCAAATGTTCGATTCATTAGTTGCAAACAATTGTAATTTATATAGTAAACGTAAAACTTTTTGCAGCAAACTGCATTTCAAAAGCTTAATTCGCAATCGATACATTCGTTTGCCATAAACAATTACACTTGCTTGCAAACATCATGTCGTTTGAATTTGGGAAACGCTGTCATTTACCTTAATAAACCCAGGCAAATTGAGATCCGAACGAATGGGTTATTGTTAATATGTTTGATACAATGGAATTACTTTCTGTGGTGCCTGCAATACAATTGCTACAAATGAAATACGTTTGCAGGGATTGTATAACATTTCCAGCAAATGTATTACAATTAAAGCAAACGAAATTCGTTATTCGCAAACGCAAAAAAAAATATTAATTTTCTCAGTGTACCTACCTATTTTCAAATCATATTTTCCTTCACACAACACAAAACTCCCATCTTCCTATCTGCCTCAGCGTTACAATATGCGATACCAAAACCAAATTCTCTACAAAGAGCATTGAAATAATTAAAAAAAAAAATAGATACCTACCTAACCTACCCCCATATTGTTCTCAATTATATTTTCCTGCAGACACACAACATTAAACTCTCATAGAACAAGTCTCCCTTGAAACATTTTAGCTTGCAACATCTGCGCTGCACAATTTCATACAATTTTTAATAATATCTATACAAATTACAAATACAAGCACAAATACAATACAATCTAGAATACAAGAGCGTTTGAGATTGAGATTGAGTTCTTTTAGCACAGTGAATAATTACACAAAAAAAAGTGCTAAATTCGCAAAGCGCGATGTAGTTCTGCATTTTTGATATGTTGTTGGGGCATGTTAGAGTAGTATATAGCCAAGTTTGCAGCAACAGTGAAAAAAACGCTAAAATCATCCCTTTTTTCCGACAATTTCCTTTATAACTTTGGAAATATGCAACTTATGAAAAAACCGTCCACTATAAACTTGTTTTTTATAAAATTTTCTACAAAACAACATCAATTTTAAATGCATGTTATATTTGTGTTGCTATCTAACCATGAATTAAAAAAAAATCTGAAAAAACTAAGTAAATTTGAAGAACTCAAAAAATATGTCAAAAATTGTCCAATTCTTCTAAAAATTTGGAATCAAATAGTCTAGACTCTAGAGTATCACAAGACGAAATTCGATCCAAATCGGTGAAATAGTTTTGGCAAGAAATATGATGCTAACTAAGTGCAACACAATTATGATGCAAACATTGCGGTGGTCAAAGTAGGACACTTAAGTTGGCACTGATTTTTGTACACGTACTTAGGACCATAAAATCATGAAATATAGTTATAAAAGATGTTAACATCTTTTTTTAAGCCAAGTGAACAGTTTTTGGAACTTTTAAATTCAGTACCAAAGTTGCTTAAAAAAAGATATAAATATTATAACTATATTTTATGATAATAATTCTTCGTGACTTAGCAGCATATATGGTCAACTCATTGAAAGGAAATAAACTAAAACTTAGAATTTATATTTAACTTGTTTTGTAGGTTAGAATTATTTAAAATATTTTGAATTATTATTCAAAATATAATAAATATAGTTTGAAATATTTATTATTATTCGAACTTTTGATTTAAAAAAAAACGTCTTTTTCAAGACATTTCTTAATATTAAAAAGAATAATAGTTGCGTTCAAAAACCAAAATACAACCAAAAGAGGATTCAACCTTGATATTATTTTTATAAGAAAAAAATTTGTAAGTACATATCTTATAATTTTTAAAAATTGAAGCTATAAAATATTAATAACTATGTTTTTGAGACCTGAAGAAAAACGTAACCACGAAGCGAATTTATGTATCGATAAATTTTTAAACTTTTATTTTATACCTATAATTTATTAACGTTTTTTTATTAATTGTCGTTATCAATCAAATTAAAAAAAAGTATGATTTTTTTTTATTTTAACCTGCCCAGACCACCTAGCTCAACCAATACTAAGGACCAGGAATCGCCACTGGCTTTAATGGGACTTTATTATTTATAAAAGCAAAAAATAATAATATAATTCAAAGGTTGTTAAGTTTTGAACATAAAATGTATACTTCTTTTTTTTAAAGCAAATTTATTTATGATCATAGAATATTTCTTTGTCTCGAGATCATTTCGCTTTAATGGCGCATATAAATGAAAGTTTTATAGAATTCATAAAATATAAAATTAAAATAATTTAAATAATTTAAAAGTTTATTAATTACAAATTATATGTTAACTTCTTTTTTTTAAGAAAATTATCTTTGATCACAAAATATTTAATTGACTCGAGATCATTTCGCTTTAATTGCACATATAAAAGAAAATTTTCATAAAAGAAAATCATAATTAAGCACAAAACTCACGAAGTCCTCAACTTTAAATTCGTAAGCCACCACCCACCTCCTGATGCATAAACATTTACAGTTGACAATGCAATTTGCAGACACACATACAAAAAAACACAACACGGAACACACAAGTGTTATTATGAACTTTTCTGCCCCTTTGACAATGAAACTGAACTCATTTACAGTCAGAAAAAGAAAACAACTGCTCATATCTCTCCTTACCTGCTCTGCTTTCATTCTTAACTTTTTATGTGAACGGCAAGAAATTAAAAAAATGTACTTCCAATGAACAAGAATGCCTAGCTGGTACGCATTCCAAATATTTGTTAGCAAGCACTTTCGTGCGTGTACCTATAATGGGGTGATATTGTGCATTCCCAGTGCTTGGAATTGAAGGGATATTATGAGCTTTTGTAGTTTTAGTTAACATTTTTATTCTGAATGACTTTTACAATGAGAGTTTATTAATTTACAGAAGAGATTAAATGAAATTCGATTAGGTCAGTTTCGAGTTAATAATTCTTTGCTAAAATCGTATAATTTTTTGAATTATTTAACGGAAGCACTCATTCCACTCAATAAAAAAAAAATTTAATATTTTTTATTTTATTGGTTGAAATCGGTTAGGTCATTAACGAGACATTTTAAAGCCAAAATATTGATTCTATGACAGATAGCGTAAATATTTACTATATTTTTAACAGTAACTCGTTTTTTTTTAATAACCATATCAATATCAGTTAATAAATGTTTGTATATTGGTTGTATGTTATGTATACGTATACCGTTATTTTTGGAGCTACAAAAAATTTTAGTGTAAATTATTATCTCGAGTTCCGTTTTTTTTGTACGTATCCAAAACTTGCCCTTTAATACCTAATCGCAAGTAAAAATTATTTTATTTACAGCATACTTAGCATAGAATTTTTTTCATGTATTCTGAAAACTATCAAAATTATTATTTGTTCCATAGTGCAAGTTAAGGTTTCGTGTCAAAAAAAAAAATTGACTTTTTAATCAAAACTAACATTATGATTATGGGGAATCCCAAGGATTTATCTTAGCATCCTGAGGTACATAGAGCTAGAGCCTAAACGGTTTGATGGATTTACGGTGTGATTTATGGGCATGTGATTTCCTTGACGCAAAATTCAAATCTTTGGCTTAACACATCTAGAACGGGTAGCTACCATACAAGGATTTCGGTCGTATCAAGTTTTCTCAAAAACGGATTTAAGATTTTTGATTAAACTGTGTACATATAATTCCTAGAATAGTTTCATTGCACTTGTTTTTGTCAAAAAAATCGAAGAACAGATATAAAATGTTGTGTATTTTTTTAGCCAATTCGACTTTATTTGTACTTGGTTTAGTTGATTTAGTCATGTCCAGTGTTGCCAGAAACACCGATTTATCGTAATTCTCCCGATTTTTAGACCTATTTCTGATACACCGATTTTTGATCTTAATATGACACTTTTCCCCGATTTTCAATGTTTCATAGTATCTGCAATTTACTTTATTTATAATTTTACTAAAAATTTGCACACTTTTTAATCTGGCTTTGTCTAACTTAAAATATCAGATCATCCCAGAGCCATTCCAATTTTTAAAAACTCAAATTTTTGATTTTTTTTTTTGCGCCAATCGTTTGTGATTCATTTGTGACTGTTTGTGACAGCAATAAAAAGTGTTGTGACTCGCTAGTTATTAAGTTATTAACAAATCAAAAAAATGTACCAGTTAGCCATTTTTTTTTTGAAAACTGTAGTAGTATAGACTTTTTTACACTCAATCGATCAGGAATGTTTGTGACTTCTGAATATATCAATAAAATCGTTTGTGACAACGTAGTTTTCGAGAAAAATTAGAAAAACTGATTTCAGTTCACCACACTTTCATTTTGTTTATTGCTATGGGCGGAGATATGCATAGGCTAGTGCTGGTGTATGTGTACCGTGATTCATGATGCCGAGGTAAGTTATTATGCTTTGAGGTGAGCAACATGCTGCAATGATAACTCAGTATAAAAGATTAATTTTAAAAATAAAACAGTGTTGTTCCCACTTCAAAGATGGGAAATGGATTTTGAATTATGAATTTATTAACAAAAAAACAGGCTCTAGCCATAGAGCTTGTATAATGTTCTACTTCATTAGATTGAAATTTTTTTAAGAAATTTCGAATTTACCAATAAAATCGTTTGTGGCTACCTAGATTGTTTGTGACACCCTATTTTCCGAAAACTCGTTTTTCAATGGAATTAGTATAAATTTAAACCAGCCATTACGAGTTTTTGGAAAATAGTCTGTCACAAACAAACTTGGTTGTCCCAAACGATTTCCTTAGTAAATTCCAATTAAATAAACAATTTTCAAGGTAATGATTACAAAGGAGAATGGGCAAAGTGGTCTACCCACTCAACAGTAATGTGTTGTATGTCGTTGAAAAGGTAATTTTACTGACTTCATTTCATTGTATGATCATTAAGCTCTTACCTATGGGGTTCGTGAGATATTCGGAATCAAAGCACCGAAAAAGACAATAATGCATTTCTTCATTGGTAGTGTCTCCTCATACCTACATTAATCTGTGTTACATCGTTGAAAAGATAATTTTGTGTACTCGATTTTTGTATATAGCCGTGAAGACGTAGATCATAGGGTGCAAGAGATATGTGGGCATACAAATCGGCAAATATAACAACAATGCAATTCTTCATTTGGTACTGGTCTACCGGCTCAACAGTAATGAGTCATACGTCGTTGTAAAGGTTATGGCATTTGCTTCATTTCATTATATGGCAGTTAAGCTCTAAGCCATGGGGTTCGTAAGATATTCGGCTCTTAAGCACACAAAACAGCAATAATGCAATTCTGCATTGGTAACTTATCAACCAAGTCAACAACTATGAGTCATGTGTCGTTGAAAAGGCTGTTGCGTGAACTTCTTTTTATTATATGACCGTTAAAGTGTAAATAATGGGATTCGAGAGATATGTGCCAAAAACGCTGAAAAGTGCAGTAATGCAATTCCGCACTGGTAGCTGGTCTTTCAACTCAACAGAAATCTCTCTTATATCTTTGAAAACGCTATTGCATGTACTTCATTTTGCAATATGCCGTTTAGCTGTAGACCGTGGGGTTCAAGAGGTATTTGGCCAGCAAAATAGGCAAATATAACAAAAATGCACATCTTCATTGGGTACTGGTCTACCAACTCAACAGTGATGAGTCATACGTCGTTGAAAAGCTTATGGTATCTGCTTCATTTCATTATAAATATACCTTTGCGTGCACGCATACGTTTGCGTGCACGCATACCTTTGCGTGCACGCATACGTTTGCCTGCACGCATACCTTTGCGTGCACGCATACCTTTGCGTGCACGCATACGTTTGCGTGCACGCATACCTTTGCGTGCACGCATACGTTTGCGTGCACGCATACCTTTGCGTGCACGCATACGTTTGCGTGCACGCATACGTTTGCGTGCACGCATACGTTCGCGTGCACGCATACGTTTGCGTGAACGCATACCTTTGCGTGCACGTATACGTTTGCGTGAACGCATACGTTTGCGTGCACGCATACGTTTGCGTGCACGCATACGTTTGCGTGAACGCATACCTTTGCGTGCACGCATACCTTTGCGTGCACGCACAACTTTGAGTGCACGCATACGTTCGCGTGCACGCATACGTTTGCGTGCACGCATACGTTTGCGTGCACGCATACGTTTGCGTTCACGCATACGTTTGCGTTCACGCATACGTTTGCGTGCACGCATACGTTTGCGTGCACGCATACGTTTGCGTGAACGCATACCTTTGCGTGCACGCATTCCTTTGCGTGGACGCATACGTTTGCGTGCACGCATACGTTCGCGTGCATGCATACGTTTGCGTGAACGCATACCTTTGCGTGCACGCATACGTTTGCGTGCACGCATACCTTTGCGTGCACGCATACCTTTGCGTGCACGCATACCTTAGCGTGCACGCATACGGTGCGTGCACGCATACGTTTGCGTGCACGCATACCTTTGCGTGCGCATACGTTTGCGTGCACGCATACCTTTGCGTGCACGCATTCCTTTGCGTGCACGCATACGTTTGCGTGCACGCATACGTTCGCGTGCACGCATACGTTTGCGTGAACGCATACCTTTGCGTGCACGCATACGTTTGCGTGCACGCATACGTTTGCGTGCACGCACACCTTTGAGTGCACGCATACGTTTGCGTGCACGCATACGTTTGCGTGCACGCATACGTTCGCGTGCACGCATACGTTTGCGTGAACGCATACCTTTGCGTGCACGCATACCTATGCGTTTGCGTGAACGCATACCTTTGCGTGCACGCATACGTTTGCGTGCACTCATACGTTTGCGTGCACGCATACCTTTGCGTGCACGCACACCTTTGAGTGCACGCATACGTTTGCGTGCACGCATACGATCGCGTGCACGCATACGTTTGCGTGCACGCATACGATCGCGTGCACGCATACGTTTGCGTGAACGCATACCTTTGCGTGCACGCATACGTTTGCGTGCACGCATACGTTTGCGTGCACGCATACGATCGCGTGCACGCATACGTTTGCGTGAACGCATACCTTTGCGTGCACGCATACGTTTGCGTGCACGCATACGTTTGCGTGCACGCATAGGTTTGCGTGCACGCATAGGTTTGCGTGCACGCATACCTTTGCGTGCACGCATACCTATGCGTTTGCGTGAACGCATACCTTTGCGTGCACGCATACGTTTGCGTGCACTCATACGTTTGCGTGCACGCATACCTTTGCGTGCACGCACACCTTTGAGTGCACGCATACGTTTGCGTGCACGCATACGTTCGCGTGCACGCATACGTTTGCGTGAACGCATACCTTTGCGTGCACGCATACGTTTGCGTGCACGCATACCTTAGCGTGCACGCATACGTTTGCGTGCACGCATACGTTTGCGTGCACGCATAGGTTTGCGTGCACGCATACGTTTGCGTGCACGCATACCTTTGCGTGCACGCATTCCTTTGCGTGGACGCATACGTTTGCGTGCACGCATACGTTCGCGTGCATGCATACGTTTGCGTGAACGCATACCTTTGCGTGCACGCATACGTTTGCGTGCACGCACACCTTTGAGTGCACGCATACGTTTGCGTGCACGCATACGTTTGCGTGCACGCATACGATCGCGTGCACGCATACGTTTGCGTGAACGCATACCTTTGCGTGCACGCATACGTTTGCGTGCACGCATACGTTTGCGTGCACGCATACGTTTGCGTGCACGCATATGTTTACGTGCACGCATACGTTCGCGTGCACGCATATGTTTGCGTGAACGCATACGTTTGCGTGAACGCATACCTTTGCGTGCACGCATACGTTTGCGTGCACGCATACCTTTGCGTGCACGCATTCCTTTGCGTGGACGCATACGTTTGCGTGCACGCATACGTTCGCGTGCATGCATACGTTTGCGTGCACGCATACGTTTGCGTGAACGCATACCTTTGCGTGCACGCATACGTTTGCGTGCACGCATACCTTAGCGTGCACGCATACGTTTGCGTGCACGCATAGGTTTGCGTGCACGCATACCTTTGCGTGCACGCATACCTATGCGTTTGCGTGAACGCATACCTTTGCGTGCACGCATACGTTTGCGTGCACTCATACGTTTGCGTGCACGCATACCTTTGCGTGCACGCACACCTTTGAGTGCACGCATACGTTTGCGTGCACGCATACGTTTGCGTGCACGCATACGTTCGCGTGCACGCATACGTTTGCGTGAACGCATACCTTTGCGTGCACGCATACGTTTGCGTGCACGCATACCTTAGCGTGCACGCATACGTTTGCGTGCACGCATACGTTTGCGTGCACGCATACGTTTGCGTGCACGCATACGTTTGCGTGCACGCATACGTTTACGTGCACGCATACGTTCGCGTGCACGCATACGTTTGCGTGAACGCATACGTTTGCGTGCACGCATACCTTTGCGTGCACGCATACGTTTGCGTGCACGCATACGATCGCGTGCACGCATACGTTTGCGTGAACGCATACCTTTGCGTGCACGCATACGTTTGCGTGCACGCATACGTTTGCGTGCACGCATACGATCGCGTGCACGCATACGTTTGCGTGAACGCATACCTTTGCGTGCACGCATACGTTTGCGTGCACGCATACGTTCGCGTGCACGCATACGTTTGCGTGAATGCATACCTTCGCGTGCACGCATACGTTTGCGTGCACGCATACCTATGCGTTTGCGTGAACGCAAACCTTTGCGTGCACGCATACGTTTGCGTGCACTCATACGTTTGCGTGCACGCATACCTTTGCGTGCACGCACACCTTTGAGTGCACGCATACGTTTGCGTGCACGCATACGTTTGCGTGCACGCATACGATCGCGTGCACGCATACGTTTGCGTGAACGCATACGTTTGCGTGCACGCATACGTTTGCGTGCACGCATACGTTTGCGTGCACGCATATGTTTACGTGCACGCATACCTTTGCGTGCACGCATACGTTTGCGTGCACGCATACCTTAGCGTGCACGCATACGTTTGCGTGCACGCATAGGTTTGCGTGCACGCATACCTTTGCGTGCACGCATACCTATGCGTTTGCGTGAACGCATACCTTTGCGTGCACGCATACGTTTGCGTGCACTCATACGTTTGCGTGCACGCATACCTTTGCGTGCACGCACACCTTTGAGTGCACGCATACGTTTGCGTGCACGCATACGTTTGCGTGCACGCATACGTTCGCGTGCACGCATACGTTTGCGTGAACGCATACCTTTGCGTGCACGCATACGTTTGCGTGCACGCATACGTTTGCGTGCACGCATACGATCGCGTGCACGCATACGTTTGCGTGAACGCATACCTTTGCGTGCACGCATACGTTTGCGTGCACGCATACGTTTGCGTGAACGCATACCTTTGCGTGCACGCATACGTTTGCGTGCACGCATACCTTAGCGTGCACGCATACGTTTGCGTGCACGCATACGTTTGCGTGCACGCATACGTTTGCGTGCACGCATACGTTTACGTGCACGCATACCTATGCGTTTGCGTGAACGCATACCTTTGCGTGCACGCATACGTTTGCGTGCACTCATACGTTTGCGTGCACGCATACCTTTGCGTGCACGCACACCTTTGAGTGCACGCATACGTTTGCGTGCACGCATACGTTTGCGTGCACGCATACGATCGCGTGCACGCATACGTTTGCGTGAACGCATACCTTTGCGTGCACGCATACGTTTGCGTGCACGCATACGTTTGCGTGCACGCATACGTTTGCGTGCACGCATACGTTTGCGTGCACGCATATGTTTACGTGCACGCATACCTTTGCGTGCACGCATACGTTTGCGTGCACGCATACCTTAGCGTGCACGCATACGTTTGCGTGCACGCATAGGTTTGCGTGCACGCATACCTTTGCGTGCACGCATACCTATGCGTTTGCGTGAACGCATACCTTTGCGTGCACGCATACGTTTGCGTGCACTCATACGTTTGCGTGCACGCATACCTTTGCGTGCACGCACACCTTTGAGTGCACGCATACGTTTGCGTGCACGCATACGTTTGCGTGCACGCATACGTTCGCGTGCACGCATACGTTTGCGTGAACGCATACCTTTGCGTGCACGCATACGTTTGCGTGCACGCATACCTTAGCGTGCACGCATACGTTTGCGTGCAGGCATACGTTTGCGTGCACGCATACGTTTGCGTGCACGCATACGTTTGCGTGCACGCATACGTTTACGTGCACGCATACGTTCGCGTGCACGCATACGTTTGCGTGAACGCATACGTTTGCGTGCACGCATACCTTTGCGTGCACGCATACGTTTGCGTGCACGCATACGATCGCGTGCACGCATACGTTTGCGTGAACGCATACCTTTGCGTGCACGCATACGTTTGCGTGCACGCATACGTTTGCGTGCACGCATACGATTGCGTGAACGCATACCTTTGCGTGCACGCATACGTTTGCGTGCACGCATACGTTTGCGTGCACGCATACGTTTGCGTGCACGCAAAGGTATGCGTTCACGCAAACGTATGCGTGCACGCGATCGTATGCGTGCACGCAAACGTATGCGTGCACGCAAAGGTATGCGTGCACGCAAACGTATGCGTTCACGCAAACGTATGCGTGCACGCGAACGTATGCGTGCACGTAAACGTATGCGTGCACGCAAACGTATGCGTGCACGCAAACGTATGCGTGCACGCGATCGTATGCGTGCACGCAAACGTATGCGTGCACGCAAACGTATGCGTGCACGCAAAGGTATGCGTTCACGCAAACGTATGCGTGCACGCGAACGTATGCGTGCACGTAAACGTATGCGTGCACGCAAACGTATGCGTGCACGCAAACGTATGCGTGCACGCAAACGTATGCGTGCACGCAAACGTATGCCTGCACGCAAACGTATGCGTGCACGCTAAGGTATGCGTGCACGCAAACGTATGCGTGCACGCAAAGGTATGCGTTCACGCAAACGTATGCGTGCACTCAAAGGTGTGCGTGCACGCAAAGGTATGCGTGCACGCAAACGTATGAGTGCACGCAAACGTATGCGTGCACGCAAAGGTATGCGTTCACGCAAACGCATAGGTATGCGTGCACGCAAAGGTATGCGTGCACGCAAACCTTAGCGTGCACGCATACGTTTGCGTGCACGCATACGTTTGCGTGCACGCATACGTTTGCGTGCACGCATACGTTTACGTGCACGCATACGTTCGCGTGCACGCATACGTTTGCGTGAACGCATACGTTTGCGTGCACGCATACCTTTGCGTGCACGCATACGTTTGCGTGCACGCATACGTTTGCGTGCACGCATACGTTTGCGTGCACGCATACGTTTGCGTGCACGCATACCTTTGCGTGCACGCATTCCTTTGCGTGGACGCATACGTTTGCGTGCACGCATACGTTCGCGTGCATGCATACGTTTGCGTGAACGCATACCTTTGCGTGCACGCATACGTTTGCGTGCACGCACACCTTTGAGTGCACGCATACGTTTGCGTGCACGCATACGTTTGCGTGCACGCATACGATCGCGTGCACGCATACGTTTGCGTGAACGCATACCTTTGCGTGCACGCATACGTTTGCGTGCACGCATACGTTTGCGTGCACGCATACGTTTGCGTGCACGCATACGTTTGCGTGCACGCATATGTTTACGTGCACGCATACGTTCGCGTGCACGCATATGTTTGCGTGAACGCATACGTTTGCGTGAACGCATACCTTTGCGTGTACGCATACGTTTGCGTGCACGCATACCTTTGCGTGCACGCATTCCTTTGCGTGGACGCATACGTTTGCGTGCACGCATACGTTCGCGTGCATGCATACGTTTGCGTGAACGCATACCTTTGCGTGCACGCATACGTTTGCGTGCACGCACACCTTTGAGTGCACGCATACGTTTGCGTGCACGCATACGTTTGCGTGCACGCATACGATCGCGTGCACGCATACGTTTGCGTGAACGCATACCTTTGCGTGCACGCATACGTTTGCGTGCACGCATACGTTTGCGTGCACGCATACGTTCGCGTGCACGCATACGTTTGCGTGAACGCATACCTTTGCGTGCACGCATACGTTTGCGTGCACGCATACGTTTGCGTGCACGCACACCTTTGAGTGCACGCATACGTTTGCGTGCACGCATACGTTTGCGTGCACGCATACGTTCGCGTGCACGCATACGTTTGCGTGAACGCATACCTTTGCGTGCACGCATACGTTTGCGTGCACGCATACGTTTGCGTGCACGCATACGTTTGCGTGCACGCATACGTTTACGTGGACGCATACGTTCGCGTGCACGCATATGTTTGCGTGAACGCATACGTTTGCGTGCACGCATACGTTTGCGTGCACGCATATCTTTGCGTGAACGCATACCTTTGCGTGCACGCATACGTTTGCGTGCACGCATACCTTTACGTGCACGCATACGTTTGCGTGCACGCATACGTTTGCGTTCACGCATACGTTTGCGTGCACGCATACGTTTGCGTGCACGCATACGTTTGCGTGCACGCATACGTTTGCGTGAACGCATACCTTTGCGTGCACGCATACGTTTGCGTGCACGCATACGTTTGCGTGCACGCATACGTTTGCGTTCACGCATACGTTTGCGTGCACGCATACGTTTGCGTGAACGCATACCTTTGCGTGCACGCATACGTTTGCGTGCACGCATACCTTAGCGTGCACGCATACGTTTGCGTGCACGCATAGGTTTGCGTGCACGCATACCTTTGCGTGAACGCATACCTTTGCGTGCACGCATACGTTTGCGTGCACTCATACGTTTGCGTGCACGCATACCTTTGCGTGCACGCACACCTTTGAGTGCACGCATACGTTTGCGTGCACGCATACGTTTGCGTGCACGCATACGTTCGCGTGCACGCATACGTTTGCGTGAACGCATACCTTTGCGTGCACGCATACGTTTGCGTGCACGCATACCTTAGCGTGCACGCATACGTTTGCGTGCACGCATACGTTTGCGTGCACGCATAGGTTTGCGTGCACGCATACGTTTGCGTGCACGCATACGTTTGCGTGCACGCATACGTTTGCGTGCACGCATACGTTTACGTGCACGCATACGTTCGCGTGCACGCATACGTTTGCGTGAACGCATACGTTTGCGTGCACGCATACCTTTGCGTGCACGCATACCTTTGCGTGCACGCATACGTTTGCGTGCACGCATACGTTTGCGTGCACGCATACCTTTGCGTGCACGCATTCCTTTGCGTGGACGCATACGTTTGCGTGCACGCATACGTTCGCGTGCATGCATACGTTTGCGTGAACGCATACCTTTGCGTGCACGCATACGTTTGCGTGCACGCACACCTTTGAGTGCACGCATACGTTTGCGTGCACGCATACGTTTGCGTGCACGCATACGATCGCGTGCACGCATACGTTTGCGTGAACGCATACCTTTGCGTGCACGCATACGTTTGCGTGCACGCATACGTTTGCGTGCACGCATACGTTTGCGTGCACGCATATGTTTATATGCACGCATACGTTCGCGTGCACGCATATGTTTGCGTGAACGCATACGTTTGCGTGCACGCATACGTTTGCGTGCACGCATATCTTTGCGTGAACGCATACCTTTGCGTGCACGCATACGTTTGCGTGTACGCTTACCTTTGCGTGCACGCACACCTTTGAGTGCACGCATACGTTTGCGTGCACGCATACGTTTGTGTGCACGGATACGTTCGCGTGCACGCATACGTTTGCGTGCACGCATACGTTTGCGTGCACGCATACGTTTGCGTGCACGCAAAGGTATGCGTGCACGCAAAGGTATGCGTGCACGCAAAGGAATGCGTGCAGGCAAAGGTATGTGTGCACGCAAAGGTATGCGTGCACGCAAAGGTATGCGTGCACGCAAAGGTATGCGTGCACGCAAAGGTATGCGTGCACTCAAACGTATGCGTGCACTCAAACGTATGCGTGCACGCAAACGTATGCGTGCACGCAAACGTATGCGTGCACGCAAAGGTATGCGTTCACGCAAACGTATGCGTGCACGCAAACGTATGCGTTCACGCAAACGTATACGTGCACGCAAAGGTATGCGTTCACGCAAACGTATGCGTGCACGCGAACGTATGCGTGCACGCAAACGTATGCGTGCACGCAAAGGAATGCGTGCACGCAAAGGTATGCGTGCACGCAAACGTATGCGTGCACGCAAACGTATGCGTGCACGCAAACGTATGCGTGCACGCAAAGGTATGCGTGCACGCAAACGTATGCGTGCACGCAAAGGTATGCGTGCACGCAAACGTATGCGTGCACGCAAAGGTATGCGTGCACGCAAAGGTATGCGTGCAGGCAAACGTATGCGTGCACGCAAAGGTATGCGTGCACGCAAACGTATGCGTGCACGCAAACGTATGCGTGCACGCAAAGGTATATTTATAATGAAATGAAGCAGATACCATAAGCTTTTCAACGACGTATGACTCATCACTGTTGAGTTGGTAGACCAGTACCCAATGAAGATGTGCATTTTTGTTATATTTGCCTATTTTGCTGGCCAAATACCTCTTGAACCCCACGGTCTACAGCTAAACGGCGTATTGCAAAATGAAGTACATGCAATAGCGTTTTCAAAGATATAAGAGAGATTTCTGTTGAGTTGAAAGACCAGCTACCAGTGCGGAATTGCATTACTGCACTTTTCAGCGTTTTTGGCACATATCTCTCGAATCCCATTATTTACACTTTAACGGTCATATAATAAAAAGAAGTTCACGCAACAGCCTTTTCAACGACACATGACTCATAGTTGTTGACTTGGTTGATAAGTTACCAATGCAGAATTGCATTATTGCTGTTTTGTGTGCTTAAGAGCCGAATATCTTACGAACCCCATGGCTTAGAGCTTAACTGCCATATAATGAAATGAAGCAAATGCCATAACCTTTACAACGACGTATGACTCATTACTGTTGAGCCGGTAGACCAGTACCAAATGAAGAATTGCATTGTTGTTATATTTGCCGATTTGTATGCCCACATATCTCTTGCACCCTATGATCTACGTCTTCACGGCTATATACAAAAATCGAGTACACAAAATTATCTTTTCAACGATGTATCACAGATTAATGTAGGTATGAGGAGACACTACCAATGAAGAAATGCATTATTGTCTTTTTCGGTGCTTTGATTCCGAATATCTCACGAACCCCATAGGTAAGAGCTTAATGATCATACAATGAAATGAAGTCAGTAAAATTACCTTTTCAACGACATACAACACATTACTGTTGAGTGGGTAGACCACTTTGCCCATTCTCCTTTGTAATCATTACCTTGAAAATTGTTTATTTAATTGGAATTTACTAAGGAAATCGTTTGGGACAACCAAGTTTGTTTGTGACAGACTATTTTCCAAAAACTCGTAATGGCTGGTTTAAATTTATACTAATTCCATTGAAAAACGAGTTTTCGGAAAATAGGGTGTCACAAACAATCTAGGTAGCCACAAACGATTTTATTGGTAAATTCGAAATTTCTTAAAAAAATTTCAATCTAATGAAGTAGAACATTATACAAGCTCTATGGCTAGAGCCTGTTTTTTTGTTAATAAATTCATAATTCAAAATCCATTTCCCATCTTTGAAGTGGGAACAACACTGTTTTATTTTTAAAATTAATCTTTTATACTGAGTTATCATTGCAGCATGTTGCTCACCTCAAAGCATAATAACTTACCTCGGCATCATGAATCACGGTACACATACACCAGCACTATCTCCGCCCATAGCAATAAAAAAAAATGAAAATGTGGTGAACTGAAATCAGTTTTTCTAATTTTTCTCGAAAACTACGTTGTCACAAACGATTTCTGATCGATTGAGTGTAAAGAAATATATACTACTACAGTTTTCAAAAAAAAAAAATGGCTAATTGGTACATTTTGTTGATTTGTTAATAACTAAATATCTAGCGAGTCACAACACTTTTTATTGCTGTCACAAACGATTCACAAACGATTGGCATAAGAAAAATTTGAGTTTTTAAAAAGTAGAATGGCTATCTGGGATGATCTTAAAATATCCCATTTGAAATTTACCATCGTCATAATCCATAACATCGGTAATCAAAGCAATGTCTGCTTTTTGTTTGTTGAACACTCCCAAAGTCGCCTTGTTTGTTTGTAATGGCAAAAACTGTCTGATTATTGTGTTCAAAAAATTTAATAAAAATAAATATTTTAAAAGTAATTAAAATTAAGATGCTTTTGTACATAGCCGTTGCGGTTTATAAGAAATTCGAATCTTTGGAGTATTTGTTAGCTTATGTTTTACTTATTCATTTCTAAGCTAGCTAGGTGCTATAATCCCTAAATAATTAAGTTTCTTGTAAGCAAATGCCGCATAAAAGACTTTAATATATCAAGGGAAATATTTGTTATTAATTATTAAGTTTAACTCAATGGGTTCAAACAATATGAATTTAAATTAAAAGTCATAATAAAACAAATAAATATCAATTTTTATTTATTAACTTCCTTGTTCATAAAGAAAAAATAGTTATTTTAGCTCCCGTGTTTAGAGAAACTACACCATAGAATAAGAATGTTCCGGACTCAAATAAAGCAGTAAGCAATTGCCTTTATTTTGAGCCCAGAAAATTCTTATTCCGTGGTGTAGTTTTCTTAAACACGTGAGCTAAAATAACTATTTTTTCTTTATAAATATGGGTGTAAATGTAACAAGTACCTCCGAATAGAAATTATTTAATTTTAACATTACAATTTGTGTGCAAGCAATATTACCATGTCATAGGAAATCCGATGAAAAACACAATCTAAAATATTTATTTATTTCACTCATAGAGTAAGAATGGGGGCATTGAAAATGTCTTGCATTTGCTAGATAAAACAAAAACATGACTAATTGTTTGCACTGCAACAAAATTAAATAAATTAAAATTAAGTTGCAGCATGATATGTTATATAAGAAAACGATAATGTTAGTTGAATAGAAGAACTCCTTATTTTTATATAAATACACAATAAAAGTATATAATTCCATATCTTTTTGAATTTTTAAATTCTTGTAAAGAGTTAATTTTGACAACCTATCGCGATGCAATAAGGTACATTATAATTATTTAAATTTGGTAAGCTATTCATTTGTGAAAGCTATAAAAATAGTACTAGGTAACTGATGGCTGAACACAAGACTGTAACTTTAACCAAAAGTGCTCAGCTTTGTGTCATACCATACATTTCTTGCAACAACTAAAACGTTGTATTGTAGAGCCCTTCACAATTTTCATATCTTTTTACTTTGACAGTGATGTACAAGCTTCATCCACAGGTACCTACACCATTAGGCTTAACCATTTCCCAATGTGATTGGAAGGTCGAAGATTCAAGCGAATTATGTACCTCTTCCTATCATTACTAATTTTTTTGGCAAATATCATCTTGCCTCAATCTGTTATTCTACTTTTACTGACTATTGACTTTTTCCGACTTAATTGACTGCTTAACCTACCTTTAGCAAAAAGTTGAAGTTTTCTCAATTTTACACTGCACCGAATTTTGTTTGATGTTAATTACATCTACAAGTAACACTGGAACTTTTTTTTGTTTGTTATCGTCATTTTAATCTTTTTTTCTGTGCGCCAAACCAACTTTGCAGTCGGATAAAAGCACATTTTTTATTTCATCTTTATATGGCTATGAACGGGCTCGACTGTGACTGTTTTCTTCCTTTCGACTTCGTTAATTCAATTGTACTAGCTATCTTCAACTATACAAGTGAACCTACTGCTATTGATGTTCAGCCAGTTAATTCTTCCCATAAGAATAGTTTTTGTTGTTTGTTTCAGAACGTTTGGAGCTTTCAATAAGTGCACAGCTATGTTTGCTTAACATAAGCGCTTAATTGCTGACAAGAGAAATAGAAGATTGAAATCCTTCAGTATATATAAAGTAAGGAACGTTTTTATCTGTCAGATTGAGTGTCACAACAGCTTGTCTTTAATAACCACAATTCAAAAAGCATTAAATTTGAATTTTGTATTAGATTTCCAACTTTGTTATCTCTAGTTTATGTAAAGAATATGCCTAACAACGAATTTAAATTAATGATTTCTGAATAATTAAGTAAATTAGGTAGGTAAAAAGAAACATTAACTCAAATTGTTTTTAATTTTTTCGTAGTTTTCAAGAATTTGTAGATAGTATTTTTTTTTTTTTTGTAAATCTTAAGGGCAGTATTTGTAAACCTTAATCTGGAGGATCCGTTTACAATTTCGTAATTTACGAATTTATTTTATATTTATTCATTTTGCTCTTTTTAAATTAACCAACAAATTTTTTTCAACATTATCTTATACCTAAACGTAGGAGGTTTAAGTCAATAAGCTCTAATTTATTGAAACGACTATTAACTCAATCACATTTTTAGAATGAATTTGTTCAACATTTTCCGATTAAGTTTGCATACAAATTTAAGTCATCCCTGCTTTAATTTTTCACCTCATTCATAAAGATCTGATCTTTTTTGTTTGGAACACACCATCTTCAGAATTGGGTACAAGCACAGCCGCATTTGTAGGCTCTCATCTTCTACTGTACAGTACTTCTATTTTTCCAGTGGTTCGAGCTACGGAATAGATTTTTTCATTGAAACCCAAGAAAAAATAAAGTTAGGAACGATTATGCCTGTCCGATGCGGTGTCACAAAATGCTCATCTTTTTTAATCATAATTCAAAAAGAGAATAGGCTACCAACAATCTTAAATTACAACTTTTGTACCACATCAATTTTCCGTATAAAGTTTTGAATAATTAAGTGATGTAGGGAGGTACAAAAACATTAACTCAAATTGATTTTCATTTTTTTTCAAAGTTTCCATTCAATTGTTGATTGTTGTTTATTGTCAATTAATCTCTTATGTCTGGCTTAATGAATATGTCTGGCTTAATGAAGTATTTTAAAATCTTAATATTAAAGACTAGTTGGTTGCAGGACCACAAAGGCGCCCGTCGAACATATTATGTTAGTCAGGGCTGAGTGCAAATATGTATAAAATTTAGTTGACAAACTAAAAAAAGTTATTTTTTATTTTTTGTAAAAACGTTAATTTTTTTTTGTAGAAAAGCATTTTTTTTTTTGAAATAAATTATTAACTTTTTTGTAAAAAAGTTAATTTTTTTTGTAGGAAAGTTACATTTATTATTATATACGTAATAGTAAATAGGTTCAAAAATTTTGGAAATTCTACTGTGGTCGGTACCTATCCTGTGTGCTTTTCCTACCCACAACACTCTGTAAACACGCACTGTGACTGTACACAACATACCAACCGAAAATTCGATACTCAGCTGTACTGTAGTAGTGCTCTGCCTGTAGTCAATAGAAGACCTACAAACATATAGCTCATTATTTCTGTCATATTTTATTTTTCATTCTTTCATTATCTTCTTTGGTAGCACAAGGAAATTGAACAAGCACGACACATCGACCCAACCAACAATTCGATACCCTGCGATGTTCATTTTAATTTTGTTGGTAGCTTCTGTGGTAACACGAACCACATTTTTTGGCAAAATGCCCATACTACGCTTTTCATTTGTATTCATTTGTACTTTATTAATTTTGGTAACACCATAATTTGTGCAAAACGAGCCTATTTTCAATGTTAAAAACATTCAGAAAAAATTGGCAAAAAGCTAATCTTTGTCATGAGTTCTAAGGTTAAAAAAATGTCCCCGATTTACACCGATTTCTAATGTGGTAATCTCCCGATTTCAGAAAATATTTTCTGTCAACACTTGTCATGTCAGTATTTTTAAGTTAATGAAAAAATATTGGGGCATATTCATAGTCGCAGATAGACCCAGGTTTAACTAAACTACAGTTTAAGACAATTTTGGCTCAATGAAACAGACCGATTTTAATTACAAATTGTTGGTTTTATATTTGTATAAGATAATTAACTTGGTATACTACACAAATAGCTTCAAATACATATTTTGAAATGATAAAGTTAAAAAAATGGAAAATTCAACGAAACCAATGTTTAACTTAGACCCAGGTCTAAAATGACTATGAATACGCTCCATTGTGTTTAAATTTTGTATAAATCTTTTTTTCTAAATAAAAATAAAATCCATTTTATTTGTATCTTTTTTTTTAATTTTTTTTTTTTTTTTGTATTAAATCAATAAAATTTTAAATAATTATTTTGGCTAGCTTTAATTATTTTCTCGAGCCATTACTGAACGCCGTCGATTTGAAAAAAAATCACATTTACTTTATCATTTTTTATACTAAACCTGTTCCTGTTAAGGGAATCGTTTTGTTAACAACACAAGCAACCACAATTTTATACTCAATTTTCAACATTCCAAAACGCTCTTAAAAACTTGATTTATTTTTAAATAAAATCTGTATCAGTAGTTCCTTTCAATGAGATATGCCTTAATTAACCTTACATGATGCTTAAAAGTTACTTCACCTAAAACCTGAATATTGTCCAAGGAAAAATCTTTATTTTTTTATTTTTTTGTTTGTATTGGTTTCATAGGACATGTTTAACACTTCATTATTCACTTAAAGTATCAGTAAATGATTGATTATTATTAAATGAGTATCCGAAACATGTCACATATCAGCCAATTAAAGAAAATTTGCTTTTACACAAATGGAATCAGGCATAGGTAGCAGAATTTCTTTTTTCTCCAATTAACAAACCAGTGCAATTACCATTGCCATTATGTCGCTAACATCAAACGTTTAAAAGAGGTTTAGCTATGAAATACGATAATCATTTAAAGATGCTAGCTTAGAAAAAAGAAACAGTATTTTTTTACAATTATTTGTTCCCTCATATCGTAAGTCTCCCACCAAGGTAACTATCTACTTTCAATTTTTTATAACATGCTCAAGCTCACTTTCAATGTCAATGTTATTTAATGTGTTTTTTTTTTTGCGGAGGTACCTCTACCTCTAGTTAATCAACAAGATACTCTTCCATTTGTATATTTAAAAAAAAAGCCTTGTCTTGGTCGTCGTGCAGTATATTATTAAGAAACACGCAATGCAATCGCAATCATGCAGTTTGAAGTTGTAGTTGCAAGAGTCATTGCCGAATTATGCCAGTGACTATAAGAGACTCAAAGCTCTCAGGGGCCCCTTGAGATGACAATTATTTTTTTTTTTCTTTTGATTCCATGATTTAGTTATTTTTCAAAGTCTATAAGAAAGTAAAATGTAAAAATTAATAGTATCTAGTCAAGTTCTTACAATCTTTTACCTGCAGATAAATCAGAATCTGACATGAAAGCTGTAAAGAAATCTCCTTGTAAGTAAAAACATACATTAAACATCATACGTCTCCTCATACAGATATTAAGGTATATCAATTTAATTTGATTTTGGTGCTCAGAGTTGAATATGACAACTAACCGATATTTTGTCCATAGATTCTTAATAAAAACGACATATCAATTATTTCAACAGAAACAAGGTCAATTTAAATTCAAAAATGAATCAGCTGGCATAAAAATATTAAATAAAATAAAGAAATAACCTCACTTACGCAAATTTATAGTATATATTTTACAGAACAAGTGTAAAGCAGCATCCACATTATGTTGATCAGTAATGTTGAGTTGATGTGGACGTGTAAATCAACTCAGTTGATCAACTTTTGTTGACTGAAACGTAACCCCACTCAAATTGATAGAAATCATCAATGTTGATCAACAAAAGTGTCAAGTGTGGTCTTATTTGTATTGTTATTTAAAATTAAATGGACGTGGAAAATTGAGCGCGTAAATGAGTATTTCGATGGACACATGACAGTATTCACTTCAACACGTACACACTAGCATGTTGATCGACAATGTAAATCAACAATGTTGATCGGCATAATGTGAACGCTGCTAAAGATTTACATATTTAATTTATTTATCTAATTTAAGACTGTGAGATTTCAAGTCGAGAGTTTTAATGTCACGTTTTGTGTGCTAATCCGACCCTGGTAATTTCCAATCCATATATTCTTTCCCAAATGGTGATGGCTACATGTTCACTGTTCAGTGTTGCGGAAAAACTTGTCTTTTAACTTTTCATTTCACGCTGTTTTATGTATTTACTATGTAGTGAACCAGGGATCAGGGTCTTAGTTGTTTGAATAATAAAGTATAGGCGCTTTGTCAAACAATTGGTAATTTATCTAAGGTACAAAACCAGCGTTGCCAACCCGTTTAGTCAAAATTATGCCTCATTTGAATAATAACTTTTTCGATGAAATAATGGCTCACTGGATTTTTCTTTTAGTTTTTTAAGCAAAAATCAAAAATTAAACTGATTTTGTAACAAAATTCGGAATTTGCGATTGCAAACTTTTAGACAAAAGTAATAATGTTCAAATACTATTTTACCTAATTTTTTAAGAATGTTTTTACAAATTAGAAAAAAAAAACTTGCATAATTAATATTAAATCTAGTATACCTACGTATATTAAATAAAAAAAACCTTTTTTGGGAAAAATAAAACTTAAAGCCGCAAGCAGTGAAAAAAGGCCTAAAACGCATTAAAAATCCGGAGTTGGCATCGCTGCACACACCCGAAATATTAAGTAGGTACTTTAAACATTTTTCATATTTCATGTTTTCATTTTTACTTGCGATATACATACAGTTGCGGTCAAAATAATGGCAGTGTAACCTTAAATAAATATTCTAGTACAAACTAAAATATGAGCAAATAATTTCATCCCAGGGCAGACAAAAAGTTGAGATGCTCAAAGGCTTCACCCCACTTGACGGCTATACTGTTATAAAAAAGCAAATAAATGAGGAAACTTTCAGAAGTAATAATCTCCACGTCAGAAGCCCAAGAAAAGCTCCACTTTTGACAACAAAAAAAAACACACATTGCCAAAAGAATGCAGTTTCCGAATATCTTATGGACGGATGAAAATTCAATCGTCCTGTATGGCAGCTCTGATTTCTGTGAATATGTGCGACTCCCATCAAATGCTGAATATGTGCCTGGTTTACGTTAAAAGCCGTAAAACATCGTGGCTTGTGGCTCTAAGATAATGGTATGGGGATCTCATATTATGTTGTAGGACCGAATACCGAATAAATTGTGTAATGGAACAGCATGTATGTGTTGATATTATCCAGGGAACGATACTGCCTTACGCAGAGATGAAAATGTAAATCAGATGGGTCTTTAAACAAGACATTGACCGGAATCCAAAATAACTAAAAATAATTGTACCGACATACTAATTGTTTAGCCACATAAAAATACTATTTTTCTCAAAAAAGGCTCCATCGATTTTGTTAAAAATATTCAAATATTTAAAATAGAGAAAACCTACTTTTTTTTTTAATTTTATTAAAAAAAATGGTATTTTGGAAAACGGGTTTGTTATTGTTATTTTTATTTCTTTTAAACATTTTTGTAAGCCAAAAATTAAAAATAATCGTTTTAAATTTTAAAACATACCTTTGTATTTTGAAAATGACTATGTAAATTTTTAAAAATTGGTTCAAAATAATTTTTAATGATTTTCTAGAATGCTTGTAAGAAATCGTACTAAAAAATTCAAAAACAACGGTTCCTTCCATACAAATATTAAGAACCTGTTCAGAATCTTATTTTTCTTGAAAACGGATCAAAGAATTATGATAAAAGATGTGTGTTATTTGTTATTTAAGAACATTCTACTTTTAAATGAGAAAAGACATTTTTTTGCGTTTATATTAACAGTACTTCCCATAAAACCACTTTTCATATTTTCTTTTCAATAATACTGCACATCAAAATTAAAAAGAAAATCAAAATTGTTGTTTGAAAAATCAAGTTTTCAAAAACGGGTTGATGAAATTTCTTGAAATTAAATACACATAGAAATGTGTATATGAATAATAACTTTGAAGGACAATGGGCAAAGATGTATGGAGCGGTGGCTTAGCACAATTATGAACAGCCTTTATATCGTAGGTACACATTTATGCATTCATTTATGCAACCATTTTTCCAAATTCGCTGTGTGACCGAAGTTATTTGATTTTGAATAAAATTAGTTTTAGGGTCACAATTTCCTATTTCCTTAGTTTTTCTTTAATATTTTGTATATTTTCGGTTCGATTTAAGCCATTTTTTGAAATTAAGTTCTTTGAACCCATGACACACTACCTGAATCTTTATTCCGATAAGTGAGATACAAATTGATGTTTGTTAGTTGTTTTCCAGATATGATTTTGACATAAAAAATATTATTTACAAACTAATATTTGTATTTTTTACAAATTAAATAATCTAAAAACTGTTTTTTTTTTAATAAGATTGATACTTGCGACCACTTAACATAATTTAAAAAATCTGAAAAAAATCAGGTAGTGTGTCATGGGTTGAAAGAACTTAATTCCAAAAAATCGAACGAAAAATACACAAAATATTAAAGAAAAACTAACCTTTATACAAAATGATATAATTTCTGTCACACAGCGAATTTTTATTTAGCTCAAATACTAAAGCTACGAGAAGTACAAGAAGCACAAGAAGATTTAAATTTTTACTTTTCAATTATTTGGCAAATCTTTGGTTTTATTTATACATATGTATGTAGCTCTCTTCTTTTTTCTTTTTCTTTCTCTCTTCGTCATATTTTCTATTCTCTTTTGTTTTTTTTTTTTAATTAATTGTCTCGTTTTCTTTTTTTTTAATAATGGATAATGTAAATAGAATTATAGTTAATTTCACTCCAATTTATTAAATATCTCATATTCATTTTTGTATACAAATTTAAATAGAATTTAAAGTTTACTTAGTTCAATTCTAAAATATTTAAAAGGCTTTCAACAATTTATAAGACTCATGTCCTACTTTGTAGTAGCCCGTAGCGTAATGGTTAGTGCGTTCGACTGTCACGCTGGAGGTCTGGGATCGCTTCCCAGCCTCGTCCACCTAAAAACTAAAAAAGTTTTTTTTTTCAGGGCTACTGTCTCTTGCGAGGAATTGACAAATCCTCCAAGAGTATCACTTGTCACGAATAAGTGCTTCTCGTCTATCCGTTCGGATTCGGCATACAATTGTAGGTCCTTCCATTCCTGTCGAAAGGCGCACACAGGAATGGTTGCGAGTTGTTAGTCACTAGGCCCTGGTTCTTCATGAGCCGTTGTGCCACCCGATTTATATATATTTATGTATCTTATTTAAGACAGTGAGATTTCAAGTCGAGAGTTTTAATGTCACGTTTTATGTGCTAATCCGACCCTGGTTATTTCCAATCCATATATTCTTTCCCAAATGGTTATGGCTACATGTTCACTGTTCAGTGTTGCGGAAAAACTTGTCTTTTAACTTTTCATTTCACACTGTTTTATGTATTTACTATGTAGTGAACCAGGGATCAGGGTCTTAGTTGTTTGAATAATAAAGTATAGGCGCTTTGTCAAACAATTGGTAATTAATCTAAGGTACAAAACCAGCGTTGCCAACCCGTTTAGTCAAAATTATGCCTCATTTGAATAATAAATTTTTCGATGAAATAATGGCTCACTGGATTTTTCTTTTAGTTTTTTAAACAAAAATCAAAAATTAAACTGATTTTGTAACAAAAATCGGAATTTGCGATTGCAAACTTTTAGACAAAAGTAATAATGTTCAAATACTTTTTTACCTAATTTTTTAAGAATGTTTTTACAAATTAGAAAAAAAAAACTTGCATAATTAATATTAAATCTAGTATACCTACGTATATTAAATAAAAAAAAACCTTTCTTGGGAAAAATAAGCCTTAAAGCCGCAAGCAATGAAAAAAGGCCTAAAACGCATTAAAAAGCCGCAGTTGGCATCGCTGCACACACCCGAAATATTAAGTAGGTACTTTAAAAATTTTTCATATTTCATGTTTTCATTTTTACTTGCGATATACATACAGTTGCGGCCAAAATTACGGCAGTGTAACCTTAAATAAATATTCTAGTGCAAACTAAGATATGAGCAAATAATTACATCCCAAGGCAGACAAAAAGTTTTGTCCACGAAATCGGTTAGGATAGGATTGTGAGATGCTCAAAGGTTTCACCCCACTTGACGTACTGTTATAAAAAAGCAAATAAATGTGGAAACTTTCAGAAGTAATAATCTCCACGCCAGAAGCCCAACAAAAGCTCCACTTTTGACAAAAAAAAAACACACACATTGCCAAAAGAATGCAGTTTCCGAATATCTTATGGACGGATGAAAATTCAATCGTCCTGTATGGCAGCTCTGATTTTTGTGAATATGTGCGACTCCCATCAAATGCTGAATAAGTGCCTGGTTTACGTTAAAAACCGTAAAACATGGTGGCTTGTGGCTCTAAGATAATGGTATGCGGATCTCATATTATGTTGTAGGACCGAATACCGAATAAATTGTGTTATGGAACAGCATGAATACGTTGATATTATCCAGGGAACGATTCTGCCTTACGCAGAGATGGAAGTGTAAATCAGATGGGTCTTTAACCAAGACATTGACCGGAATCCAAAATAACTAATTGTACCGTCATACTAATTGTTTAGCCACATAAAAATATTATTTTTCTCAAAAAAGGCTCCATCGATTTTGTTAAAAATATTCAAATATTTATAATAGAGATAAACTACTTTTTTTTTTTTAATTTTGTTTAAAAAAAAATGGTATTTTGGTAGTGAAATCATTTCTTTAGTTTTTGATTTTCTTGAAAACGGGTTTGTTATTGTTATTTTTATTTCTTTAAAACACTATTGTAAGCCACAAATTCAAAATAATCGTTTTAAATTTTAAAACATACCTTTGTATTTTGAAAATGACTATGTAAATTTTTAAAAATTGGTTCAAAATAATTTTTAATGATTATCTATAATGCTTGTAAAATTTAAAAACAACGGTTCCTTCCATACAAATATTAAAAACCTGTTAAGAATCTTATTTTTCTTGAAAACGGGTCAAAGAATTTTGATAAAAGATGTGTGTTATTTGATATTTAAGAACATTCTACTTTTAAATGAGAAAAGACATTTTTTTGCGTTTATATTAACAGTACTTCCCATAGAACCACTTTTCATATTTTCTTTTCAATAATATTGCACATCAAAATTAAAAAGAAAATCATAATTGTTGTTTGAAAAATCAAGTTTTCAAAAACGGGTTGATGAAATTTTTTGAAATTAAATACACATAGAAATGTGTATATGAATAATAACTTTGAAGGATCCAAGTGTCACGTTTTGCACAAAGGTAGGCTGTCAGAGGAGTTTGAAATCCAAAGTGGAGTTAGGCAAGGCTGTATACTGTCACCAAAACTGTTCCTGTTGGTGATAAGTGAAGTACTGCACGCAGCTTTGTCAAATGGAAATGGAGAAATTCAGTTGACTCTGCAATCTCACCTCAAATATCTGGACTACGCGGACGACGTATGCTTACTCTCTCATAGGATCATGGATCTCCATCAAATGACAACAAGGGTGGAGAGAGAAGCAGAAATCGTAGGGCTTAAGATCAACTCGGCAAAAACTAAAAGGATCAGCCTTGGAACTTCCTCATCAATCCAAGTAAATATTTCTGAACAACCGGTAGAGATGGTAGAGGATTTCCAATATCTTGGGAGTATTGTCTCTACGGGTGGCGGAACTGAACTGGACGTAAACAGCGGAATCAGAAAAGCAAAGGCTGCGTTCGGAATGCTGTCCAAAATTTGGAGAAACAACTCTTTTAGCTTAAAGACCAAGCTACGACTGTTCCGCTCCAATGTTGAATCCGTTCTGCTTTACGGCTGCAGCACTTGGAAAGTCACTGACACTGTCACTAGAAAGCTGCAAACCTTCGTTAATAGGTGTCTACGAAACATCTTGAGGATTTTCTGGCCCAACCTTATCTCCAATGCCGAACTTCATGCGAGAACAGGTCAGGAGCCCATAGACTCCATTATACGAAGAAGAAAGTGGCAGTGGATTGGCCATACGCTTCGAAAATGCGATCTGTGCATTGCATCTCAAGCAATGCAGTGGAACCCGCTCACACAGGAGGGAAGACAAGTGGGCCGGCCTAGAAGTACATGGCGAAGAATGGTCGAACAGGAATCGGCACGACTGGGAAAAGTTGGAGAGAGCTGAAATATATTTCAAGAAATCATACACGATGGCGCGTAGGTGTAGTGGAGGCCCTATGTCCCGTAAGGGAAACATCACGGACGTAACAAGTCTCCGAGGACATAAGTAAGTAAGTATGTTCTACTTTGTAAGCGATTTTGAAATATATAAATACAAATACAAAATACGGAGTTTAAGCAATTAAAAACTTAATATCATGGTAAAGAACATTTTTTTAATGTCCATGCTTTTAGATAACACTTGTTAATTTCATTTTGCATTAAATCTTAAAATTACAAAAAAAATAGTTCAATTATATTTACCCAATATTTACCCAATGTGCTACATTCTAGCTATATAACTAAAAGGGCAAGTTCGAGCGATACAGTTATGCATTTTATATTAATTACCTAAAAATATTTTTTTTAAAAGCCTTAAGGTACGTACTTTATACATGTATCTTATCTTTGTACTAAATTTTAAAAATTTCCATTAACTTTTACCAGATCTAACAAAAAGACTACGAAAACTACGTTTAACTTCTGTGAACATACAAACCGATTTCCATGTAATTTCCTACAGATTTTTTGTTGTATTATAGTGATCACTTTTAAAAAGGGAGGGATGAAAGAAAATTGAATATTTCCAAAATAAGGTACATTATTAGTATATTGCATGCATATATATTTTATTTTTTTTTTCTGCTTTCTTCCGAATCGAAGGATTTGAGTCATTAACTTTATTTGACACTTGCCAGACACCCAGTGGGTCCTAATGCCTGCCAGACAACTAAAAGTTCTTAAACTAATCGTGCCATTTATGTACATCATCTACATAAGTATCAAAGTTAATTTTTATATGGTCTTTGGAAAATAAAAAATAGCCTGTCAGTCAGACATCTATACAGTTGGACGAATTCAGAAACCTGAAAACAGCTGAAGTAAGCGACACAAATACCGTTATAGTATCAAAGAACTATTATATTAGTTCAGGCAAATTAGATCTTGGCATGAATGTAACATATAGTATCTTAGATTTTTGTGGTATTCGATCAGAAATAATGTAAACAAAGAGAATATTAGGTTGCTCCCGCTCAAAAAAGGTGTGCTATTTGCAGAAAAAATCAAAACGTATTTTTTCTTATTTTCCAATATAACTTTGGAAACATCAGAACAAATTTAGTTTGTTATGAAATTCTCCATAAGATGTAAATAATATAAAACTTTCTGGTGTTATATTTTGTTTGATATACACCGTTCAAGTCAGAAAAAAGACACATTTTCTGATCGAATGCCATACAAATCTAAGATGCTATATGTTACAATTGTTACATCCACATAATGCATCAATTGTATGCTAATTTGCCTGGACTATTATTTGATTTGATTTTTAGATGTTTTCCCAATTTCAAGTTGAAACTGAACTCCGTTCCTAGATAATTGTAAGATTTCACTACGTCTAAGTTTTTCACCCCTTATTTCCATTGTTCCTCTCTCCCGTTCTGCCAGATCCATTCTTAAACACAAGGGGGCATATTCATAGTCGTAGATAGACCCAGGTTAAACTATAGTTTAAGAAAATTTTGGCTCAATGAATACAGACCGATTTTAATTACAAATTGTTGGTTTTATATTTTTATAAGATAATTAACTTAGTATACTAGACAAATAGCTTCAAATATTTTGAAATGATAAACTTAAAAAAATAGAATCAACGTCCGAAAATTCAACCAAAGCTATGTTTAACCTAGACCCAGGTCTAAAATGACTATGAATACGCCCCAAGGACTTTTGATTTTTCAGTACTAACCTCCATCTTCCTCTTTTTGGCAATATTCTTCCAGTTTGTTGATCATCATCTGATGTAGAGCGGTCAGTGACTCCGCATTTCTGTTGATGGAATCAAAAGCTGCCTTGAAATCAACAAAAAAGGCATATAGTTTTTTCTTTTGATCGAGTTTCTACTGCACCAGCGAACTAAGCACAATGGTGTTATCCACTGTGGAATATCCTTTACGAAACCCACTTTGAAATTCGCTAAGTTTGTTTTCATCTTGCACACAATTATTTAGTCTTTCGTAGAGTATCATTGTGAATATTTTTAAGGCTGCAATTGTCTATAGGATCCTGCACGTCTCCCTTCTTGTGAATCGGCAATATAAGTGCTTCAAAGAAGTGATCTGGGAACGTTCCAATTTTGAACATTCTGTTAAGCGCATCTTTTAATTTAACTTAGAACAAATCGGTGCTATTTTTAAAGAATTCCGCTTTTCTGGTAGTTTGATGATCTCACATATTTTTCGTTTGGCAAGTTTTTATTTTTCAGATGGCAAGTTTTTGTATCGCATTTTATTAGTATGCATTTTATTATTTCTCTTTGTTTTTTATCGGTAGTTGTCATTGATTTTGACGCGAAAATTAAATGTTAGTGAGTGATTTTTTTTTTTAACCTGGAAACACCTCGCAGCAAGGGCAGAATTGTGAATACTCGCATCATTTTGCTAGGCACATTTTAACATAATCTTTGAACCTTGAATTTGAGTTTGGTATTGCGCCTCGTCACTTCTTCACAAGAACAGCGACCCTGGCCTTACATCCATTTGGTGAACAAATAAACTACAAGTTACACATTTTATCGTTGGAAAGAAATGTGCATCGTGTTGTGTGTTGTGTTGATGTATAGTGATGGTTTGTTTAAATTTCTACTCCTTCCAAAAAACTAACCACCCAACGTATAGCGCCTGATTAACCAGATAAATAGAAAATAGAAAACCGGCACTCAATGGAAACTGATGGCCTAAGATCCGAACCGACAGCCACACACAGGAAACTTGTCTTTTATTAAAAGGAGCATCAAATAGGTAACCATTTACTATAAATAGAGGCGCTTTGGTCAGCGTCAAATCTAATTGCTAAGTTGTCCTTGAAATGTGAACATAGACCAAAAGATATTTGTACCTAGTGAATAATTAATAGACAACAGTGACTAAAATAAGAAGAAATTAAGCTTGAAGCTTTTGAAGCAGTGACAAGATATCCAGTAAATAAATAAAGGATAACCTTCAGTTTGTTGGGTAAAGAAAGAAGAATACCTATATAGGATTACCTTGTCCCACGAGACAATGTTATATTTTGTAAGTGTCGTAATGGATTTGTATATATGAACCTGTATGTGATTTTATATTGAAAAAAGAAAGCGATCGATAGCCACTTTCTTTTAACTTTCTCAAGGATACTCTCACTTTTTTTACGTGTCCAACAACACTTTGAAAGATTTTTTGAAGTGACTTTAGCGAATAAGTGTTTGATAAAAGATAAATAACCTTTAATTTATTTCTGTGTTTGATAAAAGTGTATCAGATCAGCGAATCTTTTTAGAAAGATTATTGCAAATTGAAAACAAGTTGTTTTCGATTGGAATTGATAAACATTTTATAGATAGAAGGCGATGAAAACCTTTTCGGAGAAAAATTGTTAGTTTTATCGGAAACCGTTAGGTTTGAGGGAAGAAAAATTAATAAAAATCCTATCTACCATTTTCTAATCAACAATTACTTATTAGTGTTTTGGTATATCTTTAGTGCTTTAATATTTTCAAATATTTAATTTTGTAATTGTGAAAAAGTCTTGTAAACTCAAAACTATTTACCTTTATTTGAGATAGCTTTCTACAAATAAAATCGATGGATAAAACTTAACAGGTGACACCCATAATGTCCATTAATATATTATGGGATCTAAAACGCTGTTTCCGTCTTCGGTCGTATGCTTTTTGTGATTTAATTATAAATCCTTTACAAGAAATTTGATTTTATAAGAGAAATATTGGCACAATGCATAAATATATTAATTTATTTTTCACCCCAAATGCACAAAAGTTTCTGCCGCAAAATTACAGGTTTTTGGAATTATCCAAAAGTTTTGCGTAAACATTTTGTCTGCAGTCTATGGGTATGGGTATATATGAATACAACGGACTACCAGAGCTACTCCATTTTGTATGAATACAAATCGTATATGCATGGATTTTCATGAGCACCTTCTTTGATTTATTATGGAGCACCTGCTCTGAGGATTTGTTTTTTGCATTTAATTCACACCATACTATCACTTGTGATTCGAAAATTTTGTTCTACTAATGATCAAAGAGTTCAAAAATATATTGAGGAGAGAATAAACATTTGTATGTTTATTAAAGCGCAAGTTCCTTTTAATTTCGTTTTGTAAAAAATTTCGAGGCTTCAATCAAACTAATATCGTCTGTCGTCACATCGGTCTGTGCATCGAGCTTAAGCCTAAACGATTGTACCGTTTTGCTTAAAATTTGGTAAAGATCATTTTTATGTTATGTTATTATGTTCTAAGCTTATCTTATCTTTAAAATGCCTCATCGATTGAGTCATTTTTCAAATAAGTTAAAAAAATTCGTCCACCTAAAAATTAAAAATTTTTTTTCAGGGCTACTGCCTCTTGCGAGAAATCCTCCAAGAGTGTCACTTGTAAAGAATAAGTGCTTCTCGTCTAGCCGTTTAGATTCGCACACGCACACAGGAATGGTTGCGAGTTGTAAGTCACTAGGCCCTGGTTCTTCACGAGCCGTTGCGCCACCCAATTTATTTATTTGTTTATTTTATTTATCAACAAAATTCATATCTGAAATTTTCAAAGTGGTTGCGTTTCCAAGTTTTTTGAGAAAATTGTTTTGATTTTTTTTGTTTAAGTTATTCTTTGTGTAACTAGAAAACTGCTGAACCAATTTTGATCAGATTTTTGACACATAACGAAGGTAGGTACTTCTAAATTCTAATAAGTATCTTAAAATATGTTTCAACCAGTGGTCCTAACCAAGTTGAAAGTTTCATGCTGCTAACTTCCGCTTTTACTTCGCTATTTATATAACCATTTATTTTCCTTGTTGGTAGAAAAACCTTAGAATTAAATTTGTTGACGACTTATTTGCCAACAAATTCGCCTTATACAACGAGTGATGGCAATGGATTTTTCGAACTTATTGGTATATAAATAAAACTTTGGTCACAGACAGATTGAGGGCCCAAAGTTTTATCGCCTTATATTTTGAAAACATTAAAAATAAGGACCTAATGACGGAACTGGAGTGGCATACCAATCGAACACTCCTTGGAGTCAGTTTATAACTGAAGTTGTTAAAAATTTGTATATACAGGGGGTTTCGTCTAAGGTTTGGCAAACAGAGCGTGTAGGTTTGGTCAAGATATGAAATAAACTTGGCCTATACTTCGTATATCGCAAGTAAAAAATCGTAATGGAGGGGTCTATTCCCCCGCGTTTAAGAGGGAGGAGCAATTTCTTATAAATTGACTAAAAACAGAATTATTAAAACACTAACAACTACATGTTATACCTTTTTTTAAAGCCTAGAAAAACGTTCTTCTATTTATTTTTCAAATAAAGTTGTTTAAAACTTAAAATTTAAAAAAAAAAATGACAACAACTTGTTTTCAAACTATTTTTTTTTTTTGTTCAAAATTTGACATATGTATTTTACTTTTCAAAGTATTTAAAAATGAATTGACTACCTTCTTAGTAAAAACGAGAAAAAACTAGGCTGCGGATAAGATAATCAACCGATTGCTGAAATGATGATTTAGTTGGATGCTTCTAGTGTTATGACCAAGTTGGTTCATTTATTTTTAAATATTTTGAAAAGTAATAAAATTATGTCATCATCTGTCGTATTCCCTTTTAACCTCTATATTGAGTTAGTTTGTATAAAATTAACTCTTGACTCCAAATTCGTGTATTTTCTTAACACATATATTCCTCCAAAAAGTTTGAGTGCAGTTTTTGATGGGCTCTCTTTGGCCTTAGACTTTGTAATTGACTTGTCTTGCTCAAACAGTAACATTCTACATATAGGTGATTTTAAACTACCCCATATACAGTGGATTCCTTCTGAAGATGAATCTTACCGAGAAGCCTCTTTAATTTCATCACAAACTGAACTTACCTCTCTTGATAAATTTAGTTGCACTGACTTACAGCAAGTAAGCTGTATTAAAAACTCTAAAGATCGAAGTCTATATTTAGTATTTTCCACTGACGTTATAAGTACTCTAGTGCTAGAGTCTAGTTCTGGAACTACTAATAAAGATAAATATCATCCCCCTCTTGATATAGTTCTTGACCTGAGCAGTCATATTATTGAAATCAGCAACGTTCATGGTTGCTCATATATATTTGACTTCAAAAGGTCAAATTTTCAATTGCTCTCAGAAGATTTAACTAGATCTGGTATAAATAATAATTCAGTTTCTAGTAATATTAACAAAGTAGTTACGAGATTTTATACAATCCTCAATAACTGCATAAACGATAATATCCCTTTAAAAATATCAAAAAACACTAACTTTTGCCATTCATGGTATACGAAAGAGCTTAAAACTCTCCGCAATAAAAGAAATAGAGCATGGAAATTATATTTAAAAACTATTTCATCTCTTGACCACAATGCCTACATAGTCATTTTTGAAGAATTTAAAGCCCTTTCGAAAACTCTCTACACTAACCATGTAAACGAAATGGGTAGTTCTCTGAAAGATGACCCTAGGACATTTTGGAAATTTGTTAATTAAAAAAAAAATCAGATGGCTATCCGGCAAATTTTACTTATGAAAATTGCTCGTTAAAGGAACCCATTGTTATTTGTAATGCCTTTGCAATAAATGTTCGTAATTCTTTTGTTGACAGACCTATTGATGTTGATGGAGATTATTTCAGAAATTTATGTACATACATATGCCCAAACGAATTGTAGTAATATCCCGGTTACACGGAGTACTGTTTTGGACATTCTCTCATCTTTAAACGATGATTACTTGTCGGGTCCAGATGGAATTCCCCCAATACTATTAAAAAAGTTTAGACATATACTTGTCCAACCACTTCAATTTTTGTTCCAGTTTTCTATTGAATCAGGAAAATTTCCTTGTTTATGGAAAAACTCCTTTCTTATTCCGATTTTCAAAAAAGGCTACAAATCTGATATTAACAAATCTCCTCAAATTCTTGCATAAATGTTTCAATGAATTGGAAAAAGGAAATGAAGTTGATTGTGTTTATACAGATTTCTCTAAGGCATTTGATCAACTAGATAAGTCACAATATTATTATATTCAAACTTAAAGCGTTGGGTTTTCTACTTCGTTTTATAGCATGGATAAAGTCATATCTTGTGAATAGATCTTACGAAGTCAAATTCAGGAACACTCCATCAAACTCATTTCGTGCTCACTCGGGTGTACCTCAAGGAAGTCATCTGGGCCATTTCTATTCAATCTAGCTATTAATGATGTTACATCTTGTATATGTTCTAGCGATATTCTCATATTTGCTAACGATATGAAGATTTTTAAAACAATACAATTTAACGATGATCATATTCTCCTTCAGGCTGATATTGAAAATTTCAATATTTGGTGTGGTAAAAATGGTCTATCCCTAAACCCTCTTAAACGCCAAACAATAACCTTCTCAAGAAAACGAATTGTGAGTGCATTTGATTATACTATTTCACAAGAGACTCTCACTCGCGTTTTTAGCTTCAAAGACCTAGGTGTTCAATTTAGTTCTATCTTTGAATTCACTGAACATATTAATTATATTGTAAATAAGGCACTGCGTTCCGCATGCGTTCCGCGTGCCTTCTGCGTGCGTTCCCCTTGCGTTACGTATGCGTTCCGCGTGCGTTCCGTATGCGTTACGCGTGCGTTCCGTATGCGTTACGCGTGCGTTCCGTGGAACCATGCGGAATGGACGCGGAACGCATGCGTAACGTACGCGAAACGCACGTGGAACGCACACGGAACGCACGCGGAACGCATGTGCATGCGTTACGCATGAGTTATGCGTGTGTTCCGCGTGCGTTCTGCATGCGTTACGCATGCGTTTCGCTTCACTAAAAAAAAAAAAACAATTCCCCATTTTTATCAACATCTTGCTATTCAAACAATATAATGCTAAATCTTTTGCGTATTTTATTGTGAAGATCAGAACGAAATAACAATAACCATGCCCAATAGCGTACGTAGGGGGTGACTTAGGGGGACTGAGGCCCTCCTCAAGCAATATGGCATACTGTGATTGCGTTCACGCATACGTTCCATATAAACGACAGCATTGGTAACTTTCGATGAATTGGATAGACCCCAAAATAAAAGAACTTTTATAACAATAATAGCGAATAATATAATTGTTGGCGAATGATTCGCTTAACCGTATGAAAATTCTACTTTTTACTTGCGATATATATATATGTATATACACTCCCTGTCACTTGTTTGAGGTCACTATTTTCATAAAAGTTTTGTCTCGATAAATACCTGTAAGCAATATTTTTCCTGGAAATTTTTTATACGTGTGAGTAGGCATATATATTTTGCAATAAAAAAGGATAAAGTTAAAGAGTTAACTTAGAAAATCCGTAGAAATTTCCAAAATTATGTGAATTAACTGCAAAAAATGGATATAAAAAGTTGCGTCACTTGATTGAGGCCATTCCAAAAATTGCTTGGAAAAAGCTAACAACTCCGATTTTTTTCAAACAAAAGTTTAAAATATTTAAGAAAGGATAGAAAACTATATTCTGTATTGAATTTCAAGTTAAAATGGGCTCTGGAAACACGTCGACAGTAGCAGAAAGAGGATCAATAGATGCTTTGAATGAACCTCTTAACCGAATGAGTAAAATCTATAATTTGAATGTTTCCTCAGTTGATTTTAGCATGAGTAAAATAGTTCTAAAAAAATTGTTTCGAACCAGTGCTCCACTCTCGGGATCGGTTTAATTTTTTTTTTGTCACTCTAAATGTTTTTTGTTTATATTTTAATACATAAATGTTTGTTTGTTAACATTTTGTAATTTTGTTTATTTAACTGCTTTCGCGTCCTTTGTTTTTTTTCTTTAATTTTTAGTTTTTTAACTGCTTGCATTAAGCAGACCTTATCTCTTTTAACTTCCGACGATACTCGTTGCGCGCATGTAAGACAAGTTGCTGTGTTATGGTCAGCATGGCAAAGCAACTATTTTCATTTAATTTATTATCTTAACAACAAATAATTAATTTAAGTGCCGATACGACTTCGTAATTGCCGTCGTGCTCGGTAAAAAAGGACCCTAGCGCGTGAGGTATCTGGGGGGAAAAGAGGTGTGAGTTTTAATTTAAAAGTAAAAGCCCTTGAACTATACGGGTTTCAGTATTTGACTAAGAATAATTAAGAGCACAAAAATAATACTTAGAGCCGAATTTTCAATATTCGTTAAGGAGTCAGTTATTTACTGGAAGAAAAAAGTTATTTGGCTCTTTAAAAATCGGATAGCAAAATTGAATTTTTCAACTGAGAAAAAATAATCTAAAGAATATTTTTATTTGAATGTCACTTTCATTTATGTTTGTACATACATATATGTTTTTGATTTGAGTATCTAAAATTTCTAAAGTAATTTTAATTTAATTTAACGTTTATTTCAAAGCAATGTTGACACACAGTAATGATTGACTTTGAAAATATTTATTCTTATGAATAACTTTATCTGAATTCTCATTGAGCAGATAAATTTATTGTTCCTTTTCCTAGGAATAAGTTATATCTGCCCCTTGAAAAATAGACTTTTGCTCTATTTGAGGATTTATTTGAGGAAAAATAGGCCCTAAAACAACTTAAATAAAAAAGAAAAAAGAAGAATCGTTTTCCTTATTTAGAAAAAGGTATAAGCCAATCTAACAAAAAAACAAACCAATTGAAGGTTTTAAAACACAATTATTTTTATTTTGGGATCAAGTATACTGTCACAAAATTGGTTTTTCACATTTCAAACAGTAATAAGTTGCCTAAGAACATAAATTCATACAAAACTTATAGATCACGCAACTCTCCACATAAAAACTCGAGACCATTATTTTCTTACAACTGATCGTTTTAGAAGATATCGAAATTTCAAAAAAATATAAATGTTGAATCTTCACAAGTCATAACATTCTATATTCTCAAAAACAACTAAATTCAAATATTGTATATTATGTGACTTCATATAGAAAATCAGAAACAACTTTTTTCTGGGATCAATCATTGAAATGATTTAAGATTTTAAAATTATAGTCAAAAGTCAGTCCTAAACGACCGACGATAAGTTGTCACAAATAATTTGTGCTTAATTTGAAGATTTTAATATTCTTCTGTGCAACACTTTTTTCCATACCGTTACAGGATATTGTTACTTTAAAAAGTGTCAAAACATATAAGCTTTTTGAATAAACGAATTCTGAATGATAAAATTATAAAGACTTAGTGTTCTTACAAAATGTAAAATTCTCGTCCAAAAAGTCATAACAAGTTTTTTTATAGTGGTCACATAAAAGATATCATTATTTTAAGAAATTGTTTAGTCCAAGTACAGTTTTTTTTTTTAATGGTGAAGTTGTAGAATAATAATTCAAATTCACTTTACTGATCATAATATTTTCTATAAAAAGTATGATGCCACTTTTTCTCATACCTACAAATGATAAACTAGGAGTTATGCGACTTAACAAATTATTTTAATGAACAAAGCTATTTGAACTCCTGAAAGTGTGATAAAGAGGGTAAACAAAAATTGACACGAGATTCTGCAATAGACTATTTAGTCAGTATTTCTCAAATCCAAATAAAGATTATTGATTTTTCTTATTGGTAAAAGTAAATTTTGTCCAGGCTTTCACCCACGTATTTTAGTTAATTTTGAACACTCATATCTCTTTTGGTTACAATAAATTTGACTTTGAAATTTTACTCTTAAAGTACCCATAAAAGCTCCTGAAATTATAAAAACAAACATTTTTAGTATCGAAAGTGGAAAATAAATAATTAAAAAAAAAAAAAAATAAGGACACGTAGTGCCCAGCCAAGTGCTGGCACTACACCCTTTTTACAGGATCGAAATCAGGCGATTTTCGACCCCCTCTAACTTCAGTACCAATAAAGTCAGAAACTCGCAGCATTTGCTAAGCTTACCAGGTTTAGACAACTCACCGAATTTCAATTCCTTAGCATTCCAAGAAACATATATGTATTACAGGTAATGTCACTGACTAGCTTGTTCAATTTTGTTCAGTTCTGCACTTGTTGTCAAAGTCAATAGTAAAAAAAATTAATTTCAAACAGTCTCCAGAAATTTGTTTTTGTGTACTGTGTATTTACACAAAGGGCAGCCATCTTGAAATTTGGCAAGCTGCGCCTGATAATACCTTAGATATGTGTAATACGCACAACGTTAGGTCTTCTGGTGTATACAAAGGAAAAAAATCGAAAATTAAAGATTTTCCATTCAGGGGGCGTGGTACCCGCCCATTTTCATAGAATTGATATAAATTACTCGGAGCACTTCTGATTGTCGAAGATAGATTAAATTTGTTAGAGCGGTAGGCCTTAAAGTAAAGGCCAAGGCAAAACTTTAAAATTGGAGATTTTACATTCAGGGGGCGTGGCATCCGCCCATTTGAATAAGAACTGATATTAATTATTAGCAGCACTTCTGATTGTCGTAGAATGATCAAATTTGGTAGAGCGGTAGAACTTGAAATGCAAACAAAGGCTAAACTTTAAAATTTGATATTTAACATTCAGGGGACGTGGTATTCGCAAAATTTCTCAGAATTGTTATTATTTATATGGATCATTTCGGATTGTTGCAGAATAATAAAATTTGGTAGACTGGTAGATCATGTGGTCAATACAAGGGAGATATTGGAAAATTTTAAATTATCCATTCAGGAGCGTGGCATTCGCCCATATTCTCAGAATTGATATCAACTATGTAGAGAACTTCTGATTGATATTTAGTAGAGTGATAGGACTTGACATGCAAACAAAGGAAAAATTATAACTTTGAGATTTACATTAAGTGGGCTCGGCAATCACTCATTATCACAGAAGTTACATTTCATTTCATTGCATTTATTTCATCGAAATAGCTTAACATAGTAAGATGCAATGTCTTTTAAGTTTATGAAAGCTTTGTAAGTCTTAGTATAGTTACTAAACAGATCAAAATTGTGACTTTTATCGAAAAGTTGAAAAGAAAATTAAATAAAATAATCATCATCAAAGTGTCTCATAGTAGCGCCTGAGTCTTTTTTTAAACTGGGTTGTGCAATTAATCATTCTTATGGCACGAGGGAGAGAATTCCATTGACGATCGGGTATTAAATATTTAAAACGTATTGGAATCAAGATCTTCAAGGGTGAGTCCATGTTATGACAAAGCAAACGAGGAAATGTGGTCATATCTTTTCAAGCCGAATACATAACGTGCAACGCTATTGTAAGCAACATTGAGTCACCTACGATCTTCGTAGTCACAATTTGTAAAAATTTCACAGCCAAACATAATGTTCGGTATAAGTTAAGTTTTTGCTAACACTTTCCTCGTGCTGATTGATGTTAAGTGGTGAGAAGGCTATATCGTCCGAAGACCACCATAGATTTTTCCTACAGTCAAATTTATATGATTTTTCCAGGTAAGTTTGTTGTTAAAAGTAATGCCAAGACTCTTGGCTTATGAAACAAACTCTATAGTTTTGTTATCAAGCATAACTTTTGCCAGACTAGTGGTATCAATTGGCTTTCTGGAGATTATAAAACAATGAGACTTCTTGGCATTCAAACAGAGCGCATTTCTTCTTGACAACGCAAGAACTTTTTTGAGATCCTCATTCACTTCATTTATACCGCTTATAATATTGCTCAAAGAGCAGCTATGTTGCATCTGAACATCGTCAGCATACATGTCTATTGAAGAATTTATAGGGCAGAGAGAAAGGTCATTTATGTGGAGACAAGATAATAATGGGCCCAAAATTGATCCCTGGGGGACACCCTTAGTCACAGGAAGAAACGACGATACAGTTTCACCTATAACAACTGCTTGACATCTTACACTGATAGAAGAAAAAATAAGTTTTAAATAATGTATTGATTTTAAACTTTTTCCATCTTTTATACAGGCTCTATCACGACGACACATAAGTTCTACAATGTTGTTGTTATAAACCACGAAGTTTTATTTTTCTTGGCTGTTTTATTTCTCAGAGGAACAAAATCATTAAAAAGTTTCAGTATATTACTTTGTAAGAACGATTTTTGGTCATCAACTGAGAGCATACCATATACTCGAAACCATTGAACCCTTTGAAGTTCAGATTCAAAAAGTGACCTGTTTACATTTTTGAAAAATTTAATAAGAATTGGTGGATGAGTAGATGATTGTTTTCGGAGACGTGCTATGTATTTTAGATTTGGTGGATTTACCAATCCCAAATTGAGGCACATTGTGTTGAATATTGTAGGAAGACATTAATATGATAGCACTGGAATGCCGTGTAGTAGTGCATCACTCATAGTATCTTTCATTTGTTGTTTTTCTTCACTCTGATTTAATATTAAATAATATTGAGAGCACTTCCGATTTGTGCAGTATTATGAAATTTGGTAAAGTGGCTAGTTTTCAGGTGTATACAAAGAAAAAGTTGAAGTCATGAACTTTTTCATGCAGGAGTGTTTCATCCACCCACTTCTTAACAATTATTGTCATTTCAATGGAGGACTTCTAACTTACGAAAATTGGTAGAGGGGTAGGACTTGTAGTAAATATAAAAAGCATAAATTAAAAACATACTTTTCTCTATGAGGCTCTCATTGGGCGTTTGTTCTTCCCACTTTTCCTGATAAAAAGAATCATAAATGTTAAAAAAGGAGCCAAGTTCTTCTATATACAAATACATTTGCGTAACAAGTCAGCCGTAAAAAGTAGTGAGATCTAAAAGTACGCCAAGTTCTAAGTTTATTATTGTTAAATATCAAATATTTTAAGTAGAGTAGTATGGAAGAACCTCAAAATTATCAGAGAAATCTGTTATTTAATGATTACTGACTTAAATTGAGTTGGTTTACTTGGCAAGTTTTCTTTTATTACATAATAACTCAATTTTGAAATGAAAACTTGACTAGTTAACCAACTCCATTTAAGTCAGTAATCATTAAATAAAAGATTTCTCTTAAAATTTTGAGGTTCTGCCATTTAACTCTACCTAAAATGTATGATATTTAGCATTACTAAACATAGAACTTGGTGTACTTTAAGATCTCATTACTGTTTACGGCTGACTTGCTACGCAAAACTTGAGTACAACTCCCATATTTGGGCTGGTGCTCCAACACCCTACTTGAGTCTTTTGGATAGAATTCAAAAGAGAGCTCTTAAAATGATTGGTGAAAGAACTATAACGGAAACGTTTACATCTCTGGAACACCGTCGAAATGTTTCATGTCTTTCGTTATTTTACCGTTATTTTAACAAACAGTGCTCTAGTGAAATAGCCAGTTGCATTCCTCCCCTTAGACAATTCAACCGTAATACTCGCGCTTCTAGAAATGCCCATCAGTTAACCCTTCAGCCCAACTTCGGACGCACTGTTAAGTACAGAGATTCTTTCTTCAGTCGCACTCCACGAATGTGCTCTACACAGCTCAATTTTTCCCTCCCATTGTGATCTACAGAGATTTAAAACCAATGCGCATCAGTTTCTCCTTGTAAACCCCCTCCAACCTACCTAATCGCTCGTGCTGTGTTTATCACTTTAAGGGTAGTAACAACCACTTTAGCGCGCGCCGAATATAAAAAATAATTTACCTGGTATAATAAGTACTTAAGCTCAAAACCTGTGTCTACCTTTTTTAATCGTATGCTGTTTTAGATGTGTAAATTGGCTATGATGCAGCCATATAAGGAAACAGAAAATCGACACAGACTAATGGTCAAAGTCAAAGTAAAAAGTTGACATGTATGATGAAGCTGAAGATCGCCCCAAAGATTTAAAAGAATTTGCTTGTGCGAAAGTCTGGAGGGATTTTGAAGAGATTTTTCAAAACTGTAAAATGGATTTTGTTGTTCTGGAAATTTTCTATACTTATTTTTTTATAGTTTTTTTATTGTGTTAATTGATATTATTTTTTAATCAAAAATCGCGGAACATAATTTACTTTTTTTTGTCGCAATAATTACTTTTTAAACAAAAAAAAATATGTCATGGGTAGAATAGATTGAACTACAGACGTGTGTTTTTTTTTTTTTATTTTTACCCGTTAAGATTTTTTACACTGTCATATTAAAAGTTATAAACAAAACTTTGTAGCCATATTTATTTATTTTTTTTTATTATTTTTATAACGTGACTATTTTTTTTTTTAATTTTATGATTTTATTTTGTACAAAAAGCAGTTATTGCGGTCTTGATTCCCCGACAAAAAAAAGTAAATTATGTTTCACGATTTTTGATTAAAAAATAAGAAAATTTTCAGCCCAAGAAGATCTATTTTACAGTTTTGAAAAATCTGTTCAAAATACCTCCAGATTCCCTCACAAACAAATTCTCTTAAATCTTTGGAGCGATCTTCAGCTTCATGATGTATGACACAAGTTTTGGAAAGTTAAAAGTTTTATTCATCAAAAACTAAATGGAAGAAGATCGATTTGTTTCTACAATAGAAAAAGACATTACATAAAGAAACAATATTGATTTTATCTTGAATGTAAAATGAAAATTGGACTAAAAAAAAACTTAATACAAAAAGATTGATTTGTCTTCCCAATGAAAAAAAAAACATAATTTTTTAGTAAAATAATATATTTTTAGTTAATTTTTTTAGTGCTGATATAATCACTGATGACCACTTAGTTAAGTCCTTCAAATCATACAAAGTTAAATCAAAAGCCAAGTTTCTCATTGGAGAATTAACGGTTGGTTGCAAAAGTCTATATTGAAGCCCTTTCAATAGTGTCGCAAGGGAATATTTTATTTGTTAGATCCTACTATATTATGGATAAGCGATGCCAAATCGTGAGATTTATCCCATTTTGTGAGTATTTCACGTCTAAAATAAGATTTAATGGAAAAAAAGGATTTTTCGTACCTCAAATTACAATAAGAAAGGATTTTACGTTATGATTGAACCTTTTCCTATAATTATTCTCATTTTTAATGAGCAAAAGGAACTCATTTTAAAAATCTTGATGTGGGAAAAAAGGGAATTTTCGGGTATCACCTTGTGAAATTCTGCTCCCAAAGTCTAGCGCCACTCTGCTCTAGATATATATCCCAAATTTTAACTAAATTCACTCTAAGCTTCAAATTTCAAAATGATAAAGTTACTTTTAGGGTAACATGAATATGTTAACCAACATGCAGACATTTACATAGTATTTCTTGATCTGGAAATGCCATCATCCTTTTTTCTTTAATTTGCATTATATTCCTATTTTTTTAACTATAAAATTACTGCATCTTCATGGTTTGTTTCTTAATTGTCTCTTCATTTCTTAGCCTAAGCCTTATGAGAACTTAAATAGACCTCATTTTTTTCAAAACCAAAGCAGAAGTTAAGGTATCAGGTTAATGGAGCCAATGATAAACAAACATAGGTACACTTCTTGAAAGATACATATTTGTTAAGATATTAGCTTTAATTCACTTCTAGCCACTTTAACAAAATGTTTGATTAAAACCAGATTCAAAAACACTTAGCACTTCAAACTTTTGTCTATATGAAATTGTGCAATACTCAACTAAGTGTCATAGTATAGCTTTATGTGTCACAAGACATTTTACTCTGCTTCTTTTCGAAACTCAACACTAAAATATGTGAAAGGTATTGACTATAAGGATAAGTCATTGGTACTTCAGCACGAACGATTTACGATCGACTTCAACAGAAGTAGTATATTCAAATTTATACGAGTGCTGTTTTTGCCAAAATAATAAAGAAAAAAAAAACAGATTATATGAAATAAAAATTCACGCAAATCGCACATTCTAGCGTTGTACAATTTAATTAATATAAACATGCTGTACTACAAACCTCAGCTGCTCTAGAGACCGCACTGCGTAAACGCACTTAGCAATAAACCTAAAGTACTGGATGCAGATGCAGAGCTTGAAAGTCCACAGCCACACACTATATCGCATTGCCTTTAAGCCCGTTCAAAGAAACCTGGCCCAGTATATACCTACCTACCACCATCTGGGCAAAGACCAAACTGGAAACAAATTACACGTCGGATCTTTGATCATTTACGAGTATCACTTAGGAGTCCTCAGCCTGGCTTCTGGTTTTACTCTTTCAGCTTTGAAACCAATTCAACGACACAATTTCTCTGAGTTTGATTTTTTTTTTTTTTTTTTTTTGTATTTTTTTTACTATTTTTCTACAAGATTGATATATTTCTTTGGTAGCAAATGCAAGGTAACCGATATATTGACAGCGAGTGGTTATGAAATAAATTGTCATCTGATTTTGAATGTCCAATTGAAAAAACGTTCGAGTTGGGCTTGGACATATGTGTATAATGAACTTAGACCTACACAGTTTATAAGCTCTTAAAGCCGGCTATGCGTTGCGGCGGATTGCTGTATGTAACGAGTTTTCATGTTAAGTTGTAGGAGAGACAAGGTAAAGCCTAGCTCCTGGCAAAAGACATACCATACATGCAAGTTATAATATGTTATGTTTAAAAGCAAGGAAGTGAACGCAATCCACTTTTTATTACGGTCATTTATCAAAAAGGAGTCATGAAATAATAACAGATGAATGAATAACATGCGTATGACAATATGCTTCGTAATTATTCATCCTCCTTAGGCAATTTGAGTTCATTTAAAACTCAATTTAAAATAAAATCCAATCAAAAAGAGAAACGCAACTTTTAGAAAATGCCTTTGCTATGATAATTTTTGTCTTTTCTGTGAATGCAATGACAAAAGTTGTACACTAGTTCATTCTTACTAGGATTGTTAAAATATGTCTGTATACCTAATCTACTGAGTTAACTATGAGTTAAATGTTATTAACGCTATTTTGACATGTTGTCAAACACATTTCTAAAGTTGTTTCAAAAATGTGTGCCATATCTAACTCGATATTTAAATTGGCTAAAGACTACTATTTAGTAAGAAGCCTGCAGGTATTAACCGTATTTAGTCTTAGACCACAAAAAGTTGGTATCGTAATTCTGCATTTCTGTTTGTAAGTCTGCCTCAACACATCGGGTCATATAAGCACCGCACGTTGGAAAGACCTCGATGCAATTTCTACTTTGGATGCTTCCCATATTGCCTCGTCTCAGATTGAGCAACTCTTTTCCGTCTGAGATGTTAATTAACTCCAAAACAATGCTTCCATACATTAAATCAATTTTTGATACACGACGTCGAATATTTTTAAATTTTCGACACCAAATCTAAGTTTTTTTCAGAAAACATTCATTTAATCTTTAAAACAACATTAAAAACAAAATCATTGTGAACAAATTTGACGTTCTAAGTGAAAGTGAAAGTGAAACAAAATTGGTGTAGTCCTATTATTAACTTTGCCTCTCTCTGAAAGAATTTTCTACTTCTTCCAAAATTTGACAGGAAGGTTCTATACGCCTATTGATTTGATTTTTGTTTGTGAAAAATGTACGGGCAATTTTCAAAAAGTCAGTAAAATCTCAGATAGTAGGCAAGAAACATAAGGTCCTTTCCTTTACTTTAAATTTCTGTGACTTTCTGTGCATTTGTGTGATTTTCAGTCCAAAGCCATTCCCGTACTCAATAATTTGACAGTTTTTTACAAAAAACAACGCTCACGAGAGAGTAAATAATTTCCCCTACCTGTGATTTTCAGTCCGAGAGATTTCTTCGGACTGAAAATCACAGCACAGCTAAATGTCAACTTGAGAGCAAAAGAATGAAAGCCAAACATCGTGCCTTACTTGTCCAGCACATTAGGTAATACGGAATTTGGTTGAATTTGCGTTCCCGTACTTTGGCACAGTTATGATATTTTTGAGAATATATCAACGTTTCTCTCCAAGATCTGACAGTTTGTGATTTTCTGTGCACAAAGTAAGGGATCGGACCTATATATTACAGGTAATATCATTAGCATGTTCATTTTGGTTCAGTTCGGCGCATGTTGTCAAAATCAATAGTAAAAAAATTGAATTTCAAACAATCACAAATAAATTGTTCTATTTACTGTGTACTTACACAAAGGGCAGCCATCTTGAAATTTGAAAAGCTGCGCCTGATAATACCTTAGATATGTGTACTGTGGATAGTAGGTACTTATTCTTCGAATAAAACAAAAATGTGTTCCTATTGCTATAGTATTTATTCCTCTGACAGTTTAACTGATGATTGAAAATTGTTACAGTGTAGCAGTGCCTCCAGTTATCGTCTCCCCTCATCTCATTACCCCTGAGTGCCGTTATTGATTAGCTTGGTTGTTCCTTAATAAGCCTTAATTCGACAAAATGATTATTCATTTGATACCTTATTAATAACCACTCATCATATTATTAAAATCGAAAAATCTAAAAACAACAATCAATCAGAATTGCAAAGGCGGTCGATTATCAAGCATAATCTACCAGTGAGAGAGCCCATATCAAATTCCAAACATTAAGCTTCATCAGGAACAAAGTTTCCCCAGGATATGCTTGCTTACCAATCCTTAACAATTCTGGAAAAAAAAAACACTAAGGAATGAATTGAGAATTACATGTACAAAAATTGCTAAAATTTAACCTTGGGAAAAAAATGAAATCCAAAGGCGAAATCTCCCCAAAAAATTGAGTCGATAAGGTTGATTAGTCTGAATCTTTTTTTTGTATTTAGGGCGCGCTAAAGGGGTTGTGAATACCCTTAAAGTGAAAAACACAGCACGAGCAATTAGGTAGGTTGGAGGCGATTTGAAAGGAGAAATTGATTGTTATAAGCAGTCCTCCAAGGTAATGATAAAAGAAAGTCAAAATGTCGGGCTACATTAAAATTTTAAAGTTCCCATCAATTTGATTTTGTTTCTTGTGTTAAATAAATAGTTGATGACAAATTTCTTAATTAAAAAAAAAATAATATTATACCTGAGTATTTGTCCCATCATTCCTCTTCTACAAATGTCTCAGTATTTTAATAGTTGTAAATTCAATAGGAAAAGCATAGACAATTTTCACTAGGGCCACCCACGAGACGAGACTCGGCGAGACTTTTGCAAGTCTCGTCTCGTCGTCGTTGTCTCGGTCTCGTGTCGATCTCGTATAATTAAGTCTCGTCCCGGTCTCGTCTACGAAAAATACGATTTCCGGACAACCTGTTGCTTATTGGAACAAAATATTTTCGATTATAATTTGAATGGGCCATCATCACACACTGGCTCAATCTTGAGCAGAACTAAAGCCAGACTAACTTCCATCAATAGGGGGGTTCACACTTATCGACAAGTCGATCGACCTGAGTCATGTTGCTAGCGTTCACATTCGACGACCGCCTCATCAACTTCATTTGTATATAAATTTTCAAAAAGCAAACACGGGGTAGTTTTAACTTTTTGCACCAGTTTCTGGGAAGGAAATTCATATTTTCTTGTTTACTTTTGTTGGTTTACTTCTATTTCAACCCATTCTCTATGAATCTTACATAAACATTAAAAAGAAACTTAAAATCCAAATTTTCAGACATAATCAGTTGTTCAACTTGTGTTCACATTAGCTACAGCAGTCGTTCGACCGAGAAAAATATCAACAAATTTGAAAAACTCCCGACAGTCGTTCAACTTGTGTTCACATTACAAATTATGTGAGGTTTCGACACGAGTTGATGAACTTGTCGATGAGTGTGATACCCCCTAATCGCACACGGGGTGAACTAAGCCAAGATACATATATTACAGGTAATATCATTAGCATGTTCATTTTTGTTCAGTTCTGCGCATGTTGTCAAAATCAATAGTAAAAAAATTGAATTTCAAACAATCACAAACAATTTGTTTTTGTTTGCTGTGTACTTACACAAAGGGCAGCCATCTTGAAATTTGGAAAGCTGCGCCTGATAATACCTTAGATATGCGTACTGTGGAGCCAATCTGCCTGAAAATTCTATGTACATGAACCGGCCTTAATTGTATTAGTACTCTCAGTTTGAGAATAAACAAATAAAAACAAATAATTTCCTTTAAAATTTTCAGTTTTGCATGACAACTGATTTGTTTATTTTGCCTGGAAACAAACGACTGTGTATGTATAAGTAATTAAACTTGTTAGTACGCTTCAAACAAGGATGTCGTTTCTTTCCTCATACTTCACCTCCCTTTCCTACAAACTTTCATTTCCCCAGCTTAGTCTAGTTCAAAATTGAGCCTGTGTGTGATGGCACAATATGTGCAGAAGAAAATAAATATTTTACTGAAATTGGATTTTTTAATTTATTAGACTTTCAGTAAATTTCGGTTCAAATACACAGTCTCGTATCGGTCTCGTCTCGGATGCTTAAAAGGCAATTTCGAGACTTTTCTCGTCTCGTGGCCAGCCCTAATTTTCACCAACGAAACCAATTTTTCATTTAAAAAATAATTTATTAATATTAAATATTAATTTATCCAGATGAGGCTATTGGGCCATCACACACAGGCTCAATTTTGAATTAGACTAACTTGGGGAAATGAAAGTTTGTTGGCAAGGGAGGTGAAGTGTGAGGAAAGAAACGACTGAAATGTTCATCCTTGTTTCGAGCGGGCTAACAAAGTTTAATTACTAATACATACACAGTTGTTCGTTTCTAGGCAAAATAATCAAATCTGTTGTGATCGACAAGTTCATCAAATCGTGTCGAAACGTCACACAATTTGTAATGTGAACACAACTTGAACGACTGTCGGGAGTTTTTCAAATTTTTTTTATATTTTGCTCGGTTAAACGACCGCTCGCTGTAGCTAATGTGAACACTAGTTAAACAACTGAAATGTCTGAACATTTGAATTTTAGCGATTCTTTTTAATTGTTTAAGTGAGATTCAACGAGAACGGGTTGAAAAAGAAGTAAACCCACAAAAGGGAGGGAGAAAGTTTGAATTTCCTTCGCTTAAACTGGTGCAAAATATTAAATCTACGCCGTGTTTGCTTTTTGAAAATTTATTTACAAATGAAGTTGATGAGGCGGTCGTTGAATGTGAACGCTAGCAACACTACTCAGGTTGATCGACTTGTCGATGAGTTTAAACTAGGGTTGCTTAAACATCGATAGTCTATCGATTGTATCGATAATTAAAATCTATCGAATGTATTGATAGTTTTAAAAATACTATCGATAGTTTTTTACCTCACAAGTTTATGAGTGGTGAAACCCATAATTAGCAACATAAACTAAAAAACACACCAACACTTATGCATTCATACGAGATAAAAGATACAGAAACTGCAATGTCAGCTAACACTTTGACTGAAGATTTCAAGAGTCATGACTCTTTTTGAAATTTTATGAGTCGGAGTGAGAAAAGATATCGAATCTCACCTTCGCACTCATTTAATTTCAAAAAGAGTCACGACTCTTGAGTCAACGTGTAATAGGCGACAATATAATGACCTGACTCTAAATCTCACAACAATGTACAAGTATGCGATAACAATAAGTAATAAAACACATTGGGGCATATTCATAGTCGCAGATAGACCCAGGTTTAACTAAATTACAGTTTAGGACAATTTTGGCTCAATGAATACAGACCGATTTTAATTACAAATTGTTGGTTTTATGTTTATATAACATAATTAAGTTGGTAAACTACACATATAGCTTCAAATATTTTGAAATGATAAACTTAAAAAAATAGAATCAACGTTTAAAAATTCAACTTAACCTATGTTTAAGTTAGACCCAGCTCTAAAATGACAATTTTAGTTAACAATTTTCATTAACTAACACTTGTGATTCTCTGTTTCTCCTGTCTCTTATAAGAACTTATATTTTGTGTTATTGTTTCTGTTCGGGTTCGGTGTTCTTGTTCCTGTTCTGTTTGTTATTTTTGTTTTAATTAAAAAATAAATATTTCTTTCGGTACTGTTTATTTTTGGTTCTCTATCAAATTTGAAGTAATAATTCATATAAGTCAGATGCAGATTAGTATTCGTATGGATAAATTCCACACCAACGAATAGGGCCTTTAAAATGAAAAATACTATCGATACTATCGATAGTATCGATAGTTTTATCTAAATACTATCGATGTTTAAGCAACCCTAGTTTAAACCCCCTATTCAAAACTGAAAATTTTAAAGGAAATTCTTTTATTTTTATAATAATTTTCGATTTAATTTTCGCATACACCATTCTCAAATGTTCAAAAGGGTAGTTATGTGCATTCAAGAGGACACAAGCGTCCACAGGTTTTTCTCAAAATCCACCTCTGTCTACCAACTCCTACTCTCACCTCCACGTGGTGAACATCGGGTGTCTAGTACCTCAGCTGGAGACGGGGTTTAAATCCCCGTGGAAAGCTGTTGGGGACAGCCAACGAGAGAGGGGGGGGAGGAGTGTTCCCACTAAGGCACTTCTCCTTTCATCGAGGCGGCAGCGGACGAATTCTCTAGATGGAATCAACGGTGGCGTCTACAGTTCCAGTTAGGTTGAACTACTTAGTGAACACCTTATATGGGCTACTACGACATATTTGTAGCTCAGGCCTATAAGGAGCGGTTTATCCGGCTCCCTACCCTTGGAGTTATACGAAGGGTCTGGTCCTCCGGGTCGGGGGTTGTGCGTCGGGGTAACTTCCCTACCACGTAAAAAAAAGTTGTTCCGAAACAACAACAAGCCTCGGATATGGATGATTTTAAAGTTGACGACCCCAGCAAACGAAACAAGGACAATGAATTTCGGATCTGCACGTGGAACGTCCTGTCCTTATACAGAACACGTGCAGCCGAACAATTAGTGGATAACTTGGACAGGCTAAAGGCTGACGTAACAGCCATCCAGGAAGTGTGATGGGATGGAGAGGGCGTACGGAGACTGAAAACGTGTGACATCTACTACGGCGGGTGCTTGAAGGAACAGGGTCAGCGGCTCTTGGGTTGTGGTTTTGTGATAAGGGGAAGACTTAGGCAAGAAGTCTTGGGCTTCCGAAGTGTAAGCGAGCGCCTGGTCACAATCCGCATCAAAGGCAAATTTAAGAACATTTCGCTGATTTGTGTTCACGCCCCCCATGAAAGGAGAGAAGACTCAACCAAAGAAGCATTCTACGATCTCTTGGAGACAACGTATGATATGTGCCCGAAGTACGACGTGAAGATCATTCTTGGTGACTTCAACGCAAAATTCGGAAAGGAGGGCATCTTTGGTTCGATAGTCGGAGGACACAGCCTACACGACGAAACTTCCGGCAACGGACACAGGCTGGCAGACTTTGCGGCGGGGCGAAATGTCATCATCTCAAGCACCTACTTCCCACACCTCAATATACACAAGGGGACTTGGCGGTCGCGTGATCAAGTAACCGTCAACCAAATCGACCACGTTGCGATAGACGCGAGACATGCTTCCAGTATCTTGGACGTCCGAACGTTCCGAGGGGCCAACATTGACTCGGATCACTACCTGGTGGTAGCTAGACTACGTATGCGGATATCCATGACGCGACAACGCAGAGCAGATGCTGTGAAAAGATTCGATGTCGAGAAGCTTAAATCGCAAGAGACTGCCAGAACTTTTGCAGACCACGTAACTCTTAATCTCTCAGGAGGTCCGCTACCAGCATCAAGTGCAGAGGACCAGTGGGAACACTGTCAACAAGCCATTAGAAGTGCCGCCTCTGATGTGCTGGGTTTCACTAGGCGAATACAACGAAACCCCTGGTTCGATGAGGAGTGCCGGCTAGCGCATGCAGCTAAGGACGAGGCCTACCAGGCAATGCTGCAGACTCGAACAAGAGCTGCTGAGAGAGTGGCCCGGGAGCTCTACGGGCTGAAACGAAAAGAGGAACGCCGACTTCTCAGGAGGAAAAAGAGAGAGCACGAGAAGCGGGCGGTAGAGTCTATTGAGGGTTGTAGCGGTAGGGGAGATGTTCGAAAATTTTATCAGAGGGTGAAGCGATCCACCCAAGGATTCAAGGCTAGAACGGAAGCCTGCCGAGATGAGAGTGGGAATATGGTAGTAGACACACAGTCAGTGCTGAGGATCTGGAAGGAACACTTCTCTAGACTGCTTAATGGCGAAGACAGCCAAGATGCCGCTAATAGGCAGAACGCTCCATTCAACTTGGACGATGATGGCCAAGAGTTCCGTCCACCCGACCTAACCGAAGTTCGGCTGGCGATATCCAAACTTAAGTCGTACAAGGCTGCAGGTGCGTATGGCTTACAAGCCGAACTATTTAAATCAGCGGGAGATGAATTGGCTAGGAGCATACACCAGCTCATCTGCAAAATTTGGTCGGAGGAAAGTATGCCCGATGAATGGAACCTCGGTATAGTGTGCCCCATCCATAAAAAGGGAGATGTTCTGAAATGTACCAACTACAGAGGAATTAGTCTCCTAAACGTCGCTTATAAAATCTTGTCGGCCATCCTGTGTGACCGCTTAAAACCTTTTGTCAACGATCTGATCGGCCCTTATCAGTGCGGTTTTAGGCCAGGCAAGTCAACCGTCGATCAAATGTTCACACTCCGACAGATTTTAGAAAAATCCCGGGAATTCCAGATCGATACACACCACCTTTTTATCGATTTTAAAGTCGCGTATGATAGCGTGAAAAGGGACGAATTATACAGAGCCATGTCGAGTCTCGGCATCCCTGCCAAACTCGTCCGCTTGTGCAGGATGACGATGGAGAAATCTCGCTGCTCCGTTAAAATTGGTAAGAACACCACCGATTCCTTTGATGTTGAGAAAGGATTGAGGCAAGGCGACGCGTTATCATGCAACCTATTCAACATCGTTCTTGAAGCCATTGTACGCAACGCACATGTCAACACCAGCGGTACAATCTATCAAAAGTCCGTTCAATTGCTTGCATATGCGGATGACATAGACATTGTCGGCAGAACGAAGCGAGCTGTGGCAGGGGCATTTGCGAGCATTGAATCGGAGGCGGCTAGAATGGGATTGGCGGTTAATGAGGACAAGACGAAGTATATGCTGTCATCGAGAGAGGAATCTCAACATCGTCGACTCGGGCAAAATATCACGATGGACAGATATAACTTCGAAGTTGTCAAGGACTTTGTCTACCTGGGCTCCACTATTACATCGCAGAATGACATCAGTGCAGAGATCAAGCGAAGAATTACTCTTGCCAACCGCTGTTTCTTCGGTCTAAGAAGGCATTTAAGTAGTAAGGCCCTCTCTCAGAGAACCAAGGAGACTTTATACAAAACCCTAATCATCCCGGTCCTGCTTTATGGGTCAGAAGCATGGACACTGAAAGATTCGGATAAAAATCTGCTAGGGTGCTTTGAGAGGAAGATTCTTCGTGTGATTTTCGGTCCGGTGTGTATCGAAGGAGTATGGAGGAGAAGATTCAACGACGAGCTATACGGGCTATACAGCGACGTTGACCTGGTCAAAAAGCTGAAAATACAGCGGCTTAGATGGCTGGGGCACGTGGAGCGTATGGACAGCAACGCACCCGCCCGACGAGTCTTCGAATCCAACCCCGATGGGGTACGCAGCAGAGGAAGAACCCGTAACAGGTGGCGCAATCAAGTGAATGACGACATCAAAGCACTCGGTGTCCGCAACTGGAAGCGGCTAGCTAGGGACAGAGCTGGCTGGAGGGGCTTGTTAGTTGAGGCCGAAGCCCATCCTGGGCTGTGAGCGCCATCAAAAGTAAAAGTAAGTAAGTATACACCATTCTCCACTTTCACCGCTTCAAAAATGTTTAAGGATACCAACACGCTTGAGGTGTCGTTTTAAAGATAAAAAAAACGTTAGTTTTTGAAAAAAATAATTTAATTTACAAAATCACAAACAAAAAGTATCAAACACGCTACTTAAAAAACGTAATTTTTTTTTGTTTTTCGTGATTTTTATCTGACTCCCGTTTGCCAACTGTTGGATGTAATGAGTTAATTTTTCTCAATTATTAAGAGCGCATATTTTCAAAGAAATAAAATCAAAAATTGACTCATTTGGCCTACCTTTTATATAAAATATCACTGCTTTAAAAATCGAGATTTTAAAAAATTGCATTCCTTAGGCCCTAATATCACTATGTTTGACAAAAACTAACAAGATGAAATTTTCAGCCAAACTCGTAGTTTCAACTTCAAATTCTTAAGGTTTCGTTTTGTTATTTTCATCTAGTATTGTGAGCGCACTGGTTTAAAGAAGGCACTATTTTTCAAATAATAACAAAAATGCAACTAGACTTTGATAACTGTTATGAGCAATATTCTGAATTTATTATTTTTTATTAAGACACAATTTTAATCTCCTTTTTATGCTGATTCGAATGAGCTTTTATCTATCAAAATCGATAAGAAATTGTAGAAGCTATGATTATTTTTACTCGGAAAGAAATTATTCTTTAATGGGACAAACGATGAAATAAAAAACAATTTTAATTTGCAATGGATTTTTTCTTTTTATTTTCATGTTTATCATTTACATTTGTTTCATGTTTTAAAAAAATGTGACTTCGAATTTAACAGATACTTTTTTCTTTGACTGACAATTTTTGTATGTCTAAAAAACCTCATACCTACCAGCTTTAGCCTTGCATTCAATATTTGTAATGCAGAAACAGATTTTCAAAAATACCGAAAATAATAATTTTATAAACTAACCGTAAGGGATCAACAAAAAAAAAGTAGTCCTCATAAAAAGTTGTAAGGAATTTATTCAAGTTTTCAAAACTTATATAAATTTTATGTGAAGTCATTATTTGCTGATAAATTGGTTGGGACAAAATTACCTTTTTTTATTTTAAAGGCTTTATTAGTACTTTTTTAAACTGTGCCAAACGTATACAACCGTTTATAGCTTAATATATTGCTTACAATTGTCTATGAAATGTATATTTTTTAACTAACCACGCACTATAACAGACTAAGAGCCCGCAGCAAGTTTTGCGTGTGATAGATAGCAGAAACTAACTACTGTTTTAAAACAGATTTTAACTGTTTATATGTGTATGTAAATATTAAAGTCTTGTATGCTATGGCTGTGGCCTTTGTATTGTAAATGTTGTGCATTAGAAAAGCAGAGCAGGAACTTCAAAAATTATTAATTTATCAATAGAACTTGAACTGTTCATGTAAAATAATGTAAATGGTTTGTGAAATGGCTCATAAATTCAGTATTCCATAAACTCGATACATTTTGAATTTCGATAAATTTATTTCATTAAAACAAATCGACAAAAAATTTAAAATAAATCAAAAAAAAATAATTTCTGGCTGTAATATTAATTTTACTCGATACAAGGAGGTGAGTTGTTTTAAATCACTGTCATTGGCGATTCCTCGTAGGCCCACTATCTTTTTTCTTCCATTTAAAGTACATTTTTGTTTCAATTACTACTTTTTTTTTTTTTTATATTCCACGCGCGCAAAAGGGGTTATGGCTACCCTTAAAATGTTTTTAACACAGCACGAGCGATTAGGTAAGTAGGAGAGGATTTAGAAGGAGATACCGATGCACATTGGTTTTGAACGTTTGCACATCGAAATGGGAGGGGAAAGTCGAGTCAGGTAAAGCATTCCACATTCGTGTGGTGCGACTGAAGAATGAATCTCTGTACATTACAGTGCGTCCGAAGTTGGGCTCGAGGGTGAACTGATGAGCATTCCTAGAAGCGCGAGTATTACGGTTGAATTTTTTAAGGGGGGGAATGCAACTGGCTATTTCACTAGAACACTGATTATAATAATAGCGATAAAATAGAGAAAGACACGAAACATTACGGCGGTGTTCGAGAGATGTAATTGTTTCTGTTATAGATCTTTCGCCTATCATTTTTAAAGCTCTCTTTTGAATTCTGTCCAACAAACTCAAGTGAGTTCTTGGAGCTCCTGCCCAAACATGATGTACTAATCTTAAAGCGGTTAAATTAAATAACCCTCCTTTTTTTTCTTGTCAAGTCTTTTCGCACATATACAAGTATGCCGCGCAGCTTTTTATCGCATCTAAAGCTGGCTTTAGACTTTCGGTGTTATCATCGGTGTACGTTGTTCGTTGTTGTTCGTTCGCGGAACAACGAAAATTTAAATGAGAAAACCGAACAACGAACTCAGAACGAATGAAGAACGTGCAAATTCAAATCAGGTCAGAAATTTCGGTGTTCGTTGTTCGTTGTTACCCTAACAACTTGTGGTTAAATGCTAAAACTGTTTATATGAACATTGTTTTGGAGTGTCGTGCAACTTGTAGGGACATTTTTGAAGTTTTTTTAATTACTGAATGGCACAAGAAGCCTAGTTATATAAATAAACAATTTTGTTAATAGAGTTTAACTTTCTAATGTAAATGCTTTCTTCGTTGTTCTTTGTTGAGAGAAGAACGAACACCGAACAACGGACAACGAATGGAGAACGAAAGTCTAAAACCAGCTAAATGTGAATCATACTGTTAAAATTCTAAATGGGCTTTAGGTCTTTATTTGTATCTAAGTATCTAAATCAGACCACGTTTCAAATAGGGCTGGCCGCGAGACGAGAAAAGTCTCGGTCTCGATCTCGGTCTGGTATGACGAGGCCGCAGAGTCTCGTCTCGAGGCCAATGCTAGTGTCAAACGAGGTAACGCTTTTCTTCAGGTCTCTTAAACATAGTTATTAATATTTTATAGCTTCAATTTAAAAAAAAATATAGTATTATAACATTTTAAGAAAGGTAACGATGAAGGAATAGTTTTGGTGAACTATACCTACTTTTTATTAAAATTGTAAAGTTCTAAACACCTTGAAGAAAAAGAGATACTACGTCTGAGATCAACAAAACCTATTATCTAAATTTGAGATTTTCGCTTTTTGGTCTAGGCAGATATGATAGCATACTTGACTCCTGGTTGAACAACTAGCCCTTAGTTTGTCAAAATAAAAAGCAAATTAACGTTTTCACTTTAGACAAAATATCTGTTGTCGTTTCACCCTGCTTATGCTAACTTCATGCTTAGTCGATCAATAAAATACTGCCTTACAAAGTAGTTTTATTATGACTGAAAACGACGATCAAAAAATAGTACACTGTGGCGTATACGCACTTTTTTTATTGAATACATTTCTGCCAATTCGAAGCCGATAATTTTGTTTAATTTATTTTTAACATTGAACCCCTGAAATGCAGTGAATGTGTATTAATCTATTATTTAATATCCCCTTCAACGAAAAAAGCTATTCACGCCAGTGTCATATTAATTTTAAATTTGATGAAAATTGCAATTTTTATTTCTTACTTATGTATGCAAATAATTTCCCACAACACGAATCTTATTCTTAACATAAAGTATAAAATTGTATACAAAACTAACGGATTCAATTACACTTAAAGTTAAATCTTAACTTTAATTTTATTTCTTTAATTTCAGATTCGACCACATGGTTTCGCCTTAAGATTTATCACAATATTGGTATATATTTTGCATTTCGAATTTACACAAGCTGAAGAAGAATTACAAGAGTATGCTCCAAAATATGTAAGTTTGAATAAAAATAGAAAAAACAGACAACATATTTAACTTGTCTATTTATATCTTAAATAAATAATCTTTACAACTTTAACTACTAATTAACAATTTTGTGGAGATCAAAGGCTCCAAAACTATTTGTACACAGTTTTTTTACAGACAAAAATGTTAAATTTTAAGGACGAAAAATATTTCACAACATTTTTGTATAATGGCAACCATCAATATAGGGATGGTTCAATGTAAACATTTGTACCAAATGATATAAGGAATTTTTTAGCCAGTTTACATATATTTGAGAGAAAGTGAGTTCGAATTTTTTGTTTATGAGTGTGACAGTAAATTTTCGCTCCATATTACGGGTACGGAAAAATATCTTGGACTGATAATTGATCGTAAACTAAACTGGAAAGAAAACATTAAAGAACGTGAGAAAAAAGCGTCGATAGCATTCTACACTTGCAGTAGAATTTTTGGTAGGAGATGGGGGCCTAGCCCTAAAACCATCCATTGGATGTATACAGCCAACATACGGCCAATACTTACATATGCATGTTTGGTTTGGTGGCCAGCACTCGACAAAGCCACCAATCTCAAGACCGTGACAAAAATCCAAAGACTCGCGTGTATAGGTACAACAAGTGCCATGAGAACCACACCAACCGCAGCCCTAGAAGCTTTCCTTTCGCTTGCCCCACTTGATCTTTTTACAAAAGAGCTGGCGGCCAAGAGCGCTCTTCGATTAAAAGAGTGCAATTATTGGAAAGGGGGGCCAGTATGGTCACAAGACGATAATTAATTTCACTGATAGTAATATTCAAACGGATTACATTTTACCGCATATTGATTTCAACCCAGTTGTACTTACAGATTTTCCATCAAGAGAACTCTGGAAGGAAAACCGGGTCACTAACGAAGATCATATCTCGGTATTCACTAACGGGTCCAAATCAGACGAGGGGGTGGGGTCCGGCATCTTTTCAGAAAACCCACCCATAAGCAAATCGATAAAACTACCGAACTTCTGTAGCGTCTTTCAAGCAGAGGTCCTTGCAGTTTGAGAAGCTGCAAGGCATCTCTCTCCGCTTGAATTGACGGGAAAGAACATTGATTTCTTCATAGATGGTCAAGCTGCAATCAAAGCCATATCATCAATCGTCGCTAAATCCAAACTGATTGATTGCTGTCGCAGCGAACTAAAATCGTTGGGCGCAGCAATAACAGTTACCCTTTGTTGGGTCCCAGGACATCGTGACATTTTTGGTAATGAAAGGGCAGACGAACTGGCCAAAAACGGGGCAACACTTGAACCGAGCCAAGTCATACCCTGGGTACTTATGCCTCTTGAACAAGAAAAATGTAGAATTCACCATAGTTTCTTAAAAGCAACTAACGACCGGTGGTCAACACTGGAGTCCTGTCGAATTTCAAGGACTTTGTGGCCGTTGCTCTCTAAGAACAAGACAGACTATTTACTAAAGCTAAACAGGCCCCAATTATCCCTTTTAGTTGGTATACTCACGGGTCACAACTCCATGGGAACCCACTTGAGCAGAATGGGCATCAGCTCATCTGACCTATGTAGAGGGTGTCAAGACGAGGAGGCGGTGGAGGGCTCATACCACTTCCTTTGCGAATGCCCCAGCCTAGCTAGAAACAGAAGAGCAACTCTCGGAGAATACTTCTTCGACGATTTAGATAGCGTCTCTATTTTGCCACCTGCAAACATCTTGATATTTATTCAGATTTCAGGATGGTTCAGGGAGGCTCCTTCCACAATAAGCCCTACCTGATACCCACCATTTCCTCTCCTCACCCATCCTTTCTCCTACCCAAGTCAACTCCCGGGGAGCACAATGGATCCACTGAGATCCGAGTGAGATGATTCGGCTTGCCGCTTCTTCACCCCTTTTAACCTAACCTAACCTAACAGTAAATTTTTATGCGCAGTCACCGGTTCAGATAAAAGTCATGAGTTTCTGGGATTATTTTATGTCGAAAAATATGGGCGATTTGCTTATTTTCGCTTCTTTTTTGACTTAAATGGTTTATATGTTTGTGTTGTTTCTTTTAAATGGGCTTAAGCTTTGCCAAGCTGCAACCGATTCCTGAATGTGTTTTTGTATTGATACAAGAGTAGTTACTAGTTTTTACCCTATAACTTTTTCCTTGAGGATAAGGGTTTGTCCGCAATTTATTATCAAACTCATTTTGTTGACATTTCCTTGATGTTTTTTGATTAAATATCAATTTTCCTTTTATATTATGAAAATTCAATTTATTTTATTAAAAACAGATAACTTTTTTTTAACAAAAAATTACATTTGCACTTTTTTACAAAATAAAATAAAAAAGAAAATTAAAGAAAACTCGAATATTACATAAAATCGAATAAAAAACTTATTTTAAGCTATTGAGTGTTCGAAACAGTTAACAGTTGAAAACAATCAACTAAACCCTCAGGAATTGTTTTTCATTGTTTCCATTAAAATTTCCTATTTATAATTTAAATTAAAAAAAAAACTAGGAAGAAAAATAATACCAACCTAAAATTACAACTTTTTCGACTTAGAATTACTTCAGAATTTTACCTGGGCCGGTAACCCTATTCTGCTGTTGTGAGGCTCACAGCAGTAGCGTACGCAGGATATTGTTTGGGGGGGGCTCAGTCTCAATTTTGGTGATTTTTTTTAAGGTATCACAAAATAGAAAACAAAATTAAAGCCTTTCGTATTATAAACCACCAAAAGTTTAATTATAATACAAAAACAAAAGGAAAAACACACAAAATACTCTCTAGTTATGAAATGGATTTTACCTTTCTTTGTAAACAAATATTTTTTGTAAAAATCCACTTTGATAAAAATCCAATTTATGGACTCGATTTTAACAACGTTAATGGTAATAGGGGTATGTGAACAGTGAATAGCAACTCAGCAAAATGTTTACACGCAAAACAATAACAAAACAAATTATTATAGAGAGTTTTGTTTACGTTTTCAGTGTAAAACTTTTACTGAGTTGCTAGCCAGTCTCAGAAATCACGGCTAATAACATTTATTAGGTCTGTTCCTTTACTTTGAGTTTCTGTGATTTTCTGTGATTTTTAGTCAAAAGTCCTGTCAAGTTCATATAAAAGAAATGAAATTGACAGAACTTGGGAACAAAATGCACAGAAAATCACAGAAATTCAGAGTAAAGGAACAGTAGCTATACAATGAAAAAAATGGTAACATTTTTTAAGGGAATTGTCATAATACAAATTATTATTGGGGCGTTTGCATATTGGTTAAGCTAAACTCATGTTTTACTTAAGTACAGTTTAAATAAGATAAATTATAACAATTTATTCCAATTCGATTTCTGTACTTATCAAAAGTTTATTAAATTATTGAACGTCAAAAATAGTGCATTGACAAAACTTTTTTGAGAAGATTGTCTACCTCTGATACAACTTAAAGGCAGTTTTTCGAAATGTCATCTAAATGTCTTATTCTTAATGCCTTTATGTCGTAGCATTAGAAATAACATTCGGCAAAAAAGTATGCAGTTTACAGACATTTCAAAATATTTTTTGAATATTTGATACGTTCACTGAGCGCGAAGTTACTGGTTAAAGCATAACCAAAGCATTTGACCACAGTAAAGAGCAATAAAAAAAATACTAAGACAATGTTTTATGTTAATAAGTGCACTGCATTCGTTATTTCATTCCGGTTTATTTTTTTTTAAATGGGAAAATTTAAATTGAAAATACTGCTAAAGTTTAAAATTAACAAAAATAAAATTTGTACTAAAAAATAATAAAAAAAACTTTCTTCGATGATATATGAAATCTTAGCACAGTATACCATATTGCTTGGGGGGGGGCTCAAGCCCCCTAAGCCCCCCCTGCGTACGCGTTTTTGTAAAGGGTTTTTCAACAGGGCGCTACAAAAGTAGAGCAACAGGGACAGCAAACGACGCCATATTTCTTGCTGCTCTTTTTCTTCAGTAAGGTTTGCCATTGCATGATGGAATGATATACGAGCCAACTACGAGTCGAAATTATTAAAATTTACTACCGAAATTCGGAGTCAGTGGCCTCAACGTTAAGAGCGCTACGTCCAATTTATGATGAGGCTCATTTCTGGCTGAATGGCTTCGTCAATAAACAAAATATGCGGTATTGGTCAGGCAGCAATCCACACGTACTCCATGAGTCATCATTGCATCCCCAAAAAATTACGGTTTGGTGTGGTTTATGGGCCGGCGGCGTCATTAGGCCGTACTTCTTCCGTGATGATCAAGACCGGCATGTTACAGTGAATGGGGATCGCTACCGTTAAATAATAACCGAATATTTTTGGCCCAATTGGATGATATGGACTTGGAGGACTGGTGGTTCCAACAGGACGACGCCACAAGCCACACAGCGAATGTCACAATGAATTTATTGGAAACCAAGTTTGGAGAACGTGTTATCTCACGAAATGGTCCAGTCGCTTGGCCATCTCGGTCGTGCGATTCGACGCCGTTAAACTATTTCCTGTGGGGCTACGTCAAGTCTATGGTCTATGCCAACAAGCCAGCGACGATTGATGAACTTCGTACGAATATCGAACGTGAAATTGCAGCTGTATCGGCCGATGTATGCTTGAAAACCGTCGAAAATTGGGTTCAGCGTCTGGAATTCTGCAAGCGTGCCATGCAAAAGAAATCGAGTTCCATACATAATGGCATCAAACGTACTTTCACAGAAATACAAAATTTAATTGATATCCAAAACTCTTTTTGTTTTATTAAAAAAACCTTTTGTAGCGCTCTTATTGAAAAACCCGATATAAGGCGGTCACAATTTCGTATTCTGTGTAAGCCCTCATGGCAAACCTCACAAGAACAACTTGAGTTGTGATCTGCCAAGGCGCAGATCATAATTTTTAAGTTTTTATGAGTCGAGTTCACTTCGAGTTATGAGGTTATTGTGACTTGTGAGGCATCAGTGAGGTCGCCACAATAAGGCTGCTAGTACACCTTGTATATCGGAGAAAGTATAATTTTTTTAGATCTGAAAAGCATTATTATTGTAACAATGTTCTGGCATTTGCAAATGTCAAACTTGACGCGTTTGACAGTTTTCTAAGGTTAAAAATGAATGTCTTAGCGAGCCGAACGGTTCGGAACCGTTTTGTTTCGTGGTTTTCCGACTGGCTGAAAATCCAAAGGGTTCGGCATTGAACAATTTTGATTGGATCCGAGCCGTTTGGCTCGCTCATGTATGACCAGCTTCATACATTTTTTTATAATTTTACTTTCATTTTTGTAAGTGCATAAATAGATACAAACTAAGAAAATGAGTTCTATAAATAACAACAAATCTGAATTACATTGTAGGTTAAACTTAATTTACAACTGCTATTAAATCAACAAAAGCTTTTGTCAAATAACAACTGGCCAATATTTTGTGCACAGTGCAGTCCACAATAAATCTCAACCAACCTCTATATCTACCTAATTAATGAACAAAAAAACCTAAAATGCGTTTTTAATCGTAAAAGAAATATTCATCACGATTCTATCGACCTGTCTGTCATTCAAACTACGGATTTACGTTCATTTGTCTGCACAAGAGAACGCCGTGCCGCCGCCATGATATGGAACAGGCGAGGCGTATGCATTCAAAAAATTCAAAGTGCTTGATGGCTATTAGCTCTGAATAATTGTCGCTTGTCAGGTGCACGTTTCGGCACCAGAGACTTGACCGATCTGTATGAGCGACGAAAATTGATTTATCCGATATTGATAAGCCGATTAATTAAAATAGATTGTGCGAGGGCTTGGATTTCGATTCAGATCTATGTCGATCATTTGGCTTGTTCTCTTTTTTTTTTGCTGTTGTTTGCATTTGTGATCACTTTGCTTAAATAAATGATTCTTTGTATGAGCTGTTAATTAACAAGAACCACTATGGTCACCGACGACATCGCCGTAAAAAGCTTGTCTTGTTGCAGCCAACAATAGTGACTCATTACATGCAACCTAACTAACAATAGTAATCGAGATCTCGATCTCCCAAGGTTGCGAATATATCAAAGAGCTCAATCTGCAGACAATACCAGAGCACCATTACCACCGCACCGTGCCGCCTTTTTTCGTGAAAAGTAAAATCAAAGATTTATTGATTGAGAACATTTTGAAAATGCGTTTTTCTGGGTAGGTCCATAAGTATAGTTTAGTTATTGCCCCCGGGCGAGTTACGTGTGCACTATCTGGGTTGTATGTGAGTTAATTTTTGGCCCAGAATTTTTGCGCGAGAATTAATTCGTATAATTTGTTTGTGTGATATTTTTGTAGTCAGAGTCTCATTCTTACAAGTTACAACTGAAGGAATGATAATTTGCTGATTTGTTGCGTAAGAGTATAATCGAACTTACTCCATAGAAACAAGAATAAATCAAGAGATTTGGAAATATAAATAATACCGGGATTTGTGGACCCAATACAAGCGTGTTCGGCTTGCTAATATATTAATATATATTCTATCGATATGGCAAAGTTGGAATATAAATCATATTGCGCTCAATAAACGTGCGGTGACTTGCTGTTGAACATAATTGTAGGCGCCAACAAATTAAAATGCAAGTTTTTAATTGACATGTATAGAGGGGACAAGATGTTATTAAAGCTACAAAATCCTTTAATATGTACGTTTCAAGGTGAAAGATGTCAGTTAAAGAGAGACATGAAAAGAAAAAAATTAACTTTAAATAAACTTTGATTATTTTTAATGTAGATCAACTAGAAACAAAACTGAACTGTGTTCGAACTGCCTGTTTAAAAATTCAACATGTTTTAATGAAACAATAATAACTAACAAAAGAGTGCGATCATCACCAACTTTATCCTTTAGTTACAGCAATTTTTGTTTTTAAGAGTGCCAAACTGCTAGTCTCATCATCAATGAGGTATATTTTATATCTAATATAATTTGGAAGGTATCTGTGGGATGCACATGCACATATGTATATTAAATTTCGAAAATTAACCTTTAAAGAAAACTAAATTATATGCACAATACACACACTTAAAAATCGAAATTTGAAGTTGAGACCACCAACAAAGTTTCACTTCTATCATTTGTATTGAATATGACGCGGTCTTCTTGTGTATACAATATTTAAACGTTTGAAAGAAAAAATCTTAACTCGCTTTTGAGTCTCGCATTTTCAAAATTTAAAATATCATATCACAGTATTTTATGGATTTTCAGGATCTTCTGTTAAGACATGTTTTATTAAAATCTGCTTAGCTGATGGTGCGAAATTTAAATAAGTTGTTTTTTGAGAGGTTCTGCTAACAACAGCTTAACGTTAAAATGTTTAAACATCTTTTGTTCTAATAAAAATCTTTGGAAAAAAATATCCAAAACAAAATGCATCTTAACTGGTTTTAACATATTATGGAATATACCCTTGTTTAATTTTAAGATCGAAAAGGCGAAATGCGTTCTGAGTTTTCAAACAAATTAAATTGTTTTGAGACTACAATAAATAAGTTAAAGTTATAATATGATGAACTTTACTAGATAAAAAAAATTAAAACTGATAAGCGTCGCTTTTTTTTTTTTTTTTTTATTTTACAATATGATTATGTAATTCGAAAAACTAAGTTTTTTATTATTTAATGGATTAGAATTTAGTAACAAGTACTTACTTACTTTTGATGGCGCTCACAGCCCAGGATGGGCTTCGGCCTCAACTAACAAGCCCCTCCAGCCAGCTCTGTCCCTAGCTAGCCGCTTCCAGTTGCGCACACCGAGTGCTTTGATGTCGTCATCCACTTGTTTGCGCCACCTGTTACGGGTTCTTCCTCTGCTGCGTACCCCATCGGGGTTGGATTCGAAGACTCGTCGGGCAGGTGCGTTGCTGTCCATACGCTCCACGTGCCCCAGCCATCTAAGCCGCTGTATTTTCAGCTTTTTGACCAGGTCAACGTCGCTGTATAGCTTGTATAGCTCGTCATTGAATCTTCTCCTCCATACTCCTTAAATACACACCGGACCGAAAATCACACGAAGAATCTTCCTCTCAAAGCACCCTAGCAGATTTTTATCCGAATCGTTCAGTGTCCAGGTTTCTGACCCATAAAGCAGGACCGGGATGAGTAGGGTCTTGTATAAAGTCTCCTTGGTTCTCTGAGAGAGGGCCTTACTACTTAAATACCTTCTTAGACCGAAGAAACAGCGGTTGGCAAAAGTAATTCTTCGCTTGATCTCTGCACTGATGTCATTCTGCGATGTAATAGTGGAGCCCAGGTAGACAAAGTCCTTGACAACTTCGAAGTTATATCTGTCCATCGTGATATTTTGCCCGAGTCGACGATGTTGAGATTCCTCTCTCGATGACAGCATATACTTCGTCTTGTCCTCATTAACCGCCAATCCCATTCTAGCCGCCTCCGATTCAATGCTCGCAAATGCCCCTGCCACAGCTCGCTTCGTTCTGCCGACAATGTCTATGTCATCCGCATTGTACCGCTGGTGTTGACATGTGCGTTGGCTTCAAGAACAATGTTGAATAGGTTGCATGATATGGCGTCACCTTTCCTCAATCCTTTCTCAACATCAAAGGAATCGGTGGTGTTGTTTCCAATTTTGACGGAGCAGCGAGATTTCTCCATCGTCATCCTGCACAGGCGGACGAGTTTGGCAGGGATGCCGAGACTCCACATGGCTCTGTATAATTCGTCCCTATTCACGCTATCATACGCGACTTTAAAATCGATAAAAAAGTGGTGTGTATCGATCTGAAATTCCCGGGATTTTTCTAAAATCTGTCGGAGTGTGAACATTTGATCGACGGTTGACTTGCCTGGCCTAAAACCACACTGATAGGGGCCGATCAGATCGTTGACAAAAGGTTTTAAGCGGTCACACGGAGTAGCCGATAAGACTTTATAAGCGACGTTTAGGAGACTAATTCCTCTGTAGTTGATACATTTCAGAACATCTCCCTTTTTATGGATGGGGCACACTATACCGAGGTTTCATCGGGCATACTTTCATCCGACCAAATTTTGCAGATGAGCTGGTGTATGCTCCTAGCCAATTCATCTCCCGCTGATTTAAATACTTCGGGTTGTAAGCCAACCGCACCAGCAGCCTTGTACGGCTTAAGTTTGGATATCGCCTGTCGCACTTCGGTTAGGTCGGGTGGACGGAACTCTCGGCCATCATCGTCCAAGTTGAATGGAGCGTTCTGCCTATTAGCGGCATCTTGGCTGTCTTCGCCACTAAGCAGTCTAGAGAAGTGTTCTTTCCAGATCCTCAGCACTGACTGTGTGTCTACTACCATATTCCCATTCTCATCTCGGCGGGCTAGCCTTGTATCCTTGGGTGGATCGCTTCACCCTCTGATAAAATTTTCAAACATCTCCCCTACCGCTACAACCAGGAGTAACAAGGATAATCTTAATTTTGAAGGGTTTACTTTTTTATGCTTTGGCGATTGCTTCCTCCAAGCACAAAAAAGCTAATTCAAACAACAAAATTTGAGTAACAGACATGAACATAGTATTCAATTACAATTACAACTAAAATCAATTTATTGGAATTGGTAGTAAAATTAAAATGAAATGCACGACTGGATCGCACTTACTTGCTGTTGTAGATGAGAACTTGAATGTAGATACACATTTTAGATATTTATAGCTTATACCTTTCTTATTAGTCTAAGAGCACACAGCGAATTTTAGGGTGCGAAAGTGAATCAAAAAACAATTATATGAGTCGAAAGGTGAGTTAAGGATAATAAAATAAATGCAAGTCTTGCAGTCCCTGGTGGCGGCTGTTAAGTGGGAGGGCAATTTTATAAAAAAAATGACTTAAAACAGAAAAAAAATTAATTATTAAAAAACAACGGTAACATGTACGTACAATGCCCTGTTATATTTTCGTGAAAGGCCAGAAGTCCCTTCTTTCAGTTCCTTTTCAAATAAAGTTCTTTCAATGAATAGTTTTTGCAATATTAATGTTTGAACTCAAAATTTTGGAAACAAGATTAAAAAAATGAAGAAAAATATTTTTTTCGCAAAATTTCACGTAATTAGGTACTATTTTTGTTTCCAAAATTCAATCCCCTCATCAATTTGTAGTCAAAAACTGAAAACCGGATGGTTCTAGGACTTTTACTTTTTAAGATGTTAAAAAGTAAATGAACCAGCTTTTTCAAAAAAATAAGAGAAATCCGGCTAAATTATCATTTCAGCAACCAGTTAAAATAGGAAAAACATGGGGAAAAAAATTCTTACATTTTTGAAACTTGGTGGGAATATTGTATTAACCATACGAATAAAGAATCAAAAGAGGCCATACAAATATCTGTATCCCACGGGTGTTTTTTGGAAGGGGAAAGGGGGAGGTGTGACTTATCGAAATTAAAAAATTATATTGATACAATTTGGACATATGATACATGATTTAAGGGTATTTTTCAATTCTGAATCTAATGACCTCAAAATTAAGGCAATACAATCATCCTTAAAAAAAATGTATGGTCCATTTTATCCAGAGATGACTGTTTTTCAGTAAAACTGGAAAACTATTAAAAAAATACCTTAAAAAGAATGACTTCATGAAAATATAACAGGTCATTCTACATGTTACCGTTGTTTTTTAATAATTTTTTTTTTTTGTTTTAAGTCAATTTATTAGAAAATTGCCCATCCCACCTAACAGCCGCCACCCAGGGACTGCAAGACTTGCATTTCTTTTATCAGCCTTAATACACCATTTGACTCATATAATTTTTTGTTGGTTCACATTCGCACGCCAAAGCTCCTGTGGGCTCTTGTTCTATCTATATCTAACTTTTATTACTCCAAAACAGACTATTGGCAAACAAAATACCATGAATCAGTGGAGTGTACTTTTTTGACACGACATCAATACTTTTCCTCTACAAAACAGGTAAAAATAGTTCGGAAAATATAGTCTGAGAGCCGGCAGCAAATTTTGGGAGTGGATTGATAACTAAAATATGAGAATGAGGGTTTGTAGGTGCATATATCGCGGTATAAAAATCAACCGTCTGGCAGGTTTCTTTTTCAGCCTTTGGCGGGGTTGGGGGTTTTAAAATAGTGATTTCAAGTTTATTTTGTCAGAGGTTTTACCACTTCGATAAAATTAAGAAAATATATTAGTTGGTGCTCTGTCATTTTCTTTAAGTCCAAACGTCATAATCTTGGCAATCCGACCAATAGAACTCAAGATATTAGGTTTTTAAGCGAACCTTAATCGATTTTTTTTTTGGAGACTTTGTTTTGTTGATTTCTTGTGTTTTATAATTCTCCAAGAAAAAGACGATAAGGTCCTCTTAAAAAGCTTATATTTTGAGTTTTATTTGTCGGATTGCCAAGATAATGATGTTTGGACTCAAAGAAAATGACAGAGCAGCACGTAATATATATTTTTTTAAATTTATTGAAGTGGTTAAACCTCTGGCAAAATACACTGGAAAATTGCTATTTTCAAACCCCCATCCCCGCCAAAAGCTGAAAAAGAACCCTGTCAGACGGTTGTTTTTAATACCGCGATATATGCAACTACAAACCCTCATACTCATATTTTGGTTATCAACCCACTCCCAAAATTTGCTGTAGGCTCTTGGTCTAATACTATTTCGACATATCATTACAGTAAGAGTTATATATTTTGCTGCATTATTTAAAAAAACATTCACACTAGAGCTACTTTAGGGATGTCTCTTAAATTTTTGTTGTCAGATATTCAAAATGGGTATAATGGATCTTATGGATACCCACATAAGTATTTCTAAGTCCCGGAAATTTTTAAACAAGGAACTTCCAGACCCCACGGCCTTTTTTTTATGTTAAAACACGTTTTTTTTTTCAAAGTCAAAAAATGATAAAGAAGTTCGCGTATCAAACGTGGTTTCACCGACTAAAAAAGATTTCGATCGGCTCTCTAGGGATAGTAGTAATAAAAAACTCAAGAGTTTAAAAACATGCCTTTTTACTCGATTTATGGCGGAAAACCCCCCAAAAATTGGTTGTTTTTTAAACTTTTCTCGATTTTAAAGGCTTACACGTGTTCGGGGACGAGGAAGTAAGAATCGTCTTAGAGGTAATTTCGTGCGCTGAACTCAAATCCGTCATCCATTTTCCGCTATCGGCTCTAGTTTTTGATATATTCTAGTCTGAAAAGGGATTATAACCATTTTTTTCCCTTTTTTTATTTTGTAAAAATTCGAAATGATTTTTTCAACAAAAAAAAATGCACCGATTCATCAAAGTATTGCACTATAACTGATGTTCATGGATGAATTGGCGCATTTTTTTTTTAAGGAATTTTTACAAAATCTCAAAAATAGGGAAAAAATGGTTGTAATCCATTTTCAGACTGAAATATCTCAAAAACTAGAGCCGATAGCCAAAAATGGATGAAGGATTTGAGTCATTGATTTTTGTACACGTACGTGGAACCCTTAACTATCATAAAACATAGTTATCATATTTATATCTTTTTTAGGCAACTTTTGTAGTGAGTTTAAAAGTTTCGAAAATGTTCACGAAATAACATATTTACATGACAATTGTACAATTTTCGGATCTTTTAAAATCGCTACCAAAGTTGCTTTAAAAAAGATATAAATATTGAAACTATATTTTATCATAGTTAAGGGTTCTAAGTACGTGAACAAACATCAATGCCAACTTAAGTGTCCTTCTTTGACCACAGCAGTGATGCAAACATTGCTTGTTGCATTAAGTTAGCATCATGTTTCTTGCCAAAACTATTTGACCGATTTGAATCGAATTTTCAAATTTCGTCTTGTTATACTCTAGACTATTTGATTCCAAATTTTTAGCAGAATTGAATAATATTTGACCAATTATTTGAGTGCTTCAAAATTACTTAGTTTTTCAGTTTTTTTTTTTTTTAAATTTGTGGTTAGATAGCAACACAAATATAATATGCATGAATTTAAAAATAATGTGGCCTTGTAGAAAATTTTATAACAAACAAGTTTATAGTGGATGGTTTTTTCCTAAGTTGCATATTTTTCAAAGTTATAAAGGAAATTGTCGGAAAAAATGGGATGATTTTAGCGTTTTTTTTCACTATTGCATTTTTCCTGCAGCGAGCACAGGTTTTTCGAAGCGCAAACTTAGCTACAGACTACACTAACATGCCCCATCAACATAACAAAAATGGAGAACTACATCGCGCTTTGCGAATTTATTGTTTAATTTGACTGGGCTATAAGTCTTCTTCTTCTTCATTTTACCGGCGATTGTCATGATCTCGAGGGGGACCACAACTCTCCCACTCAACTGCTTCGCCTATGGGTCCACTTGTGGGGTTCGCCGTGCTGACCTCAGCAAACGTCGACAGGCCTCCCGGTTTTGGATTGTTCCATGTCTGAGGCCAACTAAATGCAGGTGTCGTTGCATTTGTTTCATCCAGGAGTTTTTGCGCCTGCCTTTCTTCCGCGATAGTGTTGGAACGTCTAGTGCTATTGCCTTTTGAACTGGGTTCTTATGGCATCTTCTTTGTACTGGGCTATAAGTAAATAGTAGAATATTCTTTTTCAAAATGTTGATTCAGGAAATTAATTTCTCAAAAACTATCGATTAAAATAACTTTATTAAATAAGAAAATTCACGAATGGGTTTCTGGGTTCAAGATAAGCTGTAGGAGAATTTTGTAGGTGTTACCATTGTTTTGTCAATAGTGTTGTTTCTACTTTAAGTCATGTTTTTAGCAAATTGCCCCTCCCATCTTAACTGGAGTATATAGATCCCTCTTACAGTATGATTGTTCTATTATTCTGGCCCGGCGGCGACGTACACCCTCCTTTGATGCATTTGTGTCAACCATTCTTTATTTGCCATTATACTCTTTGATAATACATACTCCCTACTTGTTATATAACATTTTTTATAGCTAAACTTTGAAATGCTGTATTTTAGAAAATCATTGGTTCTACAGATATAGTTTTGGGAATAAGTTGGAGCTGATTAAGTTAAATTTAAATAGTAGAACAATGTTTTTATTTGAAATTAGTTCTTTAGGGCTAAACCACCAATAACTGAAAAAGCGCGAAAAATTCGTCTTTGAAGCGGTCACCGATCGAAGTGGAAAACTTAGGTTATTTAATAGGCCAACATCCTGAACAACTCAGCAAAAAATCAGAAACACCAGATTTGACGCATACGTGGGTGTATTTACAGTAACTGTACCACTATGAAAATAAAATTAAATATTAATTCAACTGCTTGCTTTCGGGATGCTGTATGAATACTATTTCAATGGCTCACATTCACTCCAATCGGAGTTTCAATGTTGAAATAAATACAATATTATTGGCGAAAATTAAAATGAAAATCTATGAGACAAAAAAAAGTACGTATACGGCCAAGTGAACCACTGTAATTGTCGTTTATGTAGAGTATTTACGGAATAGCTTTATTGTTTGACTTAACATGAAGTTTGCATAAACATGGTTAAATGGCATCCTCAGATATTTGCATTGAGGTGAAAACGCTCATTGCTTTACTTTCGTGACACTAAGAGCCAGTTGAACAAACGTGGTCCAACATAGTAAGGTCTATTCATTTTAAGATTATGTAGTATAATTCTGTTGCAAAACTTGACAATTATGTCCTATAACTTCTGACCGTTTATATTTTTTTAATTAAATCATTTCACTGATTGATTTGGGAATGTTAAATGTTTGCGACATAAGTGGAACAATTTAAATCCACTTTCAAAACAGCCAAATGATTTGTCTTCACCTATAGCCATTTATATAAACGAACTGTAACTTGCAAATTCGCTTTCATGTTAGGGGTCAATCACTTAAAAGCCAAAAACATTGCCCACAAGAGCTTGGTTGTATAAGCAAACAAATAAACAAAAATAACCTGTTGATTGTTCCCTCAGCGCTACCAAATTAAATTCAGCCTTTTATGTAAAAATCGCCAGATTCAAATAACATGCATAGAAACCCCATGCTGCTTATCTCCATCTTAATTCAGTCTTACATCTACCTATGTCTATGACAAGGAATATGGGGTTACATTGGTAATACACAACATTATCTTTTATGCATTCTAAATTTTGTGGAAAAATAAGGCGTTATCGCCATTGAGTGAAAGGAACTTCTCAGTGCGTACACGCAAATGCTCCATACTTCGACATTCGACTCCTAGCCTAAAACAACTTTGGGTTACTGCACGACGACGACGACTACGACAACGTCAACCTGACTGTATGGTTGCTATATAAAACGAACGACATGGTAACAGGCAATAAGTGCGACTACGACGACCCATAATATCATTGAACCGATTTGGAACGAGTTCCATGGAAAAAAAATCAAATTTTCCGTCACCTTTTATTAATAACATGCGAGTAAACTGCACACGACTCCCATCATGACCGTACCACGCCATGCCACCGCCATGTTGCACGTAGGTGTGGGCACAGTGCTGGGCTTGCCAAAATATCAACTGAACTGTGATCTAACTTAGATTTATTAACTTCTAAAGACAAATTCGGGAAAAAATGCTCCTATTTTTTGTATAAATCTAACTTGAGCTTATGAGTTAGTTTTTTTTTTTTTTTGTTTAATAGATTCAAAAATTCTGCAACTTATTTGTATTATGGTTCATAAGGATTTCGATGGTCGGTTGATCTTTTTTTTTTCTTATCACAAAAACGATCTTTCAAAAATCCAGCTGTGAATCTATCTGAACGATATTGATACGCTCGAATGCGTGAAAAATGTATAGCAACATGGCTCTGCAGGATATTGCATAAATGACGCAAAACGATGCTGCGACTGTGAGCTTGGACATGGACTGGGACACGTCGTTTATATATAAAATAGCCAATGAAAATATAGATTAACCTAATAATAATAATAATGTGATTTAATGTTTTATTTCACCTTTTCGTTTCATAAGCCGACGAGACTGACGCGACGCACGGTTTAGTAATAATTTTTTTTTTTTATTTGTTTTAATGAACATTTGAAAGTATTTTCGGAATGTTGATAAGCTTGATTGAGGTTTTTTTTTGAAGCAACCACATATACTTCATAATTTTTTGACACTCCAAACGTATTAATGATTACGTTTTGGGTTTTCCATTGGTAAATTGAGAATTCAATCTTGAAATTGGTTATTTTTCGTGGCGAAGGGAATACAATCTCAAATTAATTTCATTACATTTGTCATCCCTATGGAGCAGGGACATTTTTCAAATGGTAGTCTGATATTTGAAATTGATAACTCTGAATCACGTTTCTGGCAGTTGTTCTTATACACCATATAACTTAACCTTCAACCAGTTCAACACAAAATATTTGTTTAATTATATAGGCTACCAAAAAAAAATATGTAGACTACCTACTTGTTACAGAATAATATTTTTATTTTGAACAGTTATTATTCACATACATATATTTGTGATGATTGTGTACTCTTTCCCTGTCACAAAAAATTTAATCTAAAGGATTATCGAGGCTATTTACCGCACCACTCACAATTTATCCGCTCGGTTCGTTCACCCCAACAACCTGACCTACAATTTCACTTGCATTTTTGTGTGACGTATTTTCGATGATTCAAAAAAAAAACACTTTTTTGGTTTTATTAAAAAAAAATAATTAAGCAAGCGAATCGAAAAAATGTCAGCCCAGAAAAAGTAAGTAACTTGTAGAAAAAAAATGCACATTTTAGTTGCAAACGATATGGATCTGGCACCACTTTAGCTTCAGTATAATGGTTTCCGAAAGAAAAAACTCGTTGCTGAATCGTTGTTTCAATATTTTTATTTAATTTTCATATTTGGCATGGTTTTATTTTGAAAAGTTGTCTATCTCAGCTTTACGCAGTAAAATTTCCTTCGGAAAATAAACTGGTTTTCTGCTGCATTTGTTATTTTTGACCAATGGACATTTTACTGGGCTAATTATATATCTCTCCCAACAAATCATGTATAATGAAGTTATTAGGGAAGTCATTATTTTATTTTGATTGGCACACCCCCTTATTTCTTCTGAATAAATTTAAAAAAAAAATAAATTTGCAAAAATGTAACCACTAACGAGTATACAGGGTGTCCCTTAATTCGTCAATAGTATAGTAGGGGAAAGGTTGGAACAGTGAGACACTTTTTTTTCAAACGGTTATAATTCCAAATTCTTTTGAGCTATGAAAATGAATTTTTGATGGTATCTTACGACATCTACAAATTGCCATACAATTTTCATTAAAAAAAAATTAAAAACAACTTTCCTATGAGTATAATTGTTGTAGAAGGTCAAAGTGTTTCACTGTTCGACGGGGGTTCGAAGACTGAGACAGCGTAGGGCGCACAGTGGGACAGCAAAATATTTTTAATAAAAACTCGTCTTAAGCAATTTCTTACCAAAAAATACATGAATTATATTCGTTTAAAATATTATTTATTAATTTATAGGAACAAAAAGAACAAAAAACATATCAAAGTATAAGAAGAAAAAAAATCAAACTAAAATCACATTTCAGTTCACATTATTCTTTAAATAAGTTTTTAATAAATCAAATAAATTTATACTTTTCATTTGTTCCTTTTTTTATAAGAAATTTTGTTGCAAATACAAATAAATAAAAAACATTTTTATGTTGAATAAACGAAGCAAAGATAAGGTAAGACATGTATCACTGTTCGACCTTTGAATCTGTCTCACTGTTTAATTTTTATCATTTTCAAGAAAAACTTTTGTGCATAAAAAACTGGAAAGAATACCGTAGATTTTTGTTTGTATATTGATAAACCACATAATAATAAGCCAATACAAAAAAAAATGCCTCACTTACCTAAATATTTGAAGATGCTACACAAATTTGAAAAACAAAAAAAAAATACTTTTGCCCTTTTTTTTCGCTCTTCACGCATTGAGAGCAAACGCGCATCTGAGTGTTGTTTGGAACAGAAATAAAAGTTGCGGAATTGAAAAGAAACGTTATTGTCTGCACCGAAATGTATGTGCAAGTTTCTGGGAAGCTAAAAACTGAAATGTCTCACTGTTCGGACTATCTCACTGTTCCAACCTCCCCTATTTGTATTATTCTTCGAAAAAAAAAATCATTTTACAGTAAAGGCCTATCTCCAATTTTGATATCATTTATCGGGGATTTAAGAAAAGTCTTACTTTGGTGTACCCTGACCCATGTTAACGGTAATTTCGCGGTTAGTATTAGGTAATGAAAGAAACTTTGTTTATTTTTAGGTGAAATACCAGCCTTTGTAACTGCGAAATTTGAGCTATCAGAACAAAGGACCCAAAAAGGGGGTAAAAATCCGTGAACACGCAAAGCTTGCCACCCAAATCAATTTTCAGTACAAACATTTTGAAAGCAGACCTACTGACAACATAGGCGCCTGCCAGATGACTGAGCATACCCTAGGCGAAGGAGTCGCGTGAGCGGGACTGAGGCCCCAAAAGGGAGTTTATATCCTTGAACCCGCGAAGCGCGTCATCTAAAATACTATTTGATTGTTATTATATCTTTTACTATGGGAAATAAGTAGGGAAAGGATTTTGCTAACTTTGCCTATTTTTTTTGCGTGATCGTAAGAAAGTATCGACTTCATACAAACACGATTCATGTCCTCCTGATTCAAAATATATGTATTTTATTTGTTTACCCGTTAGTGTCTTTTTTGTCAATTTTGACTTGCTTGCTTTTTTTATTAAAATTAAACGAAAAAATCTTCAAAAAAATTCTACAAAATACAAACTGCATGTAGTTTTTCCATTTCCAGTTGAGATTTTTTCACTTAAAAACATGATACTAACACAATCTTAAGCGCACAGAAAACAAATTTACTTGCCCTCAACATACAAGAAAAAGAAAGCAGGTAGTGTAGACTGTAGATAGAGTTACTATGATCTTTTCTCCATAAAATGTATTGTCCTTTTTTTTATTCACAAAAACCAGATCTTTGCATTTCTCTATGAATGATCGTGCATTTCCTAGCACTGCAAATATCAATGAAAATTTGAAAAAATCGAAATGGCCAGTAATTGCAAATGAAGTGTTGAAAAATTTCACTACTCTTTCTAATGTAGATCGTGGACTTAAAACTGTTGAGCATTTACTTTAATAAATGCCGACGTCAACTCCACACTTTCCGAAATCGTTGAAGTGAATGACAAGGGCGTCCAAGGGAGGGGGAGTGGTCATGGGGGTCATGACCCCTCGGGAGATTCAACTTTTGTTTTTCTATATGAGTTTGTTTAAATTAGGTGCAAAAGCTAGATCTGTTGTGCTCACGACCCCCCTTGAGTCCCATGTTCTATGCATAACTGCTCTCAGTATTTGTAGAACATTAATATTTGGTTGGGTAATAACCAACCGCCAACGTTCAACATCAAGGCTCAAATATTGGCTAGTTAAGCTGCGTGATCTTATCACTAACCAGAATACAGAGTAATGCAGATTCATGTAGAGCTATAAAAACTCATCCAAAGACTCATCTAAGTGGTTATTCATTTTGTAATGGTAGTCTTAGTAGAAAACCACCTCTGCTAGGTGGTTTTCAACCATTCCTGCATATTTCCACAAAGCCTTATAAGCTTTATCAACAATTTTATTGCGTACTTTAAGGACATATTTACATATAGATTAAACGCTTAAAAGCCAAAGATATAGGCGCCGTGACCCCACCCCTGGCTGAAAGTCTGGATCCGCCCTTGGTGAATGATGTAGAGACTAGAGAGTTTGAAATGGGCTGCGCTCGTTTCTGCTCAAGTAGAAAGGTACTTTAGCTCATTTAAGACGGTTCTAAGAGACAATCGTATAAGGCTGTTACCTGAAAACTACAAAAAGCTGTTGGTAGTTCAATGCTTTTATAATTAGACGTTTATAAATAAATAAATCGGGTGGCACAACGGCTCATGAAGAACCAGGGCCTAGTGACTAACAACTCGCAACCATTCCTGGTGCGCCTATCGACGTTTACTTACTTACTTTTGATGGCGCTCACAGCCCAGGATGGGCTTCGGCCTCAACTAACAAGCCCCTCCAGCCAGCTCTGTCCCTAACTAGCCGCTTCCAGTTGCGCACACCGAGTGCTTTGATGTTGTCATTCACTTGATTTCGCCACTTGTTACGGGTTCTTCCTCTGCTGCGTACCCCATCGGGGTTGGATTCGAAGACTAGTCGGGCAGGTGCGTTGCTGTCCATACGCTTCACGTGCCCCAGCCATCTCAGCCGCTGTATTTTCAGCTTTTTGACCAGGTCAACGTCGCTGTATAGCCCGTATAGCTCGTCGTTGAATCTTCTCCTCCATACTCCTTCGATACACACCGTACCGAAAATCACACGAAGAATCTTCCTCTCAAAGCACCCTAGCAGATTTTTATCCGAATCTTTCAGTGTCCATGATTCTGACCCATAAAGCAGGACCGGGATGATTAGGGTTTTGTATAAAGTCTCCTTGGTTCTCTGAGAGAGGGCCTTACTACTTAAATGCCTTCTTAGACCGAACAAACAGCGGTTGGCAAGAGTAATTCTTCGCTTGATCTCTGCACTGATGTCATTCTGCGATGTAATAGTGGAGCCCAGGTAGACAAAGTCCTTGACAACTTCGAAGTTATATCTGCCCATCGTGATATTTTGCCCGAGTCGACGATGTTGAGATTCCTCTCTCGATGACAGCATATACTTCGTCTTGTACTCATTAACCGCCAATCCCATTCTAGCCGCCTCCGATTCAATGCTCGCAAATGCCCCTGCCACAGCTCGCTTCGTTCTGCCGACAATGTCTATGTCATCCGCATATGCAAGCAATTGTACGACGTTTGGTTATGTTTATATTCTTTCTTTTTAATAAATGCCAACAAAAAGTTTTTTTAGTTAAATTGTTTATTTTGGCTTGGTTCTCGAGTTTTAACAAAAATGTTGAAAAGTGACCAGTGCAGTGGACATTCTCTCAGAAATGCATAGGTAAATTTGGATGAGTTTTATGGAAGCTTGCTTTCCACACAAACATGTTCATAATAAAAACATGTGAATGTAAAACAAAATCGTTCGATCTACTTCCTATAGAAAAAAATGTTTTCCTATATGACTTTTACATTTTCATGTTCTTATGGAATTGTATTTCCTATGAAAACATTTTATTTGTAATCATGTGGATGCTGATTAAAAATATGTTTTCAAAAAACAATTCAATTTTTATTATCAACGCCTCACTATAATGTACACCTTAGCGACTGATAAATTTAAATCAAAATTGTTCAAGTCTTTTTCAAGAAAATAGGAGAAATTCAAGAGTGACCCCACCAGGGTCATCCTTCGGTCGGCCTAGTTAGACAGCCATAGCCATAATGTTTAAATAAATTACTTGCTAAATTAATCGTTCCAATTACGTACGTAATTACTAAATTAATCGTATACTTTGTATGAAAAAAGGGGGATCCTAAAATTGCAAACTTAAGGCTGTATTCATTGCTCGCCCCAGGCCCCACTTGCCTATCACGTAAACATGAATTAAGTGTACATTTTTATGATGAAAACAAACTTTAAATAATGCTAACAATTTTTTTTTTTCATTTACTGTATTCTGAATTTAAAAAAAAAAAAAATACCTTGTTTCTATTAGAAGATTTCTAATTTTTGTTTTCTTTTTATTCTAGGATCATCCAGGATATGCTTTTAGCTATGGCGTAAAAGACTTACACACTGGTGATGTTAAATCTCAATGGGAGTCCCGTGAGGGTGATACAATCAAAGGCCACTACAGTGTTCTAGAACCCGATGGTTCAATACGAACTGTTGACTATACAGCGGACTCCAAACATGGATTCAATGCAGTCGTGAAGACAGTTGGAGCGAACTCTCATCCCATCACAGACTCACCACACTCAGAATTAGATAAAAATGATGACTCATCGCAATCCAAAATCAATCACTACAGCAAGGATCAACAACACATTGTTCTTAGCTCTGATTTAAATTCAGTTAAGAAGCCCTTAGAAGATTTGACACATTCCCATCCCAAGGTACCAAGTCTCATTGAATTACGTCCTCAAGCCAGAATAAAACAGATTCCCATGGAAATGGCTATGCAAGGAATGAATGAAAAGCTTAAGACCTCAAGGGAAGAGTACCATGCGAATATGGAAAGTGAATACGGCTTCCGGCCCAAGCCAGTACCATATGATATTGATGAGACCGAGTGGAAGGCAATGGCAGCCGAAGATTCAATGCCACACCAATATTATCAAAAACAATCTTATTTAAATGAAAATCTGCAAATTGAAGAAGAACTACCATCTCAAAAACCAAAGATCTCACATCCGAAGAAACCCCAAGCTGGGGTTCTCCATACAAACTTTATATCTTCGAAGCCAGTAGCCTTGAGAAATCACCACGGAGAAAATATAAAACATAATCATAATAATGGTGGAGGTGGTGGTGTAAAAAAGGGGGTTTATACAACACCTGGACTGAAAAACTACTCAACATACCCCAAACATTATAACAGCAAGCATAGACCACAAATTAACGATTATGCCAATTATTTCCAACGAAAACCGAAGAATTTCCGAAATAGGAAACCAGAGGTTGAAGGCCCTGTTGTTTTTCCAGCTAACGTTGATGAGCAAATGACTGCTTCGGCTCGATTGGTGCAGTCAATGATCAAGAAGGATAATAAAAAGCATATGGCGCCGATGTATGCGAGACATAATACGGATGCATTTAAGCGAGGATATTTAATTTAAGATTCGAGACTGTCTTCCTGTTTTATGTCGAAGTATTTAATTTAATATCTTTTTTCTTCTTATTTATTTTTATTTATAAAAGTTTTTTGTTTTAAATAAAGTGAGATCGGATACATTTTGATTTTTAATTATAAGATTTAACAAACAATATCGAAATCTTTTGCGCATTATTTGCTGTGAAGTCAAGTGATAGATACACTGAGAAAATTGATTTTTTTTTGTGTTTGCGAGTAACGAATTTCGTTTGCTGTAATTGTAATACATTTGCTGGAAATATCCCTGCAAACGTTTTTCATTTGTAGCAATTGTATTACAGTCGCCACAGAAAGTAATTCCATTGCATCAAACATATAACAAATAACCCATTCGTTCGGAGCTCAATTTGCCTGGGTTGATTACGGTAAATGACAATGTTTCCCAAATTCAAACGACATGATGTTTGCAAGCAAGTGTAATTATTTATGGCAAACGAATGCATCGATTACAAATTAAGCTTTTGAAATGCAGTTTGCTGCAAAAAGTTTTACGTTTACTATATAAATTACAAAGTAGCCCGTAGCGTAATGGTTAGTGCGTTCGACTGTCACGCTGAAGGTCTGGGTTCGCTTCCCAGCCTCGGCCACCTAAAAACTAAAAAGTTTTTTTTCAGGGCTACTGCCTCTTGCGAGGAATTGACAAATCCTCCAAGAGTATCACTTGTCACGAATAAGTGCTTCTCGTCTAGCCGTTCGGATTCGGCATAAAATTGTAGGTCCCTTCCATTCCTGTCGACAGGCGCACACAAGAATGGTTGCGAGTTGTTAGTCACTAGGCCCTGGTTCTTCATGAGCCGTTGTGCCACCCGATTTATTTTTTTTATATTAATTACAATTGTTTCCAATTAATGAATCGAACATTTGGGACGAATGGTTAATTCGTAGAAAATAAACTAATTTGTAGCAAACGATTGAATGATTGCAGGGTATATATTTTGAAATCTTATTTTTACAAATTAACTTAATGCTTGTGGTAAACAATTCATGCTTTTGAGGCGAAAGAATTTTTGATTTTTGGTTTCTTTTAAAGAAATTCGCTTGGAGCAATAAATTTCCTATTTGGAAAAAATATTTAATTTGTTTAATTCCTATCTAACCTATCAGATAATCTATAGGGCAAGTATTTATTGGGAACGTTTCAATACTTGTTTTGCTTGATCAATTTGGTATTGTTCTGAAGTTCAGCACTACTTGTTCCAAAAATCAAATTTCAATTGAAAATATGTTGCATTTAAAAAGAATGCGATTAAAAATTGAAAATTTGTTGCTTTAAAAAATAGCAAAGTCAAAATTCGAAAATATTTGCATTAAAAAATTAAATAAATGCTAGTTTAAAAATCTTTGCATTAAAAATAATTGTTCAAATAATTACATTCAAAATAAAAGTTCAATTTTAAAAATTAATAAAAATTACCAACATCTCCGTTGATCATTTCGAAAAACAATGGTGGATGCATGCTCGCTCTCGATACGGAAGGATACCAGTTCATATCCAGGTAAGTAAAGCTTGACATTTTTTTCAATTAAAATAAAATAATATAATTTCAGAATTAAGGGAAAACCAGCAGTCACTGTATTGGTTGTGACAAACGTACAAGTCATTAGCAACAAACGTGTTATTCATTTGTCATAACCACTTTGATTTTCTATAATAATTGACCCATTCGCTTGTCGTTAAAGTATTAACGTTTACTCTAAAAGCACCGTTCGTTTGCTACAAACAGTAAATATGTTTACAAAACACCATTATTCGTCTAACAGAAACACTAGATTCGTTTGACGCAAACACTCTATTCGTTTGAAACAAACGATAGAATTTTGCTACAACAGTATGAATTGTTTGTCTTAAACAAATTTAAGAGTTTGCTGCAAACGAACTGTCAAGACTGGCTGGCAAACGAAAAAGTCGTTTGGGCAAATGTACGTTTGCCGCAACCGATTCCTTCCCTCAGTGTAGAATACCAGTTCAAACTATTTTTAAATAAAATTCACGACGAGCCTATTCTTGTCGTTAATAACTTTAGAATGCAGCTAGACATTCAAAATCGAATTTAAAATAACTATTTTGAAATTTTGTTCTTTTGTTGAAGTGGCTTGTGTAAAATTTTAAAAATTATACAACATTTTAAATAGCCTAATTAAATAATACAACTTTTAAATTCCTCGTGAAAAAAATTCACAAGCATTCTCGTTTTGACATTAACAAATTCCAAAGTGTCATTTGGATTTAGTACGATGCTAAAAAGAAAGCCATTTTGTGGTTTTAACTTATTTTAAATTAGCAAAATCATTTTTTTACCTAATATCATACTAAGAATGCCATTAAATTGACGCAATTTTGCACCATGGAATTGAAAAAAAAATGTTCAAAAGCATGAAATCGTTTTTTTTTTTTTTTTTTTTGTTTCTTTTGCTTTGCTGTAATAGTTTGAGTTCGTTCTCGGACAAATATTAATTTATACATAAAAAAAACTTCAAAAATCGTTGGAGCTGTTTTTTTTTTCATTTTTAAAACATTTTTGGGAAAACAAATTGGAACACCAATTTAAAGTAATTACTTATGTGCATACAAAAATTTAATTACGAAAAATTTCATAATCGAAAAATAAAAAACAAATATATTTTTCAAAACTTTGATAGGTATGCAAAATTATGTTTTTTAGCAGCTTCTGTGTAAAAAAAACTTATTATTAATATTAAAAGTGGTTATACAGTCAACCCCGCTTGTAACAACTGAGAGAACAGCTAAATCTGTTCGGAATACCCGGCGCACAGTGACGCATATTGACTTTTTTGGTTGCAAAAATCATAGCTTGTAAACAAATAAAGATATTGAGATAATTTTCTTTTTAGCTTGAAGGAAAATTCCAAAGCTATAAATTTTGTGAATTTTAAGAAAAAAATATTGACAGGGTGTTTCAGAATTCTCTGCTGAAATACGACTTTCTCCCAATAGGTAATGCACTTAATTTTTCACCTCAAAAAATGTCAATAGTAAATAACTGAAGTAAGAACAGGGTGCCTTAAAGTCAAACAAAGTCACAGTGGTACATAAAAGTAAACAAACAACAATTTTTTTAAATATTTCTGCATGTGTACCAAAAGCCATATTTTATTATTTTACTGAACATGAGTGGAAATATACTACTCCAGTTGTACATTTTAAGTATAGGTATAGAGATAGTATGTAAAGTGCTTTAAAATAATACAATTTAAGGAAAATGCTTTACAGGGTGTTCCATAGTTTCATGTTAAAACAAAAATCCAAAAAGGAAGTGGTATTTAACTTTAGAATAAAACTCAAATGTTAATGTTTGCAGTATTGCAGAGTATTTAAAAACTAGTTCAATTGAAAGAGTAGATGAAAAAAAAGAACCATTTAAACTTTGTTTGTGTTGCAAAAAGTTTTTTTTTTAATTAGTGGTAATTAGTAATTAGTGGCACATCAACATAACAAATTATTGCAGTAATATGTTTCAAGTTTAACAGTGGAGAATAAATAAATTAATAAGTTATAATAAATACAGAAACAAAAAAACTAAATTTCTTGGAAACTTTCGTCAAAGTCCGATGTAATTTATAACTTATCATTTCTGGGGAGTATCGTACTTTGAGGTCTTTTTCAGTTGACATGCCTTAACGAAGAAATAATAGGGTCCGATGAGGCTGAAAGCATGTTGAGTAGGTTTTCATTCTGCCGCATCCTTAAAACCTTGCACGTATTTTGGTACCTATATTTTCTGTAGTCTTTATTTTTGAATTCCTGAGCTTCTTCTGACAGTTCTCCGACTGGTAACGATTGATACTCGATTTTACTTTGGCCGTGAGCCAACATTTTATGGAGAGTAGGTGTAAGTTGCTTTTCGGGATACTTTTCTTTCAATAAATTTGTTGTTTGCATTGCATAAACTCCAAACTTTAAACCGTCAACATTTTCTCTGCAGTTTAGAACGTTAAGTATTACTTGAAGCCTTCTTATCACCTCCATATTGACTCCAATTATACGAACTGTTACATCTGGTTCTGCGAAAAAATCTTCTCGATGTATTTACATCGTTAGTGTTTCCAAATCCTTGTTTTGGTTTATCCACATCGAGTCCCATTTCCTCGCGAAATTTCCTTTGGATATATTGCTTCCTTATTTTTTCTGCTTCCTTAGTTCCAATACTTTCATCAATATTTTCTCCATATTGTTTGAGTGTATATGCAAGTTTTAAAATGAATTCCATGGATCTGATTCTGGCATGTAGTGGAGATATTCCATATTCGCTGTGCTCCTTATAAGATCTGCAGGTTTCTTTGCATACTGGATCGTTATTAGTCGGAAGAAATGAACTGATGATGTGCGAGGGTTTTTCCAATATTCACTTTTTGAACACTTAAGTCTCAGGGGAACAACTGAGGCCATAAACATGTTTGCATCCGTTATTGTTTCACCATCATGTGTTACTATTTTTTGTTTGTAGGCACTTTGCCCAGATGATCCATCACATCCCTAGCCACACCCATGGCCTATGTCTTTAAATTTGATGAAGTCAAAAAATGACGGAGGACCATAAAATATTTATTATTTAGTTAAGAATACATTTTAACTTGTAAAAATAATGTTTTTATGACCACTTGCATTTTTAAAGATATAATTAAAACAAAAAAAAATGAATAAAAATGACCTCCTTAAATAAAATCTCTCTAAACCGCAAAAAGGCAAAAACTGGCAGCTGGTTTTCTTACTAAATGTTTCAGAAATACTCAAAGATTTAATTTCCGTTGAGCTTAGACCGAGGACTCTTAAGGGATTTTTTATAACTCAACTTAAAGTCAAAAAATTGAGTCAAAAACAGTTTTTGGAAAATCTTAAAATTTTGCAATAAAAAAAAATGCATCATAATTGTAAAAAGGTCCTTTTTACAAGCAAAAATAAAAAAAAATATAATTTTGAAACCAGGTTTTTAGATTTTAACGCCGAATCTGTGAAACTTTTCATAAAACAAATATTTTTTGTTTGATTTTAAAAATAAGGAAACTTTGACTACCTGTATCATCCGAATCCCTCGACCGATTTTAAAATTTCTTTCGGCTTTTGAAGCTTCCAATATTCCCTTATCCAGTAAATAAATTAGTTTTGGATTATAAGCACACACGAAATTTGAATTTTGCAAAAAGGCGCCAGCCACAGTGCGGCGGTCGTTTTATCGAACTCCACAAAAAATAGTCGAAAAGATTAAACTGAAGTAGAAGTATGTATGTGCTTTTAATTTAAGGAACAAAATAATTAAAAACCTAGCTAGATTCATTTTGGAAGCAAGACATTTGTGTCTTTTTGAACACGCTGGCGTTTGAATTAATATCCTTTTCATTGGATTTTTTTTCATTATGTCAATGTAAGCGACGGAGACGAACTATTTTTTTTTTTCTAAAACTCGTCGTTGTTCAGGAAAATCGGTATAGCAACGAATCGACGACGTTAACGTTATAAACGATTATGTTATAATCGACGATAAACCAATACAAATTGTTTGAAAACCAACGAAGTGGTTCAGTCGCTAAACGCGACTGGTTGACTGTATAGGGAATGTACCTCACCTACTTTTAATAAGAACGCAAAATAAAATATTTTTGTATTTAAAAGAAGATTGTCCTAATTAAAGAACACATACATTTTTTTTAACGAAATAGTTGAAGCTGTTTTCAACAAAATGACATTTTTCTCTACGATATTCAAAATTTGTATACCTATACCTGCTATAGTATAGGTACCGTTATTTAAGATTAAAGGAACATGAATTTCTGAAGCAAAATAAAATATTTTTGTATTTAAAAGAAGATTGTCCTAATTAAAGAACACATACATTTTTTTTAACGAAATAGTTGAAGCTGTTTTCAACAAAATGACATTTTTCTTTACGATATTCAAAATTTGTATACCTATACCTGCTATAGTATAGGTACCGTTATTTAAGATTAAAGGAACATGAATTTCTGAAGTATATTAGAAATTGTTAAGAACTCAGTTTAAAAATCGTTTTTTTAATCTGTATAGAGTTTCCAAAAAATCAACCAAAACCAAAAAGAAAATAGTAACAAAAATAACCATTTTTCGAAAAGTATTCATCTATATAAAAATCGTAGGAACCGTTTTTAATAAAAAATAATATTTTCCTTTTTGGCTAAATATATGCATATCATAAGTCGAAATGAAAATTGGAATATAGTGCGTAAGACCCCCTCCCCGTAGTAAAGCCTTAGAGCCGATTTTTCAATTATCAGTTATACTATCAGGGAATTAATACTAGCAACAGGAAAATTGTTTTGTTGGGTGCGCCCTATATCAGGTAAAATATGAAAATTGTTATTTTTGACCGTCCCAACCCACTTTTTTGTTCTTCTTAATGAAAAGAAAATCATCTAAAAATTTTGTAAAAATTGAACAATATTTAGAGGTCGCTACCGGCCATTTAATATTAGAGGGTGCCCCATCATATAGTAAATTTGTGAAACTTATTATAAAAAAACAAAAGTAATAGTTTTCGTAGCTAATTTTATTTTATTTATTTAATAAACATGCAAACATAAAAGATAAACATACAAATTATGATTTTTTCATTTCGTCAATGATAGATTTCTTCCTGCCAGGATATTTCTTTCTGTAGTCTTTAACTGCCAAAAAGAGAAAGTGCTTGTCTTCTTCAGCTTGTTGTACTCATCCATGAGCATTACTCCTCTCTCAGCGATGTCGTAGACCACTTAATTTCATTGTAGACCTCGTCTTCGGGCCACTCATATTCATCTTTAGTCAATAAATTCCGTCGAAAATCCAGTGATATTAAAGAACCACCGCGTATTTGAGCTTACAAAATCTTCCAACTCTTTTAACTGAATATTAGCAGTATCCACCGTTATTCGCTTTAAGGGATTTTTGACTCCTTCTATTTCGAGGGCGGAAACCATCTTCCTTTTTGTTTCATTGGAAACTCCTTCATCGAAAAATCAAAAAGCCACAAGTTCTTCCGACAAGTATACCAGAGATGCCCCAGGAACTTTTGGAGAGTGACTTTTGAAATAACTTCATTGATTTTGTTGTAGCTTTCAAAATTTTTGAGAAGTTCCAGTTCCAGATCATTTCGCGCGGCTAGCGTCAAATCAGAAGAAGTCATCCAGGCCCTAACATAGATTTTCACAACAAATAGGCAAATATCACGAATTCTTTGTTCTTCCCTCTTTGTTAGCTTGAACTGACTGCGGAACATCCATGTCTTAAGGCAGTAGATAGCTTTCGACATCAATCTAGCACGGTGTAGTACAGCTCGAGCTTTAAATGACACTTTTTTCTCAAAAAACTCCTTCCAAGAGAATAACTGTTAGATCCAGAAGTTCCTTTTAGTCATCTCGTGACTGGAACTTTTGGAGCTGAGATGTAGAAAAGGCAATCATTTCTACTTGATTTCAATAATTGCGGCTGCGGAAATTTCATTGGGCAAGGCTGTTTAGTATTTTTGTCGATCGATGTTGGATGTATGCTTACTATCTGAGGTTTAAGTGACTTTTGAAAAACTGGCCCAAGGCTTTAAAATATTTTGTTATATAAAAACAAAAAAAATACCTACTCACCTATGCCTAACGAAAGATATGGGTTTATTTAGAAAAAGAGTATTTTTAGGAATTAATAAAATCCTTAAAATGTTTTTTTTTTATTTTAAACTTAAGAGTTCTTGGGATGATTTTGCAAATCTTAATGGGTTTCTAAAGAAGAACACTAGCTCTATTTTGCTAACAATAGCTTTCAATTTAAAAATTTAATATACATTTTTTTATAAATGATGTTTGCGAGATACAAGTAGAACAGCAATCTTACTATAATTTTAAAAATATGAAAGATTTGGGTAATATATTTGGAGCTGAAGAATTCTAATCACAAAAAATGACAAAAAAAACCGAAGAAAAAATTATAGACAACCCTAGTAGTCATAGTCATCAACCATTTAATATACGAGTGTACGAATGTTCCTTTTTTCTCACCAAACCAAAAAAAAAATCATTCTGACACTTAAGTACAGTTTTTGTCTGTCATTTCAATTTGTTTTTATCTATTTTTATTCTCCCTCAGTCTGACCTCTGTCGTGCTTGACTTTTGTTCAGACTATTCGGTAATATTTTTCTGAGCTCGTAAAGCACTCTCTGAACATGATCTGACCGAATTACTTTAAAAGAAAAAAACATCATACATTTTAAGCTATGATTTTTTTCGACGTACAAATATTTTTTATCTTGACATTGAAAATCTTGAATGAAACAAATTAAGGGTGCTACCACCAAGTTTGTAGGCTTTGAAGTTAAAACAATTTACAAAACATATATGTAAGATGACATAGGTAGTAGTTAGTTCCGTTTTGGTCTCGTTTAACTACATATATGTCTCGACTTCATCTTATTTCGGTATGGACTCGTCCTTTCGTTCTATTTTGTTTGTTTAAGAAGAGAAAAGAACATCGAGTCAGTGGTTTGAGAAGCTGCAAAATATTTTCATAAAATATTTTATGTTTTTAATTTTATTTTTTTTTTCAGGTAGCAACAGACAAATCAAGTAGCGCTTTTTTACTACAGTAAAATGTACAGTACAGTAAGATGTACGATGTATAATTCGTCTATAACATCTCAAAAATTATGTCTTCAGACATTCAACTTTTTTTCATTCGAAACATCTGATTAGTTTTTCGAATATCTTGATTTTTTCTAGTGTGGGTCGAAACAAAGCATCTTTATTTTATTTTAAATTCACTACCGATGCTTTCTTTCAGTTTCAGCACAGAAAAATACAGTCTGGTCTCGAAAGCTTCGGAACTAGGCTAGCCTTGCAACCTAAACTTTTCTCGTCTCGTGGCTAGCCTCAAAGCAACTCTTATTGGAAACCGCACCTGCCTTTTAGATAAAAGATTAAAGCAAAATCTTTTATTTATACTTTAAATAGCATTATATTCTAAAACATAAAATACCTTAAAAGTAAAAAAATCAAGGCTTTTAAATCTAAACTTAACCATGACCTTAAAACATTGACGATGAATGTAATATAGGTAATACAAACAAAAAGTAAAATAAAGCAACCATATGCTGCACGCTTCTATTTGTATAGCTTTAACAGCAAATGATTGAACTTGTCAATAAGCCTTTTGCGTATAAATAAATATATGTGTATTTATTGGATATCTCTTTGGCTAAACAGAGTTTGATGAAATGCTCAATTAAATCGATTTTAGCTTACCATTACCGCTGTTAATTTATTGACACTTAATAAAGAGCAGAAAAATCTACATGGCTGGACATGGACAATCAATTCTATAGAAAGAGGTATGGTTCAACAAAGTGCTGATGTGAATTGCAATGTGGTCTGCCCACAACGCCCATTTCATCAGATCAATGATATTAGAGTCAATTTAATGTCTTTATTGATAGAAACTTGCCTTTGGGAAAATTCATTCGAGCGGAAAAATTAAGAGTTTCTATAGATTTTCTTGAACATAGTAAATATTTTGCAAGACATATTATGGGGTGTTGCTTTCGCGTACGATAGATCACACTTACTATCTGTCTGGCTACGTTATTTGATCATGACATAAAAGATTTTGTTTTGTCAATGATGATCTTAGATATGACTTTTGGTAAATATCAGACTCCAAAACTTTTATTTTTAAGAGAAAAAGGAATATTTTTGGTAAATATCAGACTCAAAAACTTTTATTTTTAAGGGAAAAAGGAATAATTTAACGAATGTCGGACAGAAGCTGAACTACGATATATGTATGTATGTATTAATGTAACACGTTTTTTTTCAAAACCCACCAAAGTAAAGGTGAAGGCAAGAAAATACTCTTAGGGCTAGTTTGTTCACAGTGGGTTAAATTTAGTATGTGACTTTCATAGGCTTTAATTAACTAACGCTAATCAACCAAAATTGGCTGATTAGTGAAATCCATGATTAGCAACTCATACTTTGAATTTTTTAAACAAAATTTGATCAACAAAAACACTTAAGGATGTCCCAGCTCCACTAATCATGGATTAAAGATAATCAGCTATGAACAAACTGGCCCTAAGTCCACAAAAATTGAGTGTAGTTTGTGAAGGCTTAGTAATGATCGTCGTAGTATGTTCCGTTCTGTTCTGCAAAACGGCTAATAACTCCTATAACCTATGGATTTTCCGCTTGCCCTCTTTGGTAGCGTGATACGTTTTCTTTTTCACTAAAGAAAGCATTTCGTTGTTGTAAATTCTGTTTCTTTTTTGTCCATACATCGATGGAAAAGTCTATTAATTCTATATTCTGAACTATAATAGATGACGTATTAATTGTTAGAAACTAAAATGATTATAATAAACGATTTCGAAACAAAGTTGTTTGAGTTGTTTATTTAGCTAGCGAAACATTTAGCGATGCATGAGTACGTATGTATGTTAGTGCAAACAATGCATATTTGAAGTATACAAAAATTTGTGCTGGTCCAACCTATAAGTACGCGACGTACGTTGCTGGAAAGGTATTTTCATGTACTACAATAGTAACGTGGACAGCGCATTTCAAATCGCTGTTTGAAAAAAATTATTCGATAATTAAAATTCTGATTAGGTACATTTTAGTATTAAATAAAAGACTTTGCCTCTGCTATAAACATTTTATATACCAAAATTCATCACATCACAATTTTAATAGGGAACAACTTTTTTCACACAGGGATGTGATGTAAGCTGTCAAGGTAACTATTGTAGTACATAAAAAGACCTTTTCATAAATATATGCCTTGTTGTTATAGGTAAGGCCAGCACATTTGTTGCCTATACTACATACTTACATTATATGTTTAAATTATTTATATGTACCAAATTCCAATCTTTGTTGGCCAATAACAGTGATTTGAAATGAGCTGCTTAAAGTAAGTATTTATGTACACAAAAGTACGTTTTCAACGAGATATGTCAGTACAGGCCTTATGGGAGAGCTTTTTGTAATACACTGGTGCCTGGTTGCTAGAAAAAACCACCGAGTTTCATACAAATTGTTTTTGTAATCTTGTTAAAACTCGCGTATATTCTACCTACCTACTACACATCCAAGTGCTAGGGATGCAAACGATACATCGATGTTTTTGAAACATCGATGTTTTTGTCTTAAATCATCGATGTTTCGATTCCGAAAATTGCCTGCTTTTGCACGCTGAGTTTTTGTTGCTTGGCTTGTGATCACAGCCAAAAACTTGTTTTTGCATTGAACGCGCCCATTCATTCTTCCCAAGATAGTTGACAGAAACAGCTGGCAATATCATTAAGAAGCGGAAATAAAAGAATAAAGAACCAAAGAATATGAACAAACGACTTCAAAAAATTGAATTCAATACGATTCTGGCACTAGTAACTACATTAGATCCAAGATTCAAATTACTCCATTGATAGGATCATCCATCCCTTGGCTAAAAGTAAAATAATAATTTATTATTTGAATGACTTCATAAGAGATGAAAGGAAATGTGGCCAATATTTCAGAACCTTCCGAAGAGTCCAAAAAAGAAGAAAGGCTTTTTGATATTTGGACAAATCAAGTCCAAACGCAAACAGTCCTCTTCCTCCATCTTCACAACAACGGAGTGCAGATGTATCTGGGGTCAGCTGTAGCAACTATAATTTCTTAATGACTGCTTATCTCTTTTCGTTTGGGTAGAACTTAGACACTTTATAGGTACTTTTTAGATGACTCGCTAAAAAATTAAAGAAAAGAGAAATGAGAAGCCCTTAGCTTTACTTTTTGGCGTTGTCAAAAAAAACATCGATGTTTCGAAACGTAGATGTTTTTGAGGTCGATGTTTTTGAGGCCGATGTTTTTGGCATCGATGTTTTTTTTTTTGGAACCATCGATGTGTTTTTATGATGTTTGCATCCAAGTGCACACTGCTGCTTCTGCTTTGCTTGTGCGTTCTCCATGCAATCAACCCTGGTTTTGGGTGCTTTTAAAATGAACACATTGAATCAGAGTTACCACTGCTACGTTTATACATATCGCTGAGGCTTTTTTTTTTGGTTTTTGGTTAGGAGCTTTCTGGATTTATGCTTTTTTAAAGGTTTTGAAAACAAATAATTTGTGATAATTTAGAAGGCTTACTACGGCAACCATGTAAGAGCTTTTAAACAGTACGTTAACTTATTGGCATCTGTTACAGTCAGAGTGAGGGGCAAGCGTCCTATCTTCCCTGTACTGACTATTTTTGTTGGACAGAGTAGGTATAGACCAGCTTCCATACATTTTTGCCGGTTCCCCTTTATAAAAAATGACGTAATAATTTGTGTTTAAATTTTGTTGACACTTTATTTTGTCGACATTATTATATTACTAGCGGATGGTTAATAACATAAATTGTCAATTTGTAGCAACTTTAAAGCGATAGTTCGATCGCAAGTGTGTGTTAATTTTTTTTAAATAAATTGTTTGTGAAATCCCGGTCGGAATTATTTCTCTAGTTATAACCGAGTGCATCCGTTGGCATTGATTTATCATGTTCATACCCAAAACAACATGTTAAGCCAGGAACGATTGTAAGGATCGGTGTTTTGGCAGAAAATGTAGTGTTTCGAATCTAAACTCATTCCTCTTTAACCTATCCTAGTTCTATACTAATTAAATAAGTACCTAGTGGATTTTCAAAAGGGAATGTCAATTTCTTAGAAAACTTACCATTTATTTTTGTTCACCAATACAGTTAAATAAAATGAATCCTAAAAAACTAGACCCCAAGCACAAAAACAGGCTCCATGAAATCATATGGACCAGGGACGGACATTTGAGATATAAGCCATCGATTTCTTCATTGTTTTCCTTTACTCAGTTTTGTAGATGCCATACACCAATTTATAGTGTTTCCAAGCATCAACTCTTTTATAAGATTCAAATATTATTTGTTGCACTATTTTATTGATCATTAACAATAAAATAGTATTCAAATTCTCCCACTTGAAACCATATATTTCGTCAAGCAACAATTAGGGATATTCAACTGGACAGGCAAATTTATTACACATTTATCCTGTTTGACAACTTCCCATAATTGGAAAATTAATGTAAAAATGATATATCATTTGATATCTTACAAGCTGACAGAATATTTAACCGGATCTTCAGGCTTGTAGAAGTGAAATGTGAATCACCATGTTGGCAAATTTGATTCCCACATATTATGTTGATGCAATATCGTTTGCTAAACAAACACTATACTACACTACACCACACTTTACTTGTGGACAGCTATTTTTGTAGGTCGCCATGAATATTGAAGTCGCCCCACCCAACCCCAAAGAATTATATTATTTTATAAATATTCTCTATCTGGGGTTTGTCCTCAAAGTCGAAGTCATGCATTGCCAATAGACATAATATCTATACGACTTTTGTGGACAAGAATGTACATAAGTGCGTGTCAGTATTTGGGTTTACCTCTCAATTTTTCCAAACTGAAATATCTTGGTACACTGCGGTTGAGCTGAAGCTGGAGCTGCAAGAACCGTGGGAGAAATAAAATTTTTTTTTTTTCATCATAAATTATTAAGTGAACGACTTTTTTAATTGACTGTCGTATGTATAAAATGCAATTTGTGTTGTAATTTACGAACGGTGACATTATAGATCGAAAAATATGCAAAGAAAGAAGTGAGTCAATGCCAATAGATAGTTTATTTCTTTAAGAAGAAAAAAACAACCAGAGGTATAAGTTCGTTTTTTTAATTAACTTAAACGATCCATGTACTTGAATCAAATATACCGAACCGATATTATAAGAAACGCGTAAAATTAGCATCTAATTTTCACCTCTCAGTCAACTAAGAAATTCAGTGCTGAATTTTTTTTCTTATACCTAGGTACTTTGATATTCTTTTTACAAAAGCAATATTAATTAATTGTCATCTAGATTTGAATAATTGGTTAATAAGAGGCAGGCATGCAAGCAGTATTACTCAACTTACCCGCATTGGTCGGCTAAATATTTCTGTATAATTATAATAATCTAAGAATTTAGATAACAACTATTATTATTTGTATGAACTGTCTTTGACATTATTGTTTTTTCATTCAATCAATTTATTAATAGAGCAATAATTCATTTAATGAAGATAGAGCTCTTTTAATTCTATGATTTTTTTTTCGAAATATTACCTACTGATAAAGAAAAAATAAAAATAAGTGGTTTTTGTTTGGCGTTTTGAGGTTATACAATAAAAAAAAACTTCTATTTATGTTATACAATAACTAGATTTAATTTTTTTTAAAAGGCTTCGGCCCTATTTTTTGATCGCTAGTTATTTAATAGTATAAAATATGTTTTTTTTCAGATGGCGAAGACCACGGTGGCTGAGGGAGATGGGAAAACTTGTATTTTTTTTTTAACACTGTACCAACCTAAACAAAGAAAAAGTTTATCAAAATTCAAACTACCCTAATGTTTGTAACCGTATATGACAATGTGACTTGACTAATGGGGCAAACTTAGTAATCGAAAATACAACATCACTTACAATCATTTTTTGGACATTCTCCACCCAAATTCAAAAACTAAGAAAAATGTCTTAAAGCCTACTTGGACTTGTATAATTTGAAACCTTAACAAATTAATAAAAACACAAAAAAAATTCTAATAACCACCATTGGACTATCGCTTATCACACTGCAATATTTTCAGGTATTGTCTCTTTAGGTCAGTGTCACTGCATGGGCGGCAAGTGCTGTGTTTCATGGGAGTCAATAAATGTTCGAAACTTCTACTGTTTTTTGATTTGAACAGTGATTCGTGAAACTTATTTTTTTATAAATAATTTTTTTCTTGTTTTTTTTTTTTTTTGTTTTGTTGAGTATTTAATGTTCTAGTTATCAACTATGGATAGCTCTCCTCCGACGGTTATTTGCGGAACTGTAGGCATACAAAGATAACCAAGGTTTCAAACCTCAAACAAAATACTTTGCATGCAAATATCTCAAAAACTAGACCTTATAAAAGGGTTTGCTTTGGATGTGCTGATTGCATTTGACAATACCTTTCTATTTATGTACATTTCAATGGGTTCAGGAGACTTTCGTGAAAAAATGTTTTTTTTTTGTGGCAAGGGGGTAGTCCATGCTTTTTTTCAAAAATCGATTAAAAAAAAATATATCAAACTTGAATGGCAATGCAAAGTCCTGTCCGTTCTGTATTGAACAACGTCATTCGCTACCTCCTACGAGCATTTTTTGGAAAGCTATAGCCGAAAACTTTTAGTTTTGGGTCGAAAATAAAAGAATGGCTTTGAATTTAAATATCTTCGCAGCCAGACCTCGTAGAATGTTCAGTTATGGATAGCTCTTAAAAAATGAATCAAGCGTTTCAAAAACCGCAATGTCCTCCGACCCTTATTTGCGGAACTGTAGGCATACAAAGATAACAAAGCATGCTAATATCTCGAAAACTAGACCTTATAAAAGGGTTTGCTTTGCGTTTGCTCATTGCATTTGACAATACCTTTCTATTTATGTATATTTCAATGGGTTCCGGAGACTTTCGTGAAAAAATGTTTTTTTTTTTTGTGGCAAGGGCCAGTCCATGCTTTTTTGCAAAAATCGATTGAAAAACTCTCAAATTTGAATGGCAATGCAAAGTCCGAACGTCAATTGCAACCTCCTACGAGCCTTTTTTGCAAAGATATAGCCATATGAAGACTTTAAATTTTGGGTCGAAAATAAACGAATGGATTTGAATTTAAATATATTCGCAACCAGACCTCGTTTTAATTTAAAAAATCCCTCGAAAAAAATAATAATTCTTACCCTCATGATATTTTGTGAAAACGTTACTTTAATCATTAAGAATATAGTACGGTGACCATATTTCTGAGAGCAAAAGTCGGGACAAAAAGTGAAAAGTTTAAAAACGTAAAAAAATATAATGTAGTCTTTTCATTCATTTTTATTTTGATACATATCTACCTACATACACATTACAAGCCTAGGACGCTGCTGATGTGAAACGACAAGTGCCATACAAAAATGGCATGACGAAATAATAAACGAAAACTTTCGTTGTGCTTTTCGTTCTGCGGTACGCTTTTCGACAAGCGAAATTGATGATTATACCGGATTGTTTTGAGAAGTCTCCACTCTTTGCTGATAAAATTTCTTACAATTTTGTCGTTCCCTTTTAAATAATTTTTAAATTCATGGCACATATTATTCATTATTATTGAAAAAACATTTCAGTGGGAGCATTAGTACCATTAGAACCTGGAAAACACAAGCTGAACTCGACAATTGGTATCAGGTTTGGAAAGTCAATGTTTTATCTGAGAAATGCGAACATTTTATCAAACAACTGAGAGTCATTAATTCTTGTGTCGCTTCAATTTTGGTTCACAAAAACCAAACATGCTTCTTTTTCTGACCAGGAAGGTACATTACGAAAAATTATCCAACTCAAAATTTCAAGTCCTTTAAACGATCTATCCCACTGATTTAAATATTCGTAGCAAGTGTTATAAAATTGAAATACAATTTCTCTAAATTTCTTTAGTTTATTGAAAACCTTCAAAAAACCACCCCTATATATTATTATTAGGGATTGAAAATATTTGTATGCCTCACTAAGCAACGAAAAAAAGGTTGTAGGTACATTTATTACGGACTGATAGTAAAAAAAAAATTAAAAAATGTTCAGTTTTGCACCGATTTAATCACACAAAACAGTACAAAACGATCGGATTGTCGTTCTTACACAAGAATTGATTGTAAGTCGTTAACGTTAGAGTTGAATGGACTTGTAACTTTGACCTTTCATATACATACATAAGTTAAGTAGCTAGATCAAAAATTTTGTTTTACAAAATATACAAATATAAGGTAAATCAAAAAAATCAGAAAATACGGGACAAATAAAGAAGCCCGGGAACCCGGGACACTTGTACGTCCCGGGTTTCTTAAAATAAAAAACGGGACAGGCTATTGAAATACGGGACAGTCCCGGGAAACCCGGGACGGATGGTAACCGTAAATATAGAGTCAAAAGAGTCTATAAAAATATCTTGTAGGGAAGGTTGTTTTTTGCGGGGTAGCTAAAGCGGTAGTATTTAACCAGTTTTACGGAAAATTAAGTCATCTTCACATTAAAAAGAATATACATTTTTTTTTTTGTCATATCATCTCAATTTTACTTTTATTATATTCAGCGTTGAAAAATACCAAGCTTAAAAAAAAAATAGATCGGGTGGCACAACGGATCATGAAGAACCAGGGCCTAGTGACTAACAACTCGCAACCATTCCTGTGTGCACCTGTCGACAGGAATGGAAGGGACCTACAATTTTATGCCGAATCCGAACGGCTAGACGAGAAGCACTTATTCGTGACAAGTGATACTCTTGGAGGATTTGTCAATTCCTCGCAAGAGGCAGTAGCCCTGAAAAAAACTTTTTAGTTTTTAGGTGGACGAGGCTGGGAAGCGAACCCAGGCCTCCAGCGTGACAGTCGAACGCACTAACTATTACGCTACGGGCTACTACGAATACCAAACTTTAAGTTCAGTTAAAAATCCCACATTTTCTCTAAAGCCTAGTAATCAGCGCGAGTGTAAATGAAATGTCTACGTATATAAAAGTCACACTTATTTCACTGCGATGGAATTCAAAACAAGAGGTGAGTACCCAAATTTGAAAATGAAATGTGAACCGGTTCAAAATCAATTTCATTTCATAATATTCGTTTCTCAATGTGCGGACCACTAGGAAAAACAAATAGAGGTGTGTAAAAGTGTGACATTTGTCTATTAATTTATTTTGCTGATAATATAGTTTAAATGAACAAAAATCCGAAGGCATTATTATAGCCTCACTCACTTCTGTGTGAAATGAAAAATAAAAACCGCGATTTTCTTGCATGAGTGTCATTAAGACAATCTCGCGTGCTGCTCCAGCACTAATAAGCCATAATGTGTTCATCCCATCGACCTTGATACCTATCTTCCATGACTCTTAAGTCTTTATTGAACGCTTCTCCTTGCTCCTCGCTATATGAGCCAAGATTTTAAGGAAATCTGTCCAAATGACTGTGGAGGTAGTGAACTTTAATACTCATATAGCCTCTTAAAACTTTTCAGCAAGTCCAGCACTAAGGCTTGGTAATTTACCGACTTATGGTTTCCTTAAAAGTTAACTTAGTTTACAAAAGCTAACCAGGCTGTAGATTCTAAATCATTCATTGAATGCACAAAATTATCATCTTTCATTAAAAGTCTTATCTGTGGTTCATCAAATATACCAGCCTTAAGCTTTTCTATACTCAAACCAGGAAATTTTCTCCCTTAATTCGTCAATAGTATTTTAGAGCATAATTCTTGAGATTTTCTAAGAAAAAAATCGTAGTAAAGGCCTATCTCTAATTCTGATACATTTATCGGGGATTTAAGAAAAGTCTAACTTTGGTGTACCCTGACCCATGTTAACGGTAATTGCGCTAATAATTCTAACGATAGAAACTTAGTTTAGACCTTTGTTTTAAAAAAAAATACCAGCCTTTGTAACTGCGTTTAAATAAATTTGAAATCTTTTCACAGTCTGAAGATATTCAGTTTTTAGCCTGTTCCATTTTTCCTGCCTAAGCTAATTTTTTGACTTTGGTGTCAATTTTCTCCAGAAAATGCGTAATCAACATGATGTTTTAATATTTTTTTTGAAAATGTATGTTATAATAATAAAAATAAAAATCAATGACAAGTTTTGGTGAAAAACCTATAGAAAAGAAGATAATTTGGAAAACCAGCGGCAGCTAAAATTAAATAAAAATAGTTTTCACTGTGAATTCACCACAGATAGCACAAAATGAGTTTGGATCATTAGAGCATCTTCTTTTTGAAGAAGCCATATCAAAAACTTTAATTTAAATAGGTTAAAAAGATGAAATTAAATTAATAACAAGAAATCTTTACCACATTTGGAAAAATATGTAAGCGAGTGTTAAAACAAAACTGTACGTAGCTTTGACTTAAAAATACCGTTATGTGTATTCATTGACAGTGGACAACAAAATTTAATATCAGTTATGGCGGCACCAAACTCTTTTTTTTTATTTTGTAGGCCTGTGTAGTTTAACGGAATCTTGAAATACTTGAGAAGACTATTTTAATTCAATAGTTTGGATTTTTAGTTTATTCGGCTGTGCCTGATATGTGTGAAACGATGAAACGGTACTCTAAGGTTTTTATTAGGTTTTTATTTTTGCCGTTTTATCGTTTCACACATATCAGGCACAGCCGAATACAAACCGAATAGAGACCTAACCGAATGAAACCGAATGTGTGTGAAACGAGCCTAACACTTAGTATTCAAAAACAAACAAACGTAAGATCCAAAATAATCCTTTAGACTTTTTTATTCAATTACTTTTATTTTAATTTATTGACAAATGTCACACTTTTCCACAACTCTATTATTTTTTCCTAGTGGTCGTAGGTACGTTAGGAAATGAAAATTATGAAATGAAATCAATTTTGAACCGGTTCATATTTCACTCTCACATTTGGGTGCTCAGCTCTCGTTAAAAACAGATTTTTGTATCCTTTGCGTTTAACACGTGGACAGCTTTGCAAAACTATTTCATATAGCCTAGAAAATAGCCTTTACCACTTAAATCCATTTTAAATGCAAAGTCTAAAAAAATAGCTCTTTTAACAAAATTGGTGTGTGACCCGCCGCAACGATTAACCAAAGTCTGTCCGACCACTGGTTCTGTAAAGAGGGCAGCCTAAACTTTCATTTGATACCCCATTTACAAAAATCTATCATGGTTTAGGTATCCTAATCCAAAAATGCATCCGAAAAAAGTGCGTTTTCTACACATTGCCACCTGAAAACCTTTTCCGACCAATGGTTTTGTGAATGTTAAGACTAAAGCTATGACTTGCCATCATTCTTTTTCCGAAGCCGCGATGAGATAGGTAAACCTACGGTCGCCTCCCGTACTATAACTTTATGATATAAAAAGAAGCTAACACCTTTTACTTTCAATTTTGTCCCAATAATCATGAGTTGTGTTAATCAAGACCACTTTTTATCTTATACCTTATTAAAACATCAAAAATGCAATGCCGTTTCCACAACCAGCACTTAATCAAAATATAAAAGGAACTACGCTCACACTATGTTTAGTCCAAAAATGTATACCTAACCGAATCAATTATGATCAATTATTATGAACAAGGTAAATTTGTATCAAGTATAGGCCCATAAGACATCAGGACAGACAGCTTCATTACATTTTACTTCCAACACTTCAAGTGATTTAACATTTAGCCCCACGAGTAAATTTTTAATGGGTGACTGGGGCACAAACATCAATTTTCCTTTTCCATTGACTATAAATATTCGAGGCCTATGTCTTCCGTGCGATCTATAGATTTTAATTACGTTTTGGTACTTAGATCCATAATCACAGAAATACCTATAACAGGCTTGTAGCAAGTCAATTTGATAGATACTTTCGCTTAAGACTTTGATTGCACTACATTTTGAGATATCCCCGGAGCAGTTAAAGAAACTAAAAGCATCTCGAATTGAGAGCGGGACAAGCTAGCTAGCTAAAATTAAAATTCATCGCAATGAGGATTACGTGCTGTTATGATATTTGTTAGTTAAAATGTTATGGGATTGTCTGGACATATTTTTGTTATAAAAGTAGGAAGTATTTGTTGAACTTAGATAATAATTCAACAACATCACTTTTATGGTAAGATCACTTCGTTATTCGATCACAGATTGATATTACAGATTGATTACAGAATTGATATTGAAGATTTTTCAGCCGCTTCAGATTTTGTTTTTTTTTTTTTGTTGAGTCGCATTGCAGTAGGTTACTTCTTATTATGAAGCATATGTTATTAAAAATGGACACAAAAATTAATAGAATTTAATAGTTTAAGATTTTGGGACGCTTTTCAAAAACAAAAGAAAATATGGAAAAAAGTCAAAACAAAAAAAAAATATAATTTTTAATTGATTTTATTTCTTCGCAAAGAAAAATGTATACAAATTTTGAATGCAATATTTTTTGAAGAACCGGAATGCAAAATTATTGCAAAATCAACCAAACCATTAATTTAGGAATATAGCAACAATTTTAGGCAAAAACGTGGTATGCAGTATTATAAAAGCTATTTTGTTGTATGGCTATGAGCTATAAAACGAAAACTTGAGTAAGAAATTTAAAAAAAAATTCGTAACCAGAATTTTAAATAACAGAATTTGGAATACAGAATTTTGACCGATCAGAATTTTGACCCCAATCCGGAATAGCCAGAATTGAGTTATATTAGAAGAAAACAATTTTCAAACAAATTTCTAAGAAAAAAAGAAATAAAAAATGCATTCTTTACTCAAGAAGTAAGACAAAAGTTAAACAAAATTTCAAAACATAAAAAGCACAGGTTGGGTTCATAATTCTGTGTGTAGCAAAATTCAGTTTCCAAAATTCTTTAGAAATGTCTAACCCAAACATTTTTGGAGAATTTGGATAGGCGGTAGGAGACATAATTTTGCATAGACATCAATCCTAATAATTAAGGAATTATTTTTTGTTTGGGCTTTTAGCTTTTAAAATATGTACTAAGGAAAAATTATTTTTACACATACAAAATAGGAAAGAAGAATGGGCAAATATATATGGGACCTGGCCCAGAAACGAGACATATGAAAAAGATTACGTAGATACTATGGAGTGTTCCAACGTACGAGTATTTTTTTTTTTTTGTTCTAAACAATCGGAGTTGGCTAAAATATGCGCCAAAAAATTAGAAAAATACTTTGCAAATCCGAATAAACATAGACGAATTGCTTTATATTTTGTAATGCCCTGCCGTAACCCCATGGTTTACAGTTCTGTGTTCAGATTCAAAAATGATGCTCTTGAACTAAGCTTTCCAACGTTGTATATCTCGATTGTGGGTACTAGACGAACGATTATTCCCATTCATTAAATTCGCGACCTGCATCGGGCCTGATCAGGAAACTATTGATTGCCCAGAAAATGGTCTGGGCCAGTAGCGCAACAATCAGTCACGATGAAGTGCTTGTTGTACCTCCTCGTGGTGGTCCCGGGCAACTATTTGTGTATCCCAATATACATACGTAGGCCAAAATTACAAGTGCGAAAAGGCCTAGCTTTCTAGGATAGGTTACGGAGGTTAGCAATCTCCGTAACTGAAATAACTGATAACTCGTTGCGTACAGCTGCAGTTCGGAGATCCCAAGGAAACACTCGAATGCCCAAGTTTAATACAGATAGACTAAAGGATCCCGCAGTGCGCCAACAACTAGGGGACCACCTTTCACAAGGATTGAACGCAATCAGCAGCACGGAAACCACATCCATCGAAAATCATTGGTGTGCTGTGAAAAATGTATTCATATCCGGTGCTGAAAGTATAGTCGGCCGGGCGCAAGGGAGAAATAGTGCTTGGCTTTCCGACGAAACTTGGGCAAGGATCAAAGAAAGGAAACACCTTAAAGCTCGCATCGCAGCTACCCCAGCAGCAGGGAGAAACGAGATTGAGTCTACGTACCGCATGAAGATGAGGGAAGTTCACCGTAGTGTGCGACGTGATAAGCGTAACTACATCAACGCATTGGCTACAGAAGCAGAAGAAGCCACTAGTAGGTGTGACAGTAGGACCGTCTACAGAATTACCAAAGAGCTCACTGGTGTCCAGAGCTCTAAACAACACCTGCTTAAAGACACAAACGGATCCCAGCTAATTTCGGATGAGGACCAGCTCATAAGGTGGAGGGAACACTTTTCTGCGGTTTTAAACCGCGTTTTCGCAAGTGAAGTGAACCCTATTCCCACTGAGCTACCCGAAGTAACAATTTCCCGAATACGCACCGTACCCCCCAGTAAAGAAGAAATTATCACCGCCATCAAAGCACTGAAGAACAACAAAGCGGATGGACTTGACGGTATTCCTGCAGAGCTCTTAGGAGCAGCCCCAACGATATCGAGCGAGCTACTGCACCCACTTATTAAGAGAGCTTGGGAAACAGAGAGCTTTCCTGAAGAGTGGAAAAAAGGAATGATTGTCAAGCTCCCAAAGAAAGGAGATCTCACACGGTGCGAAAACTGGAGAGGAATATGCGTTCTGCCTGCAGTAGCCAAGATAATAGCAAGGATAGTATTGGACCGAATTAAAGACCACCTCGAAGACACACTCGACGCCGAACAAGTAGGTTTCCGCACTGGATCTTCCTGTGTGGATCACATCAACACCTTGCGGATCATCATCGAACAGTGCGTTGAATATCGATCACCACTTCACCTGCTGTTCATCGATTTTGAAAAGGCGTTCGACAGTGTCAATCATATTATCAAGGCTACATATGATGGATCCAAGTGTCACGTGTTGCACAAATGTAGGCTGTCAGAGGAGTTTGAAATCCAAAGTGGAGTTAGGCAAGGCTGTATACTGTCACCAATACTGTTCCTTTTGGTGATAAGTGACGTACTGCACGCAGCTTTGTCAAATGGAAATGGAGGAATTCAGTGGACTCTGCAATCTCACCTCAAACATCTCGACTACGCGGACGTATATACGGTTTTTTTATAGCTAGACATTGACGGTGTTTACTAAAATTCTTATATCGTTATCGAAAAAATAATAAAAACATGTTAAAATGCAATGTTTAATTTTTTTGATTTAATACAAAGAAATTTGGAAAAAAATTTAAAATAAAAATATTATTTTTTCTTTGATTTAATTTTTTTCGTAAAGAAAAAAATATTTAGACAAAGGAGAATGGGCAAAGTGGTCTACCTACTCAACAGTAATGTGTCATACATCTTTGAAAAGGTAATGACGTGTTCATCAATTAATTATATGGACTTAAGGCCCTACTAAACCATGGGGTTCGAAAGATATTGCCGTTCAAAGCACCGAAAAAAACAGTAAAGCTCTCTCTGCATTTGCAGCTTGTCTAACCACCCACAGTAAAGTGTGATACATGGTTGAAAAGATTATTATGTGTAATTCATTTTGTTAAAGAGCCATTAAGATGTAGATAATGAGGTTCAAAAGATATTAAACCATCAAAAGCGGTAAAAATAAAATATGTAATGCAATTCTTCATTGGCATCACTAGTCTATCAACTCAACAGTAATCTGTCATACATCGTTGTAAAGGTTATTACGTGTGCTTCATTTCATTACAGAGCCATTAAGCTCTTAACCATGGGGTTCGTGGGGTATTTGGCTTCAAAGCTTCAAAAACAACAATAATGCAATTTCTCACTGGTTAATGGTATATACCAACTCAACAGCCATGTATGACACGTCATTGAAATGGTTACTGCATATACTTAATTTTTGTATACAACCGATAAGGTGAAGGTAGTGGGGTTCGAAAGATATTTGGCACCTACTCAACAGAAATGTCACATATATCGTTAAAAAGTATAAGGCATGTACTCTATTTTTTTGAAAGCCGTTAAGATGTAGACCATGGGTTTCGAGAGGTATTTGACCCTAAAAATCGGCAAACATAATAACAGTGCAATTCTTCATTGAATATGGCATACCGACTCAACATTAATGTGTCATACGGTTTTGAAAAGGTAATTGCAATTATATCATTTCATTACAAGGCCGATAAACTCTAAGTCTTTGGGTTCAAGAGATATTCGGCTTCTAAGAACCAACAACTTCCATAATGCATTTCCTCAATGTGTACTCTTCTAACTACTCAACAGCAATAATCCATACATCTTTGAAAATGTTATTGCATTTTCTTTATTTCATTATATAGTCTTTAAGCTGTAAGCCACGATATATGCACCTACAAACCCTCATACTCATATTTTGGTTATCAATCCACTATCAAAATTTGCTGTGGGCTCTTAGACTATTATATACTAAGAGCCCAGGCCCACCAGACATACGTCATTTTATCAAAGCTAAGATTTTTTCTGCGAACAGATACTATGATAGCTAAGAACAAATGAATATGTGTTAGGAGATGGTGTCATTTATTTTATTTGACACTTTCCAGACATCTACAGTGGGACCTAACGTGAGCCAGACACTTAAAAACTGTCAAACTAATCCTGCTATTTACATAACAGAATCTAATAAAGATTTTATGTTTTCTGTGGGCAAATATTCTACAATATTTTCTTATCAGCAAGACACCTACAGCGGGGCCTTACATCACCTTAAAACTGTCAAAATAATAATTCTTTGTTACTAAAACGTGATTTTTCGCTTATTTTAGCTGTTTTTAAATGTCTGGCTGATGAATACATCCCACTGTAGATGTATAGCTGAAGGGGAACTATTTTTAAACAGTTGCACATAAAACATATAAATATTAGCTTTAAAACTACAACGTAAATGGCATGATAAGTTTGACATATTTTAAGTGTCTGGCTCACGTTAGGTCCCACTGTAGATGACTGGCAAGTGTCCAATAAAGTTAATGACACCATATCCCCTAAGACATATCAAAAATTCAGCTTTGATAAAATAACGTAATGTTGCAACATTTGTATGCAACTTTAACACTCGCTACCTCTTAATTGCACCCGGATTGAAGATTCTTATGCCGTTTTCCTTTGGACGTCCGGAAGCGTCCAGAAGCGTCCGGTAGTTTTCTGAAACCATTCCATTGGCACAAAAAGTACGCTTCAGACGATTCTGAGAAGAGAAATTCGATTCTTGATTTCAAATCAGAATCCACTCAAGACGCACTAATACATTCAAACTCAAACGTCAAAACAAACTGCAATGTACTTCATGTTTTTTTTTAACTTTTAATTTACTTTACATCAAAATCAAAGTTTTTTGTAATTTTTAATAAACAAATTAAGAAAAAATATTACAAAAAATATTATTTGGACGTTCGGAGTTGATACACTCGTGTATTACATTTCGCTTTTTGTGAGGTAGCAAATAATTTTTATTTGACGATTCACCTATACAGATACTATTCCCCAGAATTGAGTAGAAGCATCTTGGACTGTTCCATTCGATTTCAGAATGAGTGAAACCTTGAGTGAAACCAAAGGAAAAGAGCATTAGTATCCATTTGTTCTTAGCTACCATAACCTGTTCGCAGAAAAAATCTTAGTTTTGATAAAATAACGTAAGTCTGGCGGCCCTGGGCTCTAACTCTATTAGTTTCTTTCTTTTTATTTTTTTAAAACAATAAAAATCGTTCGCTTATAAGATTATGGACAAGACAAAAATTGCACCATTTTGTCCGAAGTTACCCTATTTATAAAAATTCGTCACCATACTGTACTCTGTCTTTGCATTCATAGAGATTTAATAATTTTTTTCTTCAATTTCATAATTTTGTATCAATGTATTTTTTATACATACCTTAAAATCTTTGCAAGAAATTAGCAAACAAATTGTGCAACTCAACGCAACTCTGCAATGAGGTCCATTTAAACTTGTATTAAAACTCAAAACACAATAACCTCTACACATGAACGTATAGTGCGTGTGATGTGTATTCGTTAGCATCAGCATCAGCACCACAAATGCCTACGCATGTTAGTAAATTAGGCATTTAAGTCTATGTGACTTGCTTACCAGTATCAATAAAATCAAGCAGGCATACCTACTTCTCGTTCAATTAACGTTCCGTATAATTTAGCTCAATATAAATATAATTCAGCAAGGTACCAGTACCTATCTATATGGTGAGTTCATTTAAATCGCCATTCGCACTCCCAGATTCGCATTCGATTCCTTTTTCCATTCAGTGCCTCCTTTGTCTGGCGGGCACGGGTGCGGTCACGATGTGGAACAGCGGCGTGTATTTATAAAACCGTGAACACAAGCGAATGTAGGTCGTCTTTGGTCGACTAGTAACCAATAAAACGCCGATACTAAAAATAACAAAAACAAACAAAAATAAACAATCTCAAAGCCTTCGGGGTGGATATTCCTTCTCTCACCTTTCACTTTCGTTGCAAAATCACTTTAAACTCGCACGAGAGTTGTATATCTCATAAACCCGATCTGTGGCGACAACTTTATTCGCACAACCTGGCTTAGTGCAGTGAGGTGTCCTCAAAAGCCAGTAAGACAAACAAAACAACGAAACGTAAAAAAAACGTCAAGAAAAACTAACCGAATTCTCTGCGGCTCTGCACCGACCAAACCAAGTTGTTCTTCTTGTGGCTTGGTTAGTTTAATAACATACCTCTGAGTTAAGTTTTGTGCGGTTGACAGTTGTATTGGACACGCATTTCGAAGGTACCAACTACTACGAGTATATCGCTGTCAAAATTTAAAAGATATACTTCTGGCTTGGCTTCCAATATACATATATGCACACTTGCAAGCTTCATCCCTTCCCGCCGCGTCTTCGAGTAATATTATAGTATGCGTGTGCTCTGGGATCACAGGCCGATCACTGACCATCACAATCTGTAGCATGTTGACGAGGTCATAAGGTTTCTGTTACAATTCCGATTCCATGTAACTTTTGCACATCGTTGTATCTGGCCTTTGGCTTGTCGAATTGGGCATTCTCTCTTTTTAATTCGCCTCGGACTTTTAATTGGCTTATAAATGTGTAGAATTTAAGGCTAAGTTATTACAATTATTGCTTTTAAGAAATAATTGTAGTTCCTTTCGCTTTGAGATAGGTACAAATTTGTCACACTAGCTTGACGATTCAACTGACCGGAAGCCAAATTGCGTGACAATTTCCATGCCATATTTGGACCTGGGAACATCTAGTATGATGAAATATAAATACGGTGACCAAATTTGTTAAAAAAAGAAATAAATCAAACGAGTCAAAAACACACTTTATACAAATAAATGCGAATGTCGTTGATGCGACAAAAGTTAATCGTATGAAAAGTTAGATGGGCTCAAACTATGTGCAAATCCCTTTTGAAATCTAATGCAATAAAATTAAGCTGATAGAATCGAACTCCTAATTGTTTGTTGCGATCGACTTTTATAGAATTGAACGTTGAACATATCTGCCGACATCATGTCTGTTTTTGACGGTTTTTTGTATCAAGTTGTCGTTTAATAAATCAAATAAAAAAAATAGCAAAATGACACGGCTCTAGAGGCGGCAATTGGCCTTGTAATTTTACTGCTACAACAACCCTAGTTGGGGGAATATCAACAAAAATAATGCCATAAATTATAAACAAATAAAAAATAAAAAGTGCAACATTGTAAGAAATTCAATTAAATTTTTATTGCGAAAATGTTTACGGTTTTTTTTTATTAAATTATAGAATAGCCTTTTGTCTCAAGACTGTCCAAACTTCACACATGGACCGTATCTTCATGCATTCACACTCTCTTATACGTTTTGGTTTTGATTTTGGGTGCGTGCACTCAGAAAAGCTTGGATACGGACAAGTAGCTATGGGACAGTTAGCCGGTTCACGAACCAATTTGCACTTGATATCCGAACGCGCTCCTCGACAGCCAGGAAGTTTAATTTTCAGGCAATTCTTGTTTTGTTTAAGATCTTTCTGTCTTGAACAGGACGTCAGTTCCAATTTGCTAGAATCCATGCATTTTGCAGTATCTGGTCTTGCCGCCCTCGGTCTTCGCTCAAGTGGTGGATACTTATCCTGAGGGAATTCACATGTTACAGTTGGCTTGATAAGACGTGCCGGGCACTCAACCCAGGTCTGTTGATACACGCGTTTTGCTTTATCCGAAGGCTTATAATACATAGCATCGAATCGAACAGTTGGGCATGTCGCAGCTGAAGGTTCACATTTCGGACTTTCCCACATCGATTGGAATTCATCCTTCTTGATAGGTTTGCGAGGTGGCATTTCGTGCTTGTTGTCCTCGCAGGGAGTGTTCATAATTTTGCCTTTGGGACATTTTGATTTTTCATCCAAACATCCGCTTATGTGACGACTACTGCTTACAAAATTCTTCGCAAAATGTTTCAGCAATAAAAGGCTATTGGCATTTTTATAAATTAAAGCCGGTGGATTCATATTTTTATGGATTTTTTTATTTTAGGAGAAACTAAAAATTTTGTTGCCAACGTTTCGGTAGGAGAATTTTAGCCTGAATGAAAATATTTAAACAAGATATTGAAGCTGTATTGAAGTTTACTTATGATTTTTTTAATTTTATATTTTCATCGCAAAGTAAAAATTAGAAACAGTAGATAAGTAAAGAATCTACTTGTTCGTCATTATAATAGGCAAATTCAGCCATTTTCCATTTTGATTTTATAAATTAACAAATCTAAAGTTCGGTCATCTTTTTTGAAATAAATTCTTATTTTAGGGAAGTATGGAATTTTTGGGCTTAACAAAATTCAATTTTTTCCCTTGGTTATCACCTAATTGCATTAAGTCCACAGTATGCAGAAAATAGCTCCAGATCAACGTTTTTTAACGAATCCAAAAATTGCTCTAAAAAGGACTTTGGGTATGAAAAAAAGTACCGCTGGTCACCTCAGCATGATTATATAAACTGCGCAGCATTAACTTTTAAATAAATGGCCGGTCGATGATCTATAAAATGAACAGCCTTAACAATATAATTGGAAAGGAATTTCGAGGATATATTCGTTAGTTCGGTGTTTTTAATTCCATGGATCACAAATTACGAGTATGTAGGTATAAATAAACTCATATCTCATTATTTGTTTGTTTTTAAGATGATTTAAAATGCTTAGGATGCAATTAAATCAAGGATACATTTTGAATATAATAAACCAATAAAATGTGCTTGTTTATTTATGGAAAACTTTAAATAAAAATAAGAAGTATTGTTTTGATATTCAAAGAAAAATGGAATTTTTTGATATAAATGATCGGATGTTTAAAGTAGAGGGGAAACTATGCCATTAATAATGGAAAACAATATCAGCCAAATGGCCTCCACGGCTACGCTTACACAACAACATCCTTTTCATGAAATTTTCCATCGCCAAATCGTAAAGTGGCTGCTGTATGCCCTCAATAGCTTTACGAATTCCATCTTTGAGGTCTTGAATCGACGCTGGGCTGTGGCCCCAAAGGAAGAAGTCGCAGGGTGTTAAATCACGAGATCTCGGTGGCCAATTGTGATCACCTCTTCGAGAGATAACACGGTCCGTAAACTTTTCACGTAAAAGATCGATAGTTTCGTTGCTTGTGTGGCACATAGCACCGTCTTGTTGAAAGTAAACGTTGTCCAGATTAATACCATCTAATTCAGGCCATACAAAATTATTAATCATCTCTAGATAGCGCATTCCATTCACCGTAGCTGTTGCTCCAGCCTCATTTTCGAAAAAGTAAGGTCCAATGACCCTGCCGCCGCCGGACCATAAACCACACCAAACAGTTACTGAAGGTGGAAATGGGCCTCATCAGTCAAGATGATTTTTCGATGAAATTCCGGATTATTTTCACGCATTTTGTATAGTGAATTTTAATATTTCAAAGCCTTGTTGAAGCTTGTATCGTTCTATTTTCATTAATGGCGTAGTTTCTACTTGTCAAATGTCAAAAAATTACAGCTTCAAAAGTGACCACTACCGAAATAGCGGGCTATTCAAAATAACACCTCTTATTGGGAAAACCCTTTAACTAAATCTAAACTAAATCTACGTATAGTTATTTTTGCAAGCCTTACAAGATTGAAGAGCGTAAAGGATTTTGTTCATCATTCGGGTAGACGACAGTTTAAAACCTAGTTTAGAGAATAAGACATTCTGTTCTATATTGTAAACATTTTGGCCTCAACAAAGTGGCCCAAATCTCGCAAATTAAAATCTCGCAATCGAAATCTCGCAAGACGGAATCTCGCAATTACAGAAACCCGCTTTTCATAATCTCGCAATTACAAAAAGCCGCTTTTTATAATCTCGCAATTACATAAACCCGCAAACTGAAATCTCGAAAACTAAAATCTCGCATTAAAAAACATATAGGACTTATATAAGTTACGTTATACTATGTTTTTCGTTTGTGTATGTTGTCAGTTGGTGTGCTTTTCGTTTATGTGCAATAAACAGTACATTAGGTCCTCTGTCCCGCTAACGCGACTCCGTCGCTCCACTTAGGGTATGGTCAGTCGCCAGGCAGGCACCTATATTCTCAGTTGGTGTGCTTTCAGTTTATTTCTAATAAACACTACATTGGGTGGCCGGTAGTAGCCCGTAGCGTAATAGTTAGTGCGTTCAACTGTCACGCTGGAGGTCTGGGTTGGCTTCCCAGCCTCGTCCACCTAAAAACTTAAAAGTTTTTTTTCAGGGCTACTGCCTCTTGCGAGGAATTGACAAATCCTCCAAGAGTATCACTTGTCACGAATAAGTGCTTCTCGTCTAGCCGTTCGGATTCGGCATAAAATTGTAGGTCCCTTCCATTCCTGTCGATAGGCGCACACAGGAATGGTTGCGAGTTGTTAGTCACTAGGCCCTGGTTCTTCATGAGCCGTTGTGCCACCCGATTTTTTTTTTTTTTTTGGGTGGCCGGCGTATCGGGTTCCAGGATTTTATCTTCCTTTTTAGACATCTGATATTTCATTTTCCATTTGCAGGATTTTATTTTTCAGTGCGGAATTTTCCAACGTGATGTGTTAATGCGAGATTTTAGTTGAAATTTGCGAGATTTTTGGTTGTGAAATAAAAATGCGAGATTGTTAAAAGCGAGATTTTGTTACTGCGAGTTTATGAAAAGCGTGTTTATAAGTTTGCGAGATTCCGTATTTCGAGATTTATAAACAACTGCGAGATTTCGTTATTCGAGATTTTAGTTTGCGAGATATCGTAGCGCTCCCGGTTTCCCATAGGTAAATTAAATCAATTTATTCTTGATTTAGATCTGTCAAAATACAGTTTTTGATAATTTTTGCGATTTTTGTATCCCCTCTCTGCAACTAATACCAATACAATTTTAAGCTCTCAGTTGGGTAATGAGTTTTTAGATTGTTTTAGTTTATTTCTATTTTTAAAATTTTGTTCAAATATGACTGTTCACATTGCACTGACTCCTCCGAATTTAAAAAATGCACCAGAACCATGAAAAATAGCCCCATTTTAAACTTTTTTTTTGTTGTTTTCCATATCCATTTTCGGGGTCATTTTTTATTTATGCTGGGAGAAATATTTCATTGCGCCAAATTTCATGTAGCCATAAAATAGAAGCAGTTTAAAATTAATTATTAAATTCATCAACCTCATTTTTACCTCCTGAAAGTGCTTTAAGTAATAAACTGGGACGGTCTCAATGCTTTCTTCAGAAACTTTAACTGGTCACTATGCTTCCTAGATAGTGACGTAGATGCGAGTGCAGATATGATCACAAATTAAATTCTTTGTGGAATGAGAAATTTTATCCCGAATAGTGTTAAATCTATCAAACCCAAGGTCAAAACCGTGGTTTGATTCGAGCTGTAAAGAGGTTATTAGGGTTAGAGAAGTAAGTTTCCGTAGTTACAAAGCCAACACTACTGAGAAAAACCGGAAAAAGTTTCAACAAGCCAGATAGACCTGTAACGGTCATATTAGAAGAACCAAATTTTAGCATGACCAAAAATTAAGGCAAAAAATACTACAATGTCCCAAAGGTAGTAAAAATGTTTGGTCATCTGCAAAAAACATTCGAAATACTTCTTTGTCTGCGATTCCAACGCTTGTCTTCAACGACACACCTGCTGTCAGCTCGTAAGATAAAGCCAATTTGCTCGCAGCACAGTTTGCTGTTAATTCGATGCTGCCAGTAAGTGATAGAACTCCACCTGTAATTGAGAGCGTAAACGATTTTATGGGGCAAATCTTCTTTCGCACTCGTGCACTTGCTAGAGTTCTAAAAGATCTCGACATTCACAAATCCGCTGGCCCGGATAGTATCCCTCCCATTGTTCTGAAGAGGTGTTCTTCAACGCTGGCAAAACCACTGCGTAAGCTTTTTCATCTGTCCTACTCTACTGGTCTCTTTCCGAGTGGATGGAAAACAGCATTTGTCCAGCCTGTCCCTAATAAAAGGGGTATCTTCTTCACTCTCAAACTAACGTCCAATTGCACTTACGTCCCTTCTTTCCAAGGTCATGGAAAAGTTGATCAATTTTCAGCTCAAGAAATATCTCGAAGAACGAAGGCTTCTTAATGACCGTCAGTACGGCTTTCGTAGCAATAGGTCCACTGGTGATCTGATGGTATATCTCACCGAACAGTGGAACAAGTCAGTTAGAAGATGAAGAAATTTAAATATTAAAATATTGAAATTACTTCTGTTTTAAGTGGAGTGAATGAATAAAATTCAATTAAAAGTACAAGTGACCTCAACTCCAGAAATAATTGTGTTTCGCCCAAGGTATAACAGTGGGCTCTTCAGTCAGTCTGTTATACCCTACTAAGACACAAATTTTTGGTCGATGTTTACCGACTCTTATAAAAATCACAGCAAAAAGATACTGTGAATTTTATTATTCTAGGGGAATTTGTTTAAATTCGTGCACCCAGAAAATAAATACCCGTGGTCAGGTTTTTTATAATTAGAAGATGAAGAAATTTAAATATTAAAATATTGAAATTACTTCTGTTTTAAGTGGAGTGAATGAATAAAATTCAATTAAAACACAATTATTTCTGGAGTTGAGGTCACTTGTACTTTTAATTGAATTTTATTCATTCACTCCACTTAAAACAGAAGTAATTTCAATATTTTAATATTTAAATTTCTTCATCTTCTAATTATAAAAAACCTGACCACGGGTATTTATTTTCTGGGTGCACGAATTTAAACAAATTCCCCTAGAATAATAAAATTCACAGTATCTTTTTGCTGTGATTTTTATAAGAGTCGGTAAACATCGACCAAAAATTTGTGTCTTAGTAGGGTATAACAGACTGACTGAAGAGCCCACTGTTATACCTTGGGCGAAACACAATTATTTCTGGAGTTGAGGTCACTTGTACTTTTAATTGAATTTTATTCATTCACTCCACTTAAAACAGAAGTAATTTCAATATTTTAATATTTAAATTTCTTCATCTTCTAATTATAAAAAACCTGACCACGGGTATTTATTTTTTGGGTGCACGAATTTAAACAAATTCCCCTAGAATAATAAAATTCACAGTATCTTTTTGCTGTGATTTTTATAAGAGTCGGTAAACATCGACCAAAAATTAGTAGGGTATAACAGACTGACTGAAGAGCCCACTGTTATACCTTGGGCGAAACACAATTATTTCTGGAGTTGAGGTCACTTGTACTTTTAATTGAATTTTATTCATTCACTCCACTTAAAACAGAAGTAATTTCAATATTTTAATATTTAAATTTCTTCATCTTCTAATTATAAAAAACCTGACCACGGGTATTTATTTTCTGGGTGCACGAATTTAAACAAATTCGCCTAGAATAATAAAATTCACAGTATCTTTTTGCTGTGATTTTTATAAGAGTCGGTAAACATCGACCAAAAATTTGTGTCTTAGTAGGGTATAACAGACTGACTGAAGAGCCCACTGTTATACCTTGGGCGAAACACAATTATTTCTGGAGTTGAGGTCACTTGTACTTTTAATTGAATTTTATTCATTCACTCCACTTAAAACAGAAGTAATTTCAATATTTTAATATTTAAATTTCTTCATCTTCTAATTATAAAAAACCTGACCACGGGTATTTATTTTCTGGGTGCACGAATTTAAACAAATTCCCCTAGAATAATAAAATTCACAGTATCTTTTTGCTGTGATTTTTATAAGAGTCGGTAAACATCGACCAAAAATTTGTGTCTTAGTAGGGTATAACAGACTGACTGAAGAGCCCACTGTTATACCTTGGGCGAAACACAATTATTTCTGGAGTTGAGGTCACTTGTACTTTTAATTGAATTTTATTCATTCACTCCACTTAAAACAGAAGTAATTTCAATATTTTAATATTTAAATTTCTTCATCTTCTAATTATAAAAAACCTGACCACGGGTATTTATTTTCTGGGTGCACGAATTTAAACAAATTCCCCTAGAATAATAAAATTCACAGTATCTTTTTGCTGTGATTTTTATAAGAGTCGGTAAACATCGACCAAAAATTTGTGTCTTAGTAGGGTATAACAGACTGACTGAAGAGCCCACTGTTATACCTTGGGCGAAACACAATTATTTCTGGAGTTGAGGTCACTTGTACTTTTAATTGAATTTTATTCATTCACTCCACTTAAAACAGAAGTAATTTCAATATTTTAATATTTAAATTTCTTCATCTTCTAATTATAAAAAACCTGACCACGGGTATTTATTTTCTGGGTGCACGAATTTAAACAAATTCCCCTAGAATAATAAAATTCACAGTATCTTTTTGCTGTGATTTTTATAAGAGTCGGTAAACATCGACCAAAAATTTGTGTCTTAGTAGGGTATAACAGACTGACTGAAGAGCCCACTGTTATACCTTGGGCGAAACACAATTATTTCTGGAGTTGAGGTCACTTGTACTTTTAATTGAGTGGAACAAGTCTTTACATCGTTTTGGAGAAAGTAAGATTATTGCACTTGATATTTCAAAAGCGTTTGATAGAGTTTGGCATCAAGATCTCTTATCGAAAATGCGTTTGGTTTCGATGAATCTCTTCTTCGCTGGATTAGAAATTACCTTTTGGACCGTCCAATACAAGTCGTATTGGACGGTTTCAAGTCTGAAATCCATAAAATAAATGCTGGTGTGTCCCAGGGCTCCGTTTTGTCTCCGACTCTCTTCCTCATTTTTATAAATGATCTTTTGTCTGAAACTTCTAATCCATTAAACTGTTTCGCTGACGACAGTACCCTCAGCTTCTCATATTCGTTTACAGATTCTTATCGATGTCCTTCGGATGTGGAACTTGAACGGCAGCGTATGATAAGCTCATTAAATTCTGATCTCGACAGCATTGTCCTATGGGGAATCAAAAATCGCGTAGAATTTAATGCTTCAAAAACTCAATGCTGTCTAGTGTCGTCAAAACGAAACCCACCGCCCATGCCACTATCCATGAGTGGTTCTTGCATTGAGGAAACCGAAAAGCTTTCAGTCCTCGGTATGTGTATCACAGACCACCTTCTGTGGAACGATCACTTATTTGATTTTGCCAAAAATGCTGCTAAATGTTTAGGTTTTCTTCGGCGATGCAAGAAATTTTTCACCCTTACTGATCTGGCTGTTATCTATAAAGCCTTTATTCGTCCAAAACTCGAGTACAATTCTCATGTTGGGCAGGTGCTCCAATGTAACTCACTTGAGTCTATTGGATAGAATTCAAAGAAGAGCTATGAAAATGATAGGTGACAGGAATATAACGGAAGCATTTGCACCTCTCGAACACCGACGCAATGTTTCATGTCTTTCGTTATTTTACCGTTATTTTCATAAACAGTGCTCTAGCGAAATAGCCAGTTGCATTCCTTCCCTAAAACAATTCAACCGTAATACTCGTATTTCTAGGAATGCACATCAGTTTACCCTTGAGCCCAACTTCGTACGTACTGTTATGTATAGATATTCTTTCTTTAGTCGCTCTACAAGAATGTGGAATGCTTTACACGGCACTCCCTGCCATTTTGATATTCAAAGGTTCAAAACCAATGTGCACCGGCATCTCCTCTTAAATCCTTCCCTATTTTCCTTACGCTCGCACTGTGTTTAAACATTTTAAGGGTAGTAAGAACCCCTTTAGTGCGCGCTTAATTAAAAAAAAAGTGTTATTTGAAGTTATGACACAGACATAAAATTACATGAATACAATAGGCTCGTTTAGAAAAGAGAGATATCGGAGATTTTCTTCCGTCAAAAGCTGAGTAAGCGAATCCAAAAATGTTTAACCTCAGTATTTTGACAGCCAAACTGAGATTTTTTGCTGAGGAATCCTTTTCAGGCAAATGAGATTGCTGAGGCCCTCTGTAATCTCCCTTTCCTAAACTCGTCTAAAGTGAAAAATAGACCAATTTCAAATCTGAATTTATCAATGGAAAACACCATATAAGAAGTGTGTAGCGGTAACCAATTTTCAGCCTTAAAATTTAAACAAAAAGTTTTATGTTTATTTAACTGCTTTTTAAAAAAATAGGGTTTGTAATGTATAGTATAAGAAAACAATAGGGGTTACATCACAAAATTTTGTAACAGCATATACCAGCACTTCCCTCTTCGCTATTCCAAGCCTTTTATTTTTGAAATCGATATATAACTCACAATAGGGCTGAATATACAATAAACCTAAGTGCGTACATGCAACTTTTAGGGTAATCGTTCACATGAAACTTTCAGTCACGAAACAGTTTGGTTGCTAAAATAAATTCCATGCTCTTATGAATCCTAAAATGAATTCCATGTTCTTACATGAGAGTCCGCGCACCTGCAGAAACTATTCAGTCACCGATTGAAGCAACTAAACAGTTTGTGTTTTGACACAAACTAAACGATCATCCCAAATGAGTTGCATGTGCGCGCTTAGGCTAAGGGTCTTAGATTCGCTTCTGTGCTTTGTGTCTAAAAAGGTAAGGAGTAGTAAAATTTCAAAGAATAAAGGTTCTTCTACTTTTCAACTGAGTGTGTTTTTTGCAAACTTCTCTCTATATATTCTTTAGAGGGTGGAACCCGGGAATATTTGTTGTTGATACATTTTTTCTCTCCAACCGATTATTGGAATTGAATTATATCGGGCTTGGGAAAAGTTAACTAGTATGTTATATCGGTCATTAAGTTCAGTTTTAGTCTAAGAGCCGGCAGCAAATTTTGGGAGTGGATTGATAACCAAAATATGAGTATGAGGGTTTGTAGGTGCATATATCGCGGTAGCAAAAAGAATCGTCTGGCAGGTTTCTTTTTCAGCCTTTGGCGGGGGTGGGGGTTTGAAAAAAGCGATTTTCCAGTTTATTTTGTCAGGGGTATTACCACTTCTCTCTCATTTTCTCTATGTCATTTTCTTTAAGTCCAAACGTCATAATCATGGCAATCGGACGAAAAGAACTCAAGATATTAGGTTTTTAAGCGAACCTCAATTTTTTCGGAGACTTTGTTTTGTGTATTTTTTTGTTTTGTATAATTCTCCAAGAAAAAGACGATAAGGTCCTCTTAAAAAGCTTATATTTTGATTGGTCCGCTTTTGGTCGGATTGCCAAGATTATGACGTTTTGACTTTAAGAAAATGACAGAGCATAACGGCATATATTTTTTTAAATTTACTGAAGTGGTAATACCTCTGACAAAATAAATTGGAAAATCGCTGTTTTCGAATCCCCACCCCCGTCAAAGGCTGAAAAAGAAACCTGCCAGGCGATTGTTAACGATACCACGATATATGCACCTACAAACCCTCATACTCATATTTTGGTTATCAATCCACTCCCAAAATTTGCTGTGGGCTCTTGTTCTATTTACTTCTTATCAAAATTTCGTTTATAACCAATTTCACATCGAATATTAGAATGAAAACAAAAACAAAAAGTTTTTTAATCGATCATTTTTAATTTTTATTTGCAAAATATATTTTTAGTTTTTATTAAAAGAAGTGTTATCATGAAAATTCATTTTAGAGTATGGTCTTTTGTCTCAATACTGTCCAAACTTCACACATCGACCGTATCTTCAAGCATTCACACTCGCCAGCACGTTTTGGTTTTGATTTCGGGTGTGTGCACTCAGAAAAGCTTGGATACGGACAATCAGCTATCGGGCAGTTGGCTGGTTCACGAACCAATTTACACTTGATATCCGAACGCGCTCCTCGACAGCCAGGAAGTTTAATTTTCAGACAATTCTTGTTTTGTTTAAGATCTTTCTGTCTTGAACAGGACGTCAGTTCTAATTTGCTAGAATCCATGCATTTTGCAGTATCTGGTCTTGCCGCCCTCGATCTGCGCTCAAGTGGTGGATACTTATCCTGTGGAAATTCACATGTTACAGTTGGCTTGATAAGACGTGCCGGACACTCAACCCAGGTCTGTTGGTACTCGCGTTTTGCTTTATCCGAAGGCTTATAATACATAGCATCGAATCGAACTGCTGGACATGTTGCAGCTGAAGGTTCACATTTCGGACTTTCCCACATCGATTGGAATTCATCCTTCTTGAGAGGTTTGCTAGGTGGCATTTCGTGCTTGTTGTCCTCACAGGGAGTGTTCACAATTTTACCTTTCGGACAATTTGATTTTTCATCCAAACATCCGCTTATATGACGGCAATTGCTTACCAGATTTTTCGCAATATGTTTCAGCAATAAAACACTTCTAGCATTTTTATAAATTAAGGCCGGTGGATTCATGTTTTGTGTTTTTTTTTTTTTTAAGAAAAACTAAAAATTTAAATTTTGCTTGCCAAACTTTCAGTAGGAGAATTTTAGCCTGAATGAAAATATTTAATTAGGAAATTGAATTTTACTTTGAATTTTATTATTTTGCATATTAAATATTTTGTTGGCAAAGTAATAAATGTAAAAAAGTAGCTAATTGCAATACAAAAGGCTGTTCCGAATCGACGCGAAGTATTCGCTGACCACAAGTTTTTGTTGTTGTTTAGCTTTGGGTATCTGCCATTTATCATCGTGAGGTGTGCGTGATCTAGCTCTCGTTTATCGACCGACGTTAGGGCTGGCTACGAGACGAGAAAATTCTCGGGCTCGGTCATGAAGAGACCGAGACGAGACGAGACTGACGAGCTTTATTTTGACCAGCGAAAGTTTTGTTGTGTCGAATGTTTCGCGTTGGTTTGTGACAGCACTTACTCTATACAACTTTTAAAAACAAATCCCATCTTTAAACAAATATCCAATGCTAAATAACAACAAAATACTCTCGTCAGCGAATTTTATGCGTCAGCTTAGGAGAGCCTTTAAGTACTACAAAAGCACACTAGAGTTCGTCTTCTCTTTTTCCAACATTCTGCTATTCAAGCTTCTTTAGAGGTCAATTAATACTTTTTGCTTTTCTTTTCTTTTAGTTTTTTTTTTTTTGTTTTCTTCTCAAATTCACTTAAACTTCTCCACGAAGCTAAATTACCATAAATTACCATGATAAAGTTAATTAATTAAGCATATTTTCATTAACGCTTCGCTCATTTTGCGGATTTCTTAGTCATAATGGTTGATTCAGCTTTAGATTAACTATACACAATCAGCCTAACCTGGTTGCAATTAATCAACTCACGATAATCACATTCACTTTGTCCATACCCTCGCATCATGACCACCACCTACAACAACAACAAACAAGTCAGGAGCCAGAACGAAATGGTTGGGAAATATTTCCTTCATCAGACTTTCAACTCCATACGAAAACATTGCGTGGTCCTGGCCAGGTCATATGGGTATATAGTTAGCGAATTGTATTATGACGGTGACGGTCGAACGAACGAACGCATTGAAGGGCATGCACACAAATTTACAAACAAACAAAATATTGAACTACTTTGTGGCAGAAAGATACACTTATGTATGTATGTATGTATGTACGGTAAGACATGCATTTTTATCAAGATGTTTCATTCGTTTGACCTCCAAGCCCGCATGAATAAAAATACGCATCATAACTCTGGAATATTAAAGAATTGACATATTACACGCATTGTGCTGTGCCCTGTGCGACCGCGGCTGTTATGCCCAAATCGTCCAAAATGTCCGAGAGAGACTTTATGATTATCCCTGATGCGATGGTTAAATCAAGGTCTTCCATTGGCATCACTGCCAATACCTGACTCATGTGGGTATTATGGGAATAACATATCGTGGTGTGTTCCTTTTGTGGCGATACAACTTTATTTTTGGCCATATGAGATCTGAGGTGGCACTCCTGTTGTATTTTGTATTTTATGAGCAAATAAACTTTCGCGATAGCTTAACTTAAATTGCGATAAAATATTATTACGATGTTTGCTTATTCAATACCTTACACTTACAATCTAACCATTTTTGTAGCAATAGAGAATAAAATATATGTAGCTATGAATAGCATATTGTTCAAATTATTACCTACTACATTATTATTCTTTTTTGAATTACCGCCTATATAAAATTGATTAGGCATTGTTTATATTCGGTTGAGGATGGGTGCGATTTTATTGATTTTTTTTGGAGTAAAAGGTGATGGAGTTAGTTTTGTTTAATGTTGTAAGGTTATGATAATGGAATATTTGATATAAATACACAACTAAATGTTTTCTTTTTTAATGGGTTCTTAAAGGTTATTCTTTTATTGACCAGTGTGGCCAACCCCTCTTTTCATCTTCTGTTCCAAAAAATATAGTTGAAAGGGCCAGACAAAAATTTAAATTTTATTTAGTACATCGTTGGCCTACACTTCAATATCTTCTTCAAATTATTATAATTCTAACAATATACCTACTCAGGAGAAAAACTGGAACTTTTCAAGTAAGATTTAATTCCGCTAAATATCCGTTCCTTTGGTATTGTTATACCACCATAATGATGGATGGTATGGCTTTTTGTACATATTAAATTATTTAAAATTATATATGGGTTATTCTACAAACTTTGGAATAAAATGATGATAATTTCGGCACGACACTTTTTGAAGGAAATAGTGGTAAAGACTAACTTTAATGAAACATTAGAACGTCCTTTCATATACCACAAAACGACCAGTCAAAAAATTTAAAATTATCAGTTTTATGGGCATTTTTTAGAAATAAAGTGGTCAAGGGAATCATCAAAGGGCACGGTAGTGCCCAGCCAAGTTCAGGCACCACACCCTTTTTACATGATCAAACTCAGGCGATTTTCGACCCCCCTCTAACTTCAGTGCCAATAAAGCCAGAAACTTCAAACTCACAGCATTTGCTAAGCTCACCAGGTTTAGTCAACCCACCAAATTTCAATTTTTTAGTATCAGTGGTTCCCAAAATATAAGACTTCAAAATTTGCAAAAACCGTAACTGACTGACTCATTGACAGATCATCAAAATTATGGAGCACTTCCTGACATCGTAGAATCTTGCAATTTCGCACAACGGTAGGCCTTGTAGTTTATTCAAAGGAAAATTTAAGATTTTCCATACAGGGGGCGTGGTACCCCCTGAATTGATATAAATTATTTAGAGCACTTCTTATTGTCGTAGATTGATAAAATTCGGTACAACGGTAGGGCTTAAGCTGGAGGCAAGGGCAACATTTTAAAATTTGAGATTTTACATTCAGGGAGCGTGGCATCCGCCCATTTGAATAAGAATTGATATCAATTATGAGGAGCTCTTCTGATTGCCGTAGAACGATCGAATTTGGTAAAACGGTAGGGCTAGAAGTGCAAGCAAATGCAAAATTTTTAAATTTGAGATTTTGCATTCAGGGGGCGTCCATTTTGCAGAATTTATATCAATTAAATTGAGCACTTCTGTTTGTCGTAGAATTATGAAATTCGGTACAGCGGTAGAACTTGAACTGCAAAAATAGGCTAAACTTTTAAATTTGATATTTAATATTCATGGGGCGTGGTATCCGCCCATTTTCCCAGAATTGTTATTAATTATATCGATCACTTTTGATTGTTGCAGAATAATCAAATTTGGTAAACTCGTAGATCATGTGGTCAGTACAAAGGAGATATTGGAAAATTTTAAATTATCCATTCAGGGGCGTGGCACCCGCCCATATACTCGGAATTGATATCAACTACATATGTAGAGAACTTCTGATTGTCGTAGAGTGATGAAATTTGGTAGAGCGATAGGACTTGACATGAAGGCAAAGGGGAAATTAAAACTTTGAGATTTTACATTCAGTGGGCGTGGCAACCACCCATTTTCACAGAATTAATATTTAATATATTGAGAGCACTTCCAATTTGTGCAGGCTTATGAAATTTTGTAAAGTGGTTAATTTTCAGGCGTGGGTATGCAAAGAAAAAGTTGAAATCATAAACTTTTTCATGCAGGGGCGTTTCATCAACTCACTTTTCCTCATAAAAAGAATCTTTGCAAAAAGTAGTGAAATCACAACAAAAACATAAATGTTAAAAAAGTAGTCAAGTTCTTCTATATACAAAAACCTTTGGGTAACAAGTCAACCGTAAAAAGTAGTGAGATCTAAAAGAACGCCAAGTTCTAAGTTTATTAATGTTAAATATCAAATATTTTAAGTAGAGTTATATGAGAGAACCTTAAAATTATCAGAAAAATCTGTTATTTAATGATTACTGACATAAATTGAGTTAGTTTACTTGTCAAGTTTTCTTTTCAAAATTGAGTAATTAGGTAATAAAAAAAAAAAACTTGACTCATTAAATAACAGATTTCTCTGATAATTTTTGATATTTAACATTAATAAACTTAGAACTTGGCGTAATTTTAGATCTCACTACTTTTTACGGTTGACTTGTTACCCAAAGGGTTTTGTATATAGAAGAACTTTTTTAACATTTATGTTTTTGTTGTGACTTTTGTTTACGGGGACTAATATAAAACACTAAATATCTTATAAATCATTATGTTCTCTTATTAAAATTGTAACTTATATAATGTATATACAAAATACATAGTAAATCCTAAAAAAAATGGATGCTTTCATTCAAAATTTGTGCATAAATCCTTGCAAGGGGACTGAGAAACTGAGTTGTCATTCCACGTTTTCTATCACAAATGTCTTCTTCACAACTGACATGCATAACGGACGCAATGAACTGTCACTGTTATGTGCTAGCGATACTCCAAACTTCAATATACCATACCTGGAACTTCGATTGGTGCGTTAGTTATCGAAATTTTTGACTGTTTCGATCTACCAGGGGGACAAAGCTTAATGATTTTTTTGTAATAAAATAAAAAGTTATGAAAGATTTGTTTACGTCATAATAAAGATTTACCACCTAAAGTCATTAATTTATTGTTGGTTTTAGTGTGGACCCAAAAATAAAAGAACAGTTATTATTTTTTTGTTTGAAAAACAAGCGGGGGACACGTCAGGGGACTGAGAATTAGGCACTTTCAAGATTTTTTTGAGTAACGAAAATGTATCAGATCTTTATAATTTTTGTTTGTCATAGTGGGTATCAACTTGGTTTACTGCTGTAAAGAAAAATCGGATTGATTCGTTGAACCGTTTTCAAAATGTCAGCGTGGGCATAGAAAATTCCATAATTTGTAGAATCACGCATTTGTTCTTCTATTGTAAGTTTTGAGTTCTTAAAATGATGCTATTTTAAGGTTAGTAGTCGATCCAAAGGGGGGCTATAGGGGTTAAATTCCCCCACCGCCAATTCGTAAAAATAATTCAATAGAAAAATAGAAATCATAATGAAGCGTCATTTTGTGTTTTGCCTTCTGGGGCTTTTAGTGCGACGTTTAGTGTTTTAAATTCTTCTGCTAAGCAATTAATATATGGCTTTTTTAAAAACCCCAAGGAATTTTGTTGAAAAACGAGGTTAGGATTGAATTCCTTCCATGATAGCTGGTGTTTTTACCAAGCCAAATGAGAAATTGAAGACAAAAACGAAAATGATCCTGAACTTATTCTACGATAGCTGGATTTTATTTATATGTTGAAGCTGTACAATTTCCAAGTTAGACAAAAAAACGAGGTTGGAGCTGAACAATTTTTCACGATCGCTGGATTTTCCAAGTCCCAAAGTTAATTGATGAAAAACTGGGTTTGGGGCTGAACAAACTTGCTGTCATAGCTAACAACTTAAACGTAGCTTGAAGTTGACAATGTGCATATGTATTGGTTCCATAACATTATGATATCATTAAAAAAAGTGTTTACAAACAAAGGACCTCTTACATAAAAATTACTATTGTTATTTAAATAGCTAAAACAGATAGAGCTAAAAAAAGGTATGCCATCTGATTTGTTTGATAGATATAAATTTATGAAAAAACAAATCAAAAATCGTTAGAGCGGTTTTCTTAAAAATTAATTTTTCATATTTAAAAATTCTTGAACATTTTTATTAATAAAATTTGGTATGCCAACGTTTAGAATTAAATAAAATACAATTTTACACAAAATTAAAAAATATTCATTGACTCGTTTTCAAGATATTGAATTTTCAAAAAAAAATTCAATATTTTTTTTTTAAATCCAAAAATTATTTTTTCGAAAAATTGTATATGCAAAATTGTTAAAATTTTAAGGCAAACCGGTTCTATGACAGGTACCGCTAATAACCGTTATAAAAAAAAAATGTCTACCAAAATATTAACTGTAGTAAATATAGTAGCTCGTAATTTTTTTTTTCAAAATCATAACAGATGATTTTGAAATAAATCAATTTTGAAATAAATCAATTTTGTTGTATGGCAAGTACCGTTATTTTTTGAGCTTACAAAAATTCAATTTCCCCTCTAGGGAATCCCATAAGAACCTTAAGAAAATCTCTTCAGCCGTTTAGGCTGCAGGTCGAGGTACAGACAGACATACGGACAGACGGGCAGACACACAGACAGACAGAATTGCGAAACCCAAATTTTTATCTCGAGTTTTTTTTCGCATGAATCCTAAACTTTCCGTCCTATACTACGTACGTCGCAAGTTAAAAGTGTAAAAAAGGAGTAAAACATTTAAAATCAAAATAATTTAATTTAAAATAAAATAAAATAAAATAAAAGAAAGTACCATGGTTTTCAAGATATTTACAAAAAGAAACTGTATTTTTTCTATTTTCACCCTGCAAAACCGAAAGCCCTTGTTCAAATTGTTCAGGGGCTTTTAAGAAGATTGAAGTCAAAAATAAAGTTTGATCAAAATTCAAGATAGAGTTAGTTTCAAAATTAACAAAATAGCAGTTACTCGCTATTTTTTCCAAACTCATTTTTTTGGATAGCACACCCCGTTAATCGAAGGTTTGTGCCGAAAGAAAAAAATTATTGACCGAACAAATTTTTTTCCGAGGTCATTAACTCGTGCATTTTTAACGTTTTTAATTTTGTTTTTCTTATCAAATAATGTTTTTTTTTAATTATTTTTTGAATGCGGTTTTCAAACAAGATATTGGTCAAAAAAAATCATTTAAAAATTTATTTGATAAGAAAAAAAAAATAAATACTTAAAAAAATAAAAATGTTTAATATTTTGAAAAATTGAAATAAATTATTTCTAATTTGTTTTCATTAATATTTGCTGCTGCAGTTTTTAAAAAAATGACTACTTAATGATAATCAATAAAAAAAACAACAAAAAACTCTGAAGATCGAGAGAGAACAAATAAGAGAGAAATATATAATATTAAAGTATTTATTAACTTAAAAAATCGAAATAAATTATAATTTAAATTTTTTTAATACAGTTTTTTAAAGGGCCAATAAATCAATCAGATTTTCTAAACAAAGTTTACAATAACTGTTATAGTTGCAGAGAAAAAAATAAAATGTGAAGAGTGTCAGATTCCCATACAAATCCTCGGAAAAAAATTAGTTGGTCCATAATCGGCAAAAAAAATGTATATACATATACTTAGATATGTATATGTTATTTCACATATTGATATTAATAATAATTGTGTACTTATTTTGAAATTGAATATTTAAATTTAAATGTTAACTGTCATTATACGACAAACACGTAGCCCCGCCCACGAACATTAAAAAATATCAAAATACTTTTGATTTAGCTGAGACCAAATTTTTGTTTGGTGATACCAACAAATTGGGAGGTACTAGAATCAGCCCGAAGACAATGAAAATCAACTCGAACATAGTACCCGAACCAAGTTTACTATAGCACCATGTTCGAGCGATTACAGGGCCCTTAAATTTTAAAATGTGGCAGTGGATGTATAACCAAAATCTGAGCATGAGCTTTTAAAGGGGCATATTTTGTGATATCGAAATCGAAAAGTCTGGCAGATTTTTTTCTTAGACTTTGGCGAGGACAGGGAGTTGAAAATAGAGATTTTCCACATTTCTTATCAGGTGCATTCTCACGTCAATAATTTGATTAAAAATACAAAATGTCACTTTCCCTAAGCCCAAACACCTTAATCTTTGTGATCCGACTAATAACACTCAAGATATTATAAGCTTTTTAAGGGAACCCAATACGTTTTTTTCTCCAAAAAACGGCAGTTAAGGATTTCTTAAAAACCTTATATCTTGAGTTCTATTAGTCGGATCACTAAGATATAAGTGTTTGGGCTTAAAGAAAATCACAAAGCATCATTATTTATTAAAAAAAAAAAAAACATTGACGTGCTAACACCCATCGTACGAAATTGAGAAAATCTCTATTTCTAACACCCCGCCCCCGTCAAAGGCTGCAAAAAAAAACCTTCCAGACTTTTGATTTCGATATCACAAAATATAATAATATCGGTTCCCAAACTGTGTCCCACGGAACCTTGGAGTTCCGCGAAAGAGGTTTTAGGGTTCCGCGACTTTCTCGGAGTGCAAATAGTAAAAACACAAAAATATTTTTTTGAAGTACCGCGAAACCGGTTGATTGGCGCATTTTCATATTAAAATATGAATAACTTTTCATACCTAGATTTTTTTACAGAGTAAATATTTTTTGCACAATTTTTTGCAATTTTTAGATAAATCAGTTACTTACTTTACTTTTACTTTTGATGGCGCTCACAGCCCAGGATGGGCTTCGGCCTCAACTAACAAGCCCCTCCAGCCAGCTCTGTCCCTAGCTAGCCGCTTCCAGTTGCGCATACCAAGTGCTTTGATGTCATCATCTACTTGTTTGCGCCACCTGTTACGGGTTCTTCCTCTGCTGCGTACCCTATCGGGGTTGGATTCGAAGACTCGTTGGGCAGGTGCGTTGCTGTCCATACGCTCCACGTGCCCCAGCCATCTCAGCCGATGTATTTTCAGCTTTTTGACCAGGTCAACGTCGCTGTATAGCCCGTATAGCTCGTCGTTGAATCTTCTCCTCCATACTCCTTCGATACACACCGGACCGAAAATCACACGAAGAATCTTCCTCTCAAAGCACCCTAGCAGATTTTTATCCGAATCTTTCAGTGTCCATGCTTCTGATCCATAAAGCAGGACCGGGATGATTAGGGTCTTGTATAAAGTCTCCTTGGTTCTCTGAGAGAGGGCCTTACTACTTGAATGCCTTCTTAGACCTAAGAAACAGCGGTTGGCAAGAGTAATTCTTCGCTTGATCTCTGCACTGATGTCATTCTGCGATGTAATAGTGGAGCCCAGATAGACAAAGTCCTTGACAACTTCGAAGTTATATCTGTCCATCGTGATATTTTGCCCGAGTCGACGATGTTGAGATTCCTCTCTCGATGACAGCATATACTTCGCCTTGTCCTCATTAACCGCCAATCCCATTCTAGCCGCCTCCGATTCAATGCTCGCAAATGCCCCTGCCACAGCTCGCTTCGTTCTGCCGACAATGTCTATGTCATTCGCATATGCAAGCAATTGAACGGACTTTTGATAGATTGTACCGCTGGTGTTGACATGTGCGTTACGTACAATGGCTTCAAGAACGATGTTGAATAGGTTGCATGATAACGCGTCGCCTTGCCTCAATCCTTTCTCAACATCAAAGGAATCGGTGGTCTTCTTACCAATTTTGACGGAGCAGCGAGATTTCTCCATCGTCATCCTGCACAGGCGGACGAGTTTGGCAGGGATGCCGAGACTCGACATGGTTTTGTATAATTCGTCCCTTTTCACGCTATCATACGCGACTTTAAAATCGATAAAAAGGTGGTGTGTATCGATCTGGAATTCCCGGGATTTTTCTAAAATCTGTCGGAGTGTGAACATTTGATCGACGGTTGACTTGCCTGGCCTAAAACCGCACTCATAGGGGCCGATCAGATCGTTGACAAAAGGTTTTAAGCGGTCACACAGGATGGCCGACAAGATTTTATAAGCGACGTTTAGGAGACTAATTCCTCTGTAGTTGGTACATTTCAGAACATCTCCCTTTTTATGGATGGGTCACACTATACCGAGGTTCCATTCATCGGGCATACTTTCCTCCGACCAAATTTTGCAGATGAGCTGGTGTATGCTCCTAGCCAATTTATCTCCCGCTGATGAAAATACATTACATATTCGAATTATAATTGAATACAAAGACTCTTTTTCGTTGCGTTTCAAGAATAGTGTGAACAAAGTTCACGAGTGATTTCGATATGCCTCTGATTTGGAAAAAATGTATGTCACTAAGACTGCCACCGATGGAAAAGTGAAAGGCACCTTCCAAAATAAATATGTACATCAAATATACCTAATCTTTCTTACCAGTAAGCCTTTCTGATAAAAATAATGGGCAAAATTGTTAAGTTCTACGAGCCTAGTCGCTTTTCATCAATAATTCCATCCGACTGGTCAAACGGTTCACCGCAAGGAGTTCCAAAAAATCTCCTTTACCATAGCTATTGGCTTTTGCATTATGGGATTCATAGGTTACTTTGTAAAAGTAGTCCACATCCAAATCAATAACAATATTGTTCGATCGTAAATATTGAATAAGTGCAAACAAAATCCTTTCGTAATAGGTTTTCATCATAGTTTTATATATTTATGTCTTTTATCGTTAACATTAATATTTTTTGGTTAGAATAACTATAAATCGAAAGTTATCACTTTTTTGCTTTTAAAAATAATTTGTCATACAGAAATCAAACAAAACAATTTCTGTATGTGTTCTATAATGTGTTTAAAGATTTTATTTTCAGAAAAAAAAATGTTCTTTTTTTGAAAATCCTATTAGTTTTTACTTTACTGAGTGAAAATTTGGTAACAACTCCGCACTTTGATTTCTGTTTGGTTTAACAGGTTTTGGCTGTCATCTCAAAACGGAAACTAGCCTATGCATATATTTTAAGATTTGAATGTATTATCATATGAGAAGTTTTTTGTTGTGTTAAATTTCTTATTGAATTGAAGTTACCAACATTCAAATTCTCTATTGAATTCTAAATTAACAATCAAAAATCCTACTAGCTTACTGAGTAACCAACTTTCATTTTTTTTTCTATGTGGTTACTAAATAATTATTTCAGATCAACAAAATAATATTGAGTTCTCGGGGGGGGACATGGCCCCGTGACCCCCCCCCCTGTATACGCCGTTGGGTGCCGGGCCATAGGGACATTCCGGGTAATTGTAAAGCTGATGAACTCGCCAAAGTTGGAACAAGACTACCTATTTTACCTGAAAAGGTAGACACCGGTATGCCTATAGCTACATGCAAATTTTTGCTGAAGCAAGATGCTTTAAGGAGAACAAACCTAAGGTGGAACAAAGTAACCACTTGCCTGGCGACAAAACAGATCTGGCCTACGCTAGATGTGAGGCGCTCTAAGTGTTTGATATCTTTGAACAGATTGCATATCAGCTCCGTAATTGGTGTTATAACCGGGCATTGTCTTATAGGCAAGCACGCAAAGTGGCATTGAGTTTTCGCAAACGATTTTTGTAGGAGCTGTATGGATGAAGACGAGGAAGAATCTGTTTCTCATCTTCTCTGCACATGCCCTGCCCTATCTAAAAGACGTAGGCTCCATCTCGGAGACTTCTTCTTCAATGATCATAGTGATCTGACAAACATAGACATAAGTAGTCTCGCACGCTTCATTAGAAGCTCCAACTGGTTTTAACGAGCGGGGAGAAAATCTCTCTAGATTCACGTGGTATCACAACGGACTAACTTATGGTCTAAGTGTGTCAGTCCCTTGCTGGCAGCCACTTCAACCTAACCTAACGTAAAATTTTGAAAAAATTTAGTTTGTTTTTTTTTAATTTTGAGTTTGAAAATTAATTTTTCAAAAACTGTTCACTCGAACAACTTAATTTGAAAATAATATAAAAGAATAGACCTTTGGCTTTTCAGTCATGCTATAGCATGACTCTTTAAGTATTACCGTTGTTTTTTAATATTTGTTTTCTGTTTTAAGTGATTTTTTTTGAAAATTGCTTTACCGCCTAAACGGAGGGAAATAGACCCCCTCCCATACGATTTTTTTCTTGTCTAAGTTCAACTTACCTAGCCTTTTGTGATACCTTATGTAAATCCCACTGTATAAGCACAAGCGGAACATTTTTTCCTAACATTAATAACTTTTATTGCATCACAAAAATGCATCGAAATTCGTTAATAACAATGACTTCGCACCGGATTATGCAAAAATTCGGTTAGTTAAATTAAGTTAAGTTAAGATTTATTGAACAAAATAATATTTACAATTTGACTTATAACTAGTTAGATACGATGATATTATACATTTATTGGCACATAGGGGGCCTAATTTTATACTTTGTCTTTATTTTAAATGATTATAAAAATAAAATACATGTCAAAAAATTAATTCTAAAAGTCGGTTGACTTTATCGTTTTCGGGGTGTTCCGTCCCGGTTGTCAAGTTGTGGTTTAGGTGGGGGGGATTGGTTGGCATTTAGCCTCGGTGATATGCTGACCCTGTGTCAGCGTAGAACGCAACTGTTTGCTCGTTGTCCGTGATGATGTTGTCGTCCAGGATGTCCATCGTACTGAGATACCTCGCCTCGTCGAGATGTCGTTGCTGAGTAGCCATTCTTCTCATCAGTTGATTTGGGTGACTGTTGGTGAGTCCTACTAGCTTCTTTGCTTGAAGCAGTAGGTACCTATCCAGGGGGATGATGCTCGACTCTGTGTAAAGACGCTCGTTGCTGTGATGTCTCATTCGCTGCCGGTCGAAATGTAGTCCGGTACAAATCCTTAGTAGCTTTCTTTCGAACATTTGAAGTTCCTCCATGGCCGTCTTCGAGATGGAGAACCAGACTGGGAAGGAATAGCTGATTACGGGCCGCAGGAGCTGCTTGTACATAAGAAGCTTCGTCTTCTGGCTTAGTCAGTTTCTGCGTCTCATCGATGGGTAGAGTCGGTGGAAGGCCCAGTTGGCTTTTTTGAGCACGTTTCGTGAGTGTGGGTTGAACCTTTACAACTCGTTGAAGTGGATGCCTAGGTACTTCACGTTCTTTTTGGCTGCTATTGTAGATCCGTCCGGAAGTTTCAGATGTCACAGGCTGGTCAGATGTCATCAGGCTGTAGAGGAAGGGGCCTAGCTTCGAGCCTTGGGCAACTCCGGCTTTGATGTTCTTCACTTGTGATTTGCAGTTGTCCATTTGTACGTAGAATTTCCTGGAAGAAAGTAATGAGAAAAGAATTTTTATAAGCGACGGGGGTAAATGTAGTACGCGAAGCTTATGGATAAGGGCTTCGATCCATTCGCTGTCGAATGCTTTCTGGACATCCAGAAAGCATCCAACTGTGACACAAATTCGGATTCGGATTCCCCACCCCCGAAAACATAAAAAACCACCCTCAAACTGAGGTGACATTCAATTGCCTACGGGAAGTGGGTATAGCTCCTAGACTAATATGCATTTAAGGCAGATTTGATCACTTGGGCGTACGTGGAAAACAAATTTTATTTTATTTATAAAATCAAACAATTAATAAAAATATTATTACGTGTATGTAGGTATGTACTATATTAATTGAATTATTTTTATTTTAATATGCTTTAATCTATTATACTTATTTCTTTCCCTACACATATCAAGCTTGCTTTTGAACGAATATATTCAATTTAGAATCAACATTATAAGTTTTTTTTTTATTTCCATAACATAAAACCAGACAGACATGTATTTTAGTTAAATTTTGTAGTGAACATATAAATTAAATCTACATAGATACTTTTATATTTATTTAATTATAGTATTCACTCAATGATCAATATATGAGTGTTTTAACCTTACCAGAGGTTAAACGTGTTTTGTTCTTAATAACAATTATTACAATATCATTGCCTTATTGATTTCAAAGAAAACAAACGTCATCTCTTATTAAGGAATTCTTAATAATAAATCAAAAAATATTATCAACAAAATTATACATACCAACTATTTGTTTTGCTATACGAAATTTATTGTGTAATCCATAAGCCTCTAAGCCTACTGGATTTTTGTTTACTTTTTATTTTTTCTTGAATAACCGCGATAAAATTTATCAAATGCAATTTTGTTCACATGAATATGCAACTTTTAACTCATAATATTAGTTTGTTGTTTTGTTTTTTCTTCCCATAACGCATATTCACCTACATACATACATTAAATATACATATATTTCATATTATGAAAACAAAATCCGATCGAACCCAACAAGATCACCAATAATAATAATAAAATCCAATTTTAATTTTCCAGTCTTCTAACAAATTTTATTTAATTGCTTTGGATATATGTATCAAAAATACACGCAATGCGTCTTAAATTCCACGATAGATAGCCGCAAGCCAAGACAAGTGATCAACCTCTCGTTCAAAACCCCACATTATAATATCCTGCTGTACCTACCGACATGCCATGTGAAAATATTTTTCAAGTCGTAACTTTGCTCTACTTGCATAGTATATGCGCTAATCTCGTGCGACAATAACGATCCGCCATTTATATGAATTTTACAAGTAATTTTTCTAAACCATTTTTCAACCCATAAATCTATCGAACACATCAAATATTTATGTCATTAACATGAAGTTTAGCTAGGTAGAATTTAACAACTTCTCCAGTCTTTTGAAAATAAACTGATACCCAAGTGCAAGGAAAAATAAAATGCACAACTGAGTGAATTCACAACAATCCTCTTATGGGTCAAGACTTGAAAAGGGCTAAGCATAAAAGAAGTAAATTAAATTGGTTTGTTAATAAAAATTAAATTTTTTTGTATTGTAACATTATATCAAAATAGTTATATTCTTTGAGAAGTGGCAAAATATTTTACTAGATTTATTTTTGGCAATGGAACGCACAAATGTGTTTGCAGAGATGCAGTAGGTACTAGATTATAGATTTCACTTAATCATGAGTATTTTTGAACCTCCTAAACATTACTTTTAGAGGAATCAACAGGTAGTAGGCCAACTTAATATTAAAAGCTTTTTAAAATCCTAGTACTTACAACCGAATAAGGCTTGTTTCACACACATTCGGATTTATTCGGTTTGTATTCGGCTGTGCCTGATATGTGTGAAACGATAAAACGGTGCTCTACGGTTTCTATTAGGTTTTTATTCTTGCCGTTTTATCGTTTCACACATATCAGGCACAGCCGAATACAAACCGAATAGAGACCGAACCGAATGAAACCGAATGTGTGTGAAACAAGCCTAATTGCCGTAAATATTCCATTAACAAAAATCTCCACTTTCATTTTTCCCAAAAAAAAAAAAATAATAATAATCTAAAGTTTTTATAAAGCTTATTGAAGGTGTATGGTGGCGTATGTGGAACATTTTTTGAATATAAAAGCCGTGTTTTTTTTCAGGTCCAGATAAAATTGCAAAATAAAAACGGCATCTGAACTAAGCAATTTCCACGTCAATACAACAACAAGATAATAGTCGGTTCTTTACTTAAGTTCCGATAGCAAAAGTATTGCCAGCTCGAATTACTATACTATTGCTATCGATAGTTTGTATGGAAACGTCAAAATATCTGAGCCAACGAATGAAAATATTTTTTTATAAAAAAAATGGACGACCATTACAAAAGTAAATAATTTTTTTTCAGATTAGTGATTTAAAATTGAGTTTTTTTAACATAATATTTTTTTTCATTAATGAACGGAATAATATTCTATACGAGATTTTTTTTTATTTGAATGTATTTAATTTTATTTTGCATTCTTGTCCAAAAGCTGAAAGATTAGCGACGGCGTTTTCTGAATTTCGTGATAGTGCTGGAATTTTTGCTGGGAACTTTGCTAAGTTCGGATGTCGTTTTTTTTGACAAATTTATCTAAATCTGCATAAAACACGGCTAAAGCTGTTTTATTTTTTGTATTGCTTTCGTGTCAAACACAAATGTCGAGGTATTTATCGAAACTAACATTACATTAGGGGGGAGGGTAAAGGGACAAGATGCAATTTTATTCTGAATTACTCGAAAACTATAGGTTTTTTGTTGGAAAAAGCTCATAAAATTCTACACAAAAAAGATTACAACACTTTTTTCATATATGTAAGTGATTGATTTAGAGAAAAACAGTCAAAAACATTTGGCTAAAGTACATTTAGTCAACAAAATGTAAGATTGGAGGATATTAATTATATTTTTGGATGGGGATTTTTTTGCGGGAATTGCCGCCATCTTGAAAAATGTTTTTCTTTATTTTGCTTAATAACTCCCGAGAAGTTTATTTTTTCACAAAATGTTCTATAAACAACTTATAGACGGTACAATTATCTACAAAATGACACTAACGCCCTCTATACGTCTATTCGTTTTTAAGTTATAGCGGTCCAAAAAAACTCAAAGGTTAGAGATGGCGATTTCTGAATTTCGTGATAGTGATGTTTTTTTTTTTTACTTCGATGACTTTGCTGAGTTCGCATGTCGATTTTTTCGACAATTCTATCTGACCTATGCAAAAAAAAAAACACGGCTGTTCTCAATCGTTGACTGAGATATTTTGACGTTTCCATACATTTCTGTTTCCATATACATTCCAAACTATCGATACAAAAATAGAAATTCGAACTGGTAGTACTTTTTCTATCGGAACTTAAGTTAAGAACATTAGCTACCAAAGTTCTTGTAATACTTTTTTTAAAGAAACAGATCAAAAGCAACCAAAAATTAGTATACTTCAAAAATTCATTTAAATAAAATATTTTATAACAAAGGATCTATCTAATTTTTAGTGCTTTAAATTGGATAAAATAAATATACAAACAAAGGTGTTATATTTTGTCTTCCTTAGACATCAAAAACCCTTACAAAAACAAAATTAGAAGAGCTGTTTCGAATATTTTAAATACAAATATTTGAATGAAGGTTTGTATACAGGGTCCTCCGTAAAGAATGGATAACCCTGAAATGCCTCATATTAAACTTTATGGCCGTCCTGAAAACTGATAAAAAAAAGTTCTATTTGTTTGCCTTACGTTACATTTTTTAATACCACGACAACAAGTGAATGAATTCCACCGTTTTTTTTCGTAGCACTATTTTACATTAGTTGTGCCACAACATTAGTAGAAGAAAATTATATTAACTGTTGGACTTCTTAGAGAAAAAAAAATATTTAACTTTGATTTTCAATGTAAAATGTGAAAGAAAATAATTTTTGAAAAAGTTAAATCATCTCTGGTATAAAAAAATGCATGAATACCTAAGTGGCCAACTATTTAGAAAAAATGCGCGTTAAGTGCGGATTTCAAATTGCTATGACTTGTAATTGTATCTAAAGTCAATAGCTATTGGTCAATAGTCAATAAAATCTGCAATACAAGAGTCAATTTAACAAAAACAAAAGTTTTCAAAATTAGCACAGTAAATGTGAAAATAATGCCATGCGTTGAACATGGTAGATATTTGATTGATTGCCTGTTTTTATGATGTTGTCCTAATGATAAATCCAAGCATTTATTTTGTAGGACCGAGTGCAGCATTACTAAAAATGTCAACAAAGTGCAAAAAACTGTTGAATTTTCGAGGTTGTTTTGAGTTATATCTCAAAAATATCTACCATGTTCAACGCATTACATTATTTTCACGTTTACTGTGCTAATTTTGAAAAGTTTTGTTTTTGATAAGTTGACTTGCTATTGACTATAGATACAATAACAAGTTACACCAATTTGAAATCCGCATTTAACGCGCATATTTTTTAAATAGTTGGCCACTTAGGTAAAAGTAAAGTTAAATATTTTTTTTCTCTAAGAAGTCCAACAGTTATTATAATTTTCTTCTACTAATGTTCTGGCATAACTAATGTAAAATAGTGCTACAAAAAAAAAACGGTGGAATTCATTCACTTGTTGTCGTGGTATTCAAAAATGTAAAGTAAGGCAAAAAATAATACACTGAACAAAAAAATACATGTATCTTTTCTTGTGGTTGGGATAGAACTTTTTTATCAGTTTTCAGGACGGCCATAAAGTCTACTATGAGGCATTTCAGGGTTATCCATTCTTTACGGGATACCCTGTATGTATTTCCGATAGTTTGTAATTAATTATGATGAATTTAATCAAACGTATAAAATGATTTTTTAAACCACTTTTACGTATTGATTAATTCGCTGAATTTCATGAAATGTTAACCATGTCAGAATAAAGATGAAGAAATTCAAATAATAAAATATTAAAATTAATTCAAGTTTTAATTGAATGTTGTTTATTTTCGTCCCTACTGAATTTGGATTTGTCGAGAACATTTTGTTTTAAAAATAAAAATATAAGTAAAATTCAACTGAGTTTTTTTTTTTAATGAGTCCCTCCCTGATAGAATTCCTGCGTACGCCCTTGACTTAAATACCTATACATATATGTCAAAATCCAGCACAAGAAATTATAGTTCGACACATTTGGTGTATTCAAGAAATCGAGATATCAGATATGTTGGTCCGTCAAATGCTGAGCAATCGGATCCAAAATTGTTTGTTGCTCCTGTGAGATCTCTTTGTCCTAAGCCCACCTATTATTATGGAAAGAAAAAGATTTCTGAAGCAACACTTTCAAAGTGTGACGAGCCGAAAAGTACTTTCTAAAAGTGATTTGCTTTCTTGAAAACTCTTTCACAAAAAACACTTTTACTGTGTAACTATAGTTCTTGAAAGCGTTTGCAAGAAAACATCACTTTCTGCTTTCAGAAACTGTCCATGAAAGTTTAACGCTTTCTTGAAAGCTAACACGGATTGCTCTTCTATCACCCTGAGGCCACACCAGCCATCAGTAATGCCTTACAAGTTACAATACACTCAATTTATTCCACACTATGCGACATTCACACAGCGTGACATTCTATCCTATACGATTTGACATGCGTGTTGAGTTTGAGTGTTCATTGTTCATTTATGAAAAATTTCAGGAATGGTTCTGATTCTTTAGAAAATTTTCTTTCTTGCAAGTAAAAAGTCGCTTTCAGAAAACACTTTGCCTCTAAAGACTGCTCTCTGAAATCACTTTCAGGAAAATTTAAAAATCGGAATTTTCTAAACACTTTCTGTAAGCACTTTCCTGTAAGTGTGTGGACGGAACATTTAGTTTGTTTTTCTCAACTAACAAAATATTTTAAAACAAAATTAAAGAAAGAACTAATTCTTCTTTGTCCCTGACCATTCTCAAAATTTAATGAGATCGAAGGTGAAATCAGATCTTTGATCTCCTTCACTTTCCGATAATAATATGAGAGCGAAAGCGAAATCTGATATGTTTCACCTTCGTACTCCTTAAATTTCGTATTAAACCAAAAAAGATTCATCGTGTACGTAATATAGGGGACTTTTATATTCTCAGCCACCTTATAACCTCAAAACACAAGGCCAAGTAATAAATTAAAAAAATTATGATTTCTTTAATAAACAAAATGTCTCAACATACAAAATATACCAATTCAATTATTCAACCCCTAGTTTGTGGAGAATTTCACCTTGGTCCTTATAACCACAGCCTAATAGCCAGCCTCCAACTATGCATTACCCAGTGCCAGAGTGTACACGACATCCATGTGCACGCACTACGAACCATAATAACTAATTTCAATATGGTAATAATTTTATTTTATTTTAGTCTTTAGATACGAGATCTGTAGTAACGGTAACTACTTAGAAACAAGAGAACACAAATAAAAAATAAAAGAACGCACAGATTTGCAAACACCTTTTTCAACTTTAGATACATTTTCGGCTAAGTGCGGCATACGGCTACGCGTGAAGTGCAAATGCGATATATTTTTTGATATGCTAAGTAAAAGCATTTAACGCATGCATGCATGCAGTATGCTCATGCACCAATAATATTCGAGCCAATGGATCACCTGGGCAGAAGTAATATCATTTTAGTCGTCGCGTCTCGTCGTGCGTCGCCGTCGGTCGTTCGTTGAGTATCTGAGAGCGTTTTTGATTTAATTTGCTCTTTTTTGCATTTAAGATGTTTGGCTTGGCATGATGAAGGTGGGGCTGCTGGGTGCACTGCAGTTTGATGTATTAAGACACTGCAACCTGGGAAAATAAAACCCCAATGCAACGACAAGTCTTAAAGCCAAAAAACCATCTATATAGGCTGTACGATCTCACAGTGGTTCTTCGTTGCAGCAGCATTGCTGCTGCGATGGTGACTGAACAGTGGTAGATCATTTATATATTTTTTGTGTGTTTTTGGGTTGTTTTATGATTTGCTAGAGCAGTGACTTGCCTGCACCGAAAACGGGGTAACATTTTATACATTTACTCGATATCGGTTTCGATTGACCGTATATAAACGACTATAGGGCTAGGCCGGCCATCAGTATCTCGTGGTGCTCTACTTTTGGTGGAGCTCGATTTTTAAATTATAACTACCTCTACCTGTTTTGAAGCGTAGTTGCGTGGCTCCAGAGCCAACGAATTAATAAAACAACAACAGCGATAAAAAAATAAACATTATTGACGGACGAGACGATAAAGGATTACTACTCGGTTTCGTTTCGCAATTGTTACGTAATCTAAGTGAATTTCTGAAAGTGAGCACAACATAAAATATAAAAGGATATACAAGGATAAGGCTTTTATTGCCGTTCAAAGACTATACTTAGTGTGTGTGTGTTAAACATAGAGTGTGAAAATGAAGGTGAGTCAAAGGACAATAAATAAAACGGCAATATAAAGATTTGAAAAAGAATCCCTTTTTGTGAGTGTTAACATTTTCAATGGAAAAAGGATATACATTTTATACACCATGGACTATTTTTATAAAATGCAGTGCAATAAATAAATACTTCTTTGGAATTTTATTTTTCTAAAACAGGATAACGTGTTAGAATCACACTGGGAACAGTGCTTTAAAAGAAGCTTTCAAGCTTAGAAATCCAATCATTTTACAAGAGCTCTTTACAAAATTCAAAGAAGATAAAACAATGTGGATTAATAAAGTAGATAAAATATTTCATAATTCAGTGATTTATTTGCGTTTAACAAAAAAAATAGTAAAAATTTAAAAAAAACTATAGAGCGCGAAATTTTAAACACGATACTTAAGCAAATAGTATGGTACTTATAGTAATATGGCATATCTTGTACTAAAAGTAATATTGCATATATTGTGTCTTATTAATTTGTTTACTTATATGTTGCGCTTTTGTTACTTAATAAAGAATATGTATTGAAAAATCTGTTGTTTCTTTAGTGGAAATCAATTTTTCCAAATCATTTGTAAAATTACATTCCTTAGAAAAAGTTTGTCATGACTTTTTCTATATTTCTATAGGAATAGAGTTAAACTAGGTTTTTGGACACATAAAATACTAAGTATACATATATATATATGTTTCTATAATTTGGTCAAGAGCCTAAAGGGTCACAAATTTACTTTAAACTGGGGAAATTTACTTTAAATTTGGGAATCACATTTATTTTATTTTAACTCTTCAGGAACGGTTAACTTTGTTTATTTGTGTCCAAGGTGCTTTCGATATGTTTTTTCTTGGGGTGCTCCCATGCATTTTTTAATCCAAAACGGAAAATGTATTTATCTCAAACACGACTTTGACATACAAAAATCAGTTAATTAGTATAATGTATGGAAAGGATAACTTCTTGGTTCTTTTTTTTTGTAGATTGTTACTTTTGTGACCTATCTTTTTTTAAAGTTTAAATAGTATTGTATACCAAAAATTTTCAAATAAAAACAAAAGTATACATTTTTGAAACTTAGAATTTTGAAAATGAGTGCCAATTTTTTTAAACATTTTCTACACCTTAAAAAATCATGATCCTCAAACCAAAAATAACGGTTGTTACCATACAAATGTTGAAAAAATTACATTTTGCCCTTAAAAAGCTTTAACGATCTTAGTAAACATTTGTTTGCATTTTTATATTGACTCAGTAGGACATTGGACTATAGATTCGAGAAATACAAATAAGGGAAATTATTATATTTAAATACTTAGAGTGTGCATTCAATTAATTTTATCATAAGATAAGGGTGATGGGCAAATTGGTCGTTGATCCAACAGAATTAAAATATATCTCAAATGAAAGGTCTTGTCCAGTACTTTATTTCATTATATTATGGCGGCAAGAACCAAAACCACCGGAGAACAGAGATATAGCCACTTTAATATGAGTATTGCAAACACCATATTTCAGTTTTTTCGAAATAATTGCCATAACTTTTTAAATAAAGAACGTAGAAAAACGACATTGGTATTAAATAAACGGTAGTTTTCTCATCTTTCAAATAATAGCAAAGTTATTAGGCTTTGTTTTATACACTTTGAGATATTATGTTTTAAAGACTTGAATAAAAACTTTTTTAGCACTGGCTTTACACACCAATATCTTAAAAAGTTCAGGAGTGACGTATACTTTTTTAGCACCATCGATAAGATATTTTTACGACTTTTAATTTAATACACCAGAATGTGTCCTTTCCTCAATAAATACCTGATTATAATCAAAAATTGCTTCAAAAGACACTTTATAATGCTTATATACCGAGAAAAGTATGGAATTATACAGTCTAATGGCTGGTATCGACGTGTAATTTCATTCTACATTTTAATCTACCTAATTAATTTATATTAATTAAATACAAATACACTCTGGTTCGATCGATTAAGTCATTATTTATTTAAAAAACTAAAAAAAATATCTACCGAACCGGAGTGTATGGTTTAAGTTTTTATTTTTGATGGCCATAAATATTTCTGCTACCATATAAGACATGTTTGCACTAAAGGTCCCAATTAACTAACTATATTGAAAAACATTATAACGCATCGCCACTTAGCCACTTGCGGCGCCCGCTCGGCAGCGGACCATGATGGCGGAGGCACTTGGTGTATACCTTTTTTGGTCCCAGCGATATTATTTATTCTCATCAAACATTAAAACTTAAACCATACTCCGATCCGGTAGACGTTTCTTTTTAGATATTAAAATAAATAATGACTTAATCGGCCGAACCAGAGTGTATTTGTATTTAATTAATTTAAATTAATTAGGTAGATTAAAATATAGAGTGAAAATATACGTTGGTACTAGTCCTTTGACTGTATATAATTTTGTTTGTTTTTAACTTAGAATCTACTTTTCCCGGTCTATAAGCATTATAAGGTGTCTTTTGAACAATTTTTGTTTATAAGCAGATATTTATTGAGCAAAGGACAATTTATTATATATTTAATTAAAGGCTTCAAAAATATCTTTTTGGTGGTGCTAAAAAAGTATACGTCACTACTGAAGTTTTTAAGATATGGGTGCGTAAGGCCAGTGCTAAAAAAGTTTTTATGCAAGACTTTAAAACTTAATATCTCAAAGTGAATAAAACTTATCTTACTAACTTTAATAATATTTTAAAGATGAGACAACTCCCTTTTTTTTAATCATTTTTCTACGTCTTTTATATGAAAAGTTATGAACAGTTATTTCAAAAAAACTTAATATGGTGTTTGCAATCGCCAACTTCAAGCTCAAATATCTCGAATTTCCATGTACGATTTTGAAAATATTGCACTTGTGTAAGAAGCTCAACATCTACTTTCATCTGATACCGATTCCATTAGTGTTGGTCTAACGACCAGATTTCATACAAATTTGCCCATCATCCTTTAATGTCAACTAAATCTACACAAAACGTTTTTAATAATTTGTCTGTTAATATTTCGTTTGAATACGTTTTTAAGGAGTAGAGGTCTTTTAACCCCATTTAGGCGGGTAGGGGAAATTTTCTAAAAAAAATGACTCAAAATTTGTTTAATAAAATTACTGAAAAACAACGGCAACACCTAGAATGTCAATTTATAGCTTTTTTAAAAGCCACAAAATTCCTTATAGGCTATTGAATAGACAAGAGTTTTTAGGGAAGAAAGGAACAATTGCGTTCACGGGTTTTTATTATTAATATGTTTATGTGGAACATAAGCTTACTTAAAACATAAAATTCGCTTAAATTCATCCATGCGTTTCTGAGAGAATGGTCACACTGGTCATTGTTCGATTTTTTGTCGGTATAACTCGAAAATTGAGCTGAATTTGTGAATTAGACTTAAGAAACTCTTTGTAGAAAATAAGATTCCCTATCAAAATTGGTGGTTATACAAAAATTTAAGCAGGGCAATTTGTCAAAAACTGACCGAAAAAAAAAATCGAAAAATCACAGATTTTAATTTTTTTTACTAAGTTGCTCATAACTTTTCTTGGATCAAAGGTTTGCGCGAAAAATATCAGTATAAAACAAAGAAGATGCTCAAGCCTTTAATATGACGGATCAAAATTTTTTGGATGCAAATTGGCGAAAATATATCCTATTAAAAATAACCTTTTTTATATTTTCTTGTAGTTTTTGCTCGTAAGCATCTTTTTGACTTGCAATTCATTGGTACTATATGGCAAGTTTCCCTTCTTGAAATAGTTTTAAGTAGAGATTTTGATTAATTATGTCATAACGATAATAGAGAATTCGAAAATAGTGGGTCCCGCAGTTTTATTTGTCCATTTGTCAATTTGTAACACCTAGTCCTACAGACTGAACGGATGGATCAATTTCTATAAAACTTAGTACTTTCTGTTTTTAAGGTATGTTTTGTATGTTTAATTGAAATTTTTGTTTTTGGACCAAAAATAGTGGTGGCTTGCATAGAACCATTTTTTGCATTTTCGTGTTTCGAGCTAGCCGCGTTACCGAACTGAATGAATTTTTACTATAAATAAGTTTTCAATCAACCTAAGTAATATTGCATACAAACATTTTGATTTAACAAATTTTAAACTAAAAAAAAATTAATTTATTTTATTATTTTATTTAATATGTTAAGAAGGAATCCATGCTTTATTTTCAAACTTTGGTTTTTATTATCAAAAATAAATATTTTAAAATATGATGTATCAAGAGCTTTTTTAAAATTTTGTAATCTCAAAATATCACTTGTTTCATAACTCAAAACCGTTTAAATTCTTCAGAAAAGAATGATGCCAATTCATAGCTTTAGTCTTAGTATTAACAAAACCGCTGGTCGGACAAGGTTTTTCAGGTGCCAATGGGTAGAAAACGCACTTTTTCGGTTGCATTTTTGGCTGGGGATACCTTAACCATGATGGATTTTTATAAACGGGATATCAAATGAAAGCTTAGACTGCCCTCTTAACAAAACCAGTGGTCAGACGGACTTTTGTTGGTTGTTGTGGCGAGTCCGACCACTTTTGTAAAAACAGCTATTTTTGTATCCATTGCGTTTAACAGGTGGACAAATATGCAAAACTATTTCATAAAGCCTAGAAAAACGTTTTTACCACATAAATGCATTTCAAATGCAAAGGTTAAAAAAATGACTCTTTTTACAAAAGTGGTCGGACTCGCCGCAACAACCAACAAAAGTTTGTCCGACCACTGGTTTTGTTAAGAGGGCAGTCTAAGCTTTCAGTTGATATCCCATTTATAAAAATCCATCATGGTTTAGGTACACTAAGCCAAAAATGCAACCGAAAAAGTGCTTTTTCTACCCATTGGCACCTGAAAAACCTTGTCCGACCAGCGGTTTTGTTTATGTTAACACTAAAGCTATGAATTGGCATCATTCGTTTTTGAAGAATTTAAACGATTTGTTTGATAAATATAAATTCATGGAAATGTTTGAAAATTAATTTTTCAAACAAAAATTTGCAATTTTCTTAAAAATTGACTTAAAAAAAAATATATTAAAAAAAAATGGCAAAATTTACAATGCTTACCCTTTATAAATTTGTTTTAATGAACAAGAATCCGGCTTAATTGATTAATTGGCACCTATTGATTATCATTAACCTCGTTTTTTCTTGTTCTTACTAAGATGTTGGTTTCATTATTTTTTAATATTTTGAAAACTAAAAGTACTAGAACCATCCGGTTTTCATAGTGTTCGACTTAAAATTTATAAGACCATTTAAATTAGAAAACGAAAATTGTACTTAATAACGTAAAATTTAAAAAAACTAGTTTGAATTTTGAAAATAAATTAAAAAAAAAAAACGCTTTATTTAAAAAGACAATAAAATAAAAAATGCCTGGCCTTGCAAAAAGGTATAACATGGTATTGTAAGTATTACCGTTGTTTTTTAGTAATTTTTACTTGCGATATGCGTAGTATAGGCCAAGTTTTGGATTCGTGAAAAAAAAATCGAGAACGCGAAAAAGAGGGTCTCGCAATTTTGTCTGTGTTTTTGTCTGTACTTCGACCTGCAGCCTAAACGGCTGAAGCGATTTTCTTCAAACTTTGAACTTAAGGTTCTTCGGGGATTCCCTAGAGGGGAAATTGAAATTTTTTTTAGCTCAAAAAATAACGGTACCTGCTTTACAACCAATATCCAAAAATTGAAAACAAGCTACTATAATTACTACAATAAATATTTTTGTAGAAAAAAAATTTTTTATAACGGTTAATAACGGTCATTGAACCGATTTTTGGTTTTCAAATTTCTCGTTAACACCGATTTAAACCAAATTTGGATGTAAGAGGTCTTTTGCAATGCTAACAGTTTTGCATATACAATTTTTCAAAAAAATAAGTTTTGGATTTTTAAAAAAATATTGAATTTTTTTTTTTGAAAATTCAATATCTTGAAAACGGGTTAAGGATTTTTTTTTATTTTACGAAAAGTGTATTTTATTAAATACCAAAAGTTGGCATACGATTTTTTTTTTTTAATTTTCAAGAATTTTTATATATATAAAATTATTTAAAAAAAAACTGCTCTTACGATTTTTGAATTTTTTTTTCATAAATTCATATTTATAAAACAAATCGGATGGCATACTTTTTTATGAGCTTTATCTGTTCAATCTAGTAAAAAAAAACAAATTTATAGTAATTTATAGTAATCATTTATAATTCAATTATTTTAATATTTAAATTTCTTCATCTTCTTATTGTAATAATTTATATTTTCAATTGTTTTTAAAACTTTGTTTAATGATATCATAATGTTATAGAACCACTACATATGCACATTGTCAATTTTAAGCTACGTTCAAGTTGTTAGCTACGAGAGCAAGTTTGTGCGATCCAGTCGTGCCCATTTTTTTTTCTGTTTTAAGTCAATTTTTTAGAAAATTGCCCCTCCCGCCTAAACAGGGGGAAATACACCTCCTCCCATACGATTTTTTTTTTTTCTTGTCTTGATTTAACCTACTCGCTCTATTTTTGTCACACCTTAGGTGAATCACCCTGTATACAATTTCTTGAACATTTAAAAATTACAAAGGACAATGGGCAAAGATGTATGTAGCGCTGGTCCAGCTCCAATAAGAACGACTATAATATCATATACAGGGTGATTGGTATAAGGTGCACCAAAAAGCTGTAACGAGTAGGTTGGGTTAAGACAAAAAAAATAATCGCATAGGAAGGGGGTTCTATTTCCCTCCGTTTAATTAATTTTTAAACTCGAAATTTGGAAAAAAAAAATTCAAACTAAATTTATTTTTTTTTTTTTTTCAAAATTTTACTTTATTAAGTACTATTTTTGTTTTCAAAGTTCATTGCTCTGATCAATTTCTAGTCAAATCCTAAGAACTGGATCGATCTAGGACTTTTATATAGTTTTCGTATACAAAGCTATCAGTTAATTGCATGTCCAAATTCGCTGTGTTACAGAAGTTATTTAATTTTGAATGAAATGAGTTTTAGGATAATAATTATTCCTAAAGCCCATTTAGAATTTTAACATTGAGTTTAAGGATCACAATTCCCTATTTTTTGGAGTTAAGTTTTTTGAACCATTAACAGGCTACATGAGTTTTTTTTCAGATTTTAAATAATGTTTAGGGTTCGCGAGCCTCAATTTTATGCAAAAAGAATTTTTTGAGTTTTTAATTTGAAAAACATACAAATATTGGTTTTTAATTAATATTTTTGATGTCAAAATCATCTCTTGAAAAAAATATCAATTTTTATCTCATTTATCAGAATAAAAATGTGCATTGTTTTCAACCTTCGTTTGCAATTCGCAAAAGTTAGAGGAAAAAACCCACAAAACGGCGCTCAAAACCACACTTATATATTATTATTAGGGGTTAAAATATTTTCAGCGTATTCCTCATTTAGTAACGAAGAAAATGGCTGTACATTTATAACGGGCTGGTCACAAAATATATCAAACAAAAATATAAACCAAAAATGGAATATTTTTTTTTTGAACACTACTTTTAAACAGTTTCAATTTTATTTTCAAAAATCGGTTAGAAAAAAAAAAAACACAAACGTAACCTTGGAGTATCCTTGACTGTGGCAAGTTTTTCAAACTAATGTTGTCATATATGTATGTTTGTTAAAAAAATTAAAAAAAAAATATATTTTGAAAAAATAGTCTTGCAAAATCCGTTTCAAAAACAATACTGGGTTAAGGACGATCTTAGGCCGCACTGAGCTCATGGTTTGAAATATATTTGTTCTTTCTGAAATAAACGTCAGTTCTTCCGCTAGAAATAATCAAAAAGTAGTTTTAAAATCTGGGGCAAATCCATCAAAAACGCACGATTCAAAATAGCTTTTAACGGCCTTTATTCCTTTATTCGTTTCGTCCCGGCGTTCTCACTTAGACTCTTCAGTTGACAGTGAGGGCCAAGACGCAATTTTTATTAAGTTCAGTCCAACTTACATCAGTTTTACAGCGAAAATCAATTGTGAACTATATCCAACCCAATTAGAAATTTCTAATCAAGAATTGTTGGAAATTTTATTACCCGTGGCCTGGCATTGTTTACATATGAATATTTTTTTATAATACAAATTCTATATACTACTGAAATAAATCAGCCAAGTAGAAGACTATTATATTATATATTATATGTATATTGATTCCAAAAAGCTTTAAACGGCCTTTAAATAAAATAAAAATCGGGTGGCACAACGGCTCATGAAGAACCAGGGCCTAGTGACTAATAACTCGCAACCATTCCTGTGTGCGCCTTTCGACAGGAATGGAAGGGACCTACAATTTTATACCGAATCCGAACGGCTAGACGAGAAGCACTTATTCGTGACAAGTGATACTCTTGGAGGATTTGTCAATTCCTCGCAAGAGGCTGTAGCCCTGAAAAAAACTTTCTAGTTTTTAGGTGGACGAGGCTGGGAAGCGAACCCAGACCTCCAGCGCGACAGTTGAACGCACTAACCATTACGCTACGGGCTACTACTTTACTTTAACGGCCTTTAGTCCTTAAAAAAACGCACGATGTTAATTCTAAATAAAACAAAAAGTTTTCAGAGAATTGTTTTAATATTTTTTATTATGATAGAAGGATCTATGGCCGTTATCGGACAAATGCTCGCCACGGCTTCGGTGGCAAACCTCTATCCGATGGTCCATATTTTCAATGACTCTGAGACATAATTGAGGTTCAATGTCGTTAATGTGCAGAACTATCACATCCTTTAGCTCTTGAATTGTTCTTGGCTTATTGATGTATTTACAGTACACTTGTTCTTTAAAATATCCCCAAAGAAAGAAGTCCAAAGGTGTCATCACTTGATCGTGGCGGCCAATAAGCATCGCCAGGCGCGATCAAATTAACTTCCTCGTATAAAAAATTCACTCTTAATTTTTGAGTTACCAGTTGAATAAAGTTGAATAAAGAGATTACCTGTAGTATGTAACGTCCTAACTAATTTTCATTAAATTTGTATGCAGTCGCTTATATATTTGAAAAAACGAATAATATTTGATTAAAAAAAAAAATTTTTAAATACGAACTATGTACATTTTGGTAATAACTAAGAGCAAGTTCATAAGGGCCTTAAACGATTTTTTTTGAGTTTTTTTAACCCATAATCATCGTAGCCATCTTTCAATGGAACAGTTTATACCTTAACAGATAGGTAAGAACCAAAATTTTGGCGTACACAGAATATTTCGTTCCAAATTTCACCCAGAAGCCCTAAAATCGCCTAAACATGGTTTACGAACACAAATTTATTAAAAAAAAACTCCCGCCTGCTTGCTTTCTGCGGGCAGAAGACAATTAAAATCGATATGCAGAAGCTAAGCAAGTACTAGGCTTGTCGCAGATTTCTGCAATACGAACTCGCCCAAAGTTCTTAAGAATTGGAATTTAGCAGTCTTTGAATACAAACCAGTCAATAAATGCTAATAGAAATTTGTTTATAAAAGGACCACAATACATATACAAATATGAACAAAATAATTTATTTCTCAAAAAATATCAGCCTAATTCTCGACAGGAAACAATTTAAATGAACAGGAACCTTCTAACAGTACCTACCTTAAATAGAATTTTTTTTTTTCTTTTCGACTTTCTTAATATAAACTAATTGAGATTTGTATGCAAATGTTTATGAAATAATTAATTTTTTTTGTCGATAAAAAAAAAAAAACCTAAAAAATCTTGTGCTGCTCAGGCTGGCAAGTAATGTTTTAAATCAGAGAAAATGTTTTTTTTTTTAGTTTTTTAGAATAACTTTTGTAAATTTAAAAATAGATGTTTTCATTTAAATCGGAGTTGAAACATTATTCTCCTTCAAGTCAAGATTTCAACTTTTCGTGATAAAATATAATATTTATTAACATTTAAAATTTTTCAAACCCCCCCCACCCCGAAATTTTTTCCTGCGTTCGCGCCTGAGCATCGCCACGACGCGACGCACGCACGTGAGATAACACGGCCATTGAATTTCTCGCGCAAAAGAGACATTGTCTCGTTGGCTGTGTGGCAAGTGGCACCGTCCGTTGGAAGCACACATCGACCAGGTCCATATCCTCAATTTCTGGCCACAAAAAGTCCGTTATCATGTCACGATAACGAACACCATTCACGGTGGACACATTTGGTCGATTATGCTGACCAAAAAAAATCACGAAGAGCACGAAATGCATTTTGATTTAAACACCCATTTTCGTAAGTGCTTCAACAATCTTAACGCGCTGCTCAATTGCATACCTCTCCATGGTTGAATTTGTCAAACACTGAAAGAATGAAATGTCAAATTAAGTTGGGCAAAAAACTTGACGTTAAAGGTGTGACTCACAATTATTAACATCGTGCATTATAGTTGGACCACCCTTTACAAAGAGTTGGGCATGAGATTGGAACTGCTCAAAATTATAACGCTATAGTTTCCTGCCTGTTCACTGCCCAGTACCTATTAAACCGAAAGAATTTAAGAAGGTTTCAATCAGAGAACATCCCAGGGTTATCCAATTTATCTTTTTCTTTTTTAAATATTGCATCATAACAGTAAAGTTTCCAAAACTAGATTTTTGTATTTATTAATATTTTCTTATAAAAGTTTATATAAAATTGAATGTTTTTATAATATAGTTTTTTTTTTGTATTACAACAGAAATTCATCACACTTCTATGCGCTCTCAGCTTAAATCTTGCCAGCTCTATAGAAGTTCCTGCACGTCTACCACCCTGTGATCCAGGTTACTCATATCCAGCTCCAGATGTTAAATTCTCTATTGGTCCAGCGATTAGTTCTGCCAAATTAACGCCTGCCGTTTCAACTTATTCAGAAGGTGATAGCATCAATTATGCCTCAGTGGGTGAGTCTGGAAGTAGCTATGAGTCCTCCCAAGGATACTCCGGCTACTCGTCTGGCGGTGGAGTGGTCAAAATCGGAGGTATTTTGCCAGGAATTAAATCATCGTCATATTCACCAGCAGTCACATATGCCAAACCTGATATTATCAGCTATGCTGATCAATCACCAGCTTCAAAATACGCTGGTATAAATCCGTCGGGTATTGCTGTGTCGAATTATATTGCTCCAGCTCTAAGTAAGGCCGTTTACACTGCTCCTGCGATAGCTAGACTATCAACTAGACCTGGCTACCTCCCACCATATCAATCATATGTTTCATCGGGCATTGTTAAATCTTCAGGAGCATATCTTCCACCACCACCAGCCATAACATATTCGCAGCCTGCTCCAGCCATCGCCAAAGTAGCTTACGCAGCTCCAGCACTTACGAAATACTCATCTGGAGGGGCCATATCAGCATCTTATATCTCGAGTCCTGGATCAGTGCAAAAGGTCGCTACCTATTCAACTCCTGGTTATTCTTACTCTCAAGCCACACCGGCGGTTTCAAAGCTAGCCACGTACACATCGCCAGCATATTCGTATGGTCCTAGTCAGGGTAAAGTCGCCACATACAGCTCACCAGGCTATTCATTCGGAAGTGCTTCCCCGGCAGTTTCCAAATTTGCATCTTATTCCTCACCTGGCTATTCATATTCGCAGACAGGACCAGCAATCTCTAAGGTGGCAACTTATTCTTCACCAGGTGGCTACTCCTACTCTGCGCCTGCTATTGGTAAAATTGCTTATTCTTCTGCCGGTGATGTTTCCCACCAGTACCTTTCGGGTGGAGCCGTTTCATCATACGCTCCAGCAGTGTCATATTCAGCACCAGCTGTTTTAAAAGCTTCTGCATATCCAAGTCCAGCTTCTTATTCATATGCAGCGCAGCCTATTGTCGCAAAGTATGCACAAGCTCCGTCATATTCGTATGCTCCAGCAGTGTCTTCTTCATATTTATCTGGAGGCTCGAAAATAGCCTATGCCACGCCTTCTATCGGAGCTTCAAAATTAGGTTACTCTTCAGGTGGAGCAGTTTCCAGTCAGTACATTTCAGCTCCAGCCAAAATAGCAACTTACTCTGCCCCAGCTGTAACAAAAATAGCTTCGTATGCATCGCCAGCCTTGGCTTATTCATCAGGCTCAGGACATGCCACTTCCAGTCAATACATCTCAGCTCCGGCAAAGATAGCAACCTACTCTGCCCCAGTTGTAACAAAGATAGCTTCATATGCGTCTCCAGCCTTGGCTTATTCATCAGGCTCAGGACATGCCACTTCCAGTCAATATATATCAGCTCCGGACAAGATAGCAACTTACTCTGCCCCAGCAGTAGCAAACATAGCTTCATATGCCTCTCCGGCCTTGTCTTATTCATCAGGCGCAGGACATGCCACTTCCAGCCAATACATCTCAGCTCCGGCAAAGATAGCAACTTACTCTGCCCCAGCAGTAGCAAACATAGCTTCATATGCCTCTCCGGCCTTGTCTTATTCATCAGGCGCAGGACATGCCACTTCCAGTCAATATATCTCAGCTCCGGCAAAGATATCAACTTACTCTGCCCCAGCTGTAACAAAGATAGCTTCATATGCGTCTCCAGCCTTGGCTTATTCATCAGGCTCAGGACATGCTACATCCAGTCAATATATATCAGCTCCAGCTAAACTCGCATATGCAAGTCCAGCAATTGTTCCTGCTTTAAGCAAAGTTCCAACGTACCTTTCGCCATCTATTTCTGGTCAATATATACCAGCGCCAGCAAAAATAGCGTACGCTGCTGCTCCATCAGTCGGTTACTCGTCAGGACATGCAGTTTCATCACAATACATATCAGCTCCTTCGAAGATTGGTTATGCTGCTCCTGGCCTATCAAAAATCGCAACTTATTCGTTACCAGCACCGGTTGTGGAAGCAGGACATGCCGCAGCAGCTCAATATATTTCCGCTCCAGCCAAAATAGCCTATGCTGCTCCTGCTATTGCACCATCTGTTGGCTATTCTTCGGGGCATGCACTGTCTTCCCAATACATTTCGGCACCATCGAAAATTGGATATGCTGCCCCAGGTCTATCTAAAATAGCAACTTATTCGTCTCCAGCTACTTCTTATTTATCATCAGGAGGGCATGCCACATCCAATCAGTATATTTCTGGTCCAGCCAAAGTAGCTTATGCTGCCCCTGCTATTTCATCGTATGCTGCCCCTGCAGTAGGAGCTCAGTACATTTCATCGGGAGCTAAGATCGGATATTCTGCTGGTCCAGCTTTGGCGAAGGTTGCCACATATTCCTCAGCACCTGCAGTGTCATCCCAGTATATTTCAGCACCTGCTAAGCTTGCCTATGCTTCGCCAACATATTCAGTTCCAGCGGTAACAAAGTTGGCACCATATCCTGCCCCGTCTGGATCATATTCATCAGGAGGTGCAGTGTCATCACAGTACATATCTGCCCCAGCTAAAATTGCATATGGAGCTCCAGGAATTGCTAAAATTGCAACAACTCCGCTAGTATCTACTCAATATTTATCATCTGCTGGCCATTCAGCTTCCTATTCTTCGGGTGCATCTCTTGGGAAAATCGCAACTTATTCTTCGGGACCTGCAGTGTCATCGCAGTACGTATCTGCACCATTGAGATCTCAAGCCTATGGAGGGCCAGCTGTGAGCAAAATTGCAACATATTCTTCACCGGGAATATCAACTTATTCGACGGGACCATCTGTCTCCAAGATTGCTTCGTATTCATCGCCAGGTATAGCGTCGTACTCAACGGGACCTGCGGTATCTGGAATTGCTTCTTATTCAACTGGACCTGTTGTATCTAAAATTGTTTCACCAGGCATTGCTGGTTATTCAACTGGTATATCCAAAGGTGGCGCCGGAATTGGAATTATTCAGTCAGGAGGTGGTATTGCTAAATCAGGCGGATACAGTTATTCAACCGGACACGGTATTGCAGGTTCTCTAGATAGTATAGGTGGAATCGGAGGACCCGCTGTTTATCAGTCTGACATAGGGTTGGGAAAAGTAGCTGGATATAGTGGTTCATCAGGATCTGTTTCGTACCATGGAAGCGGTGGCATAGGCAAGCTAGTATCACCAGGTATTGCAGTAGGCAAAATTGCAGCATATCCGTCGGGCCCAGCTATTGGAGGACTTCATGGCAGTGCAATAGGTGGTATTGGTATTGGACTCGCCGGAGGTTCGGTGGGAAAATATGGTGCTATTAGTTTGGGGCATTCTTCTGTTTCTCCATCGATTACATATCATGGTGCATTAGCTCAAGCTGCTGGAAGAAGTGGTACGAGACTGGGACAACATGGTTTGGGAGGTGGTGCATTGGGAGTTGGTGCATTTAATGTTGGTTCATTAGGACACGGAGGCTTGGGAGTTGGAGCTGCGGATGTTGGAGCATTGGGAATTGGTGCACATGGAGCGGGAGCACATGGAGCAGATGCATATGGCCGTCCCTTCTTTAGATATGCCCTTGGAGCACCTTCAGTAGCAAGCTACGCGGCTGCGCCTGCGGTATATGTTAAAGCAGTTCCAACTGCTATTGTCAAGCCAGTTACTTCCAAACACTTAGAACATTACGTAAGTACATACCTACAAGGAAATTATATAATTTTGCTATTTAAATAGAAGTTTTTTCAAAGTAGGCTCTATGTCAAAAAACACGGTGACCTAAAGAAGAGGTCACAAATAAATCCCATATTAAAATTATTGAAAGGGTTCCTTAAAATCAAAAAGTGTTATTTAAATACCTGACACAATTTTTAACTTAATTAATCCCAGACTAACTTTTGCTTTAATCGCACACGGTATAAGAAAACACGGCGGCGGTGTATTAGTACAGTATAACCTTGTCGTCTGTATAGAAGTGCCATTTGTGTCAAATCTTAAAGTTCTTATTTTTTGCTGAGTTGTTAAGAATGTTGGCCTTATAAATAACCTCCTTTTTTGTCTTCGAGAGCCGACCCGATCGCTTCATGATTAAAAATCTAAAAATTGGTAATCTTAGGCCTAAAAAACTAATTTATAAGTTAAAACATTGTTCTACGATTTCAAAGTAATTTTTTGCATCATCTTGAGCCCAGAAACATCTCTGTGGACCCAATAGGATCCAGAATTCAGCATTTCAAAATTTAGCGATTAAAAATTTAATCTATATCTATACACATATTAATACGTTTAGCAAAACCTAACGGTACACTTTTCTCTGTAAATACTTAACGGATCTACATAAATTATATATAGTTGGAAAGGTTTTGCCCCACAGATGTGCAGAAACCAATTTAGTGTGTATGTAGCTGTTAAGGCATTTAATAGACATTTGAATTTTTCCAGATAAATGATTTTTTGGGTTTAGAATGCCTGAAATTTTGAGAGACGGTGACCGTTATTAATTTGGATTTTTGGTGGAAAATTTGTCATTCATATTTATTTTACCGTTAAGCACAGAAAATTAAATGTTTATGTATTTTTGACCAAAAATAACTTACATAAGAAATACATAAATATTGAAGTTCAGTAGACTAAGGTTAGGTTAGGAGGGGTGTTCCCAGCCTAGGCGTTGCATACACGGGGGCGTACACGTACACGGGGACCTATTGGTCCATTGTGATCCCCTTATAAACAAAAACAGAGGTGTTCCTAACTAATGGTTCAAATAGACTGGTTCATTTGTGAAACCAGCCTGTTTTTTGTATACATTTTCTCATATTTGCCATTGAGACCTGCGCTAGGTCGTCCAGTTCTCCAACAAACCTGTTTCCGAAGTACCGGAGGCGATTTGTTTGGAGGTTTGGACAATCACAGAGCAGGTACTTAATGGTTTCAGTTTCCTCAACTTCCTTACAGCTCCTACAGAAATCGGGTGCGAAAGCGCCTATTCTGGTGGGCATTGTGCCAATGGCGGAGTGTGCCACCGCACACGGCCCTGCGCTTGGAGGAGCCCCGCGCGTGCCAACGTAAAATGTCTCCACGTCTTGAAATAATTAAATCCGGCAAACCATTTTTCGAAATAAATATTCAATATTTAATGATAGTTAAGAGTTCCAAGCCCGTGTACAAAAAGCATTGCCAACTTAAATGTCTTACTTTGACGACAACAATGATGCAAATATTGCGCGTTGCACTTAGTAAACATCATGTTTCTCGCCAAAACTATTAGACCAATATGGATCGAGTTTCAGAACTTCGTCTTGTAATTCTCTAGACTATTCGATTTTTAGCAGAATTGGACAATTTTTTACCTGTTTTTTGAGTGCTTCAAAATTTCTAAGATTTTCAGATTATTTTTTTTTAATTTCTGGTTAGATAACAACACAAATACAACATGCATAAATTTAAAAACAAATGTGGTCTTGTAGAAAATTTTATAACAAACAAACGAGAATGCCCAAAAATGTATGGGCGAAAAACCCAGAGTCGAAAAGTCACACGTGGTTTGAAAGGTCATTAATTGTAGATAACAAATATGGAAACATTTTCTTAAAAAGTTATCCCCGGAACTGGATATGACAATTTAAAATTTTTAAAAACACAGTATTTCTTCATGTAAAAAGAAGTAAAAAGTGGCACATCTTCATATTGTGGTTGATTTATGTTATTAAATAGATTCACCACAAGTCACTTAAATCAGCAGCTACAATATGATTCTGTCTTCATTTATAAAATGGCGTTTATCACCTTTACCATTACTCAACAGTTTCGAAAAAAAAATTACCTACCTAAGCATGCCGGTAAACAGTGTGAGAAAATAGTATGTGCGTAAGAATTAAGTACAACTTATAAATCATTCGCATACTGTTATACTAATGAATAATTAAAACCTGTCTTTTCCTTGCTGTAACTTTAAACTCCGAAATAAAAATGAAAACGGGAAAAACAAATAATTTTTCAATGGCAGTGGTAGAATTCCAAAATGTTTTGGTTTCATAATTTATTTCGGAATTTGTTAATTGATTTCTTGGAAAAGAGTACGTTTAAAATATTAACGAGACTATAGTAATATACCAATTTGTAACAGTTAACACATTTTCGCATTAAAAGAATGCAACATTCAAGTTACATGTATTTTCACATACCTATACCTATCTATATTGTTGCTACCTCAAATTCCCGAAAAAAAAATATAGCTTGCGCCACGCTTGTAACAATTTTTTTTCGAAACCTTCTATTTTTGAGCATTGCCTTATGAAAATTAAGTTTTTCGAAAAATAATTTTTGAAGCCTTGTCTTAATAGAAACTTTGATTTACGAAGCTTTTGCGGAATACCATGTGCCGAGTAGATATGTAGGTATGTTTTTTAATCAATACCTGTTCTTTTCTGTACTGCCCTCACCAATGTTGTATACACGAAAAAACCCCTTGCTATTAAAAATAAATAAATTGTCATAGCCAGTCCCGGGGATAACTTTTAAAGAAAATAATTTCATATTTGATATCTACAGTGAATGCCCTTTCAAACCATATATGTTTTTTTCTTATCGACTCTGGGTATTTTTTGGGCACTCTCCTTTATAGCGCATGGCTACATTCTAAATTGCATATTTCCAAAGTTATAAAGGAAAATATCAGGAAAAATGAGGCGATTTTAACGCTTTTTGTTCACTGTTGCATTTTGCTTGCAGCGCGCAGAAGTTTTTCGAAGCTTAAATGTTAACTACAAGCTACTCTAACAGCCCCAACAACACATCAAAAATGCAGAACCACATCGCGCTTTGCGATTTTATTGTCGAAAGTTGATGAACGAAAAATATTCTGAATTGTTTTCCAACTCATAAATGTTTTATTATACTGTTTTTAAATAGTCAGTGATTTTGTGATTTACTCAAGGCTTTTGTAACTAAAAAGAAAATATTTTTTTTGTCAGATACCTACTTATTATTTACATTCAGTATTCCAAAAGTGAGCTTAAGCCCGTATGATACTACATTTTTTCTTCATTTTTAATTCATTAAATCATAACTAATTGTCAGCCAAGAGGAAGAGAGAAATTAGTATTTTTTTACGAAAAGAACGACATTATGTTTTGACGATTACAATGTCCACAAAAGTAAGTATACACCAAAAACCTAGTGTTCTCATCAGCCAAGTGTATACTTTTTTTGTAGTCACAGTGTACTTTAAAATAATTTTTAATTTTCAATTTCTGAAAAGTCAAAAAAAAAAAGCTACCACAATCTGAAATATGTTAATTTTTAATACATTTTTTGTGACTTTTTAACATTAATGTGGTTATTGTGTACGCGCTCACTCACATCGGTATTTTCAATTATAAATTGTTTGAACTACTCTAGTTTCATTTTTAATGCATTAAAAAGCAAGAAAAAATGTAGTATCATACGGGCTTTAGTATTTTATTTTTTCTTGCGATATACGTTGTAAAGGGCAAGTTTAGGATTCCTGAAAAAAAAAACTCGAGATAATAATTTTCCCTAGCATTACGATGATAGAGAACGCGAAAAAAGTGGGTCCGGCAATTCTGTCTGTCGGCCTGTCTGTCTGTACCTCGACATGCAGCCAAAACCACTGAAGCGATTTTCTTCAAACTTTGGACTTAAGGTTATTTGGAGGTTCCCTAGAGGGGAATTTTTTTGTTGAGCTCAAAAAATAACGGTACCTGTCATACAACCAATATAGAAAAATTGATTTATTTCAAAAACGGCTCTAATGCTTTTGAAAAACAAAAATTTGAGCTACTATTATTGCTATGTACAGTGGTGTCAAAAACATTCCGGATTTTCTTGGTCAACTGCATTGAGAGTTGGTTTGTGAGATAAAAATGAACAAATCAAATATTTGTAATTTTTCGCCATTTTTATTAAACAATTGTATCATTTTAAACAAAAAACATGGTAAATTATCCATTAAAACAAAAAATAATAGTCAAAAATTAAGTTGATTCAGAATTTTAATGTGACAAACTAACCGGATTTTATCTTGTACAATTAATTATTATTTTGTATTTAATATTTTGTCCAGTAACCCCTATTTTTTATCACAGCTCGACATCGATGAGGCATTAACTGAATTAAATTTTTGAAAATAGAAGCAGGAATATTCTCCCATTCATTTTTCAAGGCTGCAAAAAGAAAAGTTGTTGACGTGTGCTTTTTTTTCCCAACCCGCCTTTTTAAAATGGCCCACAAGTTTTCAATTGGATTTAGATCGGGTGATTAAGACGCCCATTCTAAAACACGAATATTTTTAGTCGCAAACCACTCTTTTAGCAGCTTTGAAGAATGTTTGGGGTCATTATCCTGCTGAAAAACCCAACGCAGTGGCATTTCTTCCTCTGCATATGGAAGCATTACTGACTCCAAAATGTCCTTATATTGTAAACGGTACATAATTCCTGTGATTTGGTGTATTGGACCGCAGCCTGCGCCTGCAAAAACAACCCCAAACCATCACCGAGGCTCCACCGTGCTTAACTGTAGGGAGTACATTTGCAGGCTTTAATCGCGTACCTTTTGAGCGCCTTACTGTCCTTGCACCATCGGAGTAAAACAAGTTGAATTTGCTTTCATCACTGAAAAGCACGCTCCTCCATTTGCTTAAAGACCAGTAAAGATGATTTTTTGCATATTCAACCCTGAGTTAAATATTTTGATTAGGAATTTAAAGTCTTTTCCAAACACCTTTCATGGCTTACCTTTTTTTACGATGTTAAGCAGTAAGAAGAGGTTTCTTCGCTTGTAGAAATGCAAAAAGACCGTAATCTCTTAAATGCTTCCTTACCGTACTTGGCCCTATAAATAGATTTAGTTCATCACAAATTATCTTTGAAGTTGCAAAAGGGTCTTTAAGCACAAAATTCTTTATGTGCCTATCAGTTTGAACAGTTGTTTTGCGAGGGCGTCCACCAAAATGATCTGCTTCTACTGATTTCTCGCTTCTTAATTTTGTAATGATGTCACAAACCGTTGACGTTGGAATTGCAATATTTCAGATATTAAATTTTGTTTTGTACCGGCTTGGAACTTTTCTATTACCTTGTATCGAATCGCATTGCTATAACGTGTTTTAGCCATTTTCTGCACTATAAAATTTCAACTAACACAGCTCTCAACTTGTAAAGTCTGTTTTATCTACGGCGTGAGTCAAAAGACTCGAAAAAACCGTTACTTTAACATCGAGACTCGCAATCTCCCTGCAATCCGGTTAGTTTTGCACAGGCATGTTATTGAATAACTTTATAAAATATTTTTTTTTTATTGTTCTTGTCATCGTAGCATTATATTTTTAAGGTTATTATTAAATTGTCTCATACCCTTTACAAATTATGGAAAACCTATGGAAAGTTATTAGTTTTCTACTTGATATTAAGAAAAACATTATACTGAGGAAAAATCCGGAATGTTTTTGGCAGCACTGTAAATATTATGGTAGACAAAAATTATTTATTACGGTTATTAACGATACCTGTCATAGAACCGATATTTAAGATTTTAACTGTTTTGCATATACAATTTTTCGAAAAAATAATTTTTGGATTTAAAAAAAAAATATTGAATTTTTTTTTTTGTGAAAATCCAATATCTTCGAAAGGGGTTTATGATTTTTTTTTTAATTTTGTACAAAATTGTATTTTATTAAACATTAAAAGTTGACATACAAAATTTTATTTTTAAAAATTTTCAAGAATTTTTATATATAAAAAATTAATTTTTAAGAAAACCGTTCTAACGATCTTTTAATTTTTGTTTTTCGTAAATTCATATTTATCAAACAAATCGGATGGCATATCTTTTTTTTTAAATCAAATATTGTCTTAAGTTTGTTATAACGATTTTGAACTTAAATTATAATATTGACTGCGGAAAATTTGATGACAGGTGTGTAATGTACTTTTTTCATAATGATGCAGCCTAAAATCATGTTTCGCGTTTGCTTGGGGGAGCATTCAACGTTATGTTTCAAGATCACCTCCGACTTCTTAAAATTAAACAATCAATCAGTGCTAATATAATAAAGATCTAACTTTAATTTTAGGTAGGCCGCTGGCTCAACACTTTAATGTTCTATGTTAGGTTTTCATTATTCATAGATATAATCGCCTACTTTCTTTTTTCTATATCAAATATCGATTTAATTAACACTTTTCAATTTTAACATAGAACATTTTTCTAACTTTTTTGAGTTTTGTGTAAGTTTTTTGTTCTATGTCGGACATATAACATTAAAGCACTGAGGGAGACATATGGAAAGCTATGGATAATTAGAGAAAAATTGAATAAAATATGCAGTGAAATTACAAAAACTGGTTACTGCGATTGTTAGACCGTAATAAACTATTATTTATGCTTAAAAATTACATATAAACTACAAAATTCTAGATTAAAGTATATCAATAGAGTTTTTCCCATTTCCCAGTACTTTTTGATCATTTATTTATTGATTTAATTTATTTTATTGTGTAAATGAACGTTACAGTACTGATCATAACTAAGAATCTTTGGAATGTTTCTGTTTGTTAGGGCTTTAAAAAAGCTATTTGTCGAAGAAAAAAAATGAAACATACATTTTCTTAAAGTCGACAAAAAGACGACCATTTTGATATAAAAAAAAACTATTTATGCATTTTATATGACATAGAACATTAAAGTATTGAGCCAGCGTACTATTAAAGCACATTTTTGGTAAAATTTGATATTATTGCTGAGAACAAACAGATTCCAAAAGGACCATATTTGCCTGCACAAATGGGAATTGAATGTGACACTGATTCAGGATGTTTACTTTCACTAATGTCGTTTTCGATTGGATTTCGGAACAGTACTACTCCTTTTTGATTCCAATCGAATTAATTTCTATTGTTCCGAGACTAATTTGTGAAATATTTATGCGTGTGGACGTAAATTGTCTGATATTTATGTATATTTTGCACGTTCAGTCGAGTAAAATTAATTTGACAAATAATCCGATGAAAGGGTTTATATGTATTTGTGTGTTCTGGGTCTACTCCTTTATTAATTCCGGAACAGAAAAATACTCCGAAAACATTACTCGGAACTGCCAATCGGATTATTTTGGAGTAAGCGGAGTCAAAAAGGAGTAACTCCGAACCTCCAACCGAAAACGACATAAGACTCTAAAATAAGTAAATTCTTTGATTTAACTAAAAGTAAGGGTAATGTTTGCTTGACAAAAATATTGTATTCTTTAAAAAAGGCAACATATAAGGTTAATTATATCCGTCCCTTTTGAACTTGCTAAATGGAAACATATTTTCATATTTTTTTATTTTAAAGCTATACAGTTGATCATTTACTTAATTTAGAAATTAAAAAAAAAGTACGTATACGCCATAGTGTTAGCGTACACTATGGCGTATACGTACTTTTTTTTCTCGAATTTAATTTAGAAATTCAAACTGATAATTCAAGCAGAACAAAATTTGGTTAATAAAGGTGCATTTGCTGATACCTAATTTAAGCTTTTAAGTTTAACATAAGAACTTATGTGACAGTTTAGGCTTAGGAAATAAGAAAAAGTAGAACATAAGCGTTTATGTTGAACTTGAACATTTATGTTTCGTATCAGCAAATGGCACTAAGAGAATAAGTAGTTTAATGGAAAATAATAGTTAATGAACAAAAAATTACAAATATAAGTAACTGAGCCTTATTTTTTTGTTTTGTTTTAAAGTTCAAGACAAAATTATAACGAATGCTACATTAATTATCGTATCCGTGAATTCGTTGGTTTTTTTATTAGTTTTACTTTTCTAATATTTTCAAAATTGTCATGAAACCTATGTTTATAAATTAGTAAAAAGAGAATCCATGAATTTGGTATCTGTTTCGATGGCCGAATTTTCGGCCACTGGCGATGCTAGTAACAAGTATTTTTCCCGGACAATATACTTGAAAAGACATTTTAAAGTCTACTTTGAAAACAACTTCCTTTTTTACCAAAATCTTTCTTTGTAGGGGCATTATTGAGATGCTAGGTTAATATTATTTTGCATGTGGTTAGTTTAAAACAGTCTTTCACTTAGTAACCTACACTAAAATTAACTTTTTAAGAGTTTTCGTAAGTTCGTGTGTACGAAAAATATTAAATTGTTGATTTTGATTTTTTTCCAAAGCAGCTTTAACAGTGTTCATAAACAGATAAAAACGACTGGTAAATAAAGAATTCTAGAGATACATGAATTCATAAATGAATTTCGTATATCTAACATATAATGCGATCACTTTTCAAAGTGATGAATGACTATGCAACTTTCCATTTTTGTATTTTATAAAAAAACAAGCTTTTTTGCAGGTATAAAAAGTAACAATTTAATATTATTAGATTTTGAAAAGATTTTATTTACCTACTAAAGTAAAACGGTGACCTTGAACTAATAGCCTTGACTTTAAGTAAGCTACCAGATTTGCCATTGTATAATTTAAGAAATCACGCTAGAAATAGAATATACATGACACAAAAATTAAATAGACATTACATTTCACTGAAACAGTATAGTCATCTCATCGCAATTGCGCTTTGTGTTCACCTTCGATTAAGATATCTACATATATGTATGTAATTTTGTATCTATAATGCATTCAGATTTATTTATGGTTTTAATTCAAATTCAAATATATACCTCCTTTAAAGCAGACTTAAATATTTCAAGGCAAGTTTAACCGTTTGTTTGGAACCATAGGGTAAAAGGAGGTGGCTTCTCAATTTAATATCTAATGATATTTTATGATAGCTAAGGATTCCAATTTGTGTGTTCAAAAATCAACGCCAACTTAATTGTCCTGCTTTGACCACATCAATGATGCAAACATTGCGCGTTTCACTTAGTTAAAATCATGCTTCTGGTCAAAACTATAAGACTGATTTGGGTCGGATTTTAGAATTTTGTCTTCAAATACTCTAGAGTATTTGATTCCAATTTATTAACAGAATCGGACAATTTCTTACTTGTTTCTTGAGTGCTCCCAAACTTTTAATATTTTTTTTTTTTAGTTTATGGTTAGATAGCAACAAAAATATATCATGGATGAATTTAAAACTTATGTGGTCACTATCCTAGGATCCACCAGTGATAACATAGTTAAAAAAAAATCGCAACGTTATAAAAATAACAAGCAAAAACAACATACCAATAAATCCGCCATTTTGAAACCCGTTTTTCGTTGTGTTCCTATGGACCGATTTTGTCCGATTGTGGATATGTTGTTCAGTAGTGGTTACTGATCAAAATTCAATTAAAAAAGCTTCTGTTGCAATTTTGCCCACGTTTACTCTATTTATATATTTATATTATAGTCTTATTTTGCCTGCACTTACTTATAAAAGCTATATTACAAATTAGATCACTAAACCCTTACATGCTATAAACGTAATTCAGATTTATTTTAAAAACTACAGTAGCTGCAAATAAAAATTTTAAAGAGGTATTTTAAATTTACATTTATGTAGAGTAAAATATATACCTACCTACTGTTTTTTAAATGAATTGAATAAAATGCAGCACAAGTTCAAGTGGCAATAATCTTTTCTAAACATTCTAAATTTATTTTTTCCTAGGTCATAAGACCTTAATCTTGAACTAGAATACGAGATATGCATGTAAATATAAACGAACCATGTAGGTAGACTAAGAGCCTGCAGCAATTTTGGGGTGTGAACAATAGTAAAATTCCGCTTGTATTTTAAGATAGATCTAAACTTTTCAAATGCAAATATGAAAGTCTTGCTTGTAATGGTTGGGGCGTTTGCAGGTATACTGCTGCATTGAAAATGCGTTTTTTTTCGAAATTCCATCAGATAATAAGTATAGAAACTACAATATTTATTTAATCGTGGAATTGACCGCCCGAACATGAATATGGGGATCCAAGACGACCTGAGTGGGGCACCCAAAGAAAAGCATAAAAACGAATTCTTTATAAATTGTAATACCAATAAGAAATAAGTTCTGGAATAGAAGTTTCCCCTCTAATAACGAATATATTGGTAAAAGACTTTTTATATTGGGCCAAATGTCTACAAGACGCACTCAAAGAATGCAAAAAATCGATTTTAAAGATGATTGTGATAGCGAAATAATTATTCATCCCAATGTAAGTGTAGTACCTCCTCTTCACCAAAATGAGGGTCCAAGATGTTTTTCATGGGGCTATTGTTCTGCCAGATGATTTCAAAAAATTGATTTCGAGTTTTTGAAGTCTATAATTGAATCTGGAAGAACAACGGCCCCATGAAAAACAGCTTGGACCCTCATTTTGGTGATGAGGAGAGGGACTACTCTTCCTTTGGGAAAAATTATTTGTCCATCAATTATTTTTAAAATCGATTTTTTGCATTCTTGGTGTGCTTCTTGCAGACATTTGGCCCCAAGGGAAAACAGCCTTGACGATTTTGATTAAACTTTTTACATTTAATCTCTAGAACAGTTTTAATAATACTGCATACCACGTTTCTGCCAAACAATGCACATTACAGATTTGATTGCGCAACTTTCGTTTTTTGTTTGGTAATGTACTCCCGAGCATATCGTCATTGCCTTGGTTGATTTTGTCATAATTTAGCATTCTGGTACTTCTTATTTAGGCAAAAAATATAGCATGTAAAGTTTTAAGAAACATTTTTTACGATAAATTTGGATTTTTTTTGGAATATTTACTTTTTTTTATAATTTGTTATTTTAACATATTTTTAATATACACTCCTCGTCAACTGAATACGCACAAACATTTTTTAATATACTTTATCCATTTTTTCCAAACAGTGATGGTTACTATGCCATCTGTTGATGCTAACTATTCCCTTAAGATGTTAAGCAGATAATTCCCGAAAGAATTATCCAAAAACAACCGTGAGTTTTTCTTCAACCACTTGCAAAGTGTTTTATATGCAAAGTAGGAGTTTTTTTTTAGTCAACTGAATAGGTACAACGCCATTTTCTTCGTTGTTTATAAGTTTTTTGGAGTGCTTGACAGTTTAAATTAACGATTTTAGTGTTTTCAGTAAAATTTAATTCTTGATTTCAAATTTTAAGAAAAATGGGTAGATCTACGTGTCTTAACAGTGTTGAAAAAGCTAAAATCGATTTACATAGGTTGTAACATCAAGAATGACAGCAGCTGGGTATAAAGTAATTTTGGAAAGAAATTTTCCTAAATTTTCTAACATCTTTGGACCCATGAACTGGACCTACCAACATGATAATGCGCCTATTCACTCAGCGCGCATAATAAAAACATGGATAGAGGAGCAACAAGTGCAGTTGCTTCAATGGCCGCCGTACTCACCTGATCTAAACATCATAGAAAATGTCTGGGGATGGTTAGTACGCAAAGTTTATGAGGGTGGTCGTCAGTTCGAAGACAAAGAAACCTTAATTTCTGCAATCAAATTAGCGTGGAGCGAAATTTCGTTAAATTACATTAAAAAGCTATACGATTCCATGCCGGATCGAATTTACGAAGTAATTAAAAATAAAGGTGGAAGTACCCACTACTAAACTTAAACAAAAACTTGTTTCATTCCATTCCAATACCAATTTTAATTTTTGTACCTATTCAGTTGACTCAAAAAAAACTTCTACTTTATATAAGTTACACTTTGGAAGTGGTTGAAGGAAAAACTCACGGTTGTTTTTGGATAAGACTTTGAAATTCTGTTATTTATATGTTACGAAAATTTTTACCATCAACAGATGGCATAATAACCATCACTGTTTGGAAAAAATGGATAAAATATATTCAAAAATGTTTGTGCGTATTCAGTTGACGAGGAGTGTATTAGGTGCGTTCACAAAACAGAGACATCGGAGATTTTGCTAATGGTAGGTTTCCATGGTGCCGTGAAATTTTATTAAAAAAAAAAAATACTCGTTTTCTTGAAGTCCTGATCCAACAGTCCATCTAGAAATTAGAAAAAATTACCTCGCTTAGCCAGCTTCGTAGAAAGTATGCTGTTGTGTAAGGTTTTATAGAATAACTTAATAAGTTAAGGTTGGCAAGTGGAAACCTAGCATATAAGCAACCGAATCCAAAAAAATGTTTCCTCAGTATTTTGACAGCCAAACTGGAATTTTTGCTGAGGAATCCAGTTCAGGTAACTGAGATTGCTAAGGCCCTCCTATATCTCCCTTTCCTGAACACGCCTATTCTCGTTAACGATATACAAATAGAATCGAATCCGTAAAATAGACCATCAATGTGAAGCTACATTTTAGTTGTTAACTACGAGAGGGAGTTCGTACGATCCAGTCGTGCATTTAATTTTTAGAAGTATTGAGGATTCCTATCAACACTTAATTCAAGATTAACCAATGTGTTACAGAAAATAGTCCTCATTCGTCCAATTGAATTTTGTAATGAATGGTAACACCAATCAGTATTTTTAAATTTATGAGTCTGAGCTATGCTCTCTTTTTATGGTTTAGTTTTGTGTCGATGGTTGATTTGTGTTTCTATTTTAAATATTCTAGGGTTCAATCAAAAAGACATATGAATGATGGTTTAGTTTTTAGAATTAAAGGTCGTGTTTCTTTCCAACTGACTGCACTTTAGAGTATTGAGAAATATTTATGTTTTAAAGTTTAAATGCACATTTAAAGTGCATATTTTATATTTTTAAATGTATATTTTAAGCGTATATTTAGATTTTTTTTATATAATTTTAAATTATAAATTAATAAAATAATATTTATAAATTTACCCAAATCATAAGTACGCATGAAATTGGTCTCGTAATCATAGCTAAAAACTTTTACGTTTCTAGAAATTGAAGATATATGTTATTGAGTCAGTAATATTATTATGATATCCAGGCGCGAACGCAGGGGGGGTTTTGGGGTGTTCAAATTCCCCCTCCCCCCCCCCCCCCTGAAATGTATGAATTTAACTTCCTCGCCATACAATTTCACTCTTTCACTCTTAATTTTTGAGTTTTCAGTTTAAACCCCCCCCCCCCGAAATTTTTTCCTGCGTTCGCGCCCGATGATATCCTTAAAAAATAGTTTTAAAATCAGAAAGTTAAAATAATTTTTTACTATAAATAACTACAACTTTTTTTATAAAACAATATTTAAAATAGCTAGAACTCGTTATAAATTATGTAATCTGATTTGTTGTATGGAAAAAAAATTCAATAATCATTAGAGCGGTTTTACATAAAAATTAATTTTTTATGAATAGAATTTTTGTAACATTTAAAAAAAAAACAAATTTGATATGCCAACTTTAAGTATTTAATACTAAAATTGAATATAAATTGTTAAAATTGTAATGCTCAAATCGGTGAAACTGAATTGATACGTATCGACTTATTTCGACTTATTACGGTTTTGGTCTCGTTTCTTTAAACTGGCTTTAGTTTTGTCAAACTGCAACCGATTTTTTAACTTTTTTCTATTTACACGTTTGTCTCACAATTTCTTACAAAATAGATTTTTGAATATAAAGAAATAAAAAACGATTCTCAAAAGTTTTAATTATTTATTCTAAATATTGTGGTTTATTCAAATTTTCTTGCATTTCATTTTTTTATTTTATTTTGTAAGCAAATTTAAATAAAATGTTTTGTTAAATCAAAAATCATAAAAACCGTAATAAGTCGAAGAGACAGCGAAAAAGGAGGAGAAAATTACCAACTAAATGTTTGAATTAAAATGAACTCATGAACCCATGGGGGATTCGTCTGGGTCGGTGACTGTGTTTGAACACTCCTGTATCTGAAAATAAAAAATCGGTTCTATGACAGAGGTAACATTAATAACAATTTCTGATAAATTATTTTTGTTCAGTACAGTAATTAGCAGTTTTTTTTTTATCAAAATCGTTGATGTCATATTTGAGATAAGAAATTTTTTGTATATTGGTTGTATGCAGCGTTACCACAATGTCACAAATGTAACAAAAGTGTTACACTATTTTTAAATTTTATTTCGTTGTTACAATGTTACTTTTTTTTCATTTTTGTTGCACTTTTTGCCATAAAATATAATTGTAAAATTTGTCTGTTTTTAATATTTTGTTCAAGTACAACTTGCAGTAATTTTCTTATCTGTGGGTTTTATTTTACATTACTTATAGAAACTATGTTTATGTCTGGTGTTGAAGTGAGTTTGAACTACACTTCCACACATTTGTACCTGCTTCGAGTTGACATTGGCTTAGCTGAACTCGATCAGATTAGCGAGTGCAATCGACCCGAAATCTTTGATACCCATATCTTAAAGCTCCAACTCAATCGCTCAATTTTGCATAATAAACACTATGCAAGAAATGTGTTCCTTAGTATGAAGCACACTCTGATGTTTCTGTTAGAAATAAATGGTCTAGTTTAAAAGCAATCCCCGTCCTAATTAGATTTCCCAGACCCAGTTTTTCAGTGCGGGATTAAGGTTAAACCAAATATTTCTGACTAAATTCAGTGACTTAGATCTGAATTAACTCAGATGATTTTGATATTCTATCTTACGTTATTGTCACGTGTGTCTGGGTTCATCATGGACTGAAAATCTAATTCTGTATGTAACTGCAGACAAATCTTTTTCCAGAGGTTAACTCTGGGCTAAATTCCCACTTAAAAACTAGACCTTAGACCTAGACGGTTATCTTGTTTGACAGTAGTGGGATGTTAGTTTCAAACCTAATTTTTTGACATTTTGGTATGAAAAAACCGACAAAAATAAGATTTCAAACTGATATAAAAATGTTTGCATACACCACCCCAGCCAGTGTAGATATTTAAAATTAATAAATTTTGTACATACATTACTTACATGGAAATATGCTTTTTTTAACTGAATTAAATTTCACTTAAGTCAAGGTGAAGACAACTGATTCTGCTTCTAAATTTTGACAACTACAAGAAAGCCACGAAAAATATTTCTTTAATTTTGTTTTTCAATTTGTTACAATTTTTCTGCTTTTGTTACACTTTTTCCAAAAAAAAATGTTACACTTTCGTGAAGGCCTGCGGCAACGCTGGTTGTATGGCAGCTATGCGTTATTTTTTGTGCTAAAAAAAAAACTTAAAATTGCCTTGAGCTCGAGGTAAACTTCAATTTTGAATGCAATAACGAGACAACATCAACAAATGCTGTATTTATTGGTGGCAACATAAATTCCAAACTCCCTTAAAACATTGAACTGAATTAAATTAAAACTTACATATATGCAAATTGGCTTCGTTGGTTGCGGATAAAGGGCCTTAAGGTCCTCCAGGGCACTACTTAGACGGCTTTTACTTGATAATTTTTAAAAGAACTTATAGAGTAGTTAAATTTTGCTACTACGCCCATTTGTGTAGTTATTCTTGTTTTCTATAATGCCTTATTTCGCCTTTTAGAGTATTTTATTTAAGCTTAAGGCAATAAAATCCTAACCCTGATAAGAATATCCATTTTAAATTTAAGCATTCAACTATATTATTTAACTTTAAAATGTAATTGCATGTATACTTTTCTAGTTTACTGCTTTAATTTATTTCGTTGTTTTTTTTTTTTTTTTCTTCAACAGAATGATCACGCAAGATATGCGTTCGAATATGGAGTGAACGACCCCAGTACTGGTGATATTAAACATCAAAAAGAAGAACGTGATGGTGATGTTGTGAGAGGTGAATACTCCTTGGTGGAACCAGATGGAAATGTTCGCACAGTCAAATATTATGCCGATTGGGAAACTGGATTCCATGCTGAAGTGATAAATAGCCGAGATGCGAAAGTTATTGCCAAACGAAATACGAGGAAATCTTAAATTTTAGAGAAACGTGTTTGTTTGTTTTGTTTTTTTTTTTTTATTTCGATGTATTAACTTAAACAAAATTAGTAGTTCTTTTAATAATAAAATAATTTATGTTTTCAAAATGCATATCCGATTGAGAGATAATAATTTAAAAAGAATACTCGTAGAATAATTTTCACATCTCATCATGACCGCGGCTTTTTTTACCCAGCTACATATATTTTTTTGTTATAAATTATATCATCATAAAAATATATGTAATGAAATGTAAATAATATTTATTTAAACAACAACAACAACAAAAGCAACGAAAAAATGGAAATCTTGTTATTAGTATAAAAATAAGAAGGAATTAAAGTTTATGTTTACCACTGGGAACATATTTTTTATATGTATCGAAAGTATAGAACTTTTAAAAAAGAAAAACACTTTGAGAAGAAAAGGTATTTTATTGTTAATATTAATATTTTTTTTTAAATTGTGATAGAAAGTGTCTTACGTCATAATTTTGTAAATGAAAAATCGCGACACAATAAATTAAAATGTAAAAGAAATTATAATAATAATTAAATGACGTTTTTATTTTGTTTCAAAAATGCTGTGGTAAATTTTTAAAATTCTTTATTTTTCTTTTTTGTTTTAGATTTGTCAATTTATTTTTTAAAGCGGTTCTATTTTGGTAAGACTTTGAAACGCAATATGAATACGGCTTAAAATATCTGTGTGAAAAGTTTGTTCAAAATTATAATAAATTTGTTTATGAGATACAATAGTGGGAGTAACCGAACAACAGACAATTTCCTCAAAAAATATCCACAAGCTCATATCCCGATCTATTAAATGTATTAAATTATTAAAACAGAGTTCGTATGTCAGCTCTTTTGCTTGAAGTTTTTAAATTAGAATAAATTATGACAGTTTTTAGTGCTTTGTTATTTATTTATTTTATTCATAATACCGCATAGAGCACTATGTGATCCAAAGTAAAAAGGTTAATTTTTGTTTTAAATAAGCAAAAAAAAACATTTATGCTTCTATCAGTTTTCTGATATGTCCTCAATTCAAAACTCTTCAAACACAATTTAAAATTTGTCCTTGACTTTGAGAATTATAAAAAAAAACTGGGCCTATAACTTTTGAATTGATCTAAAATAAAGTTATAAGATAATTCTTATAATAGCGATCAGGCTATGTGTGTATCTGTATATATTTATTTATTCCTCTGAACAAGACATTCGATGATATCACCACTTGTAGGCCTGTAGCATATATGTACCTTTATACGTTACATATAAAAAGCCATATTTAGAACGAATTAATTCTTTTTATATTTTTGATGCATTGTATTTGCAATTTAACTTTCATAACTATAACAATATGACTCAATAATAACCTCATTCATGTTAACATTGGTTTTTTTTTTGATCTCAAAAAGGCAATTCAATTCTCACATACGAAATCGTGTAGGAAAAAAGCGTAGTATAAAAAATTTACCAGTGTCTATGTAGGTTATGAAAAATGAAATTACAATAAATGCAACATGTTTTTGTTAAGCATAATAATGATTTTTATTTCCAAACAAAAAACAAAATCCACGCGACTGGATCACACCAACTTGCTCTCGAGGTTCAATAATATTAAATAGGTAGTTAACCTTATATGAGTTTTAGTATTGAATGTATTATATAATGTTTATTTATAATTAAAATGACAATAACATAAGGAAAGAAAGTTTGTACAAAATCAAAAGGATTCAAATTTTGATTTTTTTAAATTGACTGACGTATCACACATCCCTGTTGAGTTGGTAGACCATTTAACAATGAGGAATTGCATAATTATTATTTTTGATGCTTTGACGCCAAATACCCCACGAACCCCATGGTTTAGAGCTTATTGGCCATATAATGAAATGAAGCACATGTAATAACATTTACTACGATGTATGACAAATTACTGTTGAGTTGGTAGACCAGTTGCCAATGAAGAATTGCATTATATTTTTTTTGCCGTTTTTGATGGCTTAATAACTTTTTAACACCATGATGTACATCTTAACGGCTATATAACAAAATAAATTAAACGTAATATCCTTTTCAACGATGTACGACACTTTACTGTGGGTGGTAAGACAAGCTCCAAATGAAGAGTTGCATTACTGTCTATTTCGGTGCTTTGGAGAGCAATATCTTTTGAGCCCCACGATTTAGAGCCTTACGTCCATTTAACTAATTGATGTACACGTCATTACCTTTCCAACCACGTATGACACATTGGTGTCGAGTAGGTAGACCAGCTCCCATACATTTTTGCCCATTCTTCATGGGAATTTTGCACTTTTTACATTATATTTTTTTTTTCTCTGGAACTATAACAGTTATTCTAAATTTATTTTTTGGGAATTCTGATTAATTTATCGGCCCTTTAAAAAACTGCATTTAAAAATTTATTAAAAAAATTTAAATTATAATTTATTTCGATTTCTTTATTTAATAAATACATTAATTTTGGATATTTTTCTCTTATTTTTCTCTCTCGATCTTCAGCAGTTTTTGTTATTTTTTTTTAATGAATATCATAAATTAATAAGTTTTTTTAAAAATTGCATTAAACAAAGTAATGAAAACAAATTATAAATAATTTATTTCGATTTTTCAAAATAATAAAAAATTTTATTTTTTTATGTATTTAATTTTTTTTTTTTTTCTTAAAAAATAAAGTTTTTTAAATGATTTGTTTTGACCAATATCTTGTTTAAAAACCACATTCAAAAATTACAATACAAAATTAAAAAATCTTTAATATTTTGAAAAATCGAAATAAATTATTTATAATTTGTTTTCATTTCCTTTTTTAATTCAATTTTTAAAAAAAACTTATTATTTTATGATAATCCTTAAAAAAAAAAAACATCAAAAACTGCTGAAGATCCTTGAGGGCCCTTGAGGGCCCGTATTCCTTTAATTTAGAATAGAGAAATAAGAAGTGTAATTTTAAGACTCGAGACATGATGCCAATTTATAACGGCTATAATAGTTTTTTTCGGCATTAAAGCTACACGTTTAACAATGCACTTCATGCAGCTTTACATAAACATAACTCTGAGTCACAACACATAACGAATAAATTGAAAATAAAACACAATTTATCCCTCAACGTAAACATGTACATGTTACATACACTCCAATTCACTCGTTTAAATACAGCTTTTTTTTCAAAAAAATTTTAACGATTTCTCCATAACCTTTTATAATTATGACAAATCTAATTATAGAATTTGATAAGTGTAATATGGTAATTAAGATCCAGGAAGAATTTTGAATCCTTCTAAAAATTTTTTTTTAATCATCTGAAAACTAAAAAAGATCCACCGATATCAGGCTGGTAAAGATCTCATACGTGAACTCTTAAAGTTGATTTAAACTGACACGATTAGTTTGACATATTTTAAGTGTCTGGCTCACGTTAGGTCCCACTGTAGATGTCTGGAAAGTGTCAAATAAATTAAATGACACCATCCCCTAACACATCAAAAATTCAGCTTTGATAAAATAACGCAATGTCAACATTTGTATGCAACTTTAACACTCGCTACCTCTTAATTGCACCAGGATTGAAGATTCTTAGTATCCATTTGTTCTTAGCTACCATAGTATCTGTTCGCAGACTAAATCTTAGCTATTAGCTTTAATAAAATTGATGTATGTCTGGTGGCCCTGGGCTCTTATTCTATTATATATTATATGGAATCAGTTTTTTAAAAAGTTGTCCCGGGACTGGATATGACAATTTAAAATTTTCAAAAACAGTGTTTCTTCATGTAAAAAAAAGTAAAAAGTGACAAATCTTCATATTGTGGTTGATTCATATTATTAAATGGACCTATACAAGTCACTAAAATAAGCAGCCACAAGATGATTCTGTCTTTATTATTAAAGTGGCGGTTATCACCTTATCCGCTAGATACGCAAGTTTAAAAAAAAAATAATAATAATAGTTATGCCCGACAACAGTTTGAGGAAATAGTATTTTAGGAATAAAGTACAACTTATAAATCATTCGCGTACTGTTATACTAAAAGGAAAACTAAGAATTTTCTAACCGCCGCGCGCCGGCCGGTCGGCAGTGGTAAAATTCGGAAATGATTTGTTTTCATAATTATTCTGGAATTTGTTAATTGATTTCTTGGACAGGAGCACTTTTAATATAGGTATTGACGAGAATAGTAATGTAACAACTTATAACAGTTAACACATTTTGGCATCAAAAGAATGCAACATTCAAAGCACATGTCTTCTCATCTAGCATCCTTACTGGTGCTACCAAAAATTCCAAAATAAAAATATACCGTCCGCCACGCTTGTATCAAATTTTTTTCGAAACTTTGTATTTTTGAGCATTGCCTTTTGAAATTCAGGTTTTTAGAAAAATAGTTTTCCAAGTCTTGTCCTTACAAACTGTGTTTTACAAAACTTTTGCGGATTGCCAGCTGCCGAGTAGAAATATAGGATAGGTATGTTTTATAATCAATACCGATTTTTTCTGTACCTCACCAATGTTGTATACATGAAAAAAACGTTGCTGTTAAGAATAAATAAACTGTCATAGTCAGTCCCGGGGATAACTTTTAAAGAAAATAATTTCATTTGATATCTACAGTCAATATCCTTTCAAGCCACATAATATGTTTTTCTCTTATCGACTCTGGGTTTTTTTGGGCACTCTCCTTTACCAGATAATCGTTTTGTTTGGTACCTACTTGGTTTTTTCACATACGCTTATATTCTACTTCTTCCTCAGCATTAACTGTCAGAAAATTTCTTACATTACTTGAAGCTTTGTTTCAGCGAAAGGGCCTTAAAAATCTGAAGAAAATGATTATTACCTAGGTTCCCAAAATCACGTGAAATGAAATCGAAATTGAAAATCGAGTGAATTTATTTTCCATTTTCCAAATTTCGATCGATTTCATAATTTCCAAAGCTTTTGGAAATCACTTCAAGTGAAATAAAAACCTCACATCTGTCATGTAGGACAATCTAATTTGTTGTTGATTGATATTCGTTCTTCAATTTCCATTATTTGTTTTTCTTCTGTTTTCATTTGCTGCAGTCTTGGAAATCTCACCAATCGTTGCAAATTGTGTTGAAAGTTTACCTTGCGTTGTACCTACATATATTTTCCATTGGAAAATGTATTCATACTTTCGATACAAAAATGAGGGAAATTCCTTACCGCGTTTTTATCCCAAGCCGTTCGAAATTGAAGGCCATCTTTTTCCGCGGTTTTTGGAATTGCCCAAATTATGATAGGAATAGGAAAAGTAAAAACAAATATCTCATCTTCTGCATATAGATCCAAGGATGGATGGATATGTAGTGAGCAAACAAAATCCACAAACGAAAAATAAAAAGTAAAATAATTTTTTTTTCTTATATTTTCACCATGTAAAATACAAATTTTTCATCATTTCTTAAAAAAAAATCTTTAATGAGTCTTAGCGGCCAATCGCTTGTCACGCTCCTCAGAAATGCTCAATTTAACACCCTTGCCCTTTGGCAATGAAATGTATGGCTTGTTGCCCTTGCCGATGATGAAAACGTTTGTTAATCTGGTGGCAAACACATGACCCTGTGTGTCCTTAACGTGCACAATATCGAAAGAACCTGGATGTCTTTCGCGGTTGACGACTGCGCCAACACGTCCCAAATTTCTACCTCCAGTAATCATGCACAAGTTTCCTAGAATAAGAATAAAAAAATTATTAGAAACAGATTTTTAATAATCTTTCTAGAGTAATAATAATCAAACTGAATACTTAAGAGCAAAGATAAGGGTAATCTGTAATGAACGTAAAATGTTACTGATTCTACCACAAAATTCAAGGCATTCAGAGACCGTCGAAACAAAAATTATTCTAGGCTTCCTTTTGAACCACAAAATGAGGGTTTTCAGTGCACATGGTCTTCGACGAGCCTTTATTTAAAACTTTAGTTGTCGAAATGTGAGCTTCCCACAATAATGGTTCTACCTTCAATCTCAAACTGCAACTCTCACTCACCTGAATCGAATTTAATGTAGTCAGTCACTTTGCCGGTGGAGATATCGACCTGGACAGTGTCGTTGGCCTTGATCAATGGATCGGGGTAGCGGATGGTCCTGCCGTCGTGTGTAACCAAGAATGGAACTCCCTTGGAACCGAGCTGGGTTTTGCGAACCTTGCACAGCTTGTACTGCAATAGTAAGAAAAACATTCAGTGAAAAGCGCGATAAAAATAAGTTGAACGATGTTTGCAGCTTGTGTTGGGTAATGTAATTGAACGTAAGTGTTACTGGTGTTGCCACAAAAATCTAGACAACCAGTGACCGTCGAAACAAAAATTAGTATGGGCTTATGATTTGATCCATCAATTACTTCGGTTTCATTAAATGGTCTTCGATCAAGCCACAGGTTTTCCTTGTATTTCTACAAAGACTACAGCAAAAATCAGTTGAATGCTTGGCTTGGGTAAATGTAATTGAACGTTAGTGTTACTGGTGTTGCCACAAAAATCAAGACAACCAGTGACCGTCGAAACAAAAATTGTTATGGGCTTATGATTTGAACCATCAATTACTTCGGTCTCATTAAATGGTCTTCGATCAAGCCCTAGGTTTTTTGTCTTTATGCTAAAACTACAGTTGAAAGCTTGGGTTTGATAATGTAATTGAACGTAAATGTTACTGGTGTTGCCACAAAAATCAAGACAACCAGTGACCGTCGAAACAAAACTTATTATGGGCATATGATTTGAACCATTGAATTACTTCGGTCTCATCAAATGGTCTTCGATCAAGCCCCAAATTTTCTTCGTCTTTGTACAGCCAAGACTTTCAGACTCACCTTAGCTTCCTCGGCAGAGATGCGGTGGATGGTGAAACGTCCCTTGACATCATAGACCAAACGGAAGTATTCACCAGTCTTCTCAATTGTGATGACATCTGAACAAACCAAAGAATCCTTACTTAATTAAATATTCATAGGGCAAAAAACAAGAAAACAGAAACTTACCCATGAATCCAGCTGGGAAAGTGGGGTCGGTGCGTACTTTGCCGTCAACCTTAATCAAACGCTGCATAACGATTTTGGTTACTTCAGAGCCAGTAAGGGCGTACTTAAGACGATTTCTCAAGAAGATCATCAAGGGCAGGGACTCCCTCAGTTTGTGTGGGCCAGTGGATGGACGAGGAGCAAAAACTCCTCCCAATTTGTCCAACATCCATGCCTTTGGTGCTGCTAAACGCTTCAAATGTTTTTTGGGTCCTCGCGCCTATTTTAAATGCAAAAATTTCATAATATTAGCTAAATGAAGTCACTTTGCTGCACTTAATTTCATATAACAAATTCGTTTTCATTCTTCCTCCAAATTCCCGGCACACAAAACTACAATCTCTTTTTTTGTAATGGAAGTAACACATTTTTAAGGAAATATTATAATTAAATGAATTGTTATAGTGTTGGCTTTTATTTGGTTTGGACTTTATTTTATTAAACTAACAATAATAACACGATGAAAACGAATTTTTACACAAATTTTAAAAACCACTCACCATCTTGCAAGAGAATTAAAAAAGGAAAGGAAGATGGCCGGATGTTGTAGTGTAGAAAGAAATTTGACAGTTCACAATGTTCAGTTCAGTGGGTACATTTTCGGAACACTATCTAATGTGACGAGCGCTATCTGGTGTTGAGGATGTAAAACATTAAGGGAACTTCCTTTAAGGTGGCAACAAAATAGACTTATGTAGGGCCCGCATTAAAAACAATTTCCGTTTCGTGAGTAGAAAGTTTTATTGATATGGATCAACAAAAAAATCAAAAAAAATGGATTAGTTTAGAAAAAAAAGATCATTTTTTCTAAACAAATCAAATCTTTCATTATAGAAAGATTTACACCGGCTTGCACACACGAATGTTTTTGCGAGTTCCTTACAACAAAAAAAAGATTTGATCTCCAATAGTTGAAAAGAAATGGACATGAGTAAAGTCTGATCCACATCTGTGTCGTGTGTTGTGTTGTGTTGTGGAGTCGTGTGTCGTCATTCCATATATTTTATGCGCCACACTGCAACACAACACACGAGACAAATATGGTTCTACGCATATGAAATACATTGTAGCGAAAGCGACACACGACTCCACAACACAACACACGATACAGATGTGGATCATGGTGGATTTACATGTATCTGCATTTGGTTTCTGCACAAAAAAAGGGATGCCAAATACAAAATGTATATTTGTTAGATAGAGAGAAAAGATCAAAATGCAGAAGAACTTCGTTTCTGCATTATAGGAAAGTGCCATAATGCAGAAATGAAGACGAACATGTTCATCTTCCTTATGGTTCTCTTTCAATCGCTCGGATTTTTTGTATACATCTGTCCTGCTCTACTTTTCTGCATTATGGCAGACGAAGATACATGTAAATCCAGCATCAGGCTTAAGGGCCCTAAACACGATCAATTTTTATTGACAATAAATATTGAAGATTTTATCTGTAAAAAAAAAATTGATGAAAAATTCCAACCACACGTATCAATGAATATTGACAATAGGGGTATTCATGCAAACGCAGAAAACCCATAGAAAGCTTAAAATCGATAGAATCTTCTATCGGTAGAAATGAACTGTCAAAATTTGTATGGGAAAAATGTTTGCAAAATATAGAATTTTATCTCAAAAATTTGAAGCAGAAAGCGTAGAAAAAACCCTTAGAAACTTTCTGACGTTTAATTTGACATTTGACTTAACTTAGCTGTTTGTTTCTATCGTTTACGCAAACATTTCTAATGGGGTGTTCATGTAACCTTTTGCGTAAAATTATATTTTTCTACAAAGCGAAAAATTATCTCGTTACATGAATACCCTTAATAATTCAATAAATTCTCTTTTAAATTCGCGAGAATTAAGTCGTAAATCAAAAATCTTTTTTATTTGGTTTTGTTTATCTCAAATTGCACAACACAACTTAAACATCGACAAATAACTTTACGCTGCTAAAAAACAATCCTGACACTGACACTAACATTGATGAAAACCTAATCGATTTTGTTTCTCATCAATGTGGTCAATGTTCATTGACAATGACATTGAAGAGCATACAAATGATCAATACCCAGCGAAAAATGACATTTTCAGCGAATATTGACAATAAACACTGATCGTCTGTAGGCCCCTTTAAACATCATTGCATTGCATTTAAGACCCCTTTCACACAGGGAAACCAGTTGCTGGAGATTTTTTTGACGTTTTCCTTTAATTTTCTTGTACCTTTCACACAAGTAAACAAAAATTGCCGGAGATTTTCGTTTGTTTCCATATAAAGTCTATCGGCTGAACGTACATTACGGACAGCGTGAGAAGGAATGAGATAAAAATGTCCTCAGACGTTGACCAGGGAGATTTTTTTCATTCCCCTTGCTTCTTGACCTTCTCGCCAACAAACCCCCAGTTTCCAGCAACTCAGTTTCCGTGTGTAACAGCAGTCTAAAGCCTGAACTACATAGACCTACTTTTGTACAAAAGTACAAAAGTGAGAAATTAAAATGCTCGCTAAAGCCTCAACTACATAGGCCTACTTTTGTACAAAAGTACAAAAGTGAGAAATAAATATCTATTCTGAAGACACCTGCTTGCAAAAAACTATGGAGAATTGTGCATGGTGGTTTAATTTATATGGCAGAACAATTTTCGTATGTTTTTCTGCAAGCATGTTTCTTTAGCGAGCATTTTAATTTCTCACTTTTGTACAAAAGTAGGTCTATGTAGTTGAGGCTTCAAGCCTTAACTAAATAGACCTACTTTTTTTTACAAAAGTACAAAAGTGAGAAATTAAAATGCTCGTTAAAGAAACATGCTTGCAAGAAACCATACGAAAATTGTTCTGACACATAAATTAAACCACCATGCACAATTTTTCGTTGTTTTTTTGCAATCAGGTGTCTTAAGAAAAGATATTTATTTCTCACTTTTGTACAAAAGTAGGCCTATGTAGTTAAAGGCTTAACTACACAGGCTTTAGTATACTGCTTTTGTGTTTTTTAACCCGTGAACGTGCTGGTAAGTCCCGATCTACATTGCCCGATATTTCCACGAAGATTTTTCCAGAAATCGTGTGAAATGTACACACAGAACGATTTTTTCCGTGGGATTTTTCCTTGTCTTCTTCATTTTTTATTTCTGTGCTCTTCATTTTACATTGATATTCACTCACACCATCAACCCAATGGCACACTGACACCGAACACACACAAAAAACTGGAAAGAGGGCGAAAGAGAACATAAACAGACTGGAAAAATCGTTCGAGTTATGTGGTACAAACGGTTTGATCCCTACCCCTCACTTTTCACTTCCTTCACCTACGAACAAAAGATCGGCACTGGAAAAATCGTTCAATGTAGACCGGGACTAATATGCCGTTTTCACTGGGCCAAATGAGGTAATTTCATTACAATTTCCAAATGAGATCCGAAATTACCCTTTTACCCATACAAAATCAAATTTCCAAATGAGGTTATTTCAACCTCATTTGCACGAAATTAAGCCTTAACTACATAGAACTACTTTTGTACAAAAGTGAGAAATTGAAATGATCGCTAAAGTAACATACTTGCAAAAAAAACATACGAAAATTGTTTTAACACATAAATTAAACCACCATGCACAATTTTCCCTTGGTTTTTTGCAAGCAAGTGTCTTCAGAAAAGATATTTATTTCTCACTTTTTAGCGAATTTGATTATCACTAAGGGTATTCATGCACGTCGTAAAATCGTAAAGTTTCCGACACACGTTTCATGAACGCCCCTTTATCTAATTGTATTATGATGCGGTGAACAAATTCGGCAGATGTTAATTTATTTAGCGTTTGAAAAAAATAATTAAAAATGCTGTGTTACTGAAATATTTGTTGTTGTCAAATTTTGATACATAAAATGTCATAATACTTTTATAAAAAGTTTTCCATGTTTACTATACTTTCATTTACGACGTTTACGACAAAAATTCGTGTGGGAAAGTTTACGATTTATCGTAAAAGAATTTTCATACAAATTGTGACAGTTCGTTTACGACGTCGTAAACTTTCCGACGTCGTAAACTTTTCGACGCTTACGACGTTTACGATGGTTCTCCGACGTTGCATGAATACCCTTACTGTATTACAAATAGCAAACTTTCGCTAATTTGTTCGCTTAAGAGTCAAAACTCAAAACTTATCGAACTAAAATTCTATGTGAAAACAGTATCGAACTAAAAGTTAAAGACCTTTTAATTATTTGTTATTGTTTATTTTAGGCAAAAATTTAGAAATAAATAAATTGATATGTATTTTAAAACAAATGGCAGTCGATTTCCAAATTTTTAGGTCTTCCGCGTCGAATAATTGGCCGATTTGTAAGGAAAGTTCAGGATCTCAAAGGTCTCACTGTAAAAATACTGAGCAAAAAAAATGTTAGCTCGCCTGCTCACGACCGTCTGTTCGAAGATAAATTTGAGATCTCATTTTCCTTAACTTGTAAAAAGCCATTTGATTTTAGAAAGGGACATGGAATCACTCACTTATTTTGTTAGAATAATGAACATGAATGTGGAAATGTTATTTTTCCAATTAAAAAAAACACAAAAAAAAACTGGAAGGATTGCTTTTTTCCACTTTAGCTTTTGAGAATAAGCCAAAGCGAAGAAGATCGGAATGTCGCTTTCAATACGGTCCGACGCGCTTTTCAGAATAGGCCCCCAAGTCAAATATAAACTCTCTAAAAAAAACTCTTTGGATCAAGTTTTTTTTTAATGGACTCATTTGATACTTGGAAACCATGACATATTTTATATTTTTAGCTAATTTCATCCGTGTCAAAACTTATCCATAGATGTTATGGTAATAATGACGCACTAACAACTCGCCCTCAAAAAAACACCCTTTCACCACAAATATTTTTGGGGGATCTTTTGACTCTTGGAAAACATGCCAAATAGAACATTTATACCAAATTTCATTAATATCCCATTATCTTAAAATGGTTTTGGTTTTAATATTTTACTTGTTGTACTTGAACAAAAGTTATCATTAAATAAAAAGGACTTACTTTCCACAGGATACATGTATCTTTTCAGTTATGGTCTCTTAAGAATCAGCGTTTTAAAGCGCCCTAAAAACATGGGTCATATGATAAGTTTGTATATTATAAATTTTCAGCTTGATAAACTCCCAACTCCCATCCCTCTCCAGCTCTTTAAATGCGTCTATACAAAAAGCCAATGTTGGGATTTTGGGGGACTTTACATATGTTGTTGAGGATAAAATTCTGCGTCGATACCAGCAATAAAATTTCATGAATTAATTTGTTCCCGGTCAGATCCTATCTCTCTAAGATTATATGCTTATTCACGTGAATTTCAAACCTCGATATTTCGATATTTGTTTTGCATTGAGGGGCAAATGATCATACAGTTGAATAACACTAGAAAAACAAAACAAAAAAATAATTTTCAAAAAGCGAAGAGCAAATTACTTTTCTTGATTTATTTTTATTTAATTCAAATTAAACTCTTTGCTATAATATTTTTTACACAATTTTATTGAAATATTTTCATTTCAAGTGTGTACTTACATATTATGTATGTTAATGTTTATATTATTTGTTGTTTAATATTTATGAATAGTCCTTAGTATCTTAAATGTCCTCTTCTTTATGCAATAGATAATTTATAATAATTTATAAAATTGTAAAGTGCTACTATATCGAAACAAAACATGGGTGTAATTATATAAAAAAAAAACACATCAACATACGCGAAAGTCTACTACATCAAACCTAAAGTAAACTATTAATGTTTCTTTTTCTTTTTTAATTGCTTTCATATTTATTGGAGAAATTCGGGAAGGAGGGTTGTTATACAAATCGAGCCTCAAGAGAAAGCCAGGAAATGATGTTTCAAACAGGAAAGGAATGAAAATCTAAAACAAAAACTAAAGCGCAATGCAGAACTCGAACGATTCAAAATATCTTTACGGCAGAATTATTTTCTGATGGAAATTAAGACTCAAATCTGTAACTGTCTCTACAACTGTGTTGTCTAGTCTAATTTCTTCATCGATTTAAGAGCCCTTTCGCGAAGTTGTTTTTCCAGATCCTCATTGACAACAGCTGGGCCATCATCGTCACTGCTGGAACTGCTATCAGCCTTTTTGCTCTTCCTCTTGTGTTTCTTATGTTTCTTGCTCTTTTTGCTGTGTTTCTTGTGTTTCTTATGTTTTTTCTTCTTGGATTCGGCTTCTGAATACGAAGAACTGTCACTGTCTGAATCACGTCGAGACTTCTTACTCTTCTTTCGTTTCTTTTTGGGTTGATCCGAGTCAGAAGAATCATCGTTACCGGTCGTTGTTAGGGGCTTTATTGGTGGTTTTTTTGTTATAGATAAAGTTCGTTTGCGCACAATTGTCCGGTCGGTTGATTTATTTGCAGGACGAGCATCGTCATCGGATTCGGAATCAGATTTTTTTGGTTTCTCCTTTTTATCTGGAAGACGCAAACGTTTAGTATTGTCTACTTGTTCCCTGTTCTCAGTGGAGATTTTACGCTTTTGAGGTTCTACGGGTTTTTCTGATTTGCGTTCGACGACTTCAATGTCTTTCCGTGATTTGACTGCCGGCGGAGGTACCTTGGGCTGCTTTTCATTTTCACTTTTTTCATCAGATGAAGATGACCTTCCGCGACGTGGCTTTTGCAATTTACGTTCTTCTTGCTCTTGTTCACTGTCGTCACTGTCAGAACTATCTGAAGAGCTGGAGTCACTGTTGGGTTTGATCTTTTTCGGGACAATCTTTGCAGCAGGTGCAGCAGCAGCAGCTACAGGAGGTTGTTTCTGTACAACCACCACTTGCTTTTCTTTGCCCTTCTCGCGTTCGTGGGCTTTCAGGAATGGAGACGGGGTCCTTGACAAACTTGTACTATATTTATCTCGTGGAACAGGTTTTCGAGGAGTTGGAATCAGTACAGTTTTAATTTGTTCGACAACAGCAGGAGCAATTTTGCGCTCTTCTTCGACTTTTTCCTTAGCCCGGAAAATGATTTCTTTTTTCTCTTTCAACTGATCTAAGTGCTTTGGGGGGAAGTCAGTTACACGATCCATACTGCGTTCTTTTCGAATTGGACTAGGTTTTCGGTCGAATACAGATTTTATTTTTTTTTCAGGACTACTTTTCCGCTCTGAACTGCTGCTGGATTTTCTTGATATCTTTATCTCTTGTCGAACAGGTTTCCTTACTGGACTATCCAGTTTTTCGATGCTCCTTTGTCTAATAGGTCCCTCACGAATATCTTCAGTATCCCAATTTGGACTTTCTGATCGATCGAGCCGCGGCTTAAGTGGTGGCCCTGCAGGTTCCCATCTTTCCTCATTTCGTATAGGCAATGGTTTAGATATTTGCCGAGGTATAGAACGGCGGAAACTGCCAAGTCTTACCGGTGATATTGGGCGCCTTTCGCGTGATGGTAAACGCGGCAAAGGTGATGGACGTCGATCACGCGATCCTGGCCGACCATCACGTAACGAACGTGGTGGAGATATACGTCTGTCACGCGACAAACGCCCTGGGGGTGGTGAAGGACGGCGTGGAGACATTCGCAATGGCGAAATTCGCCTACGATCTCTGGATGCATTAATGGGCGAAATTCGGCGATCTCTTGACGCTCTCATTATTGGTGACCGTCGTTCACGTGATCTTCTCTGCATTGGCAAAGGTGAAGGACGACGTGGAGGTGGTGAAATTTTTCTACTTTGGAACGGTGAAGATCTTCTGTCACGTATGGGTGAGAACTTACGATCGCGTGATTGTCGTCTTATCGGGGACCTGCGATCGAATGGAGACCTTCGTGGAGATCGACGCGGAGACATATTGCGGCGCATACGGTCACGACTCATACTACGACGACGGTTTCCGCCTCCTCCACGACCACGACCACCCATTCCTCCGCCACGACCGCGCATATTTGGTGATCGGCGTCGGTTGTTATTATTATTATTGAATCTGGAAACAAAGAAACTTAGTTTTACATAAGAAAATTCAATATGATTTTAAAACGGTTTATCACATAGTTAGGTATACACGAACTTCATTACCTTCTTGGAGACCTTGAACGCCTCATTGGTGATCTGGAACGGTTTCTGGATCTAGATCTTATGCGTGAACGAGATCGTCTGCGCGAACGTGATCGTTGACGCATCGGTGATCGTGACCGATTCCGTCCACCACCAGCTCCTCCTCCTCGAAGCGGACTACGACCGCGTGGGGATCTACGTCCTTGATCAAATCGTCGCATTTCCTGCCGTCTTGGTGGACCTTTGTCCAATGAGCTGCTCGAGGACGACTCACGATTATTTCTGTATTGTCGTTTCTTTTGCACACTGTTTTGATTTTTGCGAATTTCAAAGTCATCTTTTCCGTTAGCTGGTGATAATGATAAACTTGTTTCGGAACGTGAACGTCGGGGTTTCTTCCGGCCAACCGATGAAGAAGATGATGAGGACGAGGAACTTGATGAACGAGATTTTCCCTTTTTAGCTATAGACCTAGGAAGAGGAAATTGATTAAACTATATATTTAATTAATTTTTCATTTAAATTACCTTGATCTGGACCGTCTTTTGATTAAGTCCGGTTTTCGACTTCTAGATTTTGCCGATGAATGTGAACCGGAGCTTCTCGAGCGGCTCTTGTCGCTTCGTTTAGGCGCACTTGCTAAATCTAAAAGTTTAGCTTGTACTTTGGTCAATTTTTTTGATCCATCCGCATCGTGCCCATTGACTGAGACATCAGCTGCCTTTGGAGAAGGTGAAACTTCCTTTCTTTTAACCGGGGATTTAGATCTAGACTTTCTTTCTGATGCCCGATAGTCAGTTCGGGAGCTTGGTCTTTTAGGTCTTGACAGTGAACGAGAACGCCTTCTGATGGGCGACTTACCGCGTGGTGGTGCCTTGCGATCTCTGGAGCGGCTGCGGCGTCTTCTTTCTGGTGATCGATGACGAGATCTTGAACGCCTTCTATCCCTCGATGAGTCCCAACGCCTTGCAGATCTTTCTCTGGATGATTTTTTTGGCGATCTATTCCTTGATTTCGGACGAGGAGACCTTGCTCGATCTCTTGTCGGTGACTTAGAGCGATCTTTAACTAATGCTGCAGCCGCGGAAGACGAAGACGCCTTCCCGCCACTAGTATCTCCAGGAGTATCTTTAGAATTACTACCTAAATTATTTGCTGCAGGCGATTTAGATTTAGCTTTCAAGTGTGACCTAACCTGTTCAATTGTAATATGATTATGCGGCAAAATTGAAGCTAAATCATTAGAACGTTCACGTCTTCGACTCTCATTAAAATCTCTATCCCTTTCTACCGAACGATCACGCTTCGATGATGAATTGGCATGTGACTCCTCCTCACGTTTAAGTATCTCTTCTTTTTTTTGATTTATAAACTCAGCTGGTATTCCGCTCTCACTTTCTTGGGCCGATAGCAGCAATGCCCAGAGTTCTTCCATAAATTGCCTAGCATTGCGTCCGTTAAGAAATCCAGTCATGTTGATTTGCATTTTTTTCGGACATGGAAATTTTTCCTCTTCCAATTGATTGTAAACAAACTCTACAACAACATCGTCTTCGATGTGAAGAATATCGGTGATTTTTTTGCTTATCCATGGTCGAAGGACGTCCAATTTTACTTTGGACATATCCACCCGTTTGCTTAGACAATCTCCAAACTTCATTTGCTTCATCAGTTTCTTTTCCTTATCGCTGAAACGCGTGTCCTGCTGCTGATTAGTACCCTAAAATACAGATAGGTAGAATTTATCAATAAACACCAAAAGAAAGAAGCATTATACACAAAATCAGCAATTAAAATATAATACAAGAAAATAAATAATATTTTTAAATAGCATGCTTTTAAAATGTTACCCATTGTTGAACATTAAATTTTATACCATATTACCTAAGTCCAGGTACTTTTGAATTTGGCAGTATTTTAAATACGTCCATTTGAAGGAAAATGTCCATTATGTTTTTGTTGGAAAGTCAATTGTGTTGTATCCTGTAAATTGTCTTAATCCTGTCAATTTTGTTGTATGTCCATTTTATTATGCGATTCCTTAAACTTGTTGCTCATGAAAAGTTGTCACTGGGGTGATGTTGCAAAAAAAGTTTATAATAGAGATGATCAGCTGAAGTCCGATGAGAGGTGATGATTATGTTCTTCTCAATAGACTTGTTGATTTCATGTGTTGCATTGTTGATATCCACATAGTATCCTTTACGAATGGCTTTTGGCTATCAATTTCAAGAAAACAAATATATTACCTCTTTTCTTTTATTTTGAGCTTCTGACGAGCGACTTTTAAGAAATCACGAAATAGAAAAACCCTACAGAAACCTTAGTGGGCAAAATATATTATAAATTCTAAGAATCCCAGAATTAAATACGAAGATAGTGTTTTTGTGTTTTTCAGTCTTTAGTCAAGCAAATATAGGTTTGTGTTATGCTTTTTTAAGTAACAGAATTTAAATTTTAATTGGAATATCAGGATTGACTATAGAACAGAAAAGAAACCTAAATGTTGACTTGAATGATTGAAGTGCTACAATGATAAAATACGAAGTTGTTGGCATTATAAAAAATGAATGAATTCAGATCAGCTTTAAAATGTTAAAAAAATATAATTTTAACGAATATGAAGATATTTAGAAAAAAATTACTTCTGTTTTAGTGGAGTTATTGAATATAAGTCAATAAAAAGCTCCAAGTTACCCTCAGCTCCATGAGTTTTGCCTAAGTATGCTAAAAGATAGGCTCATCAGTTAGATGCTGTCAGACATACCTTTCCAAGACCTGTGTCGGTAAACATCGTACAAAATTTGCGTCTTGTGTAAGTGTACGGACTGGTTTTTTCACAGCTGCTAATTAACTTTAATCTATGATTTTTGCAACTGGTAAACCCTCGAATGTATTATGTTGATATTTTTTGTATCAAAGAATCCAAAGTTTGAGTTTTTAATCAAGAAAATCGCTAAAACAGACAGCCTATCTGTTATCATAGTTCGGCGAAATGCATGGAGTTGAGGTCACTTTAACTTTTAAGTAAAATATAATTTTCCTAAGACAATTTATTGGATGGAGTTCAGAACGCATTTGAATCTGGGGAATCTTACTGTCATTTTATACGATTTTTTTGTATGGCAGAATTTAATGTGGGAGGAATTTAAGATCGCCGATAAAATTTCGGGTGTTTATCGAAAATCGTATAACTTCGTTGTTTTGTATGTATATTCTGAATTTACTAACATCTTACACCCCTACGGATGTATGTATTAAGCAAGACATTCTTTTGCAAAAGTGTGAATTTTTAAGAAGAATCGATGGAAAGACCATTGGTATAATTATTACTGTGCATGTTGGATGAGCCGAGTAGTATGGGTTTTTAGAACTGCAAAGATCATGTTGGTCAACCAAGCATAATTGGCACATGTGATTTTAAAGTACTTATAAAGCAAAATGATCTGAGATGACATAATCTAATCTAAAATGATCTGAGATGACAGAAACGCAACACAAAACTCCATGGTGGTCGCATTTGCGGCAGCTACCGAACATGAATTACACGCCTTACAACTAAGTTGAAAGAACAATCACCTATATTACGAAATTTGTTTTACTTAAATGACAATTCTTGTTCTTTTCGCCATGCCTTTTGATAATGATTTAAATACCAGCATCGTCTCTAGTCGTATATTCTTAAAAGCTTAGCACCAAACAAAATTACAGTTTACCATAGGAAAACCAAAATGCCAACACAAATGCTATTATGATCTGTTTCAAAATTGATTGAAATGGTTACTTTTAAAGGCTAGTACAGATTTTGAAAATGTATAATCAAATTCAATTTGACCAGCAAATGATATCGCCAATCATTTTTTTTTGCAATCGCTTTTGACATTATTGATTAAGACAAGATTATCTATTGTTTTAATTGCACCTTAGATTTGCCAAATTTGAAGATTTGTCCATCAACAGATATAATTAACGAGACAAATTTTTTGCGTGTTTAATTTTCTGATGATTCCAAACTTTAAATAATTTTGGTGATTTATCGAAAATTATATTTTATCACAATTTGAAAATCATAAATCGCCTTATTCTATTTAAAATACATCTTCATCCAAAAGTAACAATTTTTTTTCTACTATTACACTTTCGCTTTTATTATATCCTCACTTTTCCTGTAAAAAAAGAACACTCTCTTACCTATATATTTTTGTTGCATCTTTTAACTACTCCCTTATCTTATGGTCAATGAAATATTTCGGTAATGAGTGGGCGATTCGTTTAACAACCTAAGAAACCTAATCATTTAACAAACCTAAATATTTAATAAACCTACACATTTAGACATTCTAGTTATTTATTTGTTTTGTATTTGTAGGCATATTACAAGTTTGATCTGTTCAAGACCAAGGATAGCAATACATTTGCTTTGAGATTTGTTGATATTTAAATGAAAAAAATAAAGAGTAGGTACACTTAAATATTTTTACTACACATGAACTGTTATAAAACCGATTTCGATGTCAAGAATTTTTGCTTTTGCAAGTAACAGTCGACAAAGAAGCACGATGCGGGTGGAAACAAAAAGGAAACCCTTGAATTGCCGTTTGTTTATAGAATTTTCACAAGCAAAACTCTACAAATAATTTTATGCTGGTTTAAATATAACTAATCTGATTTTGTATAATTATATACAATTGAAAATAACACTTATACTAACAGAGATTCTAAAGAGAAACAACATACTAAGAAATGGGTTCTTGAGAACTCATCTGTGATTAGTGCAGCATTTTTCGTTGAAACATAGAACTCGTCCTTTTTATTGTAAATTTGTTTTTTGCTTTATTAAGCTATTTTAAACATTTTGTAACATTAATTATTCATATATACAAGAAAAAATAACTAAAAAAAATGTTAAACAAAAAAATACAAATGACATTTTTAATTCCTTTATCAATATTTAAATATACATCTATTTATCTGTGAAAAGTTTTTTTCTTTTTCTTTCTTTATTTTCAAATAAAAATTTCTTTGGTTTGTTTGTTTAGTAAAATCATTCGAGTAAATAATAACAATCAGAAAATTTTTCTTGTGTTTTACAAAAGATCAATTTTCTTTTAAGCACTATAGAATAATTTCCGACAAATGTCACAATATTTTGTTTATACTTCAATAGAAAACTGCCATTTTAACAAACCGAAATTATAAATTTAACATTCTCTTTCACTTTGAGTGTTATGGAAATTTATACATTTCACAGAAGCTTTTATACATATGTATATACATTTTTATTTATAAAAACAACATTCAACTTATATTTGTAAGCACATTTTTGTGTGTATTCGGAAAGCAGTTAAAACTACAATCTTTATATTTCTATTTTAAGTCTTACACGTCATCATAACATAAAATAATTTAAAAAATTGTAATGAATTTTTAGGTATATTTTTGCTGTTTAATACGTTTTTTCTTGCTGTTGTATATTTAATGTTTTTTTTTTTTAAGATCAAACTTGAACAGAGGAAAATTTGAATTTACAAGTTCATCACTCTAAAAATAATCATTCAAATATTATTAAAAATATAAATGGAGGAAGACAATTTTCGATAGTTTTAACTTGGTAAAACCATATCATTTGTAAAACATGTTTTATTTTTAACTTATGTTGTCTAACTGTATACAAATTGAAAAAATAAATTAATTGAATTAGCAAAATGAGCAGTAATTCATTCCACATTGAGTACCAAGATACCAATGGTTTTTACAATATTTTTCTTAAGAGACAAATTATATAAGTTTATGATTTTGATAGCCCATTGATTCTTAATTTTCTTTGGTTTCAGTTTAAAATACGTTATGCATATAAAATTAATTATAATCCTAAAACTGGCTACTGACTGTAATCCCCAAGTAATCTTTAGTATCGGGAAAAATAAATGTTTAGAAAAAAAATATGTATGTCGAAATTAAAAAATTTCAATTATTTACGAGTGTTTAGAATTTGCTTGAAAAAAAGTAAAGGAACAGGAGTTAACTTTAACAAGAAACACGAAGTGGCTTTTACAATTTGTTGCTGAGGCAATTTCACAGAAAGTTAAAAAAAAAAAATTGGAACCTCATGAAATCTGCCAAAAATATTTCATTTACAACGAGAATGAAGATGCAACATTGATCATACAAATATCTGTGGTGAGTGCTTTTTTCGGGGGAAGGAGAAGTCTGATTGCGAATATTGAAATATCTAGGCATAAATCAGCTTGTTATAAGTTTTTTTATTTTTTAATTACTGAGCGAAATCTAAAGTGTTACTTAATAATAATGTAAGGACTAAAAGTACAGTAATCGCTCACATTATAACAACAAATTTTGCAAAACCAAAGTGTAAATTCATATACGTCAAATAATATTCGCACATTTTTTTTTTTTTTGCGATGCTGGTGCAAAACGCAGTTGATGTCTTTGCAATGCATCAGTAAAAAAGTATCAAGAATTATACTATTGATTTTGATTTGTTTGAAGTTTACGCATCATGTGATGCAAGTTTGCAATAGGGAATACTTTACAAAAAAAGTGATGCTGATTTGATGCATTTATGAACGTTTGACGAAAGTGATCATCATTATTGCATCGATGCGTTTGTGAACTTACCCAAAAGCTTTTGCTCACCATATTTTTGCTGAAATTTTAACCTTCTAGCAAGTGTTATCGATTAGCCACGCCACCAATATCATGTACAGCATTTACAATACGTAAATTGACTTTTAGTAATTTAAAAGTTACCGAAGAAAAGTACTAATTTAAGTAAAATTTAAGAATTTAAAGACTTTGAGCCTTTCCTAGTCAAATTTAGTAACGACTTATACATTTAAGTAAGTAACGACTTATACATTTAACTAAAATGGAACATACATGGCATGCTTCATATTTTAGGGCCCATACTATGCAATATACATTATTTAGGTTACAGTTAAACATTTAAGTCATAGTATGGGTTATTATTTAGAACTCATACCATTATGTTCTATTTTACTTTAATATTTAAGTCGTCTCTAAACTTGATTATTGGTAAGTCTCAATGTTGTTCCTAGAAACGGGATATTGTTGATCAACGCGTTGAGTTGAGTTGCACAGGGTAAAACAATAATTAACTCATTAACAATGATATGAAATTTAAGTTCTTAGTTGTCAGTCACGGAATTCCTTTTGTTAAATTTAACTTTGATTTCTGCGATTGCACGAATACTTATGAGTTCCAAACAAAATAATTGTAAATGAAAGTATCACTGCGCGATCAATAGATGCTTTCATTCCAAGGAGTAGCGTCAACGCCGTCATCTATAATTGCTGTGATGGATCAGACGAGTGGACGACAATTGGAAAAGAATTTGGGTTACCTATTTTCGAAAGAAGGGAAACACTTACAAAGTAATATTATAACTTTTTTAATGTGGATCGTATTGCCTTATTTTTGGTTTTATTTCCAGAATTGAAAAAATACCTACGAATTGTATGCCATATCCTTAGATGACATGAAACCCAACCCAACAATAACATATGCGAATTATAAGAAACGTAATGGTGTAGTTTTTTTTCTATTTTCAAATAATAAGTTCGTCATTAAAAGTAAGGATTCGTTAGAATTTGACTGTACAGAAACCAGTCAAATATCGACATTTATTTCTAAAGAATATTTTTAACTAAATGTATAATAATCAATTAATAATATGTTTAAGCATTTTGCTTTAAAATCCTTGTATATACTTGGATAGGAATATTAAAATACACATTTTTCTTAAGATTCATGTCATCTGATGTACTATAAACTTGACTTCAAAGTTGAAAGGAAAAAGAATAATTTTGTACAATGAATTTAATTTTGATTAACCAATTTTTTTGTTTTATACATAATATTTTAACAAAAAGCTTTTATTTTATAATTTCAAAATTGAATAAGCTAATAAGCCGATATGTAAATAAAAGGTTTTTCATAGATATTTGTGAACACAATTCACCCGATATACGTAAATAGCAATTTCTGTTAAAGGTTTAAATTATTTAATTAAAAATAACTCAGTTGTCAATCTTTAATAAATGCATTTTTAAGATACATTTTAAAGATTTTCTTAATTATAACGATGTGTGAATGTATGTTTGTAGATACATACAATAAAACTGATTGCGTGATTTTGTTTTGATGATATTCCATTTTTTGCTCCTTGTTAAATTGTTGTTGTTTTATGATAAATGTGTTTATTTTTTTTGCTATGAATGATGCCGATGATGTTATCCTTGATGAATTGTTTAACTGAGGCGTTAATTTATTATCCTTTTGTTTTGATGGTATATGTTTTATTTCAGCGATTTGTTTAAATGTGAACAGTATTGTTTTAGTCGGGAACATTTCATTTTCAGTTGTGAAGATAAAGTATCCAAGATTATAGATGCTATGATTTTTGTGTATAAATTCAATACACAATGGGATTAGGAACCTATATCATTAAATATATGCAAATTTGTCTGAAATTTAAATTTTTAAGTGTAAATATTTTGGACTGTTTTGTTTGATACAGCCTAAAATACACTTCCTGAAAAATGAATGCAAATATTAATGGAAAATAAGTGGAATATAGTTTGGAAATGTTGCCTGAAACGTGTTACCAAGATTTTTTAAAATTTTAATTTCGTAATACCTTAGTAGGTACTTACCTTAAGTTATAAAAAACAAATATAACAGAGAAAACCTTTATTTTAACAAAATATTTGAACATTGATTTTTATTATGAAAAGATTACATATGTAAATGTATTTTCCTTTAGCTTAGAAAAGGAATCATTTTTAGAAGATGTATTGAAAAACCATTATCAGAAGTAGGTACGAAGTCACAAGAAACTCGTTAAGTACTATCAATTGTACAAAATGTAGGTATAATGTATACATACCAAAATGTTCTTTACAATAACGTTAACGTCCTCTTAAATCCTTCCCTATTTTAAAAGCTCGCCCTGTGTTTAAACATTTTAAGGGTAGCCAAAATACCTTTAGTGCGCGCACAACTAAAAAAATAAACGAAAGGAAATCTCTACACAAGACTGGACAAAGCGGAATTATAATGTTGACCTACACAATTAGTTCCATTCTGCTCGTGTAAATTCACAACGGTTACAAAAATAACATGAGCCAGAAGTTCAACGTTATCGTTATGACTGTTTACATAAAATTGGAAGACCCTAGGCGAAATTAATTTTAAAGGAACCTTTAGCAAATAACTTTAAAGAGTGAAAAAAGCTCCAGCGACCAGCCAAATGTGCGACCCCATTTGACTGGTCCCTTGGCGTTCGCTATAAGCGACTTTGACAGTAACTTTCATTTTAAGACTAAATCAATTTTTGATTTGGCGACCGCCAAGGGACCAGCCAAATGTGGTCGCAATAGCCAGCGGTCGTTATATCAGACAGACTTACAAAAATGATCAAAAATAAAAAACAGAAGTACATAAGGTAGGTATGTGGTTTTAAATTTTAGGAACGAAATAATAAAGAAACTCGTTAAATTCATTCGCAATGAAAGGAATTTGTGTATTTTTAAACACGATCGGACTTGAATACTCAGTTAATAACTTTTTGTTTGTATTTTTCTGCATTCCGTCGTTGTAAGCGGCGAAAACAAAGTATTTTTGGTGAAAACCTTCGTTATATGCAACTAGTCGTTAAAGGCGACTATTTCAAGACGTAATAACCGACAATAAGCTAATACAAATTATATGAAAACAAACTAAATGAAGAAAAAGTGGTCGTTAAAAGCGACTCGTCGTTATAAGTCACCTCGTTATAGGTGGTGTCGACTACACTTTTAATGGAAACGTAGCCAATGTAAGAAAATTACTGCTTCAGGTTCTTGAGCTAAGACTCCTTTAGCTTGGAACTCGTGACCGGCCAGAATATGGAACATATATGACTGTTTGGTATAATCATGATAACTCCATAAAAGAATGCCTTTTTGACGCCCACTTTACATTGAGGTAGAGCCTTAACGAGTTGATTTGAGACTGATTGGCTTCATATTCGGACAAATATGCATTGAAATGCAAATAAATCAGTCCCTTATTTTCGAAAGAGATTTTGCAGCATTTGAATGCCTTTACTCATTACCTCAAAAATACTTTTATGGAGTTATCATGTTATACCAAACACTATAGATATTTACCCTAGAATAATCTAAATTTATAAAGCACTTTCTTTGAAATTCAATTAATTGCAAATTCACGTACCTATGCAATCCAATTTAAAGCTTGCGAGTAAAAATGAATCACCTGTTAAAAATAGAAACCTGGACTGTAAATGAGCAAAATAATATTCAAAAAGTGCTGGCTGAACTTTCCTTTAAGGGCGCACGAATTTAAACACGCGAATACTTTTATTTAATAGATTTATCACTAAAAGTAATAAATATCACAATTTTAAAGTGAGGAAACTTTTATTTATATTTTTAATTAATTTTTAAAGTTTCAATTTTTCATACAAAATGTATGCAATTGACGACCACGAAGCACTGTTTTTTTTTTCTTTTGACAGTTCTTTACCATCAGGGTATGTGTTTTTTTTTTGGGATTTTTTTGGGAGCCATTCAAGGTATTGTTTACTACAAAAAACTTTGATAATAGATCGACTGAGAACATAGGCGCCTGCCAGACGACTGAGCATACCCTAAGCGGAGCGACGGAGTCGCGTGAGCGGGACTGAGGACCCGAAAAGGGGGTTGAAATCCTTAAACCCGCGAAGCGGGCCACCCAAGGTACTGTTTACTACAAAAAACTTTGATAATAGATCGACTGACAACATAGGCGCCTGCCAGACGACTGAGCATACCCTTAGCGGAGCGACGGAGTCGCGTGAGCGGGACTGAGGACCCGAAAAGGGGGTTAAAATCCTTAAACCCGCGAAGCGGGCCACCCAAGGTACTGTTTACTACAAAAAAACTTTGATAATAGATCGACTGACAACATAGGCGCCTGCCAGACGACTGAGCATACCCTAAGCGGAGCGACAGAGTCGCGTGAGCGGGACTGAGGACCCGAAAAGCGAGTTAAAATCTCTAAACCCGCGAAGCGGGCCACCCAAACCTACTTTTTATCGAAAAAAAAAATATCCTAATTCGCAAATAACTTCCCAACAAAAAATCCCAAAATAAAATCCCACACGCCATTCAACACTTATCATAGCAAAGTTGTTGAATAGAAGAACTGTCAAAATAGTTGTGTGATTTTTTTTATTTAGTGGCCTCAGATTTCATCAATTTTATAACTTTGAATGTTTATTAAAAACTGAAATAAAAGTTTATTGATATTTAAATTATTGAATTAAATTATTTAATCTACCCAAAAAAAAGTATTCGCCTGTGAAAATGTGTGCTTTATATAAGGGAAACTTGAGTAGTGTGAAAAAAAGTGCCAAAATCGAAAAATTTAAACATTTTTTAATCATATTTAGGGGGTTTTCCTCACCGTAATATTTTAAAGCTGTTCTATAGAGACCCCTAGCTCACTGTAAAAAAAAAAATCAAAATTCTAGCCGTGCGCCCTTAATGGAAAGTCGCCCCAAAGTGCTTCTTATCTTAGCCTTTTGGAATCGTTATAATTACGACTCTCTGCAATTAGTACCTAAATACATGAAGAGCGGTAAGGTTCCTTACCAACAGAACTTTGAGGGTCCCTACTTCTTAGGCACTAACCACAGAAAATTGGATATAACAACAAATGTTAAAAATTACAAGCTGAATATTTTGCGCATCTTTATTTTGTCTCCAACTGGGTACTAGAGAGTAAAATAGAGCCATCTCCTAAAATAATATATAGGTACACCAAATTTTGTTAAATTGTGTACAATTCCTACTCTCCAGACTGAAAATCTTTATGAGCACTAAGAGCGAACTTCACAATTAGAGGTCATTCAAATCAGTTTTTCAAAACATGAAAGAAAAGTCAAACGTATTTTAATTTAGCGCAAGTCGGCATTCGCTTTAAAATTCTGTTTTTCTTGTGGAGAGCTACATGCAGATTACACGATAACTACATAGCTAGTTGATTAGGTTAATTATGCGTAGCCCAGCAAAAAGCGGATTTTTGAGTGATAGAAGTGAAGGTTGTCGAACTTGCACTCATAAACAGATTTTGACTGATCAACAAAAAGTTGTAATAACAGTCCATAACAGCGTTATTCAACTGGCAGAAAAAATAATTCAATCAGTGCAGTGCAACTGCACGTGAAAGAGAAAGTAGTTAAACATAAATATACATATCTATACCAAGCATGATTAGGTACAACCACCGCAGTTTACTCAATCCGTACAAAAAAAAAAATTCATAATGACACAAAAGTATCAGAATTTAATTGATAATCCAAAAATACCCATGCATTTTAAAAAATAATAGGTAAACACGAAAATTGCTATGAACACAACGCAGTACTTTTCTGTGAACAATCTTGTAGGTATTTCGATAAAAGTTTTAAAAGCATTCCGATTCCGGGATGGAGGTCTATAAAGCTTTTTTCAAACTTGTCTTAACCTTTTTCATTTTTTTTTTTTAAATTATACTTTGATAACTTATCTTTCCAATAATTAAAACAAAAAAAATTCCCTTTGGTTATTTGAAGTTAAATGCGCGGTAAAAAATTTCACTGACAACGTCACAATTGAGACATGAAGGATATCCTACTTATTTTCAATTTTATAGAACAAGAAAAAAATAAGGAGGACAAAAATGTCCACCAATAAAAAAAAAACCCGAAGGGATCTGAAAATTCATGCGCACTTTAAATACTTAAATAAAATTTAAAAATTATTATGTAGTTATTTAACATTTCCAACTTATTTTAGCTCATTTTGCCGGCATTTTATTTTTTTTTCCCAATTAATCTTACCGTGAACATCATTGCAATCTTGTAATTTTAACTTCTCCGTGTCAAGCGATGTGTTAAAATAAAATAAAATATTATCCGGCTGTCGTCGGATTTCACCAAAAACGTATTTAGTGTGAAGTAGATTTATAGTTTTCCAATATTAATCTTTCATTTTAAGGCAGAAATTATAAATCTGCTTTTTAAGTTATTTTATGTCTTAAAATGAAATGAAGAAAAAATTAACACGTCCTTTTACTTTTTCTCGACGAATCCTCTAATCGGTTTTCTGTAAGCTTTCAACGCTGCTGTGTATATATTTAAAAGAAAGTTTATTTTTCTGTAACTTTTTCACTTTATTATGCGCGTGGCATTCTATAAATTAATGTTTTTAAGCATACAATATATATTGTACTTTGTGAGTTTTGTATTTTCAAGTGATAAAAATTAAATAATAAATATTTGCAGCAACTTTTTCGACACACCGATTTTTATTTCATGCGGTCTACGGCAGTACAAAATGGAGACGCGACAAACGGTTTGACGAAGAAAATCGACAAGGTTTCGTTATGTGCTTCTTAACTATGTGCGCGCCATCTATCTGATCGAGCTGAAAGTTTCATTTGACCAATGTGCTCGTCGGCTTAAGAAGTATTAAGCAGTGAACACAATAGCCATATTTTAATTACACCGTTTACAATTATAATTAAAAGTTCGAGTTGGTTCATAATACATAAGTTTTTTGTCGTCACTAAGCGGCAACTGGATTTCATTGAATGAACGTAAGTATGTACTGCGCATGGCATACCTATCAAAACAAATAAATAATTTTACTTACACATCTGTAAAAATACAGTCGTCAACACATCTATAAAACCAATTCGTCGACCCAGCTTTCTTATTAAAAAAAATCGACTCCAAACTCCTTACTGAAGTGGAATCGAGTAATTTCAGCCTTAAGCCTAGTACGCTGCTGATGCGAATACGAAAACACAGCGGAAAAATATTCATGGACCCCCATATTAATAAACGAAGCTATCTTTAACTCGTGGATTAGGAGTAAGATTTCTGCCACTCATTTTCACGAAATTAAGTTGGAAATTAGGTGATTGCATCCAGCGGGAATCAGTTTCAAAAGCTCTTAAAAGCTTTTGTATGAAAATATCAATACACTACCCAACTAACAAAATTGCTTCCGATTTCAAACATTAAAGTGTCATTCGTTTCTTTAGTGACCCAGAAATCCTTCCGACGGGAAGCCAAATCTTTCAATTAGCAATAACATCAGCGTCACATTGCGATGAACTGATGAATCTTTAATCATACCCATAGGTGATTCAAAGAAATACTAATGCAATCCTTTAAGTTAGTATCTTGCTTGGGTTGCTATAATGTTTATATAAGCAAATATTGAAAGGCTTATATTGCAAACGCCATGACTCCATTTAGCCACCATTTGCAATTCAAGTAAAACTTGTTATGTGATTGTAATAATTAATTTGTAATAATGGGAATGAGGGCACGCTTTTTTAATTTTGCAAAAATGTGGGCATCTTTATTATTTGCATAGGTAAATAACTATGTGCAATGAAAACATTAGGCTCTTATATTAATTCACGTGCGGCAGGCTAAAACACTTTCTATAGATTTTTTTAGATAAATTATGAGTTATAAAATTCTTTGAGAAAGTCAATCGAGTTTAATGCTAATTATTTTATATACAAGATTGGCCCAGTGGTTAGCGAGCTCTACAAGTAATGCGAGGCATCCAAAGTTAGATCCCTAGGCTTACCTACTTGATTATTTTTATTTTTCTTCACACTCAATACTTTACTCCTTTAGCACTTCTTTCGAACTCTCTTAGAATGTTCTTCAAAGCAACTGAATTTCCGTCTTTAAGGTGCTATAGGAGTTAAAAAGTTCTCCTTTTTAACTCTTTGAAGTACTAAAGAGATATTACATGAGTGCAGTAAACGATTATAAATAGCTTCTATGGATGAATATTGGAGTAAAATTGTTAGTTGGGTATACTCAAAAATAAACGGCTAACTGCCATTCCAAATTCAAAATAAAATGAGATGTCAAATTAAATCAGAAAATTTGATAATGAAAACACTTTTTTGCTAAATTTCGAAATTACCTCATTTCGGCTCTAATGAAAACGTAGCATAAAGGCTCTCCCAAACCAATGCGAAACATTCGTTGCGGCGAAGAAACATTCATCAGTCAAAATTATTTCATATGTTTCTCCGCCGCGTTGGTGTGGGCACTCTCATATATCACCATGTAAATAAATTTTGACATGCGAATGTTTTTTCGCCGCAACGAATGTTCCACATTGGTTTGGGAGAGCCTTAAAGGCTCTCCCAAACCAATGCAAAACATTCGTTGCGGCGAAAAAACATTCGTCAGTCAAAATTAATTCATATGTTTCTCCGACGCGTTGGTGTGGGCACTCGCGCATATCACCATGTAAATAAATTTTGACATGCGAATGTTTCTTCGCCGCAACGAATGTTTCGAATTGGTTTGGGAGAGCTTTAATGCTGATTTAAAAAAGGGGCCAAGCCATCCTGAAGCTCGCATCAATCTCTCATATAAACGGGGTAAATGTCATTCATGATCCAAACAGGGGGTTAAGATGGAACAGCGTGTTGTACAATATGGTTTGATGGAAAAACAACTGTACCTAAATGAAACTCTGCCCTAACACGTGTATAGATTTTTGGTTCGAATTTTTGAAGCAGACATACAGAAAATGTCAAACAAATTAAAATTTTCTACTCTCTGTTTTTATAAATTTTCCATTTTATCTTCCCTATGCTTCTGGCAGAAATAGATATAAATTTAAAAAAATAATCCAGCAGCCATTTTTTCACTTTTTCTTCTCTACTGTCTTCGCGTTCGCAAGACGAGAATTTCTTCCAAATGAAAAATAAAACCATATGTATGTACATTTATGGCCAACGTCTGTTTATGGTTTGAAAATATCTACGTATCGTACTGAAAATATAAGTGTTACTTACAGCCCTATTCTGCCGTTGTGTCACAATTTTTTGTGAGTTTGTTTTTGTATAAGGCGGTTACAATTTTGTATTCTGTGGAAGCCCTCATATGAAACCTCACAAGAACAGCGTGGGTTGTGATCTGCCAAGGAGCAAATCATAATTTTTAAGATTTTATGAGGCAAGTTCACCACGAGTTATCAGGTTATTCAGTGAGGTTGCCAGAATAAGGCTGTTATGTACATAATAAGGACTATAACTTTTTCGGTAGTCCTATCGTCTTCGTTTAAATCGCATTAGGTTTTTCATCAAAAAGTACCATACAATTATGTGCCCCTCAAACGTCAAACACCCTTCCCAACAAAATATTTTTATGGACTCCTAAGATTATTCATTTTTATAGTAAATGTAACGTTGTCATAACAATTTTTTTATTTTTTCTAATGCCGGATTTACACGACTGGCAAAGTTGCCAATATTTCTGCCAAAAAAATGGTAAAATAATGGCAGAAATAATTTTTTTATGACATGCATTTACACGAGTTCAAATAATGGCATATTTCAAAATACTGGCAACATGCCATAAAAGAATGAGCAAGTTCATTCTTATCTAGAATGGCATAATTTCGGAAAATGGCGTCAGTAAAGTGTTTACACATAGTCATATTAATGGCAGCATTTTATGCCAAATTATCTCTACCATTTTATTTTGGCAAAAATATTGCCAGCATTTTGAGCGTTTACACGATGAAAAGAAAAATGGCTATAATTTGACAGATATAATGGCATTTTGCCATTTGTGTAAATGCAGCATAAGGGTTTTATTCATGTCAGTTACAAAATCCGCGAAATTTTATTCCCATAGGGAGTTGAATGGATTCGCAATGACTTTGGTGTGGATTTGAAATGTCAATAGTTAAGTAGAATGCGTATGGGCTGAGTATTTCATAATATAATACTACGTTTTCACTGGGCCAAATGAGGTAATTTCGTTGCAAATTTGCAAATGAGATCCAAAATTACCTCATTTTCCATACAAATTCTTGTTTCCAAATGAACTAAATTCAAACAAATTTGCACGAAATGAGGTAAATCCATCCATCAGCAGTCGATTAAAAAAACTTTAAAAAGCTCTTGCATGAAAATATCAAAACACAAAGAGAAAACAACAAAAACAAACGTTTAACTGCCATTTCAAATTCAAAATGAAAAGAGATGTCAAACGAAATTAGCAAATTTGATAATCAAAACACTTTTTTGCCAAATTCCGAAATTAGCTCATTGCGGCTCTAATGAAAACGTAGTATAAACATTTTCAAACTATGCTACCGACATTCCTGCAATTTTTTACAGCGGATTTTCTAACTCTTAACTGAACAAAATTGTCGGAAGCCGTCCGCAGACCATTCATCGGATTCAGTAATCGGGGTGAGTATTTTACTATTTCATCTGTACTATTGTGATCGTGGCTTTTAATCGCATTTTTTTAACTCGCTTGTTATTTCCTGATCGATGTGTTAGAATGACATTTCACACCAAACATGACCAATCGATGCAATCGAAAAATGTAGATTCGATCGGTAATCGACAACAACAATCTACTAAGCTTAGTTTAACTTGATTTTTGAATTTTAAATGCACAAAGGTCACATTATATATGGATATCTAATTTATTAATACACAAAATAAATATACTTTATGATTTTTATTTTTTACTAAAATATTATGATGTAACAACATAATTTTTTAAGTTTATCTTAAAACTAAAGAAAGAGTCATTTGTGTTTTTACACAACTACTTATTATACAAATAATTGTGTAGTTCGTTATTATTAAAGTATTAAGAATATAAAACAATAAATAAGTTTTTTCTTATTCTAATCTACAACAAGTCTATTATTTTTAATGTATTTCCATTTTGTTTCTAAACTAAATTTACATTGAAAGTAATATAAAAGCTATTTGTTGTATTTAAAATTCATTTTCTTTTTTTTTAAATATAATGTTTTATAGTTCATCTTAATAATTTATTTCTCAGTCTTAGTGACTGTTATATGACAGTGAGATAATGTGTGTCAGAGAAATGCAATTAAATTTCACATAATGCGCACTGGAATCGAAATCAGTTCATTACTTCGTTGTTTTTTGTTTTGTTTCTGATAAGCAAGAAATAAATATATAATATGGACGTGTGTGTTTAGTTTTTTAAAACATACAAATAAATAAAGCTTAAACCGTAAGGAAACTATACTATGGTATCATATTTGGTTCTTGTGGTGCTCCCGTTGAGTACTTAGGTTTGCAAACACATCCACTTTCAACCAGCACATAATCTTGACCTGTCAGCGTTACGGGGCCGAGGGGTATAACTAAAAACAAATAGGGGACATACGTCTGTGTGCATTCTCCACGAACAACATCACATTCAGAAGACCTGAAAAAATAAAAAAAAATATAATAAAATCTGTAAATTTATATTAGTTTTCTTAGAAAAAAATACACTCATACGACGTAGTGCACATACATTAAATACAGTACATAACATTATAAGGTCTGTTCGCAGCCTTGACCAAAACTGCCAATACTGTCAAAAATTGTTTCCCAAATCCTTTTCCACACTTCACAAATTTGGTAATTTTGGGCAGATAAGAGCGCTCACGAAAGAGTAAAATAGTTTCCCCTCCTGACAATATCTGCCCAAGAAATTTGTTTGGGCAGAAATTGTTGGTCTGTCAAATGTTAGGTTGAGGTACGTTGTATAAAAAAAATGTACTGTTGTTAGAGTAGTCAGTTCGTTTTGCTTCGCGTTCGAATAAAAAAGGTTAAATAAATTTAAAGAATATTTGTGAAAAAATTGTGTGACAGAAATTTTTGCCAAGAAAACGTTCCAAACTTTTTCGGCAGTTTTTCTCTCTGTGTCCGTTATTTCCCAAACTCATTTTTTTGGATAGCACACCCCGTCAATCGAAAGTTTATCCCGAAAGAAAAAATTATTGACCAACAATTTTTTTTTTCCGAGGTCATTAACCCGTGCCTCTAAGGTCATACTTTTCCTATACAATTTGTATGGGAATTTTACACTTTTCACATTTTATTTTTATTCTCTGGAACTATAACAGTTATTTCAATTTTTTTTTTTGAAAATTTAAAATTTAAATTATAATTTATTTCAAAGGTAGTAAGGTTTTTAAGAAATTGCATTAAAAAAAATTTGAAATAATTTACTTCGATTTTTCAAAATATTAAATATTTTTATTTTTGTATGTATTCAATTTTTTTTTCTTATCAAATAAAGTTTTTTTTATTACTTTTTGAATGTGGTTTTTAAACAAGATACTGGTCAAAACAAATCATTTAAAAAAAAACTTTATTTGATAAGGAAAAAAAATTAAATACATACAAAATTAAAAATATTTTTACAAATCGAAATAAATTACTTCTAATTTTTTTTCATTAATTTTTTTAATGCAATTTCTTAAAGATATTTTATGCTAATCAATAAAAAAAAAACAACAAAAACTGCTGAAGATCGAGATAGAAAAATAAGAGAAAAATATATAATATTAAAGTACTTATTAACTTAAAAAATCGGAATAAATTATAATTTAAATTTTTTTAATATATTTTTAAATGTAGTTTTTTAAAGGACCAATAAACCAATCAGAATTCCCAAAAAAATTTAAATAACTGTTATAGTTCCAGAGAAAACAAAAATAAAATGTGAAAAGTGTAAAATTCCCATACAAATTGTATGGGAAAAGTATGACCTTAGAGGCACGGGTTAATGACCTCGGAAAAAAAATGTTTGGTCAATAATTGTTTCTTTTGGCATAAACTTTCGATTGACTGGGTGAGCTATCCAAAAAAATGAATTTGGGAAATAACGGACACCCTAATGTGCATACATATTATGTTCTTCTAAAAATCTATATAAATACTATATGTGAGACAGGTAAAAAAAATATTTTAAAACATTATTTTTATAATTACAGCAACACCATTATTTAAGTTACTAGAGTTATGTATGTGGTATACTATAAATGTCGCTTGCTGATATTATGTTGATGAAATTTAATTTCACTCTTCCCACTAATTATTATGGTTAACATACTTAAATTTATTCAAGATTTTTGATTAAACCTGTTAAGTTTGACAACAAAAACAATAATAAAAAGGGAAAACTTAGAAGTATGTATGTAAATAAAGAGTGAGATGATATTAAAGAATAGCCACAAATATTACAAAGACGCACTTAACACACCGGAAAGAGAAAGCATATCCAATGGCAGATCTTTTATGACCGTAACATAAATAGAAACATAAAAGGTATTCCAAAAGAAAAGAAAATCTTAATATATTCATTTCTTTATTATTTTTTTTTTTTTATTTGTTATAAATATTCATTTTTCGACAAGCTATTTTATAAAACTGTCCCTTTCGTTTGTAAGTTAAGCTGAATATTTTTTCTACATACATATCAGGCCGTGAAGGCAATAGTGGCTTAACTGCAATTTTATCGAAATTGAGTTTATTACGAAAATTAAATCTGTAGGTACCTACTAACTCACATTTCTGCATTAAAATTTGTTAAATTTTCGGCTTCATACCATAGTTACAGGCCTTTTGTACTTCGGCCAAACACAAAAGAAGTTAAAGCTTGAGTGAGTGGCCTCTATCTACCACTTAGGCCACTTTTGCGCTCGCATATTTGATTTTATTGTTTGAAACTTTAAGTTAGGTCAATTATTTTACTATTTGATCACAGGGGACATCAGTGCAATGTATTAAACATAAGTGGGAACCCTCGATACTAAAGTTAATTCTACAGTTGTTGCTGCCATAACGAAGTGAGTGAGTGGATTCCGGGTATATAAAAGAGTTTACAAGATTAATCATAAGTTTCTTGTCAGCGGACATTCACATTTACAAAGCGACTAAGATTTTGGGTTGCTTGAGAAAAATATTCTATAGAAGTCAAGACCAAAGCCCACCTTTTCTCCACTTTGAAACTGGAAAAAAACATTTCAAATAGAAAAATCTCTACAGAAGAACTTATAAAGTTAACTGGCTCAAAATTCTTGAGCTTCAATATTTAAAGACCGCTCTTTCTTAATATTTTTTAAATACTCTCTTAAAGAAATGTTTCCATTTCAAAGTATTTTTTTTTCGAAAACAATAAGTGTTAGCCTTGCAAGCCTCAACCTAAAAACTTTATATCTTATATACCTGTAAGCATGGAAAAGAATAAGGATTTGCTGGACCTTCTGCAGTTTTTACCTTCAATCCATCACAATTTTTATACTGATCTTAGATATAATAACTCTATTGCAAATAGCGCAAAGGCTTTTATGAATCCTTCTGAACACTTCTGAAAGTGAAAACAAGTGTTAAATTTCAACTTAATTAACAAAAAAACTTAATTAATAAATAAAAAAAATTACAAATCTTTGGCCTATCTTTTCAATTTTTAAATCTTGTTGGCGTTTTTCCTCTGTGGAATAATGGCCTTTCTGACTTTAAAATCAGTTATAACGGTATTTTGAAGGATTATGAATCGAAAATCAGAAAACAGTTAGTTTTTGACAATAATGCAAAAATGAAATCAAAGTTATGTTTCTTTATTTTAAAACTACAAGTGTTTAAAAATAACCTGTTTCTTATGCTTATGCTCTACTGAAAATAATAAAAAATGCAGGTAGGCCACTATTGCACTCACGGCCTCATATGTACCTAACGTCCGCAATAAAGATAATTTCTGTAAACTGACCTATATTATGTAGGTACATAATGTATGATGTACATATATTCTAGTAAGAATCAAATATTATATTTGAATAAAAAATTATTTTCTAATGAAGACTTCAGCAAACAATATGGAACATTATGTTATTAATTGCTTTGGGATATGGGATATCCTTTTATATGGATAGGTTTTTTTCGCAATGAAAATAATATAATGATAACGATTATGCGATTAATCAGAGTTTTCCAGTCATTATTAGAAGTGTGAAGAAAAAAATTGAATTAAAAACAAATTCTTCGACAAGAAGAACAAGAGGAATATAAAATATACATATGTACGAGTACACTTAAAAGAAACGTATTAGTTTCTCTGATGCATGTGCTTTGCCTAGATAAATCAATCCTATTCAATACGTGACTTTGCATTGACAAAATAGACCGCAATCTCAGATTAATGGCGCTTTTGTCACCGATTGAGAAGAGAAGTAAGCCAAATTGCAGTAGGTATACATAGCTTTAAAGACGCGTGTATCTGAAGACAGGTGCGGTGCTATTGACAAGTTTGTACCTAACTGCTTAACATGCTCTGTAGAATGTGAATGAAAGTGTGTGTGCACACGATGATGTGTTTTGTTGACCTTATTCAATTGACACGATTAACTTTCATCCAATGAAATATGTTTTATAAATTTGATGATATTTTTCAATTGCAATTATTATGAATATTGAAACTTACTCGCATACTTCGAAGACGACTTGTTGCAAAAGATCTGGGAACTTTTGGACAATGGTAACTGGTTGACCTGATGTAAGACTTACTCCGTACATTGGAGCTGTGGTGTTGTAGCGTGTTTTACATAGACGAGCCGGTGTTCCTCGGCACTGAGATGATGATGGCGAATCGTTGATTGCTCGGCCTAAAATATAATAAGAACATTATTATGGAATATTTTCAGATTTGAATCTAATATATAGCTAATAGAATAAGAAAATAAATTCACAAGCATAGAGTGTATGTATATACCCCGACGCTCATTTAAATAGGTTCACACATTTTCCCACACTTATGTTCTTGTATCTTAATAGTTATTGCAAGTACGTTCCCAACTTTTTTATATATACATACATATACAGGGTGTTCCCTCGTCACCGGCCCATTTTTGTTTCTCAAAAATACTTAAAATTTAAAAAAAAACACACACAAATTTATTACAAAATAAAAACAGGAAAAAAACAAATAAAAGGAAAGTTCAAAAAAATGTAATTATTGAATAAAAACGAATAAAATACTACGTTTAAGCTAGATGGGAGCAGACAGGAAAACAAACAAACATACCTCACTGTTCATACGCCGTAAAGCTGGGTGTTGGGAAAGTATGATAAGTTAGAGTCAATTTGTGTAAGAATTAATCCATATTCTATTTTTACTATCAAAATAAGACCACGTAAAATACTCAAGCAAAAAAAAATTAATTTAATTAAAATAGTAGTTTTGGTAATTTTTAATTTTCTCGAAATCTAGAAGACATAAAATCATTTTGTTTTCGGTTTCTGATAAGGATTTAATATGAGCAACGATTTCTAAGAAAAAAATAAAATCTCAAAATTTTGAAAAATTACACTTTAAACAATTTTTTTATGTTTTTTTCCCCAAATTTAGAGTTTGAAAGTAGTTTTTTCAAAAACTATGGATATATTTTACTTGATTTAAAAACTGGCCAATAAAACAGAGTATTGGCTTTCAAAAAAGATATATTACTCGATTGTAGGTATTACCGTTATTTTTTAATGTTTTTTTTTCCATTTTTAGTACTTTTTTTCATTAAATTGCCCCTCCCGCCCAAACGGGGGGAAATAGACCCCCCACCCATAGTAAAAATGTTTGTATTTGACCCCTCTACAAAAATCCGTTATCAATTGTCGGCGCCCAAGTTATCGTACTCGTGCCGTTTTGTCGAAAACTAGTGACGTATAAGAAACCGAATCGCAACATTTCTAATTTTTTATATTTTTTTTATCATTTTACAATTTATTCATGATTTTTCATTATTTATTTTTTATAATTTTTCATTTTTTTTTTCATGACTTATCATTTTGTCATAATCTATCATTATTTCATGATTTTTCATTCTGGCAAAATTTTTCATTTGTCTAAGTTTTAAATCCTGCTTTGTAAACTGTTTTATTTCCAACACACTTTTTTTTAAATTGTCTTATATTTATAAAAAAAAGCCTTTTTGATTGAGACAAGAAGCCACTTGAATTTGTTTACCCCTCAAACCGTTAAAACTCCGAATTCGTATTATTATTATAATGCTGGATTTACACGAGTGACAGTTGGCATTTTTCTGTCATTATTATGACAAAAGAATGAGCAAATTCATTAGGCGTGTTCAGGAGAGGGAGATATCGGAGGGCTCCAGCAATCTCAGTTGCCTGAACAGGATTCCGCAGCAAAAAATCTCAGTTTGGCTTTCAAAATACTAAGGAAAAAAAATTTTGGATTCGCTTGCTTAACTTTTGACGGAGCAAAATCTCCGATATCTCTGTTTCGTGAACGCGCCTATTCTTTTGTCATAATAATGTCAGAAAATAGGTATATAAACATAATGACAGGAATAATGGCATTTTGTCAATAGTGTAAGCCCCGCATAAGTATATAAAATATTTCACTAGTGCTTTCTATCATTTTCGTGTGCAATTTATGCAACGATTTTAACCGGAGAATAGCCATTAGTCTTCAAATTTGAAGAAAATTATAATATTTATAAATAAAACATCCTTAATGTAAAGCCGGAAGCACACATGTCTCATGTGTTGTTTTGTGGAGTCGTGTGTCGCTGTCATTCCATATATTTCAAACGCTACACAGCAACACAATACACGAGACAAAAGTGGTTCTACGGATATAAAATACACTGCAGCGATAGCGACGCATGACTCCACAACACAACACACTAGACAGGTATGGTTCCGGCTTAACTGAGCATCTTATGAGTTCTGCAGAGCAAATAGGGTTTTCCATTGGTAAATTCAGAATTCAATTAAAAATTATTTTTTTTTTGTGGTGAATGGAATAATATTTAAAATGAAAAGGATAGTAAATTCACCAACAAAATACTGATCTGTTAAACTAGTTTTAAATCAAAAAACAGCTAATTTTGGTTGATTAATAAGATCCTAAAATAATTGTCAAAATCGGTGTTTTGACAGATATGAATCAAATATAAATTTAATCTAATGCTTTTTGTATGTATGTATAATGATGCTCTCAGCAAAAAGTAAAAAAAATCGTCTGGTAATTTATGTAAATATATTCAGTTAACTGAAAGGCAGGTTTATAAAAAATCTCGTATGTACGTACTCGTACATTTTATAGTGCATGATTTATCCATTTCGTGCATTAAATATGATTATTCTGTCAAAGAAATAAATATTTGCAGTCCAAATTTTAATAATAATAATTTAAAGTAAAATAACTGGTCCTTATCGATATCCAAGCTGTCTGCTTACATTTCGTTAATGATTAATTTTGTTCACAAAAATAATTGCAATAAATAAGTTATATGTATATTATGCTAGGAGAGGGTGTCATTAGACTTTTAAAATATGCATTTATTTCATATGATTGAGTTTCACACCACCTGGGCCATTAAGACTATAAAGACTTGTTCTCCGCCAACTATATGTATGGTTTTGATTTTATCAAACCGGATTTCAGAGTCTATACTAGTTCATTTATTAAAATTTGTCACGCATAAAAATGATGAAAGATATAAAAACAAGCTTTTGAGTTGATTCAACTTTATAATCCTCATGGAAGCAAATTTATTTTCTTTTTTTTGGTTATTAATTATTCTAGAAAGTGAAACTTGCCTACAGCAATAACTAGCAATCAAAACCAGTCGGCAGTCGGTATGGCAATTTGGCTAAAACAAATATGTATATGGGCACCCTTACTACACCTGTGGGGACACTTTATATTTTGGTAATTGTCTTACTCTCTATTAGAAATTAAATGTGCAAAAAAACTGGTTAAGTTAATTTAACAACATTTACCAAAAGTGAATTTGAATTTTTGGATAGAAATTGCAAATAAGAGAAAGTAATTGCAAATTGGCTCCATATTTTATTAATGTTAGTCACGTTTTTGGTTTAAAAACACGTAGGTACGGTGGTAAAAATAGTATCGTCCCAAAACACGTCCTTTATTTATCTATTTAGCAACTAGGCTACTGTTTTTCTAAATTTTAAATTGTTGTATTTTTATGGACCTTAATGAAAAAGAAATGTTGCCTTCTTTAATTCAGAGCTTGATAATACAAACTTCTCTGACTTTCTTATTATAGTTGAATATAAGAGAGGTGGGAGTATGTCAAACCACTATATATGTATGTCAAACCACTATATATGTATGTATTTGTCTTGGTTCTTGGTATAATTAAGCATAATCCCAGTGGGAAAAATTCAAAAATTCATTTAGGGAAAATCAGCTTTGAGGAATGGCAGCTGCACCGTCTGAGATTGTCTCATTTTAATAGAAATCCACAAGTCCTCTTATTATATTTACTGTCATAGGCGATTTGAACACAGAGAATACATACAAAATCAACTTCTATCAATAAACACACAACCACCCCACATCAAGAAATCACCTACATTTTTAACCATTGGAAAAGTCGATTACAATTCATCAATAATTTCAGTAGTTTGATTTTTTTTTCTCGCCATGAACACTTTACAAAGCATGGTCGGCATCCCCATACAAAAGTTGCATTAAATATGGTTCCGCCGACTAAAAGCGACAGCAGCGCAGATTGGCAAACAAAAGAATTATTCTTTAGGCCATCTGTTGTCAATTAGCACATGGAAGCAGTTTTTCCAATAGAAATTAATGCCATCTATTATTATTACTAATAAAAAAGCAGAGTCATCTGTTTTTATTCGAATCTTTTACGTTTGTGTCTTAAGCTGCATTTAGACTCGCCGTGTTATGCTCTATTTACATTGCTTGTTGTTGGTCGTACGCGGAATAAAGAAAGTTTAAATGATAAAATCGATAGCATTTTTTAAGAAAAAGAAATTGGAACGCGAATTTTAAGTAATTATTTATATATACAGATACCATTGTAATTGGTTTTGTTTTAATCAAAAAAAAATCATATTTGAAAATAATTTTTATATGCAAAATTACTTGTTATTTTTAAGAGCATCGGCAAAAAAAAAATTATTTTGATCGGTTTATCTAAATAATGAGAAAATGTGTGGAAAGAAACAAAAATCTCGACAGTTTTATTTCTTTGTGTGAAAGCTATATAAGGCAATTAAAGGAAAACGTCAAAAAATTCCAGCAACTGGTTTCCCTGTGTGAAAGGGGACTAAGTTTCCAAAAAGTAGCCTCTCTCCTTTTAAAAATAAAAAAGGTAAAATTAATATCTCCAGTTCGATTTTTTTAAGAATCCATCGGCGTTTTCCTTTTTTGGCTCTAAAAACAGCTCTGAGTGGAGGCTTAGTGATCAGAACAGAGCTCTGAGTAGATTATGATCAGAGCCCTCAGATTTATTTATAAAACACACTGTCATTTCATAGGTGTACTACTAAAAGACATTTTTATTTTCCTGAAGTAGACGGGCGCCTGTCCTAGAAATCCATTTTTAATTTTGTATATCTCTTTCGTCTGTAAAGTTGGCTTCGCTCAGCGTTTCGCTCGATTTGCTCGGTCATTTTATCCTGAGCTAATCGATCAAGATTTGAGCTAGCTCGGATGGAAAAAAGAAACACACTTTTTGTGCTCTGATATGTCTGAGCTAAAAACAAATCATAGAATTTTTGTTTGACAGTTTTGGGATCTGCTCAGAGTTAAAAAAGAAAAACACCACATAACTTGCCATTTTACCTATACCTATATCGCAAGTAAAAATTAAAAATATCAATAGAATCAATAGAAAAGAAGAGAAAATCAATTCGTCCTTGGTTCATTCTACTCTTTTGTCATTTACACTTTTGCTAACACTTTGTAGTTTGCCTTATAGCAGTGCAATACCAGAAAAGTGCTTTTCGAGTCCGAACATTATTAAAGACGGTTTGAGAAATAATCATAATATCTCCACTGTAGATGCAATAGTACAATCAAAAGTATTATTGAAAAATGTCGGAAGCATTTTTAACCTACCACAATGCAACGCATTATATAAATCACTAAATATTCATAAAAAAATTTATTTTTAAGGCATTTATATAAAGCTTCATAAAAACTTCATAAAATTCATGACTACATAATTACACTATTTATTCTAGTCTTTAACTGTTTTGAAGTTATAGTTTTCATATCTTATTTTCTTTATTATTTGTTAATTTTGATGAATATTTTTTTTGTTAAAAGATTGAATTATCGTTAAAATGTTGTTCTTATTTAAACAATCATCATGTCTTTTTCAAAAAACTAGGTTGCAATACATTTTAAATCCACTACGCTACATTTTGTACCAGTTGGGGGGGGCAACACTGATTGAGTGGACAATGGACATAGACGATGAACTGATGAACTTCTACATGACATTTCAACAGTTTTTTCATTGCATGATTTTCCATTTTAAAATAGCAATTTTTAGTTCAACGAAAGAAAGGGTTGTTTTCTTGATTTCTAAACACAAAGCAGAAAGTGGGTTCAAATCTATGAACTTAGGAAACCTGCATGACTCTTCACTCACTAAATCATTGCATGTCGTTTCCTATTATTATTTGGCTAGTGAATTGATTGATGATTTCAGCTAAAAAATTCATTGGGGGCGGTATTTCCTAGATAACCCTAGAAACATTTTTATTTTTATGAAATACTGACTGAATTGCAGTGCAACAAGCATAATATAACATAGTTTTATAATAACATAAAAAAGTATGTGATGAAATTTGGAACGCTTGTCTCATTTGTATAAAGAAACAAGAATCAAAAGAGTCCATCAAATTATCTGGGGTTATAGGGTGTTTTTTGTGGGAAAGGGAAAAATGTAAGACTATCACCAGCAAGCCCCTCCTAAAACTGGAAAATAAATATTGCACTAATAAAACTTGAACATAACGTTCTTACTTCTTACTCCATCATCTATCACAACCAAAAATCCAAAGGAATCGTGAAAATGTATAGGTTCCGACGTTGGGTGTTTCTTTTTTTTTGATTTGGAAGGAAAATATGAATCTTTAACATAACATTTTATTTTTGGGTAATCGAGGTACATAATTATGCGAAATATCGTACCTTATTTTAGGGTATTTAACAATACAAGCAACCTTAAAGAAGTAATCATCGTTTTAATGGGAAAAGGACTGTCTTTTCTGTATAGAACTGATAAAATACTGTCCCTCAAAAACCACGTTTAGACCATAGATAAATGTATGATCTGTTTTGATGCTTGGTTCTTATGAAAAATGAAACGTTTCTACAAGCTTTCATCAACATACCAGTCTTGGGAGGGGTTTACTGGTAATAGTTTTACACTTTTCACAGTAAAGTTAAAGTGTCACTTCAAGTGTACTTGGATTCTATTTGAATTCGATCCAGTGCAGTGAGGTCGTATACCTAGATCGAAATCTCAATCTGAATCGATCGTCGAATCCTGTCATTTAAACAGAGTTATATTAATTTTTCGATTTACACCTCATTTTTGAAAATTGAGAAGGGATTTCAGAAGTAACCTCAAATTTAAAACTATTTTAGTCATGATGTTTCACGAAACTGTTGTGGTGTTTTTTTTTTTTTTTTTTTTTTTTTTTTTTTAATCGACACTCGACTTTTGTAATCGGCACACAAGGGGTTTTTACTACCCTTAACATGTAAAACACAGTGCGAGCGTTAGGAAAGTAATATAGGGAGATGCCGATGCACATTGGTAATTAATATTTAATAGTTAAGTTTACCTAGATAAATACATACATACATACCTACACATAGCTACATAATATTTGATATACATATCAAAAAAGAGTTTAGTAGGTGATTGCTCGAATTTCTTGTGGTTTTATTGTTAAGCCTTAATTACATAGACCTACTTTTGTACAAAAGTGAGAAATTAAAATGCTCGCTGAAGAAACATACTTCAAAAAAACATACCAAAATTGTTCTTATACATAAATTAAACCAACATGCACAACTTCCCATTGTTTTTTTTGCAAGCAGGTGTCTTCAGAATAGATATTAATTTCTCACTTTTGTACTTTTGTACAAAAGTAGGCCTATGTAGTTAAGCCTTTACTTAGTATTGTAAGGCTAATCTTCTAATTTGTCTGTAAAAAAAAATTAGTTTTGTATAATTTTGCAGCTCGATATTGTTGCTACATTTAAGATTATTTGTCTGTTTGAACAAAATCAGTTCAGCTATTTATGAGGTATAAATAGTGAGTGATATTATGAATACCAATAAAAGTGCTTAGCCACTTTAATCAACAAAAAAAATCGGCTTTAAACTATTTTTACCCTTAACGGTTACATATACGCAAATAATTTTTGGTTTGTGCACTGTATGTTGGACAAAACGTTTCCTATTAAATAAAACATACCATATCGACCGCTAGGAAGCTCCTCATTGTTTGCATGATCATATGCTTTTAATAGAGCACTTGTTGTAATTGCTGGATCAAGTGTTGTGGGTATTTTGTTCTGTCGTCCCCGCCTTGAATTACCGTTCCAATTTGAAAACGTCCTCGCAACAGCTGCACTAAAAATATAATTATTTATTAAATCTAGATCAAACAAAACAAATAATGTATTTAATAATTTATTTTTTGTATGTGTTGAATATATGCAGGTAAAATCATATAATTACCTTGGATAGGGTGCATTATTTGGTCCTAAACAATTTGGTGAATCTGTAAGAGCATCACCCGATAAATACTTCAGCCCAGAAGGTCCAGTACATTTATCTTCACTCGCATAGGTTGACCAAATGGCAGCATTGACAATATGGGCATTGAGGGTGATGAAAAATATTGCTGATATTGTCTGAAATGGTCAACAAATTTGAATTATAAGTTTAATTTAAACGAAGTTAAATCTAGACAAAAAATATAAGTAAATAAGTATCTACCTATTTTCGGAAAAAAAAACATTTTGAAATAAAATGCACGACTGGATCGTACTTACTTATTTTTGTGGCTAACAACTTAAATATAGCTTAAAACTGACGTCTTAACTAATAGTTCGATAATATTTTAATATCTTTAAGAGGAGAATCTATAACAAAATTAAGTTAAAATAGCAGTATTTATCTTTATTTCATTTAAAACAAAAAAATGTGAACAAAGTTAAAAAAAAGAATTATTCATTCAACTTTTAAATGAAATATTTGTTGACTAATTAAGAAATACAAAATTTCTAACTTTTGCTGTTAAATACTACAATATGAAATATATGCCATTGGAATTTTCAGTAACTTGCAGTTTTAATGGCCCGTTGCAATATTTGTAATATTTTTTTTTGTTCAAATGTCTTACGAAACAAGAGCCGACAGCAAATTTTGGGAGTGGATGTATAACCAAAATCTGAGTATGAGGTTTATAGGTGCATATTTTGTCATATCGAAATCAAAAGTCTGACAGTTTTTTTGTTCAGCCTTTGTTGGGGGTGGGGGCTTGAAAATAAAGATTTTCTAAAATTCTTATCAGGGGTATTATCACTTCTAACAATTTAATACATTATGATGCTCTGTTTTCCCTAAGTCCAAACACTTTAATCTTGGTGATATGACTAATAGAACGCAAGATATGAGCTTTTGAAGCGAGTCTAATCGGTTTTTACTTGGAGATTTATAAACCGCAAAAAATCAACAAACAAAAAAAGCTTATATCTTGAGTTCTACTGGTCATATCACCAAGATTAAGGTGTTATGGCTTAAGGAAAATGACAGAGCATCATAACGTATTTTCAAAAAATTGATGGAAGTGTTAATACCCCTGATAAGAATTTTAGAAAATCTCTATTTTCAACCCCCACCCCCGCCAAAGGCTGAACAAGAAACCTGCCAGACTTTCGATTTTGATATCACAAAATATGCACCTATAAACCCTCATACTCAGATTTAGGTTATACATCCACTCCCAAAATTTGCTGTCGGCTCTTAGACTATAAGCTCTATCTCTAGCTTAATCAAAGATACATATAACCTAAATATATAAACAAAATCATGACAAACTCTCATTACCAGAAAACTCCAGGTCAAGTGCAATTTATATTCTATGTACATATATAGTTTATAACCCATTTATTACCTTCATATAACAAATTATGTAGGTACAGTCCGTTTACTTCAATTAATTAACTGCAATCAATATCAATTTAGCCATCAACCTAACCGTTTTTCCGCCACTTCTAATCAATTCATTTATATAAGCCAACATCTAACCGCATCTAGACACAATCAACACGTCCACTCGCAACCGATCGTCTGCAATGGCGATGCGATGGTTTAATAGGAAAACATTCCTCTCGATTACTGGCTGGTGGCTGCGGCTGGTCAAGTTCACATAAGTACAGATTTTCTCACTGAAACTCAACATCCAGAGCCAGAGCCAATATGCATTAGAGGCTGGCAATGTAGGCCAAAGGTATAATAACGTTTTTCCGTTTATGACAACAACGTTCCAAAGTGTAGATTTTCCAGTTGTTGTTGGAAATTGCGGTTGCCCGTTTGTTTGCAGTTGCTCTTTTTCACCATTTTCCATCCTTGAGACGTTGAGTTTCATTTGCGTTGTATTATTGCATTGTACTTTATTTATGTGCATCACAAAAAAAAAACTACTATAGAAGTAAAGGTATATCAACATTGTTTAAGAAAACTTGAAGATTATGCCTCAGCCTCTCTCTCAGTAGTCAGATGCAAGAAAATGCCTCGTGCGGAATTCAAGTTGGCTGGCAGATAAATTTTTGTCAGACTCTTTTGAATCAATGGAGAAAAACAAAAAGAGAACAAAATTATTATAGCTTTCTGTTGATTCTTGCTTTTCTGCTTGATGCTTCAGCTTCTTTTTTGAGACTTGCTAGTTGCGAGTAATTCTCTGGCTGTGCGTTTCACTTAGAATGTTAAATGTGTGTGAAACATGGATACAGTTTTTATTATTTTGTTCCTCAGGAAGGTTATGGTTAAGGCAATAAACGAACTTGTAACCTGTTTATCTTGTTTAAGCCGAGCAAATGATGATTCGTGGTTGCACGTAAATATAACCAAAGAAATAAAAATTGTTGGGCTTATAGAATATGGCCAACAATTTCATCATGGAACTTCACTTTGCAAGGCAAAAACTGATTACACTATAGTTTATGACAATATGTCAAAGACAATTGCAAAGTCCTAAATGTAGTATTTTTGATAGCAAAGTTCTAAGAGTATAAAGCAATTTTGAATATGTAAATACATAGACATAATGTAAGTGAAATGATTGTTTGGTTTAAGAAGATAACGGTAATAGGTTATATGGTGTTGGTGTTTGGGATTGTTTGTGAGATCTGATTTGTTAAGGGGTGAGCCAGAGTTTTTAGCCAGTAATGAATTATCGTCACGACCTCTTTTATTCCTTTTTTTGGCATCTGATATGTGATGTTAAACTAAACTAGACAGCAATAAGATTTTCCTTCAAATGATTCGTCAAAAATAAAAAGAGGAGCTCATCATTCATCGTCATTCCATTAGCGAAAGTAAAAGGAGTTAATATTTGAGACATCAATATTAATCATGCTGAGCAATTCTTTTTCAAATCCCTTTAGACAGTTTTGTAATATCTGCTTTAAATGAAGATATTTTCAAAGCCAACCGAGATTCAGAATTAAACTAAATTATCTTGAGTTCTATTGGTCGGATTACCAAGATTAAAAGTTAAGACTATCACAGAAATTGTACAGACTAACTCAAAAACATTTTCGCAGATATCGTCAAAATCATATTTTTGTTATAAAAATGTTTGGCTAAGATCCTGCAATACAGTTTTAGTTAAATAAAAATTTTTCAAAGCCGTTTTTTCGGAAAGGGAAGCTGCTCTAGATTAGCTAAAAGCAAAGTTTGAATTTTTTTCTCCGGAGAATTACTTTTGTACATAAAAATACTAAGAGCCAGTTTCACAGTGAACATTTACCGGAATAAGTTGCACTTAAGATTAGCATACTGGTACTTTTTGGTTATTTCCGCAGCCTGAGTTAGTAACATTAAAGTGTCCAATACGGAGGACTTAAGTAGAACGAAAATTGACATTTTGTATCCAATATTGCGCACTTAAGTGCCACTACTGCGAAATGAAACTGGCCCTAATTTTATACTTAATCATTTAAATGTCTCTACAACAGTTCCAGTTATAGCCACTGTGCATAAAGTATTTTGTTCGTACAGAAAATATGATTTAAAAAAATAAAAGTTATTTCCCGTGTTTTTTGTTTGGTTCCAAAAGTAATAGAGCAAAATCTATTAATTTTTAAGTCATATGATTTTTTATAGACGATAAAAACCATCTTCTAAAAAAACTCTTATCATTTTGATCAACAAAAATAATCGTGTTACAATTTTGCTTAAAAAATCCCAGCTTCGTACGGAACACACTTAATTACGTTAATTAAGTCAAATGTTTGTTATGACTAAATTTGATAAATTTAAAAGGTATTACACTTACGTGTTTTTAACTAAGGTGCTATAATTTTAAACTAAAATAAGAAGCGCTTAAGCATTTTTGTTTTATCAATTTCAATAGTAGCCTCACAACTATGATTCATCTATCTCTCATGTTATACTAAATTATATAGTTAAAGATCAAATGGAGCTATAATAACGTTGCTACTTTTTATATCAAAATATAAGTTCATTAAACTGTTTTTATTTAAAAAAAAAAAGCATCAAACGTGTGGAAATGCCAAACTAATGAACATAGTTTCGAAAAAGATACTATTATACTATTTACTTAAAAATTATTATTAATATACAAAATAAATATTGATTATTAAATAAAAGTCTAGAAAGTAGAAATCGCAGGTTTTAAAATGTTAAATAAGACTCAAGAAAAAAAAAATATCCGTTATACGAATATTTAGTAAAGAAAGCTACTAAGATAAAATCTACTTTTTAAAGTTATCATTACGAAATGTAACGGTGATTATAAAAAGTGAACTTATGGTGGTTTTTTGATAAAATAAATCATTTTTGCATTCCATTGGGCAAATAAATCGACATTTGCAGATCTAAATTTGTCTGTAGACTTACTCCTCCCTGCACCAACACCAATACAATTTTTAATTATCAGTTAAAGTTTTTTTTTTTTGTACAGTGTTTGACTGTATATAGAGTTTGACTGTTGACCTGGAGGTGTGGATTTAAAGACCCAATCTAGACACCATTATTTTCTATATTCTCCAGTTCCAACTGGATGCCACCCGTAGAATTTCATGAGATAATAAACACCTTATTCTCAATCCACAGTTCCAAAAAAATTTCTTTCCTTTTCTCATATTCCATACAACAATTATCATGCATTGCATTTTAAAGACCTTAAGTCTTACAGGCATATATACGAGTAGCTTAAATTATTATTATTATAAAAATTATTATTAATTAATTTGTTTCTTGACTAAAAGAAGCTCTGTTGATTTCGTTTGTTAAGCTACAAATAATTTTATCATCAACTTAATCGATTTTATTAAGCTGATTTACAGCCTTATTCTGGCAACCTCACTGATGCCTCAAAAGTCACAATCACCTCATAACTCGAGATGGACTCACCTCATTAAAACTTAAAAATTATGATCTGCTCCTTGGCAGATCACAACTCACGTTGTTCTTGTGAGTTTTCTTATGAGGGCTTCCACAGAATACGAAATTGTGACCGCCTTATACAAAAACAAACTCAAACAAAATTGTGACCTTTGAGCCTCACAACGGCAGAATAGGGCTATTAGTCCACATTCACAATCACCGATACAAATAACAAAATGTTCTGTGATTCTGCAAATGAGATATAATAATGTAATTTTTTTTGAAATTAAGCGTGGGTGACTAAAAACTAATTTTAAATTTAATAACTTTATTCAAAACATAGCATTTGTTCGTTTTAGTTTACAAATCAGCATGCATTTTTTTAAATAATAATAAGACAAAGAAAAAAACTATAGAAATACATAACACCACTCTTAATATTTCCACATACACGTGCTAACAACTACAAACCAAAAACTGACACTTCCGTAAGCAATGCACTTTAAACATTCATTAATTAGCACCTTTTCTTGTCGCTACCTATGTTCTGAAGATTGATGGATGTTAAAGTCTAAATAGACGTGTTTAAGTGAATTTAAATGACTAAGCACTAAGAAATACTATATATGTATGGTGTATGTACATTTATTCTTAAAAGACATTGACCCTAGAGTAGCTATTTATAATACCCACGTTATTCGTATGGCTGATGACAAACTGACAACAGACACTGACAACTTTATATTGCTAATTAGACAAGGCGTTCACTTGTTCCTTTCTTTGTAAACCCCATATAAAATGCTTAGAATTCTTACAAATTGTGTTATGTCAATTAACATTTATTCGTGGGTATGTAATTTTCATTTAATAATATAGAATAATAATCACATTGTTTTTATTTCATGAACTATGTGTTTGCAATTAAATTTTAGAAGTTTGTTAAATAAATCCAAACTGATGGTGATATTTTGAAGTAAAAACAACAAAATAAAATATAATATAATTGAATTCTAATTCAGAACCATCGACAAATTATAAAAGAACATGTTTTCTTATTCTTCTGAATAATAAAAAAAAATTATAAATTCCAGAAAACAAAAGAGCTGAGGTTAGAACTCTTAAAAGTTATAGAATTCATGCAAATCCAAAAAATTATCGAATATTTTGTTATGAATTATGTTTTAACTTCCTCCAATTATTCAAATTGATTCGTGCATATCAAATAATATACTATACTAATTTAGAGCGATTATAAAAGTTAATCGTATATTTTAATACTATTACACAATGCTAGTTTTCTTTTAATTTATTTTCATGATTTATTGTTTTTTTCATTTATCTATACAACACAACTGTTTGGAAATAGAATTAAATATTTATGACGAGATTTATAAAACAGTAAGATAAGATTAATTTTAAGTAAGATATGTGTCTAGATCAGATGAATATTTAACCTAAATTGTGATCACATTTAAATGCTCCCTTTTTCACCGAAATAGAATGCTATTGAATTCGAAAATGCCTCATTATTTTACACATGCTTAAAATATTTTAATTTTAAGTGTAAGTTAAAGGTACTTATTTTAAGTAGCATTTAAGGAAATTACTTTAAAAATATTTAGAGTGTTTAAGTTCATCATTTTCTATTTCATTTTATATATAAATGGCTAAAAAGCTTTGTTTGAAAAAAAGTAGAACTAACACTGCGTTGTGGTCAACTTGTATACTCGCGGTCCCCGAAGATTCATAAAATGATAATATTTTCCGGCGCACTTCTACTTTTGAGGAATGCTGTCATCAAACAAAAATTTCTTCAATAAAAAACGTGTTAATATGATAAAAGTTCTCACTTTTTACTCGTATTTGTCATTTCATTCAATTTTTATTATTACACTGGTTTTCTAAAAAAGCACGCACAATAATAATACAAATGTATCTGTATGACTCCTGAATTTGGTCTGTTAGCCTCCGCATTCCTTCGAAACATAAGGGAATGGAGAATAAAGATACTCTCATCAATAAAATTGTACGCTTATGTGAATTTCAAACGGATTATAATTTGAGACACAGTAAATACATATTCGAAATATGCGTGACTGTCATATAAATTACCTGAGACCTGACAAACGGTTGCACTTTCCTCTCTTTTGAACACCTTTATCACCATAGTCATGGTTCTTATAACTGACTTAAGAAATAAAAATGTAAAATAAATATATACTCTTCCTTCTCTTTATTCCAGCTTGTTGTTGTTGTAAATATTCAACGTGTGATGTGTTCTCAGATGGTTCAATATGATAATCAGCAAAAGTAGGTTAAATATATTCATGCGGACAATCCTACTTTTGGAGAATTGTTTTACGATTGAGGTCACTTGTGGTAACATCTATCGCCCCTTCGCTCTTTACATATGCTTTAATCTGACTTGAGTTCATGGCCTTATGCGATTTAAATTGACATAATTTTCATATTTTGGTAGGAACCAAAACCACCCACTCAAAGTAATAAACAAAATTAAAACAAACACACAAGACACAAAGCTTTTTCTTTCTTTAAAAAGGTTACGGTGATGAACCACAGTAAACCAACCAAATCAGTTTCCGTTTTCATTTCATTCTAACTATAAGGAAAGTTTAAGAAAAGCGCATTTATTATAGTCAAGTTACTTTTCAGATTTTCTCACCTCAATCTCATCAAATTTGGGCTTATTATATTGTTGGCCTAGATGGCACACACTATGGAGACTTTTTGATTTTAGCAATATTAAAAAAAAAAAAAAAAAAAAAAAAGAATTATGTCCATGGAAGGTAGACAGGCATGTCTAAAAATATGTGAGATTATAAGATAATGTCTGTTGTTGTGGGGCAAATTCCATTGCAGCATTATAAATTCAATGAAGTTTTCGCTCTAACCAAAGATGAGCTGAGTGTGATCAGAACGAAAGGTACTTTACTTACATTATTCTTCAAGCTTTCTGTTTGTTCTCCTTTTTTTGTTGAAAAAAAAAAAAAAAACAAATGCTCATGGCTACCTGAGAAAGTTATTTTCACTGAAAGATCGCTGAATTGATTTGTAATGGCAGCGAAAGTATTTAGATACATACATGCATACATATAGGTATGTATATATGAACAAAAGTAATTCAAAAATACTATTGATGAGTAAACAAAAATTTCATTCGCATGCTAATATATAATAAGCTATTTAACTTCTTTCAATCGATTAAAAAACAAAAGCTGATGGCAAGAGGCCACAATAGGCTTTATAGATACGTGATTATTAGAAAGATTTACTACGATTTTTTTTTTATTTATTTTTTGAAAATTATGTTGAATAGAATAAATTATTAAGTTAATCAAAATTAATAAAAAGTAAAAGTTATATTAAAAATAAAAGGAAAGACTAATATTTTAAGAAAATGATTAATAGATAAATTATACTATGTTTGTTTAGTTACGTACCATATTAGCTGCGTAACGAAATGTTATTGTCTTTGATTTGTTCGTATGTCATTCTATTTTTGCAAGGTTCAATACATTTCCAATTCCGTTTCGTTAATACCTTTAAACCGTTTCAAATTAATTTGTATACCATATAAATTAATAACACATTTAAATTGTGGTATTTTTCACCTCAAGACGGCCGGCGGCGCGGTGGTGGCGATATGGTGCACTTAAAAAGCGGAGCATTAAATTCGATCCATTCGATCCATAACATTTGGCTAATCATTGTACAATAATTCGTAGTTATAAGAGATAAGGCATTATGGTGTGTCATATTTGGAATTTTCAAACCTTAAACCTCTCAAAAATGCTGGCATTACTATTTCAAATAAATTTTAATTTTCAATAATACGCGAGCCGTACAAAAGTCTTGAGTTTATACATTTCTGCTCGAAAATAGGCTAGTTGAAGCACTTGCCAACAATTATATAACCATTGCAATCTGCATCCCATTGATGTGTCAATAATTACTGGTGAGCAAAACTGGTGCGAGAAATGTGAAAAATTGTACTAAAACGCGATTATTTAAATAGTTTCCGGTAAAGTTTTGTTTTATTACATATTTATGATGAAGAAGTGTTTTATTTTATTTTTGATATTAGTTCATGATTTAAGTACCTACATATGTATGTTCGTAACCTTATAACCTACTAAATTTGACTTTTTTTCTATAGCAAGGCGACACCCGTGAAATCAGCAAGAGATAAGTTTGCTAACTCTGTTGATCCAAAAAATGAGCTTAATGAATCAAAAATTATTTAAAACTGCGGTAATTGGAATTAGGTTCTTTGGTTCCTAAGAACACTACTAGAATTTTTTTTTCAGATTTTTAAAATGACATTAAGAGGTCACAAACTCCGATTGTATATGAGCTAATTCGAAACAAGATTTAAAAAAAAATATATGAAAAAAGATTAATTTTATTAACTTTAAAGATACTAAATTATTTTTTTTTATTAACTTTAAAGATACTAAATGATTTTTAACTCTTTTGAAGTATCTTTGTAGTTTTTCAAAGAAGAATGCTAGTAATTTATTTATCATATAAAGTTTTAGATAATTGCTAATAATGCTAATTTTTTGACTTTGGGGTCAATTTTCTCCAAAAAATGCTTTATCAACATGGTTTTTAAATACTTTTTTTTAAATGTATGTAACAATACTAAAAATAAAAAAATATAAATATAAAATATTGAAACAAGATGTTTCAATGATTTTTTTGAATGACGTATGTAACAATACTAAAAATAAAAGTCAGTAACAAGTTTGCCGAAAAACCCATAGATTTTATGATAATTTGGAAAAACAGCGGCAGGTAAAATTTAAAAAAAAAATGTTTTTTTAGCTTTAAGCTCGAAAAGCTATGAATAAAAAATGATATGTGTGGTTATCGATAATTTCATTTTATGTGTGAACTAAAACAGTTATAACAGGTGTTCGAATGAGTCCTCTTTGATTTTGTATGCATGCTAGAGCCCGTTTTCGTATTTCACTGATATTGATATTAATGATTTTAGCTACTGCCTCACTTCTGAGGACGCTTTGAGCATGCGCTCTTCACTTTAAGTTGCTATTTTGGTTGAATATATGATTTATTTAATTATCCCCCATTCAAAAACATCCAATATTGTAGGGTCAGGTGATCTTGCAGACCATTGAACTGCTCTAACTTTTTCCTATCCAACGATTACCGCTTACTCTTCATCTTGTCAATTTTTAACCTCTCGAGCAAAGTGGGCTGAAGCACCATCAAGTTAGGAAAAGGATGAAGCTAGTTGAACCTATAGAATATCTTCCAATAGTTCTGATAAATCATTTTGCAACAACTGCAGATAGTTTGTAGAATTCAACTTAAGTGGCTACCAAAATTAGCATATTCAAACCAAAGAATGTCGGAGTGCACCTGTTATAACTGTTTTAGTAAAAAACATACTTAAAAAAATATAAAATTTTTTTTTTTTAATTTAACCTGCTGCTGTTTTTCCAAATTATCATAAAATCTATGGGTTTTTCGGCAAACTTGTTACTGACTTTTATTTTTAGTATTGTTACATACGTCATTCAAAAAAATCATTGAAACATCTTGTTGATTACGCATTTCTTGGAGAAAATTGACCCCAAAGTCAAAAATTTGCATGGGCAGGAAATATGGAACTGGCTAAAAACTGAATATCTTAAGACTGAGAAAAGATATAAAATTTATTTAAACGCAGTTATAGTATTTCTTCTAAAAATAAAGGCCTAAACGAAGTTTCTATCATTATTAATAACAGCGCAATTACCATAAACATGTGTCAGGGTACACCAAAATAAGACTTTTCTTAAATCCGCGATAAATGCAATCAAAATTGGAGATAGACCCATACTGTAGAACAATTTTTTTCTTAGAATACACCCAAGAATCATGCCCTAAAATACTATTGACGAATTAAGGGACACCCTGTATTTTAAATTATTGTTCGACATATGTAGGTATAGTTTTATTTCTAATTTTACATAGCTTTTAGCTGACGCATATAACGGTTTTTGTTAAAATTTTAAATAATGATACTAACATTTAATTTGATCAACAAAGGGGTAACTTTAAATTTAATTTATTAAATTTACTAAAATGTATAATTTTGTTTTTTTTTTACTTTGGCATTCGTTCACTTCCCAGCCTTGTCCACCATTAAACTAAAAAGTTTTTTTTTCAGGGCTACTGCCTCTTGCGAGAAATTGACAAATCCTCCAAGAGTATCACTTGTCATGAATAAGTGCTTCTCGTCTAGCCGTTCGGATTCGGCATAAGATTGTAGGTCCCTTCCATTTCTGTTGACACACGCACACAGGAATGGTTGTGAGTTGTTTGTCACTAGGCCCTGATGGTTATTCACGAGCCGTTGCGCCACCCAATTTATTTATTTTGTATTTGTATAAAGATTATAAAATAGCTAAATTAAATTAGTTTTAGCATTTAAGAACCGATTTCCTCAATCACAAACGAATATTTTTAGAGATTGTTTGAATATGGTGATTTTTAGACGTTTTGATAAATTGTTTAAAAATATTACTTAAACTGCGGGCAGAATGTTCACAAAATTCTAAATAATCCCATTTTGTATACAGTAAAATTTCAATACACATACAAACTATATGTACATGCAAAGCATATGTATATATATATTCAGGTACACAACTTTCAAAATACCTATGGAACGGACACACTACTTGAATCCGCAAATTATGCACAGCACATGGTGAAGTAGAAAGTGGATGCCACAAAAATTGTTCAAGACTCATCTAGTCAAACTTGTTCGTGGTTATAGTCATTTATAACAAACAGAAAATCAGTATTCCATACGTCAAACACCTGTATTCCTTCCGGGTCAGATAAACTAAGACCTATTTTGACCAAATTCGTAAATCACATAATTTTCAATGGGAAAAGTGAAACAACCTCAAACCCACGCAGAAAATGTTTATTACTAATATAAAATATGAGTAAAAAAAAAACTTTTAATGAGGTCACTTACTTTGAACGAACTCCACCTATAGCACCGGTATTCCATTTTTGTTTGTATATTAAAGATTGTGATTGATCCTAGCAATTGTACGAGTATTTGGTTTGGTTTTAAGGTTAATTGTTGATAATGTTATGTCCGCCTTTTTAACAAGTTTTCGTATATGAATTCAACCGTTGGACGTTATATTTGCATTAATATAACAAAACTCACCCCGAGTGCTATATTAATTTCAAAACTGAAAAACCGATAAAAATTTAAAACACCGAGATTAAAATTAGCACTTTTTTCAGATTTATTAACAAAAAAACAACATTTCTTTTTAAATCGAAACTCTTGATTCAATCTGAGATTTTTTCTCGAGAAAAGAAATTTTCTTCTCGTTTTTATTCGTTCACACTTCTTATTTTGTTTGTTCTGTGTGTGCGTTTTTTTATGACTTCTTTTCTTCGTTTTGTGTTCTTCTTCACCTTGAAAGACGAACAGATATAAAATAGAAATTTCTTTCTTTAAGAACTCTGGGAGAAACAAGCACGGAGGACGATCTTTTTCAGAACTACCGAACCAGTCAACAGCTTACCTTGGACTGGCGATCGCGGTAGCATCTACAAATGCCTTAACCGTCTTCTTGGCCTGGTCGGGTACACAATATCACTTTGACTGTTGGTAGAAGTGCAAAACTGGACGACACATCCATGAACATCATCAAGATCGTGATTATCATTGGCAATTTGGCATGCAACTAGCGACTAGCATTATGATCTAGTACGAGTATACATCGTCATCATGGTTGGCCACGAAGCAATATGTGCGAAGTGAAAGACAGAATTGATGAATTTTATAATTATTCAGTTCTTGAATCTTTGTGCTACGGCTGGTTAAATCAATACCGCACTTAGATATTTACTTATAATGGATGTCATGGTGTCTTTGTGGGTTGTATATATACATAAGTGTTGTTTTTCAATTCTTACTCCGAGCTTCCAAATATAAGTTGTTATATTGTTTTTGGTATGGCAAGTCTACAGCTTACTTTCTAACAGTTGCGATGCGTTGTCGCCCGTCATTCTGTGAAGAATAGATGAATCGGTGAGATCATACAACACTTCATCTGTCGTGAAATAAAAATTAGATCGATTTTCAAGGTTCTAAATAAATTTAAAAAAAATCCAGTAATATTTAATTTCATTATAATAACCCTTAAGGGCCAATTTTTCAGTGCGGGGTTAGAGTTAAAACCGAGTTAACCCACCAAACTTTGAGTTAACTCTGGATTAACTCAAAAAATGATTTTGATGTTTTATCTTCCTTGTTTTTTACGATTTTCTGCATCTACTCTCAATTTAAAAACTGCGTCTTGACGTGACTGTAGACAAATCTATTTGCAGAGTTAACTAACTCGGTTTAACTCACCATTGAAAAACTGGGCCTAAGACGTCTAAAGATTTATATGCGAAATCCCAGGTATTTCCCTTCTTATATAAATTTCAAAAAAAATATTTTTTTTTATTGTATTTTAATTTTAATAAAGATTGTAAATTTTTGTATATATTTTTTTAAAAATTGCGAAAGTGACTACATGTGTGCCAAAGTTAAATTTTGTTTATTAATCATTACCAAAGTTATGAATTTTCAAAGTTGGATTTACAAAAATACACGGGATTTCACATAACGTTAACGTTAATAATGACCTAAAATTTAACAGGATTTTTTTATAATGCGTCATTCAAAATAAAGTCCTTTATAAGGACCACCCTAGTGTATACATTACATTATTAGCTGTCCGTTGTTTCCAAAACTCATTTTTTTTCTAATGTTGCACCCCCAATCTAAAGTTTAGGTCACACATAATAGTGGCATTAAGAAAATGTGTCCCGGGTCATTAACCCGTGTCTCTAAAGACTTACTTTTTCCATACAAATTTGTATACGAATTTTGCACTTTTTAGCTTTTATTTCTTTTATCGAACTACTGCAGCCTTCCCAATTTTTGAGTTGGTTCTTATTTTATAATTATTAATGTATATATATATGTATGTATGTTGAAAACATAATTTATACTTTATTTCGATTTTATATATTTAAAAATATTCTTACCTTAGCCTTTCATGTCTTTTATTTTGTTTCTTTTGAACTAAGCGTTTTATTCTTAATTTTTATACTGACTATTGTTGAATACCTCCATTTAAAAATGTATGGGTTAGACAAAATTTGTATTTTTTTTCGATTTTTAAAACGATAACATATTTTTACTTTAATCAACTCGAACAAATACTGTAAGTCTTTTTGTCAGTTTTTGTTGAATAATACTACCTCTAGAAACTGTAGTCAAAAATGAATGTTAATTCGATTTTTAAAACTATTAAACATTGAGCATTTTTTTCAATTTTAATTTTTTTTTTCTCACGAACTTTTGTTGTTGTTAAAAAATAACTCTTTAAAAAAACACATACAGAAATGTATGTTGAAAATAGTGTTTTAAGTAAGCCTAATTTATTTGAATTTTTAAAATTATTATATGTTTACTCACGCGTTTATAAAGAAAATATATATAATATAAAGAAATGATAAAAAAAAAAAAAATGTTCTTGTAAGCTACCATTATTTTTGGTTAACAAAAAAAATCAATACTATATGAAACATACCTAATAAACAGAAAGTACCAAGTTTTATATAAATATATCCATCCATTCAGTCTGTAGGCCTTAAATTTAACAATTGACAGACGGATAGATAAAACTTCTGGACCCACTATTTTCTAATTCTCTATTATCGCAATCACATATTTGATTAAAATGTCGACTTCAAGTTATTTAATGAATGGGAAACTTGCCATATACTACCAATGAATTGCAAGCCAAATAGATTCTTACGAGCAAAAACTGCAAACAAAATATAAGAAGTTATTTTTAAAAGGATATACATATGTATTTTCACTAAATTTCATAAAAAAAATCGATCCATCATATTAAAGGGATGAGCATCTACTTTGTTTCATTCCGCTATCTCTTGCGCAAACATTTGATCAAAAAGAAGTTATGAGCAATTTAGTAAACAAAATTAAAGTGGCGCAAAATTTTAGACGATTTAGTACGATGGTAAATCATTTTTAGTATGATACTAGGTTAAAAATTGTGTTTTGCGAATTTTAAACGAGTTTTGCATCGTACTATCCCCTAACATTTTACTAAAGTTAAAATCACCTACTGGCTATTTTATCTTTTTAGTATTGTACTAAATCCATACGAGAAAACCCGAGTGTTCCAGGTTCGAGTCCTGCTGGTACCCAACTTTTTTTTCTTTTTTTTTGTAAATAATGAAGTTAAAATGATAAAAATATAAATCGTATACTTATTTCAAGCTCATGATGGGTTTCCATCAACATATAATTAATTTACAACGCTTAAAAAAATAATTGTGTTCATCAAATTCAAACCTTACAAATGCAGTGTACTAGTTAGTTAAAGGTTTAAAATTTTGGAATAGATAGTAAATTGCTAAATACTTAGGAAATTGTTTACTAGTAAAATGTTAAGCCCTTAACAATAGGTTGTTCAAAATTTTGCCCGTGATTTTTGGATTTTTGTTAGATTTTCCTGCTTTAATTTTTTTATAAAATTTTCTAAACTACCAATTTTGATTGAAAATCTTATTTCCTACAAAAAGTGTTTTACGTGAAATTCTCAAATAAGTTGAATTTTCTCATTCTCTCAGTAATTAATCGGTGCATTTAAGCGAATTTTGTGTTTTAAGTAATCTAAGTTCTACACAAACATATTTGGTAATAAAAACGCGTGAAGGCAATTGTTGCTTTCTCCCCTTAAAATTCCGGTATGTTTAAATTACCTAAAAGGAATTACATTATACCATTAAGTAACAACATATAGGAAATACATTATGTTAATAACTAATATTATAAATATATCGTCCAAAATATACCCAATTTTATATGAATCGGATAAATGTTGCTCCAATCGGCTTGTCGAAACAATAACCTGAAGCAAAAATTCTTCATTTTCCCTTGCAACGGATACCACGCCAGGGCCGATCCCACGAAAAGCTACGTTTCAACCTGTTCTTTTTTTTCTTGAAAGATCTTATCTCCATCGAACGTTAATAGTTCATACTTTGATATCTAAACAAGCTAAAGTTGGGGAGATTCTCTGTAAATATACAGTCAACGTTCCAAAATATAGTTAACGGAGAATTTTGAATTATCAAGTAGGTACATTTTTTCAAAAATTGTAATTTTTATCAATTTGAATCTCTCTAAAATGTCCATCCCTCTTCGAGAAATCGTAAGTTAAAATGTATGAGTTGTTGTTCATTATAGTGGTTTATTCTGGAGTTAACAATACGGAGGCGGAGACTTTTAATCTAACTTATGATTTTTGAAGAATAAAGATAATGTTATGGGTTTCATAATTTAGCCCAAAAAATAACAAAAAATCACGTTTTTTTTTGCACTTTTAGACTAGGATAGTTCAAAAACCTGAGCTAATCCAGGAATTCTGAGTTCAGGGGTGGAATCGGCTAAGCGTATTTGATTATCAATATTTGTTATCGTTTTTAAGATACCTGTCCTTATCAAGTCTGTAGGCAAAGATAGGGAAAGCAATCGATTCAAATTCAGAACACAAAAAACCTTCTGAAAAGTTTATGCCGCAAGACATGTGTTCGCTTGTGTTATCTATCTACCGATCGAAGGAGTATTATAACATAAAATATACTATTATAGTTGTTTGAGATTTATTATTATTGTTATTATTATTATTATTATTATTTATTAACAGGCAATTCAAATTACATGGTAATACTAAATTTAACGAGCCTAGCTGCGGAGACTATTGGCTCTTATTTTTTTTTAATTTAAGTTAAAATGTTTGCTTTTAAAAGAAAATCTGATATTTTTTCAATATTAGTGGAACTAGGGTTTTGGAGAATTTCATAAATACATTTATTTTTAAATAAATTTTTGATTATGGGTTGCGATACAGGGCAGTGTTCTAGCATGTGATTTAGGTCCAATCTGGTGCTACAATTTGTACAAAGTGGTGGCGGTTTTTTTTGAGGAGGTGCTGATGAGTGGCTGATGTGTGTCCAAGTCGGAGTCGTACAAAATTAGAGATTTTGTGTTTTGAGACGTTTGTTGGGTATACTGGGTTGATTTTATCAGGATTGAGTTTCTTGTAATGGTGGTGGTATAGGCTCCAGTCGTGGGTTATGATCAATTTTGACTTTTTTTTAATGTGTTTTAGCAGGTCTAGTTTGGTGTGGATATTGAAGCTGTACACAGGAGCATTATTGGCTGAGTTAGCTGCATTGTCAGCATATTCGTTGCCCTGGATTCCTACATGTCCAGGGGTCCACATTACTTTGATATTGTTTGGTGATTTGGTGAGTTGATTTCTAATTTTTGATATGAGTTCAGTGTTGTTGTTAGGGTTTATTATGGCGTTAAGTACAGATATGCTATCAGAACATATAATGTGTTTTCCACGGTATTTTGACGCAGTCTTAGTGGCTTGGAGTATGGCGAATGCTTCTGCAGTGAATACTGAGGCGAATTCAGGCAGGTTGCCAATGCATGCAATGTCACCGTTTTCGAGTGTCACCGCAAATGATGTGTTTTCCGTTGTCTTGGAACCATCAGTAAATATAAATTTCCATCCATCCGATTTTGATTCGAGTGAGATGGCTGTGTAGAGGTGACGGTAGATGCTATTGCTGGTATTTGCTTTTTTATAATTAGCTAGAGTTAATATTAGAGATTCCGGGTTGATGAACCATGGGGGAATACGAGGAGTAACATGGTGCTCCTGTTTAGTTGGTAGTTCGAACTCGGCTGCTTTTGTAAGAATTGTAGCAATGGCGGATGGGATCCTTTTGTTTAGTTTATGGTCCAATGCTTTTTGTAATCGTTATCGATTATTGAATTTTTGGAAAACGATAGTTTTGCAAACAGTTTAGCAGTTATAGTGTCTCTTCTTTCCTCTATGCTTGGTAGTCCTGCTTCTGCTAATATATTTTTTATAGGTGTTGTTGGGAACGCGTTGATGCTTCTCCTTGCTGCGGCGTTGTAAGTCGGTTTTATTATCCTCAGGATTGACTTAGGACAATGCCCATATATACACAACCCATATTCAATTTTACTTAAAACTAACATTCTCGTAGTGTTTGAAAGGGTATTTATATGTACGTTACTTTTATTTGAAGCTAGATATATTACAATATTAGTTCTCGCAGCTAGTGATTTCTTAAGCTCTATACAGTGTTGTTTCCAAGAATACGTTTTGTTGAAGACTAAACCTAGAATACTTAAGTAAATAAAAGATCCCCTGAAGAAGATGGCAACCACCGTCGAAACGTCGGGAAAGGAAATGAAATTGTTTCATTAACATATCATTACGACCAAAAAAGCCCAAAGAGATGCATTTTTAAGTCTCAAACAACTATAATAATTTAACGAATTGGTCAAGAACTCAACAACACACATACTGCAAATAAACAAAGCAATCAAAACATTTTTTGTAAATATTTTGTACATGGAGGTACTCTCCCAACAAGCCGATCGGAGAAAACCCACTCCGATTCGTATGAAATCTGAGAATCTCCTCAACGAAAACAGACTTATCTACAAAAAAAAAAAACTATTTAATTGCCATATTTAAAAACACCGCACAAAAAATCGTCAGCTCAAAGCCCCACATAATGTACCAAATAAAATGTAAACAAACAACTTTTTTCTGTTGGAAATTACATACTATAGTCTTGCTTTTATTAATTATTATTTGATAAAATACGTTGGTAGTTATAAAATATGTATGTAACTATGTAGTTTTTCAATTACAAATAATATTATTAAAAAAAAATAAAAATTAAATGTAATTTTAAGAACCAGACATTTTTTTTTTCTTAGTTCTTTTTTAAAAAAGACGTAAAGTATACGTATTCTATGCATATAACTCTTGTCAGTAATCGGAATCTAAGATTTTAAATATAGATTTTTCCGTCAGTTTAATTGAAGTCATTGTTGTGTGAATTTATTTACAAACGCTAAATGCACTACCCTCTACTTTCTTAAGGTAGTTTTTTTAGTTAAAATATATATATATATTTATGATGGTTATCTTATTAACTACTATGCTTATATTATTCGAATTTAATAGAATTAACTCCCATATCGATTTGTCCGCCGCGATAGCTTCCCCTCTTTTTCTTGGTCTTTTCGTGTTTAAAGGATTTACCGCGTGTAAACTTTAAGTCTTGATTAGCTTTCGCTCCCCAGGATCCATGGGCGTTTTTCTAACAAAAAAAAAATACAATATATTAATAAAATAAAATATTACTTATAAGAGGTTATTATTATAAAAATAGTAAAAATAGTATTCGCTTTAATCACTCACCTATTAAATCGAGTTTTTTTTTACATGAAACAACTAAAATTCGCAACTTTATGCCTAATCGTCAAATGTAATTTTTTTATTGTTGGGCGAGTCGAAACTTTTGTTGCCAAAGGATTTGTTAAAACCACCACCTCCTCGTCCGCGGCCACCGTCAAAACCTCCTCTTCCTCGACCACCATCGAAACCACCTCTACCTCCACCTCCTCTACCTCGTCCACCGTCGAAACCACCTCGACCTCGTCCACCACCTCCACGGCCTCGACCTTCACCTCCAAATCCACCACGTCCTCGGTCACCACCACCGCGGCCACGGCCTCCGAAAGATTTACGGCCTTCACCGCCTTCGCCTCCTTCGTTATCATTTCCACCAAAAGATTTTCGGAAACCACCCTCACCACCAAACTTCTGAAAACCACCGCCTCCGCGACCTCTGCCGCGGTCACCACCACGATTACCACCACGATTTCCACCGCGGTTTCCACCCTTAAATCCATCGCCATTTTTATTTTTCCAATTTTTTCCTTCTTCCCCTTCCTTATCCTTCATGATCCAAACACAATAGTATCGAAGTTTTTAACAAAGTTGCGAATTTTTCGTTGCATCATAGTTCATGTTTTGTTGAATAATATGAAAATAAAAGAAAGGAGAATTGAAACACAAATTAGCATTGCAAATTTTAACAAACCAAAGAAATAAGATGAAATAAAAAATTTTGTTTCCATAAAAATTTATACCAAGGGTAAGTGCCCCAAATGACGAAGTGTATTTAACACTATTTAAATGCTTATTTGTGCCTCAACTGTCCTTTCGAATGAAAAAACCTTTTTGGGGCACTCACCTTAGCGTCAAATGAATTATCAATTACACGAGGATCTATTTCAACTTCTTCTGTAATGACACGACGGAATGGTGTGTTCTTTTTTGGGCCACTGCCATTCAAGTTGGGTTTGTTCTTTTTGAAGTTCCCATTAGGAGTCGATGTGTTATTCTAAAGTTGAAAGTTTCATTTAAATTTTTTGTTTATCATTTTTAATTGAAACTAAAATTAATTGCAGAAGGAAAGAACTAACAGATACATACACTAATAGTATAGTACAAAGTCAAAATAAATTTGAAATGGAGAACGTATGCACGGCCAAACACAAAAATTGAGTACAAAAATTGAGTAAGGGGCAGCAACTGTTTTTGAAACCGTATTAAAAATTCGGTAATCGCTACAAAATATTGTACAATGGATTGGTCATAATGACATCTAGCTGGAGATTCCATGATCATACCTGCAGGATACTCATAAAATGGAGTAAGCGCAGCTAATGTTGTGCATTTTTGTATAAATATTACAATGCTGTTGTCGATACCTTTGTAGTTAAAATTACAATATAGAAAAGTATGTACCATGGAAGCAGTACTGAAGCCTGTTTAGGCATAATGTCTATGGCACCTGTGTTACTCCAAAGTCAAAATAAATTTGAAATGGAGAACATATGCACGGCCTAACCTTCCGTCAAAAAAAATGATCAAGCGAACTGCGTAAATCAATAGCATCCAGAAAAGTTGTAGAAATAGCTTAAATATGCAGACAGGGCTGGGCAATGCATTGAGCGACAAGTGACGAAATCTTGTGCAGTTGACAGTTAAAAACTAAAGCATATTCAGCTTAATGTGCGGAGCACAATGGTTTAGCTGTAGATGCAACCCTGTCAAAATAGAAAGGTACGAAAATAGTATACAGCACCACAATGCGAAGCTCTGAATAAAAGCAAGAAGCGTGTGGTTTAAGCCGAAATTAAACTCATTTCAACTTCTGCTGCATGCTTCATCTAAACTTATTGTGTTCAAGAAGTACGGGAACTTCCAGTGCAGAATGCTCTCCGAAAATTAAAGAAACTTGACACACAAAATTTGGCAAAAATCTTCGTTCTGATTTTGAATTGAAAATGAAATAAAATAAACTTATAAAAAAGTTAACTTACCGCACTTTCTCCAGCTTTAGCAAAGTTGGTGTACTTAGGCTTCTCTGCGGCTCCAGACTCACTGAATTTGCGTTTTTTTCCCGCTTTAGGGGCCTCTTTCTTCTCTTCTTTCTTATCAGATTCCGAACTGTCACTCGAGGAACCGTCCTTTTTAGCATCGGCTTTCTTCTTAATTGGTGCTGATTGTGGTTTATCATCTTCATCTGACGAACTATCATCACTTGATTCCTTTGCAGTTTTTGAAGCTTTAGGCTTAGAAATTGCAGCCTTCTTTGCTGGTGGTTGTTCTGATTCAGATGAATCCTCATCAGAACTGGAGTCCTTCTTCTTTGCCACCGGAGCAGCCTTAGCTGGAGTTTTCTTGGCAGGTTTCTCATCCTCCGATGAAGAATCTTCTGAACTTGAATCGGCCTTCTTTTTGGGAGCTGGGACGGCTGCTTTGTTTACAACTGGTTTAACAGCGGGAGTTTCGTCGTCGGAGCTGTCATCGCTACTGGATGAAGCCTTTTTTGCCGGCGTTGACTTTGCGGCAACTTTGGCAACTACCTTAGCAGCTGGCTTGGTATCTTCATCCGAAGAACTGTCATCACTGCTGGATGCTTCTTTTTTGGCTGCAGACACTGGGGTTTTCGCAACTGGTTTGGCTGCTGGTTTCTCTTCTTCTTCAGAGCTGCTGTCGTCGCTGCTGGATTCCTTCTTTTTGGGAGCAGCTTTAATGGGAGACTTTGCTGGTTCGGGTTTCTTCACTTCTTCTTCTGAAGAAGAATCATCTTCACTGGAAGATGCGGCTTTTTTAACAGCTGTAGGTTTGGCAGCTGCAGAAATCTTCTTAGCAGCTGGCTTCTCATCTTCACTGCTGTCATCTGAGGAGTCTTCTGTCTCGGCTTTTTTGGCGGGAGTTGCTTTTACAGGACTCTTCGCAGCAGGCTTGACTGGAGTCTTAGCTTCCATATCTTCGTCGCTGTCATCGCTATCGCTCGAAGAAGCAGCTTTCTTAACAGCTTTGGGTGTAGCTGCTGGAACAGGTTTAGCTGGTTCTTCTTCCGAACTGCTATCATCGTCACTCGACGACTGAGGTTTCTTCGCAGCAACGGCAGGCTTAGCGGGAGTTGGTGCTTTCTTTGCTGTTGGTTTTTCTTCCTCATCACTGCTTTCCTCAGAGGATGAATCCTTCTTAGCAGCGGCTGTTTTCGCTGCAGGAGACTTTCCATTTGCAATTACCGGTTTCTTGGGGGCTTCATCCTCGTCGGAATCACTATCATCGCTTGAGCTAGCGGCTTTAGCCTTAAGTGTGGGAATTTTCTTGGCGGAAGTTTTCTGATAGTGATTTACAATGTCTTCAATGTTGGGACATCCTTTTGGAAGGTTTACCTGGAATAAAAACAAGTGATTTAGTTATTTTTACAATTTTATTAAACTTTTAACTTGAAAGCACATGGCGGCTTAGTTTAAGAGGGTTGTTTACTTACAGCCTTTGTTTTTTGTTGAAATACTTGGGCGAGGGTTTTATCTTTTTTAACAAGATAGTCTAAGAATAGCGCAGCAACTATTTGGTCGTTTGCTGCCATTTTTTTCACAAAATAATAGCACTTTTTTCTTTTCTTTAATTTTCAAAATACGAAGAAACACGTGCTATTGCGTACGGAGCAAATGGTTCAAAGAATTTAGAAATGGTGAAAGAAAACCAATGCGAGAGGTCAAATAACGCCTGAACTGTAGATCCGTCTCTGTTTTTTTGAAACGGCAATGTTATAATATGTGCATGAGCGACTAGATGGCAGGGCATTTGGCAAAATGTTTAATGGTGCACTTTCACTTTAATGATTTTTGGCTTCGTCCGCATTCAAATTTGGTACGGAATTAATACTACGTTTTCATTGGAGCCGAAATGAATTTTTCTCCGCCGCGTTGGAATGAATGGCTGACGAATGTTTCTTCGCCCCACAGAATGTTTTTAACATTGGTTTGGGAGAGCCTATAAGCCTGGGCCACACAGAACGCTGTCTGGCGGTGCGGTAAACCCTCCATCAGCATAGAAAAAAACGCGGCGGTCAAATTTTGTTTGTACATTTTTACAAAGAACGCCCAAAAACAGTTTCGCACTTTAGCAATACCCAAAACCTATTGCAACAGAAAAATACAACATTGTAAAATTTGTAAATTGTGTTTTTGACAGCTCACTCATTCTTGATTACGTTAAACAGAAACAAAGGTATGTTCATTGGATACATCCAATTTGCTATCTTGATTGTATTGATGTGACGTCGTCATCATCTTTTACTATTATTTTCCGTTTAAAATTCGGACGATAATTAAGATTTGGTAATATTTTCTTTTTCCGTTTTTTTGGCATCTTTTTATGAACAAAATTTAAATTAAATCAAATTGAAATGTTCAGATATGTTCGAAACAAAAACAAATAACAAATGTCAAACTAATTTTGACATTTGCTTTAGTGTTGCAAGAAGATAAGAAAAGTGCGTTCACGATCCACTTAAAAAAAATAAAATTTCGCACTTTTACTAGGCTCGTTGCACCAGATTGTGAATACCCCTAATGATACTAGGCCAGTTGCATCGGATCGTGAATACCCCTAATATTATATTAGCCGTGTTTTTTGTGCCCCTATCTCCGCTTCCATATCTGATTAAAAAAAATGTCCATGTTAAATACATTAATGGCTAATTTCATAAACATTCACTAAAATTGCTTTTATCTAAACTCCTTTTAATTTTTAACAGACAACTAAATTATTTCAGTTTCACCAATGTAGAAAAGGGAATTTTTCAGGATATTTTAGTTAAAATTGAGTTTGCTCACATCCCTGTATACAAAACATAGGTTTTGCTCCTCTTACTTATGAGTATACGAGAAACAACATTATACATAAATACAAAATGTCATGAAATGAAAAATATTGTGTGGGTGCTATTTGACAGTAATTTTTTTGCCACAAAAAGTTATTGGGCGCACAACAAATACTAAAGTGAATTCATTTTTCTTATATTTCGTATGATAATAATAGTTAAAAAAAACAAAAACAATTGTGCGTGTATTATAAAGTAAGAAAATAGACCCCAAAATCCAAGCAGGCACATCGGCGAGGATCTATTATGAATATTTCACTAGGGGACGTGTTTTCTTCGCGAATTGTGTTTCTCTTTTTTAATCGGATTTTCGTTGCTTGAAGATACACGCACAATTATATTTACTTTTTGTTGATCATTCACTGAAATATAAATCATTTTAGAAATTAAAACACCTTACAACATTGGTTTTATTTCTTAAGATAGTCACATAAATAATTTCTGCATGGGTACCAAGCTATGAAAAAACCAATCCTATGGATTCGGAATACTATGGCGTTGAATCTCATGTTTGCTCTTCATCATCAGAAGCCTCGAAAGATGATGACCAATATAATATTCTTAAAAAAAAAAAAAAACAAAATGTATTACCTATTCATAAGTTCCAATCTGCACAAAAAGAAAAAAAAAAAACAAATGGGATTTCGTGTGTATGTTCATTGTTCAGGGAATGTGATGCCTTTCACGAGGCTTGCAAAATTTAATTAGATAAAAATGAGCATTTAGTTTATAAGGGTGTTTAAAATCCTGTTAAATTTAAAAGCAGTTGGTGAAACCAAAAATCCCCATTTTAAGGCTAAATGGCCTTTTAAACATTTAAGGTTAGACCGCACACAACCGCAGCGGAACTACACTTCACGACGCGGCAAAACAGTATTTGTATGAAATTGTATGAGCTATATCGTACTAAGCGGCAACTGAACTTCATACAATTTCATACAAATTATTTTGAATCGCAGTTCCGCTGCAGTGCAGTTCCGCCTAGTGCGGTCTAACCTTTAAAAGTCCTTCATGAAATCGGCCATAACAATTTCAGAATTGTTAAAATTGTTGTTGTATATAACATGGAAATTATTTTTTAGTAGATATGGAAGCGGGGATAAAGGCACAAAAAACACGGCTATTGTCAATGGATCCACACTGGGTTAGTCCCGGTCTACATTGAACGATTTTTCCAGTGCCGATCTTTTGTTCGTAGGTGAAGGGAGTGAAAAGTGAGGGGTAAGGATCAAATCGTTTGTACCACAAAACTCGAACGATTTTTCCAGTCTGTTTATGTTCTCTTTCGCCCTCTTTCCAGTTTTTTGTTTGTGTTCGGTGTCAGTGTGCCATTGGGTTGATGGTGTGAGTGAATATCAATGTAAAATGAAGAGCACAGAAATAAAAAATGAAGAAGATAAGGAAAACATCTCACGGAAAAAATCGTTCTGTGTGTACATTTCACACGATTTCTGGAAAAATCTTCGTGGAAATATCGGGCAATGTAGATTGGGACTTACCGGTACCAAAAAGTACTAGCAATTCAGTGTCTACGTGTGAAAGATCACTAGACGTCGCCTGTGGCGAGTGTTCAACTAATTGTGTTCACACCCTAATGTTCGAAAACAAACAGCTGTTTTCGAACAACAAACTTGACATTTCGATATCAGCTGCGCTGTGTGTTTGGTTTTGGATATTTGGTTTTCATAAAAATATTATTAAAGACAAATTAATTAAAATCTAATAAAATAAATATATAGGGAAGATAATTGACTATAAATTAAAGTAAGTTAATATTTAATTATGATAATTTCATATTACATAAGATTGTATAATCATTTATATTCAAATTTTGGCAAACCTTCGTTTTGTGTCCAGTTTGCGGTGTTTTCTTTTTAACCTTTCTCGTTTTCGCTCGAATTCTTGCTGAAGTGTGACAGCGACAGCTCCAGCTCTAATCAAAATGGCTTCTGCCAAGTACCACCGTCGGAATTCGCAGTGGAACTCTGACCGATTTTTCTAAAATTTACCCGGCCTTATCGCAAAATTCAATTTGGAATCTATCATTCTCCATGGGGGGGATAATATTTTTATAAATTTCTTTGCGAAAGTTTAAAAATCTAGTCCCAGAACTCAAGTTAAAAATGTGCTGACTTTAATGGGTTTTTTTTTCATTTTCCACCAAGTGAAATCACTTCTCTCATTTCCTGTTCGCATGTTCTAAGAAAAATAAAACAATAAAAAGTAAAAAAAAAATAATCTCCAATATCTACTACTCAACACGTAATAGCCATGGCGAACGGTAGCGGCACCTCTTCGGAAGGCTCACGCGAAAATGGGTCATTGTACTTTAAAAAAATCGGTAGTGCTCTTTTTTACGGATTAGCTTCGTTCATGATCACAGTCGTCAATAAAACAGTCCTCACATCTTATCAATTTCCATCGTTTCTATTTTTAAGCTTGGGACAGCTTACTGCCAGTATCGTTGTCCTTTATATGGGAAAACGCCTCCGTTTAGTTTCCTTCCCTGACATAGGAAGGGACTCAATTGGTAAGATTTTTCCCCTGCCATTGATATTCCTGGGAAACATGATGTTCGGTCTGGGCGGAACAAAAGAACTTAGCCTTCCTATGTTTGCTGCTTTGCGAAGATTTTCAATTCTTATGACCATGTTGTTGGAACTAAAAGTCCTCAAGGTACGACCATCAACGGCTGTACAAGTCAGTGTCTACGCCATGATCGGAGGTGCACTTCTAGCAGCCAGTGACGACCTCTCATTTAACATGAAAGGCTATGGCTACGTGATGATCACAAACAGTCTAACGGCAGCAAATGGAGTGTTTGTCAAGAAGAAATTGGAGACTGTCGATATGGGAAAGTATGGCTTGATGTTCTACAACTCGCTGTTTATGTTCATTCCCGCCCTTATGGTGACCCTATTCACTGGGGATCTGGAGCAATCGGTGAACTTCCCACATTGGAACAATTTATTCTTTGTAGTGCAATTCCTTATGAGTTGTTTCATGGGTTTTGTCCTCACCTACAGCACAATGCTGTGCACGCAATACAATTCGGCCCTGACGACCACAATCACCGGCTGTTTGAAAAATATATGTGTGACATACTTGGGAATGTTTATCGGTGGCGATTACATATTCTCTTGGGTAAATTGTGTTGGAATAAATATAAGTGTGTTCGCTAGTCTGCTCTATGCTTATATCACATTCAAGAGAAAAGAATCACCCGATAAGGAATTGCTAGTTCCGCTGACTAAAGTGGAGTCTGTATAGCATAGAATTAAGAAATGTCTGCGGCATGTAGACATATAACAAGTGTAAATTTAATTATACTATCAACATTATTATATGTATCAAGATTAAGAGTACCAAAGCCATAATTTAATATTTTTATTAAGTAGTTACCTAATAGATGTAAGGTTTTATTTTTTGTAAAAATATTATTTTTTTTAAATTAAATACCTATGATTATAGTAAATTGCACTCTTATTTTTTTAAAGACGGATTGATTGTTCCTGTTGAGTGCTTTATTTAATCAAATTTGTGTTTATATTGATTTGTTGCTATTAGAAGCATTTTGAAGTGTATATTTTACCATTTACTTAAAAATTTAAAATGCTTACATTTATATACTTAAAGCCGAACGAACGAACAGACAAAAACGAATTTGTAACAGATAAATTATATAATTTATGAATAAATACAAAAACAAAACATTTAATAATTTAAAATCGTCTGTCTATTTTTCCAAAAAAAAAGGTTCATTTACAAATGTTTGCTTTCTTTTATTCTTGTAAGGCGTAAATGATCAAATATGGCTACATTTGTACATGTGTACATCGAACCTATGTAAGGTGACACGTGAGTTAGGTCTTTGTAGATTCATCATGGTTTGTCGTCGTGACTCTTGATTACACAAATAGAAACAAAAAAACACGTCATTCTCAGTAGTAAATGGATATGACAAGGTCAACGTATGGTTTGTATTTACTTAATAACATCTGGTATGCAGCGGGTAGGTACTAGGTAGGTTGTTAAACTAAGCAAATAGTAATGACCTCTAAAATGCAAATAGGAAAACTGTTGTTTGGGAATTTGTAAAGAGGAAAACTGGTGTTTGGGAATTTATATGATAATTTTCAATAGTTAGCTGTTAATAGAAGTAGAATTTATCTAAAAATCTTTTAATAAAATGTGAAATCATATGGAAAGGGTTGAAAGAGCGTGCTAAGAGCTTGCTCTTATTACAGACAAAATTTATAAAGTAAAAATAGTTGTTTAGCTCCCGTGTTTAGAAAAACTGTACCATAGAATAAGAATGTGCCTGGCTCAAATGGAGCAGTAAATAATCGCCATTAGTTTGAGTCTGGAAAATTATTATTCGATGGTGTAGTTTTTTCTAAACACGGGAGCTGAAATAACTATTTTTTGTTTATAAATACGGGGGTATATCTGTACATAAGTGTTTGTTCGTAGTCTTATTATAAATGTATTACCCATTTCTTCATTTTATTCTAAGTTGTCTGACGAATTTTAGCTTTGCATTCAAAATAAGAAAAGCTACTAAGTAATACAAAAAAGACTGTTGTGGCCAACCAAATACGCCTTTAAGATTATACCAAGGCTTCAAAGTTAGTACCTTCTTTGATTGAAGATAGGTGTTTTACGAGTAGGTTTTATGAGGTAAATAAAATTTAAACAAATCACTGAGATTGATTAAATTTACCAAGAACTTTCCTTTTTCATCAAATTAAAGAACCAGAAGAATATATACCTACTCATATTTAAATTGGAAAGAGCGGTGGACCACATAAATTCATTTGGCATAATTATTTGGATAGTCTGGTGTATGTAAATGATCTTCAATAAATTCATTCATCACTCATCAATATGCATAATTGAGGTTGTAGCAAAGAGCCACCGGAATATAATTATGGCGTTATTTAAAATAATTTTAATATTTTAATATATTTCTGTAAGACGTAATCTCCTCTGAATGCAAACTGTATTGCACGACGCTAGTTAAAAGGAAAAAAAGAACAGAAAAAACATACTGTTCGCACATCCGTTTCAGATGAAAATAAAGTTTTGATTTTCTTATTAAATTCCTCGGGTTGCATCCGGTCATAAATGGGGATATATAAAATGAATGCTGTCTATAGTAAAACTAGAAGCCAGACTTCTAATTAAGCGGTCAAGTATTACAACCAACTACATTTTTCTATTATTTTTCCTACATAGTAGGTATACAGTTACTGTTGAAATGAGTCTTCTTAGATTTCATAAAGAACAAATTAAACAAACATACCACAGGCATATAATTGTATGTAGCTATATAATTATAAATCTTCTATTGAACAAATCTCAAAACGAATGAACGAACATGAGTTTGTGTAACTTAGCAGCTAAAGCGAAGTCAATGCTCCCGTCCCAAAAATAAAACTGACTTATCTCATCAGCAAGAACTATAGTTTGATTATTCACATCAAGGTTCTCTAATTATTGAGATCTTATATTTTGTTTAAAATAATTGTTAAAAATAAAATTTTAGACAAATAATAATGATTTAAAGATCCCTACATACATATGTACATACATACAAAGATTCCTACCTACATATAGATGCTGTTAGCTCATCATTAGCTTTCAATGTCATTGGCATGTATCACCTGTCTTTTTAATGCGTACATTTAGTTATGAAGTGTGGTTAAAAAGATTTTGCACCTAAGATTAATTACTTTTTTCTATTAGGTTTTATACATTTTTGAATGTATCAAAGACATAAACAATGAATCAATTTTTAATAATTATAAAAACATTTGAAATCATCGTTTGAAAAATTAATAAAAAAAGAAATAACAAGACTCACTATAGCTATACAAACCTGCGTATATTACAATGCAAGGTTCTAAATAAATGAATGATTCGTTTTAATAGTTAAGAATTGCATACATATTATGTAGTAGAGTATATACCTTACGATTGCAAGTGGTACGCAGGCACGGGCCAAAAGAAGTAAATATTTTAATTTGCATTGTGGATAGGTAACTTAAAAAGACTCAAAAAAGTTTTTCCACTTTTTCAAAAGACTAATCTTCAAATTCGATACAATGTTTCAAATTTAAGAACAATTTCATGAAAATTAATTGAATAAAACTAAATATTTAAGAGCTGATTTTGCAATTATCAGTTAAAATATTAGATGAATAATTACTATAGCAACAGCAACAAATTCCTTTGTTATTTCTTAGAGTAGGTGCTATTTGAAGTTTAACTGACTATTGAAAAATTAGCTGGCTCTAGGTAAAATAATTTTTAAAATGGACTTTAAAGTATAAATTAAAATTGCTTCTTCTGACTCATTATAGTTAAAACGCAGAACGAGGGCCGCAATGGATAAGTCTCGAAGAAAAAATGGATAATAGTAGAGGGAAGAGAGTGGCATGCATGCAGCTTCTTTTAAATTTATTCTTTCTTTTCCAATCATTGTCAAGAGCGGACGAAATCGTTTCGTATTAAACAAAAATAAGCTTATACAAAATCGGTCGGTGACACAATGGGTACGTCTACGTACTGGAAACACAATCCGCTGGTGAGGTGATTCGGTCCGCCGAATCATCACCCCTTATAACCTAACCCAACCTAAAATACCTCATTCTTTTCTATTAAGATTATGTAAATATTGGGCAGGGAGAAATTATATTATTTTATACTTTTTGGTCTATTTTTAAAACGTGTTATTTTACAAATTTTGTATGAGTTAGAATGTCTGGAGAAAATTTATTCATTTAAGCATAGCCTGTGGCAAAAAAAAAAACATCAAAGACAAAAATCTCTTATCTTAGCCAATCCAGAATTTTTGTTTGAGCACAGTGATAAATAAAAATGCTTTCGCTTTATTGAATAAACAAAGTAAAATTGTATTCTGTTGAAAGGAGATTTTGTTTTGTAATATACTGCCTTAACCCCATGGTTTACAGTTCAGCGTCGATATTCAAAATGATGCTCTTCAAATAAGCTTTCCAACGTTGTATATCTCATTTGTGGGCACAATTATTCCCATTCATTAAATGTTGAATTTTCATACTGTTAAGCGAAACATTCGCCAAAAATTATGTTATTCGCTATTATAGGCTATTGGTATAGAAGAAGATAAAGAAATTTAAATATTGAAATTACTTCTGTTTTAAGTGGAGTGAATGAATAAAATTCAATTAAAAGGTACAAGTGACCTCAACTCTATGAAGTTCATTTGCAATTAAAATTTCGAAAGCAAACTTTTTACGCCAGTTTATGCGAATGAATTTCATTTTTTGGTTTTACTTTCAATTCAACCATTTCTTTATAAATCTGACATCTAAAATTAAAAAAAAACACAAAAATAGAAATGTTCAGACATATAGTTGATGGTATTCCTGCAGAGCTCTTAGGAGCAGCCCCAACGACATCGAGCGAGCTACTGCACCCACTTATTAAGAGAGCTTGGGAAACAGAGAGCTTTCCTGAAGAGTGGAAAAAAGGAATGATTGTCAAGCTCCCAAAGAAAGGAGATCTCACACAGTGCGAAAACTGGAGAGGAATATGCGTTCTGCCTGCAGTAGCCAAGATAATAGCAAGGATAATATTGGACCGAATTAAAGACCACCTCGAAGACACACTCGACGCCGAACAAGCAGGTTTCCGCACTGGATCTTCCTGTGTGGATCACATCAACACCTTGCGGATCATCATCGAACAGTGCGTTGAATATCGATCACCACTTCACCTGCTGTTCATCGATTTTGAAAAGGCGTTCGACAGTGTCAATAGAGAATTTATTTGGCTTGCTTTGCACAGGAGAGGCATCCCAGATAAATTGATTGCTATTATCAAGGCTACATATGATGGATCCAGGTGTCACGTTTTGCACAAAGGTAGGCTGTCAGAGGAGTTTGAAATCCAAAGTGGGGTTAGCCAAGGCTGTATACTGTCACCAATACTGTTTCTGTTGGTGATAAGTGACGTACTGCACGCAGCTTTGTCAAATGGAAATGGAGGAATTCAGTGGACTCTGCAATCTCACCTCAAACATCTGGACTACGCGGACGACGTATGCTTACTCTCTCATAGGATCATGGATCTCCATCAAATGACAACAAGGGTGGAGAGAGAAGCAGAAATCGTAGGGCTTAAGATCAACTCGGCAAAAACTAAAAGGATCAGCCTTGGAACTTCCTCATCAATCCAAGTAAATATTTCTGGACAACCCGTAGAGATGGTACAGGATTTCCAATATCTTGGGAGTATTGTCTCTACGGGTGGCGGAACTGAACTGGACGTAAACAGCCGAATCAGAAAAGCAAAGGCTGCGTTCGGAATGCTGTCCAAAATATGGAGAAACAACTCTTTTAGCTTAAAGACCAAGCTACGACTGTTCCGCTCCAATGTTGAATCCGTTCTGCTTTACGGCTGCAGCACTTGGAAAGTCACTGAAATTGTCACTAGAAAGCTGCAAACCTTCGTTAATAGATGTCTACGAAACATCTTGAGGATTTTCTGGCCCAACCGTATCTCCAATGCCGAACTTCATGCGAGAACGGGTCAGGAGCCCATAGACTCCATTATACGAAGAAGAAAGTGGCAGTGGATTGGCCATACGCTTCGAAAAGGCGATCGGTGCATTGCATCTCAAGCAATGCAGTGGAACCCGCTCACACAGGAGGGAAGACAAGTGGGCAGGCCTAGAAGTACATGGCGAAGAACGGTCGAACAGGAATCGGCACGACTGGGGAAAAGTTGGAGAGAGCTGAAATACATTTCAAGAAATCGTACACGATGGCGCGTAGGTGTAGTGGAGGCCCTATGTCCCGTAAGGGAAACATCACGGACGTAATAGGTCCGAGGACCTAAGTAAGTAAGTAAGTAGACATATAGTTGTTCAACTGGTGTTCACATTGCAAAATTTGTGACGTTTCGACACGAGTTAATGAAATTATTGTCGAGTGTGAACTCTCCTCCTGAGACTGTTTAAAAAACTGGTTTTCGTGAAATCCGAACAAAATTTGAAATGGGAGATTTTTCGTGTTCCATTTTATCGATATGTAAAATTTGATCAAAGTCTTGAGTTGACTTCATATTTACGAATGGTAAACTTGCAAAATATGCAAAAATGCGCACTCAAACAAATACTTATCTTTTTCTTTTTTCTTGGAAGTGTGAATATATTGTAGAAATGTGTTCTAAGCCTACAATTCTCACACATAGCGCTTCTACATTACTACATAACTTTAATTTTTTTCAATAACTTAAAAATAAATCAAAACAAATTATGCTCATGGCTAATTTATCTTTAGCTACATAAGTTTCAGGCGATATGTTGCGAATGCTTTCTGATGGGCTATTCCAGCGACCTACAAGATTTCTATTGCGTGCTGAATACTCGTTGGCAGAGAAATTGACCGTTCATAAAGATGCACCATTCAATGATGATAATAATGAAGACCCTCAAACTCAGAAATCAGAAAACTTAGATAAATTTACTAAAGAATTTATGAAAAACCGCATTGAAGTATCACCATTTCAAAGATTTATTCTGAGTGCGGGTTCTTCAATTGCTGCCATAGTTGACCCTCATCGGTAAGTTTGGAGTTATTAATTAATATAGTATGTATGTATGTACACAGGTATTCATATATGTATGTATCGGTGTATGTGCTTATAATAAGGTGGTTGAAATAAATTTAACTTTTGTTGAAGCCATGAACAAAAATTCAAAAAATAAAACGTGTTAATACAAATTATTTCGAGTTCCGCGAACGGAATTTTCTTTTGCCTTACCGAACTATATGGAAAAATGTTTTAAACTTTATTTTAAAATTTAAGAGAATTTTTTGACAATGTCTTCATATTTCAATTAAAAATTCATTTACATTATGTAAAGTTCCGAAAATACATAAAAAGTAACAAATTCATTTGATACAAATAATTTAAGAATTTTAAAATACAATTTAAATTTGAGTAAACTAAGTCAACTAAGCGCCGATCTTTTCCTCCTTATTTTAAGAGTTATTGACGAATTAAATTTCAATTTATAAATCATTTTTGCATATTTTCTAAATGAGAATTGCGGTACGTCTTAATCATTTTCTCAAAGAAAAAAATTTATTTTATTTGAGCCACCCTAATGTGGATATTGCAAATCATTTACCAGGTATTTAATACTTCCATTATCTTAGTCATGATATGATCGCATGCTTAGGAGAAACAACTGGAACAAATGCTCTACAATATATGCTTGCAACAATGAAAGCCACCGAAGAGGGACTGCGTATTTTAGCTGATAAGCCACGAATCAATACAACAAATATTGATATGAATTATCTGCGAAGTTTGCCCGAAGAAAGTTTTGGAAGATCTTATGTAAAATTTCTTGATGATAATGTAAAGTTTGTAAAGAAATAACTTTAAAAAAAACTAAATTCAAAATATTAAACATTTTTCAGCATGTGACGCCGGACTCACGGATGGAGGTTCGGTTTATTCAAGATCCACAATTGGCCTATGTTATGACAAGGTATCGAGAGTGCCATGACCTAGTACATACGATCTTAGGTATGCCTACTAATATGTTAGGTGAAGTTGCTGTTAAATGGGTTGAAGCTTTAAATACTGGTTTGCCCATGTGCTATGGCGGTGCTGTGTTTGGAGCTGCACGATTAAGGCCAAAGTAAGTATGTTGTTTAAAACATAATAATATTTTGAATTACACAATGAAACGTGAAGATAATTTAAATTCTTATCTCAGCTAAAGTCTTTGTTCTGATTTCTCAGTTTTATTATCTTTTTGAATGATATCACTACTCAATCATCAGAATTCTTATCAGAAATTAAATTGTAGAAGTTACTAAATTTCATGATAAAAAAATATGTTTAACTACTGAAATGAAATACAAAAAAAATGGTAAATGACTAAATCAATATTCCGGGGTACCGTTAGTTTTAGAATAATTTGACCGATATGAATTGAATTATTTTTGTTGTTTTGATTCAACAGAATCATATGATTTTTAGTTTGTAGTAAATTAAATTTGGTGTGATAAAAATTTTGTAATGTTATTTTTTTTTTCCATTTTAGACAAAGAAAAGAATATACATCTAGATATCTTCCATGGTCGATACAAAACGGAAAATCAATCAAGCCACTTATGGCTGTATATTGGGAAGAAAGGTGGAAACAGCCCATTTCCGAACTACGTGCAGAACTAGGTATTATCCTTCTGACTTAAGAACTGAATAACCCCTTTATTTTAAGATTCGTAAATACATTGTTATTTCAAATAAATATTATATATACAAATTATTTTGAAATAGGTACATATTTTATTTTAGTTTAGGTTTTCTTAAAATTTAATTAGTTAAGTGCACTTTATTAACCGATGTACATGTTAAGGTATACAGAATTTGTGCAAGTTATCAACCATCAGCAAAAAGGTTTTCCTTAATCGTATTCGTTTTGAGGCAGAAAAATGTTAAAACAAAGTAAGCCAATTTAGTTTCTGGCAAGTGAAATTCCTCAATATTTATTTTGAAATTAAGAAATTACAAAATTTTGACTCGATCACTTCTTTGTAATTTTAATGTTATAGGATAGGGTTGATCGGTGTTTGATTTTATAGAGACAAACATTTTAAAGAAATAGATATAAAAAGTATGAGACCGAACTTATGAATCAAGAACATATCCTTACAATAAAAAATTATTACACTAGGAACAATCAGTACATTGACCTTCTTATTGATTCCTTATAAAAAATATTTGAAAGAAGCGAGAGCATATCGGCATTAGATCGAACGGAGTTGGTTTGTTTTATTCGAAAAATGATCAAAAAACTATATTTTGACACTTTCACCCCACAAACTTAAAAGTCAAATTTAGGGTACTTTTTGAGACGTATCAAAAAAAAAATCAACACCAAAACCAAGTTTTGTGGTTTTTTTTACAGCCTATAATTGTTGGGTTACATAATTATGTATACAATTTTGAGAAACTGAATTTTTTTAAATGAAATTTGTTTGGAAAATAAATCACACATTTTTTTTAAGGTTTTAAATTTAATTTTGTTAAATATGCACAGGTATCGGCAGTATAAACATATATGACCTAAAGTGTGTAAGTGCGTGTACCAATCACGGCACACTTTGAAAGATAATTCGGAAATCACCAGACCAACTAAAATTACGAAAAACGAATATCGGAATTCTTTTTTTAGTTGCTTCAATTCTTATAGACCGAGGAACCGACCTCGAGACCGAGGGTGTGAATGATAGCAGCATTTCATTTTAAGATAGAACTTTTCTTTTTTTTATGCAAGTATGAATGTCTTGCCTTTGGCCTTAGGGCTTTTGAACGTAATGCGGCATTGAAAATACATTTTATTTTTTCTTAAAGCCCAGGTACCAAGTGTAGGAACTGAGCTGAGCACCCTAGAGATGAATATGTGGTTCAACACGTTTTCTCCTCCGGTGCTAAATGTCGAAAGACGCACTCAAAGATTGAGTGTTTGAGTTCGTCTAGCAGCCATTTAATATTATGGAGAACATCTTGGACCTCATAGTCATGTCCAGGGCGCTCAGCTCTTTTGTTTATTATAGTTTTGAAGTTCCTCCACTGTATTTTTAATCAATTGCTTTGTATTGCATACAAAGGCCCAATCACGGCACGTAAGACAGTTGAGATACATCTTAAACTAGCAATGAATTTTTGCTATCTCTCACACCCAAAAATTACTGCGGGCTCTATTTGTATTTTATTCGGGTAGAAGGGAACCAAATTGTAGAACAATACAGGGAAGTACTAATTAAGTAATTAATTAAACAACGTTTTATGTGTGTAAACATCTTTCACATGATTTTCGTTTCAGAAATACAATCCATGAACTTCCTTTGTAAACTATAAAATCAATATGGAAACGAAAATCTAATTTAGCGTCAGCGAGTACACCTAGATTTTGTATCTAATCAACTCTTAAAAGAGCAACATTACCGAATATAAACACAATCGCCTGGTCAACATTGGTTTGGCAAGCGTCGCACAATGGCCAAAAACATATATTTTTACCAATTATTGCTTAAACCAAATGGTAGAGTTATCCAGTAAATGCACTCTACACAAATTTTAAATTTTGTTAAAGCAATAAATCGATCGAGGTCATTACGAAAAACTTATGAAGATGTATTGTTAAATGTAATAGCTCATTTCTTAGTTGGTGGGAATATTATCTTTCTGATTGTTGAGACAAATGTGTACTACTCCAACCTTTTGATGTGGACTCAGTTCTTCCTCGAGGTAGTCATCTGGGCCCTTAGCTCTTCCTTCTATTTATGAACTATTTGTCTTAACGTTTTAGGAGCGCCCTTTATCTAATGTTTGCTGACGATATTAAATTTTGTATGACATCCACTCGATTTTAGCACCCCTATTACGGTTGTCGTGTCACTAAAACGACAAGGCTCTAGAGGCAAAAGTTGGCATTTAAATAAACCCAAATCTTCGACATACCCTCCAATCTCCAACCATCTCATCATTATGCCGAAATTAGTTTTAATAAAATATCAATTGCCGCCTCCAGGGACGTGTCGTCTTACTGTCGTTTAAGTGACACGACAACCGTAATAGGGGTGTAGATTGCGGAAGACTTCAGACGGGTATTGAATTGCTTCTTGAACGATGCAAACACAATCACCTTCAAATAAATTTCTCCAAATGCTAAATTTTAAATAAAACTCGGATAATTTAAAGTCAAATGACTCTAAAATTTGTTCCTTAAATTTGTGACAGAAAAACCTGAAGTTCGTCTTTTTCATCTTTGTCGTTGTTTTTTTTTTAGGTTCTTATAAATGAGTAAAAAACCTAAAGAATTGTTTTGGATCTAACGATCTCTTATTTTCAAATATAAAGTGTTAATGACAAGCCAAAAACCAATCTATGGAATTAAAATGTAGTCTTCTCAAGCATTTCAAGATTCTGTCAAGCTATCAGATAAATCAAAAAATATTTTTTTCATCCAAAGTGAGTATTGAAAATTGGCAAACTGAGGACTAAAAATTCACGTGGAGAATTAATTATGGTTTCATAATGATAATTCACGTGAATTTTAAAAGGTTTTTATTTTTCATTTCACACATAGGCGAGTACTAGGCTTTAAATTAAAAAAAATTGAATGGAAATGAAACACCCTTGAAATTCCTAAAAGGGCCGCCCTAGTTTTAGATGACTTCCGTCTCTTAACAGTTTTACATGTTTTTAAACTACTAGGCATAAACAACTATTAATTATTTTTTGTATCGTTTTAATAAATTTCTTTTTTCATAAAAATACATTGTTGAGTATATAAGAAATATTCGTAATACATAACACGATTGTAATAGTACCACTTTATTGGCGGGAAATTAAAAAAAGAATGTATATATTGCTTTGCACTTTTAACAGTAAAATTTACAACTAACAATTTTAATTGGCTAAGATTTGTCACGAACTTAAAGTTTTGAATATCGACTTAAAACTAAAAAAGATGTAAAACTGGATTCAGTTAAGCACATTGTTTTTGTTTCTATGTCGATGGAGAATCAATATTATGAAGTCCGTTTGTGGTTTCTGCTAAATCTCCTGATGGAGTGAGTCCCACCTTGTGCATTAACTCAGATAGTTTTTGAGCTTTTCGGTCTTCATTGTGGGCGATTACAGTACACAGATGTTCGGTAAGGAGCTCCTTCTTCTCGCAAGCATTGTGCAGCTCAATTTTGGCTTTCAAGAATTGTGCCTCTACTTTGTTGTATTGTTTTCTGAACTTACATGTAATGAGAATTAACAGACCCTGATATTGATAAACTACTTACTCAATGGTAGCGTACTGAATACATGCGGAATCAATTTGTTTTCTTAATAGAGCCACGTCGTTGGCTAGTTCATTGTCCAATTTTGACAGCTCACTTTTTATTTCCTCGATTTTCTTTGCTTCGGCAGCAGTTTTTTGTGAACTAAATATGAGTAAAAAAAAACAAACAATAATAGGTAATCAATTTCAAATGCAAGTTGGTTGTATTACTGAGCCTCGATAGCTTTGTGAAGCAGGTCCTTCTTTTGTTTGTTTTGTTCTTCGATCATTTTGCGATGAACTTCAAAATCCTTCAGTGACACTCCCTTAAATGGGGACTCAATATTTTCAGATGGTTCTGGCAAGATTGAGGAATCGTTCAACGAATTGTCCTCGTTTGGAATATCCGGCGATGGTGAGACATCTAATGATTTCTTTTGACTCTGTTGAATCTTAGGAATAGGTTGATAAAATAAAGCCCCTTCAATTGACTTGGACATGCTTTTGTTCAAATTTATTTCATCCATTGAGTCATCTTGGTGATGTGGAAGTGTTTTCGTTTCTTGATCTTTAGTGTTATTTTTTCGATCCGGCTTTTTTATTTTAAGATTCTCCTGCGATCGTGCTAGTTCTTTTCTCTCTTTTTCGGGCATCCTTCGGATTCCATGGCCTCTAATGGTAGCTGGTTTCACTTGAAAATAAAGTAAATAACAAATTTTATTATTTGATCAGCTAAAGAACACAAACTCACTTGTTTTTACTCTGTTTGAAGTGATTTTGCTTATATCTTCTGGACTAAAGCCGTTAAATTTATCCGACATGTTGTTGTGGCAGAACGAAGAGTTTTTAATTTTGTAAAAATAAATTAAAACTGTATCCGGTGGATAATAAGTACAAGATAAAAAATTTACAAGAAAATACAAAATTGCTTACGTCCAAGGGGCAAGGGCCCAGCAAACAATTTTTTTCGATTTTTGGATATGTCAAAGTAGGATTATCGAAATGACATTGCCATTTTTGATTTATTTGAAGTGATCGTGATCTTTTTTTCGAACAAGAACATTATTGCCATCTGTTTTAAATTTTCACACGAGTTAAACATTTGCTGGAGTTTTTTTTGACGTTTCCTTTTAATTTCCTTAAAAATCTATTTTATCTTTCCCATGACGTATCAAAATTGCCAGGAAGTTGTTCATTAGTTGAATGGGGATATTTTGTGTGCTCCTCTTACGGGCCGCCTCCACGGGCCATGAACGATGACCGGACTATGAACATGTCTAGCCTGATCCACATCTGTGTGGTGTGTTGTGGAGTCGTGTGACGCTATCGCTACAATTTATTTCATATGCGTAGAACCATATTTGTCTCGTGTGTTGTGTTGCAGTGTGGCGAATAAAATATATGGAATGACAGCGACCATAAAAGATGTTCACCATAAAGGCTCTCCCAAACCAATGCGGAACATTCGTTGCGGCGAAGAAACATTCGCATGTCAAAATTTATTTACTTGGTGATATATGAGAGTGCCCACACCAACGCGGCGGAGAAACATGAATTAATTTTGACTGACGAATGTTTCTTCGCCGCAACGAGTGTTTCGCATTGGTTTGGGAGAGCCTTAATGCTGAATTTAAATGTATCTTCGTCTGCGAATATGAAGAAAAGTAGAGCGGGACAAATGTATGCCAATACTCCGAGCGTGTGGAAGAGAACCATCAGGAAGATGAACATGTTCGTCTTCATATCTGCATTATGACAATTCCTTTAATCTACATGTACGAAAATCTTCTGCATTTTGGTGTTCTCTTCCTCTCCAACAAATGTAATGTGGATTTCCTTTCAACAAAAAAATCAAATCTGTGAAGGGGAAATTTGATTTGTTTAGAAGAAAAGATCAAATTTTCCAAACAAATCAAATCTTTTATGTCGAATTCCTTACAACCATTTGAAGTCGATTTCATTACAAAATTTTTTATATATTTTATTTAATTTATTTTATTTTATTTACTGAAGAACGTGAACTTTATACTTTTACACCACCGAAATAATTTAATTGAACAAATTGACTGAAAAGCCAAACGTAAACAATAGCCAGAGAAATGTCAAATCTTCCTAGTGTGTGTGCAAGTCGGTGTAAATCTTTCTAAAATTATGTCGAATTCCTTACAACCAAAAAAATTAGAATTTTTCTGAACAAATCGAATTTTTTCTAAACAAAATCGATTTTAATGCTGTCAAACAAATCTTGCGTTTTTAGCTATATTTCACATCAAATCGCACACACACTATCAAGATTTGACATTTCTCATGCATCAGGATGAAATTAAATGATCTCATTACAATTTTGTGAGGAAGTTAAAAATGAAAACAAATGTTAAAGTGTTTCAAATTATTTAATATTTCAGTGAATGATCAAAAAAAGTAAATATAATTGTGCATATATCTTCAAGAAACAAAAATCCCATTTAAATATCATACAATTCGCGAGAAAAACACGTTGCAAATTTATTTATCTTCGTCCTCTAGTGAAATATTCAGAATAGATCTTCGCTGCTGTGTCTGGATGGATGTTGGATTGTAATTTTTTTTACTTGATTACGCGCACAATTGTTTTTGTTCTTTTTTAAGTTTCAGACGAAATATATTTGGTTTTAAATTATGAAAACAACGCGAAAAATAAAATACATTTTAATACCTATTTGTTTAGTGCGCACCACTTCTTTGTTTTTGGGATGCAACAAAATTCCTGTCAAATTGCACTCACACACTCACAAAAAAAAGTCGAATTTTGTTTAAATTCCTTCTACCAAGAAAAATTTTTAAATGAAATCGACTTCAAATGGCTGTAAGGAATTCGACATTAAAGATTTGATTTGTTTAGAAAATTTGATCTTTTCTTCTAAACAAATCAAATTTCCCCTTCACAGATTTGATTTTTTTGTTGAAAGGAAATCCACATTAGATAGGCTATCGCATAGCTTTCTGAATGCGGCCAATGTCATTTAGCTGTCAAAAATTACAACTGAAGAAAGACCACCTTGTTCTGTTTATATTTTGAAACAAATAATTTAAAAATAATTTTTAGTAAAATATCTGGATTTATTTGATTGTTTAGTTGCAATTACACCAATATTTTAAAATTCAAATAACAAATACAAATATAAATCAACATAATGGCTGGCAGAGGACGCGGTGGCAAGACATCTTCGCTAACCCAAGAGCAACTTCAAGCCATGGGTTGCATTGGTAAAGACATGCCTCAAGTCCAACTAGCACCTCCACCAACCTTCCCACCGCTTATGTCGAAGCCTGTTACTATGGAGGTTAGAAAAATGTTGTAAATAAGCGAAGTTTTCAAATATAACGATTAGTCAACCAACAGACAACAGCTTCACAAAACTACCAAATTCTCTGGAAGGAAGATTTTCTAAGTCATATGAGAGATTCTCCCTATTACATTATGCCAAAAGTTACAAAGGCCAATATTTTGCGCTACTCAGATCAATATGCTGTAAGTAAAATGTCCAATCATTCCAAATTGTTAGTTTTGTATATATGATCTCTTTCAACCAAGAATGCACTAGAAAATTCCAAAACTAAAATAAAAGCTGATATTCCATGGAATTTAATGCCCAGCGAATTATCTCCTATGTTTAACAAACGCAAATCAAATGCTAAAGCTACTGTGCCAGCGAAAAAAACAAAAGCTGCAAACATCGATGATAGATTGAAAGTTCTCGAAGAAAAAGAGAAGACTGATGGCGATCCTGAATCAAACGAAAAGAAGGCATCGGATTCTGAAGCTGAAGAGGAGGAAGAAGAGGTTTGTTTCATTGGTGATTTATCTATAAATTAGATTTATTTTAAATAATTTTTTGTTCGACTAGGACATGAGAGCCGATGACGAAATGGACGATGAAAACGATTATGGGAATAGCTATTTTGACAATGGCGAAGCTTACAATGAGGAAGATGATAATTTAGACGATGGACCAGTTTATTAAAACGAATATTTTTAAAAATATAAAATAAAAAAATTGTTTAATTGAAGTGCAAGGGAACGTTTATAAAACTCCAATTGACTAGAAATCTTGATAACATATAATATGAATCCATATTTTAGAACTAAATTGTGAGAAGAGCATTAAATCCCCACGTACAATTTTGTCCAAACTAAACCCCGGCTTATAATTTTTTTTGTCAGTGAATCTTGGTGATTAGACTTTGAAATAATGGGCCCATTTGTGAATTACATTTCCCCTTGAATATTTCATTCTCCTCGAGCAAAAATCCTATGAGATGACGGACGAAGTTCCCAGAAATATGTATTACCAATAGATTCTGAGGGAAACTTCCGAGCATCATTCACGTTCCCAATTTGTAAAAAAGGGACATTTTATTCGCATGACCCCCAGCGTTAATGCTGGGGTGGAATCGGCTAAGGCGATAGTTGACTGTCGCTGATTTGATAATCAATTTTGATTATCAACTTTTCTTTGTTCTGCGTAAAGTGATCGTTAAAAAAAGCAGAACATTTGTAGGGTTTGAATTTGATGAACACAATTATTGTTTTTATGTAAATTAATTATATGTTGCTGGAAACCCATAATAAGCTTTAAATAAATACCCGATATTTATATTTTTATCATTTTAACTTCATTATTTACAAAAAAAAAAGAAAAAAAAAAAAAAGTTGGGAACCAGCAGGACTCGAACCTGGAACCTTAGGGTCCATCCTATACCTAGAGTAAATTTCTCAAAATTTCTCATATGGATTAAGTACGATACTAAAAAGATAAAATAAAGAGTTGGTGATTTTAACTTAAATAAAATGTAAGGGGATAAGTACGATGCTAAACTTGTTAAAAATTTGCAGAACACAATTTTTAACCTAGCTGGAGAAATACTATGTACAATGCCTTGTCAAGCTCTAGGCGAACATCCCAAAAGCATCAAGGGGACCGCTGGAACTTTAATGCAAATGGATTGCCAATAAAATTATTTTCTTTTTAAACACTTTATTTGTTCGTATGGTATTCGAATAAAATGCTTTAGAAAAGCAAACGTTTTTTGTGAGTTTCTTTTTTTTTACTTAACAAATATTATTTGAGGTATCATAGGTAGGTACATTGGGTAAGGATGTTCCAGAATAGTTCCTTTATTCCTTGGTTTCTTTCTGAGCAATTGAAATTTTGGCATAGAAACTTTCCTTTGGAGTACCTATATATATTATACAAACAATACTGTTCACTTATATTTTATTTTAACTTTTTTTAACACTTTTTTTCATTTTATTATTGATTTATGGCGGAGCTTAGCTAACACAACTTATCTTTCTCAAAAATATTAAGCAAAATGTATAAAAACGACACCTTAATAGCTGTCACCCACAAACTATAACAAAAAAGTGATAGTCAAAGTGATAATCACCTTACGTGGAGCAAAAGTATTTATTTTGATGATCAACAATCGCCTTAGCCGATTCCACCCCTGTTTTTGCTTTTGAAATGTTTTCTAGTTTAAAAATTAATAGGCCCGCGCTTATGTGGCCCTGCAGACAAATCGTTCTCTCCCTTCATTGAATAGGAAGCATGCAAATCTTTTTAAAAACTGCTTGTTTATAGGTTTGGTCACCCATCACTCAGGCGGGTTATAAGAACTGCCCTAGCCAAGTTTCTGTTGGAAAGGAAACAACCAAACAATCGGATGCTTGCTAGTAGAATGCCTCGAATAAGAAATCCTTTTCCGTTACGACGGATAACAAATAAGGGGAATATTTTAATTACGAGTCTCATGAAATTACATTTCTCAGAGCGTAGGCTAAATACTTATGGATTCCCCCAGAAACAATAAAAAAGACCAAACATTACAATTAGCATAATTGCAAAACATTTTATTTTAATAATTAACAACTTGCTACATTCTTATCTTGGAAAATCAGTTGTTTATTCGTAAGTTGTTGGTGGTTTGGAGTTCAAGAAGATGATTCCTGATGATTTTGCCTGAATAATAGTGTTAATGTAAATGAAAAAATTGCTATTTCATTCGAACTTACAAATCCAATTGTACCAGCCAAGACCAAAACTCCAGTAATCAGGACAGCGTTATATTTGGAGTTCTGACGGGAATGATTTTCTTGCCAATCTCCTTCTGGGACAGGTAAGTCGTTCATGGTTGAGGGCTTATGGTGTCCACCGGCATGATAGGCAGCACGGGACAAAGCTCCAGCTGGAGATTGATTTTTTTTTTTTGATTAAGGAAAATGATTCAATATTATGTAATGTGAGGTTACCAACAAGATTGTTAATATTTTTCTTACCATTTCTCAACAAAAGAGCTTGGGATACGAATTGTTTGACCAACATGTTTAATAAGTTAATGGAATTATATCTAAAATTAATAGGAATTTGTTAATAAGATTATAATTTTTCAAAAAAGAAGTTCCAAAATTAGTTTTTACTCACATTCGCCTTGACTTGACAGAAGTGTAGTGTGTGAAGAAAAATAATCAAAAAAATTGAGATTTTCCACAATGTCAGAGCGAGTATCGAAGTAGATTCAAGACTCGATTGGGTGTATTTTGACATTTCTATTCCGACCATTATTTAAGGGACTTAACACATCGATTTGCTAAGGCCATAGCACAATTATTGAAATCATTAAGGCTCTCCCAAACCAATGCGAAACATTCGTTGCGGCGAAAAAACATTCGTCAGTCAAAATTAATTCATGTTTCTCCGCCGCGTTGGTGTGGGCACTCTCATATATCACCATGTAAATAAATTTTGACATGCGAATGTTTCTTCGCTGCAACGAATGTTCCGCATTGGCTTGGGAGAGCCTTTATAAAGTCAAGGTACATATATTAAAGGCGTGTTCATAGTCATTTTAGACCTGGGTCTAAGTTAAACATGGCTTTGGTTGAATTTTCGGACGTTGATTCTATTTTTTTAAGTTTATCATTTCAAATATTTAAAGCTATTTGTGTAGTATACCAAGTTAATTATCTTATAAAAATATAAAACCAACAATTTGTAATTAAAATCGGTCTGTATTCATTGAGCCAAAATTGTCTTAAACTGTAGTTTAGTTAAACCTGGGTCTATCTGCGACTATGAATATGCCCCAATATCTTTAGCGTTTTCATTTTTGTTCAATTCTGCGCATGTGTCAAAATCAATAGTAAAAAAACTAGTCACAATAAATTTGTTTTTGTTTACTGTGCATGGGTACAATTGGCAGCCATCTTAAACTGCGCAATATAATACCTTAGATATGTGTACTGTGTTATAAAGTCTCTCCCAAACCAACGCGGAACAAAATCTGCCGTCGGCGAATGTTCCGCGCCGCTTTTGTGGACAAGACAAATAATCCAAACCATCCAAATTTCCAAACAATATCGCATTTCCAAATAAAATATATTTAACTGTTATTATTGTACTATTCATACTAGAATGTCAGCTTATTAGGCTTGACTATTCTCTATTCCGTCAATTTCTTATTTTACTAAATTTGGAAGAAATTAGATAACTTTCTATGAATAAGAAAAGATTTGTATGAAAATATCAAAAATCGATGAAAGAAAGAGAAAACAAAAGAAAAATAGAGGTCAGTTCAGTTTATAAAGTGAACTGTCAACCAAAATATCAAATTTCACACGGCGGTTCCATGAGCAATATTTGAGGCAATAAATTAAAATTTCGCCAATGGAGACGCTTTGACAAGGGCAATATTGCCCGGTAGATGAAAGGAAATTATTAATCTCTATCGTAGAGTCAATACATTTTGACATTTCACCTTTTTGAAAATTAGCGAGGCAATTGAAGGTTAGACAACACACAAGTGCAGCCGAAAACTACACTTCACGACGCGGCAAAACATTATTTGTATGAAATTGTATGAGCTATATCGCACTAAGCAGCAACTATTGTTAATCACAGTTCCGCATCAGTGCAGTTCTAAACTTTAAGGTTAGACCGCACACAACTGCAGCGGAACTACACTTCACTATGCGGCAAAACATTGTTTGTATGAGCTATATCGCACTAAGCGGCAACTGAACTTCATAAAATTTCATACAAAATATTGTGAATCGCAGTTCCGCCTAGTGCGATCTAACCTTAAAGGATAGACCGCACTAGGCGGAACTGCACTGCAGCGGAACTGCGATTCAAAATAATTTGTATGAAATTTAATGAAGTTCAGTTGCCGCTTAGTGCGATATAGCTCATACAGTTTCATACAAATAATGTTTTGCCGCGTCGTGAAGTGTAGTTCCGCTGCAGTTGTGTGCGGTCTAACCTTAACTGCCTCAAATATTACCTTGTGTGAAAGCAGTCTAAAGCCTTAACTACATAGACCTTCTTTTGTACAAAAGTACAAAAGTGAGAAATTAATGTCGTTTTCGATTGGATTCCGGAACAGTACTACTCCTTTTTGATTCCAATCGAAATATTTTCTTTTGTTCCAAGCCTAATTTGCGAGATATTTATGTTTGTGTGAGTAAATTGTCTGATATTTATGTATATTTTGGACGTTCAGTCGAGTAAAATTAAGGTAAAAGAAGGTGTCTTCAGAATAGAAATGTATTTTCACTTTTGTATACTTTTGTACAAAAGTACAAAAGTGAGAAATAAATATCTATTCTGAAGAAACTTGGCTTGCAAAAAACAATGGAAAATTGTGCATGATGGTTTAATTTATGTGTCAGAATAATTTTCGTATGTTTTTTTGCAAGCATGTTTCTTTATCGAGCATTTTAATTTCGCACTTTTGTACTTTTGTACAGAAGTAGGTCTATGTAGCTAAAGGCTTAACTACAAAGGCCTACTTTTGTACAAAAGTACAAAAGTGAGAAATAAATATCTATTTTGAAGACACCTGCTTGCAAAAAAATAATGGAAAATTGTGCATGGTGGTTTAATTTATGTGTCAGAACAATTTGCTTATATTTTTCTGCATGCATGTTTCTTTAGCGAGCATTTTACTTTCTCACTTTTGTACTTTTGTACAAAAGTAGGTCTATGTAGTTAAGGCTTAAAGGCTTAACTACATAGGCCTTCTTTTGTACAAAAGTACAAAAGTGAAAAATAAATATATATTCTGAAGACACCTGCTTGCCAAAAAACATTGGAGAATTGTGCAAGGTGGTTTAATTTATATGTCAGAACAATTTCCGTATGTTTTATTGCAAACATGTTTCTTTAGCGAGCATTTTATTTTCTCACTTTTGTACTTTTGTACAAAAGTAGGTCTATGTAGTTGAGGCTTAAAGGCTTAACTACATAGACCTACTTTTGTACAAAAGTACAAAAGTGAGAAATTAAAATGCTCGCTAAAGAAACATGCTCGCAAAAAACATTCGAAAATTGTTCTGACACATAAATTAAACCACCATGCCCAATTTCCAATTGCTCTTTTGCAAGCAGGTGTCTTCAGAACAGATATTTATTTCTCACTTTTGTACTTTTGTACAAAAGTAGGCCTATGTAGTTAAGCCTTAAGGCGTTAACTTTTGCCAAAAAGTACAAAAGTTAGATATAAATATCTATGCTGAAGACATGCGCTTGCAAAAAACAATTGAAAATTGTGTATGGTGGCTTAATTTATCTGTCAGAACAATTTTCGTATATTTTTTTGCAAGCACCTTTCTTTAGGCAACGTTTTAATTTCTCACTTATGTAATTTTTGTAGGTAGTTAATCCTTCACACTGACCGTAATGTGCGTTCAGCCAACAAAACAAAAATCTCTGGCAATTTCGTTTCTTTGTGTGAATTATAGCCTTTTCACATCAAACCCAAAACCCGGTTTTCGCGAAAATATCGGTTTTGGCTGAAAACCTAGATCGAAAACACAAGTTTTCCCATAAATTTATGCTAAACCACAAGTTTTGATAAAACACAAGTTTTAAATAAAAATGGCCCAACCGTGTTGGATTTGCAGAATGAACTAAACAAACACACCTTGTAAAAAATTCAGCTCTCAATTAAATGTCATATAAATAGCTGATTGGTTGCTGCCAGCAAAAAAATATATTTTCTGCTGGAACACAAGAGAGCGCGACGCAGTGTCGCGCATCCTAACTACTACGTGAAATCTATCAGTTAAGAAATAAATTAATTATAACGAATCAGGATTGATTGTATTTCCATTAAGGTTAGACCGCACACAACTGCAGCGGAACTACACTTCACAACGCGGCAAAATATTATTTGTATGAAATTGTATGAGCTATATCGCACTAAGCGGCAACTGAACTTCATTCAATTTCATACAAATTATTTTGAATCGCAGTTCCGCTGCCGTGCAGTTCCGCCTAGTGCGGTCTAACCTTTATTAAATTCCAATATTAATAAATTGTCTTTTAATTGCACAAAACATTTGATGTTTCCCTTTTCTGTGGCACTGACAATTTTCAAAGCGGCGCGGCCCTTCCTCGAAACCATTGTGTTTAAGCAAAACAAATGAAATGTCAAATGAAAACTTGTAAATTTTCGGTGTGAACGCATTTCAAGTTTTCGTTAACCAATTGCCGAAAACCTGGTTTTGGGTTTGTAGTGAAAAGGCTATAAAGTCTGATCCACATCTGTATCGTGTGTCGCTATCGCTACAATGTATTTCATATGCGTAGAACCATGTTTGTCTCGTGTGTTGTGTTGCAGTGTGGCGCATAAAATATATGGAATGACAGCGACACACGACTCCACAACACAACACACGACACAGATGTGGATCAGGCTTTAAAGGAAAACGTCACAAAAATCTCAGGCAACTGGTTTCCCTATGTGAAAGGAAACTTGTAAAAGTTTTAAAAATAATCTATCCAATGCGGAATTCATTCATTTCACTCATTAACTTGACGACTTTCACACAAGGAAACTGAGTTGCCAGAAACTGGCTAGTTTGTTGGTGAGAAGGGTGTGAGGTGAAATTTTTTGTCTTCCTTTTACGCCCTTCTCGCCGAGAAACTAAAAATCGCGGGCAACTCAGTTTCCTTGTGTGAAAGGAGTCTTTCCTCCAATAAAATTTCATTCAAAAGCACAGTTTGAGCGATCCTGCTTCAAATGTCATCTAAACTTCAAAAGCTGTCATGGCTCACCTTGGTCATGGCTGTCATTTGTTTTGATATAAAAACTAAAAGAAAAAATTGTCAATCGATGATTTTGATTTAACACTTTTCATAGATATTTCATTAAACAATTTCATTAAATATGTTAACAATTGGAACTCTGGCCAACATAAAGCATATTTTGCAAAAGGATCTATTCAACAGCACCGGCGAACGAGTCCTCTCTGTGGCCACAGTCACGAAAACCTACAAAAAAAAGAAGGTTTGTTATCTGTGCACCGTCACAACTCCTCCTCCCATTCCAGTGGTTACAGTATGTTTGGTAAAACTCCCCGAAAAAGAAGGTGAGTACAAAAAGAAACGTTGCTGGCAGTTGGACGAAATTAAATTCATTGATGGCAAGAGCGAAGAATTCGAAACCCACGAATTTGATATTCAAGTGGAAAAACTCTACAAGTGGTATGCCATAAATTTGCACGAACGACAAAACTTCATTGCCGTCTTATATAAGCAAATAAACAAATATGTCCGTTCCAATCGAGCCGAGTTCCGTAATGTCCCTGCTGCTTGGCTTTCGGAGATGTCACCGGAGAAGATGGCGGCAAGTGGTGGCGGAAACAAAGCAATCGCTGACATTGAAGATGACGATGCCGAGAGCTCTGAATTTCAAATGATCTCCGACAAAGAAGCCACGGAGCTGATGAAATTGTTTTCCGATTGTGATTTTGCCATCAAAGATGCGGAGACTTTTATAGAACAATTGAGCAAGGAGTTGCATGACTTGGATGGGGTGAGTCTGAAGGAATTTAACTCGCAAATATTTAATCTGTTCGGTTTTGTATACAGGCTAATGTCCAAAGTGTGTTGGCATCAGAGCAGCAAGTCTTCATACTCATGCAGCATATTGAAACCGCCGTCGTTGAGGCTGAGAAGTTCGAAACACGTCTGGATGCATACGAAGAGATTTTGGGCCATGTTCGAGAGACTATGGAAAAGATTGGAGGCAAGAACGCAATGATTGAGATCGCAAATAACAATAACATTAAATTGTTAAAGGAGTTAAATCGAGTAATTGTAAGTTATTTTACAACAACAGAGCTAGGATGAAGGAAACTCCGTTTAAACTCTGCAATCACCGAACAAAAGTTGCTTGTTGAATATTATTCAATTAAAATTACAAGTGACCTCAACTCCATAAATGCGTTTCACCCTGGTATGGCAGTAGGCCAGTTATATCCTGTCACCCTTCCAAAACGCAAAAATAGTCGCTATTTACCCACTATTATCAAAATCACTGCACTTATACTCGGCCAAATTGTTCTTAGAAGGGCATGCCAGAGTCTAACTTATGCGCCCACTGTCATATCTGGGTGAAGCGAATTTCTGGAGTGGAGATCATTTGTACTTTTAATTTAAAAAAAAATCCTTTACTTTTTCTTTGTACTTCTTTAAGTTTAACTTTTTTGAATTAAATTCGCAGACACAACTTGATCTCCCACACGCCCATCAACAAGCACTCGATGAGCCTGACCTCAAGACTGCCGCTGGTAGAGAATCTGCAATAGCAGCTGCCAAAAGTTTACAACAAGCAATGAACAGTGACATAGATCCTTCGCTCTTACGTCTCGAAGCTGTACAAGATCAAAGAAAACGTTTTGAAAAATGGAAGGCAAAGTTTTCCATTACAGTTAGTCGTTATGTAAATAATTTATTTATACATTTGGGAAACGAGTTTGGAGACACGCCAATTTCTTCCACTGAATTAGTTCTTCCCAAACATTCTTCGGTTCACAAAGAACTAGTTGCCTATACAGACCTAATGCATTGGACGAAAGCAATGGATCGTAAAACGTATGATGGCTTGACAAGAGTGTATACAACATCGTTAAGCAAAATCTATGAGAGAGATGTTCGTAATTTCTTTACTTTGGTAAGCATTGTGTTTTTTTTTGTAGATTTAAATGATTTAAATTAATTTGTCGGTCCTCTTAGGCTCGTCTTCAAATTTCAGAAAAACTACGAACATCTCGAGAAGACTTAGATAGTTCGACATCGTCGAAAAAATCAGCTGTCATAGTGCCTTATGGAACATTAGGTGTAAATAAGGAATTTTGGGCAAGTGGTATTGAGAGCGCCGATCGAGAAAAATTCGATATGATTTTGGAAAAAGTTCTAGCTGAATTAGAACCAGTCGCCTTACAAGAACAAATTTTTTGCATTAATTTCTTTCAAATGGATGTGATAAGTCCCACGACTAAAAATACTCAAACAACATTAGATGCCCTAGAAAGTCAACCGGAGCCCAAAGAACAACAAGATTCAAGTCGTTATAGATTTTTTTATTTACTATTTGAATAGCATAATATTTAAAATGTAACTATTTGTATTTTGACAGGTAATGTGTTACCTCAGAAAAAAATCGATCGGCAAATCAACGAAGAAGTTCGTAAGCTAATGATTGCCTTGTTCGGATGCCTGGAACCCGAACTAATTAGCTTTATACAAAGTTTTGAAAAGATGGATAGCTTGTAAGTTAAATTGAAAATCTATTTTTATTTTATGTGTTTCTTTGAATTTGAAGAAAGTGATTATTCTTATTTTTGTATACTCACTTAGTTTAGCCTTTTCAGTACTCAGTTCACTTTTAGTTTAACTTGCCTGCTCGATAATCCTGCTCTAAATACAAATATAGAATGTTTGTAATCTGATAGTTGATCATCAATAGTGCTGATAGTCGTTTTGATGATAGGAGTCTCTATCATATCTATATGCAAAGATAGAGAGAGCAATCGTCAAAATGACAATCAACATTATTGATAATCAACTATCATTTTACCCGTTTCCAACCCAGATTTACCCATCTTTGTAAGACTAACACTGAGTTCACCGGATATTTATTTGAAAAAAAAATTCTTGTTGCCTACAAAAATCGCAGTTTTTAAAATGATAACTTGTTTTAATTAAACCAAACACAACTTTTCCATTTTCAGCTATTCCCTATACGTTTTAGTACGACTTACCCAGCATGTGATGTCAGCCCAAGACACCCACTCATTCCTTAGTATGACTTTCGCTTCGGCTTTGGTACATGTCAAGCGAAACTTCGATCGATTCATGCAGCAGCAACTGCAGTCAATTAAAGATGCAAAAATGCCAAAACGTTCAAAGTGCGGAATACTCCCATATGTGGAAAACTTCGAAGACTTTGCCGAAACCTGTGAGGGAATTTTTCGCAAATCCGACAGACGAGCCGACATGGAGAAATGGTACCTGCAATTGGTCAATACAATATTTGACTATATATCAATTCATTCCAACGACCATCCCAAAACTCCGAGTCAAGTGGTAAAAATGGAAAACTATCATCACATGTTTTCATTGTTAGCTCAGCTTAAGGTTCCTGGATTGGAGCCGCTTAAGAAAGATGGCAAAGCTAAATACAATGATGCATTGAAGGCATATGTTACGAAATACTTTGGTCGTCCATTGGAAAAACTTAATGTAAAGAATAATTTTTATTTGTTTGGAATTAAATTAACTTTGTGTTTATTCGTTTTCTATTTTAGCTTTTCTTTGAAGGAGTACAGCAAAAGGTAGCTCAAGGCGTTAAGGAGACTGAAATCAGTTATCAAATGGCATTTTCTAAACAAGAACTACGTAAAGTCATTGGGCAGTATCCAGCGAGAGAAGTTAAAAAAGGATTGGATAATCTTTTCAAAAAAGTAGAGAAACACCTGTGTGAAGAGGAGAATCTACTGCAGGTTGTATGGCATGCAATGCAGGAGGAATTTATTGCACAATATAATTATCTTGAGGAGCGTATTCAAAAATGTTATGCTGGAGCAATGATTAACTTAGAATTTAGTATACATGATATATTGACATTCTTTTCTGATATCGCTCGATCACATTGAATTTAACTGCATCGACTCTTCAACAATCGAACATTATTTTGTACCGTTAGCCATGGAGGAAAAATTCCGTAGTATTAGTGCTTATAAAGCATTAACTGTAATTATATATTATAAACAAACACAACAAACAAACAAAAATACAAAACAATAACAAATATTTTACTGTTAAGTGCAATAGCAAAATAAATATATATATATCAAAAATTATCGCAACGAAAAAAATGTTTTTACAAGTTTTTCGGCTTTATCGTGCTGGGCCCAGTTTTTCAGTTGTGAGTTAAACCAGAGTTAGTTAACTCTGGAAATAAGAGTTGTTTACAGTTATGTCAAGAATCAGTTCCTAAGTGGAGGATGAATGCAGAAATACTTAATAAAGAGGTATATTAAATAACAAAAGCATTTTTTGAGTTAATCCAGAGTTAAATCACCAATATTGGTGAGTTAACTCTGGTTTAACTTAACCCCACACTGAAAAACTGGCCCTTACCCCCAATTTCACAGTTTCGTTTAAACCTTGATCTGAGTTCATTTATACTGGTGATCTCGAGTTTAAACTTAAAGTGGAGTTTAAACTTCCACTGTGAATCTGGGGGCTAGTAATTTATAGGGTAATCACTCTAGGAGTAAATGGCGCCCAACAGACCCGAATCATGTTTTCTTTAAAATTAAGTTTTTATTCTTTTATTCCTTTGTATAAAATTCCAATTACCAATTAAAAAAGACGATGACTTCTGAAACGTAGGTACAAATTACCTACAGTAAACAGCAGATATTTTGTGTAGTTTATTACACTAACGACGATGAATTAGGATTATAAACTTTTATTTCAAATAAAGTCATCAATTGGAGTTCAAGTCGGAATACATACATACATGTTGAATATAATTCATAAAGTCCACAAAAATACATTGATTTTTCTATCTATTATACTCTTAAAGATCTTTAAACTTAATAAAATCTTTTCGCTTTTTTTTCATGTAAAAGTAAAATTTCAAAATTAAAAACAGTGGAGAGTTCAAAAAGCGGTATTTTGTCATACCATTCCACATAGTATTTGCCAAAAAAACGTTTAACAAAATTATTTTATGAAACCTTACATGACTTAAAGGATTTTCAATACGTTTTGATGACAGTTTACGTATTTTAGAGTACGTTCTATGAAAAATATTCGAATCCCCATTTTTTTCGTTCACATAAGCGACGAATACTGTAGTTAATCAGAAATGATGCCTCTCACTTGTTTTATTTGCTCTTGCTTGAAAAGAATTTAAGAGAAACGTACTAAATGATCAAAGCAACTTGTTGAAAATCTTACACACTTAATAGAGCGAAAACCTAACGACGAGACGGATCTGTCCCGAACTTGATAATTGTATTCACCTGAGTAGATAACAAAACATTTAAATTCACAAACTATTTGTGTAGGTAAGGTATCCATACCTATACATTATTATAAAAAAAATGTTCGTAACCACCATAGACTATACCAATGATAGTACTCAGATACAGTGGTTGCGGGCACCAGCGTTGATATTTATTTTTTCACTCACTCACTCACTCTATATTATAGGCCAAGTTATGTCGTGTTCACGTCAAATCTTGAGGATTTAGCCAAATTTTAACATTACGATGATGTAGCAGTATTCGTATAAAAGATTAGTTTTTCTCATTTCGTTCGATGTCGGTTGGTTGGTCTGGTTAGGTTTGTAGAGTTTTAAAATTGGGTGGATAGTTAATTACATTCTAAGAATTTTTTTTTAAACTCTTCATGGATTGGAGATACCTATTTGAATTATTTTAAGCTGTTTATTTCAAAATAATTCAGTTGAAAACGACATTTCCCTGAATCAGAATTATTACATAAGCTTTGAACGATTAAAATAAATATGTAATTAACAAGGGCGCGTTAGAAATTTGAATTTCAGATTGTGGGAATAAAAGATAAAAGAAATTGTGGGTGTCATACTAATTTTTGAACTTACAGTAAACATTTTTAAGTGTCAACATTTTTTCAAATGTTCAACTAGATAATTTTACTAAATACATATGACAATGATAGAAATGCGAAAAAATGGGATCCTTTAATTCCGTCTGTCTGTCGGTCAGAACCTTGACCTGCAGCCTAAACCAGCCCCGGATCTACGATCTTTCCGAACCGCGGCAAGAACTTTATTTCTGCGCCCTTTCATCTTTTGAGATAAATGATAAAAAAAAACTAGTAGGGTGTATATTAGGGTGTCCGTTATTTCCCAAACTCATTTTTTTGGATAGCACATCCCGTCAATCGAAAGGTTATACCAAAAGAAAAAATTATTGACAAAAACAATTTTTTTCCGAGGTCATTAACCTGTGCCTCTAAGGTCATACTTTTCCCATACAAATTTTTATGGGACCTTTACACTTATCACATTTTATTTTTTTTTTCTCTAGAACTATAACAGTTATTATTTTTTTTTTTTTGGAATTCTGATTTATTTTGTCGGTCCTTTAAAAAACTGCATTTAATAATGTATAAAACAAATTAAATTATGATTTATTTCGATTTTATAAGTTAAAAAATACTTTAATATTATATATTTGTCTCTTATTTTTCTCTCTCGATCCTCAGCAGTTTTTGTTGTTTTTTTTTATTGATTATCATAAAGTAATACGTTTTTTAAAAAATCGCATTAAAAAAATAATGAAAACAAATTAGAAATTATTTATTTCGATTTTTCAAAATATTAAATATTTTTTAATTTTGTATGTATTAAATATTTTTTTTTTTATCAAATAAAGTTTTTTTTATTAATTTTTGAATGTGGTTTTTAAGCAAGATATTGGTCAAAAAAAATCAATTAAAAAAACTTTCGTTGACAAGAAAAAAAAAAGAAAAATAAATACATACAAAAATAAAAATATTTAATATTTTGAAAAGTCGAAATAAATTATTTCTAATTTGTTTTCATTACTTTTTTTAGTGCAATTTTTTAAAAAACTTATTACTTTATTGAATTTTTGAACAACTACTTTACTTTATGATAATCAATAAAAAAAAAAACAAAAACTACTAAGGATCGAGAGAAAAAAATATATAATATTAAAGTAGTTTTTCACTTAAAAAATCGAAATAAATTATAATTTAAATTTTTTTAATACATTTTTAAATGCAGATTCTTAAAGGACCGATAAATCGAATAACTGTTATAGTTCCAGAGAAAAAAAAATAAAATGTGAAAAGTGTAAAGTTCCCATACAAATTTGTACGGGAAAAGTATGACCTTAGAGGCACGGGTTAATGACCTCGGAAACAAATTTCTTTGGTCAATAATTTTTTCTTTTGGCATAAACTTTCGGTTGACGGGCTGTGCTTTCCAAAAAAATTTGTTTGGGAAATAACGGACACTCTAGTGTATATGCACTTGGTTGGATTTTGTGTAACCGGTAGAATAAAAACTTTTTAATAGCACTCGTTATTATCAGTAAGACGTTCGCGTGCACGTATGCGTGCACGAATACGTTTGCGTGGACGCATACGTCCGCGTGCACGAATACGTTTGAGTGGACGCATACGTTCGTGTTAACACATACGCGTTTGCGTGCAGGCAAACTTTTTTTTTAAATACGAATTATTATTAAGTATGGAAGTATTTTAGTAAACAAATCAAATAACGGTTATTAAGGTATCAGGTATAGTACATACATATGTAAATATGTAGAACCGGTTTTTTTATTTTCAAATTTCTCCTTTACAAATTTATTGATTCGGACCTAATTTTCATATGGGATGGAAGTCATTTACAATCTTAAATATTTTGCATATGAATATACATTTTCAATAAAATATATTTTTGGATTTAAAAACAATTTATTTTTGTTAAAAATTAAAATCTTGAAAATGATTTGATTTTTTAAATTTTGTTTAAAGTTTTGTAAATACTAAAATAGTAAGGGCGTTAAGGCCATATTTTAGGTCAAACCTTGCACTTCATTCTGACGGGATGAGCTTTGGTACGCTAATAGTCAACATCCTAAGTTTACTTTAAAAAAGTGTTTCCACGGTGGTAACACTGGCAGACCGGAGATATAAGGGTTGCCTTCTGAACATGTTTTGACACAAAATTTCACATAAATTAGCCTATAAATCGGGAATCAGACATTGATTGATGTCGTGGAATGTCTCGTTAGATTTAAAATACTCGAAGCCATAGGAATATGTTAATTTTTTGACACCTCCCCCACCCTTGTACGCTGGGGGAGCAAAATACCCTCGGCGGATAAGGGTTTTTATTTGTCTAATAATGGTAATAAAATTAATAACCAAACAAATTTAAGATGAGTGTCGACGTAGAATTTCATACTCTACTGCATATCCGAAGTCCATTTTTATTAATGTATTAGTTTTTTGTATAATCGCTTTCAAAATGGGGGGAGGGGAAGGTGGAAATATATCAAACCCTATATATTTGTCTTCGTATAATATAAGCATGTGGCACATGACCTTAGTGTCATTTTTAATGCCCAATCTTATGCAATCAAAATAATTTCAATATAATTTCCCTAGAAAAAGTTATAACCTTTTTACCAAATTTCAATGGTATGTGATGAAACTTGGCACACATGTCTCATTTGTCGTAAGAAATAAGAATCAAAAGATTCCATACAAATATCTGGAGCGAAAGGGTGTTTTTTTAAGTGAAAGGGCAAAGTGAAAGACTATTACCAGTAAACCCCTCCCAAAACTGGTATGTTGATGAAAGTTGGTAGAGATGTTTTATTTTTTGTTAGAACCAAGACTCAAAAGGATCCATGTAAATATATTGGTTCCAAGGGTTTTTTCTTAGGCGGAAAGAAAATAAATGGGTTATAAACCCAATATTTTATTTTTATGTAATCGGGGTACAAATATTCAATATGGTACATGATTTTAAAGTATTTTTTAACGCTGAATCTAATTTTAGTAAAATTAAGATGATACAATCACCATTAAGTCGTTTAATGGAAAAATGAATGTATTTTTTGGGTAGAGCAGATAAAACATATTCCTTCAAAAACCACCATAGATATTTGATTTATCTTTTTTTATTCTTGGTAACAATAAAAAACAAAACATTCCTACCAACTTTCATCAACGTACTAGTTCTGGGGGGGGTGGAGGTTTACGGGGCTTTAGCCCCAGATATTTTATGGACTCTTCTGATTCTTATTTCTTGCGACAAATGAAACATGTGTGCTAAGTTTTATCACCATACCATTGAAACCTGTTAATGTTATGCTCATTTCACTGAAAATTTAGTCATCATTTTATAAAAAGGTTATAACTTTTTCTATGGAAACTATATTGAAATGATTTTGATTGCATGAGATTGGGCATTCAAAATTACTCTAAGGTCATCTGCCATATGCTAAGATTATACCAGATAAATATATAGTGGTTTGATATACATACTTCCACCTTCCCCTACCCCCATTTTTAAAGTGATTAAAGAAAAAACTAATACACGGATAAAAATTAAAAATGTAGAGTATGAAATTCAACGTCGACACTAATCTTAAAATTTTATGAATATTCATTTTATAACCATTATTTTCTGACAAATAAAAACCCTTATGCGCCGAGGGTATTTTACTCCCCCAGCGTGCAAGGGTGGGGGAGGGACCAAACAAATTAACATATTCCTATAGCTTCAAGTATTCTCAATCCAACAAGACATTCCGCGACATCAACGATGTCTGGTTACCAAATTACAGGCTAATTTATGCGAAATTTCGTGTTAAAACATGGTCAGAAGGCACCCCTTATATCTCCGGTCTGCCAGTGTTGCCACCGTGGCAACACTTCTTAAAAGTAAACTCAGGATGTTGACTATTAGTGTACCAAAGCTCATCCCGTCAGAATGAAGTGCAAGGTTGGCTCCCCCAAACGCCCTAATTAAAATACTAAAAATTGACAAAACAAATTTAATTTTTTAAAATGTTAAAAAAATGAATACACACAAATTTAGTTTTTAAGGAAACCGTTCTAACGATCTCCGATTAAATCAAGCAGATGGCATACTTTTTTTGAACTCTCGCTATTTTAAATATTTTTTTTTTAGCGATTTAAATAACAACTTTATAGTACTTTATAGTAATAATTTTTATTTTAACTTGTTTCAAAGGCTTTTGTTCAACGAAATCATAACATTATTGGATCAATAACATACAAACATATATCGTCAATTTTTAGCTACGTTAAAGTTGTTAGCGTTTAGTTGTAATGCGTTTTATTTTTCATACAAGTCCCTTTGGATTCGAAAAAAAAACACTTACTATACGCGACGCTTTTGAGTTAATTCATTTTTCAATCTTAACGGGAAAAAAAAAACAATAGACAAAATAGACAATAGACAAAAAAAATAACGGTGTCTGCTTTTTATTTAATTTAAGAAAATATTTTTTCACAAAAAAATGTTAATTAATGTTTGTTTTAATTCCGCTTTATTCATCAAACAAATAACTCGGAAACGGCTCAATTTTTTTTTAAATTTGGCATCTGACGGTTCTTTAAACACCATCTAAAAGTGGCTCCAAAAATATTGATTCAAATTTAGAATCTAAGAGTCGACAGCAAATTTTGGGAGTGGGTTGATAACAAAAATATGAGTATGAGGGTTTGTAGGTGCATATATCGGGGTATCGAAAACAAAAGTCTGGCAGGTTTATTTTTCATTTTCCAATTTTTTTGTCAGAGGTATTAATTCTTCAATAAATTTAAAAAATATATACCGTGATGCTCTGTCATTTTCTTTAAGTCCAAACGTCATAATCTTGGCAATCCGACAAATATAACTCAAGATAGGTATAAGCTTCAAGAGCGAACCTTATCGTATTTTTTCTTGGAGAATTATAAAACACAAAAAATCAACAAAATAAAGTATTCAAAATATTTCCTTTTTAAAAATATTCCTGATTTTGAAAAAAAAATACTTGGAATACATTTTTGTTTTGAAAATTCGATTAAAAAAAAAAATAAAATTTTGCAATTAAAATTGGCATATTTAGAAGGTTTTTTTTTGTCTGTAATTTTTGCTTAAGGTCAATTTCCAAAAATTACCATAACGGAAAGAAAGTTTTAACGATTTTTGCGAAAACTGCCTTATTTTTGGATTACTTCAGTATATCCTGTTGTCGGTAAATGCTAGCCCAAAGCTACATATTTATGCGTTTTAAAAATTAGCAGTAAATTGATGAATTGATGGACATTTATATAGTATTGTTTATAACAACACTGGTTTCTATAGATCATGTTTTTAACCACTTGTTTTTATTTAGTGGTCCGTTCCCCTATTGCAAATGCAAGTTGGAAAATTGAAATAAAACCAGTTTTATCACCGTTGTTGTGGAGTTGTGGACTTGTGGTTGTCGTCTACCGGTTCTGGTTCAGTGCAATTCTGTTCGCTAAGTCGGTTGGGTTGCCTTGGTTTCAGCGCTGTCTGTCTTCGTCTTCGTCTGACTAATAAAGTGGGTACTAGATATCGTGGCCTCGTCTTGTAGCACTGATATACAAAAATTCAAGTGCAATATTAACGAAAAAATTATAAAAAAAAGGAAAAGCGGAGAAATTAGCTCTGACTTTATGTATTCTGTTCTTTTTATATATTTTTTTTTTTTTTGAAGAGGATGGAAAAATAATATTGAAACCCAAGTAATTTCCATTTTCTAACATAATTCATGTGTGTTTTTGTGTCTGTAGAAAGTGACTACCTAGTTCCTAACGTTGCGTTATAGCTGGTCCCTACCTACCTGTCTTTTCCACCCGCACCAATTATTTCCTATCTACTGAGGAAGGCATCAGAGGCTGTTAAGTTCCTAAATCCTGTTTGTGTTTTTATGTGTAGTGTGCTTCGTCTTCGTGCTAAGTCGTGACTCAAATGTGAAACAGCAGTTGGTTTGTTGTTTGTTTTTTTGTGAACCTACCAATAAAGGTTCAAACGGTTCTGCAACTAAACTCTCTGTGTTGAGATCTTGAACTTGGTCCATTACAATAAATCGGTTAAACTTCGTCCTACTTTCATATTCTCCGCGCTTGAAGGGAAAAGTATATGTATAAACGTAAGCAATAAATAAACAACAAAAATAATATTCCAAGCAACTAAACCTACTGTTAATTCGGATATTGCGAAATGCTGTTTTAATTTTGTAGGTATTTTTAAACCTATATGTTATGTGATATATTTGCTTGTGAACGTAACTTTGTCTATTGTGAATACTAAGCTTGTCTTATTATTTGTGAGAAAAATTCATCGTTTTGTTGCCGTTGCCGTCATCGTGTCACACGCTTGTTTTGAGGTAGGTAACTGCAATTCGCGCATAAAAATAAATTCCGCCGATTAACAATACCTACATGCAATCAAACTAAACAAAAAATGACAGTGCATGAACAAATCTACATTACATATATTTTAAAAGTGAATTTTTGCTTATTCAATTCCTGAGATTAGGGAAACTAGATAAAATTTAACTTCTCTAATTGGATTTCAAAACGAGTATATAACAGTAGAAACTTGAAATTTGGAATATCTACCTAAACTAAAACCAGATATTGGATGGTATGTTTGTAGGTATAAACATGTTGATTATGTTGTCTGCTTAAATTTTAAAAGTCTTGACACCCAGATTCCAATTAAACAAGCTAACTAGTTGGACTCGTTTTGGAAATAGGTAGGATATATACCAATCTATTCCTGCTTCAACCTGTAAAACATTATTAAGATTTTGTTTTTAAACATTTTGCAAGATTGTAGGTATTTGTAGATGCAAATTATGTTAAGACAGCTACAAAAATAAAGTAAAATAACAGACAATGATATTTAAAAAGACTGAGACGTAGAAATGGTAGGTTATTTACCCCTTGTGTCAATAAACAGATATGAAAATGCATATTGCAACTTTATATTATTATAATATTATATATTCGTGAGAGCTAAACTTTTAGGAAACGTCTACAAAAAGTCCTTTGGGTCTCAATCTCAAGAGATTAATCGTCACTTTTCTGCGATAAGTATAACAAATAAATTGGGTGGCACAACGGCTCGTGAAGAACCACGGCCTAGTGACTAACAACTCGCAACCATTCCTGTGTGCGCCTGTCGACAGGAATGGAAGGGACCTTCAATTTTATGCCGAATACGAACGGCTAGATGAGAAGCACCTATTCGTGCCAAGTGATACTCTTGGGGATTTGTCAATTCCTCGCAAGAGGCAGTAGCCCTGAAAAAAAAACTTTTTAGTTTTTAGGTGGACGAGGCTGGGAAGCGAACCCAGACCTCCAGCAATCAATATTATTATCTGCCTCAAAAGTACAATATTGACATTTTGATTTTCGACCTTTTCAAGCTAGAAGCTTCTAAAAGAACTTATTTTTCAGAGTTTTTAAGGTTTAAACTTTTTTTTAAAAGTCTTGACACCCAGATTCCAATTAAACAAGCTACCTAGTTGGACTCGTTTTGGAAATAGGTAGGATATACATATACCAATCTATTCCTGCTTAAACCTGTAAAACATTATTAAGATTTTGTTTTTAAACATTTTGCAAGATTGTAGGTATTTGTAGATGCAAATTATGTTAAGACAGCTACAAAAATAAAGTAAAATAACAGACAATGATATTTAAAAAGACTGAGACGTAGAAATGGTAGGTTATTTACCCCTTGTGTCAATAAACAGATATGAAAATGCATATTGCAACTTTATATTATTATAATTCGTGAGAGCTAAACTTTAAGGAAACGTCTACAAAAAGTCCTTTGGGCCTCAATCTCAAGAGATTAATCGTCACTTTTCTGCGATAAGTATAACAAATAAATTGGGTGGCACAACGGCTCGTGAAGAACCACGGCCTAGTGACTAACAACTCGCAACCATTCCTGTGTGCGCCTGTCGACAGGAATGGAAGGGACCTTCAATTTTATGCCGAATACGAACGGCTAGATGAGAAGCACCTATTCGTGCCAAGTGATACTCTTGGGGATTTGTCAATTCCTCGCAAGAGGCAGTAGCCCTGAAAAAAAAACTTTTTAGTTTTTAGGTGGACGAGGCTGGGAAGCGAACCCAGACCTCCAGCAATCAATGTTATTATCTGCCTCAAATGTACAATATTGACATTTTGATTTTCGACCTTTTCAAGCTAGAAGCTTCTAAAAGAACTTATTTTTCAGAGTTTTTAAGGTTTAAACTTTTTTTTTTTAAATTGTTTAAGGCAAAAAATGCAGCCCATTTTCATTAACAGCTTATTAAAATAATATATTTAGGTTCTACACAAATATCTTCAAATATATTGACATGATAAAGTAGGAGAAATAGAATCATGGTCAGAAAATACAATTAATACTTCATTACTTTAGACACAGGTACAAAATGGCTTAGAAAATAGATACAGAATACACCACAATATTTCGAAAGCGAATTGAGTTGGTGAAAGTATTAAAATAAAGGCAACATAATTTTTAAACACTTTCTAGTGAATTAAACAAAACTTACTCTTAAATAAAAATGTAGGCTCTCACTTAAAAAAAAACTCATTTTCATACATATGTACACATCTTGAGGATTTAACTAAAAAGATTGTCAAGATTAAGGTGTTTGAACGGACTAGAAAAAATTACACTGTGTATTAAAATAAATATTTTAAGAAATAATTTAAGTGATTATAGCCCTGAGTCCAAAGAGAAAGTTCGTATGACATTGTAAAGGAATGATTGAAAAGGGGACATAAATAAATTTTATTCTTGAAATTATTAAATTATATATTTAGACTCTTCCCTAACTCACATTATCACATTTACCCCGTTTACAAACAGAATCGAGATCTCGAGTTAGATTAGGGCCGGATTTTCGAGCCAGGTGTTTCGTCACGTGAGTTGAGAGCCCCATTTGAAGATGACTTGATATGGTGTTGAGATTACATTTAATGGAATGGCAACAATATATTTATTTTACATAAAAACAGTTCAAATTTAATGAATTTTAGTACATACTTCACATAGCTATCAAAACAAATAAATAATTTTACTCGCACATGTGCAAAAACACTGGACACATCTTCAAGACCAACTCTTCGACCCAGGTGTTTTACCAACAATTTCGACTCGACTCCGCTCCTGAAGTGGAATCGAGTCGTTTGAAGCTCATTTCAAGTAAACGCAGGTATACAAAGGGGCCAAGCGAGCTTGAAGCTCGCTCGAATACCTCATGTAAACGAGGTAATTATCATAAAATAACGTAAAACAACATAACAACATAACATAATATGTTCGACAGGTGCGTTTGGCGTCCTGCAATCATCAAGTTAATAAACACCCCGATTACAGAAGGCTCCCGACAATTTGGTTCAGTTTCTATTCGAATGTCTGTTATATAGTTTGAAAAACCCATCCATATTCCATTTTAACTTATGACATTTCAAATCCGCACCAAAGTCGTTGCGGATCGAGTCAACTCCCCGAGACTAAAATTTTGCGGATTCTGTAATCGACAAATGAATAATAATAATTTTAACAACATAATAATATTCTAATGGGAAATATAAAATTGGCTTAAAAAGTCACAAAAGTTCAATGTTGCCAGAATCTATGTTTGTCAGTTAGTGATCATAACTTTAAAGGTTTTCGCATTCGTGGTGGTTTTTATACCTTATTTTTGTCGGTTTAGCTGTAATAAAACAGAACCGTTCCTGTACTCTACATTTCTCTGATTTAGCTCAAACACGTTCCCGTACTCAAAAATCTCGTAATTTTTGACAAAAATCAACACTCACCAGAGCGTAAAAAATTCCCATTCCTATAACTGTCTGTTCGAGAAATTTCTTCGGGGAGAAAATCACAGCTAAATGTCATTTTGTGAATAATACAATGAAAGGAAACATCTTGCCGGACTTGTCTAGCACATTAGGTAATGCAGAATTTGTGTGCCAGTACTTTCGAGTAGATTGGACATTTTCGAGAAAATTTCATTCTTGCTCTTCAAAATTTTACAAGTTATATGTTTCTGTGCATAAAGTAAATATTTTTATTGAATATTGAGCGGAGGCGAAGAGATATTTTTTTGAATTTTTGGATGAAACATTTAATTCGACACTATTATGTCAATGATTAAGCGAGTTCTTTATATGTTTTTAATTAAGTTAAAAAAATTGAATTTGCATTGTAAATTAAAGTCCCGAAGACGATGGAAGTTTTATTTGTGAAAACACTTGTCTTTTTTAGATTAAACTTTTGTATAGCTTTGGCAATAATAGATGACCAAATTTAAAATTTGGCACAAAATTGAAAAAAAAATTCTGAACATTTTGTAAGCGTCTTTTTTTAGATCATCGTGTTAAATTTTTTTTATTAATGATAACCAACTTTGAATGAATTTAGCGTTCTATTTTAAAATATAGGTACAATACATACATCTTTGTTTTCCCATATAAAAGTTATGTAGTTTTTCAGGCCAGGTAAACGTAAATATAAAGAGCTAAAATGTTCCAGGTATTTTGTATATATATTTGGAAAATCTTATAATCTAATCTTGTAAGTCAAACGTTTGTAAACCCACACTATGGTAATTTTTTTTTGGTTTTAAGGACAATGAGACAAGTCCTAAGAAATATCAAATTTCCACAAAATCACTTCTTTTTAAGTATTTTTTTCTTTACTCGTACTCGGAAACATAATTCTTAAATTTATTATAAAAATGCTTTTAACAAAATAAAAAAAAAGTTATGAACAAAACACAGAATAATTAAGAATAAAAGGAGGAAATTACCGCACAAACAATGCACTGTTAGAATGCACTTCGAAGCTCTTTAAAGTTGTTAAATGGACGTCTGTCTGTTGGCATTATCAAACCTGACCAGTATTCCCAAGTATTATAAAAACAAAAATTTGCAGTCAATGCAATAAATTATGTCGGTTATTGCATGTGCTTTTATGGGAATTTTCACTACTACGTGTACCAAGTTCTCGTTGTTCACCAAAAGATTCTAAAACACCCTGTAAAACAAAAATACCCTGTACGGACACAATTTATTTTATAATATATAGAAATCACTTGATTAAAGAGGTATCATTTATCATTTTAAATGTTTGTGGCTAAGGAAAATTAAATAAAGAAATTCAAGCATATTATATTTATTTTTCTATAAACATTGTTGAATCAGGTTTCAAAATATTAGTCTAATAGACTTGAAAATCTCCAAACAAAACGTCCAGTCAATGTCCATTTTGTTGGACTATGCGTAGTATGTAAATGTCTGAGTTGAATAAATCTTACAAAAATAAAACTGTTTTAGAGGTGGACTTAAACCAACTTTCTGCGTGCAATAAAATGTTTTTCTTAAGAGGTAAACGATATACGGATTCAAAAGGTATCCAACCGGATACGGGCCAAACCGTAGAAAGCGTCATGACAAAACTCTTTTAAGCAAATTATAGTATACGTTAATCTAAACCAAAACGCGCTAGTCCTTGCAGATTAAGTTACTTGATGCTTTGTAATTTTTTTTATATTTAAAACAAATTTATCAAAGGCAGAGTTTCATTTTATTTGACATTAATTTCAAATATATCTACGAGTTCTGCTGATGCAGCTGCTTGGTTCGTGATAAACAAATATAGATTTCACTTATATAATGACAATGTATACACTACATTATTATCTACATATATACACACAAATAAAGGAACTCATCATTATAAAAATGTTGTATCTTTATAGATTCTGCAATCATTGTTATTAAAAACAAAATTATTAATAATTCAATGCTGGGTGTCTTCCTGATCGTGTGAAATTAATTGCTTTCGTCGTGTATTACTCAACCTATCTACATAAATAGCCATCTCCATTGATGTTTCAAGGTTACTAATGTGAACAAAAAAAACAACTTTAAATAATGTTTAAATGAGGAATGTTAACAAATTCTTAATTGTTTGGTGAAAATAACATCAAACAATAATACCTTCTTCTTTTTTTCTTCATCATTGCATTATCTTTGCAAAGTGAATAAATTTTGTTTTTATTTTTTATAATGACGAAGATACAAAAGAAATATGAACCTACAAAAATCATAGTCATGATGGAGATAAGATATTAAATAAATAATTTTATATGATCACAATTTGATTAAAAAAAAATTGTGACTCATTAGAACACTTTTGGATTTTATGTGATGAGATAACTTGGAGGGTTCTTGGAGAAAAGAGCTGTTTTCTCAGATGCCAATCTATTTGTTTATTTTTTTTATTTTAAATCAGCAATAATAATGATCAGGTGTTGTTAATTTGCCGTGAAAGAGAAAAATTATTTGTATCGAGCTTATAGTGTTAACATGACAGTGAAGTTATCACTAGCAGCCCTAAAAAAGGGTGAAATGAACTTAAAGAAAAGAATCTATTAATATTTGTCGTTTTATCGTATAAAATAAAAAAAATTAGCAGAATTAAAATTCTCGTGATCCTATTTTCTACAAACAAAATTGACGCTTGAAATTGTAGTAGGTACATATTTAAATGGGTAGGTTCAGAGAACTTAGGGGACTTGCAAGTAAGGCAAATTTCTAGACTGTGATTGGTCAGCTGTCGAAAAATTGTTTCAAATGAAGGGATCTTTCGACAGCTGGCCAATCACAGCCTATAATTTTGCCTTACTTGCAAGTCCCCTAAGTTCTCTGAACCTACCTTTTTTCAAAAAGATTTTTCGATTAATTGAAAAATTTTATGAAAGATATTGAGGCATGATTTTCGTAATTTTCTCAAAAGTAAACAAAATTTGCTCAGATTTTTTTTGTATTTCTTTGGCATATTGGGGATATATTAAACTGCAAACCCCACATACCAACATTTATCTTGCCTTAAATATACATATGGAAAGCAGAGAAAGATTTACTGAAAAAGTTTACCTAATAATTAAATTTAGTACTTATAGAAATACTAAATCGTGAATGGAGCTCAAAAATTTGTTTGAGTTTGCGAAACTGCTCTTAAACTTTGTGTGCCACTTTCTGAAATCGGTGAGAAACAGTCGCAAGGATACAAAAAAAAGACAAATACAAAATGCAAAATAACTTTTAAAAAAATTCGTTTCGCGTTGGTTTAAAAGCTCCTTAAATTTGAATAAACAAGACAACTGATTGGTAGGTACTATGGTTTGACCTAAACAAAAATTATTCAAAACAAAGTCCACACTTGTTGTGATTGTGCGTTAACGGTATCTGAATACAATTATCTGGGGTGGAATCGTCTAAGGCGATAATTGACTGTCGCTGTTTTGATCATCAATTTTGATTACAACTTTACTTTGCTCTTCGTAAAGTGATCACTTAAAATTGTCGAGTGCTTGGCAGCACTCACGTATTATAAATAATGTCATATCGATCAGCTGTTGTGTTTTCTAATGTGAAAACTATTTTCATTTAATTTGTGATTTATTCCTCCAAATATGTAAGTATTCCTAACTTGAATAAGTTATGTGTAAATTAAGAACAATTTTTGTTTTCTATGCCACAAGACAACAAATACAAATGATATCGACCTATATGTATATGGAAAGCCATCTCGAGCTGGAGAAGTCCTACAATGCCCTGTCAAGCTGAACATCCCAAAAGAATCAATTGGAGCAGCTGGTGAGGTGGCTTTACTGCAAATGGGCCGCCAACAAAATTGATTTCTATTTAAACATTTTGCTTGTTGGTTTTTGAATAAAATACCTTAGAACAAATTTTTTCTTTGTTTGTTTCTTTTTATTTATTTAACAAAATATTATTTTAGAAATATCAATAGAAAATCCCATTAAGAACATTGGGTTAGGATGTTCCAGAATATTTGCTTTATTTCTGAGCAATTGAACTTTTTTGTATAGTAATTTCTCGTTCTGTTTGCCGCATAGATAATTTGCTTTGGAGTGTACATAATGTAGGTACATATCTAAATTACTGTTCACTTATTTCTTATTTTAACTTTGGTGACTTTGTTCACTTTTTTCATTTAACTATTGATTTATGTTGGAGCTGGCTGACACAACTTATCTTTCTCAAAAAAATTAAGCAAAATGTATGAAAGTGACAACTTAATAGCTATCACCTACAAACCATAGCAAAAAAGTGATAGTCAAATTGATAATCACCTTACATGGTTCAAATGCATTTATTTTGATTATCAACAATCAACTATCGCCTTAGCCGATTTCACCCCTGAATATTGATTCACTATTCACTTCAATGAAAAGTTTTTAAGCGACCTTTAAGTCCAATGCGTTTCGGTCCTGATAACAACTACAGTGGACCTCATCAGTTAGAGCTGTAATTGTTACCTTTCTAAGACGCAACATTTTAGTCGATGGCTACCGACGTTTATAAAATTTGCAGCATTAACACACTGCAAATTATATTTTTCTAGGGGAACATGGTTACATTCAGACACCTAGATATAGATATATTATAATTTGCAGTGTGTTAATGCTGTAAATTTTATAAACGTCGGTAGCCATCGACTAAAATGTTGCGTCTTAGAAAGGTAACAATTACAGCTCTAACTGATGAGGTCCACTGTAGTTGTTATCAGGACCGAAACGCATTGGACTTAAAGGTCGCTTAAGAACTTTTCATTGAATTTCATTCAATACAGTCCACTAAAATAAAAAACAAAAACAATATAACTTCTGTTGTTTAGGTTTTTCTTTCTTTATGATTCACTGTATTCAATTTTATTCAATTTTCACTGGATTCAATTTTATTTAAGTATTTTGGACTTGAGTGATTTTTAAAATGATCGTTTTGCAAATTCAATATTTGCAATAATGCAGCTAGATGTTCTTGTAAATGAAAATGACCCCTCTTATTACTTCCAATAAATTAAAAAAAATCCTTTACTATCTCTAAGCTCTTTATATCGCTATTTTTAATTGCTCTACAGGTTTAGTATTCGTTTTGTGGCTAAACAAATTTCGAGGCTTTAATTAAAACTAACATTACGATGATGGTAGAAGACCAAAAAAGTGATTTTCGACAAGACGTTAGTTAGCGCGGCGGCGCGGTGTTCGTCGGTATATTGAGCTAGAGCCTAAGCCTTTGGTCTACACAGATTTGCTTCAATTCAAATTTGGTGTGTTGCAGAAGTTGAATTTACTGTGATTCCCTAGAGGATAAATTCAATTTTATATTTTAGATCATCTAGAACAAGTTTTTTTTTTTATCGAAAACGGCTATAACGTTTTCAAATAAACTTCGTAAATGTTATCTCTAGAACAGTTCTAATAATACTGCAAACCAAGTTTTTGCCAAACAATTCGGAAAAAATGTTTAGAAGTTTCTTGAACATATTGTCTTTTTCGGCATTTTCCCGGATATCTAAAATGATTCTTTGATTTTCTCATAGTTTTGCCTTCGGGTACTTTTAAGCTAGCTTAAGATATTGCATTTAAAATTTGTGTAAATACTTTGTTAACTATATAATAAAAACAAAGAAAAATTACTTTTTTGTCGACACAATATCTTGTTTTTTTGTATTGAATCAAAACAAATCAAAATTGTTATTTTTCTTTGCTTTTATTATTTAATCGAAATAAAAATATCATCGAACCCATAACATATACCGTTAATGCCTGAATACATTCCAATTTTTTACTACAAGAGTATTTGTAAAAAAAAGTTTTTTTCTTCATTTTAAAAACAAACGAAACAGAATATCATGCAAAGTTATCCTGAATCAGATGCGATTTGTAAAGTTTAACTTTAAATTTGTTTTAATTAAAAAGAAATATTAATTATAATGACAAAATTTAAGATATTGCACAAATGTTGTCGTACATATGTATACATATATACATTTTGCAGCCTTTTTTTAGTTTAAGTATTAGCCGATTGAACCTTGAAGTTTTTCATGTAAATTATATAGCATTTTTATTGAATTTAAATGAATTTGTCGTAGGAAGTGGTAAAAGATAGATTTTATGTTCTCGAAGGAAAAAAGTTTGAGTGATAATTTTACTTATAAAAAAACTTACCTACATTATTTTAATTCCAAAAACAGTTTCAAAAATAAGCCTTAAAAACAGGTTTTGGATAATTTTGGTTGTTATTAAATTTTAACATATGAATGGTTTTTCTTATAATACAAATTCTATATACTACTGAAATACCTCAACCAAGAAGAAGACTTAGCATTATTTAATTGGACTTGTTTTTTAAGGCCGTTATAAGCTATTTTGAATCAATAATTCAACAAGTCCAATTAAATAATGCTAAGTCTTCTACTTGGCTGATGTATTTCAGTAGTATATAGAATTTGTATTATAAAATGAACCATTCATGTGTAAACAATGCCAGGCCACGGATAGCAAAATTTCCAACAATTCTAATTGGGTTGGATATAGTTCACAATTGATTTTCGCTGTAAAATTGATTTAAGCTGGACTGAACTTAATAAAAATTGCGTCTTGACAAAGCCCTCACTGTCAACTGAAGAGTCCAAGTGAGATCGCCGGGACGACTAAACGCCAATTTTTAAAGACTAAAGGCCGTTAAAAGCTATTTTGAATCATTAAATTTTAACTTTAATTAAAAGTACAAAGGTATGACCTTAAATGCTCGCATACACTTTTAAAATCAGAATTAGCGATTTTGAAGGGTATAACAGCATCTAATTGATAAGCCTACTGTAATACCTGGGCGAAACTCGTTTCTGGAGATGAGGTCACTACTTGTGCTTTTAAATGAATTATATTCAGTCATTCCACCTTAAGAAAATTTAAATTTAAATTTCTGAATTTCTTTCGTAATTATTTAACTTTAATTCTCCACAAAAAACTATTTCAGAATCCATTTGCAGTGGTGTGGAAAATCTTATACAAACATTATTGTTTCGAATTCAAACCAATACAAATTCCTATTAATGCTGTAATGCTGATTCTAAAATTTGTTATCTGTAAAATTTTCACACTTTTGGAGTAAAGTATGTACCAAGATTTTTTTTTTTTAATAAGAAACAATTTTAAGAAAATGAACTAATGGGTTGAATAAAGCAAAAGAACAATTCATTTTTCAATGATATACATAGATACCCAGTACCCACTAGAACATTGTATTGAATTAACAAGAAATCAGAAAATTAGGTTAACATAAGCTGACCAAGCAAATATCATGTTGGAAAATCATCTGGTCAAGGTAGGACACACAACAGGTAGCCCTTTTTAATTAATTTGTATTTTGTGAGAAAAAAAACTTGGGTTTATAGTCACCATAATCTCCTGGATACCTGTAGGGTCTTTTAAAATTCAATCCATATAGATTGAGACATTGAAAGAAATAAAAACCTTGAGTTTTCATTGAAAAATAAAAATGGTGTTTCCATTTTATTTTATGGCATAGGAAGGTACTTTTAACTTTTCGCATCTCCAATGAATTCCACCGACCCTAACAAAACAGGTAATTCAATCTATCCATACATACAGCACGTCATGTGTTTACTTCTTTTGTCAAGTCCATCATGAGAGCTAAGAAGACCATGACTACTTCTTTTTTTGGTTTCTCCAACTTCAAAGAAAAGAAATATGTTTGGTGAAAACAATCGCTGCATAGGATAAAACCAGTTCCTAGTGACGACGACGGCGACCGGTGGAAAGGTAGAATTGGGGTGTAAAACAACAATTGCCATTGTTTGTTTACAGGTCATCACTCATCGGCGGCGGTGATAAGGAAATAATGTAGAAGCCATACAAATTTTTAGTTATAAGTTCTGTGAAATTAGATAAACTTCCTATTCCTACCAATACTACCTGACTGGTGTATTTCGACTTGAATTATTTCAAAAGATTCTTTTTTTTTATGAAACTTAAGTGTTAGACAAATATTAATAAAAAAATTATTTACTTTCAGATCAAATACGAGAAAATATCGTGACACTGTGAATACACCTGTTCTAAATACATGCCACTATGAAGTAGAAATAAACAATAATTCGGCTTTAAAAAGGTTTGTAAAGGATTTAAATAAATTAATTTTTTTTAAAGAAACTGGTATGGGTTATGCTAATATTTAATGTATAGGCGACTTTATTAGCGTCCGACTTAATTTGTTTATAAAAAAGGCATAGCGATGAGCCCACCGTTTATTTAAAATTATTTTAAAATATTTTAGTGATTTTTGTAATTTATAGCCGGAAATTTCGATTATTCAATTTTATTTCACATACAAACTACCTAATTTAAAAATTAGTCTCATAAATGTTTAGGATATTGAATAAACCGGAATATATTAGGGGAAGAAAGGAACAATAGTTGCTTTCAAGAGTTTTATTTTTTTTAAATATGTTTGTGAGAGACCTAAGCATGATTAAAATACAAAATGCTACCAAATTCACTTATAATGTGTTTCTGAAGAATGGCCACAGACTTTTTTTTAAATAAGTTAAAAAAAAATTAACTCTTAAAACCAAGAACGCTAATAATTTGTTTTAAAATAGATTAGGTATGCGCAACAAAGCAAAACTATTAGTTTGGTATTATATAGTTTGGTATTTATATTCATCGCCCTATTAAGCGCAGAAAATACGTAAAAAAATTACCAATCTGCCATAGAAATCAATGTGAAGATTTTTAAACGCAATTATCTTTATTTTCCTATTAGCAATATTGTCGAAATAGCCATTACTACATAGTTTGGGTGTCAATAGTTATTAAAGGTTGAATGTCGAAAATATCGGTTTTTCTCATATAACTCCAAACACTAAATGTTATCGAAGAGTATTTCATACAAAACTTTTAGATGCAACCCGTAAGACAAAAAGTTATGAAAACCTATTTTTTTCAACGACTTACCGTAAAAAAAATACAGATATTTAAACAAACGTAAAATGTCGAAAATGCTCTTTTTCACATACAACTCCTGAACGGTTCATAATTTTGAAAGCGGTTCATGCAAAGTTTGTACATTATGTGTCACTCTAAGGAAAAAATTATTATTTTTTTTCTTAAAAACAACCGTAAAGATATAATTATTTTAAAAGTTTTCCAAATATTCTAATTCTGTTGTTTTGCGTGTAACTATTAAATGACCAAGTTGTCAAAATGTACCCTCAATTTGTATACCATAATATTCTCTACAACAAAATTATGACGATTTTTTCCATACAAGCCATAAGTCACAAGATATCATTATTTCAAAAAATCACTAACATTCAAAAATACTTGTTTTTCAAGCTCTTTACTCTTAAATAATGAATTTGACGGAAAATGTTTTCATCTTATTTTGTAAATTTAAAAATTTTATAGGAAAAATATCATGATACTTTATTACGAATAAAAGATCAGTTGCAAGAAATTGCTACTTCAAAAATGTTAAAATTTTGAAAATATAATTTCATATTAGTTTCACTAAAAAATTGGTCAAACGGACCAACGACGCAACAGATAGACGGACGGACTGACAGACCGACACATGAGCAAACGGACAAACAGACAGACAGAAGGACGGATGGACAGACGGACGGAAGGAAAGATGGACGGGCAGATGTATAGAAGGATGGACGAACATACGGATGGACGGACCTACAGCCGGACGGACGGGTATATGGACAGACGGATCAAGGACGGGCAGACAGAAGGACGGACAGATGAACGGGCGGATGGACGGACTGACAGATGGGCAGGCGGAAAGACAGACAAACAGACTTACTGAAGGTGTACGGATGGACATTTAGACAGAAAGAAGGACCGAGGGATGGACTTGGTGTCTATCTCATGTTTTTCTAGTGACTTTATTAATAATAAATAAATATTATTTTTTAACTAGCTTTAAACTTATTAAATATTTGTTTACTGAGGCGTTTACGCATTTTTTTTTAGCAATTTAACTTTGTATTTAAAATGTTTCTTTAAGGGAGAATATTATAAAATTAATAATAACTCAATAAATTGGCTGATTAAAGTAAAAGAGTCTTATGATATAAAGGCTTAACTCTTCCCATAATCATAGCCTACATGCTTCAATCAGTTGTTTTTTTTTTTTTATTTTATTTGTTTGATTGTTCTATGGTGGGATAGACAAACAAAAAACGCTTTAAAGGGAAACATTGTGCCATACTCAGCATGTTTGTCTATATGTCGACTGGAATATAGTTAAATATTAGCGCTTATCTAACTATCCTTAAACGCGTTTTCTCCTGTTTAAGTCAAAGTTATTTTTTAGCGGAAGGTTGTTGTTCAGGATTTCAAGGATTGCTCTATATACAATACACTTGAAAATTGAAACCTAAATAATAAAGTAAACCAGTTTTTCTTTGTCTGCTTTGTTTTGTTTTTTTTTTTTTTCACTGGGCACTAAACCGAGATTCAGTAAGTTTTATCTAAAAAAAATAAATAATAAATCGGGTGGCACAACGGCTCATGAAGAACAAGGGCCTAGTGACTAACAACTCGCAACCATTCCTGTGTGCGCCTTTCGACAGGAATGGAAGGGACCTACAATTTGATGCCGAATCCGAACGGCTAGACGAGAAGCACTTATTCGTGACAAGTGATACTCTTGGAGGATTTGTCAATTCCTTGCAAGAGGCAGTAGCCCTGAAAAAAAACTTTTAAGTTTTTAGGTGGACGAGGCTGGGAAGCGATCCCAGACCTCCAGCGTGACAGTCGAACGCACTAACCATTACGCTACGGGCTACTACAAAGTTTTATCTAATTCTCCCTTAAATATCGAAGATTTACCATACAAATTTTAATTTCCTCAAATGAAGATTTCAAATAGGTAAGTAATCTTCTTGAAAACATTAGTTTGTCAAATCAAACAATTTGTTTTTCGGAGAATACTCTTTTGAAACGCCATTTTCTATCCTTGACAGATAGAAATGTAAAAAAAAAAATATCTATCTCACTTCCAATTCATATCAAAAAAATGAAACAACATTTGAATATTTTGTCATAATCCTCTTTTTGATCTTTTTGTGCAGTGGAAACACCAAATAAATCTCATTACCTAAATCTCGGTTAAGTGGCTGATGGAAACGTATAGTATTATTCAATGTGGGCAATCGTATTTAAAAATATTTCAAACAATATAATAGATCTTAATACCATCATCATCAAAATTTATTTCAAACTCTTAGGCCCAGTTTTTCAGTGACGAGATCAAATTTCAACTCGAGTTAACTCACCAAATTCACAGGGTTAACTCGAGTTTAACTCTGAAACTTAGATGATTGAGCTCTGAAAAACTAGGCCTTAATTAAAAACATTTAAAACACAAACATTAAAAAATAAATATCCGTCTAACAAATTTGTATTTTCTTAACTTAACTTAAATTGAAATGTTGTAATCAACATTGTTCCGAAGAAAAAACCATCAACCAACAACATGCAATGTTGTGTACAAAACAATTATTATCATTATCATTTAGTTAGGGTACCTTCTTTTATTTTTTATTCAGATTTGTGTTCCTTGAATAAATAGAAGGAATGTTTCTTAGTTCTTTAGGAAATATAAAAGTGTTTCTTTGTGATACATTTAATATACAAAAAAAATTACGTAGACGTCCAATAAACACAACCGACCCAACGATAAGATAAAATAAAAAGAGAAGACAAATTGTTTGAGAAAGGCTTATATAAACAAGTTGTGGTTATTTCCTAGTGGTACCTACCTACCCTGTACTTAAACTTAAACAAACTCTAACAAAAATCACGTATCCACTGTCTTTAATTATTTTTTCCTAGAAGATTTATACATGAGTGGCTACTGTAAGAACGTGATACATTTGCTGTTTTCAGATTTAATAGGCGGACAATATTTAAAATCTCAGGTCTACATGGATTGTGTGTGCTAAGAACATTGGAGTTTTAATAGAGATAACATCAAAAAGACTTGTATGAGTACCTTCCTTATATTAAACAAAAAAAAAAAAAAAAAAAAATTACACAACTCGATCGCACTATCTTGCTCTTGTAGCTAACAACTAGATTCACTGAGGGAAAAAATGCGATCTATGTTAAATTAACTACGATCGTATTTGATCTAAAGTATTTTAAATGAAGTGGAGCATTTTCATTTTTACGTTGAAACAATGTTAATTTGAATATGCGACGTAATTTTAAGAGATTCAACCTAGCTTCAAAGTAAAACGTGTTTATTTATACATTGAAATCAACTTTTGTACATTTACATTCTGTTCAACGTTGTTTTAAAGTGAAAAGTTATTATTTTTACATTGAGATCCACATTTAAAGTGCGCTCAACCTTGTTTCAAAGTGGATCGTATTCATTTTTAACATTGAAATCCACATTTTACATTGCGATCCACTTGTACCGCATTTAAAGTGCCATCAACGTAGGTTCAAAGTGTTGCATAGTCAAGTAAACCTCAATTTGTTTGTATTTGTAAGCTTAATATAAAGAATTTCGAGAGTGCGTTGTTGTTTTTCGAGGTAGCTCCCTTATATTTGTGAACTAATTAAACGCAAATTAAACTGTCATATAATGGAAAAACAATATTTATAATTACTTTTCCTGTATTTATTACTATGAAATACTCATAGCATTAAAAGTTTTCACAAATAAATGATTCATCACAAAAATGAAATGCGGCGAGCATGAATATATATTTGTCTTCGTCTTACATAAATTTGAGTATTCATTTTGAATCAAAACCTAACCAAGCGAAATTCAATCTACACGTTGATTCGAAGTAGATAAATGTTGTTTCAAAAGATGGATGAATTTGATTTACCTATGATTCCACTTTAAATCAACATAATAAACCTAGTAAAATCTAGTTCGTTTTTAAGTGTGGAATCACTTTGAAGTAAATTTCGTCCAACTTTGATTTAAGAATATTCGGCGTTGATTCCAAATCGTTCCAAAAAATATTAGAATCAAAGTCTTTTGCTTTGATTTTACGTTGTTTTTTCTCTGTGAATGCAGCTTACTAATAATTTTATGTCGTAATGAGAAAACAATAAAACAAGTTGCAATAGCAATTTTGAAATTTTTTTGATTTAAAACCAACAAAATGAGTAAAAAAAAGTTAAAAGAAAAATATCAACCACGCCAAAGACGAGATATCAAGAATATCCCAAAACAAGCAAAAAAGACAGCAATTTGCTCAAAAAATGGCAATACTAAATTTCCGTTAATCGAATTTGTTGAAAAAAAAAACTGGTAGGTATACTAAGAAACCTATTCTTGAATTTTCTGTTTAAATAAAGATTTTTTAATCGATAGTTTTTTAAAAATCAATTAACAAACTCAAAATTTGGAAAAGAATATTCTGCTATTTAATAGATTAGAAAATGGATATTTAAAACAAAAATTCTATTTTCGAAATTTTGAGTTTAGAAATTAATTTTTCAAAAACTATCGGTTAAAATAACTTTAAAAGAAAATTCAAGAATGGGTTTCTGGGCTTAAGATAAGCTATAGGAGAATATTGTATTGTAAATTTGTTCAATAAATTTAAACTCCCATCTTAACGGGAGTATATAGACCGCCTTTTCGGTATGATTGTTCTATTCTTTTGGCCCAACCTGCACGCTCCAGTGCTTTGATGCATTTATGTCAACCATTCTTTATTTGCCATTATACTGTTTGATAATACTACTTGTTATATTAAATTTTTTATCGCAAAATTTTGAAATGCTGTATTTTGGAAATCATTGAGTCTACAGAGATAGTTTTGGGCTCAAGCTGAAGCAAACAAAGTTACTTTAAAATTGTGGAACAATGTTTTTACTTAAAATAAGTTCTTTAGGACTAAAAACGCCAACAAATCAAGGTTTTTCTGATTTTTGACGATGAAGCGGTCGTCGCTCGGGGTTGAAAACTTAGGCTAACATCCGGAACATTTCAGCAGAAAATCAGAACTTCCAAATTTGACGCAAACGGTTTCTTATATACAAAAGACAAGGTTACTGGACTGGAATAGTAAATAGTTAACTGAATTTTTTTTCTATCAAAATTGTTGGAAACGTTTTTTGGGATAATAATATTTTTAACAAAAATTATATGGTAGGTACGGTTTTTTTTACCCTAAAAATCAATATTTCCCATTAAACACTAGGTACCAAGTTTAAAGAAAATTCATTCATCAAGCGGTTAAGCCGTAAGGACAGACTCAGAATTGCGAGTCAATTTTTTCGAACTCTTTATCATATAATAGTGGCAAGTCAATTGAAAATCTCGAGTTAAATGTTTTTAAGAATCCATAATTGCAACAGCCAATGTTCTAAAAAATTATAAAAACAAAAATAATCATTCATCCGTGCGGTTATTGTGTTCATCTATTTGAGGGAAGTCGTACTTTTTAACTAATTTTTGACAAAAAAAATCATAACCTATAAACTATAAGGAAAAAATTTTTCTACATTTTTATCTGAAAGGTCTAGGGGCCTGTTATAACCGGTCACTGAGGGGAAAAATGCGATCTAAAATTAAATAGGACCGCATTTGATCTAAAGTACTTTAAATGAAGTGGAGCATTTTCATTTTTACGTTGGAACAATGTTAATTTGTTTATTTATACATTGAAATCAACTTTTGTACATTTACCTTTCGTTAAACGTTGTTTTAAAGTGAAACGTTATCATTTTTACATCGTGATCCACATTTAAAGTACGCTCAACTGTGTTTCAAAGTGAAACGTATTCATTTTCACATTGAAATCCACATTTTACATCGCGATCCATTTTTATGGCATTAAAAGTGCCATCAACGTAATTTCAAAGTGTTGCATAGTTAAGTTAACCTCAATTTGTTTGTATTGGTAAGCTTATTATAACGAATTTCGAGAGCGCGTTGTAGTTTTTCGAATCAGCTCCCTTACATTTGTGAACAAATTAAACGCGCACTCAAATTTCACTCTCATATAATCGAAAAACAATATTTAATTACTTTTACTCATAGCAAAACAATTCACTTAAGTCGTCACAAATACATAAATGATTTATCATAGAAATGAAATGCTTCGAGCATGAAAATACATTTGTCTTTGTCTTACATATAAATTCAAACAATGGAGCGTGGCGTGGGTAGCCATTTTGAATCAATGCCTAACCTAGCGAAGTTCAATCTACGTTGATTCGAAGTAGATAAATGTTGTTTTAAAAGATGGATGAATTTGATTTACCTATGATTCCACTTTAAATCAACATATAAACGTAGTAAAATCTAGTTCGTTTTTAAGTATGGAATCACTTTGAAATAAAGTCGATCCACTTTGATTTAAGAATTTTCGGCGTGGGCGCCAAATGATTGCTTTGATTTTACGTTTTTTTTTCTCTGTTATTGCAACGTTATCCATTATTTACTGGACACCCTGTATGTCGCAAGTAAAAATCCACAATCACTTCAAAAAAATTATAAGTATAAGTATATGTTGATAATGATCATGTCTCAGTCATATCTTCATTTCCGTAAAGTGATTGATTACCACATATTAGTAAATAGATAAACTTATAAATAATATTATATATATTATAAACGGAAGTTATAATTTATACCCCTACATTATAATTACACCATGTACCTACTAACGTAAATGCCATATAATGAACAATTTTATATTTTGGTAAGGATTACAAGTTTATTGATGTGTGACATTTTATGACAAGTACAAATTTAAACAAATCACTACTTCGCAGTACGTATATTAAGTAACTCAGTACCATACATATAAACGCTTAAAAGTAGTCAAAATGTGGAAAACAAACTGATTAATGCGAGGCTATAGTAACTGTGACAACTAAACGTAACGAGATTATAAGTATAGTACACAGGTAATTTAAATTTGGGCTAGGTCCATCAGTTAGAGGTACAAGTACAAATAAAATTTAAAACTATTCAAGCGTTGAAAGTGAAACCTAATCCGCCAAGAGTCAGTAACATTGGGGCTATTTAAATAATACCTCTATTGAAAGTAGGTAGGTAACAATAATAAAAAAAAAATAACACTAAAATGGTCACCTATTAAAGTCAGCAAAAACTATACACTTGACATCGTAATACCGAATAAGGTTAATTTTTTTATTATTGGGCTTGCGATAAATGTAACATTTAGAGTTGGCTCGTGTAGGTATAGGCATACAACTATTAAAGACTGCACAATTGCACATGCAATGCTAAAAAAAAAACTTTAAAACAGACAGATATCGATTTTTTATGAGATGATCACGATAACTTTCCATGATTATTATTCATGCCTCTCCGTAAGAGTATACTAATTTAAATTTATGGTCTAGTTACTTCAAATTTTACAACGAAGGTTAATAAAATGTGAAAACGCAGAACAGAAAGAAGTATTACAAAATAAACATTTTAAGAATTAAAAAGAACTAAAAATGCATTTGGGCTAATAATTAATTTAGGGATGGAGTGATTATACTATAATTGAATAACAATCAATTAAAAACAACCCTTGTTTCCAATCATAAACACCACGTTTTTTTGTAAAATGTTTTTAGTTGAGTAGGTCCCTACTTAAGAACACCAAACAGTGTCTAGAATAAGCTTCAACTTCTTCCCTAAAAGTAAAAAAAAGAAGAGATAAAATAATCGAATTTTTAATATAAGGTATATATGGAAGTACTAAGACTTGTTGATAACTTTTAAAAATGTCATAGAAAATTCCAATACAAATTATTTATAGTTTAATAAAATAAGAAAAGTACGTATACGTGGTGGACAATATTGTACAATATTGTTTTGAATTTTATTTTGTACGGTACTGAACTCCTTGTTAAAAGTGAAACAGTTCATAAATATACAAAAATTAAGTTCTCAAATGGTCTGGAAGTTTGCTTGAATGTCTTGATAATCTTAGAAATTAATACGAAGAAATGTAAAACTTGATGAACAAAATTCTTATTTCACTCAATGTACGTGGTGCTGTATAGGTTAAGATAGTTAACTAGATAATGTAAATGGAGAAGTCCAAGAAAGTGATTTTCGTCAAGTCGTCCGTCGCCGTCGTCGGTCTGTTTGTCTGTGCGTCCTGATGTACATCGAGCTAGAGCCTAAACGGTTGGACGGATTTGCCTCAAATTTAGTGTAAAGTGTTTTTACGTGATTCCCTAGAGGAAAAATTAGAATTTTTGTTTTAGCTCACCTAGAACGGGTAGCTGCCATACAACGATCTCGGGTTTATGTATATTCGCTCATATCTCGTCATTGGCTTGGTTGATTTTATCATTATTTTGCGATTCTGTACTTTATAGTTATTCAACAAATATTGCATTTGAAATTTGTAAAAATAATTTTTTTACAATAAAATAAAATCAAAAAGTAAAAATATTTATTTTGTATTTTTAATTTTGTTTTCAAAATTTGTTTGTATTAAATCAAAATAATGCAAAATTGTAATTTTAACATTTTTTTATTATTTTTTCGTTGGCATTATAAGAATATTAGTAAACAATCATCTACACCATTAATGTCTAGCTACATTCTAGTTGTTAGCTACGAGAGCAAGTTCGTGCGAACAGGCGTGCATATTTTTGTTTGGCGCTCTCGTGTCATTTTTTTGAAGCCCTTCCGTAGTTTTTTTTTGACGCCCCGTGGCTTTTTTTGACGCCCGAGTCATTTTTTTACGCGATTTAGAAAATAATTTGTAGGCTTTTTTGGTTGCTTCCATTAAGTTTTCAAATTAAACTACATACAAGTATATTAATCAAAAAGTAAGTTAAGTCATGATTACATCTTTTAATTTTTGATTTGAAAATTAAATGCATACAATTTTTATATGTGTTATACCAACCGTGAATGCAAAATGCGTTCTAAATTTAAGTTTACTGCGGTCACACTTTACTGCATCCTAAGAAAGAAAAGAACATTCTTTAAGAGCCATTCTATCTTTTAAAACGATCTGACTTGTATTATTGAGACTAAAGAGTAAAACCAAATTTCCATAACAAAAATGACCAAGCCAAACAAAATTAATCATTTCATGAAGCATCCCTATGAAAACAAGAAATTTTTCTATACATTTACATCTCCTTTCTTTGATATAAATCTTAAAACTGAAAAAAAACTTAAAAGAAAAAAATCTTGAACTATGGAACTACCGGCTGCGCCATAGGTATAAATTAACAAGCAGGTATTCATTCATGCAAATATATAACATTGTAGAAATAAACATACAAAGTTCAACGGACAACTTTATTTGTATGCCCTGCACCACTTAATTTTTATTGTATAAATGTTATCATCACATTATAAATAATTACGTACATATAATATTGTTTTATTTTTACTTTTGAAAAATATTGTCAAACAACTGACTGAATATATCTTTGAACTTGACTCTTGGGGCTGAATGCCAAAGTTACGATGAGCACTCAAGCAAACTAAATGTTATGTTACACTTCGTTGCTGGACAAAAAATGATAATTTATTCACTTCAGGTGGTAAATTGTTATAACATCGAGCACTTACGTCTTTCATAAAAGCCCGTACCCAGATAAAATAAAAGTGAGGAACTCTGCTCCCTTAAAAAAAAAAGACAACAAACAAATAACAAAATAGAAAAATGACAATTTAATATTAAGACACAAGTTAAAAGCTTTCATTGAAACTCATCATTGAAAGTTTTAATTTTTATTTTGAGAAGTTAAAAAAGCCAAATAAGTGAGTAATTAAAGGTAACATATATGACTTAAATAAATTTTCCAGCCAAAATGATTTTTTTTTGGTTAAAAATAATAATGAAGTTGTAATGTTTCTTGCAATACAGTCAAGCTTGTTATTTGTTATTGAAGTTTAAAGATTCGACTTTTAAACTCGACCAAATACTGTCCAGATGTTAAAGCATTTCTTATTTGCCATGCCATACACAGGGTGTTTCATTATCAATGGTCTAAACTAAAAGTGGTAAAGTCGAAGCCATAACTTATCAGAATTTTGCAACTCCTTCATACCGAATCACAACGGCTTTCGAGAAACAGGTACATATTTCTTGAGATTTGAGTTTTTGGTCAATTTCAGTTTTTTGAAACATCTGAATATTTTGACATATCCTCACGTTTTGAGGTCTCTAGAATTAGAATCCGTAGTTTTTAGAAAGATGCCTGGCTGAGTGTATGGACGTACGTTCGGGGTTTTTTTTCGTCCTCCATCTCTCGAGAACGAATAAAGATATCGACTTCGGTAGAATTTTATTCTACAGTTAATGAAGTAATTTATTTAACCATTTTTTTGTACAACTAAATTGTTGTACTAAGAAAAGGAGATATTCGTCGCGAATATCTCGAGAACGGAAAAAGATACCGACTTCGGATCAATTTTACTCTATACATAATTACGTAATAAAGAATTGGTAAAAATTAAAAAGAAAAACCCGTCAGTTTTTTTTTTTTAAACTAAGAAAAACAGTTTAATTATAATTTTTGTCTCAAAAAGTTCAAGAGCAAATAATGATTCTGAATCCAGTTTTTTTTTCTACACATAATGACGTAGTCAACAACTTGTATTTTTTTTTAAATTCAGCAAAAAAAAAAACTGCAAACAAAATTACTAAAAACTATTAAAAAATGTTTTTCAGCTCGAATATCTTGAGAACAAACAAAGATATCGACTTCAAATTGTTACCAAAAATATAATATCAATACCATCTATACGTTGTGTAATTTTGAGTTTTTTAAAAATCCTAGCTTAATTTCTACTGGTCAGATTTTAAAGATTAAGATTACAAAATTTAGCTTATAAATATGGCTAAATTTTAAAATAAAAATTCTTGGGGAGGGGCAAAAAGTTTCGTACTAGAAGGGTGTGTAAATGTCCCGTCCACTTTATATATACTATTTTAAATCCAAAATATGATGAAAAGTTTTAAGGTTTTTTTCATTGGAAAATTGTGGTTTAGAATCCCCAAGAGTTACTCTTTAAAATAAAACAATAAAATTGTAAATTAACTCAGGTAACATTCCATGGCTACAGGCCTGAACAGGGTGATATTCTCATCTTAGTCTTTTCAATAACTGTTGAAAAGAAGAAATAAAAAAAGAGACAAAATATTTACATAATTCAAAATAATTATGATTATAATAATAAATGGAACCATTCGAGGTTCAAACGTATACAGTTAATTCAAATATCAAATGTATGACCTTAATGAACAATTAATTTTGTTCACTTTAGTATAGTTGTTGTTATGCAACAATTGCAACGACGTTGCTATTATAGCGATTAGAGGTCATGGAACTCATGGGTCAAAATTATAAGATAGGTACCTTAAAAAAGTAACAGATTAACAATATTTTGAGTGAAGTTTGCAATTTATATGTAAAAAGCTGACATTTCGAGTATTGCATAGGGTCTAAGAGATCAAACTTTTGTGTTTGCGTTTGTTATACAGTTTTTTTTTTCAATTTTCTGTTACATAAGGTCAATTTGTTGTTGTCATATTTTTATAGGCCAATTTTTAAAAGGCGCAAAGTTATAGTGAATTTAATTCGAAAGTAAAACAGTTACAGCCGTATTAATAAAAAACGCTAATTCCACCTTTATTCCATGAGTTAACAAAACCATGGAATAAGAGTTAGTCCATGGAAAACAATTTCCTATTAATAAAAACAAAACGAAAATCTACTACAATAAGTATATCACGTTACCGAACACACCTAATAATTCTGTAAAAGTTATTATCATTTGTTTGACACGTCTTATTTTTATTCCTTCGCTTAACCACCATGTTCGGTATGGTTTAACTTAGTAAACGTCACTTAGACGAAAATTTGTTTTTTTAAACAACATATTGTACTTAGTCCATGGAATAAGGTTAACTCTTCCCTATTCCACGTTTTGAAATTTGGCTGTTATAGATTAAGAAATTGAAATTTTGTGAAAACTATAAAGTATTTAAACCCACTTTATGTTTAAACAGTAACACCCGTATTCATAAAGAAAAAATAGTTTTTTTAGCTCCCGTGTTTAGGAAAACTACACCATGGAATAAGAATTGTCTGGGCTCAAATTAAAGGCAATTGCTTACTGCTCCATTTGAGTCCGGAACATTCTTATTCCATGGTGTAGTTTTCCTAAACACGGGAGCTAAAATAACTATTTTTTTTATGAATTATGTCGTAAGTTTAGAAAATAACAGTATTTTTTTACAAATATAGTTCCAGCCTACAGTAATACTTGGTGGTAGCCAACACAAAAGTGGTTGTTGTTCATTCAAAACCTTCAATGTAAATATGACGGAGCGAAAGCTTTGCAGCCTAACTGCAAGTGTTATCACGAGAAATCACCTTTGAATAAAATAAATAGTTGAATTTGACGACCCAAATTTTCCTTAATTCCAAAAGAAAAATGATTTTCGGGGAGCAAAAGTAAAAGATAAAAACCACTCATGTGAATCATTAAAAGGATTTTCTGTTTTGGATTGGAATTTTCAAATTTTAAAAATAAAAAATTCAATGTTGATTTCTCTGAGCAACAACAATTTGAATCTTTAAAGGTGTATTGGTTTGATAAACAATTTAAACAGCTGCCACACGTCACAACTGTAAAATGATTAAGAACAATTGACACGTAAAAGACTTAAGTAAGTATTCTGTATAATAAAAAATGTTTTACCCCTGTACCCAGCTTTTTTTGTCAATAGGCAATGTTTATTTGTTTTGTTCTTAAAAAAATGTGTTAATAATACATTATCCAAGTTTAACTAAAAGTGGATATGATATCATAGCTGGTGTGTGAGCCAATAGCAAAAGCGCAGATAAATAAATAATGTAAATAATAATTGTGCAAATATTAAATTATAAATTTCATTCGTCATCAGAATTTTAATTAATAACTAAAGATTTGCAATATTTTCCATTTACCATCTAAGTTTACATTAAGAAAAATAAAAAAAATAAAATTGGCGGTATCTAGTATCAACGACAAAATAAATACATAATATGACATCGTTTATATCTTATCATTTTTATCTTTGTGTGTTCATTATCTTCGGAACTACTTGCATTTTCTTTTCCGATTTATGTACCTTAAATAAACAATGAATGTGGTAGTTCTCTTTATAGGTTGTACAAATTTGTCATCACTAAATTATGCCTTAATGGACTGGTGTATGCAATTAAAATACCTCAAAAGGAATAACAACGCGATAACAATTAAGGTTCAGTTTTTTTTTTTTTTTTTATTAACAAGTGCAACACAAACAAGTGGATAGTCATTACTTTTTTTATTTAATTTTCTATGGAAAGCTATTAGTAATTGAAAACTTATTTACTGAATGCTAATTACACCACGTTCCTATCGCAACTTTGAATTTGTTGAAAATGAATGCCTACTGTGAAATTAAAAATAGATACTTTCCGTATTTGAAAAAAAAAAATCAGATCACAAAAACTAGCTCGCTGGTATTTCAACTAGAATGTAGCTAGACAATTAAAGTGGAAATATTAAAAAGAAGTTTATTTAACAATTTTTATTTTTTATTTATTTTAAACAAAAAAATGTGGAAAAAAGTAAAAATAAAAACACAAATTTGCTTTGATTTTTGTTTTTCGTTAAAAAAAATTTATTTTTACATATTTTAAATGCAATATAACTTATTACTACTAAATCGCAAAATTATGAGCAAATCGACAAAACCAATGAAGATTTCTTCATTAGGAAATATAATAAAAATGAGGCAATTTGGTCAAACATTAAAATTTTTATGAATCATTTTTTTTATGAAAAAATAAAAAAAGAAAAAAAATTGTCTTGTTTTATTTTTTTAGTCCAGCATATCTCAAGAACGAATATAGATATCGAGTTTGGATGAATTTTATTTTACAGATAATAACGTCGTTACGTGCTGAAAAGGTTTTCTAACAAATTCAATTAACCGTTTTTTTACTACAGCAATTTATAAAGGACCCGTTTGGAAAAATGGCAAGTTTCTGTCTAGTTTGGGAAAGGCTCTAGTAAGTTTTCAGTAGGGAAAATCTAGACGAGGAAAACTTGTTAGATACTTCGCAATCCTTTGCTGGATTTCAATGCCAAAAATGTCCTCCGTTGTAAAAACTTGTTGGAGATGTTTCGGTATCCCATCAGGAATTTCTCTTGTACAAAAACAAAAAAAAAATTTAAGTAACATGCAATTTCAGTACCACTTTTCAGACACTTTTTCTCTCTTTCCTCTGTCTTCTTTTTGATGTAAAACTTTTTTCTATGAGTGTGAGACATCTGTATATTATAAATGTATGTTTGTTATGCACTATGGTATGAAACATTAGAGTATGAAACTTATTTACTTTCGACATTGAATTTTCGTATAGCGAGCTACCCTAGTGGGTAGCGCATTGCACTGATAAGCAGAAAATCGAGGGATCAAGTCCCACTGACGAGCCAAAAGGGTTCATAATCACCAAGGCCCTTGTTCTATATAAAACTCTCTAGTACCTTGTCGAAAACTAGATTGCTTTTCTGCGTGGGGAGCTGTATAATGTCATTCCTCTGAATTGTCTCATAAACGGAAAAAGTTAACGACTTTGGACTAATTTTTATTCTTCACATAATTTTGTAATACAGATTTGGTAAAAATAAAAAATAAAATTAAACAAACACTTTTTTTTTAACAAAGTAAAACAGTTGAAAAATAATTTTCGTCTCAAATATTTTAAGAACAAGTAATGATTCCGAACCTAGTCTATTTTTTTTCTTCATGTAATGATGTAGTCAGCAACTGTTTTTTTTTTTTTGAAAATTCAAATAAAAAAAATTCAATTCCCTCTTTTTTTGCATTCAATTAAGAAATTTAAATGTTAACTTATTTTTATTATTTTCTCGGTATCGATATAAAAATATTGTCAATCCATAACAACGCACCGTCCTTAAGTGCCTAGCTACATTCTAGTTGTTAGCAACTTAGTGCGATCCAGTCGTGCATTCTATTTTAAATACACTTCTGCTCAAAATTAGTAATTTTATAAATAAATACATTTTGTTGGTAATAAAAAGCTGGTGAAGAACCATTCAGAACCTAATAAATTCCGACTCTAGATTTTTTTAACGTACGCTGAATTTTACATAATATTATAAGTTTTTTTATTTTTAAATAATATTTTTTTTATTTGAAGTCATCTTTTTTTTTAGAAAATTGCCTTTCATCTTATTTTCTGGTCTTGACTCTTGACCCAACCTGTACGCTCTAACTTTTTATAGCATCTTATGCCAATCACCCTGTACAGTTAAAATTATTTATATAACTTTTAAAAAGACTCATTTACGTCACTAAACATAAAATCCAAGAAATGTAATTTATCTTACTTCTTAAGTTAAATGCAAAATTATTTATTTATTTATAAATAAAATCTTTTAACTCCAAGTTATAGCTTTAAGCTATCTTAAATATTCATAACTTTCATCGAATTAACGAAAGTTAGTTATATTTGTTTGTTTGTATTTCATAACAACACAAAGCTTATTAACTAATAGAAAAATGAAAATAACTTTACGACCAACACTGACGAACATCATCAGTTTCAGTAAAATTACTATAATAGCAAATTAAAACATACCAATAAATCATTTTTCAGAGCAAGGCAGTTTGTTGTTTTTCATAATAAAGTCTTCAGCACTCTTGCTAACTCAAGGCAATTAAGAAAGACCGACACAAACACTTAAAGCTATTTAAAAATACAAAAAACTACATATACTATGTATACAATGACCTGCTATTCTACAAACAGCCGGTTACTGTTAAAAGCCAAGTCGTTAAATTAAATTTATGAATTTATTAAATTTAAATGTTAAATTCGAGTTCAACAAAATATAAATATGAACTTCACATTTTGTGAGATTATTTTGTTTCTAGGTAACAACTAAGCTTAGTTCACACTAGTTAAAGAAAAAAATAGAAAAAGCATGCAAGAGAACAATTAACTCATTTGATCATTTCAAAGACAAATTTTTGGTTTTGAAAATGTTCAATCTAGAGCTAGGTTAGGTATACCTTAAACCTATTCATGTATACCTTAAACCTATATTCATCAAGAGCAAAGCCATCTAAACTAGTTTTAATTATAACTCGCCCGGTAGCACATTAAGAAACAAAACAAAGACTGCATTTTACTTTCCTTCAATTTGTGTCAGAAGATTTTCACTTTCAAATTCAGAAATAAAACAAAATTAAAATAATTCATATTTATGCCAGTAAAAAAATAGTGTTTTAGGACTTGTTATAACGGAACGGAATATAAAGATATTTGGGTTGCAAACAAATTTGCTGATAAACCAGACTTTGATTTTGTTTGTATTTGCAATTAACCATTTTGATAAACAGGTATTGAGTGGAAGTTCTTTTTTTTGTCGGGAAATCATAATTTTGAAGCCGAGGTTTGAGCATTCAGCTGAAATAAATAAATTATTTAATATCATATTGAGTGAGAGGCTAACAGTTGAATTGAACCTGAACTGAACCTGAATGCTAGAAACTATTATTAATAAATTATTTTTAAAATTGTATAACTTGAACTTTTACCTTCTAAATTGTCATTTTTAATTCGTTTACGTTTACTTATTATAGTAAGGAATTTTAATTTATAAGAGATGTAATTAGGTAAAAGTTGATTAAGGACCAGACAGTACAGTTTATTTAAATTTATATGAACTACAATTATAGATAATTAAATATTGAATGGTTTTTACCATTGAACATGATTGTGTGGAACCTAAAGATGCTTCAAACCTTTAATGATGGCAAGTTCACTTTTGCTTTTTTGAGAAAGTGATCACACTTATATTTTTGATGTACCTTACCTTGTAAAGGTCATTGTCTTATTTTTTTCTAAATAAAAAAAAATCCTGTAAAATTTTAGCTCATGTTATTAACGTTAACCCGGCCCCCAAAATGTCTGAAGTTTTATATGGAAAATCCCATGTATTTTTGTACATCCAACTTAAAAAATTCATAACTTCAGTGATGATTGATAAAGAAAATTGGATTTTTGCACAAATAAAGGTCACGTTTAAAAAAATGTATTAAACAAAATTTAAAACATTTTATTAAAATTTAAATTATGTAAATAAAATCAAATATTTTTGTTTAAATGGCTATAAGTTGGTAAATAACTTTTGTAAATTTTTGTCTGATACATTTTTATAAATATGACAAAAGTGACTATATGTGTCCCAAAATTCAATTTTTTGTATCACTCATTACCAAAGTTAAGATTTTTCAAATTTAGATTTACAAAAATTAATGATGGCATATGGGATTTCCCATATAGAACTTCAGACGTCTTGGGGGCCGGATTAACGTAGATATAATGAGCTTAAATCTTACAGGATTTTTTTATTTATTTATTTAAAACATATGAGGGGGTGCGTCATTCAAAATAAGACAATACTCTTTATAAGGACCACCCTAATGTACCTACATAAATCGGAAACTTAACTGAATTTGACATTTTTTCTTTAGACATTTTTTGTAGAAAATGGGAATGGTCAGACGAGGCAATAGGTGCGTTCAGGAAAGGGAGATATTGGAGATTTTGCTCCTTGAAAAATTGTTTTCCGCAGTATTTAGACAGCCAAACTGAGATTTTTTGCTGAGGCTCTCCGAAATTTCCCTTTCCTTAACACGCCGAGTATTCTAGACTGTTCTTGTTAAAATTGTGAGCTTTGAAATTATAAATTAGTTCAAATTTTGTATGATTGTTAATAAAATGTTCCGTACATACAATCGACGGTATTTTCTGTGATGTCGAGGATTCTCAAGTAATATTTGAACTTGTATCACATACTTAGTTTTTATTGGAACAAGTTCTCAACTTTAAATGTACTTTCTTAATGAATGCTTGAGGTAAAGTACTGAAGATTGATTAAGCAATCAAAGGTTTCTATTTTTATTAAATAAATTGCTCATACATTTTTTTCACAGCGAAGAAGGACGTGAAGCTTGCTTTTATAAAATAAAGTATTAAATAACACATGTTCCAAGTGTTTATTTTTATTTAAAAAATTAAAGGAGATACACCAATTTAGCTCAGCCATATTTGTTAATTTTTGAAACTGAAAAAGAAATTTTATACACTCTACTCGTTAAATCCAAAGTTTTATCCGGTTTTAATGACTGGATTTTAAAATAAATTAAAACTTCTTATAACAAATGTTATGGCTTTAAACATTCTGACTCTTAAACATTCCTTTAATGTTAGTCCACAGGAAGGGATTTACAATTTTAATTTCAAGTTTCATTCTGTCGATTCTAAACGGCTAAGGTGAGAAACACTTTTTCATGAGAAGAGGTTCTCTTGAGTGATTTGTCACTTACTTACAAACACCCGTGCAAAAAATTTTTTTTTTGTATTTTTTTGCTTACTTTCTCTTAAAGATTTTATAAAATTGTTGGTCAGTTAAAGTTCAACATTTTTTCATTAGAAATCAAAAATAATAATGGGCTTAATAAACCTTTAAGACTTCCACCATTTCGATGAGTCACATGTTTTTGTATTAATTAGTGATAATTCTTTTTTAAATAAAAAGAATGTTTATACGTAGATATAACCAGTTTACATAAGTCACATCAAATGCTTGTTAATTACATTTAAATTACCAGTGTCTTGAAACAAATTTGTATATTTTTTTATAACCATCACCATTCCAAGTATTTACTGACTAATTCATTATTTTTGTATATTTATTCATTCTTCAGGTGTTTGATAGAAAATAATTAAATGACGTATGTAGAAGAAAATGATCAAACAGATACAAATCGAAACCACAGATTTTCTCCGAACTCCAATATGCCTTCTACCAATGACAAAAATCCCAGTCGGTCATACAAGCCGAGAACAAGCAGCGAAGTGCTGGCAGAACATCTAAGAGCACAACAACTACAACAGTCATCGAATGCTAATCTAAGCTCCCAGCACTTCAAGTCGAATCGTGCTAGTGGACGTTTGTATCCACCATCTGAAGAAGCTAGTCGAGCTCGAAATTCATCCGGTGGCGACAAAATCTTCCCCCCGCAACATTCAGAGAGGACTGCCGAAGGTGGTATTTATATTATAAGTGGAAAAAATACAAATAGTAATACATCGACAATGGATCGAAGAAAGCACATGGTTCCTCAAAATACTGCTAGTTATTCATCGGCTACGGGAATGTCATCGGTGTCATCGGCCAATGGCATTGGAAGCGAGAGTAGTCATACCACAAACGACGTGATATCGGAATGCCAAAGTAACTATGCTGGTAACGAGGTGGCCAATGGAGATTTCCATTTTGTAACAGCTGCAGAATCTTCACCAACGAAAAATCTATCAAGTGGTGGAAGTTTTAATCTTAAGAGCGGTTCCACCGTGAAGTTATTGCCTGCTGGAGATGAAGACTCAAATACACAGGTAAGAAATTTTGGTTTTTAATTTACATATGTTTTAAAGTTTACTTTATTGTTTGTTTTTGTTTAATTTGTTTTGTCACCAATTATTGTTAACGTTCGATAATTTATCATATCCTTACTACGGCTGATTCTTTACACCTTTATATAATGTTATGTAAACTTAAATCATTTGGCATTCTAATGGAGTTTTGGATTGGTAAATTCAGATTTCAATCTAAAAATTGATTTATTTCGTGCTGAATCGGACGCCAATTCAAATTGATTTATTTTTGTCATTGTATTCGTGTAATTTTTTGTATGTTTTATAACATCATAAAATCGTCACCACCCGATGCACTTTCAGAAGAAAACAATGAGCTTAATGAATTTACAATTCATTTCTAACAGTTTCCATTTTATGTCAGAAACGCTTCCCTTTATATTTAGAATATAAATTTTACTAACCGAAATAAATTCACACAATACAAAAAATTTTGTAAAGTGACAACTTAAAATTGTATTGGTATTAGTGTAGGAGGGGTTAATCTGCCGAAAAATCTAGATCTGCAAATTTGATTTTAAATCAAAAAATAAATCAATTTATTTGCCCATTGGAATATAAAACTATGTGTAGTAGGAAAAGTTAAGTTTCAAATAAATACATTTGTTTCCTCATACTTACCTGTGACTCATAAGCTTCGACCGCCTTGGGACCGGGTTCACATTGATATAAAGACCAGATATTATACAGGATTTTTGTTTGTATTTATGTCGATGAAATGAGGGTGTGAATGAACCAACATAAAACAATGACCATTTATTAGGCCCACATGAATGTATAATATATTACGAGTACTCAAACTATGACAACAAAAAATAGTCATATCCAGGCCTGGCATTTTCATGCACTTAAATATTGGAAATATGCGCTTAAATTATGGCCCTAAAAAGAAAAAATGCAATAATAAATGAAAAATATCCACTTAAAACCATTATTTTACCTTATTTTTCAAAATAAAAACCAATGAAAAGAATTCAATTCAGTCTCATATTGAACAAAATTAAAGATAACATTAAAAGTTAAAAAAAGCAGTAAATATTTTAATGTAAGACTATTAACAATATTATTATAGAATTTTGTTTCACTATTTTCATAGGTTTTGTTCACATACATAAGGTTTATTGAAAAATATGTACGAAAAATATAAAAATATGTTCTAAGAATATACATTTACTATGAAAATATACATTTATTATAAAAATATGCATTTTGCATATCTAATATGAAAAATATGCACTAACGATTGAATGCAATTTCAAAGGAAATTTCATGATGCGCAAAGATAATTTGGTCTTATGCTTCTAAATGTTGTGAGAAAAAACGTGCGTTTGTATGAAAATCCCAGCCCTAGCTCATGTCCAATGAATTGCTTTGATAGTATTTCATATAACTATATAAGTCTATGTACTATACTATAGACTATAAACTGAAATCAAGTTTGTAGTTGCTCAGTAAAGTTAAGCATGATGCATCAAAAAAATTTTGTGCTTAGTATACTTATGGGCTATTGAATTGAAATCCCAAATTAATTTGTTCACGCAATGAAGATTGAAGTTGTTGCCTGAAAGCAAGAATAATATTAGGTCCGATCCTTTACTTTGTGCACAAAAAATCACAAACTGTCAGATCTTGGAGAGCAACGTTAATATATTCTCAAAAATATCATAACTGTGCCAAAGTACGGGAACGCAAATGCAACCAAATTCCGTATTACCTAATGTGCTGGACAAGTAAGGCACGATGTTTGGCTTTCATTCTTTTTCTCTCAAATTGACATTTTGCTGTGCTGTGATTTTCAATCCGAAGAAATTTCTCGGACTGAAAATCACAGGTAGGGGAAATTATTTACTCTCTCGTGAGCGTTGTTTTTTTGTAAAAAACTGTCAAATTATTGAGTACGGGAATGGCTTTGGACTGAAAATCACACAAATGCACAGAAAATCACAGAAATTTAAAGTAAAGGAACGGACCTATTGAGTTTTTTCGTTAAAGGTTACGTGGTGAATTCAAAACTTCACACTAAAAATCCAGATTTTTAATTTTTGTCAACCCTTTTATATTTAAGAAAAGATACAAATTAAAAACTATCAAAAATAATTTCGTATTTTTTTTTTTTTTTTGATTGAGCGCGCACTAAAGGGATTTGGCTGCCCTTAAAATGTTTAAACACAGTGCGAGCGTTAGGAAAATAGGGAAGGATTTAAGAGGAGATACCGATGCACATTGGTTTTGAACCTCTGAATATTAAAATGGTCGGGAAAGATAGAGGCGGGTAAAGCATTCCACATTCGGGTAGTGCGGCTAAAAAAAGAATCTCTATACTTGACAGTACGTCCGAAGTTGGACTCGAGGGTAAACTGATGTGCATTCCTAGAGGTACGAGTATTACGGTTGAATTGTCTTAGGGGAGGAATGCAGCTGGCTATTTCACTAGAACAGTGTTTATAAAAGTAACGGTAAAATAATGTTAGACATGAAACATCGCGGCGGTGTTCGAGGGCTGCAAATGTTTCTGTTATATTTCTGTCACCTATCATTTTCAAAGCTCTTTTTTGAATCCTATCTAAGATACTCAAGTGGGTTATTGGGGCACCTGCCCAAATATGAGAATTGTACTCAAGTTTCGGACGGATAAATGCTTTATAGATTACAGCCAGATCAGAAGGGGAGAAAAATTTCTTGCATCGCCGAAGAAAGCCTAAGCATTTCGCTGCATTTTTGGCGACGTCGAATATGTGTTCGTTCCACAGAAGGTGGTCTGTGATACACATACCGAGGACTGAAAGCTTTTCGGTTTCTTCAATACAAGTGCCGCTCATGGATAGCGGCATGGGAGGTGTGTTTCGTTTTGATGACAGAAGACAGCATTGAGTTTTCGAAGCATTAAATTCTACGCGGTTTTTGATTCCCCATTGGACAATGCTGTCGAGATCAGAATTTAATGAGCTAATCATACGCTGCCGTTCTAGTTCCACATCCGAAGGACATGGATGTGAATCTGAAAACGAATATGAGAAGCTGAGGGTGCTGTCGTCAGCGAAACAGTTTAATGGATTAGAAGTTTCAGACAAAAGATCATTTATGAATATAAGGAAGAGAGTCGGAGACAAAACGGAGCCCTGGGGCACACCAGCGTTTATTTTGTGAATTTCAGACTTGAAACCGTCCAATACAACTTGTATTGATCGGTCCGAAAGGTAATTTCTAATCCAACGAAGAAGAGATTCATCGAAACCAAATGCGCGCATTTTCGATAAGAGAGCTTGGTGCCAAACTCTATCAAACGCCTTAGAAATATCAAGCGCAATAATCTTACTTTCTCCAAAGCGATGTAAAGATTTGTTCCACTGTTCGGTGTGATATACCATCAGATCACCAGTGGACCTATTGCTACGAAAGCCGTACTGCCGGTCATTAAGAAGCTTTCGTTCTTCAAGATATTTCTTGAGCTGAAAATTAATCAGCGTTTCCATGACCTTGGAAAGAAGGGACGTTAATGCAATTGGCCGATAGTTTGAGGGTGAAGAAGATACGCCTTTTTTAGGGACAGGCTGGACAAATGCTGTTTTCCATCCACTCGGAAAGAGACCAGTAGAATAGGACAGATGGAAAAGCTTACGCAGTGGTTTTGCCAGCGTTGAAGAACACCTCTTCAGAACAATGGGAGGGATACTATCCGGGCCAGCGGATTTGTGTATGTCGAGGTCTTTTAGAACTCTAGCAACTGCACGAGTGCGAAAGAAGATTTGACCCATAGAATCGTTTACGCTCTCAAGTACAGGCGGAGTTCTATCACTTGCTGGCAGCGTCGAATTAACAGCAAACTGTGCTGCAAGCAAATTGGCTTTATCTTGCGAGCTGACAGCAGGTGTGTCGTTGAAGACGAGTGTTGGAACCGAAGACGAAGTAGTGTTTCGAATATTTTTTACAAATGACCAAAAATTTTTACTACTATTGGGACATTGTAGTATTTTTTGCCTTAATTTTTGGTCATGCAAAAATTTGGTTCGTCGAATATGAGCGTTACAGGTCTTCCTGGCTTGTTGAAACTTCTTCCGGTTTTCCTCAGTAGGGTTGGCTTTGTAACTACGGAAACTTACTTCTCTGACCCTAATAACCTCTTTACAGCTCGAATCAAACCATGAGTTTTCTTTGGGTTTGATAGATTTTACCCTATTCGGGATAAAATTTCTCATTCCACAAAGAATTAAGTTTGTTATCATATCTGCACTGGCATCTACGTCACTATCGAGGAAGCACAGTGACCAGTTAAAGTTACTGAAGAAACCGTTGAGACCGTCCCAGTTGGCTTTCTCGTATTGCCAAACGGTTCTCGTTGGTACTTTCTCTTTAACTGAGTTTTGTTGGCACGAGAAATTAGCAGTTATGACACAATGGTCTGATGTGCCTAGAGGCGATAATACACTAACAGTGTATTTATCAGGGTCAGAGGTAAGAAACAAGTCAAGTGTGTTGGCGGATTGACCTGCAACATCAGGGATTCGAGTTGGCTCGTCAACAAGCTGAGTCAGGTGGTTTAACTCAGCAAAGAGCTCAACATACCTTCCTTCGGGTGTTGTCTGGCCAGAAAAGCGAAGCCAACTAGAATTGTGTACATTGAAATCGCCCGCAATGACGATTTCAGTGTGAGGATAATGGGCAACAATTCTTTGGATGGAGTCGGACAGAGCATCAAACTCGTTACAAGTTGAATTTCTGTCCAGATTGGGGCTTCGATAAACGAAACAAGTGTGAATGATGTGCTTATTTACCGTAAATTTTAACCACATGAAATTAAAGTTTGTGTTAGAACACAAACCATATTGTGGTTGAAGTTGGTATGCTACATCATTTCTTATATAAACGGCAAGACCATGGTGGGGAAAGAATAATGGCACTAAGTTGTACCCAAATAAATTAAATTCCGAATGATCAGAATTTTCACCTATCTGAGTTTCACTCAGTGCCAAAACAGCTGGCCTGTTTTGCACAGTATAGACATACGCAGCATAGAAATTTTTCCTAAGCCCACGAATGTTGCTATAATCAACCAATTAAGTTTTTTCGATTTTTTTGTCACACCTACAACTTTCTTATATTTGAAAAATCTATGGACTTCAAATAGAAATTTATTTTTCTACTTCGTCGTATTTGGAAAACTGAGATCATTTCCAAAATCAAGATGGCGGAAACCTAACCAAGAAGTGATATTCAAAAACTCGGAAATTTAAAAAATAATTAGAAAAACTTTTCTACAAAAAAACAAGTTAGCGACAAATTTTGAGTTTAACACATCATCGGTAAAAAAATACCGGAAACACATTATTTTTACTCTCCCGGAATCCAAAACTGATAGGCTCTACTCACTCCCCTAATGTATATGGCGTTATCAGTAAATGTGAATGTCGCTAAAGATACATTTTTTTCTCTGTAACTTTTTGTTAAAAAGTTTTAATAAAAATCTAATAATGTGTATAGATGTGTAATAGTATTAGCTATCGATTTGCATTATTAACTTGAATTCCAGAAGGAGTGATTTCTCAAGAAATAATATATGCGATTGGGTTGCATGTAATAAACTCGCTTAGTTTGTTTAAGATTTAATGTTTAAAATATTCAAAATAATTTTTAACGAAATCAAAATTGCATAGAATTTGTCTTTGAATTTTATTTAACTACCTCTGAAATTCCTTTGAACCGATTTTTTAATTCTTTTGAATGTACATAACATATATAAGAAATTAAAAACCGATGTAGCACTTTTTTGTCTTAATTTCGTTATCGTATCGTATCCTTTTTTTGGGTGGTTAAAAATCGTTTTTAAAAATCGTCGCGATACTGTTAAAAATTAGCTTAGCTTACTTTCAAACCAATAATTCAACAAGTCTAATTAAATAATTCTAAGACTTGTATTTGCATGTTTTATTTTCCTATAGTAAGGGGTGGTTAAATTTTAAGGGCCGATGTTGATTTTGAATAAAAAATAAATTATTTAGGAAATTATTGTCATTTATTTTTATTATGATAATATTGGTATGGTTTAATTATATATGGAACAAAATATCGGCCAAATGGCCGCCGCGACCTCGGCGGCACACCTCCATCCGATGGTCCACATTTTCGATGACGCTGAGGCATAATTGACGTTCTATGCCGTTAATGTGCCGAATTATCTCATCCTTTAGCTTTTGAATTGTGCTGGCTTATCGACGCACACCTTTTCTTTCAAATAACCACAAAGAAAGAAGTCCAACGGTGTCAAATCACATGATCTTGGCGGCCAATTGACATCGCCAACCCGTGAGATAACACGGCCATTGAATTTGTCGCGCAAAAGAGCCATTGTTTCGTTAGCTGTGTGGCAAGTGGCACCGTCCTGTTGACACCACATATCGTCCACATCCATATCTTCCAATTCGGGCCATAAAAGGTTCGTTATCATCTCACGATAGCGAACACCATTAATAATAATAATAATAATAATTTTAACTATATGCCTGTAAGACCTCAGGTCTTTTAAATGCAATGCACGGCACTAGTTAGAAGGAATAGAAGGAAAGGAAAGATTTTTGTTGGCACAGTGGATTGCGAATTAGATGTTAATTATCTCATGAAATTCCACGGGTGGCATCCAGTTGAAACTGGGGAATAATAGAAAAGAATGAATGCTACCTAGACTGGGGCTCGAACCCACACGTCCAGGTTAGCAGTCAAACACTATATCCACTGTGCCATTGCCACCCATTCACAGTAACTGCCTGACCGGCCTCATTTTGGAAAAAAATACTGATGCCGCCAGCCCATTAAACGCACCAAACAGTCACTCAATCTCAATTCTGCTTATTGACGAATTCACTGAGGTGGAAATGTGCCTTATCACTGAAGATGATTTTTTTCGAAAATTGATCATCCACTGTTGCCATTTCTTGCCACCATTGTAACCATTCTGAACAAGTTGCTCGATTGTGTATCTTTCCATGGTTTAAATTGAGTTATTCTGAATTTGTCAAATGAAATGCAGAAAAAAACTTGACGTTTAGGTGTGGTTCACATTCAAATTCAAATTTAACCAACCTTTATATAGAATTTGTATTAGGAAAATAACATTCAAAATAACATTATTGAAATTGACAAAAGGATAGTGAATAAACCTTTTCGTATGGAACCATTTAATGCGTTCAAGGGTTCAAAGTATTGAATATGTTTGTGTGGAATATAAGCTTCTTTAAAACATAAAATTTAAACAAAGTGAGTGAGAATTCTGTGAAAATAGATGGTTGCCACGCCCACTGAATGTTAAATCTCAAATTTTTAATTTTCCCTTTGCTTGCATGTCAAGTCCTATCGCTCTACCAAATTTCATCATTCTACGACAACCAGAAGTGCTCCATATAATTAATATCAATTCTGTGAAAATGGGTGGATGCCACGCCCTCTGAATATAAAATTTCAAATTTTAAAATTTTGCATTGGATTGCACTGCTAGCCCTACCGTTCTACCAAATTTCATCATTCTACGACAATTAGAAGTGCTCATCATAATTGATATCTACTCTATTCAAATGGGCGGGTGCCACGCCCCTGAATGGAAAATCTTAAATTTTCGATTTTTTCTTGTGTAAACACCACAGGGCCTACCGTTGTACCAAATAACAAGATTCTACGATGTCGGAAAGTGCTCCATAATTTTGATGATATGTCAGTCAGTCAGTTACGGTTTTTGCGATTTTTGTAGTCTTATAATATCGGGAACCCCTAGTGATAAACAATTGAAATTTGGTGAGTTGCCTAAACCTGGTGACCAAATGCTGCGAGTTTGAAGTTTCTGACTTTATTGGTACTGAAGTTAGAGGGGGTCGAAAATCGCCTGAGTTTGATCCTGTTAAAAGGTTGTAGTGCTAGAACTTGGCTGGGCACTACCGTGCCCTTTGATACAGACTAGAGTGTTGTTTTGTTTTTTCTTTGACTAAAACGAACATTGAATACTTAAAGAAAATTAAAGAGTGAATGTCGCCTTTAAAACCCTGCAGTTTTTAAAACATAATTATTAATTCTATTTTAATTGTTTTTCTACTATTAGAAAAAACACGCATAAAGTGGGAAAATTGACACTCCCTTTCAAAATGATTTTTTATCCCAACATACACAGTAATCAATTCAAAACTGAAATATTATTGCTTTCATGTTCATATGTACCTTTATTTTTCTTGATTTATAATTACTTTTTAAATAACACAGGTAACTTCTATTTTTTTTTTTAAATAAATGAAACCTTATAATTAAAAACCAGTTATTATTATCATGATGATGAGGATCGCTTTTTGTTTCAATAAATTAGTTTTTTTACGTTGCAAATAACAATTGAAACTTACTATAAAAACTGTTTTTTGTACTCACTTCTTTAATTGCCATTCGCAAATCATGGTCGATGTCAATGCTTCAAACACGATTACCTGAATTACATAATAAAATGTAAAAAAAAACACAATACTGTTATTTAATACAAACTAGTGATGTGTAACACACATAACAAAGAGCGTGGATTAATGATTTTATAATTATAATAATTATTTATATACTCATCACGTCATAAATAGTAATGAAATCATTTGTTTCCGGTTAACAGTATAAACACGAACTTCAAAACCTATAATAATAAATAGGCAAGGCAGACTTATGTACGAGTGCGCTTCATGGCATATAGAGTTTCATTTCGTGGCATTGATTGCATTCGTCTCGTCATTTAACTGTGGACACAATTCCATCAGTAAGTAGGTATACTGCAGCCAAGAAAACTAATACTAAACTACTACCTATTATGATTTGTTCATATCGAGTGGTTTTTGTGGTTAAATTGGTTACTTCGGGGGGGTTCTGTTATTTTGATAAAACTTAATACACGAATGTCTTCCAATTCACGCGAAGTGTTTATTTTTATTAAAAGAAAACCAAATATAAAAAAAAAGAAAAATACCCGGAAGATGTAAATACGTAGGAATATTTATTCGTTAAATTATTCTTGGAGAATTCATATATTCATTGTGATTGTGACCCTTTTGATACCTCTCCAGAGGTGAATGACTTTACAATAGAATGACTCATCTGGTAACCACCACAAAAGGCTGTTCTGTGCAGTTCGCATCAGACTCCGCGAACAATCAATATTTGCCTCAGAAGCAATTAATTAAGACAGATTATCGCATAATTCCGCATAATCATATTCAACTCGAGTCGCACAATTGAAAATGGAATCTACTCGTTCATATAGCAAACTTATGCAGTCTTTCGTCTTTCTTAGACTTTGACTTTTTTGAATAGAGATCAGATATAAAAGCGAAGATCGCACCCACGGCAATTTCGCACGATTTTTATTGTGCATTTGCGAAATAGACAATCTGAAAAAGTGCGCTGGTGGTGGTGGTTTCTATGCCAGAGCTCCTATAAAACAGACTTTGAGATGAATGCAGCTGCATTGATGCACATTTAAATGCAAATTGGCACCTTCCCGGTTATAAACTTCAAGTTTTGCAAGTGTCAAACTGAATTGTTGTAATCAGATATGATTCAAGACGGCGCTTTTTACAGATGTGTGTCTTGGGTATCTTCAATTTAATGAAAATGTTTCCACGAGATAATAACAGGATGGTACCCCAAGTAGGTATGTACGTACATTTATATTGCATGATTAGATAGATATTCAAGCTGCGGGATAAAGCATGAATGTATATGTAGGCTTTTATTTACATTTTTATTAGTTACGCCAGCGAATATGTGCGTTTATTTATGAGAACAAGTTAAACCACAAACAAAAACTGCTTAGAAAGCTGAATCATACATTTTAGCATAAAAGATTTGCATTTCTATTTATTTGGGTCTTACACAGCAATTAGTTTTGTAGTTGATTTGGTTGACAAAAGTCTTATGTATGTACGTACGTTTGTGCATAATGTGTGTGTGTTTCTCTTATGATTAATCAGTTGACAGATAGGTCAATTCAATTAGTTCCAATTTGAGAAGAGCCAAGCGAGCATATTAATTAATCCGTACGTTCGTTCACATAATGTAGTTTATAGCTAAAGTTAATGAAGAAATAAAAGAAGGAGTTCATTTATGGTGAATTTATGAACGGCAATCATCATAATTAAGTAGAGCGATCCAAATGAATAAATGCATAAGTTAAAATTTGTACAGCCATACACTTTCTATAGCTATAACTTTCGATTTGAATTGATTTATTGTTTTGTTTTAAGGTTTCGAAGGCCACGACCGCATAGGTATAGGTAACCATTATGTGAAAAGTTTTGAATTTGTTCTTATTAAAAGCGCGGGAATTATATTTTATGAGTAGGTATTTGTAAATCTTTTTTAAAACATCATTTAATTAAAACAAGTCTTTTGAGTTAATGTTTGCATATGATCTTAGCTTTATTTAAAAGACATTTATGATTTCAATTTTGTTGGGATGCCTTAATTTTACGATTTTTTTAACATGTTGGTGTACAGAAAAACTGGGTGAAATTTTTGGCGTGACTTTCAAATTAACACGAAATAAAGGTTTAATTTTCTCTGATCACTTCGCTTAAATAAATAGTATGATCATTATTCTTGTACCTTGAATCCTTTTTTGGATTCTGTTTTATAAAATTCTGCTTTTCAAAATTCTACTGAAATTCATATACATGTGTAGAAAAATAGAATTCCGCTTATTTTTAATTTTTTTTTTTAAGGAAGATTTATTAACGACGCAACAAACAAAACTGCATAAAGTAGAACATAGTCTCATGAATTAAAAAAAAAAAAAAAAATCCAAGCAAAGCCACAGAGAATTATATTACTTTCTACTAGCTTAAGATTTGACTTACGACTTTGCTCATTTTTTAAATTCTTCGTATTTATTTTTTTTTTATTCTTTTTCCATTTTTAGCCATTCGGCTTCAGGTTACCGTGATAAGCTCCTTTCTAAAATAAATTTTGTAAAACACAATTTTGAAAAGTAGAATTTTGTAAAGCACAATTTTGAAAAATAGAATTTTCTAAGTAGTATGGCATATCGACTCCCAATGACTACTGCACCCCTACAATGAGTATCAGTAAGGATTTTAAAGTTAAATTTACATCCAGGAAAGATTGGAATGATAACGTCGTGACGAAAGTTTTCGACACAACTATCTTTACTGATGGCTCAAAGATGGAGTGTGGCGTTGGTGCAGAAATCTTCTCTGAGTCTCTAAATGTATCTAGGTCCTTTCGGCTACCTGACCTTGCTAGCGTCTTTCAAGCTAAATTGCTGGCAATCAGGGAATCTTGCAAGTTACTTAAATCCAAACCAAAACCTTAATGCAGCTATTATTACAGACAGTCAAGCGGCTGTTAAAGCCATTAATTCAGCTACAGCTTCCTCCAAACTAGTCCAGCAATGCCGGAATAAGCTTGCGGGTCTGAACACTGACCTCAATGTCACTCTTATCTGGGTCCCGGGTCACAGTGGCATCGAGGGCAATGAACGAGCTGACGAGCTGGCCAGGCAAGGTTCAGTCCTTCATGGCTCACTTGCGGAAAGAGTCAACATTCCGCTTGTAGTTATGAAGGGCAACATTCTCTCAATTTATCTTACTAAAGCAAAGCGTAGGTGGAGCAGTTTATCAAACTGTATTATATCTAAGAAGATTTGGCCCACCTGTGACAAGAAACGAACAATTGATCTAATACGCAGACCCAGGCAAGACATAGCCAGGGTAGTTGCAACCTGTAGCGGACACTGGCCAATAGGAGAGCATGCAGCGAAGCTGGGCATACCTCACAATACTCCTTGTCGGAGCTGTGAGGACCAGCAGGAAAATGAAACAGTAGTTCATTTCCTCTGCAAATGCCCTGCTCTGGCCAAAGCTAGAAAACAGTCACTCGTAAGAGCATTCTTTGACGACATTAACGAACTTTCTGAAATGAAGATCAAAGACTTGATTTCTTCTCTCAACGCGACGAAATGGCTCTAGGAAAAATTTCGGCTACTTCTGCTTTATACCTTCCGTCGATTCCCTATGATCACAAGATAGTGGACTAGGGTTCTGGTGGGGGTTTGTGGTGCACAGCGGCCGGATGATCATCCAATCAGATCAGTGTACGCTCCAGGGCCAGCCAACGAACTGCCTGAGTGAGTGATCCACTCTCTGATGATTGTGCTAAAAGCTACAACAAAATCCTATTCTAAACTAAATAAAAAGGGACGATATCCTGAGGATATGCCCATATTTTTTCTCTTCAATTCCATCCACAGGTTCAAACGAGTTATTGTATCAAAACGGCGCACTTCAGCGCTTATTGGGCTATGGGCTAGACTGCCCGTGGCCGCCATTTCTACCTACCTACCTAAGTAGTATGGTAGTATTTTGAGAACAGAATTTTGAAAATCAGAATTTAAAGCAGAATTTTATAAAAAGAATTTCAACCCTTGCAAAATTCGACCTCATCCTATGAGATAATTTTTTGGTCAATTGAAGATTTTTAATACAAATTAAAACTACTTTATTTCATATTTTACCTACCGTTTCGTCGCTATCCACGAATTCTCCAGGGGTTTTGGAAATATTTATTGCACATAAAAATAAATCACTATATGTGTGTAGTGTGCACACTGATAGTTTGGTTCTATTCATTTTATACAAGAAAAAACTTATTTTTTTTTTAAATTCTTATTTCTCTTCATCGAATTTTTTTTTTCTTTTTGTAACATTTACACTCTTTTTGTAAATAAGTTTTCTATATTTTTAAATGTTCTTCATCTAAGTTAGTATATGGGTGATTCTACAAAACATGGAATTTTCTATGGCCCCGCTTATATTTTGAAAACAGATCATCCAATCAATCTCTGTTTTTTTTTTATCAACAGTCAATCTAGTCGATACCCACATGGCCAGAAAAAATTATCAAGATCTGATACATTTTCATTACTCTAAAAATTCTTCAAATTACATAATTCTTAGTCCCCCGACGACGTGCCCCAAGCTTGTTTTTCAAGCGAACAAATTGGTTTCACACCAAAATGAATACCAAATAAATTACCTTGAATAATAAACCATTATTATGAATTAAACAAATTTGCCATATAAATAAATTTTACTAACAAAACCAATAATTAAACTTGCCGCTCGGCTTTCTTATCAGTCCACTGGCAGATTGAAACGGTCAAACATTTAGATAACGAAGTACTAATGTACCGAATCGAAGTTTTAGTTATGTAATAGGTAAGTTTTTTAGTCCGTTAACACATAAGGCGTTTTTCTTTTTTAGTTCAGAGCCTGAACTGTCAAACAAAAAATTGTATTTCTTTTTTAGCTCTGAACGTTCAGAGCTTCGAATTTGTGTTTCTTTTTCCTTTTTGACCGTGTTCTGAGCTTGTTCAGAGCGCGCTCCTTGAGCTCAGAATAAAATAACTGAGCAGACCAAGTTGAATGCTGAATACAAGCATTTGACAGCTGAAATTGAAAAAAAAATCTCAAACAAAATTAAAATGACGCAAGACTGCAGTAGTCGGTCTTGTGCAAAAAGTAAGTTTACATAAGAAATAACTGATAAAATATATTTTTAAGGCTTGGTTTTATTTCAGGAGGCTTGAAATCGACGAGAAACATTACTGTCCTTTTAATTTCTTTAGTAAAATAAAATAGTGACAGCTATTCTGAGCGCTTAGAACACGCTTTGTTAAGAGGATGTTCAGAGCATGCACGATATGCTCGTATTCTGTTCAGAACTCTTTTCTGAGCTAAAAAAGAAAACGCCTATAATAGTGAAAGTTCATGGCGTCCTTATGTATGACAGTTGTGAAGAAGTAATTTGTGATAGAAAACGTGGAATATTCACTCAGTTACTCAGTTCCCTGGCAAGTGGCAAAGATTTACGGACAAATTTTGTATGAAAGCAGGCATATTTTTTAGCGCTTTTGTATAGCCCTAGTTAACCCACAGAATAAAATATTTTTTTTCTTATTTCAAATAAAACGTTACTATCACCCCTATTGCGATTGTCAATTATAGATTGATAGTTCATAAATACTGAAATTCGATATTAAACAAGCCAACCGCTAAAGGTTTTGGTCATTGAGAATGATGCAGGCCGTTGGTAATTTGAAGAAAATTGGCAAAAATCCATGATTTGTTGATTAGATTTTGAATAAATTGCCTACTAAAATGCAAAATTTCAATTTTTATCAACTATGAATCAGTAACTGACAATAGCAATAGGGGTTTATATTTTTTGACGCAAGACCTATGAAAACTCTCAGTTTTAATAAAATTTTTCTAATCAAGTATATTTTTTTTAAATTCACGCCCATTTGGACGTTTGTTTTTGGATGTTTTTACAAAAAATGAAAGCGTCTTCCCTTTTCGTTCCTAAATGTTACGTGAGATTATTTCGAGTTGCTTTCGTGGATGTTTCCTGGAAAGTTTTTGTTTTCTTTTGTCGGTTACCTCACAACCTAAATCAATTCGAAATGTTGATTGTAATCATTTTTGTTGTATGTGTGTGACCAATTATTTAGTTAATTATTTGATTTTGTTTAAATTAATCTCTTTTGGTCTTTTTGATTTTGGAATGCGAATAAAAAACTTATATTCCATTATTTTACCCAATGTTTCGTAAGACTTCCTTACTTCTTCAGGGGTTTTATTTTATTTATTCAATCTGGTAAATTACAATGATAATCATTTTTGTTAATGTATTTTTCTTAAAAATATCCTAATATTTCCCCGGCTGCGTAAAAAGACTTATTCCCTTAATTTGATCTTTACTGCATTGTATGTTTTGAGGATAAAAACATTTACAGCACTTTTTTTTTTGCTAATCGATTAACGTAAGTGTCGCATTCAATTTGCTTCGCAATAATTATTTTCCTAAATCTTCTTTGTTGCTTATTTTTGCCGATACCTATTTATTTTTGAATGTTTCATTTCCTGACCTGAATTTTTGTTTTCATTTGATTTGGAACAATCGTTTTCCTCCGGCGCGCGGCCGGTGGCGCATTGTGTGTTTGCGCGTCGGATAGCTGAACAAAAAATCCAAAACTAGGCTATTAATTTAACTTTCAATCACTATACATACTATATTTATTCAACTCACTAGTAACTATAATTCGATTTTATTTTACACATATTTATAGTGCCCCCAGTAAAAGAAAAATATATAGATGGCTTTAATTATACCAAATTTCGGAATTCTATATTTTTCTTAATCTAGATGCCTACGTATTTTCAGTTCCTTGGGATGGTGAAAGCTCTGTGATAATGAACTTAATTTTAACGTTAACGAAACTGCTCCGTAGCATTTTTATATTTAAAAATCCGTTATAGAATATTTCTAAAAAAGTTATTACAACATTAAGAAATAACCATTTACAAACTGTAGAATAATCCTTATTTTATTGCTCATTTGAACTAGCTATTTAATTAGAAATCCAAACTGGTGTTTCTAAATTTAATATGGAGATAAACATTTATGTTCATCGAATTTCATTATAATGTTTTTTTTTTGGATTTCCTTCTCCTTATTTTATTTTTGCATATAAAATGTGCTCAATAAAAATAACCATAACTTCCCTGAATGAATTCCACCGTAACACTCTATAGATTCAAATGTTCATGAGGCGTGAGCTCATATCATTATACAGTCAATCTCACTTATGGCCATAATTGTTATCTATATCTATGAGTAAATTGTTGAATATATTCCTATACCGTTTATGCACAAAGGTCAAAATCTTTACTTTGTTGAGTTTACTGTGAGTGTTGTCTGTCAGTCTGTGTTTCAAATCCATATTTATTTAATATAATGAGTGATACCTATATAATTTATAAAAGCGACATTCTGTAAAAGTGTATTTAAGATAAGCGAGGTTGACTGTAGACGAAATCAAATAACATTGTTATATTTCATTGAATTTTATCCGGAGTTTAACGCTCGTGTGCTTGTTGTTTAAATACAAAAAAAATATCTTGATGAAGTTTTGCATAATTTTTTTTTATTATAATTTATGGTGCATCATCAATTAAATTGAAATAAATAATGTTTATGTTTTTTTTTTTTAAACATTTAACGACCATGACCATGACTAGCATGACCACTGCATGGGAAAAAACCTAAAGAGCAAAATAAAGTGCATCAAATTGCATTGACCTTGCTAATATTTTTAATGACGTTAAGTTAATGATGATTAACAAAACGACTTGAAGCAAAGCAAAGTTTTTGTTAATGTTAACTGCTGAGATATCTACGTACATTTGTACAAATACATAACTGTTCTATACATGTAAACTTATGTACATCAATAGATGTGTTAAAGATTGAAGTACTGTGTCTATTACGTATCCTGAACAAATATTCAAAGCATTTTTAAATTATACACGGAATTGAACAGACGAACAACACTTCGTTGATTTGGAATTTTGTGTAGCTATGTATTATGTGTGTACAGTACATATTAGTGATTAAAAAGTTCAAAATTGTATCGCAACGACCACAACTAAAATAGATATGTACATAAATTAATTTATTAATAGTATAAGGCGAATTGAAATATAAAATCAATGCTTTAGGACTATTTACCAATCATCAATTTTAAACGAACATAAATAAGAAACATTTGACACCTAGCGAAAATATAAAATAAAAACTACAAAAAAAGTACGTATACGCCACAGTGTACTATTTGTTTTGTTGAGTCGCCCTCATGATAATTATTTGGATTACGAATATTTAAAAGTTTTAGGACATACATACATAGGTTACTACTACACGATGACTCAAGAGCGGCTTGACTCTTTATTCCATTTCCAATTCTTCTTAAAAAATCATCTTATGAGGCGCGCTTTATTACATGATAACTTGAATCAAATTTAAAAAAGTTATTCATTATTTTTTTTTTATTTTATGTAGGTATATTTTTAACCATTTAAGTCTGCATACACGTGCGCCATAGGTAGGTCTTTATGTCTGTAGTTTAAGTGCCTAAGCTTATAGAGACATTTTTCAAGAGCCACTCAGGTCAAAACATGAAGAAACCGATGTTTGCTAATTTTGCCACCCTCTATCTTTTTAAACAATAACAACAGAGAGTAGGTATCTATTAGAAAAAATGATTAAAACTGTAGACTCGACTGCATTGCTGAAATCGCCACTAATGATTGAGCAAAAAACTGTGAATCAATCACAACAAACACTGGTAAGCATTTGACGTCAACAAAAAGAAAACACAGAGAAATCCGTGGGGTATAGGAGCTATCAACCGATTTGTAGAACAGAACGAGCACCTAATAGAAATTTTATTATTTTTTGTATTAGATACTGTTTTTTTTTTTAATTTAAAGCGTTACATTTTATATGCATAACCTGATATAATTTTGTACTGGTTTAAAGCAATTTATTCGACACTCATAAAAGTAGACTTCAATTTTTTGTTTGCTGCTGCGATACTTAAAAGTATGCTATACATTTTTATGGAAATAAAGGGAATAAAAACATACTTTTGCAAGAAAAAAAGAGTATTAAGTTAAAAAAGTAATAGATTGTAAGATTTAAAAAAAACAGTCGCCTTAGTTTAGTAGTAGATGGTAGTTTTTAATACATTTCAAAACAATTGCGTACCTTCGTATTTAAATAATAATAATAAAAATGAGTCTGGGCATTGTATATGAAAACTATAGTAATATCATCAGAAGCGCCGACTACTGAGTCACGTAGTATCGAAATCCACCAACTTCTCTCAACACTTTTTGTTGAGGAAACAATTTTGAAAGGTCGAGATCTAACTCCCTTACTCCCTTACAATATAACAAGACTTACTCTTTCTAAAAATTAATGTCTACGCTGTCAAAATCATAGAACATGTTGCAAACACATGCGCCACCAGCCGTACAAATCCAGCGAAAATAAAAACGACTCCATGAGAATACTATAGTTTTCATATACAATGCCTGGGGTCGACCCACACTAGTAACTTCCCATTGGTGCCCTTAAAACCCATATACATAATGTACGTCTTTACCTAAGTGGTGGGTGGTAGAGTATGTATTTAATTATTATATATTTTATAGTGTAATAACTTTTGGTTTTTGGATAGTCAGTATGTATGTATAAATAAAGAGATACTGGGAAAAATGTGGCATTAAAATTGTATATGAAAACTATAGTAATATCATGAGAAGCGCCGACTACTGAGTCACGTAGTGTCGAAATCCACCAACTTCTCTCAACACTTTTAGTTGAGGAAACAAATTTGAAAGGACTCCATGAGAATACTATAGTTTTCATATACAATGGCATTACATATATTTTGTACTTTAGCTATTTATAATAGTAAAATTTTGATATTTTTTTTTGTAAATAGCTTATTAAATTCTAAGAATCTTACTTACTCAGTATGGGGATTTTAATTATTTAAGCCAATTATTTCAAAACAGACTATTGGCTAAAAAGATGCCAAAAATCAGGGGAGTGTACTTTAAAAAAAAATTCACATTTTAAAAGAATATTAAAAGGAAAATAAGTTTCATACGTCAAATTTCGATTTTGAATCGATTTTGAGTGTGTAAGAATTTTTGAATTAAAATATTTTTGAAGAGGTAAGTTTTTTCTTGCAACATTTTGATTTTTAGCTTTTTAAAGGGTTGTTTTAAAAATCTCAAAATTACACAACATTTAGATGGTATAGGTATATATATATTTTTGATAAAAATATGAAATCGATATCATTATTTTTTTTTTTTTCAAAATATCTGAGTTGAAAACCATTTGTTAAGAATTTTTAATGTTTTTTTCCCCAGTTTTTTTGCTCTAAAAAAAACTGTTTATTTATATGTAAAAAAAAATAGACTGTGTACGGAATCATTTTTTGTTCTTGAAATATTTGAGACGAAAATTATTTTTCAACTGTTTTTTCAAGTTTAAAAAAAAGTGTCTGTTGACTTTTTTTTAATATTTACCAATTTGATATTGTGTAATTTTGTGTAAAATAAAATTAGTCTAAAGTGAATACCTTATTCCGTTCTCGAAATATTCCAGATAAATGACATTTTTCAACTCCTTTTTAAATTGTTGTAGTAAAAAACGGTTTATTGAAATTGTTCGAAAACCTTTTCAGCACGTTATCGAGGTCGATATCTGTATTCGTTCTCGAGGTATGATGGACGAAAAACGTGAAGATATATGTCAAAATTTTCAATTCGACAAATCGCACCAAAAACAATAACTTCCAATGGGGCTCCTTACCTTTAGCACCTTTAGCAAAGGTCAGTAAGTGGTCAAAAAAGGTCAACTAGTTTCAGAAATTGGTCAGCCATAGAAAATTTTTAATGAAGGGTTACATTTTTTCAAGGTCACCAACTATTTTTGGCACCTCATTTATGGGATATTCGCAAAAAAAGTATACCATTCGAAAGGCCACCGGCTCGTGATAAAAGGTCAGCTAGTTTCAGTAATTGGTCAGCCATAAGTTTTTTTTAAAAGTTTGGTTCAAGGTCACAGTATAAGACTTTTAGCACCTCATTTATAGAATTTAAAAAAAAAATAAGTATGCCATCTAAAAGGTCAGTAATTGGTCAAAAAAGGTCAGCTAGTTTCAGTAATTGGTCAGCCGGTGGCCTTTCGAATGGTATACTTTTTTTTGCGAATATCCCATATATGAGGTGCTAAAGGTTTGGAGCCTTCCAATAGGAAGTTAATAATACGCATAAATAATAAGTGTGCTTTTGTGTACCATTTGTATATGCTGTACATGTATTCGCTTAAAAATAACTAACCAGTTACAATTCCGAATTTTATGTTAGTGAATAATCACAAATTAAAATGCATGACTTGATCGCACTAACTTAATTCAGAAAATAATAAAATTAAATTATATCTGTCCATTGAAAAATAGATTTTAGCTCTATCTGAGGATTAAATACTAATTGACTGCTTATCTGACTATTGGAAAATTGGCCCTTAGTGGATTAGTTTATCGACACATTCTTAATTTTGTTGTTTTTTATCGAGAAAATTTTATTACACTAGCTATAATAATATACTAGCTATAATAGTTTTCAATAAAAACGCCAGATAATTAAAAAAAAAAATGGGCACGGCTGGATCGCACAAACTTGCTCTCGTAGCTCATAACTTGAACATATAGCTTAAAATTGACAATGTGCATATGTAGTGGTTCTATAACATTACGATATCATACACAAAAGTTTTAAAAAAAATTTAAAATATAAATTATCACTATAAATTACTATAAATTTTTTTTTTTTTTTTTTGTAATAGCTTAAACAGATAGAGCTCAAAAGAAGTATGCCATCTGATTTGTTTGACAAATATACATTTTTGGAAAACAAATTCAAAAATCGTTTTAGAATTAAATATAATACAATTTTACACAAAATTAAAAAAAAAATACTTATTGACCTGTTTTCAAGATATTGAATTTTCAAAAACAAAATTTCAATATTTAAATTAAGTTTAAAGTTTGAAGAAGATCGCTTTAGCCGTTTAGGCTGTAGGTCGAGGTACAGACAGACGGACAGTCGAATAGACAGACAGAATTGCGAGAATTGCGAGTTAGGGAAAATTATTATCTCGAGTTTTTTTTGCAAATAAAATATCCTATATTATTCAAATTCTTGCAGTTCTTAAGTGATATTACGACATTTGTTACATTTAAAACCTGCAGAAGCATTAATCTCATTGTCTGAGAACTAAGAAAATTTCTCACATATTTTCTGTCAAAAAGCGGTTAATCAGAGGCGTTTGGTATTCACGTAAAATCTTGAGATCAGACAAGCGTCTGTCACAAGGATAAAGTACCCAATCGTACTCACTTGCGGAAAGAGTCAGTATTCCTCTTGGAGTTATGAAGGGCAATATATTTTCAATTTTTCTCTCAGAATCTAATCGTTGGTGGAATAGTTTAACTAACTGCATTATTGCTAGAAAAATCTGGCCTACCTATAATAAATCCCGAACTATTAACCTAATGTGCAGACCCAGGCGAGACATAGCAAGGATTGTTGCAACATGCACTGGACACTGGCCAATAGGAGAACATGCGGCGAAGCTTGGCATCCCCTACAATACTCACTGTCGTAGTTGTGGGGACCAGCAGGAAAAGGAAATAGTCTTTCATTTCCTCTGTAAATGTCCCGCTTTGGCCAGAATGAGGCAACAATCTTTTGGGAAGCCCTTTTTTGACGACCTTCACGAACTCTCCGGAACGAAGATCAAAGATTTGACTTCTTTCCTCAACGCGACGAAATGGATCTAGGATTTACTTCGGTTCCTCTTGCACCGTCTTCTTTCCCCAAACTCCTATGACTGCGAGCTAGCAGACTAACGGTTTTTGAAGGTGGCTCATGGTGCACGAGGACCGGACGATCACACAATTGGGCCGATCTCCGCTTCAATACCAGTCAAAAAGTGCCTAGGTGGCACAGTGTAGATGGGTCTTAGTTGCGGACTTCGACCCTTTTGAGTGTTTTCCTATTTTCAAGTTCAAGAATGTTTTAATGGATCTAGAATTAACTTCGGTTTCCTTTTGCACCATTTTCTTCCTCAAACTCCTATGACTGTGAGCTAGCAGACTACTGGTTTTTGAAGGTGGCTCATGGTGCACGAGGACCGGAGGATCACACGGTTGTGCCAACCTTCGCTTCAATACCAGTCAACAAGTTGTCTAGTTGGCACAGTGTAGATGGTTTTTAGTTGCGAACTTTGGTCCTGTCGGGTGTTTTTCCTATGTCCAAATCCATATCCGAGTGTGCGACTAGACGATCACCCTAAGGGATCAGATCGTATGCGTCCCGGGCAAATCAGCAAATTGCTTAGCGTAGCATACTGCAGCTGAACTCGGGCGTGGGCGATGATCCGTTGGGAGATCTATCACCAAATACCCTCTTTTTCTTTAAAAATGTTCTTTTAACCCACAGGTCAAAAGATTTATGGTATCAAAACGGCGCATTACCGCGTTAATTGGGTCATCGAGCAAGGATGCTTGTGACCGCCATCTCTACCTACCTACCTACCCAATCGTAACAAATATTACTAATTATTCAAAATAAGATTAAAAACTAGGCGTGTTCAGGAAAGAAAGATATCGGAGATTTTGCTCCATCAAGGAGGAATCCAAATGAGATTGCTGATGATTTCCAAAATGTCCCTTTCCTAAACTCGCTAATTACCAATACGGCGATTATTTTTTTGACATTCTTAATCATAATTTGTGTTGAACTCTGTTGTTCCCAAAGGTATTAAGCATGGAACAGAAAATTTCCTGCCTCATATCGGTTTCTTCAATCACACTATTTTTTTAATCGATTTAATTTGTTGTCTCTAAAGGCTTTTTCAAAGCACCATGGTTTTTGTTCCTCCCCACCTAGTTCGCCAAATTTTGTGTGGAACATTTTCAAGTTCGTGCGATTCAGTCTTGCATTTTATTTGATTAGTAATGAAGGCTATTTTATTTATTCAACTTTCTCGGAAAAAATATTTTACAGAGAAAACTAATCGTCAATTGACTAAACAAATAGTTTAGAAAATAATCACCTTGTTTTTACTTTGAACCATCTAACTATATATTTTCAATATTCAAATTAACTAGATAGTGGGATGTTTTTATAAAATTAGTTTAGTCTATTGCACAACACGACAGTATTATTAATGAAGGTGTTGCTGAAACCAAATCGCATGTTTTGATAATATTTAATAGTTTTCACAACTTTAAAAAAATGTACAGTACATGTACTGTACATACACAAGTTTAACATGCACTTATTAAAATCACGCTTAACTTGGAACTTTTTTTTTGCTAAAGGGAGAGGCCAAGTGAGGCCTCAAAGTCTCTTTACAAAAAATATCCACCATAAAGTTGTGTTATGATTACTTGAGATTTTCCATGCGACTGATTCCTGGGGATCGCTTGCTTAGCTACTAAAGTTTCTGACGTCAAAAGCAAGAAGCATGAGTTTTTGTTAGATTGCCGCTCGAAGCTTCAAAACAATAACAATTCCATATATCACTCGACAGACGCCACCGACCGACGACCGTCTTGAACAATGTTGGAAACAGAGTAAGTACGTAGATTACATAATGGTTTATATGGATGGCCATGCATTCCTTTAGCTCTTTCAACCGACCGCGAATCATATATGAGCGATCCACAAATTCAATATAAATTGTGTGGTTTCCTTGTGCCTTCTGAGTTGGACTTCCATAATTATTCCTTCATGGTGTGTTTCTGATTCAACAATGCATGACAGTCTTATGTCAACATCGCCATCATCAGCCAGCAGCCACTCCATGGGATAGAGGCGCATTTAAGATCTGAGAGAAACTGTGCGATGGACATAATACAAATGTTGCGTACGTCTCATCGTCATCGAGTAGAAATTTGAAACTTATCTAGTTAATAGTCATAAAAAAAAACTGTCACATATTAGACTGCACAATGTGACAAAATTTATTTTTCAACAGACTACTGAAATTGAAATACATTTTCCTCATTGTGCGACGAGGTGTAAAGAAGATTCTCCAATTACCATGGTGAAAGGAGCCCCTGGTAAGACTTGGTTTACTTTTTGTTCATCATATCCAGATTGGGAAATATACAACAAGCTAACCCACGCCTACCTACATACTTAGAAATTGATTATTTTCTTTTACATTGGCCATCTGGGGTTTGTGCGTGTTGGTCTGTCATAGTTTTGAGTGATTGCAAATGTCAAAATAATCAGATACAATACAGAAACGCTATTAAGATTTTGAATGGTTGAAGTGAGAAACATTTCTATTATTCTAACTGTTGGAAGCACTTGAACAAGATATTTATCAGGACGTTTAAAATATGTATCTAATTGAAAAATATCTTAATTGTGAAGCTTGAGAAAGTGTGAGATGGAAAAAAAAGCATTAGGTTAGTGAATAAACTAAGGGAACAATTGTGTTCAAGGGTTTTTATTATTAGCTTCCAAAATTTTTGACATTCATATATCCATGTTTCGGGGTAAATATAACCCGACTCCATCGTTTTTAGAAAGATGTCTGCTTGCGTGTGTACGTTCCTTCGGTCGTTCGTACTTTCGGGATACTTTTAACGTTCACCATCATATCTCGAGAACCAATAAAGGCATCAACTTCGTGCAAAAAAGGGTTCAAAAAATTTCAGTTAACTGTATTTTTTCCACATCAACCTTAAAATAAAGTTCTAAAATATCATTTGTCCCAAATAATCTCGAGATGCTTTCCACTTCAGATTTTGTTAAAAGATTGTTTCTGAGAGAGGTATCCAATAAGAGGTTTTATTCTGATATTCAAAGAAAAATGATATTTTTGGAGATAAATGATCAGATGTTTATTTCAATGTAAAGAGGAAAGTATGCCATTTATAATGGAAAACAATATTAGCCAAATGGCCTTCACGGCTACGCTTACACAACAATATCCTTTTCAGGAAATTTTCCATCACCAAATCGCAAAATGGCTTCTGTATGCCCTCTATATCTTCACGAATTCCATCTTTAAGGTCTTGAACCGATGCTGGGCTATTGGCGTAGACCTTATCTTTCACGTGGCCCCAAAGGAAGAAGTCGCAAGGTATTAAATCACAAGATCTCGGTATCCAATTATGATCACCTCTTCGAGAGATAACACAGTCCGGAAACTTTTCCCGTAAAAGATCGATGGTTTCGTTGCTTGTGTGGCACGTAGCACCGTCTTATTGAAAATAAACGTTGTCCAGATTAATACCATCCAATTTCGGTCATACAAAATTAATAATCATCTCTCTAAAGCACAATCCATTCACCGTAGCTGTTTCTCCATCCTTATTTTTGAAAAAGTAAGGTCCAGTGACCCCGCCGCCGCACCATAAACCGCACCAAACAGTTACTCGTTGAGAGAGAGAGGCTTTTCAACAATAAATCTTGGGTTTTCCGAGCCCCAGGTGTGATAATTTAGCTCTTTGACGTAGCCACCGAGGTGGAAATGGGCCTCATCAGTCAAGGTGATTTTTCGATAAAATTTCGGATCATCTTCATGCATTTCAAGGACCCAATCAGCAAATACACGACATTGTTGATGCTCGGCCGGCTTGAGTTCTTTTGTTAACTGAACTTTATAAGTCTTAAGACCCAAGTCTTTATGCAAAATACGGTGTAATGACGTTTGTGGAACGCCCAATTCCAAAGAACGACGAGGAATGGACAAACCTGGCTTTTCTTCAACACTTGGGCTACACCAGCAATATTCTCAGTTGTTATTGGTTTTATTCTTCACATCGCTAACTTGTCCCAACAGCTCAATTTTTTCCACCAATTTCTGAATTGCGGTCTGACAAGGTGCTTCACGACGACCAAAAAATGCTTTAGTTTTAGGAACTGTCTATGCCAAATTGTCACCATTTATCGTGTATCGTTCCATTTTTATTAATGACGTAGTTTCTACATTTCAAATGTCAAAAAATTACAGCTTCAAAAGTGACAACTACCAAAATAGCGGGCTATTCAATAACATCTCTTATTGGAAAACCCTTTATGAGGGACTGAGACCGGTGATAAGTGAGCATCAACATGGGTTTTGCACATGGATGCACTGCAATCTTTCTGATTAAAATTCCTTCATTTTAACTAGAATGGAAAAGAGAAACCAAGTTGATGCAATCTACCCTGATTTCAGTTGATATTGACCTGATAAGTTTTAAATAAAAGAAAATAGTAGTGCGAGGGCTTTAACTTAATTGGATTTTTTTGTATCTATCAGAAAGAAAACAGTATGTGAAATTTGATGGTGTATCTTCTCGTGCAATAGATGTTACGTCGGGTGATCTTCAAGACAGCCACCTTAGTCCCTTATTATTTGTTGATGTTTATTTTTTATTTATTTAATGAATTGACTAAATTGTTTGAATATAGTTGGTTTCTGTTATTTGCAGACAATCTCAAGTTATTAAATGTGCAGCTGACAAAATGAATGAATGCAAAAAGATATTACTACTTTATTCAAATTATACAATATAAAAGTCATTAAATGTCTCTAAATTTATTGTTATTTCTTTTGCTAGAAGAAAGAATTAATGTCTCATTGATTACACAATTGATGAAAATAACTTAGAATGAAGCTACATATGTTTTTAAAGACCTGAGCATACTTGTCGACTCTCACCTCACTTTTAAGCCTGAAATTGACAACGTTCAATTTGAGAAGCACAAAGAGTTCACTGTTCCTTAGTCCATGCTATATTGGAGTACTGCAATATAGTTTGGTCACCTTCTGTGAGGTTTATTTTTTAAATATTTGTAGCTCCTTCTTGTACATATTACTTTATTCTTATTTGTTTTGATTTAAATTTGCCAATGGAAAACTCCATAAGAGTGCGAGCTGTTTGGATTCGGCATTAAATTGTAGGTCCCTTCCATTCCTGTCGAAAGGCGCACACAGGAATGGTTGCGAGTTGTTAGTCACTAGGCCCTGGTTCTTCATGAGCCGTTGGGCCACCCGATTTATTTTTTTTATTTGTTTTATCTGATGCTAGTCACCTTCTCACCTTCCTTTCAGGAAAAAAGATTTGTACGGATTTAAGAGAACCGTCTTATTTATTTTTATCACCATAATTTCTAGGTACGAGTAGGTATGATCCAAATCTTGAGATGAATTTGTTAATGAATGTTAAACTTTTCATAATAGAAACTTCTATTAGAAATACTATAAAAAAACACTTTTTTTTGTTCCTAAAAATCACAATCAATAAAGACGAAACAATGATAATTTATTCTTTATTCTCAAGAAATCAACCATACATGTTAGAAATTTGAATGAGTTGTCTAACATACGCAAATGTTAGCAAGACTTCTCTCATTTTTATAAAAAAAAAATATCTTCATCATTATGCGGACGGTTATTTTTTTCAAATATTTAATTTCATAACTCAAGGTAATTGTGTGTACATATGTGCCCGTTTATAAGATTGTAGGTATATAAAGGAAAAGGTGATGGACAGTGTTTTGAATCTGGGATTAGGTCATAAAATAATGAATGTCATTAAAGAACCTTTAGCTGGGCTTGATTACTCAAACTCCATACGTTAAACGCTTTGTTTTTTTTATTTTTTTTTTAATTGTACAAAACTCATCAACTCATCAAACATTCATCCGACGTATATGTATCTATTTTTTTTTTTTTTTTTTGAGAATTATAACTTACACTGAATGGCTATCACATTCACAATGTATTATACCATAATGCGCCTACATTTTTTTTATGTTTTTTAACACAGGTACCTAGCATAGAAGAAGGGAAAATAAATCAACTTTCTTGTATTACGGTTGGTGAGGTTGAGAAAAGCCTATAAGCTATTACTTATACCCAGCTACTATATAGGTATATTTTAATAACTCACTGCTTCTTTCATTAGCCACGATTGAGCTTTTCGCACTTCGTTACTTTGTTGTATAAGTGCAAAGTGATTTTCTATTTATGAACTGTAGTAAAGACCTAAGAAATGTTTTGATTTTTTTCTTTGTAGGTTGGTTAGGTAGATTCTTTATTTCCCACCGATAACAGTTGAGTATGATTGTTTGTTTCAACAATATTTTTAAAATAACAGAATTTAATTAACTTGTTTTAGTTTTTTTTTAAAGGACAAAATTGCAAAAGATGTATGGAGCGGTGTCATAGAACCAATAAGAACATACTTCATATCATATATAGGTACATATTTATGCAATCATTACAGTAAAGCGCATGCCCGAATTCGCTGTATCACAGAAGTTATTTAATTTTGAATAAAATGAGTTTTAGAATCACAATTCTCTATTTTAATTGTTTTTCTTTAAATTTGTTTGTATTTTTATAATCTTTAGGGGTCGCGAGCATCAATTTTATGCAAAAAACGTTTTTTTTGGAATTTTTAATTAGTAAAAAATACAAATATTGGTTTTTAAATAAAATTTTTGATGTCAAAATCATTTCTGAAAAAAAAGAACGAACAAACAAATATCAATTTGTATCCTTATCTCTCCTTCCCTCATCATTCACATTGCATTCGGCTTAGTCATTACATGCAATGTGTGGCTCATCTCTTATAATATATGTAATTGATTGAGTCGAAGTAAATCAGACAAATTGCTGATATTGGTTTTGGGTTTCCAGGGGCGGATCAATACATACTACTAAGGCATAACACTGGTAGTGTTTTGTATTGTGAAGTTTTATCGGGGCCCAAACTCAATATCAGCATAGATAACTGTCTGATTTGGTTTTTAACTTTTGTTTTTTCGTAATGGTAGGTGAATTTAGGGTCGATATTAGCAACATTCGGGGGCTGAGAAAGAATTTCTGTGCTGTGTACGTACATACTGTAAAAAACAGGCCAGCAGTCTTGGCACTAAGTGAAACCCAGGTAGGTGAAAATTCTGATTACTCCGAATTTAGCCTACTGGTTATAGCTTAGTGCCTTTATTTTTCCTACACCATGGTCTCGCAATATATGTACGTAATGATGTGGCTTATCAGCTTCAACCACAATATGGCCCTTGTTTAAATACAAACTTTAACTTCATGTGGTTAAAACTCACCGTCAATAAGCACATCATACATACATGTTTCATTTATCGTAGCCCAAGTTTGGATAGTAATTCGACTTCTAACGAATTCGATGCGCTGTCCGATTCAATCCTGAGAATTGTTTCCCATTATCCGCACAGTGAAATCGTTGTTACGGGCGATTTCAATGTACACAATTCTTCGTGGCTACGCTATTCTGGTCAGACAACACCCGAAGAAAGGTATTTCGAGATTTTTGCTGAGTTAAACCACCTGACTCAGCTTGTTGACGAGCCTACTCGGATTCCTGACGTTGCAGGTCAAATCGCCAACACTCTAGACTTGTTCCTTACCTCTGACCCGAATAAATACACTATTAGTGTATTATCTCCTTTAGGCTCATCAGACCATTGTGTCATATCTGCGAATTTCTCGTGCCACCAAATCACAGTTAAAGAAAAAATCCCAAAGAGAACCGTTTGGCAGTACGAGAAAGCCAACTGGGACGGTCTCAATAATTTCTTCAAGAGCTTTAACTGGTCACTATGCTTCCTCGATAGGGATGTTGACGCCAGTGCAGATATGATTACAAACCTGATTCTTTGTCGAATGAGAAATTTTATCCCGAATAGGGTGAAATCTATCAAACCCAAAGAAAACTCATGGTTTGATTCGAGCTGTAAAGAGGTTATTAGGGTTAGAGAAGTAAGCTTCCGATGTTATAAAGCCAACCCTACTGAGGAAAACCGGAAAAAGTTTCAACAATCTAGAAAGACCTGTAACGTTCATATTCGAAGAACCAAATTTGTACATGATCAAAAATTACGGCAAAAAATACTACAATGTCCCAAAGGTAGTAAAAATGTTTGGTCATTTGTAAAAAACATACGAAATACCACCTCGTCCTCGGTTCCAACGCTCGTCTTCAATGATACTCCTTTTGTCAGCTCGCAAGATAAAGCCAATTTGCTTGCAGCACAGTTTGCTATTAATTTGACGCTGCCAGAAAGTATTATGACTCCTCCTGTACTTGAGAGCGTAAATGATTTTATGGGACAAATCTTCTTTCGCACTCTTGCAGTTGCTAGAGTTCTAAAGGATCTCGATGTACACAAATCCGCTCGCCCGGATAGTATCCCTCCCATTGTTCTGAAGAGATGTTCTTCAACGCTGGCAAAACCACTGCGTAAGCTTTTCCATCTGTCCTATTCTACTGGTCTCTTTCCGAGTGGATGGAAAACAGCATTTGTCCAGCCTGTCCCTAAAAAAGGCGTATCTTCTTCACCCTCAAACTATCGGCCAATTGCATTAACGTCCCTTCTTTCCAAGGTCATGGAAACGCTGATTAATTTCCAACTCAAGAAATATCTCGAGGAACGAAAGCTTCTTAATGACCGGCAGAACGGCTTTCGTAGCAATAGGTCCACTGGTGATCTGATGGTATATCTCACCGAACAGTGGAACAAATCTTTACATCGTTTTGGAGAAAGTAAGATTAATGCACTTGATATTTCAAAAGCGTTTGATAGAGTTTGGCACCAAGCTCTCTTATCGAAAATGCACGCATTTGGTTTCGATGAACCTCTTCTTCGTTGGATTAGAAATTACCTTTCGGACCGTTCAATACAAATCGTATTGGACGGTTTCAAGTCTGAAATCCACAAAATAAATGCTGGTGTGCCCCAGGGCTCCGTTTTTTCTCCGACTCTCTTCCTTATTTTTATAAATGATCTTTTGTCTGAAACTTCTAATCCATTAAACTGTTTTGCTGACGATAGTACCCTCAGTTTCTCATATTCGTTTACAGATTCTCATCCATGTCCTTCGGATGTGGATCTTGAACGGCAGCGTATGATAAGCTCACTTAATTCTGATCTCGACAGCATTGTCCAATGGGGAATCAAAAACCGCGAAGAATTTAATGCTTCTAAAACTCAATGTTGTCTCCTGTCGTTAAAGCGAAACCCACCCCCAATGCCGCTATCCATGGGCGGCACTTGCATCGAGGAAACCGAACAGCTCTCAGTTCTCGGTATGTGTGTCACAGACCACCTTTTGTGGAATGACCACATATTTGATGTCGCCAAAAACGCTGCTAAGTGTTTAGATTTTCTCCGTAGATGCAAGAAGTTCTTTTCCCCTTCTGATCTGGCTGTGATCTACAAAGCCTTTATTCGTCCAAAACTTGAGTACAATTCTCATGTTTGGGCAGGAGCTCCAAAAACTCACTTGAGTTTGTTGGACAGAATTCAAAAAAAAGCTTTAAAAATGATAGGTGAAAGATCTATAACAGAAACAATTACATCTCTCGAACACCGCCGTAATGTTTCGTGTTTTTCTCTATTTTATCGCTATTATTATAATCAGTGTTCTAGTGAAATAGCCAGTTACATTCCCCCCCTTAAAAAAATCAACCGTAATACTCGCGCTTCTAGGAATGCCCATCAGTTCACCCTCGAGCCCAACTTCGGACGTACTGTAATGTACAGAGATTCTTTCTTCATTCGCACCACACGAATGTGGAATGCTTTACCTGACTCGACTTTCCCCTCCCATTTTGATGTGCAAACGTTCAAAACCAAAACCAATGCATCGGTATCTCCTTCTAAATCCTCTCCTACTTACCTAATCGCTCGTGCTGTGTTAAAAACGTTTTAAGGGTAGCTATAACCCCTTTTGCGCTCGTGGAATATAAAAAAAAAAAAAAAAATCTCAATTATCTGAATAAAAATGGGTATTGTTTTCAAGGTTTTAAATTGCAATTCGTAAAATTTAGACAAAAGTTAGCCGTTCTCGTTGGTGCTTGACCAGCTTAGCCCATTGTCCTCTACAATTTAATTGGCTTATAATTTTGTATTTCTTATACTTTTGTATAATTAATAACAACTTTGTACGCTGTGTTTGAATACAATAAAAGAGTGTGTCCTTTTTTTGGCTTTTAAATGTTTCAACAAGTTCCTGTCCCAATGAATAATTGTTTTACCACTACAATCAGTTTAATCACAGATATTTTTTTTTTTTGAAAATAATCAATCAAATTATGGTCCAGCTTATCAAAGTGTGGTCCACCAATTGGACCAAATTATTCAAGTGTGCATATACAAAAAACGAATTAACTAATACTCCATTTACACGATTGGAAAATTGTCAGTATTTCTTTCATTAAACTGGCAAAACAATGAATTTGATCATTCTCTTGCCAGTATACTGACAGAAAAATGGCAATCTGCCATTCGAAAGGCAATGAACCATCACGGTTCTTGTCTTAAGGTTCACTTTTAAAAAAGGGTACTTTTGTTGATTTTCCAATTAATTTAATCAATGTGTTAAGTGCTTTTTTTCAAAAATTAATTAATAAGTAGGTCAATATTAGTTACCAGGAAACCAGGTTTATACCATTATAACCCATAAAAACTAGAAAAAAACGTACCAAACTGAAAATTAAAAGCTCCAACAAGACTGCATTTTGGAGTACAGCTTTCATTAAAAGGACTTTAATTGATTTTGAATAACTCACTTAAATTGCATTCTACAAACGAATTCCAAAACTTCCCCGCTGGAAAAATGCCCAGTTTCTGTCTAGTTTTGACATGGCACTAGTCAGTCTTCTTTAGGGAAAATCTAGACGAGGAAAACTTGTCAAATATACGTAAAGCCCTTGCAAGTTTTCAGTACGTAAAATTTAGACGAGGAAAATGTTTCATACTCTCGTCAGGTTCTCGCTAGTAAGAACTTGTTGGATGTTTTCGGCATCCTATCAGACTTAGCACTATCGTTATTGATTCATATGCCAAATTTTAATCGATGAATCGAAAATACAAATTTTAACTATTATTATAATTGATCAGTTTTGGTTAAAAAAAAAAGTTACAAATTTCACGCTCTTGCAAATCCTACCAAGATAATCATATAGGTATTCAATGTCGAAAATCTCTATTTTCAACCACCCATCCCCGCCAAAGGCTTTTTGAACTTTTCATTAAAATTAATCGAAAGTTATAATTTACTGTCTTAAACTATATTTACTTAATACCAGATGGTTCATATCAAGTGGCTCATAACCGGTTGTTTGTGTGGTGGGATGTAGTTTAGATTAAGCACATTTTTGTACACGATACTAAATAAAATAATATGATAAGAGTATTTTACAAAAATGCCCAGTATCATACTAAAGTGGCTTTAATATCGTATTAAATTCATAAAAATTTGCGCTATTATTTTTATTATTCAGGCCATCATAGGGCCTTGCCAGAATCTATTTAAAACTCTCTAGTGCCATGTCGAAAACTAGAATTGTTTTCTGCGCGGGTTGTATAGGACATCAAACTACCAACAAAAATTGTTATGTATTTAATTATGTATTCTCATATTTTTATGTATACGTGTAACAAATTTCAATAACAGTAAAATCATTCAATATATTAAGTTATCTCTTTTCTTCGTTAATCAAAAAGAATCATTACTTTGTTAGCAGTCGACAAGCGTGTTTCATTCAACACATTTCATTGGCGACGAGGAGAAAATTAAAAATTAAAGTAATTTTTTTTGTCTTGCAAAAATTAATTTCTATTTCTGGGAACCAAAGTGCTTCAACCGTATTTTGAAAGTGAATTTAACAAATTGGATCAAATCAAAGTCAAAGTAGAAGGTGATAATTATGGCGAATAAATCCATTGTGCATCACCATGTGTCCAGTGCTACACAAATGCCAGAATTCAATCCACAAAAGGATAACTGGTCGCTTTGGCAAGAGCGGTTTGAGATTCATTCAGAGGAGCTGGAATGCAGAGAAGATAGGCAGAAAAAATCAATTTTATAGAAATCTGTGGGTGCCGAAGCATATTCCATTCTGTGAAGTTTATGTGATCCCATTATTCCTGCAAAAAAGTCATACAAAGAACTTTTACTTGCAAGCCTTTAATTCTAAAATATTTTCTTGAAAAATCTATAATCCTGAATTTCGACAACAGACTCTTCATTTTTGGAGGTGAAAAGTTCAACTTTTTTTTAACAAAATTTTCAAAAAATATTAGCTTATTCAAAAAAATGACAAACCAAAATTTTTATCTTATGGAAATTCTACACACAAAAAATCATAACATTTTTTTCTTCACAGTAATAGGTTTTGAGAAAATCGTGCCTTAACGTTAAAATAACTGTTTTGTTTTAATGTAAGTAGACCAGGCGTCGAATTACCGCATCAGTGAGTGAGCAATACGTTACTGAATTACCTGCATTTGGGATTCCTTCCTAAGATATCGAGTAAATTATCGAGTATGGAATTCGATTTTTGGCATTCCCCCGTAAGTGAACGAGTGTTTTTTTTTAATACGATAGATGCTAGGTAGACGAGTGAGCAGTAAAATGGCAGACAAATAAAATTATTCTCTTTTCTGCAAATATTTCAATACAATATCAATTAATAGTGTTTTAGGGTGAATTAAAATAAATTAAACATCACCCAGAAAATTATTCTTGCTTGATTTTAAGGCACAATAATTCGAATTCCTGTCGAAAGGCGCACACAGGAATGGTTGCGAGTTTTTAGTCACTAGGCCCTGGTTCTTCATGAGCCGTTGTGCCACCCGATTTATTTATTTTTATAATTCGATTTAGCCAAAAAATATTTTTGGCCAAATTAAATTCCAAAGGCAAATGTAAACATAACATGAGTCCAACACAAGCAGCTGTAGCAATCGACCAATGAAAAGTTTGAATTACGTTTTGGAAAATGTACTAGAATTATCCTAGTACAATACGAATTCAATTCGATACGTGATACTTCTTATAACATCATACCAATTTGATTACTCGATAGTTCGATAACGTGTAAAAGTTCCTCACTCGTTCACTGAAGACGTTATTCGGCCACAGATTATGTGTTTTTTACCATAAGGATTATATCAAAATATATTTCTCCGAAAAAATCCTTTGTATGTGAAATTTTTTGCGATACAAGTCTTTTTTTTTTTTTCCTTACAAGGCTTAATTTTGTGTTACTTTTCAATGTTATTTTGTCCGGAAATTTTATACTCGAAGAATTTTGCATCGGTATCTCCTCTTGAAGCCGTCCTTTTTTTCCTAACGCTCGGGCTGTGTTAAAAACATATTAAAGGTAGTAAAAATCTTTTTAGTGCATGCTCAATTCAAAAAATCAAATCAAAATTTAAATTGGTCCTGAAATCATTTCAATTAAAAATATTTTTTGATACTTAAATCTATCAAACTAGGTACCGAAACAAAATTAAAAGTTTTTATTTATTATTCACTTATGTATTCCCTGAGCTTTTATTTTCATACTAAAACAAGAACTTGCATTAGAATAAAATCTAAATGGAAGAATATGCATTATCATAAACCAAGATCAAGATGCATTCATGATTCACAATGAATATTCTTCAAAGCGGAACTCCCTGTCAAACCTGAAAACGAAAAAAAAAATTAAATAAACCAGAAAAAAGAACATAGAACATAAAATTATCATTTTTATCGTTATATTATAATGTGCTGCTTCCTATTCCAAACTGTATATAATCATTGTGTTGCACCTTGCGTTTTTTAATGAAAACAGAAAAAAAATTAAATAAAATTATATAGAACATCTCAGACTTATGAATCGAGCACCCCCGCTTTAAACAATAAATATACAACAAAATGCTGATGGCTTTGTGCTCTTTATTTCTTTATTTATTATGATGATGATGTTGAGGGAAACCTAAGTGCTATAGTGCAAAGGAAATCACTCAAACGTAACCAGAAGTAAAAAAATAAATGCACAACAAGTAGGAGTAGTAAAACTTCCCAACACCAGTGTTTCCCACCCATATCCACGTTCACAAACCAACCATCATCATAATATATCAGCATTCGGGGAACACTTAGGTATAGGTAGAGTAGGTACCTACTTCAAATCTCCAAGCATGGATTTTAGATACGAATTTTACGAAGCCGAGTTTAGTCTTTCGTTTTGCATTAATAAGACCGCTTGCCATAAGTGAAGTTTCCTCGGTTGTTGCCTTGTTGTACAGAGATACAACCTAACTTTAACTTACTTTTATTTTCTTGTACCTTACATTAGGTTTTGTTTATTTGTCACAAAAACCCCAGTTTGTTATGAGTTTACCTATGGTCGTTTCAAAAGCCACTTACTTATAGTTTGATTAACGGTTTTACATCTATCTATTGATCTATCTACGTATATAGAGCCTGTAAGGGGTTTTTGGGATTCGGAATTGATTAAAGAATTTTGTCGCAATCACAAATCAAACATACAACAACTATAAGTCAGCAGCACTGGAAAATACTTACCTACAACTACATATAGGTACTTAAAGTTTCAGTGTAAGCCAGAGGCCAAAAGTGTAAACGTCACTGTCATTTTCGTCGTAATTTCGACGTGTTGTCGTCGTCGTCGTCGCTGCCATTGGGTTGCCAGTTCGAAATTTTGCTGACAGATTGGGTTCAGTTTTTTTTTGGAGTGTCTAAATGAGTGGGTTACCGTTAATTATTATTTATAATGTTCCTAAGTTTCCGGTAGAATTTTGATTGATCAAATTAAAAAACAAAATAAAAATGATTTTAAATTGCAGAACGTGCAAATTTTGCAGATGAAGTTCGGAATTGTACATAGAAATTCCTTCACCCCAAATGTGAACGTAGGTACTCAGAAATTAAGTTTTTTTTTTTGGCTGGAAGTTATTGGAGCGTCTCCAAAATTTTGCATTCGCTCCCTTTTTTGCTCGGTTGAAGTCGGTCACAAAAGAAAAGAAGGTATACCTCAAGTCTTCGATTCGCAAAGCTTGACAATAGAAAACGTGTATCATCTGAAAACATTATGTGAGCGTTGCAAAGTGTTTTTTTTGTTTCGTTGTCGATTTGCAATCAATCCGGTTGGTTGTTTGATAAATTTGGAACTATTCATCGCCTCGTTGATTGCCTTGTGTCATATTTTGTATCTGCGCGCGGCATTCAACGACAAATTCGACGGTCATAACAAACTAACTAAATGCAAGAAAATGAAAAGTTCTGCTATCCGTATAAGCGTTGCAAGATTTGCCCAAAGATGGAGATACCGACAGCAAAGTATTTAGCAGATTATCTTTATGTCGTTCATGAGGATGTGCCATTTAGATACTATGGAAAAGTAAGTACATATATATAAGTACATAATATATAATTTTAAGCCCAATAAATTTTTTATATTGGATGAAACATTTTAGAGTGAAAATTCGTCTTCTTTTTCTTTGTTGGATGTGTTCTTTGTCATTTTAAGAATGGTGCCTTTAGATTTTGTTTATGGCACAGTGGTAATGATGATGACGATGAATGATGTGTTCACTGTTCGTTGACTTGAGCTATATTGATGAAGTCATTAGTTGTGAGTTTGTCGAACTTCCAGAGTAAAAATTGTATGTTTGTTTTGCGGTTTCTTTGTGTTATTATTTGCAATCTGCAGTGTACATTTTTTTTTAGATGATATACCACAAGAAAAACAAGTATTAACAAAATAACAAATATCAGGGTGCTGCATTGCTGTGGAATATGCAAATTCCCAATAATTGTAGCGTGTTTTGAACAAATATTATTAAACGTTTGATGTGATGTGTTGGCGCTTTGTATAATAATATGTGATTAATAAAGTTATTCGTTTTTTTCTTCTACCGAACGATGTTTCACTTTCATCGCGCAAGTTTGATTTTTTTTTATTTAGATTTATAGGTATTTAAACAAATAATATGTTGCGTTAATTATGGTATTATGATTTTTTTGCATAAATAATTTTTCCTTTTACTTTAAAACTTTCAATAAAAATTGAAGACATAATGATTTATCTCGATCTGCAGATGCTAATTGGTATTATATCTTTTGTATAAGAGTGATATCTTAAGGTAGCTTGTGGCTTATTAAAATTTGTCTGATGCAGATATTAGCGTCACAAAACTAGTTAAATAGATTCTTATTTATATTTGAACATGATTTGTGTGGGATTTATTCCAAAGTCACAAATTAATATAGGAAAAGATATGAACAGTGTGCTTAAAAGGTGTTTTCTGACGTATTTAGATAATAATTTATTTTGTATTGTATATTTTATTCTCATTCAGTAGGTGGACAGTGGTTCTTGTTCTGCCTCTTTAGTTTATTTTTTTTTTTATTAACGATTTTCTTATGTTTAATCAAGTGGTACAAAAGAAAATGTGAAATGCTTGTTTATTTTGATTGCGTGATGCGATTGTCAACCTTGATAGCAATTTGGACTACACAAGCATTTAACAGTGAATTTGTCTATTTTAATAAAGCTCTAAATGCAAGTAGGGTTGAAGGTATATATATACTCACAAACCCACAAATTTATATTAATTATTTAGGATGACCAAACTTTGTTGAAATACTCTTGATAAACTTTGAATACAAACAAAAATCGACGAACCGTTAATTTGCATGGACTAAAGACCGCTAAAAGGTATTTAAAATCAATAATTCAAGAATTCCAATAATTAAATTATTCCAAATGGTCTACTATCTACTTGATTTATTTCAGTTGCATATAGAATTTGTGTTATAAAAAAACATTCATAAAAAATATTTTTTATCTGCACAACCGGACTGACTAAACTTGCTGTTGTGGTGGTATAACATTTTGCTAAGCGTGAAAAATGTCAAAACTTGAAAATAATATTTTATTCTTTCATTTTGTTGTTTAATAATTAATAATAGATAAATATAAAAAAAAATGATCAGGTCTAAGATTTTTGTTTTGTTTTTAATTTTAACTATATGCCTCTAAGACCTCTGGTCTTTTAAATGCAAGGCATGACACTAGTTAGAAGGAATAGAAGGAAAGGAAAGATTTTTGTTGGCACAGTGAATTGAGAGTTAGATTTTAATTATCTCATGAATTTGTTTGTCAAAAACCTGAAATGCAATTTTGATAATGTGTTTAAATATTAAATAAAAAAATATCATTTTCGTATCGAATTTTTATTGTACCAAATATATAGTAGAACTGGTAAGTTCTGCGTTCTATTTTAGATGAGCTACTGCAACAAATTTCGAATTTGTTCTACAAGCAATGACAAACAAATGCTATGCATAAACATTTTTAGTAAAATCAGTTGACCCGTTCAGTCTATAGCTCGATGTCCATTCAAACGCACCAGGCTGATGACGGACAACATGACGACATGACCACTTTTTTGTACTTCTTTATCATCGTGTCAAAAAAATTAAATCTATCCTCATTACCATTAATGTTATATTTTATTTTTGTTTGATGAAACCAAAGCTCCGGGAACTGAATGAATAGGTTTAATACTACGTTTTCACTGGGCCAAATGAGGTAATTTCGTTGCAAATTTCCAAATGAGATCCGAAATTACCTTATTTCCCATACAAATTCTTGTTTCCAAATGAGCTAATTCCAACCAAATTTACACGAAATTAGATTGTAAATGAGGTGAATGCATCCAGAGGAAATCAGTTTCAAAAGCAACAGAAAGAGAAAACAACAAAAATAAACGTTTAAATGCCATTCCAAATTCAAAATGAAATGAGATTTCAAACGAAATTAGTAGATTTGATAATGAAAACACATTTTTTGGTAATTTTCGAAAATACCTAATTTGGGCTCCAATGAAAACGTAGTATTAAGGCTATCTTAAAAAAAAAATATTTAGTTTTGTTTATTTATTTAATTAATTTTTTTTTTATTTAATTTTATATTTTTCTACTTAAATAAATTTAAATTCTACTTAGTCTACATCTACTATTCTATTTGGTTTTCATTTAAAGTGAGTTTTATTATTTTCTCTTCTAGAATTTAAAGTAAATAAGTTACGTATTTCTTTGACATGATCGATTGGAATTATGGTTTTATTTTGTTTAATTCAGTTGTACGACTTTTTTTTTTGCTAATAAAATAAAATAAAATTAAAATCTTGTAGCGGTAAAAGTATACATATAAAACTTGAGATCTAAAATTCAATGCGCGTCGTATCTAACCATTTTCGACTGAAAAAAACTAAAATTAAAAAAGAAGTCAAATCACCCAAAAAACATAAATACCCCAAATAAGTATTATAAAGTACTCCAAGATGTTGTGAAAAATTGTAGACTTAACTACTTTCAGCCCTAGGAAGTAGGAAAGTCCACTAGTTTTCACAAGTGACAACAAAATAATCTTCACATCGGATAAGTTAGTTGGTGCGATAGTAAGCGACCTAAATTCTGACTTAATTTTGCAGCTTATTATTCACCATTGTATTTGTTTCAATTATATTAAAAGTATATGCTGTCGAAAGCATTTTTTGTTTGATAATTTTCTCAAAAAAGACAACTGATTTTTAAACAGTTTTCTATTAAGAATGTTTTAAGCATAAAACTGATTCTTTAAATTTTTAAAATAGTTTTAAGAAACTATTTTGGTTGGATAATTATTTCAAGTAGGTTTCTCCAGATAAAATTATAAAAGAAATACCAACCATCGTTTCCTAAAAAAAAAAATATTTTGAAATATTTTTTTTTGAATTTATTGTACATACTAGTACACTACACATTTAAATTATTTTTAAACTTGAGGCGTAGTGATGTTGAGACTGGAAAATTTAAAAAAAAATCTTAGAAGTAAAAATAATAGAACTTACCACTTAAATATTGATATAAACATTTTTAAAGTTTCATAACTTTTTGTTTCAATTTTCTATACAATGTGTTTCGAAACTTTTTATTACGCTTGCCAATCAACTTACATAAAATAACTTCATTAAATAAAGTTAAGTTTCAAACACTAGCGGTCAAAGATAAATTGAAGATCAACAAAGTTGTGATAAGTGTATTTAAAGAATAAAAGAAATAAATTATTTTTTTATTAAACTATGTCTTTTTGTTTTATTTATTCCACAAAACGAAACTTAGAGACTGAATACTGAATACAACAGAATAAAAGTAAAGTAGATTTCCCACTGCTAAGCGGACTTTAAACAAAAAAAAATTTATAAGATCAAATCAAAACCATTTTTTTTGAAACTTTGTGCCAACAAAAAATTCTTTCCTTTCCCTCTATTCCTTATAATTTATGGCAGGCATATAGTTAAACTTATTATTATTATTTGTTATGCAATATTAATCATTTTGTATTGAATAATCATAATATAACTCTGAAGAAATAAGGAATACTTACGAAACGTTTGGCCTGGTAAAATAAATCTGAAAATTTACACGAAAAAATTGGTCAAATTAAAATATTTGTGAGCCTCTTCCAGAAAATTTCTGATTTTAGATCAAACTCGTAATAAAAATCGATCATACTGAATCAAACCTTTACTGACTCGATTATGCCTATAAAAAATATTGATAAATTTGTTCTTTTGTCCTGGACACACATTAAGATGATTTAAGAAAGTCGTTTATATCAATCGCTTTGGATGAAAATATTTCGAGTAAAAGGCATCGCAAAAGGTATTTATTTACAGCGGTGGGTAGCATTTTTGAAATGACCTTTCTTTTGACGTACATATATCTCGATGGGGTTTCAAAAAAAATGTTTTTTTTTTTTCTGAAATGTGTTAAAAATTAAACTGTCAAATATTATATCAGTACAAATCTTTGTGTATTCTCCATTCAAAACTGAAAACCAAAACTTTTACGAGGATCGTTTCAAGAAATATGACCATGCAAAGAAATGTAAGGGTTGGATCAAAATTCAAGATAATTTAAATAAAATTAATTGAATTAAAATTCATTCTTAATATAACTCATTTTTCTTATTTAACAGTATTAAATAAATTCTCCTAATAAATTTAAAATCTCTACACTCCTTATTTTAAATGATGGCATGGAACTTACGTTTATTGTTTGAAATATATGAAGCTAAAAAAAATTATGTTACACACTTTTTAGGCCGTTTTTAATAACTTACGGCCAATTTGTTCACAGTCCATTAAAAACTGAATTTTGTCGTTTTAACTAATATCACGTTTAATATAAAATTGTCATTAAGAACACTTCATTAATTTTTGATTCATTCGCTCGCCCTTAGTTAACTGGCTCGCTTTAAATTGCTGCTTTAAATTTATATGCTTTTTAAAAATATCCTTGGGATTTTTATTTTATTTTGACTGATGAATTATCAATTTAGCACTAAATCAAGTTTAAACTAGCGTCTGTTTGTTCACTCTCAATTAGCGTTGACATTCAGTTTTGTGTTTGCTTATTTTATTTGTTATCTGAAAGTGTGATTTGAATAACCAAAACCGGTAAAGTTGAAAAGACCCTTCTGGTTTAAATAGAAACTATACCTACTTTTAGGAATATTTTTGGTACACTGAATAAAAATCCAGCCCCTAAATAATTTCTTAAGGTTTTTGCTATATTGCAATTAAAAATCGTTGCAAAACAGTTCTCCACTTTAATATTGGAGAATTTCAAAAACCAAACGTTATATAGGGTAATTTTGAGATCTGATTCGTATTCAGTGCATTAAAACATTAAAATAGTTGTAGATAGTTTTTGCACCAGAAGGTTATTCAAATCTTGTTTGCTTTTGTTTCCCATATCGCACTTTATGATTACAAAAAAAAAAAGCAAACAAAATATCGACTGTCAACGCTAATTGAGAGTGAATAAAAGGAAACAGTTCGTTAATTCTCTATTATGGCTAAATATCCCCCTTAAAAAGTGGACTTTGTCGTTTTAGCTAAAACCAATTTTAAATTAATTAATCAATTAGTTAATAGAGGAAACTTCATTTTAAATCGTTTAAGGAGGGTGAACAAATACAAATATTTAAAATTGATCAATTTTTAATTTTTAATAGCGAATTTAAATTTAATGGAAGCCGAATAAATTAGGCCTTAGTGTCTTAACTAATTTTTTGTATCATGTTTTTATATTATTTTATAATCTTTCATATTTAAATATTTTTCTTTTTTTTTGCAGACAAAATGCTCGGTATTTCGAGGTCTCGTGCTGTGCATCTGCCTCAATGTATCCTATGCCAATATTGTCCGATTCCCACGGGAACTGGATCGATATGGTTCCGCATATTTAATACCATATTTATTACTACTATTTCTAGTCGGCCTACCAACAATATTATTGGAAATATCAATTGGTCAGTTTTTGGGAGCAGGAGCAGCGCACACATGGAGAGCATCACCTATTTTTAAAGGTAAGAAAACGAATGCGTTTTGATTCCATCTCAATCCGAAAAATATTATTTTCAATTTTCGAATGTTTTTTTTCCTATTTTTTTTTCGAAGATAGAAAAAAAAAACTTACAAAAATATAATAAAGCTATCGAAGGCATTCTAAGAAGAATAGCTATTTCCATTTAAGTTCAGAAATTCAGTGTGTTTCTTTCCGGTGTCTCGCAATGATAAATCTTGAATGGAGCTTTCCATACAGAAATTCAGATTTCAATCATAAGATTGATATTTTAGAATTCTATTCCAAAATTATTTTGTTTGTCATTTGTCTTATTATATAATGTCTGCCATTTACCTAAAAAAATCAAAGGGCACGGTAGTGCCCAGCCAAGTTCTGGCACTATACCCTTTTTACAGGAGTCAGGTGTTTTTTGACTCCCCTCTAACCAATTAAGCCAGAAACTTAAAATTCGCAGCATTTGCTTAGCTCACCAGATTCAGGCAACTCACCAAGTTTCAATTCTTTAGAATTATGCTGGACTTACATGTATCTTCGTCTGCAAATATGAAGAAAAGTAGAGGGGGACAAATGTATGCCAAAAATCCGTGCGTGTGAAAGAGAATCATCAAAAAGTTGAACATGTTCGTCTTCATATCTGCATTTTGACACTTCCTATAATCTGCATGTACGAAGTTCTTCTGCATTTTGGTGTTCCCTCCCTATCCAACAAATGTAAATTTTAATTTTGCATCCACTTTTGTTTTGCAGAAGTCAGTCGAAGATAAATGTAAATCCACCATTAGCGGTTCCTGAGATATAAGACTGCAAACATCGCAAAAACTGTAGCTGACTGAATCACTGAATCACTGACAGATTATCAAAATTATGGAGCACTTCCTGACACCGTAGAATCTTGTCATTCGCAAAACGGTAGGCCTTGTAGTGTGTACAGAGGAAAAAAATTAAGATTATCCATTCAGGGGGCGCGGTACCTGCCCATTTTCGTAGAATTGGTATAAATTATTTGGAGCCCTTCTGATTGTCGTAGAATGATAAAATTTGGTACAGCGGAGGGCTTACACACAATTATTCCCATTCCGATTCAATCGAATAAAAAAAAGTAGAATGTTCATACTGTTAAGCGAATTATTCGCCAACCATGATATTATTCGTTATTATTGGCCATTGGTATTGTTCAAAATACATTAAACACTCGGAAGATAACGATGAGTGATAATAATGATTCAAATTGTGTTTGTTTAGGATAACAAACAGATTGATGTAGGCACACACGAATTCCCATCACAAGCCATATCTGAACTTGATGGGTTCGGAATTTGTTTGTGTTTATTTTCAGTTATCATTTCACTTATCGTTATCGGTATGGAGAAATTGTATATAAGCACAGATTATGATAAAAATAAATTAGTTAAAACAAAGATAACAAAGAGCCTACAACTCTGTCTTTTATTGAATACTCGCGGTTTATGAATTTCCGCCAACCAGAGGTAAGGGATTTATGAACAGGTATAAAAGTTCCTTTATTTTGGGGTCTATTTAGCTCATCGAAAGTCGCCAATACTGTATTTGCAATGGAACACTCTTGCAATTAATTTTTGCTCTAATTGCAATCTTTGTTGCCATATACTGCCTAAGCCTCATGGTTTACAGACTTGTGTCCATACAAAAAATGATATACTGTACCCTGTTCAGTTTGAATTTTCAGTACAGGGAAGATAGGGTGTAGCCCGTAGCGTAATGGTTAGTGCGTTCAACTGTCATGCTGGAGGTCTGGGTTCGCTTCACAGCCTCGTCCACCTAAAAAAAACTAACAAGTTTTTTTCAGGGCTACTGCCACTTGCGAGGAATTGACAAATCCTCCAAGAGTATCACTTGTCACGAATAAGTGCTTCTTGTCTAGCCGTTCGGATTCGGCATACAATAGTAGGTCCCTTCCGTTCCTGTCGACAGGCGCACACAGGAATGATTGCGAGTTGTTAGTCACTAGGCCCTGGTTCTTCATGAGCCGTTGTGCCACCCGATTTAAGAAGATAGGGTGTTTACCTCTCACCCTTACTTTTATGGATTTCAATAAGCTATCTCTTTTTTATAAAGCTTGTGCATTTTCCATGGTTGCCGTATCGCGCATTATGAATGAGCATATTTCTCTCTTCTTACTCATTAAAATGGCAGTAGGGTTACCAACTGCTAGTTTAGATTTCATAAACAGAAAAAATGTAGATCGTAAATTAAATCTAAGCAAAAATGAATGTAATTGGAAATAAAAATAAATCTATCTTTTTCCACACCACCAAGAGGTAAGATGGTAGGCGCGTTTTTTTAAGAGTTGCTCAGAAGGCCTTATCTCTTTTTACGTAAAAATAAATCACAGGCAAAATAAATTGAATTAAAAAAACATTTTATCACTCCAACGAGTAGTTGCTGCTGCTTCTCTCTTTATTTAAGTGTATAACTAAATTTTCCAATGATCTTTCAGTAAAAACATGCATTTCCCACATCTTTGGCTCAATCACCTGCTCAACGTGTTGGACACATCTTTGCCATTTTTCAGCGTCAACCTGTTCCTGTCCTGTTTTTAGAAGATCTTTTACTTCTGCCAGTTTAAAAGACTTATTTTGGCTTGCCACGAATCCTTTCACTTGAGCCCAAACAAGCTCTATAGGATTAAGTTCACAGTGATAAGGTGGCAATCGAAGTACTTAATATCATGCAGATTTGGCCATTTCATCCACCACGTAGGTTTCATACTGGGGTTTTTGACGCTTATTTTTAGAAAGGAAATAAATTTTATTTTATGAACCCTTGGTAAAATATTACAATAAACACGAAACCTTATTCTTTTTATTTTTATTTTCATGAAGAAAAAAAAATATTTGGCAATTCAAATTGCAATTAATTAATGAATCGAACTCCATCATAAACTTGCTCAAATAGTAATTCATCCTTAAAAAAAATAACCAACAAATATTGTTTAGCAGAATTTTAACCAAGAAAAAAAAAAGTAAAACGAAAAGATGTAAGCAGAAAAACACGAAGTGACAACACTTTTTTTCTTAAACAAAATATATGCGCTCAAAAGCTTTTATAAAGATACATAGCAAAAATCAAAGAAAAAGATATTAGAATTTCCATCCCCCTACGTATGGGAACTTTGAATCAATGTGTTGTTTTTAATAAACACATCTGTGTGAATCTTGTTTCAGTCTTTTCCTCCTGACAACCACGGAGCAGACAGGTCATGATGGGATGTATGTACGTGGGTTTATGGAATATTACTAAAACAATTTCAATGAAGGTCAGGGGTTCTGGTTTTTATTTCACAGGCAATTTCTTAAATTGAGTGCAATGCAAACACCAGCCAGCACGTGAATGTTTGAAAAAGCTCTCCCAGTCTCACAGTTTTGACAATCGAAATAAGTAAATTAAAACAAAACAAACAACTGAGAGCTCAAAATTCTATTCGTGTTTAATGGAAGGGCCAATTTGACGAAAAATTAGAAAAATCGATGCAATATACTTTTTCAATTTACGTGTCCAATGGATTGAAAAAAATGTGCAAAAGAAATACGAAATCAGCTAAATTGATTTAAGATAAAGAAATAAATCAATATTTATGTCAGATGGATTGCTAAAGTTATCAAAATCTGGGTTTTGAAATAATGATGTTTTCTTATCAATGGAATATACTATTATGGTTTAATTTTTGCTGGAATTTATCTTTCGGTTTTTACGGACCTTTTCTTTTGTAGATTTGAACTATGACCAGGTGATAATGTAGGTAAATACAAATGTGGCAAAACTCAAAATAAAACATACATACGAAATTTTCGACTTTATGACATTCACATTAATGAATATGAGGAAGAGGGTCGGAGACAAAACGGAGCCCTGGGGCACACCGGTATCTATTTTGTGGATTTCAGACTTGAAACCGTCCAATACAATAATCGTACTTTCTCCAAAACAATGTAAAGAATGGTTCCACTTTTCGGTGAGATAAACCATCAAATCACCAGTGGACGTTTTGCTATGAAAATCGTACTGCCGGTCATTAAGAAGCTTTCGTTCTTCGAGATATTTCTTGAGCTGAAAATTGATCAGCGTTTCCAAGACCTTGGAAAAAAGGGACGTAAGTGCAATTGGTCGATAGTTTGAAGGTGAAGAAGATACGTTAGGGGTTCAAGCGTCTGAAATCTTTATCCACTAAAATTAAAACTTTTATATTCACTACTCAGTACAAAATTATTTCACAAGAAATATCTAACTGTTAAATTTTTTTTTAATTTGCAGGCGCATGCATAGTCAGCAGATTCGCATCATGGTTAGCGTCAGTATGGATTTCACTGCAGGCTGTGATTTCTCTAGCGTACATTGGAATGTTTCTAACTAAATTATTGCCATTCAACGAATGTGTTGGAGACATCAAATTAGCTTTAGTAAGTTTCAACACTTCTCTTAATCATTTATTTTTAAAAATTCAAGTTATTATATCATTTTTGTTTTAGAATGGATACAAAGTGGTTGGCAACAATGGCGTTGAATGTATTCAAAAGACTTTTTTAACACCTTTTTGGGAGAATCCATTATATTTTGGACTTTTATCAATAGGTTTAATATTTATTTGGATGACTGTTATGTTTTGGTAAGATGTTAAAAAATATATTTAAGGCCTTTTTTAAATTTTGTTTTTATTTTTTTTTTAATTTCAGCACTCACAATGCCAAAGTCTATCGTCGTATAGCATTTTTCCTTGGACTTATTGGTTTCGTTTTGCTCTGCACACTGACCACATGGGAAGTTCATGGTTCTTTAGAAAGACAATACTTTCCCGAACTATGGCCATTTAAGCAGACCCATCTTTTAGACAGTTCAATTTGGTTTAATGCTCTAGTTCAAGTGATCTATGCCACCAATATCGGCTTTGGAGCTCTTCCCGTGGTAACTGGGAAATTTCTCTACAAAGGTGATGCAGTTCGTACATCGGTGGTGTATCTCTGCTTTAATCTACTTGTCAATGCGATCTCAGTCACATTGTTTATGGTTCAATTTGATAATTTAGCGTCGAGGAGTTTGAGCAATCTTGAGGCATTAAAGCCACTCACAGCCATCTACGATCGGGTATTGAACGAACCAGCTGGATTATTGGCCAAACTTATCCCGTGTCTAATCTACGCACTGATTGTTATATCTGCAATTGTCTCGATTACTGTTGCGATTTATACTTCAACTCGTTTGGTTCCTCGCCATCCAAACTACGTCATAAGTTTAATTGGATTTGTCGCAGCTGTTATAGCACTGGCCGCACCAAAGTTCATCATTCCTCGCGTCTTAGACACAAGAATTGTAGGCACTCTGGTGATCACAGCACTCATCTTTGACCTCATAGCTACCACTTGGATCTATGGAGCTAAGAACATCTACACGGATCTAGAGTTCTCTATTGGCCGGCCGATCTTCAAGGGATGGGTTTATCTCTGGTGTTTGGGACCAGCTTTTTTTACTGGAATTCTGGTTTGGTGGTGTGCTGATGATGATGAGGGTGATCTTCTTGCTACTTACGTGCCCCGATGGGCTCCTATACTCTTTGTCATTGGGGTCATATTAATTATAGCCTGTGTGGAAATCTTCAAACAGGTGGATTACAACTTCTTCGGAATGATCTGCGAAGCCGCTAAGCCAGCCAAAGAATGGGGACCGGCCGATCCACTGGCCAGGCATGCCTGGAAGCAATGGCGATCAGTGTGTCAGGATACTGGAAGGAAAGATTTTACTCTTCGTCGCCGAGGTACTCGGGACTACACCCATTCCATTAAGAAGGGCCAATACTCCACTTCAAAATATGGCACAAATAATTGGAAATCATCAACACCTGGCAACAGTTCACCCAACTACAGTGGTTCAGTATTCGGTGACTCAGCAATCGAGGAAGATATCAGTGTGGACAAGTATTCTGCTATAAACCAGCAATTCACAGCATTCCAGGGCAATGATGGAAAGGGAATGCGATATTCAAACAGATCCCGACCCCCAGTCCCAAGGACACCAAACGAACGACGGATTCCTCAACAGAATTTAAACACAGCTGACCGGCACAAAGAAGTGGTCTACATCCGGAGAATGTCAAATGGTGAAGGAAACACTCACTCCACTCGAATAGAAATTACACCTTCCAAGGAGTCAATTACCTACGGCACACGCAATCCGATGGGAAGGAATTTAAATCAAACGTACAGTATTCCGCATCGAACGAGCAGTATGAACAGACATCCTGTAGTTCAAACGAATGGTCAAGTTCCAGTGGCTGGTCTAGGAGACGTGGCAGCCGCCGGAGATCATATTTGCTGGCGAAAGTTCTCCGTTAATGCCGAAGAATACTCCACCGAATTGTGATGTCGCTGAAAGACACCATATTTTTTTTTTTTTGTAAAAGACTTATTGTTCAATTTAAAGGAATCATCGCCTTTATAGGAAATATTTAATTATTATAAATAGTTACATAGCGACACTTTATCGACATTGGTTTGATTTCACACTATCTTGTAAATAAATTATATTTTTTTAAGTATAGAAATTAAAAAAATAAATAAATAAATATTAATAAGAGTATAACCAGATAAGAAACGAGACTTTAAATCTTATTATTTATATAATTTTAAATTTCTTAAAGCAACTATTGTTAATTTGTAAGTAAATTTTGTACATAATATTGTTAGTTAAAATCAAAATTAAAATTAAAAATGGAAAATAAAGTTATACACTCAATGAAATTATAAATTATTCTTTAACTGCACGCAATTTGATAGTTGATAGCTCTCTCTAGAAGAATTAGTTCCTTATTTATTATTAATATTAACTCCAAAAATCCAGATGAGGGTTCTTTTTTTTCAAGATGGGCTATTTTGAGAACATATTTATAAAATTAAAGCTTGTTAATAAGCATTTAAGTCATTTAATTTAAAATAGTAATCATAAAATATCTGTTATTCAATTTTGTACGTACAGGTTGGGTCAAAAGTGACTTCCTAATTTAAAGTTATAATAGCTTTTAGTTTTTTTTTTTTTGTTTGGTCCTCTAAAGCGCTGTAGTTCATTTAAGTAAATCTCTCAAGTTTGTTTTATAAGTACCTTAACAAAGAAAAGAAAAAACAATAATAGAAGAGTTATGATTTTTTTAAATTAGGAAGAAATGTTTGGCCCACCCTGTACTTTCCTGAAATTTTGTCAGGAAAAGTATTTCTGTTTGACACTGGAATGTCTCTCTAGGACGATTAAGTCCCCAGATATAACCAAACCCCAAAAAATAAAAGTTGGCTGCGGTTGGTGATCTAACCTGACAGATTTTTTGGGAACTTAGTACTTATTTAATTAAAACCATCGGCGCAAAATTTTAAACAGCCTAAAATAAAGGCTTTAGTACGATACTTCTTCACATTTTATTAATTTTAAGATAGTTTGCTTAAATTTTGTAAATTTTAAATACTTTTTAACTTGCATCATACAAAACTAATTTTCTTCATAAATTTCAGCTGAACACGTCCAAAAAAGTGACAGCTCGTGTAAAAAATCACAAACATTTATAAACGTCTGTCAAAGTGTCATTATGGAATTAGTACGAAACTAAAAGATAAAATAGCCATTTGGTGATTTTAACTATAGTAAAATGTTAGGAGCTGGTACGATTCTAAACATTATCACATTTTTATTCTAAGATCATACTAAAAATGATTTAATATCGTACTAAACCGACACAAATTTTTTCGCCATCGTTTTTAACATATTCATCAACTTTCAGTGTTTTTGTCTAATTGTCATATAATAATGTACCTATGTATGTATTTTTCGAGAGATCAATATAAAAACAAAAATTAGAAACCCATTGACGGTGTTCACATTGGACTGACTCCTCCGAATTTTCAAAAGAAATCGTCAAAAAAAATCCACAAATTTTTAAAATTTTTAAAAATTTACTACTTTTCGCTCTTTCTAGCCATACAGTGGGAGGGAGATAAATTTCAGAGAAGTCAAAAATAGTCGGAAGCGTCAGTCCAATGTGAACACCGTCATTTATAATAATCACGAAGATGTCAAGGAAACACGCTTGACATGCTCTAAAATTAAGATCTCAGGGAGTGTAGAATTCTCGCTGTCAAAATATTTAGGAAACATAATTTAACATTTAAAAATCAGAACCATCACCATGTCTTTTCATACATTTAATGGACACATACACATATACAGGGTGTCCCTTAATTCGTCAAAAGGATTTTGGGGCCTGATCCTTTGGTATATTCTAAGAAAAAAATCGTTTTACAAAAAAGCTTTTATCTCTCCAAAAAAAAATAGGAAAACACAATGTTGATTACGCATTATTTGAAGAAAATTTGCCCCTTAAGTCGAATAATTAGCATGGGTAGGAAAAATGATATAAGTATATTTTTTGAAATTTTGATTTGGAGCGGATCAAAATTGTGGATTTCAAAATTCTGTATGATCAAAATTCTTTTTGAATTTTTTTGAAAATACTGTATGACCAATATCTGTATTTTAGAATTCTGTATTTCAAAATTCCGTATGTCCATAATGGTGTTTTGCAAAATTCTGTTTTTAAAAATTCTGTTTATGTCCAAGTTCATTATTTTAAAGAAGAATTAACATAACAAAACAACAATATTTTTGATATTTATTTGAATTTTTAACCACAGAAGGAAATCTGACTTGGGTATATATTTTCGGTGTACGAATTTAAACCAATCACCAAAAGTAGGTACGATAGTGCCACAATGGAAATACTAGCTTAAGCTTCTACCATATACTTATTGTTTCTATCATAATTCACTGTAATTCACTTTTTTATCTCCGATTGCGCCAGGTGAGTGCTGTCATTTGTGTTGTAGCTTGTAGGTCCTTAAAATTGATACATTTTTGGACTTGTTATTGATACTACATTGTTCGGGTCGAACCAAATATTGGTACCTACATAGTTCGAAAAGTAAAATAAAATAAAATAAAAAAAAAAACATATGTAAATAAAAGAGTAAATAACTTTAAAAAATTTAAAAAAGTACGTTTAGTTTTAAAAGAAAGCTTTAACTGGTCGTGCGTCGTAGAATATTCATATTCGCAGATAGACACAGGTTTAACTAAACTACAGTTTAAGACAATTTTGGCTCAATGACTACGGAACGATTTTAATTACAAATTGTTGGTTTTATATTTTTACTAGCGGAAACACCCGGCGTTGCCCGGGTCCCTTTTGTAAAAGGATAGTTTGTTAACAAATATTAAAAAAAATTTCCCGTGGAAAATAGTTTTCCTTGAAAATATTTCTGCTATCACGAATATCTCTGAAATAAATTCGATGAATTGACCGCCCAATTCCCCAGGAAAATTTATTCCCGACATCAATAAATTTTCAACATCATTCATGTTCTCAATTTTCAAAGGATAGAAATATTGTGCAAGCGTTAATTATTATTAATATAAAAGCTTAATTATATATTCACGTACTGCTAAATGTCTATGCTAAAGACACCTACTTGTAATAAAATATTTGAAAAATTTGTATGGTTTGCTATCTCGCCCCCAACTATCAACTGTCAAAGCAAAAGGTGTGATTTTTCGGATTTTTTACATTTTACCACCATCACTGTCAAGTTCGATTTTTTTGATTTCCACTGGGCTTAGAGTACAAAATCCACCTCCTAAATCGATTGGCGCTCTCAGATCTTGACATTTCGACACCTGTCAAATTGAAAAGTGAAATTTCTTATTTTCTGTTGGTGCTAAAGTGCTGGCCGAGACATAAGGTAGTAACACTACAATAAGGTAATAACACCCTGCTAAATCGATTGGTGCCCTTAGATTTTGACATTTCGACACACGACCTGCAACGCACCAGAAGAGATGAGCTGTAATACGGCAGTTTTTGCTCTTATAGCATTGCTGTTACCATTTTTGTTATCATTGTGAATGATTTATTCTACGGAGCGAATGTTTCTCACTGATTTTGGAGATTGTGAAAGTATTCGCCGTGTTGATTTCAACATAACTAAATTTTCACCGACCATGTAAATCAAATATGATTGGTTAAGATTTTACCTTCCACCACAATCCAATCAACAACCAGCGCATTTTTACTTACTTGAGAATTATATCATGCCATTCATTAGTCTGTCATCACTACTTATTATATTTTCCAATATTCTATGTAACATTCACTTACACATTCAACAAAAACCAGGCAAAAAACTCAGACGCACTTGGAACGTCAAATCTCATAGCTAAGCTTTGTACATACAACGATCATATCATATTTTTCGCCATGTCGCTGCATGGACATAGATTTTTTGGACACCATTGGATTTTTTCTGGACATGTTCATAATCCTGCCATCTGCTTAATCGTATCAGTCTTTAAAATTATATGGTTGTCTATTAATATTTTGTATGTATTTAAATAGTGAGACAACGACCTTTCCAAAGACATATATATTTTGAAATTCGGATAAGTACTTTTCGATTTTTAGCCAATTTTATGCAGACAAATTGACAATTTTAAATTTTATTCTGGATTTTATCTGTAAAAAATATTTGTAATGTAAAATTTTAATAATTCAAATTATTTTGTGAAGCTTGTGAGCAACGCACAATTATGTTTTATATATTAAAATTTTTATTAGATTTTCAAAATTTATAATTTTTAAATTTGAAGATATTTTATGGGCGTGGTGAAATTATAAAAATAAAATTCGTTGAAAAAGCATGATTTTTTGGTAAATAAATCAATAAACCTAATTTAGAGTGGCTTTTGTTGTAATAATCACTTAACATTTAGTAGCAAAATCTTAGAAGAGGATTAGACCAATTGGTGTGTTAGTTTTGTTTTTGAAAATTTATCAATTTTGTATTAACTTTTGCATTTAAAGTACCAAAAATTGAATTGATTTTTCACTAAATCACATTTTTGGTATGAATTTTTTTAAGATTTTGCAAAAATTTTAACACAGAAATTTATATTACAAATTTCTACCTAAAATTCATGTATCATTTGTTATGAGCTATTAAGTATTACTCAAGTTTGAAACCTATTAATTTGGCTAAATGGAGCTTTTTTGTGATTTATTTTATTAAATTACCCCTCCTTTTTTCCCGTTAGATTTACAAATACAAAATTATCACATATTTGTAGAAGAAAGTTACACCAATAAATGTGCATCCTTTGTTTTTTTTTTTAAGTATTTACATTTTTGATTAACTTTTGAATTTAAAGTACGAAAAAATAAGTTGATTTTTCATTAAAACGCATTTTTAGTACACATTTTTTTTAATATTTTGCAATAATTTTTACACAAATTTAAGTTATAAATTTCTATCTAAATTTCATGTATCATTTATTATGAACTATTAAGGTTTGCTCAATTTTGAAACCTCTAAAGTTGTCTAAATGTAGCTTTTTTTGTGATTTATTTATTAAATTACCCCTACTTTTTTTTCTGTTAGAAGAAGGTTACACCTATTAACGTGCATCATTAGCTTTTTGAAATTAAAAAAAATTTCATCAAGTTTTGAATTTAATATATGTAATATAAATTTGACGGGTCATTTACACACCCTTTTAGTATGAAATTTTTCACCCCCCCTCAATAATTTTTATACACAAATTAAGCCACATCTCATAGCTAAATTCTGAGATCAAAAGTTTAATAATCGTCTGAGTAGAAATGAAGTAATGATTTTTTATATTAAAAGAACTCCAATTAGAAATTCAATTGAGATAAGTTAGTTAGTTAGTTTGGACACCCATACAGCCAAACTGACAAGAAAACCAAAAATGACTTTTATATATTAGTAAAGATAAGATTATTAACTTGTTATACTACACATATAGCTTCAAATATTTTGAAATGATAAACTTAAAAAAATAGAATCAACGTCCGAAAATTGAACTAAACCTATGTTTAACTTAGACCCAGCTCTAAAATGACTATGAATACGCCCCATTGTGTGGCCCGCTAACCGAGTGCATGTTGGCAAATTCCCGGAGTGAATTTTAAAATCTAAAAAAAGTTGTGGTTTTACTCTGATGTGGTTTAATTATATATAAATTGTTGCCGACAAAGCAATACAAATTAAAATGTATTCTCTTTAAATAGTATAAATATTCTTAATTAAATTTAAGTTATGCAGTGTTTAGTAGCTTATATGTTTTTAAAATTCAAATTAAAAAATAAAAACCCGACCATGAGGGTGTTCGAAATCAATTTACTGTTTTAACAAACGAGAACAACATCGAAGTTGTTTTAAATTGAAGTAGTTTTTCAAGATTTTGGAGCTTATTTGAATTAAAAAAAATACACTTTCTCATTCTTAAAATAATTTCATTTTGAAATTAAGTTTCACTCAAAAGATTTGAACAAAAATACAAAAATTAAAAATTATATATATTATGATAAGTTTATTTTTATCATTTACTCACAGTTTTTTTGTTGTTTAAATATTTTTTTTTATTAAATAAAAGCAACACCATTAAATTTGCATGCAAAAAACTAAGTTGAAAATCAGGTTGAGTTTCAAAACAAAGTCAGCAGTTTGTACAATAAAATGTCTATAATTCTTTCAAAATCTAAAAAAAAACACATTGATACAAAAAATTAATTAATCAAAACTAGATTCGTTATGCATAATGTACATATCTACAAAAAATAGAATTTATTTGTTAACATAATCAATTGTAAAATGATTTAATGAGAGGAATGGGATGCTGGTTTACAACAATCAGATGAACCGGTGGTAGAAATATACACCGATGGATCGAAGATGGATACGGGTGTAGGTACGGGATTCTTCTCAGAAACCCTCAATTTAGCCAAATCTTCTAGACTCTCCGACTACAGCAGTGTCTTCCAAGCGGAGGTTCTGGCAGTGATTAAGGGTGCCGAGCAAAACGAGATTAACGATGTTGAAACCACGAGCTGATATCACTTTTTACATTGACAGCCAGGCGGCGATCAAGGCCATCTCTGCCACAGAAATCAAATCCAAACTGGTTTCATGCTGTCGTGAAGAGCTAAGAGTTCTTGCCACATAGCACAACATCAGACTCTGTTGGGTCCCTGGACACTGTGGAATTGAAGATAATGAAAAAGCCGATGAACTGGCAAGGAGTGGTTCATTGTTAGATCCAAGCCTTACAAACTCCATTGTTAAAATTCCACCCTGTTCCATTAAACAGGCGATTAACAAGAAAATAGTGGAACTTACCAATAACAGGTGGAACTCACTTGCAACTTGTACCACTACAAAGAATCTGTGGCCCAGCTACAATAAGAAAAAAACAGACAAAATTATGAACCTGAAAAAGAGATCCCTGCATCTTCTGATAGGAATTATCACAGGACATAATCTCTTAGGGTATCATAAAAACAAAATGGGACTCAATACTGTAGACCTATGCAGAGGCTGCGGAGACGAAGAAGTAGAGGAGGACACCCTTCACTACATAGGTCATTGCTTGGCACTCAGCAATATAAGGACAACATTTTTGGGTAGCTACTTCTTCAACGATTTAGCAGAAATCTCGAAGTCAACAGATAATAACATCTTAAATTTAATGAACTTCATCAACGCCTCGAAATGGCTCGATGCTCCATAGGATTTCATAGGTTATTTATTTTAAAGGGATGGTCCAATCCATCGGGGTATCACAGAGGATCAACATTGATCTAAGTGTGACGGGAACAAGATCTACCGGCAGCCCATCTACCTAACCTAACCTAAAATGATTTAATACATTTGCATTGTATTTGCACTTTTAAAATAGCTTTTTTTTTAATAAAAGAATGACGAATTTTTCCACAAAAATGTCATATGTTTTTTGTATTTTATGTAAGAAAACATTTTTGATCGCCTGGACGATTTCGCTACACAAAAAAAAAAAAATATTATCATGACATGACTATTCTTAGATCGGAAGTTAATACTATTTTAACTGAATCAGATTATCCATTTATTCATTTAGATACAATTCAAAGCATTTAAGTAAGCTGTTAATGAAAAAAAAACTAAACAGCGACCCCTTTCACACAAGGAAACTGAGTTGCCGGCGATTTTTAGTTTGTTGGCGAGAAGGGCGTAAAAGGAAGACAAAAAATCTCCCCTCACACCCTTCTCGACTACTAACTAGCTAGTTTCTGGCAACTTAGTTTCCTTGTGTGAAAGCGGTCCTTCAGTTTTCAATTCAATTTCGTTGGCCACTTTATAAAAATGTATTTTTGGATCAGCTAGACATAATTTTAAGTCAAAGTCACTAATTGCAATCGGATTGGAATGAACACACATTATATACTATCCACACGATTAATAATTTTATTCTTCTCGAATGTTTTATAATGCAAATATAAACCTAGATTAGACTAGTCAAATTTTATGATTGGAACTGGTTGGTGTGTTATCTTTGAGCATAACAAAAAAGCACGTGTTGGCTGTAAGTGTTGTGCTTAAGTTGCTTTTCAAACCATTTTATCACGTACAAAAACTTCATCCACAAAAGTATCTCATAAGAAATTGAATTATCTGATGAATTCAAGTAATATCATCGGGATAAATGGCCAATTTTGGTGACTATGGTAAATAAATTGTCTTTCTTTTTTCCTACAAACTTTCAAAGTTAACGCGCCGAAAAGTATACATTCTTAGTAATTGCCCCATAGAAAAGTATAAATAATGGATGAATTGAATGACTAGGGTTCTTTTAATAGTTTGGTACATATCTTTATGTATGTATGTAGATGTCAATACATTTAATTTAATTGGCATATAATATTTTGCAGTTTCATTAAAGGAAATAAGCAGGAATAATCAAGGATTAGTTTTACCTCATAGACTCCTGGTGAACCGCCCAACGCTATCGTTTTGATGATAGCGTTTTGACGATTTTTGACTTACGTGAAGCAAATAAAGGCAACACTATCGCTCAAATGATATCTTCTGCCGATAATCGAGTTACGGAATGACTCCCCTGAAGAAGAACGTAACCCCATTTGAAACGTCGCGACGACGATGCGTCGCCTGATTTAAAAAAAATTCAACATAGACCTAAATTCCTGTTAGGATTTAAATAAAATTATTAAAGGTTATGGACAAATCATTAAAGAATATTTAAAAAAAAAACTGTACCTAAACGAATGACCGGAAGTGGTTAATGTTTCTCTCAGCGAATTTTCCATATTTTTAAAATTGTGATTTTGGTTGGTTACGATTAGATACATATATTTATCTGAATATTCAAAACGTTTCAGTCTTTAGTTTTGTTTACTAGGTATAAATTAACATTAGAAAAATAAAAGAAATGCTGGAAAAAGAAGGTACCTGTTAGCCGTTTTAGAGCCAGTTTTTCAGTGCGGTATTAATGTAAAACCCGAGTTAATTCACCAAAATTTGTGATTTCAATCTGAATTAACAGAACAGACCCTTTAGATACTTGAGCTTCAACATTTTGTAAGTCTTTCAGCACTTTTAGCATCTCAAAAACTGGTTCTTGGAAGTAAACTAATTCTGGTTTAACTAAGCCCTAGAAAATAAAACCCAAATGTCTCGAAAATCCATTAAAAAAGAATGTCTATTCGATTGTAAGATCAAAAGTTTCTATATGTAGAAGTTTCTATATGTACTGCAAATAAAAATGCAAAAACACAAACTTGTGAAATTCAATGGTAGGTTGGAATTTTTGATTTAAATTGTAATTGCTAAAAACATACATTTCGAGTTTTTGTTTGCCAATAAGAAAAAAACAAAAACACAAAACAACAAGCTAAACTAGATATTTTCAAGATCAAAAACATTTATGCATGTTAATTTCGAAATAGTTCTATAAAAAACTCTCTGATTCCTTTGTTCTTGTTCATTATGTTTATATAAAAATGTAAATGATTTTTTTTATTTATAGTAATTAAGTTTTGTTGGTTTGGCAAACAAAAAAGTTATTTCTACCATATCATCATCACAGAGAACTCTTTTTTTAATTGAGAAATTGAAATGTTTGGGTCGGTTTTAATTGCAATTTTATTTTGTGCGATATAGATAATTAAATTTCATGACATCAAATTCATCAATAAACTATTCATTTCATTTTAATTTCACTTAGACAACTGTATACCTATACTCATAAAAATAACCCCGCGTACAATCGTAAATTAGAAACAGTTACATTTTAGGATGACTTTTGAACTTTCCCTCTTATTAAATCGTTTTGAATTTTTTGAGAATTGATCGCAGTGCTCACAATCCAACTGACAACTGGCTGATTCATCCGGAAATCGCAAAATTGAAACATTTATTTTTCTTATTCAAGTTTAAATTTATACATTCCATCCTAAACTTATAGTTTTTTGTTTTGTTGACTACAAGTTAAAAATTATTTTTAATAACGAAACTTATGAGGAGGCCAATGAGTAAATTTGGTTGCTCATTTTAATTTTACGTGTTTTGAGAACAAACACACGGTGTTATTTAAGCCAGGTTCTATAAAAGAACAGCAACATAAACAAGACCTTACCTGGGCGAAACACATCTAGGAGTTGAGTTCCATCGAGCTTTTAATTGATTTCTATTCAATCAAATCGACTCATTTTATTTTCTTAATTTCTACATCTTCGTTATTTTTTAAAATACCTTAATAACATTTTCATAAAGTTGATTCGGATTCGTATTCGCATAGCAGAAGCGATGTCCTTCACTTAGCTTTAAAGCCTCAACCTTTCCGTGCGAAAAATTAATTAAAATACTCCAAAAAAATATCCACTAATTATCCTGTGTTTTATTTTTTATAATATAATATAAATATTAGGGTGGTCCTTATAAAAGTCATTGCCTTATTTTGAATGACGCACCCCCCCCCCCTAATTTGTTCTAAATAATTAAAAAAAAATCCTGTAAAATTGTATCTCATTTTATTAACGTTAACCCGGCCCACACGATGTCTGAAGTTTTATATGGGAAATTTCCATGAATTTTCGTACATTTAACTTTAAAAATGCATAACTTAAATAGTGAATGACAAAGAAAATTGAATTTTTGCACACATGTAGTGCATTTTGTCGTGTTTAAATAAATGTATTAAAAAAATTTTACAACATTTATTAAAACTAAAATTAAATAAAAAATAATGTTTTTGTTTAAATGGCTATAAGTAGGGAAATAACTGTTGAAAGATACATTTTTATAAATATGACAGAAGTGACTAACGTGTGTTCCAAAAATCAATTTTTTATATTAATCATTACCAAAGTTAAGGTTTTTCAAATTTGGATTTACAAAAATACATGAAAAATACATACGGGTTAACCTTAATATATTGAGCTAAAATTTTACAGGAATTTTTGTTTAACTATCGGGTTTTTCAACAGGGACGCTACAAAAGTAGAGCAACAGGGACAGCAAACGACGCCATATTTCTTGCCGTTCTTTTGACATCTCTCTTCAGTAAGGTTTGTCATTTCATGATGGAAAGATATACGAGCCAACAACGAGTCGATATTATTAAAATTTACTACCGAAATTCGGAGTCAGTTGCCTCAACGTTAAGAGCGCAACATCCAATTTATGGTCGTCATAATCGTCCTAGCAGATCAACAATTGAGCGTCTAGTGGAAAAATTTGAATCCACAGGCAGCGTACAAAATGTTCCCGTGCCAGTGAGACAAAGAAGTGCCCGTAGTGTCGAGAATATTGCTGCCGCTGAGGCTTCAGTTGCAGAAAGCCCAAATGTGTCTCTCACACGTCGTTCGTGACGTCGTTGTGACGAATTTTGCGAAAAGATCTTGGCCTACATCCTTACGAGATTAAATTGACGCAAGAACTGAAGCCGCTTGACCACCAGAAGCGTCGTATGTTCGTGAATTGGGCTGAGCAACAACTTGAAAATGATTCGGATTTTAATCGAAAAATCATCTTCAGCGATGAGGCTCATTTCTGGCTGAATGGCTTCGTCAATAAACAAAATATGCGGTATTGGTCAGGCAGCAATCCACACGTACTCCATGAGTCATCATTGCATTCTGAAAAAATTACTGTTTGGTGTGGTTTATGGGCCGGCGGCGTCATTGGGCCGTACTTCTTCCGTGATGATCAAGACCGGCACGTTACTGTGAATGGGGATCGCTACCGTTCAATGATAACCGAATATTTTTGGCCCTAATTGGATGATATGGACTTGAAGGACATGTGGTTCCAACAGGACGGCGCCACAAGCCACACAGCGAATGTCACAATCAATTTATTGGAAACCAAGTTTGGAGAACGTGTTATCTCACGAAATGGTCCAGTCGCTTGGCCGCCTCGGTCGTGCGATTTGACGCCGTTAGACTATTTCCTGTGGGGCTACGTCAAGTCTATGGTCTATGCCAACAAGCCAGCGACGATTGATGAACTTCGTACGAATATCGAACGTGAAATCGAGTTACATACATAATAGCATCGAACGTACTTTCACATGAATAAAGAACTTTATTGATATCCAAAACTCATCTTAGTAACTATTTCCAACTCATCTCCATTATATGACTTGAAAGTGTTGATCTGTCAAAGCACATATGTAATGGGTTTGTTTACAAAAAAATAAAAGTTTAAGATTCATAACAAAACTTTTGGTGCAGTGAAAAAAATTTTAAAGGAATTTTCTCCTATTTTTAATGAAAAAGAAGAGTATACTCTAGAAAAAAAAATGATTTTATGGTAATTAACGGCGAAATAAAGTTTCTAAAATAATCGATTGACAGATCAACAATATCTAAAAATAAATCGTTCCTAAATTAAATGTAACAATATATATATATTTATTAGGGTGGTCCTAATAAGGCTGATTGTCTTACTTTGAATGACGCACCCCCCTAATTTGTTCTAAATAAAGGGTTTTGCAATAAGAGCGCTACAAAAGTTAAGTTTAATAAAACAAAAACGGCTGTAACTTTTGACTGCGTTATCGCATCGTCTTCAAAAATATATCAAAATGTTGGAAATTTAGTGTTCTAAAATTCTAATTTGGAATGAAATTGACGTAAGTTTTCTCGGGAACGTCAAAAATGTGTAATTGCAAGGAATCAAAAATAAAATGACATAACCTTGAAAACATTGCCCGCACCGAAGAACAATGTACATATGGCCTTACAGATTTTTCTCTAAGATCAATAATTTCGGAGATATAGGTCCATTCGCATTTTCCAAAATGGTGGATTTCGTCAGGGTACATGGCGTCCCAAATACCCGGACATAAGCTTTTCTAATAGCCTTCTTTCGTTTATAAAGAAATCAGCTAACCAATATTTCATTGCACGAAAAAGTCTATCTTTATTGTACTTTATCGGCTCAATTGATTTAGTAGCTAATTTTCCAAAAGCTCCTACTTTGGACTGGGATATCGCATCATCTTGAAAAATATATGAACATTTATTAGGATTTTTGTATGAACTAAAGTTCATGCAATGCAGTCACGCAGCGCAGACAACAATTAACATTGAACATTAGAATCCAGTCACAGTTGATGTCTTAAGTTCAATCCCTTTGACGAGAAAAGCTTTTCAAATAAAAATGAACATATAAAGACTTAGCACCACACAAAGAAGCCTGATGATCGGGTTGGCATTCGTGAAATAGCTATAACTTCAGCCAAATAACTTGGTGGTAGAACACTTTAGTTGCTGTTGTTTCATTCAAAATGTTCAATATATGAACATTTAATTAAGCTTTGTAGTGTGTTCTTTGAATCACAAAAACAATTTACGTAAGTTTCTTACGAAATGAGAAAAATGTGAAAAAGTAAAAAGAGTGAAATAAGTAAAAAAAAAAAATACGACATAACCTCAAAAATATTGTCCACGCAGAAAAAAGTTCTGATGACAAATAAAAGATAATTTTATTTCCACCAAATTTGATTATAACAAACTTTTCACTTCAAATCGATAGTTTCGGAGATATAGATCAATTCGCGTTTTGCAAATTCCCCATGGGGATGGCGTCACGAAAAACTGGGCATAAGCTTTTCTAATAGCCCTCTTTTAGGTATACAAAATTCAGCCGTCCTATATTTTGTATATAAAACGATTGTTTTTTGTTTGCTAATTTTCCTGTACTTTATGGAACCAAAACAAAAAAATTAAAATAATACACTACACCAGCAGGATGACTAGCAGCCAATTCTCATGACAAAAAATCATACTATTAATGCTACTAGTCGGCTCTCTCGTATTCTGATACACAAACACACGTAAACGCTACTAGTTCTATTCTATTGGGTAAGCCCCGGGTTAGTAATTAATTACGAATGATTATATTTAGTTAAATGCATTTAAAGTCGTTATTAAAGATTAAACTATATGACGTAATAATATTAACAGAAACCTGGCTGCATCATGGAATCTATTCTTCAGAGTTGTTCGATTCATCATACGTTGTCAATAGAGTGGATCGTCCTCAGGAGACTGGTATGCAACGGGGCGGGGGTTTATTAATTGCAGTTCGTAGTTCATTTAATAGTAAACAATTAAATTTTCAAACAACTTCTATTAATATAGATCAATTATGCGTTCTCGTTAGTTCAGAGAATATTTTATATAATCCAAATAGGGTTCAATATTGTTTTGTTGTTAATTATATTAGACCTAAGAGCAGTTTAGAATTGTATGTTCAACTTGTTTGAAATGTTAATAATTTATTTAACAGTTTAGCGTCTAATCAATATCCATGTATCTTTAGAGATTTTAACCTTGGCGTTATCTAGAAGATGAGCAGATCCTTGTCCCATTTAACGTTTCTAAGGATGTGGAAATTGAATTAGTTGACAATTTTTTCTCATTAGGGTTGATACAAATTAATCATATAAAAAATAGTTTAAATAGGTTTCTTGACCTTGTATTTATTCTAAAAGATCTAAAATTTATGGTTTTTGAATCAGATTTTCCTTTGGTAAGAAATCAAATTCATCACAAAGCTATTTTTGTTTTACTTGAACTTTATAATTTTCAACATATAAGTACAGATAATTGTTATTCTTTTAATTACAAGAAGGCCGACTTCATTTCTTTAAATAATTATATAATTTTATAAATTGGGAATATGTTATAGCAGATAAATCATTGGATCAGATGTATACCATCTTCAAAACACTTTTGTATAAGGGTGTTCAGATGTTTGTTCCTGCAGTTAAAAAGAGATCTTCATTTAAATCTCCTTGGTTCAACAAAAGGCTTAAGAATCTTGTAAATGTTAAAAACAAGGCTTTGAAAAGATGTAAGGTATTGGGCAAACCGGAAGATAGAGCTTATTTTATGCGATTGCGTAGGGAGTTTGATTTTTTAAGTAGATTTCTATATTCACAATATATAAGTTCAGTTGAAAGGAATATCAAATATAATTCTAAATCTTTTTGGGTGTTTTTGAATTCAAAACGCAAAAGCTCTGCATTTCCTAATTCTATGGAGTTTGAAAGTGAGAGCTCTCATGATACCAAAACCACATGCAATCTGTTTGCTAAATTTTTTCAATCAAACTATGATATAGACCTTATATCTAATAGTGACAACTTGTATAGTGACATCCATTCTCAAATAGATTTCGATATTTTTTCATTAACAGATCAAGAAGTATTTGACGCTTTAACTCGTCTTGATTTAAATGTAAAAGCTGGAGTAGATTTGATTCCTCCGCTTTTACTATCCAACTGTGCTGAGTCACTTTCTAAGGTGTTAAAAACAATTTTTAATAGATCGCTTCATACTGGTGTCTTTCTAGAAGAGTGGAAAATATCTTCTATAAGCCCTATTTATAAAAGTGGCCTCAAGCACTTAATAAAAACCTATAGACCGAATCTTAAAACTTTCAGCAATTCCAAAACTTTTTGAAAAATTGATTTTCGATAGGCTCAATTTTGCAGTAAAAAATGTAATAAATACGAGACAGCATGGATTTTGTAGTGGTCGCTCCACTTCAACTAATTTGTGCCTTTTAACAAATTTTTGCTTATCTTCTTTGGAAAAAGAATGCAAGTCGATGTCTTATACACTCATTTTGTGAAAGCTTTCGATAGAGTCCATCATGGGCTTCTGATAAGAAAATTTGAGCGAATGGGGTTCAAATTTATATTTCTTAAATGGTTGAAATCATACTTGTCAAATCGAAAACAGTTTGTTAAAATCGAAGGTGATTATTCATTTTTTATTGAAGTGTTATCGGATCTACCTCAGGGTAGTCATTTGGGGCCGCTCTTTTTCAATCTATTCGTCAATAACATTCCGCATTGCTTACAATTTGCCAATTGTCTTATGTTCGCAGACGATCTAAAACTATATTTTCAAATTTCTTCAATTGAGATAGTGTTAACTTTCAAAAAGACATAGATGCGTTTTTTCAATGGTGCAAATATAATCATCTCGAGCTAAACATCTCTAAATGTAATATTTTTAGAGCTTTTCGTTCAACACCTAGGGTGCTGTTTAGTTATAGTCTCGGTAATGAAAGCCTTTCAATCGTAAATGAGATAAAGGACCTTGGGGTAATTTTTGATACAAAGTTTTCTTTTTCAGCACATGTTAATTTTATAATATCCAAAGCAAATTCGTTGCTAGGTTTTTTTTAAGCACAACACGGTAGTATTCAAGGATAGTTATTCTCTGAAAACAATTTATATATCTTTAATAATACCCATATTGGAATACTGTAGCGTTTTTTGGTCTCCTTTTTATCAAAACTCATCTGACAGGATTGAGAATGTGCAAAAAAGATTCACACGCTTTGCTTTGAGAAACTTACGGTGGTCAGAAGGTTTGCCCAGCTATCGTTCTAGATGTGCATTAATAGATTTGAAATCTTTAAGAAGTCGAAGAGAAATACCTAGGAGTTCTTTTTATAAAGGATATTCTTAATGGTAGATTTAAATCTCCAGATTTATTAGCACTTATGTCTTTTTATGTTCCTGAGAGAGATCTAACAAATAGAGACGTTCTCTTTTTAATTCCTATTCACAGGACAAACTATGGATTAAAGAGCCCATAACTCGTTGTTTATCACTTTTTAATTTGATTCATAATGAAGTCGACCTTCAAATAATTAGAAATATGTTCAAGAGTATTGTTTTACATATTGTTAATGATGTATAATGATAACCTAATTATTAATTATTGTATAGTCAACAGATTATGTATCCATTGATAAATAATAAATAAATAAACAAATAAACTAAGCTGTTTCAGATCACCTTAAATAACAAACATATACATTTCAAGATAAACTTAAAATAAAATATCTCATATTTTTCTGAGGGCATTCCTTTCTGTTGTAAGTGAAAAAGAATAATTATACGACTTAAGTTATTTTTAACAAGCCAATTTCTTTGGAATTTCATAAAGATAAAATTTAATGGAAGATTAATAGTAAAGGCAAAGGTCACAGCTTAACCTTACCGAGTCCTAAACATAAATAACGAAATAAACCATGATTCATTAAAAAAGATTAATTTCATTGCATGCGAAATTTTTTACTCAAGATCACAATCATGAATACGTATAGCCCTTTTAACATTTACTACCATCATACTATTTCTGACGACAATAACAGACAGACAAAATGTTGTTAAAAAAAAGCACACGCCAAGACTCCTGCAGCCCTACCTTTAATCTTAAATGCAAGTTTAACAACAAAAAATCTAGGTAATTTTATCAAAAAAAAAAAAAAAAAAATCTGCGAAAACAAGTCACACAGCCATTAAACTTGTTTATTTTTTTTAAGCGATCGTATTTACGGAGCCAAGAGACCAGACCTCACTTAAATCACACCTGACTAACTGTCAATTAATTTATTATTCAGATTCACCGCTATTTCAAAATTATTTCCATGCGAGTGTCATATTCCGTCAGAAGAAACAAACTACCATAACTAGTTAAAAATTATAATTTAATATGCCTGATGCGTCTTATGCCTTAGGGTCTTAGGGGAAGTGAATCTTGTAAAAAAAAAATGCAGGTCATATAGTGTTAATCGACCATAAGCAAAATGATACGGAATTATTGATGGAGGTATTTTTCTTAATTACGTCACATAATGTAGACAAAACAATGCAAATACTCCAATTTAATAACCCATGAGATTTAAATAGAATGAATTTAAATTCTTGCGAATTTCATTCATGAATAATAATTTTCACATAAATTTGGACGATTTGTTTTAAAATGCATTGTATATTGATAGCTAATTAAAAGATAACAAAAAAATATATAGCTTTTCGACAACCGGATGCAATGAGCCAAAATCAGAAAGATGACGTGTTTTAAGAATTTATAACTTAAAAATCGAAGAATAAGGCAACAAAAGCGAGTTTGTGTCTGAGGAATTCAAAAACAAATGGGAGTAAAACAAGGTTGTGTCTCAAGCACTTTACTTTTCATCTTGTTTATAAATTATTTTGTAGAAGTAATCGGTGGAGGAATTCTGTTTGGAAACATACGAATACCTGCTTTAATTTTTGCCGATGGCATAGTTTTCTTGTCTAAATCTGTCGAGGGAATGCAGCCTACGATGAACAGGCTTGAAAGCTACTGTAAATAATAATAATAATATAATAATAATTTTAACTATATGTCTGTAAGACCTCAGGTCTTTTAAATGCAATGGACGGCACTAGTTAGAAGAAATAGAAGGAAAGGAAAGATTTTTGTTGGCAAAGTCTTTGGAACAGTCTTTCAATTTGGAGAAATCTAAAATGATGGGCTGAGTTCCAAAAAGTTTTGATCCGGCAGGAATACTTTATTGATGCGCATCTGCTACACAAATATGCTGCTTTCGCTTTGTAAACATTTTGACGTTTGAGTTTTGGAACTTATGAATTTGCATCAAATGCATTTCGGAACTCAGCCATAATCTTCAGGGAAGGATGGGGTAGACATTTACGCAACGAGAAATAGTTTCAATAGTTCGTGAGTATAAAAACTTGGGTGTGAAAGTCACTGCAAACCTCAACATGAAAAAATATTTTCAAACTGGCCAGTTTCTTTAGTGTGGACCCGCTTTATTGATAATAAACACATTAATCATAGTATGAAACTGAACATTTTTCGTGCGACTGCTACTTCCATATTGCTTTATGGGGCGCAAGTTTGGGGTTATGGTGAATTCGAAGAGGTTGAAAGGTTTCTGAGATATTTTTTAGAAAGGATTTTTCGGTTACCAGCTTGCACGCCAAACTATATGTTGCATTTAGAAACAACCGTTCCACCATAATTTTTCGATACACTTCGAATACATCATTAAAGTATAAAAAACGGAGGAGGGAAGGTTAACAAAGCAAGTGCTGAAGCACACCCTAAGTAGGTACTAGGGGAAATCGTATTATATGAAGTGGGAGGAGCTTGCAACTGTACTTGACGTAAACTCACGAATTGCATCCAGTATAAGCACTACGAAAACTTAAGAAACATGTTCAATGGGATCCTTGAGAGAACTAGCCACAGGGCCGGACCAACCATATGTGTAAGATGTGCAAATGCACAGGGTGCAAAATTCTGGGGGCGCATTACCAGGAGCAAGAAAATGTCATCTGATCTTGCGCAAACAAATATGTACTGCCATTTTCAGTTTAACCACAAACATTCTTCAAATAATCCCAAAATAACATCCATCCCCGCGGCAGTTTTTTTTGCCCCGAGGCAGTTTTTCTGCCCAGTGGCAGTTTTTTTGCCCCGTGGCAGTTTTTTGCCCTGAGGCAGTTTTTTTGCCCCGCGGCAGTTTTTTTTCCCCGAGGCAATCTTTTGGCCCCGCGGCAGTTTTTTTTCCCCGCGGCAGTTTTTTTTGCCCCGCGGCAGTTTTTTTTGCCCCGCGGCAGTTTTTTTGCCCCGCGGCAATTTTTTTGCCCCGCGGCAGTTTTTTTTGCCCCGAGGCAGTTTTTTTTGCCCAGTGACAGTTTTTTTGCCCAGTGGCAGTTTTTTTGCCCCGCGGCAGTTTTTTTTGCCCCGCGGCAGTTTTTTTGCCCCGAGGCAATTTTTTTGCCCCGCGGCAGTTTTTTTTTGCCCCGAGGCAGTTTTTTTTTGCCCCGAGGCAGTTTTTTTTTCCCAGTGGCGTTTTTTTGCCCCGAGGCAATTTTTTTGCCCCGCGGCAGTTTTTTTTGCTCCGAGGCAGTTTTTTTGCCCCGCGACAGTTTTTTTGCCCCGCGGCAGTTTTTTTGCCCCGAGGCAATTTTTTTGCCCCGCGGCAGTTTTTTTTGCCCCGAGGCAATTTTTTTGCCCCGCGGCAGTTTTTTTTTGCCACGCGGCGGTTTTTTTTGCCCCGCGGCAGTTTTTTTGCCCCGAGGCAATTTTTTTGCCCCGCGGCAGTTTTTTTTTGCCCCGCGGCAGTTTTTTTGCCCTGAGGCAATTTTTTTACCCCGCGGCAGTTTTTTTGCCCCGTGGCAGTTTTTTTGACCCGTGGCATTATTTTTGCCCTAATGGCATTATATTCTTTATTTTAAACTAATGGCATTATATTCGACCCAAAACTAAAATCCTTTGAATGGAGATAACTTTTAAAAAAAAGCCTCGTAAGAGATTGCGGTTGTCGTTGTTGAATATACAACTGACAGGCCTTTGCATTGCTCTTAAAAATTTTACTGATTTTGACAATATTTTTTCAATTGATCTTCTTAGAAAAGCATGGACTACCCCCTTATCACCAAAAAACAATTTTTTCACGAAAGTCTCTGGAACCCATTGAAATGTACTTAATTAGAAAGGTATTGTCAAATATATAGTAGTGAAATAATTTGTCTTAGAAGTTTATTTTGTCATGGAATAGGACAACAAAATAAGTTCCTTCGGGAAGCCTTTTAACTAAGACACCAATCAAAGGGCACGGTGGTGCCCAGCCAAGTTCTGGCAATACACCCTATTTACAGAATTAAAGTCATGCGATTTTTGACCCCCCTCTAACTTCAGTGCCAATAAAGTTAGAAACTTTAAACTCGCTAAGCTCACCAGGTTGAGTCAACTCACCAAATTTCAATTCTTTAGCATCAGTGGTTCCCAAAATATAAGACTGCAAAAACCGTAACTGACTCACTCACTCACTGAAAGATCTTCAAAATTATGGAGCACTTCCCGACATCGTTGTATCTTGCAATTTCGCATAACGGTAGGCCTTGTAGTGTTTACAAAGGAAAAACTCGAAAATTTAAGATTTTCCATTCAGGGGGCGTGGTACCCGCCCATTTTCTTAGAATTGATATAAAGTACTTAGAGGAACTTCTGATTGTCGATGATTGATAAAATTCGGTACAGCGGTAGGGCTTTAAGTGCAGGCAAAGGCAACATTTTAAAATTTGAGATTTTAAATTCAGGGGCGTGGCAACCGCCAATTTGAATAGAATTGATATCAATTATGAGGGCCACTTCTGATTGCCGTAGAATGATGATATTTGGTATAAATAATGGTAGCGTTAGAAGTGCAAGCAAATGCAACATTTTAAAAATTGATATTTTTCAATCCGAGGGCGTGGCATCCGCCCATTTTCACAGAACTGAAATTAATTATATGGGGCACTTCTGGTTGTCGTAGAATGATGGAATTTGGTAGAGCGGTAGGACTTGACATGCAAGCAAAGGGAAAATTAAAAATTTGAGATTTTCCATTCAGTGGGCGTGGCAACCACCCATTTTCACAGAATCAATTTTAAATATATTGAGAGCACTTTCGATTATTGCAGATACAAAGAAAAAGTTGAAATTATGAAATTATATACAAAGAAAAAGTTGAAATTATGAAATTTTTCATGCAGAGGGGCGTTTCATCAACCCACCTTATTATCAAATATTATAATTTCAATGGAGGATTTCTTACTTATGAAAATTGATAGGACGTGTAGTAAATACAAACGGCATAAATTAAAAACTTATTTTTTTTATGAGGCCCTCATTGGGCGTTTATTCTACCCACTTTTCCTGATGAAAGAAGCTTTGCAAAAAGTAGTGAAATCACACCAAAAACATAAATGTTAAAAAAAGTAGCCAAGTTCTTCTATACTAAAACCTTTGCGTAACAAGTCAGCCGTAAATGTAATGAGATCTAAAAGTACACCAAGTTCTTAGTTTTCTGGTGTTATCAAATCAAATATCAAATATTTTAATTAGAGTAATAAGGAATAACCTTAAATTTATCAGAGAAATCTGTTATTTAACGATTACTGACTTAAATTGAGTTGGTTTACTTGGCAAGTCTTCTTTTTTTTCCTACTTACTCAATTTTGAAATGACAACTTGACTAGTAAACCAACTCAATTTAAGTCAGTAATCATTTTAAATAACAGATTTCTCTAATAATTTTGATATTCTTCCTTATTACTCTACTTAAAATATTTGATATTTGATTTGATAACATTAATAAACTTAGAAGTTGGCGTACTTTTAGATCTCATTACTTGTTACGGCTGAATTGTTACGCAAAGGTTTTTGTATAGAAGAACTTGGCTACTTTTTTAACATTTATGTTTTTGGTGTGATAAAGTATTACAAAATAACTCAACAACAATTTTGAAACCATTCACCTTATTCAAAGGGATAGCACGAATACAAGAATGAATTGTTAAATTCTGCTCATTAAGTACATAATATTTTATAGATAACGAATACATATGTATACGTGTTTTGTATTAATAGCCCAGGAAACAAAAACATGGCTCCATACAAGTTTCTAAATTTTGGTAATAGCTTTGATACTTATACTTATTATACAACTTTTCAGAAATATCCTTGGGTGTGGTTGTTGAGCAAAAAAAAAATAACGTGATTTTAGTGTGATTTTTTTTATTTTTGGGAATTCTTTGTTTCATGAAAATGGCTATATCTTTAAATATAATTGGTTTAGAAACAAGATTGGTACGTTAAATGATTCTTTAATAATAAAATATAACAAGGAATATATATACGATAAAAACTTTTTAAAAATACACAAAGAGTAAAATTTTTTGAAAAAAGTCGTAATGGAGGTTGGTTTAGTTTTGTTTATTCGTAAAAAAAAATAAATAAATCGGGTGGCACAACGGCTCATGAAGAACCAGGGCCTAGTGACTAACAACTCGCAACCATTCCTGTTTGCACCTATTGACAGGAATGGAAGGGACCTACAGTTTTATGCGGAATCCGAACGGCTAGACGAGAAGCACTTATTCGTGACAAGTAATACTCTTGAAAAATACTTTTTAGTTTTTAGGTGGACGAGGCTGGGAAGCGAACCCAGACCTCGTAATTTATAAAAAAAAAAAAAAAAATTGTCCAGTTTTCAGAATTCAACTGTGCAGAAAACCTCATTCTTAGAATTACATAAAAAAATGTATTTAACTGTGTTTGAGAAGATTTTAATTGCACCCTTTCTTCACAAAATTCCTATAGAGACATGCCTCCATACAAAATTCTAAATTTCGGTAATAGGTTTGATACTTACTTATATTGTACCTAATACCATTATATGTCTTTTCAGAAACATCCCCACCTGTGTATCCTTAGATTTTATAGATGTAGGAATAAGTTTGAAATTGTTTTTTCTTAAATTATAAAATATAAAAAAAAAAAATTCATGCGTAAAACTTTTTAAAAAAACACTAAAATTATTTTTTTTTGTAAAAAAAAAAAAAAAAGTTGTAATGGATGTTTTTTTTTTTGTTTTAAAAGAAAAAACAAGCACACGCCTCTTTCCCCTTCAGATACCGCACGCGCTGGGGTCCATTTTCACCGAGTACGAAAGCAATTACGATTGCAAGTCACATCGGCACTTTAATTATTTGATGTTAGATAATAATACAAAAAATGTTGGTTGAATTTGGTTTTACCGTAGCCTTATACAAAAAATACACAATCTGCACCCTTTTAAAGAACCAATTCTAAAGAAATCCTCATTTTTCAGAATTACATAAAACGTTTGTTTACCTGGTTTTGAGAAGATTTTAAATCTACCCTTTCTTAATAAAAGTTCCAATTATGTAGATTATCGCTGACTTTAAGTGGCTTACAGTATTATTTTATTTCTTGGAAAATTAGCAGGTATGCAGGTAGAATAAAGTAAGAATGCATTGTACCTTTTTTTAAGTACCTGTGCTAGTTGCACAAAAAATTATTAGTATAAATTTGTCATATTCAAACGGTTATTATTCAGTTTAATTGTGAACATCAAAGTGTAAAGTTTATTTTTGAATTTCAAGGTGTAAAGTTGTGAAAAAATAACACTTGTGTTATTTGTGATCAGTTTATACAAAAAAAAGATGGTGTACTTGTGAAAAGGGGTATTGATACCTTAACTGAAGCATCAAAATCGAGGAATGATAATTTGTGGACAAAATTTGAATTTGTTGGAGAAATTTTGTTACATACGGAGTGTAGGAAAAATTAATCAAGAAAGGATAGAAATGTCCGCAGGAGGAACCTGCAAAATATCTTAAAAGACGCAATATAAAATTATTAACAAAATTAAATATTTCTTTTAGTGTTATTCAGCACCGTTAGCTATTCAATAGTAAATATTGTAAGAAAAATGAACATTATCTTTTTTTCAACTTTCAAAGTCGATTTTTCCAACTTTACGGTTCCTCATGAAAAAATAAATTACATTTTCTTAAACTGAGTTAAATTGGTCATCATTTGAGATATTTTGAATCTTTGTGAAATGTACCGTTGTATTTTTTTTTCTTTTTTTTTAGTTAGAACTCAAATATTTTTTAACACGTTTCGTGATGGATTAAATTCAAAATTTTCCAAATAGTGTGTTATAAAAACTGTTGTTATACCACATATGACGGAAAATATAATAAAGAATAAATAAATACTGCATTTAGTTAAATTGGGTCCCGTTAAGTACTCCATTTTAATAAAAAACACTTAAACAAATTGAAAAAAAAATCATTTTCTTCAATTTGTATACAAATTTGTCAAATTTAGTGCTACTTTATAAAACAAGTTAACATACAATCTTAAGAACCATTTATTGCTGCATAATTTAAAATAGTTTTGAAGTTCAAAAACTGTACCGTTATATATATTTTTTTTTTTTTAGAAAAATATTTTTTTTTTTCATGGTTGTCTCTTGAATAAACTCAAAATATTTTGAGAACGGTAATTATTTTATCTGTGACCACACATTTTAAACAATGCGAAATCGAATAATAAACAAAATAAATTACTTTTTTTTTTATAAAAATCTTTTGACTGTTAACTTGGAACGATAAGAACTGTAAAAAAAAATTGCAAAATTTTTACTTCTTCAACGCTTAATAAAATTTTTACCAAGTTTAAGACACTTTAAAAAAACAAAATTCTTTTATCTTATGTCAAATATAATTTTGCGTAGTTTGATGTATTTTTCAAGTTTTTTTGGATGCGCCGTTATATTTTTTTTTGTAAAAACTGCAAAAATTCAGTTTACATTTTCACTTTTTCAACGCTTACTAAATTTTTTTTAAATTTAAGGTTGGAATATTCAAAAAAAAATGAACACAGTCTTATGCTTTAGTAAATTTAAATTTTGCATCATATGAATTTTTTTCAGCTTTCTAAAATGTACCGTTATATTTTTTTTTTTGAAACTTTTAAGTTTTTGTTCATGGTTCCCTATCTATTTTATTGAAATTATTCAAGATTTATATAAAAGAAAAATCTCAAAAGTATCTCAAACAATGTTGAATTTAACAGTGAAAAAAAGTGTGTTTTTTGATTTTGTTATATTTTGTTTACAATTCCGTTTTAACAGTAAATACTGCAAAAAATTGTTTAAAATGTTCACTTTTTCAAGTTTTTATAAGAAATTGACAGAGTGAACGGTACATAATAAAATAAAATTTTTACTATCTTGTTCTAAATTCAATTCTGCATCGTTTGAGGTATTTAATAATTTTCTTAAATGTACCGTTATATTTTTTTTAATTTATACCTTAATTTTTTTTCGTGATTTGTCTTTGAATAAAATATTTTTTTTTTCAGAAGGGTACATAACACAAGCTTGTAAGATATATAAAACGACGCAGAATTAATTAGTTAACAAAAATGTATTTTTTGTTTTTATTTATATTTGTTAAAAATTACATTTTAACGGAAAAAACCCCAAAAAAAGTTTAGAAAATTTCAATTTTTCAACTTTGAATAAAATTTTTACTAATTTTTGGATTTTAAATATAAAAAAAAACAAATGTACCATGATAAAATATTTAATTATGTACTTTTTGAGATATTTAAGAAATTTGTGAAATGCACCGTTATATTTTATTTTTTTTTTTTGTCATCATCGTTTTGTTTTTTTCAAACGCTGATTACGCGGATTGCTCAACAGCTAGAGGCCAGGATATTTCCTCAAATACTTCTTTTAAATAGCTCTACAACTCATCAAAATCCTAAAACTATTACCAAAATTTAGGATTTTTGCACAAAATTCCTGGGCTATAAATTCAATGCAAATACCAGCTTCTATGATTATTTTTTAAATAAATTAACTTCTTTAATTTTATTTCACTGAGAAGTTACCTAAGAACTATTAAGTAGAGCTACTTTTAAAATACTTTAATTTTTTACCTGATTCCTTGCCTGCATAAATTAAGGGTTAAGAACCCCGTTGAAACCAAAAGAATTTCGTTTTCGATTGAAACTATAAGAACCAACTGGAAACGCATCAATTTTGTATTTTACCAAACTAACTTTTATTATCATTAGCTCATTATTTTTTCTTGTCATTTTGTTGTTTGTTTTAGGAGTAGCCATCGTATAAATTATTTTTTATCTTTATAATAGCTGTGTGTCTGTGTAGTTTGTAGATCAGGCAAATTAAATTCTATTCACCATTCATTTTACGCAAAAATAAAAACTTTTTTGCTAAATTTAAGCCAATAAATCTCGATTTTATTAAAATAGGCTTTGAAATAATTTTTTACTTGTTCTTTTTATTAATTTTTGTTGTATGGGGATAATGGGTTTATTTTTGTCAATGATTTAAATCTAAAACAATAGTGTCTTCATATTAAAATTAAGTTTATCATTTTTTGTTGTTTGAAACCTGTATTCCTTTCTTTTGTTTATATTTACGAGCTTATGATATGAGTGTAAGTTAAATAAACTCAAAACGTGCGTGCACAGTAAAAGGTAAACTACTCGAGTTATGTGAATATTTTACTATGCTAATTATTACCAACATTTGATACTAGTATAACTATACTTATACAACCATAGACAAACTAACAGATTCAAATTTATTTAAGCGTTGAAATGTTAATAGGCCTATTGTTGGCGGCGCTCCACTATTGTCACTTAATTGAATATTATTTTACATATTTAATTACAAACTTATCCATGTAATTTTACGCCTTGTAATATAACTTATCCAAAATTTACGGCTCCGCGACGAAATATGTTTTCGAAGAAGATAACTAACAAATTAAGATTTTTTAAAGTTTATTTTAAAATTATTTTAAATAATATTGTGCGGGTTATGACTACCCTTTGGTAATGATAAGACTATTCTTATTATGGATCAATTAGTGTATATTGACTCGAATGTGAACTCAGTCAACTCAGTCCATTTTTACTTGTGATATACGAGTAATCAGAAGCAGATGTTTGTATATTTTTATATAAATAATTTTAACTCAAGAAACTACGTTCAGCAGTTCTCTCTGTCTTTTCTCTGGCTGAAAAACTAATTATAATAGGGACAATCTAATCATGCGACCCATTTTTTAAGGTTTCTTTTCAACGCTGATTCTAAAGAGGCCAAAACTGAAAAGATACATGTATTCCGTAGAAAGTTAAAGTCCTTTTTATAGAATGATAACCTTTTTTTTTTTAAGTACAACAAGGAAAATGTTACCCAGAACCATATTAAAATAATGGAATATTTATAAAACTAGGTATGTTTCATTTGGCGCTTGTTTACCAAAATTAAAAGAGTCCCCAAAAATATCTGTGTCGAAAGGGTGATACATGTATCTTTTCAGTTTTGGTCGATTTAAAAATCATGTGTTATATGATTCAATTCTATTTTAAAAAAATTTTCAGCTTGATAAAACTTCGACTCACAGCTCTCCAACTACTTAAATGCGTCTATACAAAAAGCCAATGAGGGCATTTTGGGACAATTCGGGGCACTTTGGATATAATGGTGTAGATGATGAAATTCTGCTTCGATACCAGCAATAAAAATTCATGAATTCATTTTTGCCCGGTCAGATCCTATCTTTCTTAGACTACCTAGGCTACAACCGAAATCGAGTGGACTTCCTTTGAAATAATACGTAGAGCATTATTTTTACATTTCTTCGATATTTTTTTATGGGAAATAAACAACGTTACCTACCATACAATGTTGTTCTATCATTTAAGGAAAGCAATATGATGTATCTCAAAAACGTGCGAACATACTTTCAACTCTGTTTAAAAACATCTACCATGTAACCATTTTCTTGCTTTTCAAGATGATTATTCCAAAAAGGGCCAAAACTTACAAATCCACTGAAACGTTTTTCTAGTTTCTGAAAAATGACTAAAATATAATATGTGTTTTCCACTAGAATTCCTCATACAAGCAAAAAGCAGTTTGGGGAAATTTGTTTGAATGGTGTTACCGGAATATTAAAATTAGATAAGAAAAAAATAAAAAAAAAGTGGTTAAACGTTTTTCAAGCTAAAATGTCATTCTTTCATAAACATTTATTTTTTTTTGCAATAGGTATTGTATGGACTCCACAAACTGTGCAACCATTTTCCCAATTTCTCGTTTTTCTCAAAATATTGTCCGGAGGCCTCTTAGGCCCAATATTATTCATATATGTATTATATTTATATTAATTTGATTTATTTATATTCATCATAATATCTACCATATTTATATACATTTAAAACAAATAAATACTTTGTAATAGTTTATATTTACATATATCAATTGCAATACCTCAATTCTCTAATGAATTCCCCTTCTGTTGATACTTTTGTGTTGTTGTTAAATTTCGTGTTGAGTGAGTGCAATCCTTGATAATAAGCTGACTTAAATTCATGCCCAATGAGATGACTATGAGGGTAATTAAAAAGTCTTCCGAGTTAAAGTTTACATTTAAAATAAAATGTTTTAAGATAAATTAAGCTTTTAGTCAATGGGTATTGGCTTTGATGTATTATGTGCTTTGATTAAAGACTGTTAATGATTTAAATGACATTTTATCACTTCTTAATTGGATTTATTATAAACATATGTATACAACTAAGACTTACCTGTGGTTCATTGCCATTGTCATACATATCTCTTAGTCAAATAAACACCTTAATCTTATAGAAGATGATGTTTGTTTATTTATAAAATTAAGTAGTTTAACATAAATAATCACCAGCAGTGTAAGAGGTAAGATTTTTAATTCACATCACAGACTAAAATTTATGATGGATTTCCGTCAAAGGTCAATCGTAATTTTGTTTTAAAAATATCAATGATATTTAAAATTGATAAAATATATTTGTTATGAAATTTTATTGCTTCTATCTATCTACGAGTATATTAAAAGAACTAAATAAACATTTTGTTTGGAATTAATTTTTTGACAGTTTTATTTTCATTGAATTGGGGTGTGCTATTATTTTTAAGTATGGCTCTTGGTTAAAAATAGATACACACATTAGAATAACAATGGAAGTTATTCGAATATTTAGCCACCTCATTTCAAGAATCATTTATTCAGATATCGGGTTATGTATCTTAAGAACTTGTTGACTGCTTTCTTTTTTCAAGGGTATATTTAACGAAATAATAATAATTTGTTTTAGAACAATTGGTGGACTTTCATGAGACTTACTTACTTACTTTTGATGGCGCTCACAGCCCAGGATTGGCTTCGGCCTCAACTAACAAGCCCCTCCAGCCAGCTCTGTCCCTAGCTAGCCGCTTCCAGTTGCGCATACCAAGTGCTTTGATGTCATCATACACTTGTTTGCGCCACCTGTTACGGGTTCTTCCTCTGCTGCGTACCCCATCAGGGTACCCCATCAGGCTGGGGCTCCACGTGCCCCAGCCATCTCAGCCGCTGTATTTTCAGCTTTTTGACCAGGTCAACGTCGCTGTATAGCCCGTATAGCTCGTCGTTGAATCTTCTCCTCCATACTCCTTCGATACACACCGGACCGAAAATCACACGAAGAATCTTCCTCTCAAAGCACCCTAGCAGATTTTTATCCGAACCTTTCAGTGTACATGCTTCTGACCTATAGAGCAGGACCGTGATGATTAGGGTCTTGTATAAAGTCTCCTTAGTTCTCTGAGAGAGGTCCTTACTACTTAAATGCCTTCTTAGACCGAAGAAACAGCGGTTGGCAAGAAAATTCTTCGCTTGATGTCTGCAGTGATGTCATTTTGCGATGTAATAGTGGAGCCCAGGTAGACAAAGTCCTTGAAAACTTCGAAGTTATATCTGTCCATCGTGATATTTTGCCCGAGTCGACGATGTTGAGATTCCTCTCTCGATGACAGCATATACTTCGTCTTGTCCTCGTTAACCGCCAATCCCATTTTAGCCGCCTCCGATTCAATGCTCGCAAATGCCCCTGTCTATGTCTATGTCATCCGCATACGCAAGCAGTTGAACGGACTTTTGATAGATTGTACCGCTGGTGTTGACATGTGCGTTGCATACAATGGCTTCAAGAACGATGTTGAATAGGTTGCATGATAACTCGTCGCCTTGCCTCAATCCTTTCTCGACATCAAAGGAATCGGTGGTGTTCTTAGCAATTTTGACGGAGCAGCGAGATTTCTCCATCGTCATCCTGCACAGGCGGACGAGTTTGGCAGGGATACCGAGACTCGACATGGCTCTGTATAATTCGTCCTTTTTCACGCTATCATACGCGACTTTAAAATCGATAAGGAGGTGGTGTGTATCGATCTGGAATTCCCTTGATTTTTCTAAAATCTGTCGGAGTGTGAACATTTCATCGACGGTTGACTTGCCTGGCATAAAACCACACTGATAGGGGTCGATCAGATCGTTGACATAAAGGTTTTAGGCGGTCACACAGGAAAGCTGACAAGATTTTATAAGCGACATTTAGGAGACTAATTCCTCTGTATAGTTGGTAGATTTCAGAACATCTCCCTTTTTATGGATGGGGCACACTATACCGAGATTCCATTCATCGGGCATACTTTCCTCCGACCAAATTTTGCAGATGAGCTGGTGTATGCTCCTAGCCAATTCATCTCCCGCTGATTTAAATTCGGCTGGTAAGCCATCCGCACCAGCAGCCTTGTACGTCTTAAGTTTGGATATCACCAGCCGCACTTCGGTTAGGTCGGGTGGACAGAACTGTTGGCCATTATCGTCCAAGTTGAATGGAGTGTTCTGCCTACTAGCAGAATCTTGGCTGGCTTCGCCATTAAGCAGTCTAGATACGTATTCTTTCCAGATTATCAGCACTGACTGTGTGTCTACTACCATATTCCCACTCTCATCTTGGCAGGCTTCCGTTCTAGCCTTGTATCCTTGGGTGGATCGCTTCACCCTCTGATAAAATTTTCGAACATCTCCCCTACCGCTACAACCCTCAATAGACTCTAGCGCCCGCTTCTCGTGCTCTCTCTTTTTCCTCCTGAGAAGTCGGAGTTCCTCTTTTCGTTTCAGCCCGTAGAGCTCCCGGGCTACTCTCTCAGCAGCTCTTGTTCGAGTCTGCAGCATTGCCTGGTAGGCCTCGTCCTTAGCTGCATGCGCTTGCCGGCACTCTTCATCGAACCAGGGGTTTCGTTGTATTCGCCTAGTGAAACCCAGCACATCAGAGGCGGCACTTCTGATGGCTTGTTGACAGTGTTCCCACTGGTCCTCTGCACTTGATGCTGGTGGCGGACCTCCTAAAAGATTAAGAGTTACGTGGTCTGCAAAAGTTCTAGCGGTCTCTTGTGATTTACGCTTCTCGACATCGTACCTTTTCACAGCATATGCTCTGCGTTGTCGCGTCATGGATATCCGCATACGTAGTCTAGCTACTACTAGGTAGTGATCCGAGTCAATGTTGGCCCCTCGGAACGTTCGGACGTCCAAGATACTGGAAGCATGTCTCGCGTCTATCGCAACGTGGTCGATTTGGTTGACGGTTAGTTGATCACGCGACCGCCAAGTCCCCTTGTGTATATTGAGGTGTAGGAAGAAGGTGCTTGAGATGATGACATTTCGCCCCGCCGCAAAGTCTGCCAGCCTGTGTCCGTTGCTGGAAGTTTCGTCGTGTAGGCTGTGTCCAACAACTGTCGAACCAAAGATGCCCTCCTTTCCGAATCTTGCGTTGAAGTCACCAAGAATGATCTACACGTCGTACTTCGGGCACATATCATACGTTGTCTCCAGGAGATCGTAGAATGCTTCTTTGGTTGAGTGCTCTCCCTTTTCATGGGGGGCGTGAACACAGATCAGCGTAATGTTCTTAAATTTGCCTTTGATGCGGATTGTGACCAGGCGCTCGCTAACACTTCGGAAGCCCAAGACTGCTTGCCTAAGTCTTCCCCTTATCACAAAACCACCATCAAAGAACCGCTGACCCTGTTCCTTCAAGCACCCGCCGTAGTAGATGTCACACGATTTCAATCTCCGTATGCCTTCTCCATCCCATCGCACTTCCTGGATGGCTGTTACGTCAGCCTTTAGCCTGTCCAGGTTCTCCACTAATTGTTCGGCTGCACGTGTTCTGTATAAGGACAGGACGTTAAACGTGCAGATCCGAAATTCATTGTCCTTGTTTCGTTTGCTGGGGTCGTCAACTTTAAAATCATCCATATCCGAGGCTTGTTGTTGTTTCGGAACAACCTTTTTTTACGTGGTAGGGAAAATACCCCGACGCACAACTCCCGACCCGGAGGACCAGGCCCTTCGTATAACTCCAAGGGTAGGGAGCCGGATAAACCGCTCCTTATAGGCCTGAGCTACAAATATGTCGTAGTAGCCCATATAAGGTGTCGATGAGACAGTATGTTAAAATATTGAGAATTGCAATTTTGATGAAATACAATGATTGCATATATGCATAACTCATCCTATAATCGAGAATTATATCCATAACTCTGAATTTAATTTTTAATTGCAAAAATCATTTATGTATCCCTCTGATATTAAACAAAAATATTATGACAATGAATTAACATTATTTAATGGACTATATGAAAACTTTCATGCGCGATTTGTTACAATTAGCACTTCATATAACATATCGAACTTGTGCTATTTAATACCATTGAATTAAAACGAAGACTTTTCGTACACTATAAAAACAATAATTGACCTTGAACTGTGGAATGCTAAATTAAAAAAAAAATTGTCAATATTCCATATGAATTTATTGTTTGTATATTAGGAAGGTTGTTAGGAGAAGTTAATTTTAGATGGGTCTAAGCAATTTTAGACGGTAAAAATATAGGGTGCACGGAAGTAATTCCACGGGAATCTGCTCCACATGATCATTTATTTGGTTTTTGGTGCGAATTATTAGTGTATTTTTTTTTTAAATACATCTTCGCAGTATAAATTGATTGTCATAATATTTTTTGTACATTTTAAATTGTTAGTATTTTAAAATATTTGCTCTAAGACTGGTTTGCATGTGGTTAGTCAAAATGGGTTCAGAATTTGAACGTCCCTTATTGCCATTTTGTTTTTGAGAAAAATGTGAAATAGTTTGGAAATTCGGCAGGAAACCGCGAAGAAAGTTGACCTATTTTTTAAATAGAAAATGGACTTTTCAAACAGCCATATTATTGACTCATTTCTAAACTAGTTTTACGGCAAAACAAGTTTCACAGAAGTTCCGAGTTTCAAGTTTTGAAGAAATCGGTGTTTATATTCACTTATGTTTTGACATCTAAAATTAGAAATCTTAAAATTAGTTTTAAATAAAACTAGAAATGCATAACTGGTTTTAAGAGATTCAAAACTAAGTTTGTCACTGTTTTGTATTATTCATTAAAATTTAAAAATTAACAAACAGTTAAATCAAAATAGTCAACTAGATTATGAAATGTCAAAAATTAAATGGAAAATTATTTAATAATTGCGATGGTGGCACGGAATGCCGTAATTCTCAAATTGTTTTATACCGCACTTTCAGAAATTAATTTTTGGCTCTTGGTTTTTAAATAAAAATTCAAAATTATCTCTATTCTTCTTTTCATACAGAAGTCAGTTATGGCAACAAACTAATTCTATGACCAAAACTAGAAACTCGTTGGAAACCCTGAACTAGTTTCAATGTGGAAAGCGAATATTACCGATTTATTTTGAAAACTAGTTTTAATCAATTTTGACAAAACTCGAAACAAAACTAGTTTTAATGAAAACCAGATTCTTTTCCAGTTTTACAAATTGTCAAAAATATGGCTGTAAAGCCAACGAGCCGAACCAAAATTGCCCATGTAAAAACCAAAAATTGCCCGTCTGGGAAAACTCAGATGGCTTCGTTTGGTTCGGCCGAACAATTTGGATTTTCAGCCAGTCCAAAATCCACAAACACCAACCTCCGAATCAATCTTCGGATCTATCGTGTGTGAGGAATCAGCAAGCCGAGCATTTGCTTCCAACTTTCAAATCGCTCCACCGTCACTAAATAATAAAATCCCACTTATTCACTCTATCTCATTAAATTGTAGAATACAATTTTCACCAAAGCATCTAACTGTCACATTCTATTTTTCTCAAGTGTTGTCATGTTCAAAACAAACCAAAAAATTCAGATTTTTAGAATTTTCTTGGTTTCTGATTGGGCAACTGTCATAAGAAGTTCAGTTCATTCGACTTGTGCTTTCTGCATTGAACGGACCGCTGACGTTTTTGGTTTGGACAAGAATCAAACTGCTAAAATTGGTTCGGATCGCCCGTGTATTGCACCCAAATTCGGACCGTGGCCAATGGCTCCGAGCTGTTGGGCTCGGTCGTGTATGGCCAGCTTAAGGAAACAATTCTTAAATTTTAAAGGGATAGAAGAAGAAGTTGCTTTTTTGAATATAAAACTCAGTAGTTATGTAGATTTAATTTTTTTTTGTATACACGGAAAGAATTCTTAGATCAGATCAAGAAAAATAAGCTACAAATCACGAAAAATGAATCCAGTTTTGGACCTTGGATTGGAAATTACTTAATTAAGACTTTTTGTTAGCAATATTAAAAAATGAGCGAAATGAAGATATTGACACTCAAAAATTATATTTCAACACTTTTGAGTATCAATAATTCGATCGAGGTAAAAAAATATTACCATTAGCGAATCGCAATTTGATATCAATTTGTATCAATTTGGATATAGTGTTTGATGGCTAACATGGAGTCGTGGGTTTGATCCCTACTCTAGGTAGCATTTTTTTTTAATTTATTTTTATTACAGGCATACAAATTTAATTATTATTATTATTTCGTAGTCAAAATGAAAAAAAAAATTGTCAAATCTACGAATTTTGGTCGAAATGTTGATTTGCGTATATTTTTATTTAGTTGTTTTTGTCCACAAATAGGGGTGTATGCAGCCGCTTCCTTTTTATTCTGAAATGTATATATAATTTTATATATTTGAAAAAGAATTTCATTTTACTTACTTGAGATTCGATCCTGGCACCTTCCCCATATCAATCCAATACGCTACCACCTAGGCCATCGCACGATATAAAGGGACCATGTTGAAACTTATTCACTTCAAAAACTTATTTACTTGTTGGTTGATTCAAATCACCATGTAAATATTTAAATTATTTCCCTGAAGTGTTAGATTACGCCTTAAAAAATTGTAATTTACTTTCAAGTCAACAAGGTCGAATTATAACTTTTGATAATAAATATCGAATTATAAAATTTTGCTTTTTACGATGATTTGAGTAGTAAATTACAAAATGTTCAGTTATTTTTTAATAAAAGCGCTTTGATTTACAAAAAAAAAAGAGTTTCGTAAATTGCAACCTAAAATTTTGCAATTGGTGATTTTTCAATTCTTTCCGTGTATGTATAAAGACTCAAGGGGTTGACTACCCTTAAAATGTTATAACAGCACGAGCGATGAGGTTGTTTAGAGACGATTTTAAAGAAGATACCGGTCGCAATGGATGGGGATATCGAGCGACTAACAGTTAACAGTATTTCTGAGATTGGGCTTAAGGGAGTATTACGGTTGAATTGTTTAAGGGGAGAAAGCCAACTGGCTATTTCACTGTTGATAGAAATATCGGTAAAATAATGAGAGACATGAAACATTTTTTATGGTGTTCAAGAGACATAAATGTTTTTTTTTTTGAGGTCACTTGCACTTTTTAGTTGAACTTTATTCATTCACTCCACTTAAAACAAAAGAAATTTCAATATTTTAATATTTAAATTTCTTTATCTTCTTATCATAAATGTTTCCGTAAGAGTTGTTTCACCTGTTGTATTCCCACTTATAGGAGTTGTACCTACTCAAGTTTTCAACGAATAAAGAGTTTGTAAATCACAGCCAGATCAGAAGGGGAGACATTATTTAAATTCAAAGATAGTACCTGCAATGATGTTGTAGTGCTGTGAATAGTGATGCAATTAAGTTTTTATTACAAATTTTAAATCAAGGTTTTTTACTGAACAGGTACTCGTATACCAATATTTTTATTTTTTTTGGGAACAGTAGCGAATCTAGGATTTTGCTCTGGCCTCTGGGGGAGGGCTTGGGACTCCAGTTTGAGCCCCAACCAAATTGTTTGTCCAATTTTCGTCGAGCTAGAACCTTAACGGTACAACAAATTTGCTTCAAATTTGGTGTTAAGCGTTTTTATGTGATTCCCTAGAGGAAAGATCAAATTTTTGACGACACTAGACAGCATTGAGTTTTTGAAGCATTAAAATCTACGCCATTTTTGATTACCCATTGGACAATGCTGTCGAGATCAGAATTTAATGAGCTTATCATTCGCTGCCGTTCAAGTTCCACATCCGAAGGACATGGATGAGAATCTGTAAACGAATATGAGAAGCTGAGGGTACTGTTATCAGCGAAACAGATTAATGTATTAGAAGTTTCAGACAAAAGATCATTTATAAAAATAAGGGAGAGAGTTTTATCATGTTTTCTCCAAAAACGACTATCACGATTTTGATTAAAGTTTGTCAACGTCATCTGTAGACGAGTTTTAATAATACTGCATACCACTTTTTTACAAAAAAAAAAAATGGAATAATCGAAATAAAGTTATGGTTTAAAAAAAAAAAAAACTAAGAGGGTTATAAAGATACAGTTTTCAGAACTTTATCTTTAAATATACAATTATTTGAAAATGTGGCTAGGAGTTGGTCAAGTGAAGTATTTAATGCATTTATTTATGTTTTTTGACTTAAGTGCTTTTACCAACACAACTATTGCAGTTTTTATTTTATTATGTCACCTAAGATATACATTTTCTGTTAACCAAATATTGTAAAACACCTTAAGTCTATTTAAGAAATTTAAATGCAGAGAATTTCGTGTGGTAAAATATCTTAAGTCGACATAAGGGATCTTACTTTGTTATTTATATCGAACATAAACCCAACTTAAGATGTTTTACCAAAATAATTTCTTCGTGTTTTCTGAAAAAATAAATAAATTGATACATAAGATGCGTCATCATCTACTTAAGTTATTTTACCATTTGCAAGAACCTAATAAGTAAACTTAAGATATTTTACAAACGGTCATAATTTTCTTGTTTTTAAGGATTTATCAACAGGGGTAAGAGAGAAATACAGGTTGTGGACAAAATATGTAAGAAAGCGATAAATAGCTAAAACCACTTAAGTCGACTTAAGAGCTTTTACCTTTTGAGCACAGAAATGTTGTATTTAGAATTTGTATAAATAATTTTTTTTACAAAAAAATAAAATCAAAGTAAATTTTTTTTTTCCTTTTAATTTTGTGCTTTTTTTTCAAAATTGATATTTTAACATATTTTTGATGATATACAAATATTACACCTTCAATGTCTAGCTACATTCTGTAGTTGTTTGCTACGAGCGCAAGTTCGTCTGATCCCAGTCGAGCGCTTTTTTTTAAATGAATGAATATTCGAGATCCACAAAAACAATGAATAATAGTTTTGCGGCCAGAATTAAATAATAACTCATCGTACAAGCCACACCCTTCACATCCTTGCATTCCACTTTGTCTGTGTCTGTTTGTCTCGAAATAGTCGCATTGATTTAAGATACCCTGATGTTTTGGGATAGTCATTTCAGATCCTAATCAATGCTTTCATATTAGTAGCATTTGTAAGGCAATTGTAAAACAATATATTACAGCATTTCATTTCTCACATATTTAACTTATGTTCATCTATTGTAACAACATTTATTAAATAAACTAAATCTGGCAGAATAAATATACAACCTTCTCGGATTCAATTTAAGAAATTAAAAAAAAATATTTCGAAATGTATTTGCTGTGAAATGTAAGCTACAGAATACAAGTGTTTTTAAACACAATGGGGCATATTCATAGTCACCGATAAAACCCAGTTTTACTTAACGGCAGTTTAAGACAATTTTCGCTCAATGAATACAACCCGATTTTACTTACAAATTGTTGGTTTTATAAAGGGTTTTTCGCAGGGACAGCAAACGGCGCCATATTTCTTGCCACTCTTTTGACATTTCTCTTCAGTAAGGTTTGCCATTTTATGATGGAAAGATATACGAGCCAACAACGAGACGAAATTATTAAAATTTACTACCGAAATTCGGAGTCAGTGGCCTTAACGTTGAGAGCACTACGTCCAATTTATGGTCGTCATAATCGTCCTTGCAGATCAACAATTGAGCGTCTAGTGGAAAAATTTGAATCCACAGGCACAGTACAAAATGTTCCCGTGCCAGTGAGACAAAGAAGTGCCCGTATTGTCGAGAAAATTGCTGCAGTTGCAGAAAGCCCAAATGTGTCTCTCACACGTCGTTCTCAAGCGTTGGGCATCTCTGTGACGTCGTTGTGGCGAATTTTGCGAAAAGATCTTGACCTACATCCTAACAAGATTAAATTGACGCAAGAACTGAAGCCGCTTGACCACCAGAAGCGTCGTATGTTCGTGAATTGGGCTGAGCAACAACTTGAAAATGATTCGGATTTTCATCGAAAAATCATCTTCAGCGATGAGGCTCATTTCTGGCTGAATGGCTTCGTCAATAAACAAAATATGCGGTATTGGTCAGGCAGCAATCCACACGGTTTATGGGCCGGCGGCGTCATTGGGCCGTACTTCTTCCGTGATGATCAAGACCGGCACGTTACTGTGAATGGGGATCGCTACCGTTCAATGATAACCGAATATTTTTGGCACCAATTGGAGGACATGTGGTTCCAACAAGACGGCGCCACAAGCCACACAGCGAATGTCACAATCAATTTATTGAAAACCAAGTTTGGAGAACGTTATCTCACGAAATGGTCCAGTCGCTTGGCCACCTCGGTCGTGCGATTTGACGCCGTTAGACTATTTCCTGTGGGGCTACGTCAAGTCTATGGTCTATGCCAACAAGCCAGCGACGATTGATGAACTTCATACGAATATCGAATATGAAATTGCAGCAGTATCGGCCGATTTATGCTTGAAAATCGTCGAAAATTGGGTTCTGGACTTCATCAAGCGTGCCCGTGGTGGCCATGCAAAAGAAATCGAGTTCCATACATAATGGCATTGAACGTTCTTTCACAGGAATAAAGTATTTCATTAATATCCAAAACCGTTTTTGTTTTATTTAAAAAAAATTTTTGTAGCGCTCGATATTTTTATAAGATCATTAACTTATTAAACTACATGAATAGCTTCAAATATTTTAAAATGATGAACTTCAAAAAACAGAATCAACGTCCGAAAATTCAATTAAACCTAGGTTCAACCTAGATACAGGTGAAAAATGACTATGAATACGCCCTAATGAATTTCAAAAAAGTTCATTGTGAATTGAAGTGATTTGTCGCTGATTCGTACTTAATATATCTGCCTTTGTATATGACATTCACAGGGTCATTGAAACACGCAACTATTCAAAAACGAAAACCCACCGTATAAAAATGATTTTTAATCCAGACATTTAAGAAGAGAAAAAATGTATTCAAATGATAAATTTAACAATTATGTGAAAAAGGAGTTATCACAACCATTTTATGGTTGAGTGAATATAAACAGATAAACACCTTCTTAATATATATTCAATCTGTATAGCTTGATCTATAAAATTAAATTAGTTCATTTCATAGCCTTCATCAGCTTAAACAAAGGCCTATGATGATGATGATTTGTGGAAAAAAAAGTAAGCTACCTTGAGCTTAGATGTGTATTTATTCAAATAAAAAAATGTGTTTTAATTTAAATTTAAACCAAAGTAGTTAACCACAAAAACACAATACTAGTTGTGGCCCTTCAGAACAACTTGCAACAAGTTAGTGTAGGCCTACACAACAAAAAGTGTGAAATGCTACATATATTTTAATGAATTATTTATTAACACAAAAAACATGTATTTCTTTCGCACATAACAAGCCATGCGTATGCGTCAAATATGCGAAAATATACCCATTTATCTATTTACTTTTGTTTTAATAGCGCCAATCTGAACTAAACAACGAAATTAATTGGTTTTATTTTCATCATTGGGGATGGGGATATACTATACATACACAAATCGTTATGAGATTTTTTTTTGAATAGAAACACATATCGATTATTGTATTCTTCAATTGATTAAAGCTTAATATATTCCAGCGGAATAGAACTTGTATTTAAAAGCTTTATTTTTTGTTCTTAAAATATTTCGATTCATTTTGATGGTAGGTGTCTGTGTGTGTTTTTTTTTTAACTTTAATTAACTTGGAATTCAAGTTTGCATAGTTTTTGTGGTTTTTCATATTAAAAGTCCTGTCTTAAAAATGTCTATTTATGATTATTTGAAGATTTCTACCTCACCAAATTTGAAGAAATAATTGCTGAGCTTAAATAAGTCAATTATTATTCCCGAAAGTTTGTTAAAACATACCTGTCTATGGAAAAGGATGTTTTTTTGTATACTACGTAACGTATGATGATTTTACCAATCTGGAAGTTAAAACCTGTTCTATTAGCAAAAGTCGGTGATAATTAAACTTACAGCTAAAGAATGATTATCTGAAATGCCTCTTGAAAAACTATTATAAAGAGAAAATTAAGTAACAAAAACATGTGTATAAAGTTAGCAGGGCAACTCCGAAAATTCATTAAAAAAAAAATATATAGTCCTGAGTTGCTAATTTATTGCTAAACATATATCCACTCTCAGGTCGTTTATCTACATTTTTGAGAAAGTTGTCCCGCTAACTTGACGTCAAGAGGTAACCCTGTATCTCGCAAACGAAACAAAAAAGTTAAATATTTTTTCTTGGTTACAAAGTAGCAATTAATTATTTTTAAACATTAATCAACTCTCAGGTCGTTTATCTAATTTTGTTTAAAAAGGTGACCTACTAACTTGACGTCAAGAGGTGACCCTGTATCTCGCAAACGAAACAAAAAAGCAATATTTTTTCTTCGTTAAAAATTAGCAATAAATTATTTTGAAACATTTATCCACTCTCAGGTCGTTTATCTACATTTTTGAGAAAGTTGTCCTGCTAACTTGACGTCAAGTTAGCAGGTAACCCTGTATCTCGCAAAAAAAAAAAAAACGAAAATTTAAGATGCTAAAAAAAATAAATGTTATACTCTATCACGAAAAGTGACTTGACTTGAAGAACAGTAATGTTTGAACTCCGATTAAAATTAAACAAAACTATTTTTAAAAATACAAACATTATTCTTAGAAAACAACCCTTTTCTCTGAATTAAAACATTACTTGCCAGCCTGAAACCAATTATTTCATAATCATACTAATCATTTCATAATCATTTACATACAAATAACAATCAGTTTATTATTAAGAAAGTCGAAAGTAAAAAAAGAAACATGCACAAACAATTTTTGGTTATTTTTTATCAATACAAATACTAATTCCGTTTCTTTTCTCTAAATGAATGTGCATTTTAGTCAAGCTTAGAAATGGAAATAAATTAAAATTGAAATTGATTTTCAAAGTACATATACAAAAATAAAATTGACGGAATTATGGAACAAAAAGCCAGGAATATAATAAAAAATTTAGAGTAAACGAACAATCATGAAACCATAAATTTTCCCTTAGTTTCACTTGAGGGTTCAACACCCAAAACCCCCCCTGCGTTCACGACTGGGTCGTAGCTCGAAATTGGGACTCACACACCGCATATTAATGGAGTCATATTAAAATTTCAGTGAAAATCTACTTTATCGAGTTCGTATATCAGCTCTTTTGTTTAATTACTATTTAAATTAGATTCATTTATGAGACACCTATTGTGGAGTTGTTGAATGGAAATATTAAAATAATTGTGCTTGTATGCTTTTTTTGAACAAGTAGAGGCATAGTTCTATTATTATTATTAGTTAGTTGTTAAGTATTTCATACATACACAAAATTTAAGTTTTTTTTTAAATCGATTCAAAATTTGGAAAAAACTTTTAATCAAATACCATTTAATGAAATACCATTCATATACGTACATTATACAATTTTCTCTTTTTAGCATATACGCTGAGTCAAAAAAGTCTCCGTACAGCTTTAACTTCTTATTATTTTCAAAAATATTATTTAAAGTACTACTTAAGTTTGAGAGAAAATGACTTAAAATGAAAGGAATACTTTTAATTAAACAAAAAATAAAACCTCACATTTTTATTTCGAAAAAATAATGAACAGAAAAGTCTCCGTAAATCAATAGAATTTACATTCAGGGTGATTTACCTAAGGTGTAAGAAAAATTAAGAGCGCGCAGATTGGGGTCGAGACAATCATAAACTCGTATAAATAAGGGGGAGTCTATTAGCCCCCCACAGTTGAGGCAGGAGGTGGAATTATCAAAAAACATTGACATAAAACAGAAAAAAAAAAATTATTAAAAAACAGCGGTAACACGTACAACAACGTGTTATACTTTTTTGCAAACCAAGAAATCCCTTCTTTTATATTTTTTTAAATAAAGTTGTTGTAGTGATAGTCCAGTCAAATTCGCCGCAAAGTGCGATGTAGTTCTGCATTTTTGATATGTTGTTGGGGCATTTTAGCGTTGTATGTAGCTAAGTTTGCAACTTCGAAAAACCTGTGCTCGCTGCAGGAAAAATGCGACAGTGAAAAAACGCTAAAATCACTCGATTTTTTCCGACATTTTCCTTTATAACTTTGGAAATATGCAACTTAGGAGAAAAACATTCACTATATTCTTGTTTGTTAAAAAATTTTCTACAAGACCACATTAGTTTAAAATTCAAGTATGTTATATTTGAGTTGCTATCTAACCATGAGTGAAAAAGAAAAATCTGAAAAGCTAAGTAATTTGAAGTGCTCAAAAAATTGGTCGAAAATTGTCCAATTTTGCTCAAAGTGTTCATTTAAATAGCCTAGAGTATTATAAGACAAAATTTGAAAATTTGATCCAATTCGGTCAAATAGTTTTGGCAAGAAACATGACGTTAACTGAGTGCCACAAGCAATGTTTGCATCGTTGCTGTGGTCAAAGTAGGACACATAAGTTGGCATTGATTTTTGTACACGTACTTGGAACCCTTAGCTATCATAAAATATTATTATATTATTTATGCGTTTTTTTTTGTAGATACCTTGGTAGTGATTTTAAAAGTTGCAAACATTTTGCACTGTATAAATAAAAAATGAATTCGTGAAGCATTTTTGCAAATTTTAAATCGCTACCAAAGTTACAACAAAAAAGAAATAAATATTATAATTATATTTTATGAAAGTTAAGGGTTCCAAGTACGTGTACAAAAATCAGTGCCAACTTAAGTTTCCTACTTTGACCACAGCAACGATGCAAACATTGCTTGTTGCACTCAGTTAACATCATGTTTCTTGCCAAAACTATTTGACCGATTTGGATCATATTTTCAAATTTTGTCTTATAATGCTTCAGGCTATTTGACTATAAATTTTGAGTAGAATTGGACAATTTTTGACATTTTTTCTTTAAGTGCTTCAAAATTACTTAGTTTTTCAGATTTTTCTTTTTAACTCATGGTTAAATAGCAACTCAAATATAACATACTTGAATTTTAAACTAATGCGGTCTTGTAGAAAATTTTATAACAAACAAGAATATAGTGGATGTTTTTCTCCTAAGTTGCATATTTCCAAAGTTATAAAGGAAAATGTCGGAAAAACTGGAGTGATTTTAGCGTTTTTTATACTGTTACATTTTTCCTGCAGCGAGCACAGGTTTTCCGAAGTTGCAAACTTAGCTACAGACTACTCTAACTCTAACATGCCCCAACAACATCTCAAAAATGCAGAACTACATCGCGCTTTGCGAATTTAGCCTTTTTTTGTAATTATTGACTGTGCTATGAACAGTTTTCGAAAGATTAATTTTCAAACTTAAAATTAAAGAAAAAAAAATGAACACAAAATTTTCAAACTTATTTTGTTCAATACTTAACTTTGTTAGGTACTATTTTTGTTTTCAAAATTCAATGCTCCAATCGATTTCCAGTCAACCACTTAAAACTAAATGGTTCTAGAACATTTACATTTCTCTGCAGGAACATTTTCATTTGCACGATTTTTTCTGTTTTATACAGGGTGTGTATAGTAAATAATAGTAATAAATTTTCAAAACCCGATGTGAAGTCCTTGGTCTTAATGGATCACCTTACCAGTTTCGATCAGTTTTGCTCTATGTGCAACCTTAAATCGAAAGAAGACTGCTTCCACCTTATTGGAGTTTGTCCAATTTATGCAACACAAAGACAAAAATATTTGGGAAAAAAACTTTAACGATGCAAGAAACTGTAATATATCTCAACGGCCAAAACTGGAAAAATCTGTATTTCTTTTTAAAAATTGCTTACAAATACAGAATGTTGTTAATAACAGAATTTAATTAATAATATATTTCATTTTATGTTAATTATTTAAAACCGAAATTGTAAATTTAAGAAATATTTATTGCCAATCGAGCTGACGGCAACGCCATAGCTTTAAATTCATTTAAATCATGTTAACATTCTTTCTACACGTCAAAGCGTCAACGGTCCATCGGGAGCACCATCCCCGATCCCAAACGACCCAAGGTGCAAGGCACCGACAAATCACTTAACGTAAATAAAGGTCTGCCCTTTAGTGACGTACTAAAGGACAAAATTGTCATTGCAGTCATCGACAGAAGTAATGCAGATGGCAGGATCTCTCCTGAGAATTGGTTGAAGGTCATAGTGAAGCTCTCAGCTGGCTTCATGAGTTTAGTGAGGGAGCATCCCGGACCTCAACCAATCACAGACGATGCAGGCTGGCACCAGGGACGTGTTAAGCTCATCGCCTGTGCAGATCAGAGATCATGTGATCTGTTTACGCTTGCTGTTAGCAGACTGGGAGAGGTCTGGCCAGGTGCTAGTCTCGAGGCTGTTGCTAGGGATGATATCCCCTGCAGGCCTAGAGCTCGTGCCTGGATCCCGATCGAACCAGCCAGCAAGGATGAAATACTCCAGATGATGCAGTACAGCAATCCAAGCCTACCTACAAAAGATTGGGTAGTCGCGAAGCTGGAAGAGAGCAGGGGTTCCTTTAGATCTGCTATCATAGTAATCAACAAGGAATCTCCGGCTCCTCTGGTGTCGACCGAAAATGTGATTAGGTACGGCTTCCACAAAATCGCCTTGAAGGTTTACAAAAAAGAAGAGGAAGTTGCACAAGAAGCCCCTCCACAAAACCCCCAGGACATGACCATAGACGAAGACCCTGTCGTCGGCATCGAAACTCCAGAGATGGAGATAGATGACATTGACACTTCTCCGGCTATGGTATTGCCCAATCCGCCAACCGAAAGGAAGGCTCCTTCCGTCGATCTCTCCGACATGGAGAGCGTAGACTCCCCTATCAACGTTCTTCTAAGCGAGGAAGAACTTTTAAGATCTTCCTCTGAAGCCGAAGACGCTGACCAAACGGTGCTGGAGGTTGATCTGACCGACTGTGGTAACAATGCTGCAGCTGATTCAGATTAATCTCCAACACTGTATTATGGTTTCGGCCTCCCTTCTTCTCCGTCTGAACACAAACGGGGAAGATATTGTCCTGATCCAGGAACCATGGATTGCTGACTCCAGTGTTCAAGGACTCAGGACTCCGGGCTATTACACGCTGCATGCGCCAGATAAAGGTGAACCTAGATCTTGCATAGTAGCTAAATGTAATACTTATGTATTTTTACTACCTGAATATAGCGATCGAGATGTAACGGCCGTCAGATTACAAACCGAAAAAGGGTTGTACTGGATAGTGTCCGCCTATCTTGGCCTTGACGATCTTGGCCCTCTCCCCAGTGTAAAGCTAAGGAGACTGATCGCTGATGCAGAACGGCAGAATATACGCCTAATTATTGGGTGCGACGCAAACGCGCACCATACAGTATGGGGGAGTTCGGATGTTAACGACAGAGGTGAGTCTCTTTTCGATTATATTCTTACTACTAACCTACTTCTAAGTAATGTTGGAAACGTACCAACTTTTGTAACTAGAAATAGACAAGAAGTCTTAGATATCACTCTTGTCTCAGATATGGTTCATCAATCGATATTGGATTGGAAAGTATCTTCTGAGCACTCGTTCTCAGACCATAGATACATTCAATTCAGTCTAAATGATGAAACTGAAAAGCCTCCTTCCTTCCGGAACTACCGGAAAACAAATTGGCTCCTATATAGGGAAACTCTTAAAAAGTTAATCAAACCTGACCTTTTTAATCCTCCCCTGAACAAAACTGATCTCGATAATAAAGTCAAAGATCTAACAAATGCACTCAACATATCAATGATCACTTCCTGTCCTCTAACTAAAATTAGGGGCAAAAAGAAACCTCATTGGTGGAAGCCAGGGCTCGAACCGCTCAGAAAAGAATGTAGGAAACTTTTCAACAGAGCTAAATACACCAGAGAAAGTTTAGATTGGGATATATACAGGGTGTCCCATTAACAATGGTCCAAACTGAAATTGGTGATAGGCCAGGTGATGAATTATCAGAATTTGGTAACTTTTCTATACCAAATCATAGCGGTTCTCGAGTAACGGCTATTTTTTGAAATTTGAAAAAAATCTAAATTTGAACCAGTTTTTTGCTCTCCCTGTCCATAATTGATTTTTGTTTTTTACAAATTTTGCATTAAAAATTTCACTTATAGTTTCACTAACTTTACTGAGTAAAATATTTTTAATTGGCATCACCATTTGCCTACAAATCATTAGTTAGTATTGAACTTTGCCAAAATTTATTTTTGACCACAATCTTCTGATGAGCCCCCTGAATAAAATTCGTATGGCTTAATACAGGTTTTGTATTTCAAAAATTGCCTATTTTTCTGTAGTTTCAAAAAAGCCATTAAACTTGCCAAAGCTATGTTTAAATAGACAGTTATAACCGTTTGAACCCAATCAAACAGGTTCAAAATCAAACAAAAATAAAAAATTTGTGTTCAAATATTTCGATAAAATTAGAATTTCACTTCAAATATAACTCCAAAAGAGCTGAATTTTGGTGGAGATCTTCGTCTTGATGTCTTACGCATTTCTTAAATAAATACCTTTAATTTGGACTAGGACCTTCTATTTTTTGTGGTGAAAGCGTAAAAATCCAGTATTTTTGTAAAATTTTCGAAAACCATCAGGTTTTTTAAGAAGTGTCTTTGGAAAACTTGTAGCTTATAGCATTCTAAAAAAAACCATTAGGATACATTTTTCCGTTAGACCAATAAATTTTTAGACAAATGTGCGCAAATGCAACTGTGTGGAAAATACCACATCAAAGTAAAAACACATTTTGTCCCCGTTTTCTCAAAATCTCTTGCTCCAACGAAAAAAAGGAGTTTATCTTTTTCCTGTAGAATTTTATAAGCTACATGTTTTCCATAGAAACTTCTTAAAAAACCTGATGGTTTTCGAAAAATTTTCAAATATACTGGATTTATACTCTTTCACCACAGAAAATTAAAAGTCCTTGTCAAAATTTAAGGTATTTATTTAAGAAATGCGTAAGACATCAAAACGAAGATCTCCACCAAAATTCAGCTCTTTCGGAGTTATATTTGAGGTGAAATTCTAATTTTATCGAAATATTTGAACACAAATTTTTTATTTTTGTTTGATTTTGAACCTGTTTGATTGGGTTCAAACGGTTATAACTGTCTATTTAAACATAGCTTTGGCAAGTTTAATGGCTTTTTTGAAACTACAGAAAAATAGGCAATTTTTGAAATACAAAACCTGTATTAAGCCATATGAATTTTATTCAGGGGGCTCATCAGAAGATTGAGGTCAAAAATTAATTTTGGCAAAGTTCAATACTAACTAATGATTTGTAGGCAAATGGTGATGCCAATTAAAAATATTTTATCCAGTAAAGTTAGTGAAACTATAAGTGAATTTTTTAATGCAAAATTTGTAAAAAACAAAAATCAATTATGGACAGGGTGAGCAAAAAACTGGTTCAAAGTTAGATTTTTTTCAAATTTCAAAAAATAGCCGTTACTCGAGAACCGCTATGATTCGGTATAGAAAAGTTTCCAAATTCTGAAAGGCCATGGCCTGGCCTTTCACCAGTTTTGGTTTGGACCATTGTTAATGGGACACCCTGTATAAGAACTCGCTGAAAGTGTATAAAAAACAAATGAGAATAACTAAAAGAATTTCTTGGAGGAACTTCTGTGACAAAATAGAAGATTCTTCAGAAGCATCCAGACTTAGGGAAGTCCTCTCTACCAATCCAGGGATGCCAAGCTCTCTTAAAACAGCAGATGGCTCCTGGACCAAATCCTGTGAGGAATCACTAAATTTGCTACTTGATACTCACTTCCCAGGTAGCTCACAAATTGTCTCAAATACTGAATTCACTCAGTCACATGACTTGGTCAATCAAATACCAGGTCTGATTACAAGGGACAAGCTCCAATGGGCTATAGACAGCTTCCAACCTTATAAATCCGCGGGACCAGACGGCATTATACCTGCTGAACTTCAGAGATCCTCAGATATCATAATTCCTATACTGGAAACTATACTGAATGGTTGTCTGAATTTCATTCATATTCCTTCATTATGGAGAGAGGTGAATGTTGTCTTCATACCCAAAGCTGCAAAATACTCCCAAATTAATCCAAAAGACCTGAGACCAATTAGCTTATCAACATTCATTCTTAAAACTTTCGAACGTCTGATTGATATCCACCTGCGTGACACTATAGAGCTTAACCTTATCTCTAAAGCACAACACGCTTACTGTAAGGGAAAATCGGTGGAAACTGCTCTTCACACCTTAGTAAGATCTATCGAATACTCCCTGCACCATAAAGAGTACACGCTTGCGGCTTTCCTTGATATAGAAGGCGCCTTTAACAACGTCAGCGGCCGTGCAATAGTAGGAGTAGTAGGAATAGTAGGAGTAGGAGTAGGAAGGTGGACGGCCTACTGATTAAGTTGATAGACCATATGTTGGGAAGTAGGGTCTTCAACTCTGCATTGGGAGGCTATTCCACTAGAAGATCTGTCACTAGAGGCACACCACAAGGTGGGGTCCTTTCACCACTTCTATGGAACTTGGTCATAAATGACTTACTGACTGTCCTGGAGGGTGAAGGATTCAAAGTGATTGCGTATGCCGATGATGTTGCAATAGCTATATCAGGGAAACACCCCAAGGTTCTTACAGAACTTCTTCAAACCGCTCTTAACAAGCTAATAAAATGGGCAGAACGCTGTGAGCTAGGTGTAAACCCCCGCAAAACAGAACTTGTCCTCTTCACAAGGAAATATAAAATTCCACAGATAAATCCTCCAACAATTAATGGTGTTCCACTTTCCTTTTCAGATGAAGCCAAATATTTAGGTCTCATACTGGATAAAAAACTAAGTTGGAAACCTAATATTCAAGGGAGAATTAAAAAAACCACTGTTGCTTTATTCTCCTGTAAAAAAGCTATAGGTACTAAATGGGGTCTATCCCCTGCCATAACTCACTGGCTCTACACTGTGGTCGTAAGACCGATTCTCACTTATGGGGTAACAATTTGGTGGACTGCTCTAGATAAAGTTACGTACTGTGACCAGCTGAGCAAGGTCCAGAGATCAGCAAGTATGTGCATAAGTGGAGCTCTCCGCTCGACACCATCAGCGGCACTAGACATACCCCTCAGCCTCACACCCCTCGATATATATGGCAAGCAAATGGCTGCGAACACAGCCGTCCGCCTTAAAGCCATTTCTCAATGGACCAACAACTCTATCGGTCATACTAAAATTCTAGACTTATATGAATCTATTCCTTGTCATTCCGACTACACCACATCCAAACTAAATTTCGACAAAAGTATCCAGGTCACTATACCCCCAAGAGAATCTTGAGACGTTGGGGACCCTCTCAAAGGTGATTCAGTTCATTTTTATACTGATGGGTCGAAAACTGAGGAAGGAGTGGGTGGCGGAGTGTACTCAGACAGACTTAATTTAAGTCTCTCCTTCCGGCTCCCTAACCACTGTAGCGTATTCCAAGCGGAAATCCTGGCAATTAAAGAAGCTCTGTCTTGGCTGAGAGAAAACGTGATATCAACATCGGATATACGCATCTTCTCAGATAGTCAAGCAGCACTTAAATCTCTCAACTCTGTCTCTACCAACTCCGTTACGGCCCAAAACTGTCGATCGTCTCTTGAAGAGATGGCGGAACAGTTTAATATTCACCTTCTTTGAGATATTCTAGAGATATTCCGGGAAATTGTAAAGCCGATGAACTTGCCAGAAATGGAACTCTAATGCCCGTTTTGCCTAACAGGTGGAACATAGGTATACCGATCGCTACGTGTAAACTTTTGCTAAAACAAAACTCTGCAAGGAAAGCAAACTCTATATGGACAAACCTTACTACATGTCTGGTCACAAAAGAAATCTGGCCATCGCTAGACCCTAGGCGCTCTAAAAGTTTGCTATCACTTAGTAGATCACAAATTAGCTCCGTAATAGGTGTCATAACAGGACACTGCCTTATAGGAAAACACGCCACAAGACTTGGCGTTTTCTCAAATGACTTCTGTAGAAGTTGCATGGACGAAGAGGAGGAGGAAACAATTCCTCACCTCCTCTGCACATGTCCTGCTCTTTCACTGAGGCGCAGACTCCTTCTTGGGGACTACTTTTTCAATGATCCAAGCGATCTAGCTAATACAGACATACACTGTCTCTCTTGCTTCATAAAAAGCTCCGAATGGTTTTCGTAATGAGGATAATCTCCTCATTCCTATCATGTGGTATCACAACGGACCTAATTATGGTCTAAGTGTGTCAGCCGTTTTCCTGACAGCCACTTTAACCTAACCTAACCTAACATTCTTTCCAAAATTATCAATAAATGAATATTACTTACTTACTTACTTCGTAAATAATATTTCCCTATTTTCCTAACGCTCGCACTGTGTTTAATTTAACAGTTAAAGCCCCAGCTTTTCAGTGGTGAGCTAAACCAGAGTTAGTAAACTCTGGAAAAAGCAGTTTTTAAATCGAGGGTAGATAAAATATCAAAATCATTTTTGGAGTTAATCCAGAGTTAACTCACCAAATTTAGCAAGTTAACTCGGGTTTAAGTTTAACCCCGCACTGAAAAACTGGCCCTAAGTGTATAAAAAAAGTTTTGAAAAATTGTGATCTTATAGGTTATGAATTTTTTCAAAATCAAAATAAAAAATTACGACTTCCTTCAAATACTTAATGTGCGATCACGGTTGAATAGTTTTTTTTTTTTAAATCGTACTTATCGTTAGATATTCAAATTCAACCCTAGTTTTTGCATTTTTATAATAATAATTTATATTTTTTTGTATTCAAAAACCTTTTTTTTTTATTTTTACCAAGGTTTGACGATCACCAAAACAAGTAAAATGAACGGCTGAATCCACCAAACTTGCTCTTTTAGTTAACAATAAGCATGTGTTGCTATAGTCATTAATGGTTCGACAGTAAAAATATTAGCGATTATGGATTATTACAAAACAAGTCAAATCAAAAATTTTGAATTTTTGTGCTTGCTCTATAGGACAAGTATTGGTTTCGTGACAAAAAACAAATTTCAAGGTTAAAATCAAAACTAATCTTACGATGTTGGAGAAGTCTAAGAAAGTGATTTTCTTCTATGCGTCTGTGCGTCCTGATGTACACATTTGGTTTGAAGTGTTTTTATGTGATCCCTCGAAAAGAAATTAGAATTTTTGTTTTAGCTCATCTGAAACTGGTAGCGGCCATACCACTGTTTTGGTTTTCTTAAGTTTTCTCGAAAACAGCCCTTGCGTTTTAAATTAAACTTAGTACATGTAATTTATAGAATATTTGGTACATTTGAGTTAGTCTTCAAAATTTATAAGAGCAATTTTTTTTTACGAAAAATAAAATCAAAGAAAAAATAATTTTTTTTTTTGATTTTTAGCTTTTTTTTTTCAAAACTTCTTTATTTTATTATTTTTTTTTTTCTCTCTCATACCTAAGAACATAGACTCGCCTTTTGTTATATTGTTTCTTTGTCTAGATCCAAAATAAACACAGTTTTGTATAAGAATATCTCAAATACTTTACAATTCAAACAAATTTACTTTTCTGGTATAATTTTCTTAAAAATTTCTTTAATGCAATAAATATTCTTGGTCAAAAATATATACAAAAAAAAAACTATTTCTGATGCAACACCCCATTTAAGTGTACAACAAATAATTTATCGTTCAAAACCCTGCGTGAATACAAACAAAAAATTGATCCGAAGCAAATAAATTGTTAAAATCATTTATAATAACAAACTTATATAATAAGCACAATGACAAACATAAACAGCAACATAAGTTACAGCTGTTTCAAATCACTTCTGTTCTTTGCAAAACAAACCATCGCCAGATAAACATTACGTATTTATTTTCCGTGGTACTCTTTTTCGTTTCTCAAAGAGCTTTACTGCCATGTATGGAACTTGGATAGTATACGAACAAAGAGCAGCCTTAATACCAGGTATACGCCTTCAGATTCGCAAAATATATATATGTCTATACAGGTGCAATCAATCGGCCTGGTCATTAAAGGCTGTTGCAATGTGCAATTTTCCCACATATACACACACACACACACTTCTAAATCCATGATGCTCCAGAGGTCATATACTCATTGCCCCAGACAAAATCTACCGAAAACAGTAACAACCCAATTTGCCACTGTTAAACTGGTTACAATTACACAGCTTGAGCCAAGAAGATAGATGATAAAGAAGAAGATGTTAAATTCCACATATTGTTGGTATTTAATGCATGTGAACAAGAGAAGCTTCCAGTGCAGTAGTGCGCTCGCTGTTGGATTTCAGTCTTAAAGTCTGAATAAAGCCTACCTTAACATTAAACTCTGTAACCACGATCACGATCACCGCCAACAACAAAACCATTGGAGTAGCGAGGGTTGGGCAAACGAGGTATCTGTCTCCCAAGCAAAATAATGATAAACTCTATAATAGATGAATTTTCAATTCAAAGTTAGACGCCAATAATTGTTTCGGTTTCAATAACTAAAGGTGCTATTGCAATACCATATCAGGCAATAAATCAAGATAAATGTCAGACAAAAGGAGTTGATAGGATATAAATTAACTTTTGTTAATTTTGTACATGCTACAAAGCTCCGGTATTTGTCCGCTTTTAATTACGATATCCATAGGTACCTACTATAGAGAATGTTTTGGATTCGTAAACAAAATGGAGCTCGATATATTAATCAGACCTTACATAACGATGAGAGAGCGCAACAACTGTGTGTATTGCAATTCTGTTTGTCTGTCTGTCTTTACCTCCACCTCGTCCTTGACCGGCAGCCTGCAGCTGATGCGATTTTCTTCAAACGTTGTAGGTGATAGGTAGAGGGAAAATTTAAGGTTTTTGCTCCCAAGCTAACGGCCATACAACTATATAAAAAAGTTATTTATCGCGAAAATTGACACGATATTGACGATATTGACACACAAATACGAATTACTCTTAATAGTCCAATCAAATTATCCAAAAAAATCGAAAATATCTAAAAAAAAATTCGGGAGGAGAATTTTATTGATTTATTTCTAAAACCATTTTTTTTTTTTAATTTCAAAAATAAATTTTTTTTTAATCGTCTTTTTTCCTTTTAAAAAATCCTAACTTCATTTGTACTTGCCAGATTTTAAAGATTAAGATCTCAAAATTTAGCTTACAAATGTGGCTAAATTCTTAAATAAAAATAATTGGGGAGGGGAAAAAATGTTCGTGCTAAAAGGATGTGTAAATGTCCCGTCAACTTTATATATACTATTTTAAATTCAAAGTATGATGAAAAATTTTAAATTTTCAAGAAACAAATTATACACAATTATAGGAATAGTCTTTCTCTACAAGTATGTAAGTAATTTTATGATTATTAATATAACGGGGAACAAGTAGGGGTAATTTAATAAAATCAATCTACACTTAATTATACAATATTAGAAAATTTGTCGTGCCATATCTTGAAAGTTTTTTGACTTACATGAAATCTAAATAAACAGAAATGTAGGAAATTTAGTGTTCTATAAAAAGTATTAAAAGTAATTTTTGCTTCGGATGGACATTGGGTGAGATAAACTTGAAAAACCATTTTTAGAATCGAAAATTTGCTGTTTTTTTCAACAAAACTTTTTATACTACAAAAGTAAATAAAAATGACTTCTCTACGACTAATAGCGGGTGGGAAAATTGAGTAAACACTTGAAAACACCTTTTTCAAAATGGCGGCCGATGCCGAGTTTTTTTTATTGGAAAAGTATGGTTTTAGAATCCCCAAGAAGTACTCTTTAAAATAAAACACTAAAATTCTTCTCCCGAATTTTTGTAGATATTTTTGCTAATTTGATTGGACTATAAGGGTATGGTCAATATTTTGGGGAAAAAACATAAACTTAATATAAGTGGTGTCAAAGTTGTTGCGTTCGCTGATGACATCGTGATCATGGTCGCAGGGAAATTTTTCCCCACCTTGTGCGAGCTACTACAAACATCCCTCAACGAGCTTAGTAATTGGGCCAGTATAGCTGTGGACTTAATGTCAACCCACTCAAGACAGAACTGTTTTTATTTACGAGAAAACGAAATATTCCACATTGAATCCCTCCCACCATAAATGGGACTGCGTTACATATGACAGGTACGGCAAAATATCTTGGTCTAGTAATTGATCGTAAACTAAACTGGAAAGAAAAATTAAAGACAGAGAGAAGAAAGCTTCAATAGCATTCTATACTTGCAGTAGAATTTTTGGGAAAAGATAGGGTCCCAGCCCCAAACCCATTCATTGGATGTACACAGCCATAATAAGGCCTATTTTGACATACGCATGTCTGGTTTGGTGGCCAGCCTTAAATTAGGCAGCCGATCTCAAAACCATGACTAAAAGTGCTATGAGAACTACACCGATCCCTAGAAACTTTTCTTTCCCTTGCCCCAATCGATCAGTTTACAAAGTAGATGGCGACCAATAGTGCTCTGCAACTAAGACAGTGTAATCACTGGAAATGGGGCCATTTCGGTCATAGACCGATTATGAACTTAACTGATATAGACATTCAAACAGACTATATGGTGGCCTTAATAGATATCCCTACAAGGGATTTCTGGATGGAAAACCGGGTCATAAATAGAAATCTTGTATCGATCTTTACGGACGGTTCCAAAACGGGCGAAGAAGTATGGTCAGGCATCTTGCCCACCTTTAAATAGATCAATAAAACTTCCGAACTTCTGCAGTGTATTTCAAGCGAAAGGTATTTGCGGTTTATGAGGCAGCAAAGCATCTTGCCACATGTGCCCAAGTAAACAAGAACATTGACATTTTCATAGACAGCCAGGCGGCTATCTAAGCCATCTACTCAGTTGTCACAAAGTCAAAACTGGTGGAATGTTGTCGCAGAGAGCTAAGATTACTTAGCGCAACAAACACAGTTACTCTACGTTGGGTCCCAGGACACTGTGATATACATGGGAATGAAAAGGCAAACGAATTGGCCAAACACGGGTCATCCGCTGATCCGAGCCAAACTGAATCGTCAGTTCTTATGCTACTGGTTCTCAAAAAGAGCAGAATCCAATAGAGCTTCCTCAAAGCCGCCAACGATAGGTGGTCACAAATTGACGCGTGTGGAGTTTCGAGAAATCTTTGTCCCGATATTTCAAAGAATAAAACTGAATACTTTCTCTCGCTAAGCAGGCCCCAAATATCCCTTTTGGTTGGAATCCTAACTGGTCATAACTCAATGGGAACCCACCTAAACAGAATGGGCATCAGCGCATCTAACCTTTGTAGAGGGTGTCAAGATAAAGAGGCAGAGGAGGGCTAATTTAATTTCATTTCGTTTGAGAATGCCCCAGCCTAGCTAGAACAAGAAAATGAGCCCTCGGAGAATACTTTTTCGACGAACTGGGCGACATCTCGTCTCAGCCACTAAGCAACATCCTGAAGAATTCGGGATGGTTTGGGGAGGCACCCGCCGAATTAAAAAATTATGGCCACTTAATTGGGAACAAATTTATTTTTTGCAGTAATTTGGTTATAGATATAATATTCTAAGAGCAATGAAGGACAATTTACCTGTTTTTTTTATTGCTATTTTTACATATCACACTAACCAGTACAAGTAAAGAGACCAACACACACAACTATCAGCTGTTGAGTGACATTTAATCAAAAACAGATTATACTTTTACTATATTTGTACATCAAGTAATTTTCCTCAGAAAAAATGTCGTTAATATGTAGTCCAATATATGTATTTATGTACTCGTATGTATTTTGTTTTTTTTATATGAAAATGGGAAATGTATTTTTTCTTTGAGTTATATTATAGGGTACCTTATAGAAAGTTTTCAACCGATTATTCGACCATTAGTCACTTGCAGGGTTGCCGCTGTCTTAAACAAAATATCCGTATTTTTAATTTTATCGAAAAGAAGGTCTTAAACATTTTTGATTAGATGAATATTTTGCGTATTTAACGAAATGTATCTAATTACAATCATATATATTATTTCTGTTGTCAAAAATAGTCAAATCCACTAAAATAGGTATCACTGAATAGGAAAACAAATTTGCTTGCCGTCAATATACAAGAAAAAGAAAGCAGGCGGTGTTGACTGTATATACAGTTACTATGATCTTTTCTCAATAAAATTTGTTGACCTTTTTTTTTTTGTTTTTTACTAGATTAAAACCTGCTCATGACATTGCACAAAAACTTTATGTTATACCACACTATTTTCTATAAATTTATTTCAAATAATTCAATAAATGAAAAATTTGACATAAAGAATACCTCACTTTTAACCCATTCAAACAGAAAAACATGCTTGCACATTGAGTGAGTGGTGGAGAAACATATTTGTTACCTACTTCTGTTGTTTGTAACCTTTTTTCTCATTATAAAAAGCCGAATTTATTTAAAATCTTAGAAGTAAAAATAGTGGAAAGGGTCGGAATGCATCGAGATAGCTAAACGCTGGGGCCCCCAAAAGAATTTTTAGCTGTGTTTTTGATAGATGTATTTTTGAGATTTAAGTTTAATAGTAAGAAAGCTTTTTAAACTAAATAAAAAAGTGAAATAAATGTAAATATAGTGAATACATGTAATACTTTATTGAAAAAAAAAATATATAACATATGCTGTACTGCGTTAAATCCTGTAAAAACTTCATGTGGAATATGAGACACAATCAGCCTGTGAAATGCTGTAAACTCCATATTTAGGTGTTTTAACCAGATTTAACGCATATTTTTAAATAAAGTATTGCAAATATTCACTGGCAAAATGCCAGTGGTGCGTTCTTTTTCTATAAAAAGAAACGAATAAGAAAAAAGACTAATATGTTCATATCAAAAATAAAAAGATATTACTTATTTTGTTCAAACATTCTATTTGAAAATTTAAAGCCTTATTGAATGTGCGAAATTTTCGCACGGGCTTACGGTTTTTTTTTTTTTCTGTGCTGAGACAAACAAATATTTGATCACAAAAATTGTGAATATTATTTTATTTGTGTCAATAATTGGTTATCACTTAATTTAAAATAGCGACAGCCCTGCAGGGTTGAACTTAGGTTGTTGTCATAGTAGATACTTATTGCACTAAAGATTGTGAAGCTTGTATCCCATGAACGTTAATACCTTTGTATGACACATATAAATAATTATTTTTGTTTAGTTGACTTGTCAACATTTGGTATTGTAAATTAATTTGTTATGTATTTATGTTAATGATTTATTAAAATTTATTTCTAAAACTTCGTTACATTCCCATGTTCGACTTTAAATGGTCTTATCTCGGTTCTTAGATTTTTCCAAATTTTTCATTGTGTTAAATTTCAACATCTGTCATAACCCCTTGTGTGCGCGTAAATTATAAAAAAAAAAACATATTTATATAAATCTTGCTTATTTTTATATAATCTTTCTACCTTGTTTTTGGTTCAGAAAATAGCAACAACCGACTTCTCAATATATAAATTTATGTGGTGGAAATCCGGCAAGGGATTGATGGTCGAACACTTGGACTATTATTAGGTGCTCTCACCATGACAACACCAACATTTCTTTTCCAATTTTCTAGGAAATATAGTCAAACACAATTATAAAATAAATATATGACGCCAAATGCAAGGAAATATATGGCTCAAAGACAAAATCTTGTGACTGGGTATTTTGCTAAAAAAAATGTATGAAGCTACAAGATTAAAAAACTTTTTATCTATTGCAGTCGTCTAATTTTGAAAAAAAAAAATATTATAGGCGCCCACCTGGAGACTGAGCATACCCTAAGCGGAGCGACGGACTCCTAGGCGCAGGACAAAGGCTCCAAAAAGGGAGTCAGAATGTTTGAAACCGCGAAGCACGCCATCCAAGGTAGTATTTACTACACATAAACTGAAAACGCACCGCAAACGACTACAACCATACCACAAGCGGAACAGAGGCCTCAAAAAGAGAGTTAAAAAATCCGCGAAGGGGGCCACCCAAGCCACTATTGTAAAGAAAACAATTGAACTGACGGACGCCTATGGGCGATATGTTTTAATAAATTCCGTTGAAATTTTGTTTGGAAAAATAGCCCAAAATCGAGGAAAGAAGGCCTAAATTTTACAAAAACAATTTAAATTCAAAATATGTGGGTGACATTTCCATTTTATACTATGGAGCAAAACTAATTTTTGGCTATATTTCCAATTTTGTCATTTATTTTTTGGGCTATACAAAATATTTGGACGATATTTCCAATTCTATCTGGGCATTATTGCCTAACGCCTTATTTCGCTTCAATTTGTTTTTAAATACTACATTTTTAAAAAGTGATTTTGAAATATTAAATTTTTTTTGTCAACGATAGTCCCCCGAAAATGTTTGAAAATTTCTTTAAAGTGACCCACTTAAGAAAACCACAATCAATCGGCCAGAAGTCCACAAGATTTTCGTGTGGAATTTTGGCCCGTCAGGGTGAGTCAAAATTCCACAATTGATTATGGACTTTTTATACCCATAAGTGGGACAAAAGTCCATTATGGACTTTTTACCTGATGTGGACTTTTGCCCCTAGGCCGGCCGCCCGCCGTCGTCCTGTGAAAATGAATATTTTTGGTATTGCAAATGTCACTTTGGCTTTGTGGTGCTCGTACGTAAAAACTATTCAACCTATAAAAAAGATAACCAAAAATTAAACGCAGGAAATTTTTTCAGCTTTAATTTATTTTTTTAATGTTTTCTCGTAAAATTTGTCGGAAAGGAGATACTGGTGAAAAAATTGTTTTCAGTCACCATTTTTTTTTTAGTAACGGCATTAGCCGTTAAGTTAATATAAAAAATGTTTAATACCTAAATTGAAAATATTAAAAACTAATTTTTCCTGTGTTGCAAACAACTGTAATACTGAGATAGTATTAAAAACATACCCAGATTTTTAATCGTGTACCTAACGGATATATAGATTTCCGTAGATCACATTAATGACTCGATTGTTAAAATTTTATTGTTCCATTCACCCTTCTTCTAACAACTTTTCCCAGATATGTTTCATTTAATCCAAAATATATCAACGAAATCAGCTAATAATTTTATTCACTCTCTTATCCTCAACTATTTAAATATAAGTGTTTATACTAAAAAAAATAAACTAAATAACTTACATATTCATTGCTTAAACCAGCTTATAACCTTGAACCATAGGAGCAAGTGCGTATCAGTCGTGTTTTTTTTTTATTTATTTAAGTAATGTCATTTAGAACTTTGCAAAATCTTTATCTATCAAACATACACCTACAAATATATGTATAAAAAAACCCAAAATATATAAGCTTAAGAATTTGTCTATTTTATCTATCCTCACCTTCTCTACGCTCATGACCGCAACCACCACCAACGCTAGTTGCAAATCGTCAAAGTCGTCATCCAGTGGACATCTTCAAAAATTACGAATAATTTAAATCAGCCACAGATACCACCATCACAGGCAAAACATGTTGGGAGCTTTTTCGTTGAGCATGTATCGACGGACGACCACAAGGTGGCCTGGCTCTGGCTATATGGCTAGCTAGACCAGATCTCCATTGAAATCTGGTTCCAGCTGAGACTGAGAGGGTTAAATAAAAACCATTTTGCAAAAGCATATACTTCTTCATCTTGATCAACGTCGCATCTTCGGGGTCTCAAAACCTGAGCAACGACAACAACGACGGTCCTCATCGGCAACAGCAGCAGCAGCGGCTCTGGCGAAGCATCTTCACCGAGTATATATAGAAAATTTATAAGATTTGTTATTTTAGTTGGTACTCTACACTCTGTCTAGCAGTTAACCACACTTCACCACCTGTGTCTCTTCTTTTTTTTTCGCCTTCTCAAAATTGGTCTCGCTATATCGGTCAAATTCATCGACTAATTGAATTGTGACACGATAGGGATATCGTTTTTTTTTGTTTTATTATTTTTTTTTACTTTTTAAAAAACAAATCCTTGAAATAATTTTCGGGTGGACCATCGAAAAAGACAGGATACCCCTGTGGATTATTGTGCTGCTTAAAAAACAAAAGTGCTCATTATGGTGAGTAGTTAAAGTTATTTTTGTGAACAACCCTCATGGTCAACATCTTGTCTTCGATAAATAAATTGCATAAGGATATTATGTCGTTGGGAGTGGGACAGACCTGACCGGACCGGACCGGATGGTTGGTAATATTAATATAGTGTGTGATTTACAGTGAAGTGTCAAAATTAAAAGAACTCTCGAAATTATGGTGCGGGCACCATCAGCAAATAACGTCCATTGAATTATTTGTGCAGTTTGAATATAAAAATGAACATTCCATTACTTGTATAGCGTACACTGCTGCTGGACCATTGATGCATAACTTTAAAGAGAATTATACAGTTTATCACTATATAGAGATACCCATCAGTGTTTATGAAGAGTTTGCGTGTTACTGTCGATCTGCCTCCATCAGTGACATTTAACTTTTGATTTATACATTTTTACCCTATGATGTGTGAAGAATTCAAATGACCCATTGGCGATGGCTGTTGAGTTGATTTGTGCTTTTGTATAGTGCTTTAGGATTGCGCTTAATTATCACTTTTAGATGGAGATGTTGCATTTTCGTCATTGGCCGATTGGCCAATCGAATTAGGTTCATTCGAAGATGGTTAGATGGATGGATAATCATAGAGCGCGATTGCGAACAAGAAATTTAATTATGCATTTTGTTTTGTATTTTAAAGCCGCCAACTTTGTCAGATATGTGTGACACATGTGCTGATTAAATGTTTTTTCTTCTCCTCTTAATTTTCAATAACATTATTTGCAAAAATTTTGTTTAATGGCTTGTGATTTTGATGATGATGTTGCTGAGATAAAGCTTTTTGTCAATAAAAAAAAACAATGAAGAAATTATGATGCTAGAGGTCTATATCATTAACTGATCTGCATAAAGTCGGCGGTGACATCTCTGACTTGTGTGAACTTTAAGAGAAGGTTTTATATTATTTTGTATTTCTGTTCATGAATGAACAAAACAAACAAAAGATGCACGATTGGAATGATTGTTTTTATATTCGAATAATAACATTGGGGACCGAATTTTAAATTTTTAAGAACCTAATTAATTAAAACAAAATAGACATAAATAATGTAGTTCCGTATTTTTATAATAACTAAACCATATTAAGTTAATTCTGGGAAAAGATTTGTCTAAAATTAATTAAGAGAGTAGTTTTCCAGTTTGAATAAGTCGTCAAAGCATCTGTTGATATAGTCCAGAGTGAAGTCACCAAATTAGGTGACATTGCCGATACGTCGAGAAAATGTGAAAAACAAAATTTAAATTAATATATGTTATTATACTTTCGTTATTTAAATATATGAAGAAAAAATTCAAAATATGAACTTGAGCTGAAAACAAAGAATGCCATTTGATTTTTTTTTTAAATGTAAGAATTTTTGAAAAAAAAAATCAAAGATCGTTAGAGTGATTTTCTTAAAAAATTATTTTTTTTTTTAGACAAAATTTGTTGAATATTTTCCTTAAAAACTATTTATTCATTTAATTTTTACTATTTAATAAACACTTAAAACTGTTATTTAAAAAAAAATCATAGGTAGATACATTCGTTTTCATCGTAAAAGAATATTAATTTTGAAACTTAAGATTTCAAAAAAAAAAAAATCAAAAAATTGTTTAAGTACAATTTTTGTTTTCAAAATTAATTGTTCCTATCAATTTTTAGTGAATCATTAAAGAAACAGATGGTTCTAGAACTTTAACTTTTTAAGATATTAAAAAATAAAGAATGCAACTTCTTAGTTAAAACAAGAAAAATCATAGATTTGGTTCATTTATTTTTTTAATTTCTTGAAAAGTAAAAATCCTTGAATCGACCGGCTTTCAGTATTTGACTAAAATTGAACTAACGTACAATTTTGAAAAAAAAAAATAGTTTGATTTGTTTTTTTCAAAATTTTAAGTATGAAAATTTATTTTTCAAAAATATTTATGAAAAAAAAAATGTAGAGGAAAATGAAATAAAATAATTCAGGAAGGTATAACATTGGCATTTTACAGTGATAGCCAAATTAATACGAGTGAACATTTATATTTTCGAAACGTGATTAATCCGATCGTAAAAAATCTATTGCAAAAAAGGATGTACAATAGAGTGGGCCGAAAAAAACCTTTTTCGAACTTCAAATCGTAAAAGCGCCGAAAACTTGCAACTTGGGAAGACTAAGAGAGATCTGAAAAATAATCAAAATCGGTTCAAATCTTCCGATCGCGCATGCGCTCTGAAGTTTGGAACATTTTTGAAAAAATGGTATTTAAACTACCCTAACGTCTTAATTTTTGAATATAAAAGTTCCAGCCAACTTGTTTATGAGACAAATATTAAGTAGAAAAAAGAATGATTAAAATCTTTTGAGAACTTCCGATCGCGCATGCGTTTCGAAATTTGTCGAATATACTGCAAAATTCCTATTTTTACGATATCTTTTTTCTGCAGGGTGATTCACAAGCGGTATGCCAAAAAGCTAGACCATGTAGGTTGCATCTCGACAAGAAAAAATCGTATAGAAACTTGGGTCTACTCCCATCCGTTTAGCCAGGAGGGGCAATTTCCTACAAAAAATGACTTAAATTGAAAAAAAAAATTATTAAAAAATAATGGTAATCCCTACAAAGTCATTTTAATGCGAAGTTTTTGAAAAATTAGTTTTCAAACTCAAAATTTTGAAATCAAAAATTAAAAAAAATTGTACAAGTTATCAATCATTTTTTTATAAAATATTTCTGGTGCTCACCAATGAATTTCTATGAGCACTTTCTCTCTTCACTTTCGAAACTCAGATTTACAGTGTAGAAAATATTAAGAGTGCGGTGCAAATTTTTATTTTGTCTGCCTTGTTTCGGTTAATTTTGTAAAATGTTTTATAAAACTAAGGTTATTTTTTTAAGTATTTTTTTCTGTTTTATGTTAATTTTTTAGAAAATTCCCCCTCCCACCTAAACATGGGATATAGACCCCATTCAGTACGAATTTTGTATATTCTCGACCCAACCTCACACCTAAAGTGAATCACCCTGTATATTATTTAGATGCAAATTTTTTAAGACAAATTCTGGAAGGGGGAAGGAACTTGTTCTTTTTTTCAAATTACTGTAAAGATTTTGATAAACAAAAAACAAGTGTAGTCAAAAATACAGTTTATACTTTAAATAATTTGTTTGTACCTTAAACATTGTTTTAAGATAACTAATAAAATATAAATAGTTAGCGTGAAATGGGTAACATATTGAATCAAGTACTAGTTTGGCTTTTATTAATTAATAGTCTTATCAATTTGTAGTCGAATGCCAGAATGCAGATGCTTTTAAATGTTTGGGTTTATGAGAAAATTAAAAATTACACAAACTACTTTCAAAGTTTTTTCATAAACAAAAAATCATGTTCAGTTTTGCCTTAGTACGAGATATAAAGCATCAGCTCCTTTCATTAAGTATACTTCTCAAAAAATATACGCTATCTCAATTTACCCTAACCTTTTCTTGTTCTTTAACTTAAAAAAAAGGCCTTAGGCACAAACAATTATTTAAATTTTCCAGTTTTTTTTTTTTTTTGAACAATACTTTTTTATTGTTCACCAAAATCTTTACTTTAATTTTAAAAATACAAACAGTTGCTTCCCCCTTCGAGAACGATTCTGAATTTACAGAATTTTGAAAAAACATGCAAACATTTGTAGCTAGCTCAAAGCCACAGAACCACTTTTTACACTTCTCTATAATCGTATTGATAGATTTGATTAGAACCTTCTATTGTTATTCATCAAGAAACCAAAACTCGCCCTGACTTGGGCTCGCTCTATCTACTTATAAAAGGCCACTCCGTCATAAGGCGCTTCAAGAGGTTTAACGAGCACACAATGAACTAATTTTGCTGGTCTAAATGTATAATTTTACTGCTGACAACTACCTAACCTGACTATTGTAGGTATGACCTGTGATTCAATTTCCTCTTGATTTTGAAAAGTATAGGCACCTTCCTCTTGTAGGCGTTAAGTCAACATTTTTGGCAAGAAACAAAATTGAGATTATCCATCAAACGGTACTGAATTTCAACCCAACACTTAAAGGCCCTCATTATGAAAAGCGAATCGACCGTTCGCTTAAAGTCGAACTGTTTAGCGAATTTCAATTATCACGGTATTGTCGTTAGCGGGCTTCCAGATTCGCTTTAGAAATCAATGCTGCCAACAGTTTTCATATGAATTAACATACATGTTAATCATCAAATGGCTTGACTTTTTATTTCAGTTTGTGAATTGTGTTGGTTTGTATGGCGATATTTCTGTAAGTGAGCCTCGTTGTACTTAAATTCCCTGTTTAACTTTTAAACTATCCAAGACGAAAAATAAAACTTTTGGTCAGGATTTTAAAATATTTAAATCTTAATATACTCTTTGTATGAAATTTTGATATTTTGTTCTTATTTATTTAATATCAGATTTTCGTTTTCCCTTTAATCGCACAAAATCATCTTAACCTTAACCTACAAGTATTCCTTGATGACTAAAAGGCATCCAATGCTTACAAAATACTAATGGTGATGCTAATTTTAAGATGAAATTTATTTTTAATTTCTCTCACCAAGATTTATCGGTAAGAGAAATTAAAAATAAATCTCATCTTAAAATTAATCAATCAGGATGTCCGTTGTTTGGCCGAAACAAAAAGAAACAAAATTATAAGCTTTCTTAGACCTTGACCGAATTTTGATTTTAGAATAAGGGTTATTGAGTGATCATTAAAAATAACAAAACATATGAGTTATTTAAGGCCTTTCAAAGGGTTGAGATTTATTTCTGATCTCTGGTTTCAGATTTTTGGTAAACAAATTTCCATTATAGAAGTAATAATAAATTGAGTTGTACCGTAAATTTGTATACATGTTTCTAAACCACTCATTGCAAAATATATTATGTATTCATTCATCTTTATTTTTGAAGACTAAAAATTAAAAATAAAATGTTCCTTAAATAAAAACTTAACATCTAAAGAAATATTTAATTCAGTACAAAAAAGAGATACCTAGGTACGTTATTTCATCCAAAACGCCTATATCATTACTCTACGGAAATCACCAATGTTCGAACAAAACAGAAAAGTCAAAGTTTACCAATAAAATTGTTATATCTTCATGTTTAATTATAAAAAAAAGAAGTTATTAACATCAATGAACCATCATCGACTTATGAAAAATAAAGAAATCTTAAACATGGACAAATAAATTTCTTAGATTAATACTCGTACTTATTATTGCCTTTTTATGACTAATGTTGCATACAATTGAAAGCCATCACATCACAATATATGCAATCCAATTTACATATAGGTATAAATAATGAAGTGACAACAAAATATAAACATTGTACACCATCAATGGCATATACTTCGTATATTTGTAAAGATGAAGTAGAATAAAATTTATTCAAAAGAACCCTTGAATAAGTAATTATTATCATCACCAGCTCAAATATACATTCTTCACCCACTTGAATCGTGCATTTTTTTTGCAATATTTTTGCTGAGATTTTTCAAAAAGTTTAGTCAACCCACATTTTCCTCGAAGTGATGAGCAAAATAATTGTTGTTTACATTGAATTTAATAAAAAAAACATGTCGTTAAAAAACCTTGATTAATTACTTAAAGAATTTGACATAATGACAACGTCTTATCTTGCACATCCACCTTGTACCATGTTTGAAGAAAATTTTAATTTTATTGGTTTAATTAAAGAAATGATTGGGAGTTTTTGTTGGTTGTATAACAGTTTTATAGAATTGAGCATTCTCAAGAAATGTTCCTAAATTTCACGTGATATGAAATAGTTGATTTTTTACTTGAAACATAAATAATAAATTATTTGCTCTTGATGCTACTTATAAGTTAAAAGGTCAGACTAAGACAACAACAACAACAAGAAACGGAGGTCATCCATCAGCCCTTTTTTCATTGTTTTTTATATTTATGGCTTTTGTTAATGCATTTTTATTTATAATAAATTATTTTTAAAGAGGAATTTAAAAGAAGGAGTTTAATAGGCAAAATTACTTGCAGAACTAAGTCGACCTTATCTAATCTGTGGGTTATGTAGCATGTAGGTGTAAAAATGATATATGAACTGGACATAAACAACGTTTCATTTTTCAATTTGAATTCGTTAAAAATGGAAAGTACTGGTTTCGTTTAAAATAAATAATCTTTTATTGAAAACAAACATTACGATGTTGAAAATGTCCAATAAACTGGTTTTTGGCATTGGTCAAACATTTTTCTCGTCTGTTCTCCAGTGCGTCCAGTTATATACTGACCTACATATTCCTTAACAAATTTACGTATTTTGTAGTTTGAGCTTTTCACTTCACATTTTTAATAATATCATTGACGTAATTTAGCAATAATTTATTTATTAAGTTATGATAAACATACATTTTTGGATACACATGCGGTATAAGTAGTAGCCCGTAGCATAATGGTTAGTGCGTTCGACTGCCACGCTGGGAGGTCTGGGTTCGCTTCCCAGCCCCGTCCACCTAAAACTAAAAAGTTTTTTTTCAGGGCTGCTACCTCTTGTGAGGAATTGACAAATCCTCCAAGAGTATCACTTGTCACGAATAAGTGCTTCTCGTCTAGCCGTTCGGATTCGGCATAAAATTGTAGGTCCCTTCCATACCTGTCGACAGGCGCACTCAGGAATGGTTTCGAGTTGTTAGTCACTAGGCCCTGGTTCTTCATGAGCCGTTGTGCCACCCGATTTATTTTATTTTATTTATTTTTGCGGTATTTAAAAAGGTGAGGGTGATAAATTATGTATCGTTGGAAAGAAAATAAAAATCAAGACTGCAGCAGCTTTTAAGTCAATTAACGAAATTTCTGTAGTCTTAGAAATCGGAATGACTGTACATTTCTAATATGGATTTTTGGTACAATAAACATTTCTAACGAAAGAATTGATTGTACCTAACCTATCTACATAACTATAACTATAACATATGGCGCACACGAGTTTTGAGGTAGGTACCCAGCGGGAAATATCGTCCCCAATGAATTTGATAGCTGAATTCTTCAATCAATTCACTAACCAAATAATAAAAGGAAGCGTCATGCAATGATTTAGTGAGTGAAGAGTCATGCGAGGTTGCCTCAGTTCATAGATTTGAACCCACTTCCTGCTTTGTGTTTAGAAAACAACCCTTTCTGTCGTTGAATTAAAAATTGCTCTTGTTATGGAAAATTATAAGATGAAAAAACTGTTGAAAAGTCATGTAGAAGTTCATCAGTTCATCGTCTATGTCCACTCATATGCTTTGTAAAGTGTGCACCGCCATTGTGTGTTTTGATAGAAGTTGATTTTTGTTTGTGTTCTCAGGACTAATTTATTTCCAGTAAAAAGAGGCAATCTCAGATTTTCTCAAAGTATTTCAGTTTTTTGGTTAATCACCACTTCGCATATGAAGTGGTGATTAACCAACAACCACTGACCTAGTGATTTAACTTTAATTTAAAGTTTTTAATTCTATATTTTTTTTAACCAATCACAAATAATTCACAACACTACGGAGTTAATGAATTTACTATTTATTTAATTTTCCTCACATTTTTCATATTGAATTAACTAATTGCTGAATAAACAATTTGATAATTAAATTTTCATCGACAATATTGAGCTGATGAATAAACCACATACATTTATGCAGTGAATTCATAGATTATGCAACCACCATGTTTTTCATCATCTGGGTCGGTGAATAAACAACTTCCAACGAAGTAGTGATTTCGGTGGCGAATTTTCGTCGGATTTTCAGCATGTGCTTCCCACCTAGGACATACCCATGTTAATTTCATCAAAGGAATCAGCTGAAAAGTGGACGGTGCAGCTGCCATTCCTCAAGGAAAAAGCTGATCTTTCCTCAATGAATTTTTCAATTTTTCCCGCTGGGATACTCTTTAAGAGGTCTTATAGGTGGATTATGCATTATAGGTATGTATCTAGTTATCTTAAAGTTACTCTCTTGAGACCATTCTAGATTATTAAGTTCGTAACTGTCAGTTGTAGTGGCTTAATTCGATCACTGGACCTTATACCCATTTAATTAAATACCTCATTTATACATAAATGTCCATTTCTTCTAATTCAGCACGCACATGACCCTGGTTTTTTCACGAGTTGTTCTACTACCGAATTTTGTTTCAATTTTTGTTTTTTTTTTTTAAGGATCTTACAACTATAACTTATATAAAAATGTTATTTATTGTAATCCTCATGAGCAGGGCCCGGATTTCTATGCAAATGCATATTTTTTTTGGAAAGCCTTATAAGCAAATGAATCAGATAGTTTTTCGAATTAAGAAATTTGCTTTAAAATGGCATTCAATCGTTAGTGCATATTTTTATATAAATGCATAGTTTGGCTTATTAAGCATATTTTAACAATAAATGCATATTTTTCCAGCATATTTCAAGAAAATAAACTTTGGCTTTCATAACTTCAAACTATGGGTTTCTCAGTGAGACTATTGTAAAATTAGAGGGTTGGAACTCGCTTAAAAAACAAATAAATTTAATGGACGAAGCAGTTTCAAAAATGAATGCAGTAGAGTCTCCAATGGGTCTCCAATCTATTTGTAAAAAAATAGAAAATGTTCTTAAAACACGAAGAATATATGAAAATTAAAAATATCTGCACATCCTTAAATGGGAATGAAGAACAGTGCTTTGATATTAAATAAATGAGATTGTTTCATTAAAAAATGCTCCACTAACGTCTGTTAAATTGGAGAGGTCATTTTCCCTGTACAAAAGTTTTTGAAAACTTCAGAAAAAGTTTTATGCTAACAAAACCTTCTTACGAAAATAATGCACATATTATTGAAAATACTATTTACTTTTTGTTAAACCTACCTTAATTTTATGTTAATTTTATTTATCTCCCTATTGCTGTGAAAACTTTCTATGAATAAAAGACCGTATTTTTTTTTTGTATTTAAATGGTTTTTCATTTACTTTTTGAATATTTCTGCAGCATATTTTGGGTTTTTTAATGGCATATTTTGGATTTTGTATGGCATATTTTGTATTTAGTATGGCATATTTAGTAATTTTAAGTGCATATTTTAGGCGCATATTTTGTGTATTTTCGAGCATGAGAATCTGGGCCCTGCTCATGAGTTAACCAAAATCGACATTAAAAGACCTTGACCTTAAAGATCCGATCATAACAATTAAAGTTATGATTTTTGTAAGGCAACCCAATCGGTTTAAAATTAATGTCTGGAATTTGATAATGTGGGTTTGATTGCTGGGTGATGATTTACATACAAAGCACGTAGAGTAACAAATGACTGTGTCCCGAGACAAGATAATTTATAACAGTAATAACAGTTGTTCGTAATTGAAATTACGTGTTTTCGTTTCTAGCGGCTGTAAAAAAAAACGGTTGTGGGTGCCTGAAGTATGCTCACTAGGCGGAGGGCCCTGACCCTGCAAATCCGCATAAATAGTACTTTTGTAATCAAAACTCTTATAAATTGGCCTGTCGCGGGACATTCCTAGATTAAGTCCCCTTTTTCGCACAGGGAAACTGAGTTGCCAGCAACTTTTAGTTTTTGTAGGCGAGAAGGGCCAGAAGTAAGGGGATGGAAAAAAAATCTCCCCGGTCAACGATTTGAAGAAATTTGTGTCGCATTTCTTCTCACACTGTCCGTAATGTGCGTTCACACAATAGACTTTATAAGGTCCGTCAAGCTGCGTCGTCCACAACGGAATTTCAAAATTCTAATGATGCATATCCTAATCCCATATGCGGGCGGAGCACTTAAATGCCTTCCCACTGAAACGCGTGGACGACCCAGCTTGACGTCAAGCTGCGTCGTCCACACCTTCAAATACAAAATTTCAAAATTCTAATGATGCACGAATGAAGCGCTTTTTAAGCGCGCATACAATACTATAATCTTAAATTTAGAATTCCACGATTAAACCTCGAAAATGGGTACCGAGTGTGCCATAAATTGGAGACTTGCTATATCTGACAATAGAAAAATTAAAATAAATAAATAAAAATCCCTGGCAGTTTTGTTTCTTCTTGTGAAAGGTACAAGAGATTAAGGCAATTAAAGGAAAACGTCAAACAAAATATCCAGAAACTAGTTTCCCTGTGTGAAAGGGGACTAAGGGTGTAGCGTGTCACTAGTTAACTATTTGTTAACTTTTTTTTATAGTTGTCTAACTTTTCCTGAATTATTAACACTTTACATTTAGTGTCTCCTTAACATCATTTCTTTAATAAATGCCGGCCGAACAGGCCTAAATCAATGACAGATCGTGCGAACGATCGTACGAACTAGTGTGACACTTAAAAATTAAAACCATGTTTTTGGTTTTTTAATGAAAGAGTAAAGTGAGTTTTTCAAATCGTCTATAACTTACAGAAACATCAATTTAGCCTAGTGTCACACTGAAGTTGCATTTCTTTTGGCTTATATCCTTATTTTAAGTATGACTTAATCACTAGCTCAAATCTTCAATGTCTTTTCATGTTATATTTTATAAACTACAACAAGACCAAACTCGTTGGATCAAGTGCGTGTATTTTAATTATTTTAATAAAATTGGTGATCTAAGAGACATCATTAAACATCATCATTATAATTTATGATAAAATTCATCGGGTTATTGTGAAATGAAGAGATTAAATACCCGTATTGTTCGAAATAATATTTCCATTAATTTTATGATCCACTAAACAAATATTAGGTATCGATTATTAGTCCTCGTTATCTTCTTCTTTCTTTTCTTTATGTGACCTTGAGGAGAAATCTGCCATTATTTCTGATAATAAAATTATAATAAATTATAATAAAATACAAAAATTTGGAAATAATGCAAATTTCTTGTCTATTCTCGCAAACTAAAAAAAAATCACAAAATTAACTTCTGACGGAGTCATAATATAATTTCCCAAAAAAAAAAAAAATTGATTATTCTAAATATTTATTCTTTAATATTAAATATAATTTTTTTGCAAATAAATTAACTATAACAAGTTTAATTTTTGTTGTTTGACATTTGATATTTTATTTTAATAACGGTACACACAAATTGCATTCAAATATATCAATTTAAAATTTTTTAACAGGTTCCTTGCATTTTTATAGAAATATAAGACACACGAAAAAAAGTTATACTGAATAAACATTATATATATAATGGATAATACTTTCATTTATGCATAATATTATAGCTTATTGATCATAAATTAAAATATTAAATTTCCATAAACAAATATAAAGATGAATATAATCATTTATTAAACCAATACCTACCTATAACCTATACTTAAAATTAAATCAAATTTTAGCAAGGTAAATAAGTTTTCAAAAAATCAAACATAATTGCCCTCACTCTATTTTTTTTTTTTTTTTTTTTAATATTTGTTTACATTGTTGCCCTCAAATTGTGGCTTAGCGATGAATAGAGATGACCGCCGGATAAAAAAGCAACAAATGTTTTTTTGTATCGGTTTTAGTTATTGGACATAATTAATCATTAACTAAATTCCATAGGAAGCCTTTTTACAGGCCAACTACATAAGTGATTAATTGAACGTTAACATTTAAACTGCATTTTACTGAACTAAACATAATTCTATTGTCCATCAGACCATGACCTATACGTCTTATAATTCCATCACAACGACCACAACATATACAAACCACAAAAAGAAGGCATCAGCTTTAAGCTCGTTTTTTTTTTAAGTTTTTTTTTTGGATAAACAGACTTACAACCTGATGGTCTTCATGGTCAACTGGTACATCACAGAGGAATCTGGTGTTGGCAGCCTGCAACCTGTAGGGATACACATCAATTTAAAAACAGGCATGTGGAAATCACCGTTAAATACAAACAGCTTAACAAAACTTGTATTCTTTTAATTGCTTTCTGAGACTATTTAATAAATAATACTCCCATCCAAAATTTATTGATAATGACGATCTTAATGAGCGCTGGACACACATCATGATTGCAAGTACAATATTGCAGTAAATTTTGACAATTTTGACACTCTCATTATCTCATAAAAAGTGATCAAAACGTTGCGCGTTGGTTGAAGAAATATGAAACAGATAAAATTATTATTATCAGTTAACCACAATTTTTGGCGAATTTATTAACCGAAACAAAAAAAAAAACATAAAATTTGACCTCGTTTCAAGATTATTTGCCGAAATTATTACAGCATCCAATGGTTGCATACAAGAATGCTGTGCAGATTCAGATTCACACACAGCAACTATATTTTATCTTGTCCTCGACGACCGACGCGACGTATTCGAGAAAATTGTTGAATTCTCTTTTTGTTTATATATTTTTTTTAAGTTGTTTATACCTAAGTACTCGCAGTAGCTTTTATTGAGGAAAATCACTGAGGTTGATCGTGACACATCTCTGGAAACCACAAAGCTGTTCAAAAAACGAGTGTGTGTCCGTCACGTTCGTCGTCAGGTTGTATTGAATGTTGATGTTTTTGTGTTTACATAATTGAATTGAACTTTGATGTAATGAATAAGTGCCATCGATAATTGTATAGTTTTTATTTTCATTTCTACGTTTATGAGCTTACAAAAATAATTCCCTGCACAAATTGCACGAAATACATAGCAGAGAGTGTTGCCAGATTTGTATTTTTAATTTGTACCAAAATTCAATGCAACTTATAAAATGGTTTCTGCCAGCTACAAAATTGCATGTGCTTCCAAAAATCGGGTGGCACAACGGCTCATGAAGAACTAGGGCCTAGTGACTAACAACTCGCAACCATTCCTTTGTGCGCCTTTCGACAGGAATGGAAGGGACCTACAATTTTATGCCGAATACGAACGGCTAGACGAGAAGCACTTATTCGTGACAAGTGATACTCTTGGAGGATTTGTCAATTCCTCACAAGAGGCAGTAGCCCTGAAAAAAAAACTTTTTTAGTTTTTAGGTGGACGAGGCTGGGAAGCGATCCCAGACCTCCAGCGTGACAGTCGAACGCACTAGCCATTACGCTACGGGCTTCCAGGGACTTGATATTATTTCGGATTTATTAATGGATTAAAAGAACAAAATCTTAGCCACAGATTAGTCTAAACATTAAGCTCCTTATGTTATTTTCGATTTTTCAAGAATTGTTTCGTTATTATCTTCAACTATGATTTTGTATGAACCAAGTACAACTTGATGTAGTACCCCTTGATTTATGATTAGTGTATTGGATTATTCAGCCGGAGGAGGTCTGTCTATTCTACCTAAAATGTCATGTTCAGAAGAACTGCGTGTTGTGATAGGAAGTGACAGTATCTCTGCGTTCAGATCCGACAGAAAATTATAGGTCCCCCTTTATTCCTGCCGCCTAAAAACACGACCACTGAATATTTAGAAGCTGTTAGGCTCTGGCTTTCATTTAGCTTTGCTTATTTATTATTAAATTCTCATTTTGTTGTAAGTGTTGCCATTCTTTTTCTTTTATTTTAATTAATTTAATTTTATTTAGCAAATTGGACCCTCCGCTCCCTCAGATTTAAACGCAGAGAAAGAGATCATCCATCCTTATTATTTTTTGTCTTGTCTATACGGGGGCAAAATCCACATTCGCTAAAAAAAACTGTTTTCACAAATTTCAATATTGTAAAAGATTAAAACACTGAAGTATACCTAATTTTTAGGATTTCAAGATGTTTTTTATTTAAATATTTTTTTTCAAAATTTTTAATTTTAAAATCAATTTTTCATGAAATTTGATTAAAAAGGAAGATTTAAAAATATATGACTTCAAAAAAGATACACAATAAACTTCTAAGTGTTGCCATTGTTTTGACTTTTTTTTAATTTTTTTTTTGAAAATTATCCCTCCTGCATGGACGAAGGAATATGGAACTCCCAATTCATAAAAATTCCTCTTGTTTCGACTCAAGCTACTTCTAATTTAGTTTTAATTTTTTTTTTTGTCCAAGGTGAAACATGGTTGTCTTTCACAAAAAACTGTTTCTTGTTAAATCGAAGATGACGTGTGCAGCTCTAGCACAATTTTCATGAAAGTCATCTATAATGATGACCCTCCAAAGAATAGTTAAAGAAAAGTGCAGGTACAGTACTACGTTTTCCTTGTCTTTTCGAAATACCTTGTATACCGAAAGTATGATTAGTTTAAAGTGAAAGAGGGAGACGAATATGGTCAAATAAAAATTGAAAAAAGGAACGTTTTTTTCCTATACAAATCCAAAGTTGAATTTCAAAACAAAAATCATATAAGGACCACCCTAATGCAAATAATATCGAGTACACTTCAATATACACATGCATGTTTTTTCAATTATGCAACTACATTATAGTCTTATAGTTTTTTAAACCTGTGTGTGAACATCTTCAGATACAAAAGGTACCTTCCTATACAGAAAGTTGATCGGCAAATCATTCAGGCTTATAAAGTTGTGGCTTAGAAAGTATAAAAGAATATTTACAAAAATAATGCTTGTTTTCTTTTGTTTACAAGATGTTTTATTTTTTTCTGTACCTATAAGCAAAAAAAGGGATATACAAACTTTTGAATGTTCCATAGATATGTAAACATATTATTTAATGGTCATGGATGTAGATTTTTTTGATGGCAACATTAGACGAATACTAGTCATCGGCTTTGGCATGGTGAGGTCGGTGCGGCAAAAATTTTAAAAGAAAAAAAAACTATTAATAGCCGTGTAAATATGCAACTTAGTATAGGTGATGTTCATTATATACATCAGTGATAGATGAATGATATGACTAAAATGGATGAACAGATAATTGAATATACCATAGTTTATGGTTGCTATACGAGAATTTGTCAATATACCATCAGATAGATAGACAGGCGGTCCCAAAAACAAGAATACATCTTCAATTTTCAGTGGAAAATTATTGGTTATGGAGTTAAAAGAGTTTGCCCTTTACAATACTCGTATTCAATAATGAACATGATAACTACATTAATTCAATATTACATACTTTTGGATATACCTATATAGTGGTATAGCATATAATCTATACTTGAAGTCAATTTGTATGATGTTGGTGCATGAAGCTAATCGCTTTAGGATCTTTTAGTTTATTGCTTTTAAGATGAGAAGATACAAAAGTAAAGAAACTGATTTACTTGTTAAGATATGTATAATACACGCATATTATCGTGTTTTTATGAAATAAATCTTATCGCACACTCAATGCTATTTTGACAGAGGCAAGATATTTTTCGTGGGATATATTACTTAACTGAAAATATTAATCTACATTTATATTTATTTTCTAAAAGTTGATTAACTCGCTTTCTTATGTATCGCGGTTTGTTTATTTCTGTTTGCTTTTCCGGTTAAAATGTTGCAATCAATTTTAAACTGGCTTTTCGATGAGTTGTATTATTTATAAATCCATTCCGAAGTATATGTCAAACTTTAAAGAGCTATCCATGTGCATTTTTAAAATCTTAATTATTGACATTTTGTATCAATCAACTAACTAAGAGTCTGAAATATGATTTCCAAACCTTATCTTATCCACGAGCAAAAGGAATTAAATATAACGAATGGTTTTTATATAGAAAATTGAAGATACTTAAACTGCAGTGTACCATTAAGGACCAGTTTTGCAGTCTTAAGTTAAACCCGAGTTAGTTAACTCTGGAAAGATATCTGTCTACAGTTACGTCAAGAAGCAGTTTTTAAATTCAGGAAGAATGGCGAATGTCTTAATAAGAACGGAAGAGTTATTTGGAGTTTAACTTTAACCCTGCACTGAAAAACTGGACCTTTATATTTATAAAAATGTTAGTGTAAAACTCCGAAAGAAGTAAATTCTAGTCGGTAAATCTATATTACAGTTTTTTTTAGTTTGGAGTTAAGGTTAAAACCAAATTAACTCACCAAATTTGGTGAGTTAATTGTGAATAAACTCAACAAATGCTTTTGATATTTTATCCTTGACTTTCTGCATTCGACCTCATTTTAAACATCGCTTCACTAGCTTTGTTATAACTCACCACTTAAAAAAATGGGCCTTAGAATTTGTATACTAAGACCGTGTGTCAATTGCGTTAAAAGGGCGTTAAATTTGATCCCATGGCTAAATTTTGACATTACTGAGGTCAAAACAGTCGTCAAAATTTAACCTGCTCAGGAGCTCGTTTAAATTTTAACCAGTGGATAAATTTTGACGTGTGTATTAAGCTTCTTGCGCATTACTTACACCATCGACCTATTATACCTGGAATGCTAGGAGCCAACATCATGCTGGTTCCCTTTTTAAAAAAAAAATCGATAGACTAGCGGCAATTTGAAAATGACCTAATCATAATTTATCCACTCAAAGTTCAACATAACTTTGGGATTTTTACAGTCAACTTGAGAAATATTTTTTTTCACTCGAAGTTGACGTTTTCAACTTTAGGTTTTCAACTCTTAAGTTGATCAACGAAATAGTAGAAGTTAGTGACTAAACTTGGGAGTTTTCATCATTTCTGTTTATTCATTCATGATGTTTTGTAAACTTTTCGCTTTTTACTTCGAAAGGAACAAATCTTAAAACAAATATTAATCAAATAAAAATAGATCTCTGTTTTAATTGAAATAATAAAATAAAAATTGTTTCGTGCAAATTACCTACTTCTGAGAGAATTGGGCGTCATGTTTTTGGAGCAGCGGCAATATAAAATGCTTCCCCGTGTTGGTATCGATAAATAGGACGAGCTTGATTTCATTTTAACGTTCTCGCCACTCAAAAGCAACGACATTTTTGTTTTTTTTTTATTTAATAAATTGCCGTTTGACGAAAGACATTACGGAAAATATCGGTTTAAAAACAAAATCAAGCATCTTCGGGCGCGGTTAGTACTTAGATGGGGGACCGCAAGAGCATTGAGTTTTTTGTCTTGGTATTCTTTTGACTCCGCGCTTCAGATGCAATGAAAACTCCATTCCAATTATTCGGAATAAATACAAAATCGAAAATAATGGTTAATCCCGAGTATTTTATTGAATAAGGAAACACAAATTTCTTATTCCAAATATAATGAATAAAGAAACATATTCACACTCAAATGCAAAATTATTCTAATGCAAACCAAAAGTTGGAAATGACTTCTTGTGTGTCATGCTTAACAAATGAGAATGACGATCGACTAGCAGTCCAGGTATACTAGGTTCATGACTGCCACTATCAAAATACAATTTCAGCGTTCAATATCGTATCCAAAGCGATTTGGATAGATTTGTGTTCTAATTCCTTCTGAAAAAAGCTATTGCAACAACAAATCAAGGTATCCACCGTCTCGGATAGGTTCCTTAACGCAAGGAACGTCGATGGGAAATTTATGTTTTAAAAAATCCATTGAATGCAATTGACACAGCAATACCCTTCAATTTTATTCACCCCTATAAAAACGGATCAAATTTAACTGGTATCAAATTTAACCAACATTTTTACGCAATTGACACACGACTAGAGCCACATTAGTTAAATTTCGAAATGTGTTATTCTCATAATTTATTTCAAACTTACCTTTAGGAGTCCGCTTATAAATGATAAATTCTTGAATTACACAATTGCAGGGTTTAACCCTGACATACACAATTTGTAAATTCAGAAACATGATGGGGTAGAAGCAAATGTATTTCTAAATTACAATAAAGATTAAAACGAACAAAAAATATGTTCCACAACACGGATTTAATTTTGAATAACTAGTGCTGCCAAAATCCATTTTTTAATTAAAAAAAATAAAAATAAAACAATATAGGTAAAAGTTGGGCAACATAATGGCACTCCTGGAGAATATAGAGAATGCGACAAAAATCTAGAGCAACAGCTAAAAGTCACACAATTCTGACCTGACTAAATTATTGTTTTTAAAGCCTGGACCCACATTCTTTTAAATAAATTTGTTTTCATGGTATATCACCAAGCGTAACATCTGTGCAGTTTTAGAGAGAATTTGAAACTTAAATTGAATATAATGGCATATGTCGAGAATAAATAATAAATCGAAGACTGTGTTTTGAATAAAAATCGTTAATCCATTTGTCGGCCCTCATTTTTTGTAAAATTATTTCTTGTTAACAGTTTTGTTGGAATTATTATTCCCTAACATTTTTGTTGATAAACATTTGTTACATCTTTTTGCCATCAAAAAACCGTACAATTTTTGGTTCATTTTTTGAAAAATAGAAAATATATGTATATATAAATTTTGGATTTCGAAATTGATAAAAGAGTTTTTTAAAACAGTAAAATTTAAGAGCACGATGCTCGCTTTATTAGTACTTCTTAAGAACTAACCTACAATGTTTTGAATACCCTTATTTATAGTTATATGAATGTACGCAGTACATCTTTATCTTTATTTACCTTTAGTATCCTTATTTAACTGATATGAATGTACGGAATACTTTCTTATCTTTCTTTGTTCGATATTATTACTTCTACATTCATTCTTATCTTTCCTTGCTTTATCTTTATGGCCCGGATGTTGAGTTTGTCGGACGATTGAAGACAATATCATTTAAATTTTTTTTTACTGTTATCAGCTGCTAATATAACTTATATATATATTTAAACAAAAGTTGGACAAAAAGTATTAACCAATAATCAATTTTTATTATTCAACACTTTTACGTTTAGTTCTTGAATGTTTTACTTTTAGCCAGTTAAAAAAAAAAAAACTTGATGTGGAAAAAATTATTGTTGATGGTTTGAATTTATTAGTTGTACCTGCCAAAAAATATAAAAGAAGATTTTTAATGAAAATAAAAGCAACTGGTTCTGTGCATTCGACTTAAGATATCGATTGGAGCTTTGAATAAAGTACTGAATATTTTACAATTTGAAACGAGTGAAATTATAATTAACTGTTTTTTGTTTTGCTAAATTTATTACTAATTTGTTAAAAAAAAAACAAATAAATTCATTTAGGACTTTGTAGGAAACAAGCTGGACATGACAGCACCCATGAGCTTCGAAATTCAAAAACAATATTATTAATGTCTTTTTCCAATTGAAAGCTAGTTGGAATTGCAAGATGAACAGCTGACGGTTTTCTGTCAGAAAAACTTAATGTTACTGCTAGAACACAAGAGATTAGATGCAGGGTCACGCATCCTTATTACGACGCGAACTGGCTCGCATAAAAAATTAATTAAATATAATGAATCTGGATTAATTGCATTTCCATTTTTTTTTTTTTTTTTAATACAGAGACAGTATTTATGTTCTTTAAATTTCTCATAAAACTTTCTATAATTGCCCTCAACCATGGCACTACAAATTTTCAAAGCAGGCGGCCCTTCGTACAGACTTATTGTACACCAGCACTTAGATAGCAGTTGGTGTCAAACTTGTAAAACTTGCCGAAAACTACGTTTTTAGTTTGTGGTAAAAATGCTGACATGGTTAACTTCTTATTTTGTGTCTCGCTAACATCAGGTCTTTAAGAAATTATTCCATGTTGAACATGCCTAAATTAATGGTAGATCGTGGTAGAAAATATTATAGATGTCATAGGCAACAATACCAAGGTACATATATTAAAGGAAATATCACTAGCGTTTTCATTTTTGTTCAGTTCTGCGCAGGTTGTCAAAATCAATAGTAAAAAAAATTAATTTCAAACAGTCACAACACATTTGTTTTTGTTTACTGTGTATTTGCACAAAGGACAGCCATCTTGAACTGCCCATGATAATACCTTAGATATGTGTGCTGTGAACAATACGTCACTAAATTATTAAAATCAGGCATTGACAGTTTTAAATTGAATATAAAATGCGTTCAAATTATCGATAAATTAAAAAATAAATGTGTCAGTGTCGAGTTTAGATTCACTATAATTTTACGCCATTTTCACGAAACAAAAATTACCACCTTCAATCTGATTTTTTTTTTAAATTCCATATTATGCAAATATAAACCACAAAACATTCAGGTTACATGATGTTCTTGAAAAATTCTTCAACACAACACAATCAATATACATATGTACCCTTGAATTTTTATATCATCATGATTTACGTAATATTCAGTTCATTGCTGTCATCAAATTAACTCCCGGGCTAAATTAAATGTTGTTATCTTTGAGTCACTAATGCGGTACAAACCTGTAACTAACTTTAACCTTCTGAAATTTAAATTAAATAAATAAAAAAGTATTGTAGGTAAACTCGTATATTCTTAAATTCAAGTCCATATTACTTTATTTTGGCATTAATCATTCCCACAAAAAAAAAAAATAATAACACATATTTTCTTAGTTATGTAACTTAAAATTAGACTTCTTAAACAAAAATATGCAAATTACTATTTCAAATATAAAGATTATAAAAACACACACATGTCTTAATGGCTATATCTCCGTCATAATACACGGCACGCGGAACTTAATTTTTTATTTGTCTAAAATTTAATAGAAAAATCAAGTTTTTCATTAGCTTGATATCATCTTCCTAGCTACATATGTACCTAGCTATGAGTTATTTATAATGAATTTATGAATTTTATTTGATTATAAATAATTTTAAAAAGGTTCTTTTTTTTAAGAATTTAAATTTACACCGTTTTTGAAAAAAGAATTTCGATCACTTTTACTTTATATGAACAAAAAAAAAAACTTGTTTTTAATTTTATTAAAAGAACATTGAAAAGACTAGGAACAGGAATAATGTACCTACACATATAAATAAATCATTCCGAAGAAGCTCATAAATATAAACACCTCGTCTTAGTATTAGAATCAACTTTCAATTTCTACAAAATGTCAAACGTTTTTATCGGACAAACAAAAATGCAAATTTCATAGTATCTCTAATCAGTGTAGATGGGTTCAACGTCTCCAAGGTTTTCAACTAATACCTATATCTTGTAAAACCCCCCCGCAACAACGATTATCCCAACATATTAATTTATTTTTTTTTTTAAATAAATATATAGACCAGGTTATTTTTTTGTTCGTTTTTTTTTGTTGGTTTGGAATTAGGAAATATAAATTTTGTTGGCCGATCTGTCTCCGAATTTTTGAGTTCATTAGCGACAATGATACCAGTTCGGGAGTTTTTTTTATTCAAATTCAAATTTAACAAGTTTTGGGACACGCAGGCGCGGATGTCTGTCTTTTATCTGAGAAATGATGCAACTTAGCATAATCGAACTTGAACTTACACGACCTTGAGATGTATACGGTGGCATTAATCTGTTTAACCTAGGATGGTCATAATTTATTAACACGAAGAACCTATAACGAACGCTGACTAAACGCAATGGGTGACAAACGTTGGGACGACTTATGTGGTACGTTTGGAAACAAAAATTAGAAAAAAAGAAGAAACGAATTAAAAGAAGGAAAAATGCTCGAACTTTGTACCGTGGCATTGGGCAATGTGCACTTGCTTGATTTTATGTAAATATAGTAGGTACTTTGTTTTGAAATCATCCTAAGGTTGAATTAGGGAACCATCACTATGTAATATCGCCGATTTATCTTAGCTGGAGGAACCTGTACCCAGTCATGTTTAAATTGTATAGGAACAGTTGGTTTTTTTTTGAAGTATTAAATTAATTTTGTCCCACTGTATTACGAAGCGTTAAAATGTTTAGGAAATGCTAATATTGCAAGCACGATGAGGGCCAATAATGATGATATGATGATGACGGTTTCACTCAGCATGTTTTTAAATAACATTATTTGCAGATCGATGTTGACATGTCGGTAAGCAATTACTTCATATTTTGCTGCTGATACATAAATATTGCAATTTGAAATGGTATATACATACCTATAATTGATAGGTGCGTTAACTAGATTGAGTTATGTATTATGTTGGCTGTATAAAATATGCGATGTTTATTGTTTGCAAGATGTTGACCAAATTAATAAAGATGAATGAAAAGATGTAGACTGGTTGCGATAACTCGCATTTAAATACCTGAACTAGTTTACAAATTTTAATAAATTCTTGACTTAATGTTTTTTTTTTTGTTTTTAATTTTTACAGAGGAGCGCTATATTGTTATTAGCGTTTTGCGCTGTTAGCTTCTGCGCAGAGCTTGAGGTAAGAAAATTTATCGTTGTGCCGTTACATATAGGTATTCGATTTAATGTTCATTCCATAGATTCCAAGCAATGAAGCTGAATTAATTCGACAGACTAGGGAAATCGATGGTTATAATTATGAAAAACCGAAAGTACCGTTTACAGAGCCTACCAGAAAGACGACCGTATATGTCCCGCAGACGACACCATACCGACCAGCACCAACAACTCAAAGGGTTGTTACTACCCCAAGGACCACACCCTATGTGCCAATCACTGAAAAGACAACTCAGTATGTTCCTGTGCGTACAACACCTAGGACAACACCGTATGTCCCAATAACTCAAAGAACAACTCAGTATGTGCGTACAACTCCTAGGACAACACCGTATGTCCCAATTACTCAGAGGACAACACAGTATGTTCCTGTGCGTACAACTCCTAGGACAACACCGTATGTCCCAATAACTCAGAGGACAACACCGTATATCCCAATAACTCAGAAGACAACTCAATATGTCCCAATTCGAACAACACCACGCACAACTCCATACGTACCAATCACCCAAAAGACAACACAATATGTACCAGTGCGTACTACTGAAAGGCCAATAACTTATGCTCCGACAACACAACGAGTTACTGTGACACAACCAACCAAACTTTCAACTGGTTATACCTATCCAACTCCGGCCAAACCGTTTACCTATCCAACAACACAAAGGCCAACGCAACCACCAACATACAGAACCACACCTTACGTACCAATCACAGCTAAGCCTACAACTAGGCCTCCACCACCGCCAACTTATCAACCACCTACTACACGTAGGCCAATTGTCCCAACATTCACAACCCGAAAACTGACGACTCCACCACCAACGAACTTGCCACCTACTACTCGTAGGCCACCACCTCCAGTTACGACTCCAAGGCCAACAACTCAAACGCCTGTAACAAGGCCACCACCACCAACAACTCCGGTTCCAACATACTTGCCACCCACAACTCGCAGGCCAATTCCAACGACCAGGGCTCCACCACCACCAGTGACAACTCGTAGGTTGACAACCCCAGTGCCAACATATTTGCCACCTACAACACGAAAACCTCCTTCACCAGTGACAACTCCTAGGCCAACAGTAAGGACTACTCCTTACGTCCCAATCACAGTGCGGACAACAAGCAGACCAACTTTACCACCAACTGTAAGAACAACACCATACGTGCCAATCACAGTGCGGACAACAAGCAGACCAACATTACCACCAACTGCAAGAACAACACCATACGTGCCAGTTACACAGCCAAGGCCAACACCAACAACATCAAAACCAAAACCAACTGGTTACACTTACCCTAGTCCAATAAACCCATTGACATATCCAACTAGGCCAATTCTGAAAACAACTCCACGTCCAGTTCCGATTACAACTCGCAAACTGACAACTCCAGTGCCAACTTATTTGCCACCAACAACTCGTAGACCCCCACCTCCAATTATAACTCCTAGACCAACGACTCCAAAGCCTGTGACAAGACCACCACCACCACCAACAACATCAGTTCCAACATACTTACCACCCACAACTCGCAGGCCAATTCCAACGACTAGGGCTCCACCACCACCAGTGACGACTCGTAAGTTGACAACTCCAGTTCCGACATATTTGCCACCAACAACCCGCAGACCCCCACCTCCAGTTACAACTCCTAGACCAACGACTCCAAAGCCTGTGACAAGACCACCACCAACAACTCCAGCTCCAACTTACTTACCACCCACAACTCGCAGGCCAATCCCAACAGCCAGGGCTCCTCCACCACCAGTAACAACTCGTAGGTTGACAACCCCGGTGCCAACATACTTGCCACCTACAACCCGGAGACCACCTCCACCAGTGACGACTCCTAGGCCAACAACTCCAGCTCCAACATACTTACCACCCACAACTCGCAGGCCTATTCCGACGACTAGGGCACCTCCACCACCAGTGACAACTCGTAAGTTGACAACACCAGTGCCAACATATCTACCACCCACAACACGCAGACCACCAGCTCCAGTTACAACTCCGAGACCAACAACTCCAAAGCCTGTTACTAGGCCACCACCACCACCAACAACTCCAGCTCCAACATACTTACCGCCCACAACTCGCAGGCCAATTCAAACCACCAGGGTTCCACCACCACCAGTAACAACTCGTAGGTTGACAACACCAGTGCCAACATATCTGCCACCCACAACACGCAGACCACCACCTCCAGTTACAACTCCGAGACCAACAACTCCAAAGCCTGTAACTAGGGCACCACCAACAACTCCAACACCAACATACCTGCCACCAACAACTCGTCGTCCAGTTCCAACAACAAGGGCTCCTCCACCACCAGTAACAACTCGTAAGTTGACAACCCCAATTCCAACATACCTGCCACCTACAACCCGTAGACCTCCTCCACCAGTGACAACTCCTAGACAAACAACTAGGGCTCCTACAACCACACCTCGTCCTAAGGTCATATCAACACCTGCTCCAACATACTTGCCTCCAGTGCCAGTCACTACTCGCAGGCCACCACCACCAGTCACTACTCCGAGGCCAACAACTCCAAGGCCAACAACAAGGCCTCCACCACCAACGACTCCTGTGCCAACTTACTTGCCACCAACAACACCTCGTCCAGTTCCAACAACAAGAGTTCCCCCACCACCAGTTACAACTCGTAGGTTGACAACTCCAGTTCCAACATACTTGCCACCTACAACTCGTAGACCACCAGCACCAGTCACAACTCCTAGACCCACAACTCCAGTGCCAACTTACTTGCCACCAACAACACCTCGTCCAGTTCCAACAACAAGGGTTCCCCCACCACCAGTGACAACTCGCAGGTTGACAACTCCAGTTCCAACTTACTTGCCACCCACAACTCGCAGACCCCCACCACCAGTGACAACTCCTAGGCCAACAACTCCAGTGCCAACATACTTGCCACCAACAACTCGTCGTCCAGTTCCAACAACAAGAGTTCCACCACCACCAGTGACAACTCGTAGGTTGACAACTCCAGTTCCAACATACTTGCCACCTACAACTCGTAGACCACCAGCACCAGTCACAACTCCGAGGCCCACAACTCCAGTGCCAACTTACTTGCCCCCAACAACTCTTCGTCCAGTTCCAACAACAAGGGTTCCCCCACCACCAGTGACAACTCGCAGGTTGACAACTCCAGTTCCAACATACTTGCCACCTACAACTCGTAGACCACCAGCACCAGTCACAACTCCTAAGCCCACAACTCCAGTGCCAACTTACTTGCCCCCAACAACTCTTCGTCCAGTTCCAACAACAAGGGTTCCCCCACCACCAGTGACAACTCGCAGGTTGACAACTCCAGTTCCAACATACTTGCCACCTACAACTCGTAGACCACCAGCACCAGTCACAACTCCTAGGCCCACAACTCCAGCGCCAACTTACTTGCCCCCAACAACTCTTCGTCCAGTTCCAACAACAAGGGTTCCCCCACCACCAGTGACAACTCGCAGATTGACAACTCCAGTTCCAACATACTTGCCACCTACAACTCGTAGACCACCAGCACCAGTCACAACTCCTAGGCCCACAACTCCAGTGCCAACTTACTTGCCCCCAACAACTCTTCGTCCAGTTCCAACAACAAGGGTTCCCCCACCACCAGTGACAACTCGCAGGTTGACAACTCCAGTTCCAACATACTTGCCACCTACAACTCGTAGACCACCAGCACCAGTCACAACTCCTAGGCCCACAACTCCAGTGCCAACTTACTTGCCCCCAACAACTCTTCGTCCAGTTCCAACAACAAGGGTTCCCCCACCACCAGTGACAACTCGCAGGTTGACAACTCCAGTTCCAACATACTTGCCACCTACAACTCGTAGACCACCAGCACCAGTCACAACTCCGAGGCCCACAACTCCAGTGCCAACTTACTTGCCCCCAACAACTCTTCGTCCAGTTCCAACAACAAGGGTTCCCCCACCACCAGTGACAACTCGCAAGTTGACAACTCCAGTTCCAACTTACTTGCCACCTACAACTCGCAGGCCGCCAGCACCAGTGACCACACCCAGGCCAACAACCCCCAAGCCAACAACAAGGCCTCCACCCCCTACAACCTACTTGCCACCAACTACCGTCCGCACCCTTCCACCCGTAACCACACCCAGACCTACAACCCCAATACCAACTACAAGGCCACCACCACCAAGGACGACCCCAGTGTTGCCACGCACATCGACTCCAGCTCCAACATACCTGCCACCAATCGATGGCTACAAATATCCAGTTCCAAACATCCCATTCGTCTACTAATGGATGCACCGAACGGAAACGAGTAGTTGTAGCCCTCTAAACTCGTTAACAAAATCATATTGAACCATATAGCATAGGTAGATGGAACAACTTGACAAGGGCTAGATTCTTCTAGTCATTGCAGTGGGTAGCCCTTTTTATACTTTCCCTTTCCCCAAAAGACGGACTGTTGGTCTAAAACACACAGCAGCTGCTTACCGTTATATTATGTAAAATAATTACTGAGATAGGTTTTTTTGTTATTAATAAATTATAAGAATTATTATGTAAAACTATTCGCATATTGTGTCTAATTGTTTAACTTTATAACTCGTCGTAGTCAAAAGCGTTCTCGCATTGTACATTTATGAAAAACGCTTTTTATTATAAAAATAAAATTAAAAAAAAAAAATAATAAATTTAATTAAAAGATCAAATTTTTCTTGGCTTTTGTTATATTTACAAAATTTATAATTCTGATGATGATCTTAAATTCCTCTGCCTATCTGTATGTATTCTCACCTTGATTTGCTCCTGCTTATTGGATTCTGCAATCTGCTTCTTTGTCTGCCGGACATTGTTTTTTACGTTATCTAAATTTAAGTGTTGTACCTACTTTTATACGTTTTCTTAAAAAAAGCCTACAATAAACGAATTATCATACAAAAATTAACTATAAAATGTGTTTTCATTGTTTGTTGTTATGGCGTAAAATGCGGAACTGAGTAGGTACACCTACTGATAATTGAAAAGTCTTGAACTAGGGGTACAACATCAAATGATTGCTCATTTAATAGGTCAAGATAACGCTTACTAGCTATTAAAGTTTACTTTTTTTACATTGAAAGTTATAAAATATTATTAAGCTACATAAATATAATTTCAGGCATAGAAATGAATGTCAGTGCAATGGAATAATATTTGGATTATTTATGTCCGTCTTTCATTTACATTTGAGTTTGCGCAAGATTTCACTTGTTTTAATTAGAGAATTTGTCTTTACAAACTGCAATGGACCAGCAACATCCAATTTAAGACTTTGTTTTAAAGCGAGCTAATTATTATAAAATCTGTTAGACAAACCAGTTAAACAATAAGTATCAACAAAACAGTAAACAAAGAACATTTTTGTCAAACAGAGAGTAGAGCCACCCTTTGTCAACCAGGCATTTTCTTGCCAACCGGCATTTTTCGCGACCCCGGCACTTTTTTTTTGCCACCCCGGCACTTTTATTTTCCACCCCGGCACTTTTGTTGCCACCCTGGCATTTTTTTTGGCACCCCGGCACTTTTTTTGCCACCCCAGCATTTTTTACCACCCGGCACTTTTTTTGCCACCCGGCACTTTTTTGCCAATTTGAAAAAAAAAATCGTTTACATTAATAAATGTAATGGAAAACAAATCTAATTACCCAATACATTTGTAATGGGTAATTAAATATTTTTAACTACATAAACATTAACAAAAATGTAATGGATTTTATTTAATCACATATTGAAAATGTAATTGCCAATTAGATTGTATTTAAATACATCACACCAAAAACATAAATGTTAAAAAAGTAGCCAAGTTCTTCTATGTACAAAAAAGCCGCGTAAAGTAAGCATGACAACTTTCGAAAAAGTGAAATCTGAGTATGCCATTAATTGCCCAGTAATTGCCGTAAATATGCCGTGGAATCAAAAAAATTTCCGCGCTACTGGTTGGCACACAAAGGGCAATCCTGTTAACTTTATATAAAGTTAGCATGACACTTTTTTGTTTTTAGGCAAAAATAACTTTTGAGTATGCAAGAAGTTCCCAAATAATTGCCGTTAATAAGCCGTGAAGAAAAATTGCTGCGCCCTTCGTTTGCCCATAAACAGCAAAAAACCATTTTCAATTTGCGTGTAAAGATAGCATGACACTTTTTTATTTTTAGCCAAAAAAAACTTCTAAGTATGCCAAGAATTGCCGAATAATTACCATAAATAAGCCGTAAAGAAACAAAAATTTGGCGCGACCTTCGTTTGCCCATAAAGGGCAAAAATCCATTTTCAGGCTAATTTGCGTGTAAAGATAGCATGACGCTTTTTTATTTTTAGCCAAATAAAACTTCTGAGTATGCCAAGAATTGCCGAATAATTGCCGTAAATAAGCCGTGAAAAAAAAAAAATTGTCGCGCCCTTCGGCAATTCTTCGCATACTCAGAAGTTTTTTTAGCTAAAAATAAAAAAGTGTCATGCCTACTTTACACGCAAATTATCCTGAAAATGGTTTTTTGCCCTTTATGGGCAAACGAAGGGCGTGGCAATTTTGTTTTCTTCACGGCTTCTTTACGGCAATTTTTACGCGATTTTTTGCAGCTATTCTGTTACTTAGTAATGTTTTTAAATGTAAATATCGTGCTGCAAACCATCAGAAAATAACAAAATAGCAGCAACAAAATCGCACGATTTTTTGCAGCTATTCTGTTATTCCCTGATGGTTTGCAGCACGATCTTTACATTGAAAAGCATTAGTAAGTAGCAAATTAGCTGAAAAAAACTGGGCGAGTTTTTGTTTAACTGTTTGCGGTACCTTACCAGCTATGTGTCCCCGAAAAGCTGATTTTCACACATTGGGGTTTTAATTCATTTTTCCAAAAAAAATCAAAACAAGTTGGGGCTTTATTTCATTTATTTTTGGGCCATTTTTTCATTTCAGTGGGGTAGTATTTCATTGGGGCGTAATTTCATTATGAAAAAATACCCCAATTTGGGGCCTAATTTCATTTTTTCTTTTGGAGCCTTATTTCCTGGGGCCTAATTCCGCGGAGCCGAAAAATTTCATGATTTCAACTTTTTTGACCCATTTTTGGGCCACAAGCGTACATACTAAATGAGATAGGTACCAAATGAAAGCTGGTATTGAGTTCTATAAGAATGTTGAATATATTGAAAATCGGTGTTGGAGATTTCAAGATATTTGAGCTTGAAGTTGGCGATTCAAAAGTCAGAGAATTCATTTTTTTCAAATAAAAATGTTCATAGCTTCTGAAGTATAGTAGCTAGAAAAATGATTTGAGTACCAAATTAGACATCACAAAAACACCTTACCAATATATATTTTTCCTACGTTAAGCATTTTTTGATATATTTAGTTGAGACTTTTTTTGAAATAATTTCGTTGCGGGTGCATTCTACGGCTAATATCTAGAAATAAATCAGCAATGACATGTTTTTTTGTTTACCACTACAATCTTTAATTGAAAACCTTTTGTTTAATGTGCATTTAAATTATCTTGCATCAAATAAATGTCATCTTGTAAGCAAAAGGACCTTTTTTTGTTAAAAAAAAAACAATGATACAATAAAATGCTTTTTCATCACTTTATTCAGGCTTATATAATATTTAAAAGTAGGTAAAGATTTATGTTTTTTCTTAAATTAAATAATTATAATAAATTCAACAATAAAATATGCACCAAATTAAAAAAAAAATCAATGAGAAACAATTTTTTTTAAACTAAATATTATAGTACCATATACCATAAGACTGACCAGGTGTCCTTTTCAACGGTAAAAACTTAGGTAGGCTTAAAGATTCTACGCTGTTACACATAAGCTTTTTCTGATAATATCAATTTTTAGACCAATAGAAATCAACACTTGTCGCTTGCCTAGCAAGCTGATTAGCAAACAAGTGAATATCAAAGTATTAAATAAAATGTGCTTTTCGTTAAGATCTCGCAGATCTCGAAATATACCACAAAGCTGCACTCAAAGGATAGTTGTACACAGTTTAACATGGATACCAGTTAATCATGAAGGTAAATGTGATTAAGAACTGGGCCCGTATTACGAATTACGATTATCGTTTAAGATCGTTGTGATTACGTTTTTCGATAGTCGATTTAATTAAACGATACTCGTTTTCTCTTACGACTGCTTTTGGCACTCGTATTTTATTGTTTTGACACATGAATTTATGTAGCTGTCACATATTTAATACGTTTGTTGTTTGAGTTCGGTGCTGCTGGTTGATGAAAAGAAAAATATTAGTAAAATAAAATAATAAAGAAATAAAAATGTTAAATATAATAATAGGCCATCAACACAAACGACACAAATAAATGCACTTGTTGCTTTTATGGAAAGGCATCCAGACATTGCTAAAAACTATATGCCAAACAGCCTGTAAAATGTAGCCGAGCGAAATAAAATAATGCACAAAGTGTTATTTTAGTTGAATAAAAAAAGATAGATTGATTTTATTAGCACGTTACAATAAAAGTGGTTCTTTTCGCGTTGGCTGCCCTTTCAAATCTGCCTTCTCTCTTTCTAGCTAATCTTATATCTATGTATATTGTATCTTAACTTAAACCTCACCCAACTTAAGCATTTAATGGTTAGCTTACATGAATGCTTTAAGTTGGATGAGTTCCCATGTATGTTACACGGCCAAGCAAAAGCCAAGTCCAAAATTTTGTGGATTCATTTTTCAACAAAACTCAATTTACTTCCAGAAAAGACCGTGGCTCGATGGATGGAAAAATGTAAGTTGTTTATAGTTAGATTAACTTTTTAAAGTATCCTTAATTTTGTTTTTATAATTTCAAGGTATGGAAAGTTTATATGTGAGTACAACGTGAAAGAAAAATGCGAGATAATAAATTGCATTCCAGGGGCACAGGAGGCGGGCCAAATAGTGGTTGAAGTGGTCTCAGGCAATACATTAAGAATGCATTTCGGCGATTCTTCTAGCTTCCAAAACGAATATGACATTGTTGATGCCATTATGGAAGACTTGGCAAGTGTAAATAATGCTCAACTAACTAATAATGAAAGTGTTAATAATGCTCAACCAACCAATTTTCCCGGTTTTCCGAATCCTCGAAATCATCGTCACTACTCAAAAAAAAAATCACAATGGAAAAACATTTTGTTTAAATTTAGAAATCAATTACATATACTCTCTTAACTTTATTAATTCAGTTCTACAATTTATTGTTGACAGAAATATTGAATGAATGAAGTTGGATGCGCTTAAAAAAATAGATTTTTTGATTATATCTGGCAATATCTTCATGCATCCAGTATCGTAAACCATAATCTGTCCATGACATGACTATCGTTTTCTTGGGTATCGTTTTTTTTTGCCTTTCGTTTCGTAATTTGTAATACGGGCCCTGAACTCATTATGCTTAATAACTAGGGCTAGGATTCTCATGCACTTAAAAATAAATATGCGCTTTAAATATGCCCTTAAAAATGGAAAATATGCAGTAAAAAACGGAAAATATGCACTTAAGAAACATTGTTTTATGCTATTTTTCTTAGAAAAAAAAATATTTTTATTAAGTTTTTATAAGGAATTGAATTCAATCTGACGTAAGATTGTCAACAGGAATGGAAAGGGACCTACAATTTAATGCCGAATCCGAACGGCTAGACGAAAAGCACTTATTCAGACAGTTGATATTCTTAGAGGATTTGTAAATTCCTTGCGAGAGGCAGTAGTCCTGATAAACACTTTTTAGTTTTGAGGTGGACTAGGCTCGGAAGTGAACTCAGACCTCTAGTGTGACGTACTACGTACTAACCATTACGCTAGGGGCTACTACAGACTTAATATGTACATTATTTAAATTTTCTTTGTAGAATAGCCTTGGTAGATAGATAGGTAGATAGATAGATAGATAATTCGACTTATTATTTGCTTTTAGTTTACAATTTACAATAGCCTTGGTTTTTCTCAAAAAACAGTCTTAATTTTTGTTAATAATTGCACCAATAGGGCATTTAAAAGAATTATTTTTTGCAAAAATTTCCATCAACTAAATCGATTTGATTTTCCAATATGCTCCTACCCTCAAGATTTGTGATCGTGCAAAATAGAAAATTATAGTTTGAGCAAATAAAAACAATTTCACCACCATCGAATTTGATCTCTTAAAAATGTTTTGCATATAAAGTAATTGCTTCTATCCACGTTGTAGTAGCCCGTTGCGTAATGGTTAGTGCGTTCGACTGTCACGCTGGAGGTCTGGGATCGCTTCCCAGCCTCGTCCACCTAAAAACTAAAAAGTTTTTTTTTTTCAGGGCTAATGCCTCTTGCGAGGAATTGACAAATCCTCCAAGAGTATCACTTGTCACGAATAAGTGCTTCTCGTCTAGCCGTTCGGAATCGGCATAAAATTGTAGTTCCCTTCCATTCCTGTCGAAAGGCGCACACAGGAATGGTTGCGAGTTGTTAGTCACTAGGCCCTGGTTCTTCATGAGCCGTTGTGCCACCCGATTTATTTATTTATTTTCTATCCACGTTCCTCATCTATTAAACCAACACCTCCCCTAGGTTTTTCGTCACAATTAAAAACTTGATAAAACATTGAAAATTATGAATGAACAATATGAAAATATGCACTCAAAATACGCATTTATTATGAAAATATGCATTTATAATAAAAATATGCATTTTGCATAAAATATGCTAAATAAGCACTAACGATTGAATTCCATTTTAAAGGAAATCACATGATTCGTAAAGATAATTTGGTCTTAGGTTTCAGATTGTTGTGATAAAAAACATGCATTTGCATGGAAATCCGAGCCCTATTAATAACTAATTTTACTAGAGCCACAATCTTAATAGAATTTGACTTCCCTGTTACCTACGCGCAAATCGGACTATGCAAGGAAATCGCGTTCAGGATGTTAACCGGCAAGATTGAGATTAAATACTCCTAATTTGTTAGGGTATTTCGTTAAGGATAACAATCTCAATAGAATAGATTTTGTCGAATCAACGGACATATTCCGAACCTCAATAACTTTCCTTTACTTAATTTAGAAGAGCTGCGTAAAATATCATTAGGCGTGTACCATCAACTGAGCGCTCTGAGCGCTCAAGGATTTTTTAAGTGAGACAAAAAATCTCAACTGAGCACTGAGATTTTTTGCGGAGATTTCTGATCCAAAAAATTCTTGGATTCATTGCTCAATTTTTGTTCTCAATCGAAACAGATGTTTGTATGACAACCAAGTTATAATTTTTTGAGGGTGTGCAAATAATAAAGTGGTAAATAAATACAAAATAAAGACGGAATGTTGGTGAAAACTCAAACTCATTGAATAAGCTGTAATTAATTTCAATAAGATTTTTGCTTTAACAATTAAATATTTTAAGAAAAGTTGAAATTTGATTTCCGAACTTGTATGAGAATAATAACACAGGTTTTTTTTCTGAAAGAGAGCGGAAAATTTTGTCCCACCAAATGATTCTGCCTCCGTTAATCTGACATTGAGCGCTCAGTTTGTGGTACACGCCTATTAGGTAATTACCAAATAAAACAAGCTCGCTCTTATTACGGTGAACATTTGAAGGACAAGTAAGAACAAAATGTAGCCAATACTTGCAGTGCAACTGAAGCATATGTAACTGTCTTGTTGGTATGAGAACTGTTGGATGTTGCGCTCACGTTATGAGTATTTTATGGTACTTGGGATTCGCTCGGTGTCATGAACATACATATAAACATTCCAGCAATAAAGAATCGTGAGATGGAAAAGTTTTTTTTTTTTTCACTTCTTTTAACATATTAAAACATCATAGGTATTTGCTCTAAGAAAAAACATACATTTTTACTTTTAAATATTAAATAAGCCTGAATGAAGCGTTGAAAAAAAGCATTTGATTGTATCATTGTTTTTCTTTTTTTAACAAAAAGGTCCATTTTTTGCTTATAAGATTTTATAAGACATTTATTTGATGTAAGATAATTGAATTGTGCATTAAACAAAAGGTTTTCAATTATAGATTGTAGTGGTACAAAAAAAAAATATATATAATCTCTGATTATTTCAAGATATCAGCCATAGAAAGCACCTGCAACGAAAGTATTTTAAAAAAAAGTCTGAACTGAAAATATTAAAATATGCTGAATGTAGGAAGAAGTTTGAAAGGCGTTTTTGTGATGTCTAATTTGGTACCTAAACCACCAGGAAGAAAACCTGCTAAACTTCAGAAGCTATGAAGATATGTTTCGGAAAAAAATTAATTCTCTGACTTTTGAATCGCCAACTTCAAGCTCAAATATCTTGAAATTTCCAACACCGATTTTAAAAATAATCAGCATTCTTATAGAATTCAATAACAGCTTCCATTTGGTACATATCTCATCTATGTACGCACGTGGTCCAGGCTTCAGACAAAAATCGCTCATCTCCTTTCATCATCCTGCATGCATCGGAAGTGCTCTCAATATATTTAATATTAATTCTGTGAAAATGGGTGGTTGCCACGCCCACTGAATGATTAACCTGAAATTTTTAATTTTCCCCTTGCATTCATCATTCTACGACAATCAGAAGTTCTCTACATATTTGATATCAATTCTGAAAAAATGGATGGGTGCCACGCCCCTGAATGGATAATTTAAAATTTTCGAATACCTCCTTTGCTCTGACCACGTCTACAAAATTGTATTATTCTGCAACAATCCGAAGTGATGCATATAATTAATAACATTCTGAGAAAATGGGCGGATGCCACGGCCTCTAAAGTAAAAATTCAAACATACATAGATGTTTGTAATTAATTCTAAGAATATTTTAGTTAACCTATAGGTAATTTATTAAAATAACATTTTCAAAACTACCAAAATAAATATCTTATCATTAAAAAGCATCTTAACTCTTTTTTTTATTTTAAATTATACAAAAGAAGGAAACTTTTTTTTTAACTTTTTTTTTTAATTTTAAATTAAACAAAAGAAGGAAACTTTTTATTAACGGTTTTAAGTATAAAAAAAAATAAACAAACAAATCAATTATTAATAACAGCGTCATTTGCTTGAAACTGTAACAAATTTTCTACAGGAAACCGAAAGGTAGAAAATTTTTCTGAATTTTCCGTCCTATTTCCAGATGGACTTTCATTTTGTCTCAGAGGCTGTTCATTTCTTGATTGAGTGAAATTTTCAACAACCACTGGAGAATCATTAAGAGATTTACCCCTTTGGTAATCATAAGAGCTTTCAGTAGAACCAATGACGTCATCCTCGATTGATCTATCACAATCTGTATAGGCTGATGTTTCATTTTTGGTCACGATCGAATCCCCTGATCTACGCTCATGGACGTCAGCATGAATAACATCGTACAGATGGTTTTGCGGCAGTGGAGGCGGCGGTGGAGGAGCAATATTGTTTTCCTTCTTGCTTGGAAAAACATTTAAATGCAACATTAATTGATTTGCACTTGATTTAGGTTTCTTTTCGCGAGGTTTGTTGACGTCCTCGTCTGGCAGAACATCTGACTCCAAAGGAGACTTATCTTGCTGATAAGCACTTGAGTAGAGGCTTAGTGAATGAGCTAGTTTATTGCCCTTATATCGCTGTGGATTGTTCATGTTCATGTAGTTGTAGTAGCTTGCACCATTGTCAACTGGCATGCCATAGGGTGTTCCCATTTGTTGTGGGTAAAAAGGCTGGAAGTTCTGGGAAATTGGCTGCATAGTTGTCAAAAATGGGGCTACAGTTAACGGGGCTTTCTTTCCACTGCGAATTGGATAGACTTCAAGCTTGAGGCTGAAGGGTTCGTGTTTTAAATTCCTATGCGCACCTAAACTGTTAAAAGTGTTATTCGCCCTTAGTGCTTCTAAGTAGTAATCCGCTGAAACCGGTCTCTGTCCACTCGGTTGAAATTGTACGCCTGGCACAGCGGTGTTATTAGTTTTCTTCTTCTTTCGATTCAAACCCAACTGTTTCATTGCGAGTGAATTTATGTCATTCAACGATTTCGGTTTGTAAGGATAAAAAGGATCAAATGCTATCCGTTGGTAATTGACTTGACTCGGAGCCATTTGTGGTTGCAATTGAATATATCGCCGAAACGCATTTGATATTCCACTGTTCTGGAGGTTCTTGAATGAACCGGATATATGAATTCCAACTGGCATTTGATATTGATTAGCATTCGCCGGTACTGGTTCCTGTCTCAAAATGTCCTGGATACTGTTAACCTTGTTCTCTTTCTTCTTTGATTTCTTTGACTTCTTGAATTCAGATGGTTGCGGTCCTTCGAGCGGAAAATTAAATGGTCTTGGTTGCTCCGAGGCAGTGTCAATGTAATGTCTTCGATTCTCGCTTTGTGTGCGTGTCAAGCGTGGAGGACGCGGTATTTGATTACTAAACGATGAACGTCGGTCTATTGGTGGAAGGCGTTCGAAATGGTTGTCAGGCATATAAGGCATTCGCCACTGTTGTGGCATCAACAATAATTTACTTTTTCCATTCCGTGGATTGTAGTTGTAGTAATTAGGTTGTACTCCGAAATGCTCTAGTAGGTGGAGAGTTTCATGTTGCATTGTTGGTGCTGGTGTGTGCATATGTTGCATGTTCATTAATCTGTGGTTTGATGGTTTAAGAGGTCTCATCTCGGATGGTTGCACGAAATGCATTGGCATGCCTTTGGAGAAATTATTTAATGAAGAAGAGTGTGATGTGTTTAGATGATGTGGAGTACGTGAAGCAGTTAATGATATGCTTAAGACCATCAGTAGAATCTACAAGAAACAAAAATAAGAATATCAATTGTTTTAATTACTTTATGTATGTATGTATGTGGTGCTTTAAGTATTTAAACATATTATTAAGTCTCCCACTGCTATACGCAATGGCTGAAATGTGAAATGTAAACACTTGAAATTATAAAATATTTTATTTAATTCTAAGCTCTAAGGTTAGGTTGATGAGAACGATGCTAAGTATTTTGTTCATGTTTTGTTCCTGCGCATGGAACGTGGAACAATTTACTCCTCGGAATAACTTTCAAAAGCGACTTTTGCTAAATTCCTTTTTACACGAAATAATTATGTTTATTGTAGGTAATCATAAAGAAAAAATAGTTATTTTAGGTCCAGTGTTTAGGACAACTACACCATGGAATAAGAATTTTCTGAGCTCAAACTAAGGCAATTGCTTACTGCTCCATTTAAGTCCGGAACATTCTTATTCCACGGTCCAGTTTTCCTAAACACGGGAGCTAAAATAACTATTTTTTCTTTATGAATAAGGTATAAGGGTGTAAGAGTGTTTCAATTCCAATAGTTTACCTTCTCTCAATATAGAATTATGAACTTTTGAAGCCCGATTTTTATTAATTTTTACTTGAGAATTATGGACACTAAATACATATGGCAAGTTAAGGATACGTAAAAAAAATTGAACTCGATATTTGGATCAAACTTGCTTCTACAACGTGTTCTCGTTCCTGTAGCCTAAGGCACTTCAAAATTGGTACTTTAGTGCTTCTTGCGTAAAACGTACACGAGTTTTTTATTTCTGCCGTACACAATTTATAGCCGCTAAGGAAAATATTATTTTTCCCAAAACTTTTCCGATATTGATAAAACAAAAAAAAATATTTATCTAATTACTTATGAAAAAAGCTACTCTTTGGTAATTTATTTTTTCGAAAATGGTTACTAATGGTACCTCGGTAGATTTTTGAAAGAACTCTTTATATCAAAAACGACTTCATAATTTTTTTTTTGAACTTAACAACTTATAAAATACGTGCAACACAAAATATTTTTGTTTGAAATTTCGATTTCTCGAAAACGGATTGATTTTTTGTTGAAAATTTAAATTTTGTTTGCCATAAATCATTACTAAAAGGTGTCGTTTTTCTTATAAATATTAAAAACCACTAATACGAAAATAATCAAAAAAAGCTAGAATTCTCTAACAAAAATGTAATTTTTTTTTCATTTTTCAATTTTCTCGAAACACGGAAGACATGAAACCATTTATTTTTCATCATTTAACAAAAAATTAATGAGAACATAGAAATTTCAAAAGGTGACATTTCTGACCTTTTTTTACTGACAAAAAAGATATACATATGCACAACTGGATCGCACAAACTTGCTCTCGGAGCTTACAACTAGAATGTTGCTACCAATTGACGGACGCACGAACGAACGAAAAAAAAAATTAAAACTTGTTAAGATAGCAATTTTGATTTTTCTTTGATTCAATACAAACGAAAAAAAAAGTTAAAAATAAAAAAAAATAATTTTTTTCTTTGATTTTATTTTTTGGTAAAAAATTATTTATCCAAATTTCAAATGCAATATTTGTTGAATAACTTAGAAGTACTGATTCGCAAAATTACGAAAAAACTCCACCAAGCCAATAACGAGATATGAGAGAATACAACTAAATAAGTACAGTGGTGGTCCAGTATAACGAATGCCGATATAACGAATGATCGATATTACGAACACTTTTTTCAAGTCCATTAGATATTCTATATAACGAACAAATAACGAAATTTAGAAAAAAAAAAAAACTGACTATAAATGTTTTAATATCTACCAACATGTTTGTTCATGATAATATTGGAAGATACATACACAATTTCCCATTACACAAGTGTTTTTTTTTTCGCTTGCTTAGTTATGTCCTACGCACATTACACCTAAGGTAATATATTGCGCAGATTAAGATGGCTGTCCATTGTGCCCATACACAGTAAACAAAAACAAATTTATTGTGACTAATTTTTTTTACTATTGATTTTGACACATGCGCAGAACTGAACGAAAATGAAAACGCTAAAGATATTCTAAGTTAAACATAGCTTTGGTTGAATTTTCGGACGTTGATTCTATTTTGTTAAGGTTATAATTTCAAAATATTTGAAGCTATTTGTGTAGTATACCAAGTTAGTTATCTTATAAAACCAACATTTTGAAATTAAAGTTGGTCTGTATTCATTGAGCCAAAATTGTCTTAAACTGTAGTTTAGTTAAACCTGGGTCTATCTGCGACTATGAATATGCCCCATTACCTTTAATATATGTACCTTGTGTCCTACGTATTCGTCTTTGTGTATGTAAACAGTTAGTGCGTTCGTTATGCACAAAACTGTAACGGATTTTTAGTCTCATTTTTCGTTGTTTTACGTTTGTTGGCGTCTGAAATATTTTATATGGTTTCTCAGTTTCATGTCTGATGCTGAATAAGAAAGTTTCTGCAAGATATCGTCGCGCAAACGTCTTACAATGGAAGCAAAAATTAAAATCATTGACGAATATAAATGAGGAGTTTCGCTTTCGGACATTTCGAAGAAGTTTAGAATTCCAAAGTCGAGCATATGCACTATCGAGAAGAATGAGAGCAAGGTTCTCAAAAATCTGAAAAATACAAACAGTGGATCTTTTCGTTGACGGACGATCATTAAAGAAGGGTGAATATCCATGAATGGAAACCGCATTGTACAAATGGTTTATTGCCCAACGTGAGAGTCACGTTTCTATTCCTTTTTTTATTTTATTAAGTGAAGTATGTATTTATTTTTTTTATGAAGTATGAAATAAAATAATGAAAAATACAATAATTGTACTTTCTATTTACCTAAAGATTTGTATGAAAAAAACGTTTCGATATAACGAAATTTCGATATAACGAATTGACTCTGGACATTATATCGTTCGTTAAACTGGACCACCACTGTAGTATACAAAAGGCAATTAAAAAAAAAAAACATTATTATTTCCATTGTTCGTATTTTTGGTTACAACGTGGTATGCAGTTTTTAATCAAAATCGCCAGAGCCGTTTTCGAGAAAACTTGATTAAAACGGAATCGTTGTATGGCAGCTACCCGTTCTAGATGAGCTAGAACAAAAATTCGAATTCCTCTTTGAGGGAATCACATAAAAGACACTTCATCCCGAAGGAGAATGGCCACAAATGTATGAGCGAAAAACCCAGAGTCTTTTAAGAAAAGTCATATATAGTTTGAAAGGGCATTAGTTGTAGATAACAAACATGAAATTATTTTCTTAAAAAGTTATACCCGGGACTGGCTATCACCATTTCTATTTTTTTTTAACAAAGTTTTTCTTCATGTAAAAAAAAAGTAAACAGTGTAATATTTTCATATTGTGGTTGATCCATGCTGTTCAAAATGGCGGTTATCACACATATTGGAACACAAAAGTTTAATTATAAAAATAATGAATGAAAAATCTTAAATGATAAGAATACGAATCATTGTCCGTTATAAAAAGTAAGTAGGTAGTCGCTATATGAGTTTGCATTTACCGTTGTATATAAATGCATTTGTCTTTATTACTAGGGATGGGAAACGGCTAGTTGTCGGTAACTGTTACTAACTGTTATGCTACTTCCCAATACCTGTTCAAAATACCCGTTACTGAAATAACAGTTAAGAAATCAAAATTCTCCTAGAAACTTGAATGATCGAGACATTTTTTTTTTTATCTAATTTATGATTTTTCTGAACTGTGCTTTCGCTTATCAGGGATTTCAGTTGTTGTTTATTACTAATTTTGCTTGTCTTTGATTCTACTTATTATTTCAGAATCATCAACAAGAAATTCTAGTTTGCAGAGTTTTCACATAAATTCTAAATGATTTCAGAGTCATCGTGTAAATTTAACAAAAAGTTGTTTTTTATTACTGATTTTGCCTAACTGCTATTTTGCTTTTTAGTTATTGCAGAGTTTTCAGGTTACTTCAACAAAAGTTTCAATCCTGATTTTGCTTTACAGTGATTTCGCTTATAAGTGAGAGTTGACGTGTAAATACAACAAAAAGTTGTTGTTTATTATTTTGATTTTACTTAGCTGCGATTCTCCTCATTAGTTATTGCAGAGCTTTCGCGAAAATTCTAAAAAAGTTTCAATACTCATTTTACTTAACTTGGATTTCGGTAATTAGTGATTTCAGAGTCATTACGTAAATTCAACAAAAAGTAGTTGTTTCTTACTGATTTAGCTTAACTGCGATTCTGCTTATTAGTTATTGCAAAGTAATTTCACCAAAAAATTCAATATAGGCTTTGCTTAGCAGTGATTTCGCTTATTAGTGATTTCAGAGTCATCGTGTATATAAAGCGATATAGATAGCTTTTCGTTGAAAATTTAATGAATAATGACGACATAATAAAATGACGCCCAGGCGTCAAAAATAAAATGACATCCGAGCGTCGAAAATAAATTGACCTCCGGGCGCCAAAAAAAAAAATGACGCCTGGGCGTCAAAAATAAAATTACGCCCGGGTGTGAAAAATAAAATGACACCCCGATGTCAAAAATAAAATTACGCCTGCGCCTCAAAAATAAAATGACGCCCGGGTGTCAAAAATAAAATGACATTCGGGCGTCAAAAATAAAATGACGCCCGGATGTCAAAAACAAAATTACGCCTGCGCCTCAAAAATAAAATGACGCCCGGGTGTCAAAAATAAAATGACACTCGGGCGTCAGAAATAAAATTACGCCCGCGCCTCAAAAATAAAATGACGCCCGGTTGTCAAAAATAAAATGACACTCGGTCGTCAAAAATAAAAAGACCCCCGGGCATAAAAAATAAAATTACGCCCGCACGTCAAAAATAAAATGAAGCCCGGGCGTCAAAAATAAAATTACGCCCGCACGTCAAAAATAAAATTACGCCCGCACGTCAAAAATAAAATGACGCCGTCAAAAATCAAATGACGCTCGGGCGTCAAGAATAAAATGACGCCTGGGCTTCAAAAATAAAATAAAGACCGGGCGTGAAAAATAAAATGACGCCCGGGCGTCAAAAATAAAATAACGCCCGGGCGTCAAAAATGAAATAACGCCCGGGCGTCAAAAATAAAATGACGCCGGGCGTCAAAAATAAAATGCCGTCTGTGTGTCAAAAATAAAATGACGCCCGGACATCAAAAATAAATTGACGCCCGGGCGTCAAAAATAAAATGACACCCGGGCGTCAAAAATAAATTGACGCCCGAGCGTCAAAAATAAAATGACCCCCGGACGTCAAAAATAAATTGACACCCGGGCGTCAAAAATAAAATGACGCCCGAGCGTCAAAAATAAAATGACGCCCGGGCGTCAAAAATAAATTGACGCCCAAGCGTCAAAAATAAAATGTCGCCCGGGCGTCAAATATAAATTGACGCACAAGCGTCAAAAATAAATTGACGCCCGAGCGTCAAAAATAAAATGACGCCCGGGTGTCAAAACTAAAATGACGCCCGGGCGTCAAAAATGAAATGACGACCGGGCGTCAAAAATAAATTGAAGCGGGCGTCAAAAATAAAATGACGCCCGGGCGTCTTATACATAAACAGGGTGTCCAGTAAATAATGGATAACTTTGGAATGCCTAATAGTAGACTTTATGACCGTCCAGAAAACTAATAAAAAAAAAATCTATCCCAACCACAAGAAAAGATATATGCATTTTTTTTGTTCAGTCATTATTTTTTGCGTTGTTTTACGTTTTTGAATACGACGACTACAAGTGAATGAATTTCACCGTTTTTTTTTGTAGCAATATTTAACATTGTTTGTGCCAAAGCATAAAAAGACAAAAATTGTAATAACTGTTGGAATTCTTAGAGAAAAAAATTATTGAACTTTGATTTTCGATGCAAAATGTGAAAAAAAATAATTTTTGAAAAAGTTAAATCATCGCTGGTATGAAAAAATGCATGAATACCTCAGTGGCCAACTATTTTTAAAATATGCGTGTTGAATTCGGATTTCAAAATGGTATAATTTATTATTGTGTCTAGAACCAATAGCATGTTATTTGTACAAATCTGCAATACTAGAGCCAATTTAGCAAAAAGAAAAGTTTTCAAAATTAGCACAGTAAACGTAGAAAATAATACCATGCGTTGAACATGGTAGATTTTCGATTGATTTTCTGATTTTATAATGTTGTCCTAATGAAAAATCCAAGCTTTTAACTTTAAGAGCCAAATGCAACATTACCAAATATGTTAACAAAGTGCAGAAAAACGGATAAATTTTCGAGCTTGTTTTGAATTATACCTCTTCAATTGGCCTTTTAAAAAACCATCAAATATTTTGGTAGTGGTTATTACCAAATTAATTTTCTTATAAGAGGTGCATTAAATAAATCGAATACAGCAAGCCGATCAGCTTCTCAGAGCAGGTATGGAATCTTGTGCAAGCCGCTGCATTACAAATATGACAGATATACAGGCAGATGGATATGAAGTCTGGGACCAATTTTATGGCCACCCAGTTCACCGGACCTAAATCAACAATTGGGGCTGCATTAAGAAAATCGTGTATAGCAAGCTCATCAGGTCCTTAGAGGAGCTAAGAAATCTTGTGTAGGCAGCTGTATTACAAGATTCTGAGCAAAACTTAACAAGATTATTATAAGATTTTCATTTATTCGGAGGTGCGGAGCCTGTATTAGAATGGTCGGAAAACAGTTTGAGCATTTGCTTTTAATTAAAAAAAAACAAATTCAAAAGACTATTTGTTTAAAGAAAATAACTAATAAACTTAGAGCAGCTGCGAAATATGGTTTTGTTAGGGCCCAATAGACAAGCTTAAAAATGTAGCCGTTTTTTGTACTTTGTTGCCATTTTTGGTAATGTTGCAATCGGCCCTAGAAGTTAAAAGCTTGGATTTATCACAAGGGTAATATCATAAAAACACGCAATCAATCAAAAATCTACCATGTTGAACCCATGATATTTTTTTCACGTTTAATTCGCTAATTTTTAAAACATTTGTTTTTGCTAAATTGCCTCTCGCGTTGCCTATTTTTACCAATAACTTCCTATTGGTTCAAGATTCAATAACAAATTATACCATTTTGAAATCCGCATTTAACGCGCATATTTTTTAAAATAGTTGGCCACTCATTTTTTCATACCAGAGATGATTCAACTTTTTCGAAAATTAGTTTCTTTCACATTTTGCATTGAAAATCAAAGTTCAATAATTTTTGTCTCCAAGAATTCCAACAGTTATTATAATTTTTGTCTTCTTATGTTTTGGCACAAACAATGTTAAATATTGCTACGAAATAAAAACGGTGGAATTCATTCACTTTTAGTCGTGGTATTCAAAAACGTAAAGTAACGCAAAAACTAATGCACTGAACAAATAAATGCACATATCTTTTCTTGTGGTTGGGATAGCTTTTTTTTGTATTAGTTTTCAGGACTGTCATAAAGTCTACTATTAGGCATTCTAAGGTTATCCATTATTTACTGGACGCCCTGTATATAATATTCCTTTTGCCACAACTTTTTATGAGAGGACCAAGAAATTTTAACATTTCCAAAATAGGAAACTGTCAAATATGATTGAAGGATGGCTTTGATTATGATGAATTATACAAAATCTCTTAAAAATCCTAATTTTTTGAGAGTAGATTTTTTGCTTGGCAAAAATGAGATTTTTGGGGATTTCGGGTGACATTTGGAACATTCTGTTACCGATTTCTCAAGCCATAGACTCTCAAATTAAATTGAAAGATTGCTAAGGAGATGCTGCATCAAAAACTTAAAGATATCTGAATTTTTTGAGATTAAATTTTTTGCGCGCGGGAAAATCTGTCAACGTATGAACTGTCAAATTTCATTAAAGGATGGCTACGATGATATTGAAAAAATCAAATTTTTTTAAAAATTATTTTAAAAAAATCGAAATTTTTGAATTATATGAAAATCAATCGATGTTACTTTGACGCGAAAGAAAAGTCTGTAAATGCATCTGTCAACGCTTTGGCAGTATTATGCATTGACCATACCATACAAGACTTGATGCGGAATTCGGCCTCAGTTTTTGTAAAGTAAGAAAAAATCGAAGTCCGATGCCAAAGCAAATTCAATAATAATGTGTATTAAGAATCCTAGATAGGCTATCCAAGTAAAAGCTGAACGTGACCGCAGATACTTGAAAGCAACTTGCTTACAGGTTGCTTGTCGCCTACGTCATAGCATACGTATTCGAACTTGACAGTCAATCTATGTAGCCAACTGGCGTGCTAGTACTGGCTCGTGTAGCCTCAGGTAGCAATATGTTATTGCTACTTTCCAATACCTGTTACTGTAAACCTGTTACCGAAATAATGACCCATCCCTATTTCGCACCGCATACAGCTTTTTAATTACAAGAAACTCGTTACTCGCAAAGGTGCTACTTTGTGCAACTGTTGGCCGCTATGGTGTTTATTTTGTGAGAATAAAAATTCATATTTGATGCATAAAAGTTCGATACTAAGAATGTGCAATTAAATAGTAAAAGAGTTTCGAAAGACAAAGTTACCAACAGTGGGAGGAAAAAGTATACGTGAGAATTAAGAGCAACTTAAATCATTCGCATACTCTCATTCATGATAATCAATAGTTAAGACCTTTATATCTTTACTGCATATGTTGCTGTAAAATTCCGAAATGAAAACGGTAAAACTAAGAACTTTTCAACGACAATGGTTAAAGTCCGAAATGGTTTGTTTTCATAATTTTGTTTTTTCACTGATTTTTTGGACAAGAGTACTTTCCATATATTGGAACAACAAATTCCAAAATAAAATATAACGTCCACCACGCTTGTAACAATTTTTTTTTTTTTTTTGAAAACTTGTGTTGTGAAACTTTGTCATTTTGAAAGATTTTTGTTTCAAAACTTTTTTTTCGAAGCTTTGTGTTTCGGAACTTTGTTTTTCGAAACTTTTTTGAACTTCCATGTGTCCAGTAGATACGGAGGTATGTTATTTTATTCGACAACGTTTTTTCTGTATTGCCCTTCCAATAGAGCTGGCCACGAGACGAGAAAAGTGTCGGTCTCGATCTCGGTCTCGCTTGACTAGACCGAGACGAGACTGGCTTTTGAGCAACCGAGACGAGACCGAGACGAGACTGTGTATTTAGACCGAAATTTGCAGAGAGTCTAATAAATTAAAAAAATCCAATTTCAGTTAAACATGTATTTTACTTTGCAAGTATTCAAACTATATTCAAAAATATTTCGTTCCAAAATCAACAGGTTGTCCGGAAATCGAATTTTTCGGAGACGAGACCGAGACGAGACTTAAAATTTTCGATTTTAACGAGACCGAGACGAGACTTACAAAAGTCTCGCAGAGTCTCGTCTCGTGGCCAGCCCTACTTACCAACTTTGTAGACATGCAAAAACACCTTGCTATTAAAAATAAATAAATTGTCGTAGCTTGTCCCGGGGATAACTTTTTAAGAAAATAATTTCATATTTCCTATCTACAAACAAAGCCCTTTCAATCCATATATGTTTTTTTTTAATTGACGCTGGTTTTTTTTGGGCCTCTAGCTCGATATACCACAGAACGCACAGATGGGCAGACGCACAGACGCACAACCAACAAAAAGACCGACGGACGTCTTGACGAAAATCACTTTTTTGGTATTCTCCATCTCCGTAATGTTAGTTTTCCTCGAAATTTTTGTTGACATGAAACCAATAGAGCAAGTAAAAATCAATGCCTTCATTTCCAAATAAATCACTGTTACTTTTAAACCATAATGATTATATTTATATAACATGTATAATTAAATTTGCTACAAGTTTGTCATGCAACTAATTTTGTCTAGGATCAAAAATACGCGGGTTACGTGCCAAAATCAAAATTACCATTAAAAACAAAATGGAGGCTAAATGACACTATGTTAGAAAAGTTGTGCAAAATGTGGTTTTCGACTCATGTGTCAATGCCCTTTCTAATGTTAAATTCAAATCTGAACTCGGATTTTTTTCCCAGCAAAAATCTTTATTATTAAGTCCCGTACTACAATTTTATATGTTTTGCTGTTGATTTAAAATATTTTTTTTTAATGTTTATTTTTTTTTTAGACATTTGCTCCTTCTGCCTAAACTAGAGCAAATAGAATTGCCTCAACACTTGCTTTGAAGCAATCTACATGCCTTAACTTTTGTAGATTAAGCGCACTATAGGATTTTGGCTCCCCTTAAAAGTGCGAGCGTTGGGAAGATAGTGAAGGATAGGATGTCCCAACTAACAATTTTTCCTCTATAAGGTCCATTTTTCGAATTTCAATAAGTTATTATTTCTACAAGGCTTGTATTTAGTTTGGACATCGAATTTGCAAATTTTCGAAGCTATGTTTTTTAAAACAGCTTCGAACAAACCTATTACAGGCAGAATCTATAATTTTCTGCAAGCCTGAATATTTACAATTTGGTTATAGTTTTAGTAAGGTTTCCCAGAAATTAGTTTTAAGAGGCATGTGAAATAAAAGTAAAGAAAAAGCTTTCACAAGGAAGCACTGCCAAGAGCTCTTAAAGGGCCTGCTACAAACGCCTGAAACAAGCCATTATGTGTACGAAAGTCTATTGGAAGCATAATTGTCAGTGGGATTCTGTCAGTTTATTTTGTTTGTGTAAGCCCCCTGCGCAAAAGCCCGATACAAGCATTACTTTGTGTACTGGTCGGCGCATGTATGTTTCTACTGCCGAGAGAGGGTTACCACAGGTCAAATTATTTATGAAAATCAAAATAGGTGAAATTGTATCATTTTGAAAATTTAAATTAAACCGATTCATTGACTAGATGTATGGTCTAATATTAAATCGTTTATATTTTGCAAAACAAAAACGGAACAGACATTTATTTTCTGCAATGAGATAAATATGGTAAAAGAAAACAATTTAAATTCACTTGAGAAAAAAAAAAAATATATATTTTTTTTTTTACATGAAACTATAATTATGTATATTCAGAATTGCACTACAAATACAAATAATTTATTTATTTTTTATTAGAAATGATTTAACAAAAACAGATAAACTTTCTTCATATTCGTGGTTTGTCTTCTTTCTTTTTTTTGTGATCTCTATAAATAATACCCCGGATCCCACCAATAAAAATGATTCCCTCAGAATTAAATTTGATCGCAGTGGTAACTCTGATTAAGCATGACATCCAATTTAGGTTCTATAACCCAGTAAACACAAGCCCGACACAAGCATAATAATTGTGTGAACTCTGTCAGACGCATGCGCGACAAGCATTTATTTCGATGAATTTGCCTCAGCGAAGTGATGTCAGCCTAATTTGTTTCTATAAGACCTGTGAAAAGGCGGTTACGCAAACTTGATTTTAACCATCCTCTCAGGCGCATGCGCGGGAAGTAATAATTCCGACTATTTGGTCTTAGCGAAGAATTGCACACTCAACATGAAAGCATTAAAAGCTGGTATTTCTTATGGAAAGTAGTATTGATGTGAAAATAAGGTACTGCTGGCTGAATTATTCACAAACGAGGTGACCATAGTATAATTCCTCTTTCATCGTTAAAAGATATTGTCACGTTAAGAAATTCGAATGTCTTCAAAAATTATCTTAGTATGAAGCTTTCATTTCTCAGTAGTTTTTTTTATTACATTTTAAACGTTTTTTAATATCAATACTACATACATAGCTACTTTCAGTTGAAAAAACTTAATGATGGTCTTTATTGTTAATGTTTGATTTTTTGCCAAATAAGTGTTTTTAAAAAAGATACAAATTTAAATTGTCTGTAAACGGTTTGTGTACAAAATAAAAAGTATATATTTTATGGGGCATAAAAGAGCATTTCGTTTTTAAAAAACAATTGTTTTCAACGAAAAACGAACTTATACTTTATTTTTTGTTTCACAAAAAGTATGTTGGTGTGACCACTTCCATATTTTTTCTAATGAGTAAAGCAATCATGGAAGCATTAATAATTAAAATAAAATAATGTTATGTAAGAAAAACTCCCTTGCCAGCAATAGACGAATGGTCACCTGTGTTTTTCAAATTAGTTTAATTCATCAGGAAGCCCCAAGGAAGTTTTTAGGAAGCTAATTTCGGTTTCAAGTGGTTTCAATTTGGCACTCATTTTTCATATGCCAGGCTAGCTCGATACCTTAGGTGTCCGACTCTCAACCCAACCATCCTCGGTTCAATTCTCGCAAAATCCATCAAGTAAGTAATGTGTTTTTTTCAGACATAAATAATTATTGTAAATAAAGTTTCAGAAGAAAATCATTACTTGGATGAACATAAAGGAGAAAATAAAGAAATACAAATAAAGAATTAATTTTTATTTTGTTTTGCATTGTGCTTCGAAAAGGCTTTTCCTAGGTCTCGACAAGCCTTTTATAAGGGTGTTTAGGTGTTTCTATCGAAACACTTGAATAAAAGTACACTACTACATTTGCAATGTTTGAGTGATGTTTTGTTCTAAAAGGCCTTAGCGATATAAATTGAGTACTTCCAATAAACCTGTAAATGATTGCTTGAAAGCCTTTCGAGCTTCTCAATGTGGGCCAAATGTGTTTCTCTAAGGCCTTATAGAATCCAATTTGCTGATTAGGAAATAACTTCGATAGACCCTTACAGAAGTTAAATTGTTAGTTGGGGTATATTCCTATAAACGTAGGAACATTTTGCCTAAGAATTTTATAGAAAAACATTTTTAAAAAAGTAAACCCCTTAAGTATACCCTTTTGAATAATACTTAAAAAATTGAATTTTTATACAGATGACACGATATTATAGGGTGGGAAGAACAACAAATTACAGAACAATAAATTCGATGACCCTACTGCTACTTTAGAGGGAAAAAATCTGGGTTGATACCAATAATAAAATTGTATGGATTAATTTGTTCAGCCCCAGAACCTATCTTTATTAGGAGAACTTGTTTAAAAAAAATGAAAAATATTTTATTAAATAGAAAATAGAGAACATTTTTACAAAATTGTTGTTTTTTTTTTTTGTTATTTAAAAATCATAGTTATACAAAAGACGAAGTAATTTATTGTGATAAACGAAAGAGCTGATGCCAAAACCCACCAAAGTTTTTGTAATTTGAAAGGCATTGTGTATAAGAGTCATCTATACAATACATCTTAGGAAAAAAGATAAAAATAAAAAAAAATCAACCATCAGATTTAATTTATGTCTGAAGGTATTTTACTTCAAAGATAATTGAATTTGGGGTTCCTAAAATAAGAAAAGTTTCCCGAGCTCATGTTCTTTCAATGTTAACTTACCTGAAAAGTGACACTGAACACGCCCATATAAATTAGTTCAAAATGACGTGAATGCCTTAAGTTCTCATCATTGACTTTGAGAAGATAAATTTAAGTAACTAAGATCAAACGCTTTAGTAAATAAGGCCGGTTAAATATCCATATTTATTTAATGTCTAAGTGACATGATTGCGGACTTACAACAAAATATTGAATATGTGAATATAATTCATAACTACAATAATTAAATAAAATACTCGACTTAATTGGTCTTTGTCCAAGATTGTACTTGTAGTTAGAGTTTAACTTTGTTAAAGTCTACTTTTACATTTTCCGTGTGAAAAATATAATGCTATGAAAAATTGCATAAATTTAGATAAATTTCAAAAAATTTTGTATTTACAATACATCTTAGGAAAAAAGATAAAAATAAAAAAAAATCAACCATCAGATTTAATTTATGTCTGAAGGTATTTTACTTCAAAGATAATTGAATTTGGGGTTCCTAAAATAAGAAAAGTTTCCCGAGCTCATGTTCTTTCAATGTTAACTTACCTGAAAAGTGACACTGAACACGCCCATATAAATTAGTTCAAAATGACGTGAATGCCTTAAGTTCTCATCATTGACTTTGAGAAGATAAATTTAAGTAACTAAGATCAAACGCTTTAGTAAATAAGGCCGGTTAAATATCCATATTTATTTAATGTCTAAGTGACATGATTGCGGACTTACAACAAAATATTGAATATGTGAATATAATTCATAACTACAATAATTAAATAAAATACTCGACTTAATTGGTCTTTGTCCAAGATTGTACTTGTAGTTAGAGTTTAACTTTGTTAAAGTCTACTTTTACATTTTCCGTGTGAAAAATATAATGCTATGAAAAATTGCATAAATTTAGATAAATTTCAAAAAATTTGATGTGCTTTACGTGCTTTATTCTATTTGCAAATCTTTTGGAAAGGTTTTTGGGTGGTGTCAAATACTTGCGTCAAAAAAAATAATTTCAATTTCTAGTCCTTCAATTCATTTGATCAGGATATGCTAAGGCAAACAGTTATGGTTTAAGATTTATGAATTATATATAATGCATTTGGTGAAAAAGTGTTTTCATAGTTTATGATTGTGTAATTAAATTAATAAATATTTAAACTGGGCACAAACAAAGTATTGCCGAGTACGTGTTAAAACAACTCAAGAGTATTAAAATTTTTAAACAAACTTAACAAATATAGAATATCAACACTTTTTAAACTTACTAATAAGTTTAACAACATTCCGACAAAACGCACAGTAAATATTTTACAAAATCTTTTTTTTTTTGTTTTTGATTATTAATTTAAATAAATAATATCTTCTTTTAATATATAAGAGTTTCCAATTTCCATTGTTTAAACAATATTACAAACAAAAAAAAACTTTAATTATTTATATTTTCCATGAAATTCAAATTCTTTACTATGACTGTCTCCGTTCAATATTTGAACACTACTGCAGCTAGTTTAACACTTATTGCTGCCATCATGTTGCATGTCCTAAAAGAAAGTAAGTATCTTTTGTATATCGTGCAAATTCAAAATCATCTTAAGATCAGAAAAGCGTGAAAAGAAGAGTAATTGTGCGTTGAAATTAAAGCAATTTTAGATAAACGATAAGATGAATTAAAAAGAAATTAAAACAAACAAAAGAAAACAAAAATTGAAAAAGGTTGGAACCTTGACACAAATTTGTTTTAATTGTAAAATTTATTTTATGTTTAAAATAAGTTAGTATTTAATAAACAATTATTGGAACTACGAATGTTTGTATGTTCAACAACTACTTGAGTGGGCTACCACCATTGTATTTGGCTGGAATTTTTGCAATTTCATGGCTGCCACACCAATCATCAGATTCCTTATTAGTGGTGCTTAGTCTTTAGTCTGGAACTATTTTAATGTGGAGGTACTGATTTATGCCAAACGTACTTACAAAAAAAACTATTTTATATGTTGTCAGTGCAACTTCCATAAATGTACATTTATATATTTAAAATTAAAATTAATTGCATATATTTATGACGTCTTCTAGTTTATAAGAGACAGCAAAAATTACTCAAACAAACTTAAACAACATCAAAATTAATCAGATGTTATTTTTTAATAAAATTAATAATATAGGAAATATATAAATATGTTTTTGAAAATAATTTAAGCAACACCCAACATTTTCATACAAACATAACTGCCGTCAGAAAATATAATAGATTCGTTTTGTCATAAATTGTATGCAAATAAATGTGTTGAAAAACAATGACAACTTGAATAATAAATCTCTATTGTACTGATTTAAGTTTATTTTCATTTTGTTTTAAGACCAATCTATCATAATCAGATTCTTTTTATTGAAACTAATGATTCTTAGATGACTATTCGATCTATAAATAAAAATGGTTAACTTGAACCAAAAAAATAATAAATTTAGTAGGTAATTTAATGTTTTTTTTTTTAATGGCACATTAAAAGAGAATGACCGCAAAGGAATACTGTAGCGTGCGAATAACTTGCAAACCAAAATAATATTAATAGCTCACTCAATGGATGCTCATTTTATAATTAAGATAAATAAATGAGTGGGTGTATTACAGTATAGTGTGGTGGCTAAGAGTTTTCTGCTAAATCTATTTAAGTATCACATATCAGTTCCATAACATGTAGTACAACGAAACTCCCCACAAGATATTTGTATAGGCTCTTTTAATTTTTCATACTTATGATTAATGTAACGATTTAATCCTTTCATGAGGTAGGATTTTTTTGATTTATTTGTCATGTTTTACCACTATTATACTCTGTTCAGTTGGTATTTTCAGTACAGGGAAGGACACCCTATGTTTGCGTCTCACTCTTACTTTTATGGATTTCAATAAACTATCTCTTTTTTTATAAAGCTTTTGCATTTTCCTTGGTTGCCGTATCGCACATTATAAATTGGCATATTTCTCTCTTCTCTCTCATTCAAATGTCAGTAGGGTTACCAACTGCTAATTTAGATTTCATAAACAGAAAAAATGTAGATCGTTAACTAAATCTAAACAAAATTAATGTAAATGCAAATAAAAATAAAAATAAAAATAAATCTATCTTTTTCCACACCACCAAGATTAAGACAGTAGGCGCGTTTTTTTAAGAGTTCCCCAGAAGGCACAGACAAAATAAATTGAATTAAAAAACAACATTTTATCACTCCGACGAGTAGTTGCTGCTGCTACTCTCTTCATTTTTCTGACTTTTAATGATAAGGTTAGATTAGGGTACAGTTATAGCTATCATTGAAATCCATCATTTTTTGAGACCCTTCGCAAGTTTAATCATTGATTATTTTAATGTAGAAATATAGCTTGCGAAATCAAAATTATTTCTCCTCCAAAAAAAATTCATTTTGACCCATATCTTCCCCATAACGTAACTTTTAATTTTTTCAATGATCAATGGTAATTTAGTTCTTCATTGAAAAATTAAAAGTCATCTTATGAGAAAAGTTGTGCTAAATTGAATTTTGTTTTACCTAGAAATACTTATAAAGTCAATTAGCTTTACTTTGGCATTAAAATAATCATTTATTTTTTCTTCAAAATCTCTCAAAATTGACAATTAATATTTTCAATGATGCTTTTCAATTACTCTGTTTACATGACAGGATTCGACGATCGAATCAAATCGGATTGATATTTCGATCTAGGTATACGACCTCACTGAATCGAATTCAAATATAATCGAAGTACACTTGAAGTGACACTATAACTTGACTGTGTGCGTGCGGATATATGTTTATGAATATGGTGACTACGAGAGAAAAAAAAAAAACAACAAAACAAAGCAAATTGAAATACACACACTCAAAACTCGATTCTTTAATTTTTCAATCGAGGTCTACTTGTATTTTTCGATTCGATTCAGCTCACAAAGTAGAATCGGATCGAGAAATCCTGTTTAAATCCGATCCAGGACTATATGGAATTGAATCCGACTTTAAGTCTGATTCAATTCTCCATGTAAACGAAGTAAATGATAGCTATAACTGGCCCCTAAGATTATAACATTTAGTTCAGGAAAAAGGATTAGTAATGCCTCATTAAAATTTTTAAAAAGGAGATACATTTTATTTTATGAACCCTTGGTAAAATAGTAACATAAACACGAAACCTTATTATTTTTATTTTTATTTTCATGAAGAAAAAAAGCTATTTGGTAATTCAAATTGCAATTAATTAATGAACCGAACTCCATCAAAAACTTGTTCAAATAGTAATTCTTCCTTAAAAAAATACCCAACAAATATTGTATAGCAGCATTTTAACGAAGAAAAAAATAAAACGAAAAGATTTAAGCAGAAAAACACGAAGTGACAACACTTTTTTTCTTAAACATGAAATATATGCTCTCGAAAGCTTTTATAAAGCTTTAATTCTGAAAGCTACATAGCAAACACCAAAGAAAAAGATATAAGAATTTCCATCCCCTACGTATATGGGAACTCTGAATCAATGTGTTGTTTTTAATAAACACATTATTGAGCGAGAGGCAAATGGTGTGTATCTTGTTTCAGTCTCCTCCTCCTCACAACCACGGACCAGACAGGTCATGATCAGATGTACGTGAGTTTATGGAATATTACAAAAACAATTTCAATGGAAGTCAGGGGTTCTGTTTTTTTTTATTTCACAGGCAATTTCTTAAGTTAAGTGCAATGCAAACACCAGCCTGCACGTGTATGTTTGAAAAAGCTCTCCAATAAGGCCTGCACTGAAAATATAAACTGAACAAAGTATAGCGCTATTGCCGTTGGACTTACAAACAGTTTTATAACTAATTAACCTAACGGATGGTTAAATCAAGAATCGTATACAAATTAGATTTTTGAAATTGTTAAAGCAGATGGCCAAAAATGTGTGGACAAAAACCCAGAATCGACAAGAACGCAATGCTTACTCATTACTTAGCCAAAAGAGTCACCAAAAAGGTAACCCCGAAATACATGGGGTATAGAACCTATCAGCCATTTTAAAGAACAAATAAACCCCTCATACGACTATTATAATTTTTTTCTTAATATTTTATTTTTTTTGTGTGTTTTGAAGTTATAGAGCGGGAATCGAGTGTATTTCTAACTTTAACCTGGCGGTTCTTAAAAACGAGGGTACCAACCGATAGCTTAAGTCCAACAATACCAAAACCACTGAAAGGAGAAGTTTTTAGTTTTTGAGTGGTAAGAAAATGCACTTTTTTTTGTTGCATTTTGATACCCCGTGGTTTATCGATGCAACGATTTTATATTTTTAAAGTACTTATTAAGCCTTAACAAACCAATTATATATCGTTTTTGTCGACTGTGGGTTTTTCCTTGGCCATCTCCTATTGCATTATCAAACTATATTTTTTTTTAAGTATTTTTGTCCAAATTTCTGACTTTTATGGCCAAACGTTAAAAGATGAAAACCCGAATAAAATGGATTTAAATAGTTTTTTTTTCTTTCTCAAAAATCTTAATTAACTGGTACTATCTTTTGAAGTTTTAAAATTTAAGATTTTTCGAAACATCATTTAAAAATATTAAAAATCAAAGATTTTATAAAAAATCACCAAAGAAAATTATTCTTTTTTAAAATTTTCAATACCCAAAATGTCACCTGTAAAAAAAAATCCTGCGATTATACTTGGTGATTCGCATAAGGAGTGACCAAAAGCTTGAGCGTGTAGGTTCAGTCAAGACAAGCAAAAAACTGTATCGGAGGGGGGAAGTGGTTCAGGTGGGTGTGGCAATTTTATAAAAAAAGACCTAAATCAGAAAGCATATTATTTAAAAACAACGGCAACTTTTTTGCAAAGCCAAAAGTCCCTTCTTTTATTTTGTTTTTAAATAAATTTGTGTTTCAAAATTTAGCAACAAAAAAATTAAAAAATGTTTAAACTATTTTTATCAAAATTTTACTTTATTTGGTTCCATTTTTGTTTTCAAATTTCAATAAAAAAAAATAAATAAATCGGGTGGCACAACGGCTCATGAAGAACCAGGGCCTAGTGACTAACAACTCGCAACCATTCCTGTGTGCGCCTTTCGACAGGAATGAAAGGGACCTACAACTTTATGCCGAATCCGAAAGGCTAGACGAGAAGCACTTATTCGTGACAAGTGATTCTCTTGGAGGATTTGTTAATTCCTCGCAAGAGGCAGTAGCCCTGAAAAAAAACTTGTTTAGTTTTTTTTCAAATTTCAATGCTCTTATTAATATTTAGTCAAACACTAAAAACCAGTTTACCACTAAAACTTGAAAAAAAGCCGATTTGGCCACTTTATAAGGCATATAACTTCAGTTATCGGATATTTAAAAACGAAGTACTCAATTAAAGTTAAATGTCAGGCTACATTTGTGTGTAAACATATTTGCAAAATTATGCAGAAAATCGTACTAAAAAGGTGGTTGGTTGAAAGATCAATTCGATTCTTGGCATTATAAAATTTAAAAGTTGGTAAAAAAGTTGCTTATGTGCGCGGTCTACGATCAATTAGTGATTAAACTATTTAATTACGGTAAGAGTTGCATGTGCGCGCTTAGCCTTAGGTGAATCACTCTGTATATGAAATACGTTAAATGAGTTAACTTTTGAAGATTACTTTATTTTTTTTTAGAAAATAAAAGATAATACAATACATTCAAAAAAACATACCTATCTACGATAGATATTTGTATGAACTTTTGTTTCTAGTCCTCAAGACAAATGTAACATTTTTTACCAAATTTCATTCACTCTCCGATCTCAGTTATTGGTATAGGTGTTATGATCATAATTTCATACATTCCTCTTTCCTTAAAAAATTACCTTTCATCATAGATATTAACATAGACTCTTTTGGTCTTTCATTTATTGCCAAATTGAATATTTATACAAATTTGTATTAATGTACCATTCTTTTAAAGGGATTTTGTTTTAAATATTTTACCTGTTTTACTGAAATTACAGTCATCTCAGGATAAAATGTACAATTACTTTTCTTAGGATTATCGCATGGCCTTAATTTTGATGGTATTAGATTCAGAATTGAAAAATAATCTACTAAAGTCATGTATAAGAAATATAAATTTTAAATTTCGGTAAGTCCGTACCTCCCCTCTCTCTTCTCCCCTCTCCCTTTGAAAAACACCCGTGGAAAACCGATATTTGTGAGGACTCTTTAGTCTTATGGTAAATCCAACGTTTCCACCAAGTTTCATAAATGTATGAATTTTTTTCGCATGAAAAAAGTAGGTCCCGAAATTCGATCAGTCTATCCGTCTGTCCCTCTGTCTGTCTGCCTACCTGTACCTAGACCGTCAGCCTAAATTACTGAAGCGATTTTCTTCAAACTTTGATTTTCAGGTAATTCCTTAGAAAGGAAATTATGAAAAAAAGTTATACAGGGTGTCCCATCGTCACCGGCCCAGTGGAAAACTATGGGTTCCTGAGTTAATTTTAAGTCGAAAAACTTTAAAGGTAATTTTTTCGTTTTCGCTTCCTTTTCGACTTATAAGGGTTTTTATTATTTTTGATCTTTTTTTCTTTTAATTAGCTCTAACTTTGCCAAGCTGCGTAGAAGCCCGCAGCGTAATGGTTAGTGCGTTCGACTGTCACGCTGGAGGTCTGGGATCGCTTCCCAGCCTCGTCCACCTAAAAAAAAACTAAAAAGTTTTTTTTGCAGGGCTCCTGCCTCTTGCGAGGAATTGACAAATCCTCCAAGAGTATCACTTGTCACGAATAAGTGCTTCTCGTCTAGCCGTTCGGATTCGGCACAAAATTGTAGGTCTCTTCCATTCCTGTCGAAAGGCGCACACAGGAATGGTTGCGAGTTGTTAGTCACTAGGCCCTGGTTCTTCATGAGCCGTTGTGCCACCCGATTTATTTTTTTTATTTTTTTTTTGCCAAGCTGCATCTGATTCTTGATTTTTTTGTTTTATTTACACAAGGAGAGTAAGATCTTTAAACTTGCCATACAATTGTTTTCTATGCGGACAACGATTTTCCCACAATTAAATATCAAACCCAATTTTTTGGCTTTTAATGTGGTTTTTTTTTACTTTGGTGTCATTTTTTCCACAAAAACAGCTTTTCTATTTTATTATAAAAGCCCATTTTATTTTCTTAAAAATACTTAACATTTTTAACAAAATACAACATTACAATTTATTAAAAAAATAAAAACAGACAAAAAAAACAAATAAAATGAAAGTTCAAAAACATTTAAATATTTGAATAAAAACGAATAAAATATTACGTTTAAGCTAGATGGAATTTTTGAACACCTTTTGTAGGTTACTCGCTTTAAACAAATTTTAATTTTGTGTTATTTCTTGAAATTTAATTATTTCTGTTTTTATTTTTTTTTAATAAATTTAAATCTTGTATTTAGTTAAAAAAGTGTTAAGTATTTTTAATAAAATAAAATGGTCTTTCATAATAAAATAGAAAAATTGTCACTTAATAAGGTGTTTTTGTGGAAAAAATGACAAAATGAAAATTACCTCTTAAGTTTTTAGACTTAAAATTAACTTAGTAACCCATAGTTTTTCTCTGGGCTGGTTAATATATTTTGGAAAGCAAAATTTTTAACATTAACTAATATTGACGGTACCTGCCATAGAAGGTTTTTTTTTTGTTATGATTTTCAAATTTCTCGTTTAGGGCTTAACTGATTTGAACCAAATTTCGTATAATGAGGTTATTTACATTTTTAAAATGTACATACGTATCTATACGAAAATTGGATTTTCAACAAAATATTTAACTTTTTTTTTGAAAATTAAATATATTGAAAACGTTTCAATTAATATTTTTTAAATTTTATGTCAAGTTTTATTTTAATAAAAACTAAAAGTTGGCATAACAAATTTAAATTTTTAAAATGTCCAGAAAATTCTATACATACAAAATTAATTTACTCTAAATTAAGTTAAGTTACTCTAAGAATTTTTTAAATGTTTTTTTTTTTTTCATAAATTCATATTAAACAAATCAGATGGCATACTTTTCTGTTCTTAAGCTATTTAAAATAATTTTAGATATTTAAATAACAAATTTATAAAAAAACATAATAAAATTATAATTAAACTTTTTTTTCAACACTTTAATTTATTTAATTATTTCATTATTTTATAGAACAAATGACATACATCGTCAATTTCTAGCTACGTTAAGGTTGTTAGCTACGAGAGCAGGTTCGTGCGATCCAGTCATGCATTTAATTTTAATTTTATTGTATGTAGTTAAAAACTTTAAATGAGAAAAAACTCTACAAGGAATAAAAAGAATCCAATCAGTTAAAAGCTTTTGGAGCTTAAAGACTGCTTGAAGTAAAAATATTTCAAGCAGTCAAAACAATGCAATTTTTTGAGTGCAGATTTGAAGAATGATTTTTTTAACTTTTAGTCTTTTAACAGTTTAACATAATCGCAATATTAAAGACTTACAAATTGACTTCGAATAAATCTTTAAGTAAGTAAGTAAGTAAGTAAGTAAGTATTCATTTTATTAATCAGAATATAATATATACATTGTTGTAATAAATAATTAATTTTATAGCTTTGGCTATGCCGCCAGCCAGATTGGTAAAATTATACAAAGTGTTTTTAATGTGCTATAGAACAATTTAAATAAATTCAGTCATTAACAAGTTTCTGTATTTATAAATTGAATTTAAAAAACAGTACAGTGATTTCCAATTAGAATCATTTAATATTTGTATCGTTTTTTTGCATTGTTAAACTTTTCTTTCCTAGATATATCATTCTTTGGTAGTTAAATATAGGACAAACACTTATGAAATGGAAGCAGTCTTCTTTGGCTTGGATATTGCAGAGCGTACAGAATTGATCAAATTTACCGTTGTATGGGCTACCATTTAAGGTCAGGACTTCACATCTTGATTTAAATATAAGTGGTACTTATTTATAGTTCAAGGAGTCTTGAAAGTAATTGCTATTTATTAGATTGTAATTAAGCTGAGAGTAAATTATTCTACTATTTGACTGATGAGCTTCAGTTACAAAATTTTCCCTCACAAAATCTTCGTATTTTTGAATAGTCTTGTAGATGTTTTCTTTAAGTTGAACTGGATTGTAGTAATTGAACTCAAAAACTTCTCCACAAGTACATCCGATAGTTTGCCACTTCATGATAAACCAGTCTGTGTTTCTCAGTTCATACAAAAGCATTTGTTTGGTCAAACGTGTATCAGGGTGAAAAGAACTTTAAGGATATAATCTGCCTGGAGCTGTAGGGTGCTGGTAAATAGTTTTGGCAAGCCTGTTTCTAAATACAGCGCATAGTTCGGTGTTCTCTTTGGTAAGTTGAACAGCTTTTTTACGAAATTTCTTTGAAGTTTTTCTACTTCTTCAAACTCATCTATTCCCCAAACCTGTGCAGCATACAAGAGTGATGTATTGACAACACATTCAAATATTCTGTACTTTGCAGACAGTAACACATTCTGATTTGAAAAAATATTCTTCCATGTCATGTTGATCAAACTTTGGGATGAATTCGCCTTTTCTTTTAAATGGTTTTTGAAATTTAATGTTGGGTTTAGTATCACTCCTAAATACTTATATTCTTCTGTAGTTTCAATGTGACTCCCATTAAAAGACCAATTATTTCTAATTTGACGATGAGAAGACCGTGAGAAAACCATAGTCTTAGATTTTTCGACATTTATGGTAAGACCCCATGTCTGGCAATAAATTGAAAACCGGTTTATCATGAGCTGTAAGTTTTCTGGTGACTCCGACAGTATTACAAGATCGTCAGCGTAGAGAAGAACATTGACAATAGTATTGGCGATCCGAATGCCACCGGGAAGATATTGTCCAATATCATTGATAAACAATGAAAACAGTAAAGCACTAAAGGGGCATCCTTGCTTAACACCAGAATTCGTATCAAACCATTGTGAAATACAAGCTCAATCCCAAACAGCAGCCACCGAACCGGTGTACATATTTTTAATAACATTTATGAATTTCGAGGAGACACCAAGTTGAGATAATTTATATATAAGTGCGTTTCTATTCACAAGATCAAAAGCCGCTTTGAAGTCAACGAAAAACGCGTAAATTTTCTTGTTTCTGGCATGGAAGGCTTTAACTATGGAAGTCAACACGAATATTTGGTCCATAGTTGAGTAGCTTTTCCTGAAACCAGGTTGGAATTCAGTTAAAATATTGTTGACGTCAACACATTTTTCTAGCCTATTTACGAGGACACCGCAAAATATTTTGGCCATGACGTTCATGAAGGATATTCCACGATAATTTTCAGCGTTGTTCGGATCACCTTTCTTATAAATAGGGAAGATTATAGATTTTTTGAACGCCGAAGGGATAGTTCCAGTTAAAAAAAATGGAGTTATACAGTTGTTTGAGCTCGTTAATGAGAGTTGGAGTTGCATTTTTGTAATACTCATATGGAATACCGTCTTCTCCTGGTGCCTTTCCGTTTTTGGCTTTTTCAAGAACGATTTTTATTTCATCGATGGTAATTTCTGGGTCCAAGATTGCGTCTGTAACTTTTGGCTCCGCATATTTAAAAGATATATTTGATTTGTTAAGTAACAGTTTTTTGAAGTAGACAGAAAGATCATCTGCGCATACACTTGTGCCTATGACAAAACTGCTTCCATTTATTTCTTTTGCTATCTTCCAGAAATCATTTGAACTTTTGACAAGACTAAGAGAGTTAGCCTGTGCATTTTCGTAATCAATTTTCTTTGAGCGGCAAACTTGTTTGTATCTTGTGTTTGATTCGATATAACACCTTCTTAGTTCTTCGGAATAGTGGTTACGTAGTGCTTGCAAGAGTGCGAACGATTTTTTTCAGGTATTCATGCACTCTTTATTAAACTACTTTTGTTTGAATTTTGTAACAATTCCTGGTGATTGATTTCTTACAGAGTTTTTGATTCATCTTATAATTTTACTTGAAAACTCCTCAGCATATTGGTTAGATATTACAGTTCCTGAGATAGAGTAGTCTAGATTTGTTTGGTAGTCAATCACGTTTTCGTTTTTCCATTTCAGCTTTGGTAGTAGATTGAGATTTTGTTGTTGCCCTGCGTTTTTACTTGTCCATTCAACCACAAGAGGCATATGATCAGAGAATGATTTGTATTCGATTGTAAATTTCGTAATGACGTCAATCCATGTATAGTTTGCTGTGCAGTAGTCAATCTCAGATTTGCCTTGCCCTCCAACAAAGGTATAGTGACCCTCCATATCTCCACACGTACAGCCATTTAAGGTGATACTATCGTACATTTGCAACATCTCCAAAAAATCCAGACCGTTTTGGTTGCAAATATCGTCTTTAAATAGTCTGCTGGTTGGTGAGATTAAATCATTGTTTATTGTATTCGCGAGTTTGGTTTGGATGTTGCTAATTCTGGCATTGAAATCTCCAACTAAAAGAACATTTTTATTAGCAAGATAACTCATTAAGTTATTCAGTTTTTCAAACTCTTCACTCCACTTATTGCAGTTAATATATGCTGGGACAATATACATATTATTTTTTTTTTACAGTTTAACTATAGTTGTGCGTATGTTTTTAATTGTGAATAAAATCTTTATATTTCAACTTTAAAATGATGACATAAAAAAATTCATTATATCCAATTTGTGTAAATTTAAAAATTTAAAACAGATACTCATACAAAACGGTTGACAAATTCAATAATAACCCAGAAATCAATGAACAATAAAATGAAGTGACCGCATTGACAGTGGAAAAGCCTGATTACAAACAAAAATGCAGCAAAAGTAATCAATCCGCTTTTTCTGTTGCTTCCGGAACACACTTGAAGGAGCTATTTTGTTAAAGTTTAAAAATACACGTTACATTTTTATAAGCAAATTCCTGAGACACCTCCTTAGAACATGCAAGCATTTATTTGGCAACAAACAATCTTAGTTTCAAGTCACAATAGTGTTTTCGTTAATTTCTTTTACCCTCAAGTTTATACTGATGTTGAAATTCTTTTTCACCTGTTTCTAAACAAAACAAGTTCACTTACCTATCGCCTATAAACAAATCAAGAACACTTTAACCTCTCTTTCCAACTTTGTCTCCCATATCCAGGATAAAACAGAACAACACCATCACTAATTTTAATTTGCCGGTATGCTATAAAGATACACAAATGCATTTATTTTGTTTATTTTTTCTTTGAGCCCGCTCTTGGACTTTTGTTGCTTGAATTTACCTGTACTGCTGCAATTTTTTGCGATGATGGGAAAGAGACAAAATAAACACACCATCAATCAAAATGTTGTCTCTACTCTTTGCAGAAAAACCAGTATAATATTTTAGAGTTTGAATTCAGCAGGTATCTCGCCGAGTTGTCTGTTTTTGTAGTTTAAGTTCAGCTTGATCTTTGTCCGAGTGAGGTCTTGCTTGGCGGACAAATGTTTGTATCTAAGATTTAAAAAAAATAACAGATACATACATAGGTACAAATATAATATATCAACATTTTTCTTAAACGGTACTCGGTGTTAAGATATCTTAATTGTTATTGGTGATATCATTGATGAGATATTACTTATGGATTAAGAGATAAATTAACATCTCCTACTCATAGTGTGTTGCTGCATATCTATTTTTTTTTTGTGACCGCATTACATTAAGCTGGGAGTCAATTTCACCTGCCATTTTTATTATTGATGTTGCAAAATTGATAACAAAAAATCATAATTTATGTCTTCGTGAATCAGTGGTTTCTCGAATATTACGAAAAAAAAATGTTAAGTGTCAAAGAGCACTTCATATTGAGTGTTTGAAAAAAAAAAAAAAACAAAGTATGGCTTAGTGATTGTGATTTGTATATTTGCGGTTTTATTTTTGCACTTAAGCATTCACTATATATATATATTCAAGGTTGAGTATCACGATCGGTGAGTTGTTCGGTCAAATCCAGTTATTCAAAAGAGAATCGATAAGAAACAAACGAACGAAACAAAAAAAAAAAAAACAAAAATACACTGATCGTGGTTTTGAGGGTTTTCCTGAAATTGGCAACACTGATTGTCGTCGTTGTGCCAATTCTACGAGTTCGAGGTAAAAGTAAGCCACTATGCGATCATCTCTTGGATCGCATCTTCTCCGGCAGTATGGCCAGTTTTCTTATATTGTTGCACTTCTACACTTAGTACTTCGACTTGATGTAGCAAAATGTCAACTAGAAAATAAACCACCATATTTTGTACCTGGATCCGGGGATATGGCGCGGTTTAGCCTTTCCGAGAACACACCCGTTGGCAGTCCGGTTTATCAACTTAAAGGTTTGTATTCTTTGAGTTTTTTTTCATATTTTTTTTTATGTTTTATATTTTACTTTGATCATTAATCTTTTTTAAAAGTGAAATTCTTTCATTTGAATGGATGATGATTCATTTATGAAATCTTCTCTGCTTGTAAATAATAAAAAAAAAAACTGTTTGTTTGCTATTACGATAAAAAATAAACTGAATTTAGCTGATTCCGCATTTTCATTGATCGTGTCTGGGTATGGGAATAGCTAGACGTGCAAATATAGCAATTATGCGATTTTGTTCTATTTTTTGCTCTTAGTCAAATTGCCAAGTTTTGAATATCAAAGTCACGTTCAAGAACAGCAAATCTGAAGATCGAGCGGTGCGGTAGGGGGAATTTAAGAAATAAAAAAAGGAAGAATAGTCTTGAATGTAGATTGAAATAATATCGCTTACCTATACCATCTGTAGTTCAAAGACAAACAATGTGTTTTGTTTTTTGTCAACACTACCTGCGGATTTAGCAAAATTTATAGGTATGAGACGAATAAATAGAGTTTTATAATTTTTTTTTTTTTTTGAACCAATTTTTTTGTGATCTGATGACCTTCGAGTTGAGATTTGATGCGATATTAAACATTTGGAATGTGGGTTAGTAACACAATAATAAAGATCTTTGATAAATGAGAAGTTTCACATGCATACATCCATACATACATGCATGCATACATACACACATACATACATACATACATACTCGTTGGTAGTATATGGTAAGTAGTAATAGATTCGTAAAACAAAATTGAATACAAGGGAATTGAAGGGAACACAAAAAAAGTGCATAACGCATTCTGCCTGTCTGTCTGGCCGTGCGGCTATAGCCTAAACGGCTCGATGTATTGCCTTCAAACTTAGTAAATATCTATTGTTTTTGGGTAGCTAATATGCCCAAATGTTTTTTTTAGGTCCAAAAACTTTTTTTTTTCCTGAGAAGCTGCTCAAAATTTAATAGTAGGAGATATATACCAACATTTTTAAAACATGTAGGACTTATTTTGAAATAACTTGATCTTTTTTGTTCGAAACTGAGAGGTAATGTGATTTTTTCTTCCTTAAACTAAAAATAACGGTAATGTTGAAAAAACGCTTAGATACATCTAATTTCAAAGATGAATTATCGACCAATTCGTAGTATACTTAAATAGTGGATAAGATAAAAATCTTAATTTATCCTTCGGCTTTTTTGGTCACAATGGATATGGCAATGAAACAATCAAGTTACATTTGCTTTTCCCGACGTTTCGGCAGGGGTTGCTGCCTTCTTCAGGGGAACTTTATTGCACAAAAAAATATTTAAAAAAAAAAGCGATACACTCTTGAAACGTTGCACATCATTAACAACCGCAACAACATGAACCGAAAGCTCGATACACAAAACATATCCGCTGTATATTGCTCACTTGTCACTGACTAAACGTCAATTGCTTGTGTTTGTTTATTCTTTTTAAGTTTTATAAAGTACAAGACTGAACTTCATTTTAAGGCATTAATTTAAAAATGTTGATATTTTTACAAAATGTAAGTCTAATTTTTAATGTTGTCATACAATTGTTATTATATTGTTTTTTTTTTATATATATTTTTTTGTGCAATAAAGTTCCCCTGAAGAAGGCAGCAACCCCTGTCGAAACGTCGGGAAAAGCCAATGTAACTTGATTGTTTCATTGCCATATCCATTGTGACCAAAAAAGCCGAAGGATAAATTGATATTTTTATCTTATCCACTATTTAAGTAAATCTAATTTCTCTCAAATCCTGCTCCAATTATTTTGATAAAAAAATGTGCGTGAGTTTTATTTTGAATTGTTATTAACAATACTTCCCATAGAACCATTTTCATATTAACAGATTGCGATTACCAATCATGTATTGATAGTTGATAAATATCGAAATTTGATGTTAAACTAGCCAACCGCTTAGAGTTTTGGTCATTGAGAATGATGCAGACCGTCGTTAATTACAAGAAAATTGGCAAAAATCAATTAATTGTTGATTAGATTTTGATTAAATTTCCTTCTAAAATGAAAAATTTTAATATTTATCAACTTTCAATCAGTTATTGACATTCGCAATAAGGGTGATATTTTTTACTTTCTTATTATTGGATGAACTGATTCAATTTCTTTTTTCATACACATTATTCTAAAAATTTAAATGATATTACATACATACATATGTAGCAAATTTTAAAAGAAAATCTGAATTTTTTTTATTTTTTGAAAATTCGATTTTTCAAAGACGCGTTGATGAAATTTTTTGAAATTAAATTTTTATCTGCATCTGTACACAAATTTGTTTGGCTTTTAGTTACCGTTTTTTTGATTCGCAAAAATAAAATTAAAAAAAAAAAAATGTGGGCATATATAACCCAAAAAACACTATGTTTGAAGAAATTCTTATCCTAAGTAAAGTGCAATCTATTTTGCATTATTATTAACAGAACAAACTTCCAGAACCGTTTATCATATTTTTGACTTTCTCATAGCTGGATGAACCGATAAAAATTATTTATATTTATAAAGAAGCTTATAAGATGTAACTGGTTTTTCAACAGGGACGCTACAAAAGTAGAGCAACAGGGACAGCAAACGACGCCATCTTACCGCTCTTTTGACATTTCTCTTTAGTAAGGTTTGCCATTTTATGATGGAAAGATATACGAGCCAACAACGAGTCGAAATTATAAAAATTTACTACCGAAATTCGGAGTCAGTGGCCTCAACGTTAAGGGCGCTACGTCCAATTTATGGTCGTCATAATCGTCCTAGCAGATCAACAATTGAGCGTCTAGTGGAAAAATTTAAATCCACAGGCACAGTACAAAATGTTCCCGTGCCAGTGAGACAAAGAAGTGCCCGTAGTGTCTAGAATATTGCTGCCGCTGAGGCTTCAGTTGCAGAATGCCCAAATGCGTCTCTCACATGTCGTTCTCAAGCGTTGGGCATCTCTGTGACGTCGTTGTGGCGAATTTTGCGAAAAGATCTTGGCCTACATCGTTACAAGATTAAATTGACGCAAGAACTGAAGACGCTTGACTACCAGAAGCGTCGTATGTTCGGGAATTGGACTGAGCAACAACTTGAAAATGATTCGGATTTTCATCGAAAAATCATCTTCAGCGATGAGGCTCATTTCTGGCTGAATGGTTCCGTCAATAAACAAAATATGCGGTATTGGTCAGGCAGCAATCCACACGTTATTCCATGAGTCATCATTGCATCCCGACAAAATTACGCTTTGGTGTGGTTTATGGGCCGGTGGCGTCATTGGGCCGTACTTCTTCCGTGATGATCAAGACCGGCACGTTACTGTGAATGGGGATCGCTACCGTTCAATGATAACCGAATATTTTTGGCCCCAATTGGATGATATGGACTTGGAGGACATGTGGTTCCAACAGGACGGCGCCACAAGCCACACAGCGAATGTCACAATCAATTTATTGGAAACCAAGTTTGGAGAACGTGTTATCTCACGAAATGGTCCAGTCGCTTGGCCGCCTCGGTCGTGTGATTTGACGCCGTTAGACTATTTCCTGTGGGGCTACGTCAAGTCTATGGTCTATGCCAACAAGCCAGCGACGATTGATGAACTTCGTACGAATATCGAACGTGAAATAGCAGCAGTATCGGCCGATTTATGCTTGAAAACTGTCGAAAATTGGGTTCAGCGTTTGGACTTCTGCAAGCGTGCCCGTGGTGGCCATGCAAAAGAAATCGAGTTTCATACATAATGGCATCAAACTAACTTTCACAGGAATAAAGAATTTCATTGATATCCAAACTTTTGTAGCGCTCTTATTGAAAAACACGATATAAATAATATGCATGTAAATTTAAAACTAAAAATTGCAACCCATCATGTGCTTGAAATCAGTATTCGATATTTATATTTGTATGATTTTAACTTCATTATTTACAAACAAAAAAAAAAACAAAAAAAAGTTGGGTACCAGCAGGACTCGAACCTGGAACATTCGGGTCTTCTCATATGGATTTAGTACGATACTAAAAAGATAAAATAGCCAGTTGGTGATTTTAACTATAGTAAAATGTTAGGGGATAGTACGATGCTAAACTCGTTTAAAACTAGCAAAACACAATTTTTAAGCTAGTATCATACTAAAAATGCTTTAACATCGTACTACGTCGTCTTAAATTGTGCGCCAGTGACTTTAAATTGGCCGTCAAATTTGTTTTCCTAAAAATGTTTTCAAAATATTATAATTATATCAAAAAATTATTAAAAAAAAACGCTCCAATAACGATTTTTAAAATTATTTCTGTATAAGTCCCGGCGTTCTCACTTGGACTCTTCAGTTGACAGTAAGGGTCTTGTCAAGACGCAATTTTTATTAAGCTCAGTCCAGCTTACATCAATTTTACAGCGAAAATCAACTCACTGAAAAATCCCATAATATATCTACAGATGCCTCATAGTAAAAAGTGTGATATGAAAAAGAAGATAAAGGAAAGAGAGAAAAAAATTCTATGGTGATTATACATTTTTGGTTTTGGTGTACAAGAGTACAAGAGACATTCCTGCTGGCGTTCAACAAGTTTTTACTAGGGAGAGCCTAGTCAAACACTCGTGTGTTTGAAAAGTTTCCCTCGTCTAAATGTTTGGTGCTGAAATCCAGCAAGGGTTGCCAAGTATCTGCCAAGATTTCCTCGTCTAGCTTTTCCCTACTAAAAAACTTACTGGGGTCTTTATTAAACTAGAAAGAAAAGAAAGTATTATTTTTGGTAACTTGTTCCAAACAAAATGAGTAAAAGAAAGTATTATTTTTGGTAACTTGTTCCAAACATGATGAGTAACTATCCGCCATTTACTTTTCGTTTATTTGACGATTTTTTTTATGTATTGGGGTGTTCAATGTGAGTATACAAGTCAACTTATGGGGTTCAGACCCCTGCCCCATTTGGCCAACATCTTGGAAGAGAGAACTTCAGAAATTTTTCATCATATCTAAAGAACCAACATTGTCAAAAAAAAATAACATAATTTTGTAGAAAGTTCATGAGTGTCAAGTTAGCAAAACAACATTGACGAATCGAAAAATGGTTAATTGGATAATTTGCCGTTAATTTGTTGCTAATTAGTTGTGACAACTTTGAATTTGTCGTTCAATGTTTTCTATGTTTTTTGTGTTGCTTTGCTAACTTGATATCAAGTTAGCAAAGCACCCCCTCAGAAAAGTACTTAAAACTCTTTACAGTGAATGATTTATAAGTTAATAATTTGCCGTTAATTAGTCGTTAATTAGTTGTGACATTTTAAATTTTGTCGTGCTATGTTTTCTATGTTTTTTTTTGCTAATTTCTAAATTCGATGTCAAGTTATCAAAACAACATTCGCAAATCGTAAAATGGTTAATTGGATAATTTGCCGTTAATTTGTTGTTTATTTGTTGTGACAACTTCGATTTTGTCGTTCTATGTTTTTGTGTTGCTTTGCCAACTTGATATCAAGTTAGCAAAGCACCCCCTCAGAAAAAATAATTAAAACTCTTTACAGTGAATTATTTATAGGTTAATAATTTGCAGTTAATTAGTTGTGACATTTTCAATTTTGTCATGCTATGTTTTTTTTTCTAATTTCCTAATTCGATGTCAAGTTAGAAAAGTAACGCTTTAAAACGGAGTTGAAACTTCTTAAATTGAATAATTTATTGCTTAATAATTTATCGTTGATTAGTCCTTAATAAGTTGTAACATTTTTAGTTTAATCGTGCTATGTTTTCTATGTTTTTTTGTTGTTTCACTAATTTGATATCAAGTTAGCAAAGCAACACCACAAAAAAAATTTAATCTTCTTATATTAAATAATTTATTATATTGAATAATTAACAACAACAAAAAACATAGAAAACATAGCACGAGGAAATTGAAAAAATCACAACTGATTAAGGACTAATTAACGGTAAATTATTAACCTATAAATCATTCACTGTAAAGAGTTTTTAGTACTTTTCTGAGGGGTTGCTTTGCTAACTTGATATCAAGTTAGCAAAGCAACAAAAAAAACATAGAAAACATTGAACGACAAATTCGAAGTTGTCACAACTTATTAAAAACAAATTAACGGCAAATTATTCAATTAACCATTTTTCGATTCGTGAATGTTGTTTTGCTAACTTGACACTCATAGAAAATTCAATTCTCTTAAATGTATGTTAAGACACCTTTTTCCGTAAAAAAGTATTAATTAAAAATAGTCGAACATTTAAAAAATAAATATCATTTTAAAGGGTTAAAAGTTATGACTCTTATTCTATTGAATGTAACCCTTCAATGATATTTTTTGCTTGAAAGTATTCGTCTATTTTAAATTATAACTTCTTTATTTTCAATTAGATATACAAAAAAAGTCTTACATATGTATATTTGTGAGACTTTAAATTTCTTTAAAATATTGTTAATTTTTTTTTTGTTTCACCCTAACAGTTCTAAAGATATTGGGCAAACTTCTAACGCCCTTTTTTCCAAAATGATGCCGAATTGAACTGTTGGTTTCAAACCCGTAAGTTTATTTTTATACTCACAATGAACACCCTTACACACCAAAAGCAACAAATCTTGTCCTACCCAAAATGCGACTGTCGGCAAACTTTTGTTATATTTTAAAGGACTATACATCCAACGAATGATTTAATGTTTTCACATGAGGCTGTGCGTGCAAAAGTGGGGTAACACTTTTTTGAAAAATTGGCTTATTTTGTCTTATGGAAATAAATTATTTTAAAGGGCCTAATTGCGAGAGTTTACTCCGAAAAAAATCTAGTATACTTACATAATATAAGTCGATCAGAAATTCTTGATAGAATTTAATTTTCTGTCAAATAGAAAAATTCATATAATTTCATAGCAATCTGACTGAAAAATATCAACGACTACATTTTTAAAATATCGATAGTAGACTTTAATGCCATTTTCCTTTGGACGTCCGGAAGCGTCCGGAAGTCTTCTGAAACTATTCCATTGGCACAAAAAGTACGCTTCTGACGATTCTGAGAAGAGAAATTCGATTCTTGATTTCAAATCAGAATCCACTCAAGAAGCACTATTACATTCAAACACAAACGTCAGAACAAACTGCAATGTACTTCATGTTTTTTTTTAACTTTTCATTTTAATTTAATTTGCATCAAAATCAAAGTTTTTGGTAAATTTTAATAAACAAATAAAGAAAAAATATTATAAAAAATTTAATTTGGAAGTTCGGAGTTGATATACTCGTGTTTTACATTTTGTTTTTTGTGTGGTAGCAAATAATTTGTATTTGACGATTCACCTATACAGATACCATTCCCCAGAATTGAGTAGAAGCATCTTGGAGTGTTCTATTGGATTTCAGAATGTGTGAAACCTTGAGTGAAACCAAAGGAAAACAGCATAAGTCTACTTTCCTTCATTTCCTTTTTTTGCACTCACAGCTTCATATGTATATTAAAAAAAAAAAAAAATAAACCTTTGAACAAGCTGAATAACGTATACGTTTTGTGGATTTGAGATAAATTCTTTGATCAGTGGAAAAAAGTCGTTTAAAATTGTGGTAACAAAATCAACAAAGCAAAATAATCTTTTTTCCGCCAATTTTTCTCCCATAGCAAAGATGTTGTTTCTGTAAATGCGTTAGAATTTTATTGTTGGTATTTCTTATGATTTTAAATGAGTGTATAATTGTTAATTCTACCATCAACAATGCGTGACATTGATGCCAATCAACAAACAAACAAACAAAAAATTCTAATAAAAACACACACTTTTGTGAATTTAAACTCTTGTAATGCTCCACTGAGCGTAACATAACTCTAATTATTTTGCTTTTGAAATACCTTTTAACAAAAAAGTAGGTATAGTTTTTATGTGTTTTATATGAGATTCAAGAAATCTTAAACGTATATTTTTCATTCACATCTCCAGCAAGTCATCTAGATGCCTATTAATCAAAGCAACAATAGACGCTTAATAATGATCCATAACTTGATAGAGAAACCTGAATTTATAAAATTACCACATTCGCTTTTAAGTCTGGTCAATAGAACGGTGTGTGATGTTTATTTTTTTTTATCTCACTCGTTACCACTTCATATTTGGACGTTCATACATAGACATACATTGACCAGAGCAAATAGAAGCCTACAGCATTTTTAGAAAGTACAAATATTGACAACATGAGTCCAACAAGACACGACTCTCAAGAGTTGGTAAGGTTATACCATTCTTGAGAAGCGAATGGAACATTATACTTGTAGCGATTCTTTCAAGACAACATCGCCACCGATTTATGTACCTACCTACTATATAGTTTGCTAATAACTTCTCGCGAAAGAATATTCAACTGGACATCCGGTTTTAACTCGGCCGAGATAGAAATTAAAAAAAAAAATATATCAATAACAATTATGGGTTTCATTTGACCCATTTTTAACATTCAATATAGTTATAGCCTAGAAAGTGAAGTTTTATATTTTATAATTCATTTGTTAAAAAAATTTATGTTACTTTATGACCTCGAGATGTGGAAATTCTATTTCGTAAAAGTTTAAATTTTTCAATGTTTAAAATTTTTCAGTAAAAGTCCGAAATATTTTGTTTTCATAATTTATTCCAGACTTTTTGACACTTGTCATTTGGTAAATTTTAGTGTTGACCTTAGAAATTATTATTAAGAAAATAATAAATAAATACATTTTGCAGAAAATCCATCAATATAAAGGGACTTCTTCGTTTAGTATTTGATGGTTTAAACAATTACAACTAAACCATCAATTTAAATATTATTATTTGTTGCAACATTACCACCTTGGCTATTACTTTGCTGTCCACGACTCAGTGGGATCGTTGTAAGTGAACTCGAAAATGAAAATTAAAAAAAAAACCTCGTGACACCTATTTTGTGAAGTTCATTAACGTCAAACAGCTTCATTTAAAGATCTTTAAATTTTGTAGAAGTTAAATTTATTTGTGTCACATAATAATAAAAAAAAAAATAATAATTTACAAACCAGAGCTTTTAATCTTAATACTTATGAAAACACAAAATATGAATAGCCGTGCTGGGTCTGGAGGAGGGGTGAGCGTGGTTAAATTGGGGTTATGACCCCCTAGAACGTCAACGGAAAGGACACAATGTTTTTTTGACTGATAGATTGGAATTACATAAACGTGTTTAACCGTCCTTTGCACCTGCCCTCGAATATTTGGTCTGGTTTTTTGCATGAATCGATAGTGACTCTTGAGAAAAGGTTAATATCGTTTGTTAAAGTGTACTTCTTAAAATTTTTCGTTTGCTTTTATAAATATCTCGATACATCGCATAGTGTAAAATAAAAACAAAACATCTTATTGTTTTTTAATAGGTTTAAAGACAATTTCATTGTTTAAATAAATATAAAAAAGTAACAGTTAGTTAGTGTGACATGGATTAAATAACTAACCTAAAATTGAAAACAAAAATTTTTATGAATGTTAGGAGTTAGTTTGTCCTAAATATTAGGACTTGTTTTTCATTTTCAAGTAAGAAGTGGTTTGCTCTTTATTTAAGACTAATTTCATATTCAAAAGTAATGAGTTAATAATTTGTGTTTGGAAAACAAGCGGGCGACACGTCAGGGGACTGAGAATGAGGCACTTTGAAGAATTGTTTGAGTAATGAAAATGTATCAGATCTTGATAATTTTTCTTGCCTTTGTGGTTACCGACTAGATTGACTGTTTTAAATAAAAATGGGCACGACTGGATCGCACAAACTTGCTCTCGTAGCTAACAACTTGAATGTAGCTTAAAATTGACAATGTGCATATAATAGTGGTTTTATAGCATTATGATATCATTAAAAAAAGTTTTAAAAACAATTTTAATTATAAATTATTATTATAAATTAATATAATTTTTTTTAATAGCTAAAACAAATAGAGCTCAAAAAAAGTATGCTATCTGATTTGTTTGATAAATATGAATTTATGAAAAAAAAAATTCAAAAATCGTTAGAGCGGTTTTTTTTTAATAATTTTGTATATATAAAAATTCTTTAAAATTTAAAAAAATTAAATTTGGTATGCCAAGTTTTAGTATTTAATAAAATACAATTTTTCACAAAATTTGAAAAAAAATCATCAACTTGTTTTCAAGATTTCAAGAAAATTTTAAATGCAAAATTATTAAAATTGTAAAGGACCTCTTACAAAAAAAAATTAGTTCAAATCGGTGTAGCCGTTAACGTGAAATTTGAAAACGAAAAAATCGGTTCTATGACAGGTACCGTTAAGAACCGTCATACAAATTTTTTTTTATACCAAAATATTAATTTATATTATTGAATGTTTGAATTTTCAACAACCACTTGAGTGGGCTACCACCATTGTATTTGGCTGGAATTATTGCAATTTCATGGCTGGTCAAGAATTGATTTAATTAAATTGGGCGGCTGTAAAAATGCTAGTTGTCTCAATATGCAATTTATAAAGACAAAATCTTACATTGGATGGGCATGATCAGGTGACCTCGGTGGCGCAATGCGTAGTGCATAGGCCTCAGAGGTAGCTGGTCTAGGTTCGATTCCAATTGACGGCACTAATTTATAAATTAAAATTGAACATAAAGACTAAGCACCACTGAAAGGAATCTGATGATTGGTGTGGCAGCCATGAAATTGCAATAATTCCAGCCAAATACAATGGTGGTAGCCCACTCAAGTGGTTGTTGAAAATTCAAACATTCAATAATATAAATTACGGAGCGAAAGCTATGCAGCCTAACTGCAAGTGTGTTATCACACAAAAAGCCCAATTTAATTAAATCAATTCTTGACCAGTGTCAAATCTTTCATACAATCTCCCACCTTACAATTGTCCAACGAATTGTTGGTTTGTAAACAGTGTACGGAGAAAAGAGAAAGAACCCGAATGATCAACAACCAACTTGTGTGCGGCTAGTAAAAATGCTAGTTGTCTCAATATGCAATTTATAAAGACAAAACCTTACATTGGATGGGAATGATCAGGTGACCTCGGTGGCGCAATGCGTAGTGCATAGGCCTCAGAGGTAGCTGGTCTAGGTTCGATTCCAATTGACGGCACTAATTTATAAATTAAAATTGAACATAAAGACTAAGCACCACTGAAAGGAATCTGATGATTGGTGTGGCAGCCATGAAATTGCAATAATTCCAGCCAAATACAATGGTGGTAGCCCACTCAAGTGGTTGTTGAAAATTCAAACATTCAATAATATAAATTACGGAGCGAAAGCTATGCAGCCTAACTGCAAGTGTGTTATCACACAAAAAGCCCAATTTAATAAAATATTAATTGTCGTAATTATGGTAGCTCGTATTTTTTTTCACAATCGTTAGAGCCGTTTTTGAAGTAAATCAATTTTTGTATATTGGTTGTATGGCAGATACCGTTATTTTTTGAGCTAAGAAAAAATTCAATTTCCCCTCTAGGGAATCCCATAAGAACATTATGTCTGTTCCTTTACTCTGAATTTCTGTGATTTTCTGTGCATTTTGGTCCCAAGTGCTGTCAATTCCATTTTTTTTATATGAGCTTGACAGGACTTCGGACTTAAAATCACAGAAAATCACAGAATCTCAAAGTAAAGGAACAGACCTATTTAGTCCAAAGTTTGAAGCAAATCGCTTCAGACGTTCAGGCTGCAGGTCGAGGTACATACAGACAGACGGACAGACAGAATTGTGAGACACACTTTTCGCGTTGTCTATCATCGTAATGTTAGGGAAAATTATTATCTGGAATTTAGAATTTAGAATCACCCATAAACAATAACAACAGAATAATAGTTTTGTTTTTTGCTAAGTGCACTTTTATTAAAACCAAATTCCCCTGGAAATTATATAATTTGCAGCACATCAGTGCAGCTTATTTTATAAATACGTCGGTAGCCATCGACTTAAAACATGTGTCTAAGAAAGGCAACAACAATTCTTACTGAAGAGCTCAATTGTTGTTGTCAGAGCGAAACACATCTGCACTATAGGTCACAAAAGCCTTCCAAATTAATATTTCATACTCAAAATTATTTCATTCCAAATTTTTAGCAGAAATTAAAATTTTTGACCTATTTTTTGAGTGCTTCAAAATTACTTAAATTTTCAGTTTTTTTTTTTAGTTCTTCGTTAGATAGCAACACAAATATAACATACATCAATTTAAAACTAATGTAGTCTTGTAGAAAATCTTAAGCCGAACCGAAATTGGCCGTGAGTGGGAAAACTCAGATAGCTACGTTTGGTTCGGCCGAACAATTTGGATATTCAGCCAGTCCAAAATCCACGAACACGAACCTCCGAACCAATTTTCGGCTCTATCCTATGTGAGGAATCAGCAAGCCGAGCAGTTCTGTTTGTTTCCAACTTTCAAAGCGATCCACCGTCACTAAATACTTTCTCACTCTATCTCATTAAATTGTAGAATACAATTTTAAACAAAAACATCTTATTGTCGCATTCTCTTTTTTGTCAACTTTTGTCACGTTCAATACAAAACACAAAATTCAGATTTTAGGAATTTTCTTGATTACTGATTGGGCAACTGTATAAGAAGTTCAGTTCAGTCGACTCTCGATTTGTGCTTTCTGCATTGAACGGACCGCTCTGGCGTTTTTTGTTTGGACAAGAACCAAATTGCCAAAATTGGTTCGGTTCGGACGTGTGTGGCACCCAAATTTGGACCGTGGCCAACTGGACCCGAGCCAAATGGCTCCGAGCTTTTCGGCTCGGTCGTGTATGGCCAGCTTTATAACAAACATGTTTATATTGGAAGGTTTTTTCCTAAGTTGCATATTTTCAAAGTTATAAAGGAAAATGTTGGAAAAAATGGCGTTTTTTCATTGTTGCATTTTTCATGCAGCGAGCACAAGTTTTTGGAAGTTGCAAACTTAGCTACAGACTACTCTAACATGCCCCAACAACACCTCAAAAATGCAGACCTACATCTCGCTTTGCGAAATTATTGTCGAATTTGACTGAGCTAAAGGCGTTTTTTTTTTAAAATTTTGAATAGTAAAAGTCTTAAAACCATACGGTTTTCAGTGCCTAACTTAGAATTGATAGAAGCATTGAATTTTGAAAACAAAAACAGAACTTTACAACTTAGAATTTTGAAAAAAAAATTAATTAAAATTTTTTTCGTTTTTTTTTTTCTTCAAAATGTTGAGTTTGAAAAGTAATTTTTCAAAAACTTTTCACTGAAACAACTTTATTTAAAAAGAAAATAAGAGAAGGGATTTCTGGGTTGTAAAGGTATAACATGAAATTGTAATTTTTTTTTTGAATTTTTTTAATTTTTGAATTTTTTAAAGAAAACTGCCCTCCCCCTCCTAAACTAGCCAAGAAGACCCCCCCTGCCATACGATTTTTGTATTGTCTACATGCACAACTTTTGTCATACCTTATGCAAATTACACTCTTATTTGTTAGAATATTTTATTTTAAATAGTGCGGATTTTGTGATATTTTTCTTTTCTTTTTGTGGTTTATTGAAATAAATTAAAATTGTTAAATCTACTTATAAAAATCTGTCAAGCATGATCACAATATTTTTTAAACCAATAGCTTAAATAATTTTTCTAAAAATACGTTTAAGTTGTAAGCTACAAGAGCAAGTTCATGCAACCGACTTTTGTAAGTCTTGTCTCGGTCTCGTTAAAATCAAAAATTTTCAGTATCGTCTCGGTCTCGTGTCAGTCTCGTTTAACTAAGTCTCGTCTCCGAAAAATACGATTTCCTGATAACCTGTTGATTATTGGAATGAAATATTTTCGATTATAGTTTGAATATGTGCAGAATAAAATAATTATTTAACTGAAATTGGATTTTTTAATATACTAGACTCTGTAAATATACAGTCTCGTTTTGGATGCTAAAAAGATAGTTTTGTCTCGTCTCGTAGGCCAGTCCTCCTTTTATTGACATGAGAAGACCAAAAGGACGTCCGAAAAAAAGATGGGTAGATGACCTTAACTAACTTAACTAAAACTGGTACAATGACGCCAAAAATAGAAATATATGGACTACTATATAGGAGGCTTATGCCAGATAAAACAACTCGAAATTAATATGCTTCATAAAATTGTTTTTAAAACCATTACCTTTTAATGTAAAATTAAAAGTAAAACCCAAAACTAAAAACCAGGTCAACGAACAAAGCGAACTGTCGTGCCCTGCATGTTATTCACGTAAGGTAAACCATTTAAAAATCTACTTTCTTCTTTTGATACAAATTTCAATGGATTAATATCAGAAAAAATCCCTCGTTATTTGGTTCAATTTTCAGAATAACAGAATAACAATGTCTGTAAAAATAATCACGAGAACAGAGAATAACTATTAAATTTCACTTGGTTCAGGTAAAATTTAACTTAAAAACCACTTGAGAGAAGAACTTTATAAAGTTGAAATGATTACCTAATAACATTAAGGGAAATTTTTCTTAACATCAAACTTATTAAATAATGATTTTTTTTCAACAAAAAAACATACACTCCTGAATTAATTCGATTTCTACTGCAAATCAAAATTGTTCAAACAATTTTGTATCTAAACATTTTAGTATGTCTTGAATTCATGACATATTTATAGGCTTTTTATACATATCAACTTCATTTGAAATACCAATAATTCAACTATCTTATAGCAAATGCATTAAAAAAAAAAAAATATCTAAGAATTTATTTCCCTGCGGGCATGTTCCACGACCTCATTTTTTTTATCTACTTTTTATACTTAATAAAATGTACAAGAAATCTAGTCTTGAGTGAGAACTATTGCTTCATTATTTTTGAAGAAAATAACAGAGACTGATGTCTTTCGAACTCAAAATAAAAAAACAACAAGTAAATTTAACAAACAAAAAAGGTAACAACTTCACACAACAACTTAACTGTGGCTGCAATGGACAGACAAAGTCGACTTAATGTACCTTTATATAGGTAGTAAAGTGAAAGTCATTGAACCCAGAAACAACGCACAAGTCGCTAACTTCTGTTTGTTACCTTTTCCCAACATTTCCATAAGACGAGACAGCGAGTAGTAGAGTAAGTTGTAGTACCGCATACTTTGGGCTTAACGACATTATACCACTGACGACGGTGTGGCGGGCAGGGGGGAGGTGGGGCAGCACGACTTACAATCCTGGCTCAAATGAAAGGCAAACAGTAACTTCAGGTAACTTGCAATGATTTCAAACCTTGAATTCTTTATTTTTTCTTCCACAACAGCGCCAGCGCATTCCCAGGTTGGTTGCGGAAACAAATTCACTGTAAATGGATTTTAACGTTTGTTTTTGCGTTCATACTTGCCTTTTTTCAATTAAGAACCGCAAATAGATTATTTCTTAGAGATAGTTATTATTATTCAACATACGATCATTGGGAGCTGATGTAACCTTGTGCGATGAAGAGAGGCTATAAAAATTGATTGTTATTCAGAGGAGGCCCGTTTCTTTTTCATTTTTTTTTTTTAATTTACAGGCGCACACTAAACGGCTCCATTACTTGGAAAGTCAATGTCTCATACCAACATACTGAAATGTGGTTTTAACGTGTGCAAATTTGCTAACAAGTTGCATTTAACCAAACTGAGTTCAAAAATATGGGCCACTAAATAAAAGCCCATCCACTAAGCCGCCAACTGTTTTTTTTTTTTTCTATTACGACATAAACATACCATTCAGAGCAAGCGGTTTAATTGTAATACATCTTTCGTGCGAGCAAGTTAAAAGTTGAAAACTGAAAGTAAACTAGTTGCAGAGAGGAAATCCTATACAGTTAGCTTCGGCTATGATCTATCGTTGGAATCAGTTAATTTTCTTCTAATATTACCCCAGCTTGGGATGTATTTTTTTTTTTTTTGTTTTTCTTACTTATTTTTTTTTTATAATTTGCATTGTAATTAAGACATCCAATGATCATATAGCATGCATCTATAACTAAACGCATGTCGGGGATTTTATTAGAGCAGAATTTAATTGGCCGATGTTGAAATGTATATCGCCATAATATAGTATGTGAATAAGGTGCTTTTATAAAGTGACTGACTACTTTACTGAAGGTAATTCGGTGAAGAAATATTTAGACAAATTTGAAATCTTACAGGGGGATAAAAAGTGGGTTAGGTATGTTCAAAATATTATGCGGTTAGACATATTGATTCAACCACGAGCACATGTATGCATGTATAAGTAAAAAAAAAAACAAAACAATTTACACGAAGGTAATCGATATCTCAATCGATGTCGCATCATTTGAAAAGTCAAATCCTCGAACTTAAATAGCACAACTAGGGTAACCTTCATTATTGCAAACACACACTGTGTGGAATTATGTTTTGCTACAAAAATTTGTTATTTAATTCATTTTGATTTGAAACCATAAATTCTGAAAACAATATCACTGTTTATTAAAAACAGAAGAGCTGACTTACAAACCTTATTTTAAAAAGCAAGCAAGAATGTATTTCATGTGAAAACAAAATCGAAATCCGAAAATGTGGTTTTTGTCATGATGTGCGAACATTATACATTAAGCTAGATCCTAAACGGCTGGATCGATTTCCTTTTATCAAAATACATAATATTTGTATGTGAAAAATTAGAAATTTTGTTCTAGTCCATTCTTAAACGAATAGGTGGATGACATAAAAGGTTTTCCTTTTGGGACGGGTTGATTTTGACATCTCGTGGTGGCCATATATTTTCTTCTACTTTCTATTCTTTCTTTTACTTTTCTGGTATATCGTCTTTTAATCAGTTACTAAAGACAAATCGTCATGGTAAGTTACATCGTCAAGCAACAAGTGCAAATGATAAAACTTTATTATCAAAATGGGTATTCTGTTGATCCCAATTTTGGTCGAAAAATCATCTTTACCGATGAGGCTCATTTTTGGATGAATGGGTACGTGAATAAGCAAAATTGCCGGATTTCCACGATAGGACGAGTTGCCAATGCATCCAAATAAAGTTACTGTTTGGTGTGGATTTTGGGCTGGAGGCGTCATCGGTCCGTACTTCTTCGAAAATGATGCTGGCCAGGCCATCACCGTCAACGGCGTTCACTATAGGTCGATGATCACCAACTTCTTTTGGCCTGATTTGGATGATATGAACATCGATGACATATGGTTTCAACAGGATGGCGCTATGTGCCACCCAGCTCAAGACACAATCGATTTTCTGGTAATGGTTATCTTGCGCCAAGGCGACGCGAATTGGCCACCAAGATCGTGTGTTTTGACCCCTTTGGACATTTTCCTGTGAGGCTTTCTTTAGTCGTAGGTCTTCAACGCTGGCAAAACCACTGCGTAAGCTTTTCCATCTGTCCTACTCTACTGGTCTCTTTTCGAGTGGATGGAAAACAGCATTTGTTTAGCCTGTCCCAGAAAAAGGCGTGTCTTCTTCCCCCTCTAACTATCAACTAATTGCGCTTACGTCCCTTCTTTCTAAGGTCATGGAAACGCTGATTAATTACCAGCTTAAGAAATATCTGGAAGAACAAAAGCTTCTTAATGACCGGCAGTACGGCTTTCGTAGCAATAGGTCCACTGGTGATCTGATGGTATATCTCACCGAACAGTGGCACAAATCTTTACATCGTTTTGGAGAAAGTAAGATTATTGCGCTTGATATTTCTAAAGCGTTTGATAGAGTTTGGCATCAAGCTCTCTTTTTGAAAATGCGTGCATTTGGTATCGATGACTCTCTTCTTCGTTGGATTAGAAATTTGTTGAGTTATACATTTTTGTATAGCAATCTTTGTAAAAAATAAAAAAAAACTTTCATTATAGCTTATATATTTAAGTCACTTCCTTAAAATCTTTTGTACGAGCAACATTAAATTCTTTAAATTAAATATTAATTTTTCATCAAACTATTTTCTTTGTTTCAATTATTTCTTATTGAAATATTACAAAGACAAAACTTAACAGGTTATAGGCCCAGCGCATCATAACTGAACAAAATTTATCTGGAAATATTGTTCGTGTCATATTAATTTGTTATCCTCCGATATAACGAAGATTCTAGAAATGAATAATATCGAGAACTTGGCAAATATATCTCATAGGTTGAATGCGTCCAATTTTAAAGTTTGGAAGTTTCAAGTAACCGCAATTCTGCGTGGAAAAGATCTGATGGGAATTGCAAACGGTTCTGTGGTTAAACCAGATAAAAAGAATGAAAAAGAATACAAATCATGGGTCAAGGACGATGGTCAAGCAATGGCTATTCTTTTTTCATCCTTGGACGGTGAACAAGCGAATCACGTTTTAACTTGCAAATCAGCTTACGAAATTATGGAAAAATTGGAAAGTATTCACAATATGAAAAGCGATGTACGAATAATGACACTGTATGAAGAATATTTTGCAATTAAAATGAATGATGTAGAATCTGTTGCGTCGTACGTTTCAAAGGTTTCTCAGTTGGCAGCTGAAATAGAAGACCACAAAGAAAAATTGTCTGAGAATCTCAAGATGTGCCGAATCATCAGTGGTTTGAGCTCTAAGTTCAAGAATTTTAAAACGGTCTGGTATAATATTAAAGACTGTCGGACAATTGATACACTATTGGCAAAATTGCAATTAGAAGAAGACCAGATGAACAAGGTAGATAGTGAGACATACTCCGTGGCAGCAGCTTTCAATGTGAAACAACATAACAAGAAAAAGAAGGGTTTCGAACATAAGAAGAAGCCAGTGTCAACTTGTTTTTCTTGTGGTAAGGAGGGGCACTGGAAAAAAGACTGCCCGGAGCAGAAGAAATCAGGTCAAACAAGGGACAAACATGAGAGGAAGTCATCTATGGCATTTTCGGCAATGACAGATATTTTGTCAGCTAGTTATAAAGATGTTTGGTTGGCGGATTCCGGAGCATCAAGACATATAACTTTTCGGAAAGATTCAAGATCAAACGTGAACTTGTTTTCAATTGGATCGTTGATGAGCAAAGGTTTTGAAATTAATTTCGAAGACAACAATTGCGTCATTTCACAAGACGACGAAACTGTGGCAGTTGGCTACAAAGATGAGAACAATTTGGTGCGAATGATTTTTAGACATGACAATACGAAGCAATACTGTGTTGATTCTTGTTTGACTGCGAATGGCTTTGATGATAAATCAATGAATTGATTGCAACAATGGCATAGACGTTTGGGCCATATGAATACGAAAACCATCAAGAACATGGTCAAAGAAAATTTAGTGCTTGGGATAAATTTGTCTGATGAAAAGAACTTCTTTTGCAGGGAATGTCAGTTTGGGAAATTGTATCGAAGTTCGCATCCACTGAAAGAAAAACGTTCAATTGCTAAGGGTGAATGTTTCCATGTTGATTTATGTGGAAAAATGCAACAAATTGGTGTTGAGGGTGCTCAATATTTTATGTTGATTAAAGACGAATCAACAGGATTTAGATTTGTTTATTCGATCACTCAAAAATGAGAAGTAGAGGGAAGATTCAAGGAATTCTTAGCCTACATTAAAAATTCTATGGATTATTCTGTGAAACGCATTCGATGTGATAATGGGACCGAATTCATTAATCGAAATTTAATGAAGTATCTTTCGGAGTGTGGAATAATCCTTGAACGAATTTCTCCTTACACACCAGAACAGAATGGCTACATTGAACGAGATAACAGAACGGTACAAGAATATGCAAGGACCATGTTATGTGAAAGTGGGTTATGTAAATCGTTGTGGCAAGAAGCAGTTCGAACAGCAGTTTATTTCTTGAATCGATCACCAAATTCAAGGAATCAAGCTATAACGCCGTATGAAAATTGGTTTGGTAAAAAACCACAACTTGGACACGTAAAGGTTTTTGGTACTGTTGGTTATGTACACATTCCAAAAACTTCTCGAAAAAAATGGGATGCGAAATCAAAGAAAGTTTATTTGGTTGGATATGAACCAACACAGAAGAATTTTCGACTGTACGATCCAGTGTCAAAGAAAATTATTATAAGTTGTGACGTAAGGTTCAATGAAAATTTCATCAAATGTGAGTACTTCGAATTTTCAAATGACGAAAACAGAACTGATTTAAATGATGAGCCAGCTCAACAAGAATTAGTCGAAAACTTCAATCGAGAAGATTCAACAGATACCTCGGCAGAAATTGAATCAGTCGAAGAAGACATTGCAGAACATAAGCGAGATGACCGTTTAAGATTGGATCCAAAGAAAACGAAACTCTTCGAAGCAAGCATGGTGGCGATGATTGATGAACCTTTAAGTTATGAGGATGCAATACAGTCAAGTTATTCAATGGAATGGAAGATTGCTATTGAAGATGAGATTAAATCATTGCATGAAAACAAAACGTTCGAGATCGTCAACAAACCAAAAAATTGCAATGTTATTGGAAACAAATGGGTCTTTAAGCTAAAGACAACAACAAGTAAAGAGCCTAAATTCAAAGCACGCCTGGTGGCTAAAGGTTATTCCCAACTTTTGGGAATAGATTACACTGAAACTTTCTCACCAGTTGTTCGGTATGATTCAGTGCGAAGTGTTCTGGCAATTGCAGCAATCGAAGACATGGAGATGGTACAATTTGATGTTAAAACTGCATTTCTTAATGGGGACTTAAAAGAAGAGATATACATGGATATTCCAAAAGGTATTGAACATGAAATTGGGCAGGTTTGTCGATTGAGGCGCAGCTTGTATGGTCTTAAACAAGCATCAAGAGCATGGAATTCAAAGTTCGTCGAATTTCTCAAAAGTTGCAGTTTAGTTCAATCAAGAGCAGATCCATGTGTGTTTTATGGTAAACGCAATGGTGAAAAGGTAATTGTCTTGCTTTACGTTGACGATGGCTTAATTCTTTCACACAGTACGCAAGTGATTAAAGAATTAGTGAATAAATTGCAGAAAGCTTTTAAGATCACTTTAGGCGACAGTAATTACTATGTTGGAATCGAAATAAGAAGAAACCGTGTTTTGAAAACAATAACAGTCAGTCAAAAAGCTTATATTGAAAAGATTGTTGAAAAATTTCGAATGAGTGACTCAAAGTCAATTTCAACACCATTCGACATTGGCACAGTTTTATCGAAGTCGAACGAAATTTGTGAAATTATTTTTCCATACCGTCAAGCATGTGGTTCGTTAATGTATGCAGCAACTGTAACAAGACCTGACATTTCATATGCAGTGGGAGAAGTAAGTCGGTTCATGCAAAATCCAAATCAGGAACATGTCAATGCTGTTAAAAGAATCTTTCGATATCTTAATCATACGAAATCAAATGGTATAATTTATTGTCAAGAAAACAATGCAGAAATAATACTAACTGGATACACAGATGCCGATTATGCAAGAGATTTTGAATCACGTCGTTCAACAACTGGTTATGCGTTCAAGATTGGTCAAGGTATTGTTACATGGAAAAGTCAGAGGCAAAAATCTGTAGCCTTATCTACAACAGAGGCTGAGTACATGGCAGCTTGTGATGGTGCAAAGGAGACAGTTTGGTTGCGACAACTATTGAAAGATGTTGGTTATGAACAATCTGAAGCAACAAAGTTATTTGTTGATAATCAAAGTGCAATACGCTTAGTTCGAAATCCTGAAATGCATCATAAAACGAAACATATTGATATACGTTTGCATTTCATTCGTAATCTCAATGAAGACAAAGTCATAAATGTGGAATACATTAAAACGGAAGATCAATTGGCAGATGGTTTCACAAAACCGTTACCATCATCGACTTTCAAATCAAACATGATCAGATTGGGTTTAAATGGAATACTTTAAACATTATTAATTTGTTTGTTTTGTTTGTTAATTGTTTGTTAATCTTTCTTTAGTAATGAAAGTATTATAAAAATGAGTGGGAGTGTTGAGTTATACATTTTTGTATAGCAATCTTTGTAAAAAATAAAAAAAAACTTTCATTATAGCTTATATATTTAAGTCACTTCCTTAAAATCTTTTGTACGAGCAACATTAAATTCTTTAAATTAAATATTAATTTTTCATCAAACTATTTTCTTTGTTTCAATTATTTCTTATTGAAATATTACAAAGACAAAACTTAACAAAATTACCTTTCGGACCGTTCAATACAAGTTGTATTGGATGGTTTCAAGTCTGAAATTCACAAAATAAATGCTGGTCTGCCCCAGGGCTCCGTTCTGTCTCCGACTCTCTTCCTTATATTCATAAACGATCTTTAATCTGAAACTTCTTATCCATTAAATTGTTTTGCTGTTCGTAGATTCACATCAATGGCCTCGGATGTGGAACTTGAACGGCAGCGTATAACAAGCTCATTAAATTCTGATCTCATCAGCATTGTCCAATGGAGAATCAAAAATCGTGTAGAATTTAATGCTTCAAAAGCTCAATGCTGTCTACTGTCGTTAAAACAAAACCCACCCCCCCATAACACTATCCATTAGTGGCACTTGCATTGAGGAAACCGAAAAGCTTTCAGTCCTCGGTATGTGTGTCACAGACCACCTTTTATGGAACGGCCACATATTTGACATCGCCAAAAATGCTGCTAAGTGTTTAGCTTTTCTCCGTCGATGCGAGAAATTTGTCTTCCCTTCTGATCTGGCTGCGATCTACAAAGCCTTAATTCGTCCAAAACTTGAGTATAACTCCCATATTTGGGCAGGTGCTCCAATAACCCACTTGGGTTTAATGGATAGAATTAAAAAGAGAGCTCTTAAAATGATAGGTGAAAGAACTATAACGGAAACATTCTCATCTCTTGAGCACCGTCGAAATGTTTCATGTCTTTCGTTATTTTACCGTTATTTCCATAAACAATGCTCTAGTGAAATAGCCAGTTGCATTCCTCCCCTTAAACAATTCAGCCGTAATACTCGCGCTTCTAGGAGTGCCCATCAGTTTAAACTTGAGCCCAATTTCGGACGTACTATTAAGTACAGAGATTCTTTCTTTAGTCGAACTACTCGAATGTGGAATGCTCTACCCAGCTCAATTTTCCCCCCACATTGTGATCTACAGACGTTAAAACCCAATGTGCATCGGTATCTCCTTTTAAATCCCCTCCAATCTGCCTAATCGGTCGTGCTGTGTATATCATCTTAAGGGTAGTCACAACCCCTTTTGCACGCGCTAAATATAAAAAAAAAATAAGCCGCAAACCACTGCGGCCCTCAAAAACAACATAATCGATGCCATCGGTCGAATTCTGTCTGATATATGCGCCATAGTCATCGAAAACTGGACTTTTCGAATCCGCGCCACCCAGCGAAGCAGCGGCGGCGGCGGCCGTTTGAACGAAGTTATATTTCACACATAATGTCATTGATAGGGCTCTCAAATAAAGATAAAACCTTATTAATATCTCATATACAACTTGTTTTATTCAATTTTAAAATCCACCCTTTACAACGATTTCTGATTTTTTAAAAAGGTCTCAAAAACGGCTTTAAACCATTTTGATTAAACTTCGTGTCGGTCATGCTTAATGTGATTGCAAACAAAATTTGTGTTTAGGTTATACAAAAAAAAAAAAAAAAAACTAAACGGGAGTACTGTTTTGAATTATTTTTTTTGATAAAATTGCCTTTATTTTGTGTTATAGGTATGTGGAAAATATCGCAAAAATAGACTGACCAGCTTTATTTAAGCCCTGCTCAGAGGTATTTCTAAGCAGTTCTCACATTATTTCGTTCCAAAATTTAAAAAATAATATTTTTTTATTGCCAAATAATCAGAGGAAAAATATTTTTAGTAGTTTTTAATGTCTTTAAACTTTCCCATTACAATAGAACTTATAAGATTGTATGTCTTGTCTATAGTGCTAAGCCAAGTTTTAGCCTTTAACCATAAGTTTTCATGTCTGTTTTTTTCTTTTCATGTAATTGCAGATAAGTGTAGGCAGTCATTTTCTTACCTCTAAAGCGGAAAATTGAAAAAAAAAACTCTTTGGGTTTAAAAGTAATAAAACACATTTTCTAAAATTGTTTTATTGTGCCATTTTATACATCACATAAGTGACCAGTACTGTGCGAAATTGAAATTTTGTTCATTAATTTTACAAAGTCGAAAAAAAACTCAGGAATTAAAAAAAAAAAAAAAGCTCTGTTTTTCCATATCAATTTGTTTTTTTTTGAAAAAGGTAAAATGTCTCTATTTATGTTGAAAAAAGGAGATTCCACTTTCACTGTTTTTTTTTTTTTTTCGATTTTTCAATTTAATTATAGTTATGGTTGTGACCCTCTTATAGCGCATAGAGTAACAAATGGGTCAAAGTTTTTTATTTCATTTTTAAGCATATTGGCATAAAAGGTTAACAACTTCTGTACTTATAAAATTGAATTAAAATATGGCTCATTCGCAGAATTAGTTGGTTTTAGAAATTTAGTTTACAGCACAACTTTAGCAAAATATGTAAAATTACGACTCAAGGTAGCACAAGTCGGGTAAAACGCAACACAACCCTCATTTCGGTGCTAACTTCACGCGCATTCTAAATCGGTAAATTTTTTTTTGTGAGCTAAAAAAGAAATTTAAAATAAAATTCACGACTGAGTCTCACTTACTTTTTCTTATGTTCAAGTGGCTTATGTATTTCTAAAAAACCCCAAAACTTTTATTCCAATATCCAAATTTTATGGAAAAAACCTGGTATAAAGTATTATCAAGACTGTTCTAGAGATTATACCTACAGTAAGAAATTTAATCAAAATCGTTGGAGTTGGTTTTGATAAAACATGATTAAACCGAAATCGTTGTATGCCAGCTAAGCTACCCGTTCTAGATGGGCTTACTAAAAAATTGAATTTCAGCACTTTGGAATCTCTTATAGGGAATCACATAAAAAAGCACAGTTAATTACTACCTTAGGCAATTTTAATAAAGGATCTCGCTTTTTGGTTCAGGTTCATGTACGAATGATTTTTATTTTTAACAAGGATGGAGTTATTTGGAATCATGAAATTGTCTGAAAAGCCAGCATGAGAAAAAAAAATTGTATTATTTAAAATTACACCTTCAAGAACGCACCCAATTCCCGGACACAAAGGTAAATGAGCTTAACCATACTAATGCACAACTTTCATCAAGATTTAAAGAAAAATGGGCACAATCTAATCGCAACGAAAGCCGATTTAAGCATACAATTGAAGAACGGCTTCAGACATCTATAGGTTTCAAGCGGAACAACAATAATCCACATAAACGTGGACGTCCAGAAACAACATTTCAAATTTGTTGCGATCGATCTAAACGCTTTAAAAACACAGATTTAATAACCAATTTTTCTGCAGTTGAATTAGGATTCACTGCAAAGGTTAACCTACGAGCTGAGTGTCATTCGTCTGCATCAAAGTTATTGGAAGACGTATTGCGTTCACCTAACCGTGCAGGTAGTTATAAAAAAGCGTATCAGTTACATGAAAATACAAGTATAATAAATACAACGTTATTAGAAATAAAGACCCCAATAGATTTCCCTCATATAAAATAATTCAAGAATGCGAAAAAAGAAATGTTATCCAGATTCAGAATGTAAAGATTTAGATTTAGATTTAGATTTATTGTTGAAAAAGAACTTAATATTAAGATTAACATCTTTAAGACAATTAAGCCTTGTGGTGGAATTATTTAATGGACATTGAATTTATAATAATAATACCTAATAATAAATAAATTTAATAACATTATTTACAAAATATTATATTATAAAATAATTAATTTATATATAAAATATATGTATTTACATTATATAGGTACCTATGTATATATCTATATTATTATTATTTTTTTTTTTGCCTAACAATCGACCCAACTTCTCCACTAAAAAACTTGCAGCCATTATTCAATTTTTCAATTTTAATGATTTGAAACATAAATTAATTAGAAAAATATACAGTTAGGTTTCTATGAAAATGGTTCAGATTATCCGTCCTTCTTAGTTGATGTGGCAACGAATTCCAAAGACGAACTGCACTAACGAAAAACTGTCGCTCAGAGATCTGACAAGTAAAGCGTGGAATACAGATTTGGTTGGTTCTGTCAGAAGCTAGAAACTGTATATGGTTATAAAGGTCCGGTGGTTGCTTAGTGTGGACAATCTTAAATAACATTGTAAGCGTTTTAAACTTAAATATATTCGGAGGACTAAATCCATACAAACTTTTTGTATAGTTCGAAATGTGGTCAAATCTTTGAAGCCCAAAAACATATCGAGCTGCATTGTTAAAAACAACGTTCAATTTTCTCTGAGACACAGCATCTAAACTACAAAAAATTTCACACGCATACGTTAAAATTGGTACTATCAATGTTTTAACCAGCATTTTTTAGTTTCTAATGGCGTGAATTTTCTTGCAGCAGATAGTGTTGCACCATAAGCTTTACCTACCGCAGCATTCACATGATTGTTCCATGTCAGATTTCGAATAAAGTGCACTCCTAGATTTCGATTAAAGTGCACTCCTAGATTTTTCGCTGTATCAACGTACCCAACTGGAATGTTGTTAAGGTATATTACCGGAAAATAGCTCAAGTCTAAAGCTTTCTTTGAAATGACGAGGCACTTAGTCTTAAGCGGATTAAGAACAAGACCGTTGGTGCCAGACCAGTCAAACAAGGCATTCAGGCCAGTGTTGATATTGTAAATGTAATTCTCCATTAGACCCAGTGCAGTACATCCGAGATATTGTACATCATCAGCGAACATTCTCGTTTCACCATGCCTAAAAATACTTGGTAAGTTATTCACATAAGAAGAGAATAAAAGTGGTCCAAGAATGGAACCTTGTGGAACACCTGGGGACATTGAAATGAACTCAGAGGCTTGAGTTCCAGAGCTTGACTATTTTCCGTTAAATATGAAAAAATGAGGTTGACTGCTAAAGGTGAAAAACCAAAGTCGGTTACAAGTTTATGGCACATAGTGTTGTGGTTAATGGTATCGAAGGCTTTAGAGTAGTCAAGAAGAACCAAAAATGAGACTTTGTCTTCATCTAAGGCTTTCCTAAGATGCTCTATAACATCCAAGAGTGCAGTGGTACTACTATGTTGAGACCGGAATCCAGATTGCTTTGATGAGAGGAGACTTTTTGCGGTAAAATATCGTACAATTTGCTTTTGCATTAATTTCTCAACTACTTTCGAAAAAAAGGGTAAAATTGATATAGGGCGATATTCTGTTTTTTGTTTGTTTTTAGGTATTGGAATAATTTTGGAAAATTTCCACTGTGAGGGAAAAATACTTGTTGTAAAGATTGTATTTATAGTATGAGTGACTAATGGCACAATATCTGGTATTATAGCTTTAAAGAATGTTGGATGCACGTTATCAAAGCATATGGCATTTGATTTAAGTGAAATCAAGCTTTCTACAACGTCTTTAAGTGTAACTCCTGTAAAATCAAAGACATCTTCGTGTCTGAATGACGAGTGCTCTACTTGGGAATAATTTGGCCTATTGAAGGCTGGTTGGGGAACTGAAGCTATAAAAAAGTTGTTTAATTCGGTGCAGTTAACATCCAAATCTTCATGATTTTGCTTCCCAATTCCTAAACCGCATATACTCTTCCAAAGCTTACGCCCATTTTGAGAGAGATTCAAGTGATTTCTATACCATTCGGTTTTAGCTGCATTTATCAGACTGACACATTTGTTTCGCAGTTGCCGGTATTGTTGGCGATCTTCGGCTATCCTTAACCGTTTCCATTTTGTGTATATGCGATTTCTTTGTCTTATGAAGTGCCGTATCTCAATCGTAAACCAAGGATTATCACCATGCTTAACCGTTCTAGTTTTCAGTGGAACGTGGACGTCAAATAACCTATTCACATTGTTTTGGATAAATTCTACTTGTTCATCTGGAGATCTCATACAATACACATTCTGCCAATTCTGAGGTTACTGCATCTTCCGCTGAAGTCACTGTTCAGGCTCTAATGAATCACACCATTGAACGCTTGTTAAAATCTCAAAAAGAGGTTATTTTTAATTAAATGTTTTTTTTTTAATTTAATTTAATACTGGTAACATCTGATCCTCTAATTTCAAGCTTAAGGCCACTTCCGTAAAAAAACTCAAAACTTTTCCGAAAGCAGCTTTTGATTTAATTATTTGTCCAATTCAAGAGGATCTTCAGACTTCCAGTAAAAACTTAAAAAGTAATGACGATTGCTAATCACACAAATCAAATTTTTAATTTAAATTTCTGCTTTAATTGAGAATTTTTTAATTATCCATGCACATAAAGTTTTTAAAAAAATGTATATGAAATTTGGTCCATAATTTGTGTTTTAAAGTTGTTAAATCGTAATAATGCAAGAAAAAAAATATATTGAAATGAGCAAATGTGTTTTATTCAGTATTAATAGTCGGTTTATAAACAAAAACAAATAATTTAGCTTTCAAAACTCAACAAATGAATTAATTCCAGTTTTCGGGGTATCTTACCCCACTGTGCGTCGTCATCGCACAGTGGTCCGATTGTTGAATTCTATAAACAAAAATCTTTTCCACGACAATTCTTGACGGAAATTAATGAAAATTGGTACACTTAATGATTTGGAGGCGCAGAATTAATTGGATTTGCCTATATTTTTGTACCTGAAATTGGGGCTTCAGAATTCAGGCTAGAACATGGTTCGAAATGTGAAAGTTCCAAAGAAAGCCCTTTCAAAGCCAGGAATCTTAGGAAATTTATGTTTAAAATGTCTTATACGATATGCATAAGAAGCCTCCATTTAGTGTACCGAAATTTCATTAATTTCCGTCAAGAATTGGCGTGGGAAAAGATTTTTGTTCACAGAATTCAGCAAACGGACCACTGTGCGTCGCCGTCGTCGTGACGCACGGACGTATTGTTAAAAATCACTTTTTTTGGACTTTTCCATCATCGCAATGCAATGTTAATTTTTATTTAAACTTTAAAATAGTAAAGGACCTCTTGTATAAAAATTTTAGTTGCAATCGCTGTAGCCGTTAACGAAAAATTTGAAAACCAAAAAATCGGTTTTATGTTAGGTACCCTTAATAACCGTTATTGTCAATTTTTTCATAATAGTTGTAAGGCAGGCATCGTTATTTTTTTGAGTCAAAAAAAATCAATTTCTCCTCTAGAGAATCACCAAGAACTTTAAGTCGAAACCAAAGTTTGGAGAAAATCGCTTTAGTGGTTTGGAGGAAATCACTTCAGTGGTTTAGGCTGCAAGTCGAGGTACAGACAGAATTGCGGGACCCTCTTTTTTCGCGATCTCTATCATCGTAATGTTGAGGAAAAATATTATTTTGAGTTGGATTTTTTTTTACAAATCCAACGCTTAGGGCAAGTACCTATGTACATATCGCCGGCCGTATACTTACGTGCCCCACAGACCACTTTTTCGGGAAACTGAGTTAAAGAAACAGTTATACCAATTCTGCAGATAAGCATTAAGCATAAGCATTATAGTTGAAGTCCAATGGGTGATAATCACATATTTGGCCTGTGAAGAGGATGTCAGAATAAATAGGTGGGTGAGCTTATAGCACTTCCTATGTGAATAACTAAGCCTATAGCCAGAATAAGAAACGCAGCCATGGAAAAATACTTATTTAACGATCTGGGCGCGATATCTCGTCTTTATCACTAAGGAATGTACTGAAGTTCTTTCACAATTCAAGCTGGTTCAGTTAGTTTTTACTTTTCATTTCCATACCCCTCCTTATAATTTGACTTTTATCCTGGGTCCACTGAGATTTATGTGATGCCACTTGGCTTGCCGTTTCATCATATTTTTTTTTTATAAAAATTCGAAATTAAAACTAGCTTAAGGCTGTTTTTAAAATGTTAATCTTGCTTTTAACATCAAAACATACAATTTGTTTTAATTATTTGACTCAAAACAAACAGCGCCATATTTTGTATGGACTTTTTTTTATAATTCGCGTATTTATCTTAAAAATTTTATTATCCGACCTAAAAACAAAATAACTTAACATCATTCCTTTGCACTTAAAAAATATAAAAATGTGTGATTTTTTTTTCTCCAGCATGACTCTGCACTAAATATAAACTACAAATCGCACTACATGTTAAACAAAATAGAAAAAAAAAATATAATTCGCCTTGGGAACTCATTAGCATGTTCCCACAATTCAACCATTGTTTGTTTTTTTTTTTTTAACTACTTTCATATTCTTTTCTTTCATACATCAGAAGAAAAAAATTCTGTTCTTGATTATATGATTGATGAGAAATTTCTGATAAACTTGCAAATCTAATGATAATTTTATTCTTTTTTTTTTTTTTGTTTGTGTTCCCAGGAATAGATCCAGAAGGAAGCAAATTAAAATACAGCATCTCGGGACCGGTATTTTCAGTTGACCGAGATACTGGAGTTGTGCGACTGAGACAGGAACTAGATCGAGAAGCACAGAATTACATTGAACTTATTTTGAGTATCACCGACGAAGGAATCTATGGCACCGAACCGAATACAATTTCTTTGCGACGAGAAATTCCAGTTCGAGACCACAACGACAATAATCCGATATTCATTGGCCGGCCATACAGTGTGTCGGTTAGCGAAGCGACAGCAGTGGGCTCGCTATTGGAGGTGAAACCCAACATAATAGTAACCGATCGCGATGAGGGTATAAATGCTGAAATCGAATTGAGATGCTTCCAGGAAACTAAGAGTGAGAATGACATCTGTGATACTTTTCGTGTGAGCGCTGAAAAAATTTCCGAAGGCAACTTCACAGCTCGCCTAACTTTGCTGAAAGAACTTGACTTCGAGAGTCGACCTTCGTATATCATGACAATTATGGCACGCGATAAGGCTGTCGGCAATCAGTTGAGCTCGTTCGCTACTGTTTCGATTAATGTGGTTGACGTCCAGGATCAGCCACCTGTTTTTACGAATGCGCCGTACTCGGCAACGGTAGCGGAGAACACCCCGTCTGACCAATCTATTCTGACGATCACTGCTATCGACGGTGATATTGGTATTTCTCGACCAGTCCAATTGAGCTTGGTAGACGAGCCATTTGGTCATTTCAAGTTGGAGCCGATCGGTTTGTCGAAAGAGGGCAAGGCTATTCTACGCACCACAGAAGTGCCTCTCGACAGAGAGAACCCTGAAATTCTTCAAAATGGCGGAGTTTACGTGTTCACTGTGAGGGCCACAGAAATGGTTAACGGTGAAGAATCATTGGACTTTTCTGAAACTCAAGTAACTATTGTTGTCACTGACGTAGACGATCACGATCCAGAATTTAACGAACAACTTTTCAACATATCCATCCCGGAGAACTTGCGCAACGGGATGCCTCTGCCTGGTCTTTCAGTTTTCATAAATGACAAAGATATGGGTGACAATAGCCGTTATCAGTTATCACTGCGACCAATTAAGAATGCCGATCAAGTGTTCAGTGTAAGTCCCACCGTCAGCCAGGGACGAACACCTGTAGTTGTCAAAATTCTTGATTCCAACAAACTGGACTACGACGTTAAGGACCCAAGTTTGCGAGTCTTTGAATTCGATTTAGTTGCATTGGTAAATGGGGAAGAGAAATCTAGTGCTCGAGTGATAGTGAATTTGCTGGATGCAAACGATAACGCACCGATATTCCAACAGAATGCTTATCGCTTCAAAATCGAAGAGAATCGTGCGGGCGGAACGAAAGTGGGCGATATCAAGGCAAACGATAAAGACTCCAACGACTTCGGAGCAATCAAGTATTTACTCAAAGGTTTTGGTTCGGATAATTTTTACACTGACCCTGCAACAGGGGGCTTGTATATTTTCAAGAGTCTTGATTATGAAAAGCAGAGTAGCTACAGTCTTACGATAGTTGCAAGAGATGGTGGCGGTCGGGAGTCAAATGCAAATGTATTCGTTGATGTGGTGGATTTGAATGATAATCATCCGGTATTTGAGAGTGCGGAATACACGAGAACAGTTCGGGAAGGAGCTATTGATTTTGAACCACAGTTTTTCGTACGGGCAATTGATATTGATGGACCAGCACAGGGTGGTGGACGGATCAAATATGCTGCGGTGTCGGAGAATAGCATCTCGGGGAATGTATTTCAAATTAGCGAACTTACGGGAGAAATTTCTCTGCAGAAGGCAGCAAGGTCAATGGATACTGAACGAGGAGAGTATGAATTGATTGTTTCGGCTACGGATTATGGTAAGTGAGAATTATTAATATACTTCATAAATTTGCAATTATATTAAAGAATCGAAAGGTTAAATTCGATGAGTAAAAAAACTTAAATCAAAAAATTCGTTGACAAAACATACAAATCGGAAATTGATATTTTGACGTTTATAGTCCAAAATGTTTGATGGTGGTGACTTTTAAATTGTAGAAAATATAAAAATTATTTGACCTATGCATTTTAAGAAACTTTAAAGTTAAACCCAAGATAGGGGCCAGTTATAGCTATCATTGAAAACCATCATTGAAAAAGTTAGCTGTTGATTTTGAGACCCTTCGAAAGTTTAATCATTGAATATTTTAATGCAGAGATATAGCTTACGACCACAAAATTATTTTCCGCCAACAAAAAAAATTATTTTGGCCCATATCTTCCCCATAACGAAACTTTTAATTTGTTCAATGATCATTGGTATGGTAGTTCATCATTGAAAAAATAAAAGTCATTTTATGAGAAATGTTGTGCCAAATTGGATTTTGTTTTACCTTGAAATAATTATTAAGTCAATTAGCTTTACTTTGGAATTAAAATAATCATTTATTTTTTAATCAAAATCTCTCAAAATTGACAATTAATATTTTCAATGATGGTTTTCAATGATAGCTATAACTGGCCCCATAGTTCACCAAAATTGCCGAGTAAACTCTGAATTAACTCAACAAATGCATTTGATATTTAACTATCCCTCCATTTTAACACTGTCTGCATTCATCCCCCACTTAGAAAATGTTTCTTGGCATTACTGTTCCAGAGTAACTAACCTGGGTTTAACTCACAACTGGCAAACTGGGCCTAAAGGTATTGATTAGAATATAATAGAGAATAGAGAAAAGATTTTCGCTGTAAATTTGAACTAAAATTCATAAAAATTGCCTTTTGACAAGGCCCTCACTGTCAACTGAAGAACTGAAGAGTCCAAGTGAGAACGCCGGGACGAAACGCCGATTTTGAAGGACTAAAGGCCGTTTATAGTACAGTTAACGAAGGAATTTTGCTTGCAAAAAATAGTGCTCTCTGAATTATTTTTGTATATGGTAGGGGATACACCCAGGTATAACATGCCCAAAGTCCCCAGCCCAGGGTCGCGAGCTAAACTCAGTAGGGGGGTTAAAGGTACCCTTTTTTAGATTTTCGTGAATATTGGCACAGCCTAGCATATGTTAGCGCAAAATTCTGTATTACATAATAAGAGACAAATAAATTGTCTATAAAAAAAGTTATGTTCATTTTTTCGATAGGGTTAATAATAAGGGAGGTGCGGGGGGAAGAAAATACAGCAAATCTGAAAAAAACTGTTATTGTATTAGATATTGAATGTTTTCTGACCAATTTACTTGGAAAAAAACAAAAAAGGTAAATACACATTCATTCACTGTTATTTCATCATGAAATGAGGCTGAGAGTGGATTTATAATTTCCTTTTTTTTATATATCTGAAACTATACGAAAAATTTGATGTATACTTAACTAGGCAGAATTTAATTAGCAAGAGTTGTTTTCATACGGCGGCGCCTAAATCTGATACCGTTTTTTTTTTTTTTAAGAACATAATACAAATTTTGTTTGTCATAAAGGGGGGTTCATTCTCCCCCCTTTATGGGGGAGGGGCATTTTTTTTTTAATAATATTTAAAAACAGCTTCAACACTTACAACAAAAAAATTTACCTTTTCTGAAAGCTAGAACTCCGTTCTTTTATTCTATTTTTAAAGCAAGTTTTAATGTCCGTAGTTTTTTGTAAAAATAACTTTTAAATTCAAAATAAAAAAAAAAAATTGAAAATTGAAAATTTAGTGTTTGATTTTTGTTTCTTAATTGGGAAATAAAATGCTGAATTGGCTTTTATTATTCACTACCCATAAAAACTCTCTATTGAAAACTGTAAACCAAATGGCTCTACGTCTGCTAGTATTTGAGAAAATTGAAATTTGCGACGACAGTTTTTATGATATTTTTTCTTTTTGTATAATTTTTATTATTATTATTACAGTGTCTAGTACATTTGTGATAGTAGTGTTTCTTTGAGCTTGAGGTTAAAGAATGAATAAATTCTTTTAACCTGCGAAGCAAGCCAGCAAAGGTATTGTGTTAGTGGTAGAGCTGACCCTTAGGTATAACATACTCAAAGTCCCCAGCCCAGGGCCGCCAGCTTTAGGCAGGAGAGGGGGTAAGGATCTTCTTTTGTAGTTTTTCTTCATTATTTGGAAAAGGTAAATTTTTTTGTTGGAAGTGTTGCAGTTGTTTTTTAATATTATTTTTTAAAAAATGCCCCTCCCCTTTAAAGGGGTGTAGAAAGAACCCCCTTTATGGCAAACAAATTTTGTATTATGTTCTTTAAAAAAAAAAAACGGTATCAGTTTTTGGCGCCGTATGAAAACAACTCTTGCTAATTAAATTCTGCCTAATTTAGTATACATCAACTTTTTCGTATAGTTTCAGATATGTAGAAAAAAAAAGGAAATTATAACTCCACTTTTAGCCTCATTTCATGATGAAATAACAGTGAATGAATGTGTATTTACCTTTTTTGTTTTTTTGCCAATATCTAAGACAATAAAAGGTTTTTTCAGATTTGTTGTATTTTCTGGTTCTTCACAAGCCGTTGTGCCACCCAATTTATTTTTTATTTATTTTTTTTAACGATTACATTAACGTCCATAACACCTTCCCTGCACGCGATACAAACTTTTGCATGTACAATAAAAGATAGTACTCATCGAGACCTTTAAAATGACATAGGTCACAATGTGTAACATCGATATGCCAAAATACCCATTGTCCTTTGTATAAAAAGTTAAATTTTATAAAATGTTCAACGATTAACTTTGAAAACCTATTTCTCTTTTAATAAGAAACCACTTGAATTTTAATTGTTCAAATGTAATAAAATTACTAACTTTTTTTGTATGTTATAACACTCCAATTTTCTTAAAGGAACCCCACCACTCCAAAATACAACTCGAGTCCTTGTCCGCGTTGGCATATCAGGAAACCAAAGGCCAATATTCAAGGGTCGTTTTCAAAATACAGAACACGTTCCAGTTATAGGACCACCCAGCTACCGAGTTTCAATTCCTGAGAATGCATTGTCCGGTTTTAATGTAACAACTGTATCAGCTCTTGACCCTGATGGTTTAGATTCACTTCTAAGATATAGAATTGTCGGTGCTAATGATAATTTTTTAATCAACGAAAGGTAAGTGTTTTTTTTAAATATTCTCCTCCAAAATCATTTTGATATATTTTTTTTTTTTGCAGAAGTGGCCTAATTCAAGTTTCCCCCCAAGCTAGATTAGATAGAGATTCAAATATGGATCATTTTGAGATAGTTGTTAATGCAGTCGATGCAGGTGTACCGATTCCAGAAACTGCCACTACAACTGTCTATGTCAATATCAAGGATATCAACGATGAACCGCCAAAGTTCGAACACTCAAGTTACATAGGCTACGTTTCGGAAAGAACAGATATAGGTGAAAGAGTTCTGAAAGTAACTGCTTCTGATAAGGACTTGAATGCGAAATTACAATACCAAATCAAGGGCTATGTCAAGGCCACTACGAAAGCTGGTGTTGCCATAACTAATCTTAGAAACAACTACAACGCTAACGATGCCTTCCGAATCAATCCAGAAACTGGTGACATTCTTGTAAATGGAGTTCTGCGACACGATGTTGCAGCAGTAATCATTTTCACAGTCGAAGTTCGTGATTTGAATGCCGAAGTCAATGCAGAATCTCAAGTAGACACAACCGAAATAACAATCTATGTGCAATCGTTTAAGGACACGAATCCGGTTTTCAAAAATAAAGGCTGGAAAAGTTCAAAGCCAGTCGTGAATGTCAGAGTCAAGGAGGAAATGCCCATTGGAAGTACTTTGTTTACACTCACAGCCGAAGATCCAGTGACGCATGATCCAATCAGCAATTTTCAACTTGTCGATACCGATGAGCTAGATTTTTTCAATCTCCTCCAACGAAGTGGAGAAATTTTGCTAAAAAAACGTTTGGACTACGAGGTATTGACCGAAAATGTATTCGAATTTCAAGTTAAGGCTATTTCGGATGATGGGGCACGAAGTACTATTACCAAAGTTAACATCACAGTTGAAAACGTCAATGACAATGCCCCGATTTTTGATCAATCCTCATACCATGCAACTTTGATCGAGAACAAAATGTATCCAGAGAAAGTTATAAAAGTTCATGCTATTGATCCAGATGCTTCGCTGAGCCCTCGTGATGTTATTCTTGGATACCATAGAGTTCTGTATTCTCTTCAGGGCGAGAATTCAGCTTTCTTTAGTATAAACAATGAAACAGGCGAGATCACCATCGCCCCAAATCAAACAATTGATCGTGAACGAAACTCGAAAATACGCTTGATTGTTAAAGCCGAGGATTCACCTGGAATGCCATCGGATTCTAAACAAAGTACAGTCGATCTCACTATTGATATTCTCGATGTAAATGACAATGCTCCTGAATTCACACAGAAGAACTACACAGCGGTTATACAAGAGAACGTCCCTGAAGAATCATTCGTCGTTAAGGTGTTTGCTAATGACCCAGACGAAGGTCCTGGTGGTGAGATTCGATATGATCTCGTGGATGAAGGCGAGGTGAAGGGTTTGTTTCGAATCAATCCGTTGAATGGTGAAATCAAAACTAAACGTGAACTCACTGGCAAGGGAAGATCTGAGCCCTATGAGCTGGTAGTACGAGCCCAAGATAATGGTGGACAGGTGCAAAAGCAAGAGTCGCTTTGGTCAGATGTGAGAGTGATTTTGTATATTGGTGATGTCAGTGCGAATGATGGTATTCCATATTTTATCTCTCCGAAAATTGGAGAGTTTGGGAATGTTTTTGAGGTATGTAACTTAAATATAACTTTATGGTGAAAATTGTTCCTTAAGTAAATGTTCTTTTGCATACCAACAGAATGCAACATTAAACTCACCTGTATTTAAAGTTAGAGCTAGTGATCCAGATAGTCCTAGTACTCCCTCTGGAACATTGTTTTATAGAATACAAAATGATACAGCTGACGCTGGTGCATTTGAAATTGACGAACATACTGGTTGGATAAGCACAGCTATTCCATTGGATCGTGAAACCAAGGATATATATAATGTTATATTGGAAGTTTTTGATAATGGGCAGCCAAGGCAGTCGGCAACGAGAATTTTGAAAATTAACGTTTTGGATGTTGACGATCATGAGCCTAAGTTTGAAAGGGAATTTGTAAGTAAAAAAATTATAATACGAATTATATATGTAGAATGAAAATTGTATAAAGGTTTTGGTCAAGACTAGAACTAGAATATACTCTTGCTGCCCTGCATTTTATTACGAGCTCGAAATTGATTCATCACGTTAGGTTTTCGTCAAGATATAAGAAGTTTAACATAGGTATATTTGTGGTTATGTTACAATAATTGGAATATGTTTTACAGAAAAAAACTCTCTACGGAATATTAAGGTGCCAATATTGCTATACAAAAATCTTGTACAGTAAAAATAGCTTAAATTCCCGACGTGTGATTACCCGAATGGAGGGTTTCATGGACTTTGAAAAGCTATATTCGGGTCCAAGAAAAAGCAACAATAAATGTTAAATTGTGTTTCTAAATCGTCATCTGATTGCAAGACATTTTTAATTTTCTCTTATTCTCTTATTTATGTATTGGTTTTGTGGCAAAAAAAAAGTCGACGTCTTGATCAAAATTAACATTACGATCATGGAGAGGTGCACAAAGTTTACTTTTGACAAGACATTCGTTAGTCTATTTGTCTGTGCGTCTTTGCGTCCTGATATACATCGAGCTAGAACCTGAGCAGTTGGAAGGATTTGCTTTAAATTTTCTGCGAAGCAAATTTATGTGATACCCTATTAGTCTATTGAATATACCTAAATATACAAAAAAAAAAGGATCAATTGTGTTTACAGATTGTTATTATTGAACATGTTTGTTTTTGGAGCTTGCTTAAAACACAAAATTCGCACAAATTCACCCATGCATTTCTGAGAGAATTGTCACACAGGTCATTTTTAAAAACTATTAAAAACTTTTCACAAACGCAACTTAATTTAAAATGAAAATTAAAGAAGAGATTCCTGGCTTTCCAAAAAAGTATGGCAGGGCATTGCAAGTTTGACCGTTGTTTTTAAATAATTTTTGTTTCAGTTTTAAGTCAATTTTTTAGAAAATTGCCCCACCGGCCTAAACGGAGGGAAATAGACCCCCCTCATATACGATTTTTTTTCTTGTCTTAACCCAACCTACTCGTTACTTTACTTACTTTTTGGTGCACCTTATACAAATCACCCTGTATAAAAATTCTTGAAAATTTTAAAAAATTAAATTTGGTTTGCCAACTTTTAGTATTTAATAAAATACAATTTTGCACAAAATTAAAAAAAAAAATCACCAACTCGTTTTCAAGATATTGAATTTTCAAAATATAAATTTCAATATTTTTTTTTTAAATCCAAAAATAATTTTTATTTTTTAAATGCAAAACTGTTGGAAATGTAAAGGACCTCTTATAGAAAAAATTTGGTTGAAATCGGTGTAGCCGTTAAAGAGAAACTTGAAAACCAAAAAATCGGTTCTATGACAGTTAATAATCGTAATAAATATTTTTTTTTCAAATATTTATTATAGTAATACATAAAAGAACCTTGTATTTTTGTTCAAAACCGTTAGAGCCGTTTTTGAAATAAATTAATTTCTGTATATTGGTTTCATGACAGGTACGGTTATTTTTGAGCTAAAACAAAAAAATACAATTTCCCCTCTAGAGAATCCCTAAATAATCTTTAGGCCAAAGTTTGAAGAAAGTCGCTTAAGTGGTTTAGGCTGCAGGTCGAGATACATACAGACAGACAGACTGACAGAATTGCCAGACCCACTTTTTTTGCGTTCTCTATTATCGTAATGTTAGCGAAAATTATTATTATTTGCACGAATCCAAAACTTGCCCTGCTAAATACTACGTATGTAGATCGCAAGTAAAAACTGAAGCCCATTATTTGAAAAAAAAAAAATAAATAAATAATTTGGGTGGCGCAACAGCTCGTGAAGAACCAGGCCTAGTGAATTACAACTCGCAACCATTCCTGTGACCTACAATTTTATGCCGAATCCGAACGGCTTGATGTGAAGCACTTATTCATGACAAGTGATACTCTTGGAGGATTTGTCAATTCCTCGCAAGTGGCAGTAGCCTCTTTTAGTTTTAAGGTGGACGAGGCTGGTAAGTGAACCCAGACCTCCAGCCACACGGTCCAACGCACTAACCATTACGATACGGGCTACTAGGTACCAATTTTTCGGAAATATCGACTTTTTTTTTTTAATCCAAAACAATTATTGAGGTTGCGAACGGTATGTTGATTTTTAAAATATCGATTTGAAACACCTCTGTATTCGGCTTTGTAAGAAATAAGTTGGTAGTTTATAATATACAGGGTGTCCCGTAAGTAATGGATAACCCTGAAATGCCGCATAGTAGACTTTATGACCGTCCTGAAAACTGATAAAAAAAGTTCTATCCCAACCACAAGAAAAGTTATATGCATTTTTTTGTTCAGTGCATTATTATTTTTCTTACTTTACATTTTTGAATACCACGACTACAAGTGAATGAGTTCCATCATTTTTTTTTTTTGCAGGAATATTTAACATTACTTGTGCCAACACATAAGTAGAAGAAAATTATTATAACTGTTGGACTTCTTAGAGAAAAAAATTATTTAACATTGAATTTCAATGCAAAATGTGAAAACAAATAATTTTTGAAAAAGTTAAATCATAGCTGGTATAAAAAAAATGCATGAATACCTGAGTGGCCAACTATTTTAAAAATATGCGCGTTAAATGCAGATTTCAAAATGGTATTACTTATTATTATATCTAGAGTCAATAGCAAGTTATTGGTAAAAATCTGCAATACTAGAGTAAATTTAGCAAAAACAAAAGTTTTCAAAATTAGCACAGTAAACGTGAAAATAATACCAAGCGTTGAACATAGCAGATTTTTGATTTATTGGCTGTTTCTACGATGTTGTCCTAATGATAAATCCAAGCTTTCAACTTCTAGGGCCGAATGCATTATTGATAAAAATGTCAAAAAAGTGCAAAAAACGGTTACATTTTCGAGCTTGTTTTGAATTTTACCTGTTCTATTGGGCTTTAACAAACCCATCAAATATTTTGTTGGAGGCTATTTTTTATTTGTTATTTTCTCCAAACAAAAAGTCTTCTGATTCAATTTTAATTGTGTTTTTTGAATAGTAAATTGTAAGATCCTGAGAAAGTGAGAACGCATAAAATCGTAAGTTTTTTTTAAATTTTGAATTAAAGTTTTTGTAATTTGATTTTAATTCATAAGATTAAGACCACGACGAACACTTATTTGTATCGTTTTTATTGTGCATTCTTCAGAAAAATTAACGGTCTAAATGACTGTTTTCCTGAACCTGCTTTTTGATAATTAAGACGTTTGATTGAACTTTTTCGATGCCACGTATTCTGTATTCTGCACAAGAATATGCAAACATGCATTTCATTTATGGAGAGTGCAGAGGCAACGCAAACGAAGCTGCAACTCTGTATAGGGAAAGGCACCCTAACGCACGTCGACCGGATTATCGAGTGTTTATTAGAGTCCATAGCTGTTTCTCGGAAGGAAGGCTGCCTGGTAGTGGTGTTGGTGGTGCTGGCGTGGGACGACCCCTCGAGGAGATACCAAAGACTTAGTGCTTGCGGAACTTGACCGAGATCCTACAGTATCAATCCGAGCAATAGCACGACGCACTGGGATCGGAAAGACGACTGCGCATAATCTGCTAAGTAAATATAAATATCATCCCTTTCACCTAACAGGGGTGCAAACCATCCAGCCGCAAGATTTTGAAACGAGAATGAGTTTTTGTCGACAAATGATAATGAAAATTGAAGAAGATCCGCAGTTTTTTGACAAAATTCTTTGGAGCGATGAGTCGACATTTAAAAGAGATGGCTACACTAATCTCCATAATCTCCACTTCTGGGCACTACAAAACCCAAACATCATGAGGGAAGACAGGTCCCAGTACCATTTCAAAATAAACTATTGAACTGGGATTCTCAATGGGAAAATAATTGGACCCTTTGAGTTGCCGGGGATTTTAACTGGCCAAGGTTATTTGGAGTTCCTCCAAAATGATCTCCCAACCTTGCTGGAAGAAGTGCCTCAAGAACGAAAGGAATCCCATTGGCTTCAAAATGATGGTTGTCCAGCACACTATGCTGTGCCTGTGCGGGCATATTTAAATGCCAGATATCCAGGCAGATGGATAGGACGTCTGGGACCAATTTTATGGCCACCCCGTTCACCAGACCTAAATCCACTTGATTTTTTTTTATTGGGGATGCATTAAGGAAATCGTGTACAGCAAGCCGATCAGGTCTTTAGAGGAGCTAAGATATCGTGTGGAGGCAGCTGCATTACAAATTTCTGAGCAAAACCTTGCACGTTCACTAAGACGTTCATTTATTCGGAGCTGCAGAACCTGTATAAGAGTGGCTGGAAAACAGTTTGAGTATTTGCTTTAAATAAAAAAAAATTAAAAAATTATCTATTTTTGTTTTTGGTTTCTAACTAAGTGATCATGTGATTAAAAGCTGGCTCAAAAACTTTTTGTTTAGAGAAAATAACAAATAAACTAATAGCAACCAACAAAATATTTGATGGGTTTGTTAAAGCCCGATAGAACAAGTAAAATTCAAAACAAGCTCGAAAATGTAACCGTTTTTTGCACTTTTTTGACATTTTTATCAATAATGCATTCGGCCCTAGAAGTTGAAAGCTTGGATTTATCATTAGGACAACATCGTAGAAACAGCCAATAAATCAAAAATCTGCTATGTTCAACGCTTGGTATTATTTTCACGTTTACTGTGCTAATTTTGAAAACTTTTGTTTTTGCTAAATTTACTCTAGTATTGCAGATTTTTACCAATAACTTGCTATTGACTCTAGATATAATAATAAGTAATACCATTTTGAAATCTGCATTTAACGCGCATATTTTTAAAATAGTTGGCCACTCAGGTATTCATGCATTTTTTTTATACCAGCTATGATTTAACTTTTTCAAAAATTATTTGTTTTCACATTTTGCATTGAAATTCAATGTTAAATAATTTTTTTCTCTAAGAAGTCCAACAGTTATAATAATTTTCTTCTACTTATGTGTTGGCACAACTAATGTTTAATATTCCTGCAAAAAAAAAAATGATGGAACTCATTCACTTGTAGTCGTTGTATTCAAAAATTTAAAGTAAGAAAAAAAATAATGCACTGAACAAAAAAATGCATATAACTTTTCTTGTGGTTGGGATAGAACTTTTTTTTATCAGTTTTCAGGACGGTCATAAAGTCTACTATGCGGCATTTCAGGGTTATCCATTACTTACGGGACACCCAGGTAGTAGGAATACAAATTATTATAAAATACAAATTTTAGAATGAAAGAAAATGTTCCACATACGCCACAGTGATTTTCATTGTGATTTTCATAATTACTCAATCTTTTTGATCGGATATGGGTTTTGGCATTTTTGAGGTATTTCTTTAAAAATGTGACTATGGCCAATCTATGGCAGCCATATTTTATCGAAATTGGTTCAATCCTTTTTGAAAAAATGGTGCCACAAAATTTTGTTAAATCTATTTATACCAGGTTGTACCAAAGCCACTGGCCCCGGCGAAAGCCATGAGGTGATTTTAGGTCGAAAAACTTAAGAGGTGGTTTACTCTTTTTTGCTTCCTTTCCGAATTATAACGGTTTTTATGATTTTTGTTCTCGTTTTTTTAACTGGCTTTAACTTTGGCAAATACAATTGAATCTTGTATAGCATAAGCACAAAGCAGTTTTACCCGCGCAACATCTTTTTTCAATGCGAGTAACGGTTTATTATCAACCCCATTTTATTGCATCTTAAAAATACTTAATCTTTTTTAACCAAAAAATACATTGAAAATTAATAACAAAATCAAAAAAAAAGAAATTCATGAAAATTTCAATATTTGAATAGAAACAAAAATTCAAGAAGAATCAGTTGTATTTTGCCAAAGTTAAACCCAGTTAAGAAAACGAGACTAAAAATCTTAAAAACCGTTATAACTCAAACACGAAGCGAAAATGAGAAAACCACCCCTTAAGTTTTTTCACATAAAATAACCTCAGGAATCCATGGTTTTCGTCTGGGCCGGTGACGTTGGGAAACCCTGTATATAGATTAAGTTTTTAATGTAAGCAAATAAAATTATAGCAAAGAAAATTTAGCTAAATGTACAAAATTATTTTAACTATTCCATTAAGAAAATGATGAACATCTGTTATACCTACCGTTTGCGATAAAATCGAAAAACAATTAAAATGATTCTGTAAGAACTTTGGAAATAGTCTAAGAAAGATAGGATCTGAGCGGGAACAAATTAATTCATGAAATTTTACTGCTGGTATCGACGCAGAATTTTATTCTCAACAACATATCCAAAGTTCCCTTAAATCCCCGCATTGGCTTTTTGTATAGACGCATTTAAAGGGGTGGAGAGGGATGGGAGTTAATCAAGTTGAAAATTTTGTTATAAAACAAACTAATCATATGACACATGTTTTAAGGGTGCTTTAAAACGTTGATTCTAATGAGACCAAAACTGAAAAGATACATGTATACTGTAGAAAGTTATAGTCCTTTTTTTAGAATGATTACTTTTTTTTAAGTACAACAAGTAAAATATTACCCAAAACCATTTTAAAATAATGGAATATTTATGAAATTTGGGATAAATGATTCATTGGGCATGTTTACCAAGAATCAAAAGAGTCCCGAAAAATATCTGTGGTGAAAGGGTGTTTTTTTGAGGGCGAGACGTTAGTACGTCATTATGACCATAACATCTATGAATAAGTTTTGACACTAATGAAATTTGCTAAAAATATTAAATTTATCATGGTTTCCAAGTATCAAAAGAGTCCATTAAAATAACTTGATCCAAAGAGCAAAATGTTAGGTCTTACGAAAACTTGTATTTTCATGTAATCAAGATTACATATGAGATCACATATAATATATGTTTTAAAGTTATTTTTTAACGCCGAATCTAATAAAAGAAAAATTAATATGATACAAGCACCCTAAAAAAAGTTATATATTTTTTTTTTTTTTGAGCGCGCACTAAAGGGATTTTGGCTGCCCTTAAAATGTTTAAACACAGTGCGAGCGTTGGGAAAATAGGGAAGGATTTAAGAGGAGATACCGATGTACATTGGTTTTGAACTTCTGAATATTAAAATGGTCGGGAAAGATAGAGCCGGGTAAAGCATTCCACATTCGGGTATCGCGGCTAAAAAAAGAATATCTATACTTGACAGTACGTCCGAAGTTGGACTCGAGGGTAAACTGATGTGAATTCCTAGAGGTACGAGTATTACGGTTGAATTGTCTTAGGGGAGAAATGCAGCTGGCTATTTCACTAGAACAGTGTTTATAAAAGTAACGGTAAAATAATGTTAGACATGAAACATTGCGGCGGTGGTCGAGGGATGCAAATGTTTCTGTTATATTTCTGTCACCTATCATTTTCAAAGCTCTTTTTTGAATCCTATCTAAGATACTCAAGTGGGTTATTGGGGCACCTGCCCAAATATGAGAATTGTACTCAAGTACAATTATAGATCACAGCCAGATCAGAAGGGGAGAAAAATTTCTTATATCGTCGAAGAAAACCTAAGCACTTAGCAGCATTTTTGGCGACGTCGAATATGTGTTCATTCCACAGAAGGTGGTCTGTGATACACATACTGAGGACTGAAAGCATTTCGGTTTTCTCAATACAAGTGCCGCTCATGGATAGCGGCATGGGAGGTGTGTTTCGTTTTGACGACAGAAGACAGCATTGAGTTTTCGAAGCATTAAATCCTACGCGGTTTTTGATTCCCCATTGGACAATGCTGTCGAGATCAGAATTTAATGAGCTAATCATACGCTGCCTTTCTAGGTCCACATCCGAAGGACATGGATGTGAATCTGAAAACGAATATGAAAAGCTGAGGGTGCTATCGTCAGCGAAACAGTTTAATGGAGTAGAAGTTTCAGACAAAAGATCATTTATGAATATAAGGAAGAGAGTCGGAGACAAAACGGAGCCCTGGGCACACCAGCATTTATTTTGTGAATTTCAGACTTGAAACCGTCCAATACAACTTGTATTGATCGGTCCGAAAGGTAATTTCTAATCCAACGAAGAAGAGATTCATCGAAACCAAATGCGCGCATTTTCGATAAGAGAGCTTGGTGCCAAACTCTATCAAACGCTTTAGAAATATCAAGCGCAATAATCTTACTTTCGCCAAAGCGATGTAAAGATTTGTTCCACTGTTCGGTGAGATATACCATCAGATCACCAGTGGACCTATTGCTACGAAAGCCGTACTGTCGGACATTAAGAAGCTTTCGTTCTTCAAGATATTCCTTGAGCTGAAAATTAATCAGCGTTTCCATGACCTTGGAAAGAAGGGACGTTAATGCAATTGGCCGATAGTTTGAGGGTGAAGAAGATACGCCTTTTTTAGGGACAGGCTGGACAAATGCTGTTTTCCATCCACTCGGAAAGAGACCAGTAGAATAGGACAGATGGAAAAGCTTACGCAGTGGTTTTGCCAGCGTTGAAGAACATCTCTTCAGAACAATGGGAGGGATACTATCCGGGCCAGCGGATTTTTGTATGTCGAGGTCTTTTAGAACTCTAGCAACTCCACGAGTGCGAAAGAAGATTTGACCCATAGAATCGTTTACGCTCTCAAGTACAGGCGGAGTTCTGTCACTTGCTGGCAGCGTCGAATTAACAGCAAACTGTGCTGCAAGCAAATTGGCTTTATCTTGCGAGCTGACAGCAGGTGTGTCGTTGAAGACGAGCGTAGGAACCGAAGACGAAGTAGTGTTTCGAATATTTTTTACAAATGACCAAAAATTTTTACTACTATTGGGACATTGTAGTATTGTTTGCCTTAATTTTTGGTCATGCAAAAATTTGGTTCGTCGAATATGAGCGTTACAGGTCTTCCTGGCTTGTTGAAACTTCTTCCGGTTTTCCTCAGTAGGGTTGGCTTTGTAACTACGGAAACTTACTTTTCTGACCCTAATAACCTCTTTACAGCTCGAATCAAACCATGAGTTTTCTTTGGGTTTGATAGATTTTACCCTATTCGGGATAAAATTTCTCATTCCACAAAGAATTAAGTTTGTTATCATATCTGCACTGGCATCTACGTCACTATCGAGGAAGCACAGTGACCAGTTAAAGTTACTGAAGAAACCGTTGAGACCGTCCCAGTTGGCTTTCTCGTATTGCCAAACGGTTCTCGTTGGTACTTTCTCTTTAACTGAGTTTTGTTGGCACGAGAAATTAGCAGATACGACACAATGGTCTGATGTAACAGTGTATTTATCAGGGTCAGAGGTAAGAAACAAGTCAAGTGTGTTGGCGGATTGACCTGCAACATCAGGGATTCGAGTTGGCTCGTCAACAAGCTGAGTCAGGTGGTTTAACTCAGCAAAGAGCTCAACATACCTTCCTTCGGGTGTTGTCTGGCCAGAAAAGCGAAGCCAACTAGAATTGTGTACATTGAAATCGCCCGCAATGACGATTTCAGTGTGAGGATAATGGGCAACAATTCTTTGAATGGAGTCGGACAGAGCATCAAACTCGTTACAAGTTGAATTTCTGTCCAGATTGGGGCTTCGATAAAAGAAACAAGTGTGAATGATGTGCTTATTTACCGTGAATTTTAACCACATGAAATTAAAGTTTGTATTAGAATACAAACCATATTGTGGTTGAAGTTGGTATGCAACATCATTTCTTATATAAACGGCAAGAACATGGTGGGGAAAGAATAATGGCACTAAATTGTACCCAAATAAATTAAATTCCGAATGATCAGAATTTTCACCAATCTGAGTTTCACTCAGTGCCAAAACAGCTGGCCTGTTTTGCACAGTATAGACATACGCAGCATAGAAATTTTTCCTAAGCCCACGAATGTTGCTATAATCAACCCTACACTTACCCGCCATTAAAAAATTCAAAACTAACTAAAAACCAACTCGGACAATTACCTAAATTCAACGTCACATCTAAATTCCCATTTGAACTTTTCAATTACAATTTATCACCAGTGTTATGCCTTAGTGACAAATTGCACTGAACCGCCCCTGGTTATTTAGAGAGACGAACAATTATCTATCCGAGATCATGATAACTTAATCCCTGCGCGCAGTGTGCGGGGGTTACACGCACAATGCTGCAACGATTAAGCTAACTCAACTGCGAGACAAGATGGGAAGGAAAGGGAAGGATTAAACCACTCGTTGTGCACTCGCTGTTTTTCTTTTTTTTTTTCTTTCTTCTTTACACATTGCACTGTCACATTAACTCATTTTTTTTTTGTAATTTATTGTTATATGTTGTTTTTGTTTTCGCGGCGCGAGTATTACATATTGTGTGGGTATTATTTTATATATTTTATTTTTATTGAGACCTTTTAAACATTGAATTTTATTTAATTTTGTTGGGGGTATTGATTTTAAATATTTTTTTTATGAATTATTGATGGTTGGAGTTAGGACGAGAACAACAGGCAACAAAGATAACATCGATGGAGGACAGTTATTGCACAAACAAAAAAAAAAAAAAACTTTCACAAACACACGAAGTTGATGTGCATGCGGTGATATGCAGATCGGCACATATTAATTTTGAAGCAAAAATGACTGTTTTTTCCGTTAAGCAGGTTAAACATTACATCCCCAAAAAACACCCTTGAAACTTAGATATTTGTATGGATTTTTTTGATCCTTGGGTGCCAATATAAATTTAATATTTGTAGTAAATTTCATAAGTGTCAGAATTTTTTCATGGATGTTAAGGTAATAATCACTCACTTGCATCTCTGCGTCAAAAAAAAAAAAAAAAAACAACCTATAACCACTGATATTTTTGGGGATTCTTTTGATTCTTGGTAAACATGCCAAATTTAACATTTATACCAAATTTAATCAATATGGTTTTGGGTAATATTTAGCTTGTTGTACTTAAAAAAAATTCATCATTCCATAAAAAGGACTTTAACTTTCTATAGCATACATGTATCTTTTCAGTTTAGTTCCCTTTAGAATCAGCGTTAAAAAACACCCTAAAAACATGTGTCATAAGATTGTATTATAACAAATTTGTTTCAGCTTGATAAAAGCCCGCCTCCTCCCCCTCCCAACATTTTTAAATGTGTCTATACAAAAAAACAATGCGGGGATTTTGGGGGACTTTGGATATACGTTGTTGAGGATAAAATTCTGCGTCGATACCAGCAATAAAATTCCATCAATTAATTTGTCCCCCCTTGCCCATATTAAATTTTCTATCTCTCCTAGACTAAAAGCTATTAACTGGATTTTTTTCTTAGACTTTTTTTAATCAAGTTAAAAGGAGAAAGGGAAAAAATATGGTCTACCTAGTGCCCAGAAACGAGACCTTTGAAAATGATTAGGTGCTATGGAGTGTTCCAACGTACGAGTTTTTTCGTTGTCCTAAACAATGGGAGTTGGCTTAAATAAGCGACCATTTTCCAACGTTGTATATCTCATTCGTGGGCAATAGGTAGACCAAAATGCCCATTTTCCTTTTAAATTTATATTCACTTTCAGATGTGTTACGATCTATAAAACCCTTTCTATATACTTGAGATCGTATTGGTGTAAAAATTATAATTGTATTGGCGGTATAAATTGCAGAAGGTCCAGCAAACCCTTTTTCTTCTCGATGCGTATAAGGGTCTGCCATCGGGGTGCAACTTATTAAGGTTGAGGCTTGCTAGGCTTATACTTTTCTTCGCGAAATACAAACACTGTGTGAGGGAAAAGTTTCTTCAAGATAATATTAAAAAAAAAAAAACTATAAGGAACAGGTCGATCTTAAAATATTAAAGACCATGAATCTTCTCTAGAGATCTTTCTATTTGAATTTTTTTCTAATTTCGAAGTGAAGAAGAGCACTTTTTCTCATTTTTATGACATTGAACGGGTTTTTTTCTTGCTGACCTCTATGCAATCACCGGAAATGTAAATATTTTTGTTTCCTTTTCAATCAACACAAAATCTTGGTCGCGTTGTAAATATCAGTGTCTGCTGACAAGAAACTTGTGGCTTATCGTGGAAGATTATCAGAAACTAACGTTTAGTTTATTTGCATTGATATGACCTGTGATTTTTGTTGTGGTTGGCCTAAGCACAAAAAGTCCTGTAACTACTTATGGCATGAAGCCGTCAACTTAAGCAATTTAGGCAGAAATGTTTCTAAATACATACAGATTCAATTTTCGCAATAAACTAAATTTCGATAAAATTGCAGTTGGGCCACTATTACACTCAAAGCCTGATATAAGGTTAATTAGCGATAATAAACGCGGCTAATGTTAAATTTTATCAAATTCTCGAGTTCACAACTCATAAATCGCAAAATAAAAATATGTTTACAAGTAACATATGCTTTCATTGTCTACCTCTAAAACTTTGGCCCTGATTACAATTTTATCGCTAAAATTAAACTTAATAAAAAAAAAGAAATGTATTTAAGCCACTAATATGGTATTTTCACTTTACAGAATGATCGACCTCTTGAAATGGCAGTCCTTGAGGGCCAACCCATAGGCACAATTGTAGGAAATTTAACCGCTATCGATGAAGATATCGGAGAAAATGGCAACATCGATTATATTATTACTGATGGTAATGCCGATAATATTTTCCAAGTTGAAAGAACCAATGACAGCATGGCCTTAATACGAACCACTCGACAAATAGATCGTGAATTAGTTGAATCCTTCACAATAACAATCAAATGTTTTAAATTCAAAACAAAGAAACTATCTTCATCAAATCCGCACTACGATCCATATGACCTGTCCGAAATAAGGGTTCAAATAAAAATCCAAGATATTGATGATAATCTACCGCAATTCGCAAGAAAGAATCCTTCGGTTGGTATTCGAATAAATGTACCAATCGATACAGTTATAGCTACAATTCATGCCACTGATATTGATGCTGAAGCCCCACCAATTTTGTTGGTCATCGACAATGTCACCTTTGTGCCACAGTTTTACAAACGAGCGAAAAATATGTCTCAGAAATCAGTTGGTAGCTTATTCACTCTCAATAACAAAACCGGCGAACTGCGAACTGGTGGATCTTTTACAAATTATGTCGATGGATATTTTCAGCTACGTATTCGAGCCAATAACTCGGACAATGTTAAACGTCACACCTACAATAACCTCAAGGTTTTTGTTATACGTGACAAGTCGCTTTTGAAATTTGTGTTTGCCCGCCCACCAGGTGAGATTCAGGGCATCATTCAACCTTTCCAAGAGCAACTTCAAAAGAAACTCAAGCCAATGAACTTGGAAATGCATATTCTCGACACTCAAGTCCTGACCAGGCCGGATATGAGTTTGGACTTTACTTCGACCAGTTCGTGCTTTCAAATATTCAAAAATGGAGCAGCTATACCGTTGATTGAAATGCAAAAGCTCATGGACTCGAACAAGCTGAAACAGGAGCTTTTCGATACTTATGTGGAATTTGGCGTAAGCCAAGTGGAAGCCTGTTCAAATCGGAGGCATGTAGCTGCTGCCAGTCTTATGTCATCTCCTGGAACTTGGTTGGTAATAATAGCTGCGTTTATTGGAATAGCAGCTATTATTGCTACATGCATTGCTTGCTGTTCAGCGAAAAAGTAAGCTATACTAAATTCAACAATGTTAGTTTTTTTTTTTCTTATAAATTGTCTTTTATTTGCAGATACAAAAAACACTCAAAGAGAATGCCAACACCAAGACCACCTCCTGAACCATTCGGAGTTGGGGTGCCTGCAGTATTTTATTCCGAACCAATTTACGGGCCATTGTAGTGAATTTTCTAGGAACAAAAATTCATTCTCTTTATGAGATTTAAGAAAAAACAAAAACAACAACAAAAAACCTATACCTGTTTGTAAATATATTATTATTCTCCTAAACTACTTTTAATTTAAAGTGATGCGCTTTTTTGAATGATAAGTTTTGTGATAAAAATACTCAATTAACTTTTTGTATGCTAAGTTAAATTTTTGATTTTAATTTAAATGCATCGAAGTTTACTTTTATAGAGACTTAAACTATGTTTAATGATTTGGTGTTAATGACTACGCTTATCTATTGCCATGTAAGAAAAAAATGCGTTTGGTCACTTAAGCTATTGTATTTGTAACATCTTTGAATCGAACTACACATATTAAATATATAAGTCTATTAATTTGTAAGAAAGGAAGTTTTTTATTATTCTACAAGTCCAGTCAAAAAGTCGTAAATATTCTTGAATGGTTACAAATTATGGAAGTTTGGAAATATTGACATGTTGTTGATATGGGTTGGTCGTTGGTAAGGAGTTGAAAAATACAAGTTTACCAATTCCCAAAGGGGATTTGAATTCTTGAAAAAAACGACATTTTTGGCTACCTAGCCACGGTGGTTGTTTGACGCTGCGTCCTCGTAGAATTGGATTGCTTCGTGCGTCGTATCGTTGATAGAAATAATTCCTTTTTCCAGTATTGCTGTTAAATCTATAGGTATCGTGGCTCGAGGTATCTCTTTTCGCTTTTTATGGTTCTCACTGTCCAGTTCGGATGATTGCAAAGATTGTTCGACAATCTTTTGACAACATTGATCATGTAAAGGGTGGACCATCTAGTGGTTTCTTTTCAAATCATAGGTTTTTTTGACTCGGACAGCTATTTCCCGCTGGAAATCTTGACATAAAGTCAGTATCATACCTTCGCGGAACGAAATGAGTCGCTATACGCTTAAACAACGATGGGAAATATTGAAAACTTATTTCCAAAGTGAGTGCTGTGTAGCCCAAACAGTGCGTTTTTTTAAAAGCAGTTTTGGTCGAAATGATGCACCTACCCCGTGCCTGTAACCTTACACCCCAGGGTGTAAGGTTAACGCCTGGGGATCAGAAAACCCGTACTTGATTGATGAGAAGCCAATGCATCCAAGAGTTACAGTGTAGTAAGGTTTGTGGAGTGGTGGCATCATTGGACCATTTTTCTTCGAAAATGAGAATGGGAACAACGTTTCTATAAACGGTGGGCGTGACAGAGCCATGTTAACCAACTTTTTTCTTACTGAAATTGAAGACATGGATTTGGACGACCTCTGGTTCATACAAGATGGCACGCCATGCCACACAGCCCATACCACAATCGATCTTTTGCGCACAAAATTCCCTAATCGTGTTATCAGCCGTCTTGGCGATGTCAATTTTTAGCCTCGGAGGTGCGATTTGAGCCCTTTGGACTTTTTTTTTTGTTAGGAACCGTGAAGGACCGATGTTATGCTAACAATCCGGAAACGATTCAAGCACATAACGCCAATATCATCTAAGCAATCCGTGAGCTACAGCCCGAAACCATTAACAAGGTCTTGGAAAATTTGAGTGACAAAATACGCTACAGCAAAGCCAGCTGAGGCGGCCACTTGAACGACGTTGTGTTCCACCCAAATTAATGGGAATTTTTGCACTTACTAATAATTCCATAATACATGGACAAAATTCATTTTGTTCATTTTATTGCATTTTAAAAAGAAACTTGTATTAAGCCCACCCCGTATTTGTCAAGGGTTGGTATTTTAGAATTTTCCTCTCAAACATTCCAAGCTTGCTAATGCTGGTTTTGGAAATAGTAAACCGCATAGAAAAGCCGACCATACACCAGCTCATCTGCAAAATTTGTGTGACAGGCAAGTCAACCGTCGATCAAATGTCAAAAACACTCCTACAGATTTTAGAAAAATCCCGGAAATTCCGATCGATACACACCACCTCTTTATCGATTTTAAAGTAGCGTATGATAGCGTGAAAAGGAACGAATTATACAGAGCCATGTCAAGTCTCAACATCCCTGCCAAACTCGTCCGCTTGTGCAGGAAGACGATGGAGAAATCTCGCTGCTCCGTCAAAATTGGTAAGTACACCCCGATTAATTTGAGGTTGAGAAAGGATTGAGGCAAGGCGACGCGTTATCATGCAACCTATTCAACATCGTTCTTGAAGCAATTGTACGCAACGCACATGTCAACACCAGCGGTACAATTTATAAAACGTCCGTTGAATTGCTTGCGTATGGAGATGACATAGACATTGTCGCCAGAACGAAGCGAGCTGTGGCAGGCGCATTTGCAAGCATTTAATCGGAGGCGAAAATCTGCTAGGGTGCTTTGAGAGGAAGATTCTTCGTGTGATTTTCGGTCCGGTGTGTGTGGAGATGGCTTGGGCACGTGGAGCGTATGGACAGCAACGCACCTGACGAGTCTTCGAATACAACCCCGATGGTGTACGCAGCGAAGGAAGAACCTGTAACAGGTGGCGCGCACAAGTGGAGGATGACATCAACCAACTCGGTGTGCACAACTGGAAGCGGTAAAGTAAAGTTAAATAAGTGTTTACGTGCGGGTTGAAATGTAACCTCGCCTCAATGTTAATACCCAGGTATTTTGCCGATGGTTTGGTCATCAGTTGCGATCCGTTTTGTAGATCAAGTACAATGTTGCTTCAGCTTGTGGCTGAAATCGTGTTGCGGTGCCCCGCGGGTCTTCTGAAGCAAGCCAGCTTGGATTTAGCTGAGTTGAATTTGATGTCCCATATTTTGTAGAATTCCCACAGGTGTCGAACGTGTTCTTTTCACTTGGTTCTGCAATGACTGGCACTTGGATTTGGCATAGGTAAGTGAGTCGTCCGCATAAGGCAAATTCATGGCATTGTTGGGTTGTGGTTAGTCCGATGCGTGTTAATATGTTTGTTGTAGAAAAATAGTCCCAGCTTAGATCCTTGAGCAACTCTGATGGTTTTGGATGTCGATTGAATGTTTTCGATCTACACGAAGAATGATATGAATTCGAGAAAACTGATGAGTTATTTTTTAGTCGGTATTGGTAGTATTTTTGTTGACTCTCATCTCATCGGAAAATATAAATTATTGACGTTGGAATGGAAATATGAATAGGAAATTTCCATATGATATATTTGGAAGCGTAAGCGTAGGGTGGATGAAGTGGTGGGAAAACTCTGCCATCTTCTGGCATCAAGCTGTACACGACAGTTGTTCGTCCAGCGCTTACATAAGGTTCACAGTGATGGAAAATGTACAAGAAGTATGAGAGTAAATTGACGGCAGCTGAAATGAAGATGCTTCGCATGACAACAGGAGTGACAAAGCGTGATCGAATAAGAAGCAAGAGAATCCAAGGAAGCCTACACGTCAAAAATACCATCTTGGACGAAATAAAGCATGACCAACTTAGATGACATGAGAACCCAGTTCAAAAGGCAATAGCACAAGACACTATCGCGGAAGAAAGGCAGGCACAAAAACTCCTGGATGAAACAAATGCAACGACACCTGCATTTAGTTGGCCTCAGGGAGGCCTGTCGACATTTTCTGAGGTCAACCCGGCGAACCCCACAAGTGGAACCCTAGGTAAAGCAGATGAGTGGGAGAGTTGTGGTACCCCTCGAGATCATGACAATCGCCGGTTAAATAAAGAAGAAGATGTAATTGGAAATTGTGCTGGCCCGTATGATTTCTTAAGTCGTCCACTGTTGATTAACTCAACCACTTCTTCGGGGTTGGTGAAGATTTCAATCAGCTCAGGATCACTGCCAGAATTATAATAGTTGAAAATGTTAATTTCATTGTGTGTTTGCTGCAGCTGCTGAATCGTTGACTCGACTTCCTTAAAGAGTGACTAATTAGTGTAGGGTTTACATTTTGAAAATATCGCTTTAAATATGGTTTCAATCCCTCTTCAAATCACACGCGAATATTTTGTGGTAGCTGAGCAAATTGCTTTTGCTCGAGAAATATAGTTAGTAATATAATAAGCAAGACATCCAACATCTTTCTGAATCCTTGTATGTGAGAGTGAGAGAAAAGTTTCGTTGAGATTCAATAACCGAACGAAAAAGATTTCTAAAAAGCCTGTGATCGATGATCACGAAAGCGAATGGCTGAATGTACGAATGTGTTATGTGTGAGTGTCTGGAATGGTCGAGTTAAGGTTTTAGCTGGGAAAGTTACTATACCGATAGATTACCAATCGAATAGTTGTAATATAAGTTCGAGAAAGATTTATGAAAGGACACAAAAATTGAGAAAAGGTTTTGTCAAAGGAAAAAGATCGGGATAATTTTGAAAAAAGGATATAGTGATTCAAGGAGGAGAAGGAACTAAAAAGGAATAATTTCGAGGGGTAAAGGAGGATAAGTAAATTTAACGGATTTTTTTGAATTTCAAAATAATTTTTGTTACTTACTTACTTTAGATGAATGTCAATTCTGCTTTTTTTTATTGTTTGAGTTCTGTGAAATTTTGTTTCAAACCCACGGTACTTGTCTTTTTACTGTGCGTTAAGTGCCAATTTTTACTTTCACTCTTTGTTTGCTTTCAGTTTAACGGCTAGCCGTAAGCCAGATAAAATTTTGTATTTGGTTTTTAATTGAAAACAATTTGGGTTTTAGTCCTGGGTTCCGACCCAAATATTTCCCAAGTAAAAATAATTTAAAGACCCCTTCTGGGCATCAAAAACCTTGATGTTTTATTTCTTAGTTTCGTTTTGGTTTCATCTTCGTATCGACTTCACTAAAAAAAATAGACTCTCGCAATAAGTCCTTTGATTAAAATTCACTTTTTATTACAAGTATCCCACTGTACTTGTAATAAAATACTATAATATTTTATCAAGTCATTAAAACGAATCAACATTTTTGTTATCAAAATTCTTCCACAACAGAACCCAGCCCAGGTGAGTAGTCGGGGACGTGGGTGGTAGCTTTTTATCGTGCTACAGTTTGCACATTTGTTCGTGTTTCTTTTATTATCTTCTTTCGTTGTCTTTTTCGGTTATTAATTATCTTCTGTCAAATTTATCAAGTCTCATTGCCCAGGTGTGCTTATTATTTTCTTGTTTAGTTCAAGGATATTAAATTCTTTTAGTTAAATAAATAAATTAATAATAAATATACATACAAATATTTATAAATACCGACCATCATCGGCAAAAAAAAAGTGCAACACAATAATAGTCAGACACAAATATGTTTTTTGCTTTTTCTTACTTACAAAACATTTTTAACGTGTTATATTTTCCAAAATAGAGGTCTTTAAATTTAAAGATTTTGTGTGGAAGAAATATAATAAAATTAAAAATTCTCTGTTGAAGGTGGAATCATAAATCTTACAACGTTCCCAGTGTTTTCATGTAATTGTGAAATTCAATTTCAAGTTCAAGTATATAACATAAAATCATCATACATCGGATCAAATTACACAAGAGTTATTTCCGTTTGATAACATATCCTAAGAAAGTGTTTTTTTTGCTATTTTTGTGAGGTGATATTTCAAAAAAAGAAAATTGCAATGATTCTCTATTGTAGTTCTTCAAAATTGAAATATTGTTAATAGTCCAATCAAATTAGCAAAAATATCTACAAAAATTCGGGAGGAGGATTTTATTGTTTTATTTTAAAGAGTACTTCTTGGGGATTCTAAAACCACATTTTCCAATAAAAAAAACTCTGCGTCGTCCACCATTTTGAAAAACGTGTTTACTCAATTTTCTCAACCGCTGTTAGTCGTAGAGTAGTCATTTTTGTTTACTTTTGTAGGTTAACATGTTCTCTACAATTTTTGTCCTAAATTTGTTTTTTGATAGCTCCTTATAAAAAGTAATTGTTGAAAAACCACCAAATTTTCGATTAAAAAAATGGTTTTTCGAGTTTATCTCACCCAATGTCCATCCGAACAAAAAATCACTACTTTTATTTAAACATACTTTTTATTAAACATTAAATTTTCTACATTTCTGTATATTTAGTTTTCATTTAAGTCAAAAAGCTTTCAAGATATAGCACGACAAAGCTTCTAATATTATATAATAAAGTGTAGATTGATTTTATTAAACTGTCCTTAATTATTTTCCGTTAGATTAACGAATATAAAATTACTAACATATTTGTAGAGAAAGGTTATACCTATAAATGTGTATAATTTGATTCTTGAAAATCTAAAATTTTTCATCATACTTTGAGTTTAAAATAGTATATATAAAGTTGACGGGTATGTAGGTTTAGCGCAAGTTTGGGATTCGTTAACAAAATTGAACTCGAGATATTAATTTTACCTAACAATACGATAATAGAGAACGCGAAAAAACGGGTCTCGCAATTCTGTCTGTGTTAACCTCGACCTTCCTTAGGCAATGACGCGATTTTATTCAAACTTTAGACTTAAGGTTTTTAGGTGATTCCTTCGAGTGGAAACGGTACCTGCCAGGGCCGTAGCGTCCATTGGGGCAACCGGTGCAATGCTCCGGGGCCCTCGGCCAGGATCTCCTCATATATATCATTCGAATCGTTAATTTTGTTAAGCTAGCTTCGTTCAGCTAGATCCCACTTTTTGAGTCATTTCAACTTAAATCCAATTGATGAATTAAATCAAAAACATTTAAACTCATTGTGTAGTGAAATGAAAAAAATGAAAACGATTTATTACGTGCTTGTTGTTTCGTTTTGTGTATATGTGAACCATGAAATATTCATTCAAAATAAAAGAATTGGGCGAAAATTCTAAAAACATGTGTTCATGGTTAGCGAAAGCTCATGCTAGCCAGATGTTGGAACCCGTACGGTGCATTCTGGGGAAAAAGTCCGCGACAAAGTTGGACTTCGGTATTTGTAAGACTATCATTACACTAGCCGAAAACCACATTTAGCACAGTTGTACCTAGAGTCGTTATGTCACCATTTTGTTTTTAACGGTTAATTCTCAATTATGTTTTGTAACTTATTTCGCTCAAGCTATAGTTCATTTTGTTGCAAAAAGTAATGGTTGATTTTTTATATGCGTCATATTTCTTTGGTTCGTATCGTCTGATTTTTCAGCTCAGCTGCTTTCTATAAGATCAACATTTTTGAATGACATAAGTTAAATGAACAAAATTAGAGAATTGGCAGCTTTTTTTATTACTAAACATCACTGCCTTCAAGCTATCCAGATGTATGCACCGCTGCTATAATTTTTTTTAACTGTTCCTGTTACCACAGCAAAAACGGAAGGATCTTTTTGAAAGCTGAAATTAATAAAAAATTACTCGCAAAGCACCATGGAACAACAAAGGCTTTAAACAAATTATCATTCATATCGATTTAAAATCTAAGAGCACGGCAAATAGATTTGAGAAAAATCATCGATAAGTTCGCTTCCGTAAAATCAAAAAAAAAAAGTCATTTTAGTACCTATCTAAAATTTAACCAGTATTTAACCTTTAACCAATATTAAGGCAGTCATTGGGAAATAGGGGCCAATTTTTGGTTGCCCTTCAAGTTCTAGCTACGGCCCTGGTACCAGCCATGCAACTATAATGAAAATTTACTTATCGTTATTCGAATTTTTCGACAAAAATCTGGTTTATAGTATTATTTAAATTGTGTTTAGAGATAGGTAACATGTAAGCAATTTAATTAAAATCATTAGAGCCATTTCCCAGAAAGTTTTATAAAACCGAAATCATTGTATAGCAGCTACACGTTCTGGATGAGCTAAAATAAAAAAATTAAATGTCTCCCCTAACAAATCACAACAAAATGATTCACAACAAATTTGAAGCAAATCCGTCGATTTGTTTAGGCTCTAGCTCGATTTACATCACGACGCGACGCAGGACAATCATTCATTTCGACGTCTTGTCGAAAATCACTTTTTGGACTTCTCCATCACCGTAAAGCGAGTTTTGACCGAAACTCGAATTTATATATCGACACGAAAAATATACTTGCCCAAGTAAAACCTAATTTTCAACCGATTTTTTTTTTCTAACAAAAAATCATATCGTCAGTTCGAACGGTCAGATCTTCAAGGTTGTGATCCTTAAAAAAGAACCCAAAAAGTGGGACTACATTCGATGATACAAAATACATGGAAAGGGACCCATCAATTTGATTTTTGAAAAATCAACCTACCCCATGGATTTGCTGCTGACTACTCAACTTCCTCGAGCCATTAACGATTGATTTCAATTTTACTTAAAAACACTTAATAGTAGGGTGGGGGTTTTTAGAAAATGTTAGAATTTCTTTTACTCACCTCCTACTAGAAGTTATCTTTATAAAAGAACAACAAAGTGAGCAAGGTTCTAATGAAATCGGTTAATGTTCATACGAGGTACGACGCAGTTAATATTTCCCATATACAGAAATCATGGAACATGTGTTAAGTACCTTAAGGACTATCTTAAGGTACTAGAAATTCGAACGTCTCCAAAATAGGCCCCACCCTTATAGATATACACAAAATTACCCCTGTATAATGTACACATATATAACTTATGCATAAAAGTCGTTGATATATTTTCATTATACCTTTACGTTTTTTTTAATATTTGAATGTTAAATATTTACTTTAAATTTCTTAACACTACCTTAAGATCAAAATTAACTTTAAAAACAGATATCTTTTTTGTCTTGTTTGTTTAATTTAAGTAAGTACATGAATATAAATATGTTGTTATGTGTCCTACTTTTTTGTTATTGAAAGAATATATTTTGTTTATAGAGCAATAAAAAACAATTAAACAAAGTTTCACGTTCCTACAATATAAAAGATTGTTAGTACAGAATCTAAGTCAGTTTTTAAAATTTAGTTCAACTATACAGTTATCAGAATGAAGTTCCTACTTGCTTTTGTATCATTAACATGTAAGTAGAACGTATATAAATTAGAGAAACCAAATAACACATAAAAAAACAACTTTAGAGTAAATTTTCAAAATTATTTTAGTATTATCGCTAGCCGCTTCTGAACCTTTCGCACCAATCATAGCTGGGAAAAGATCGATATGTCCTACCTGGTGTGATGAAACATTTTTTAATCCACTTTGCGCCAAGAGCCTAAGATGCACCGCATTGTTCGGTAGTCCATGTAAATTCGATCGTTGGAATTGTAACTCAATTCCTGGAGGTATGAATAAATTAACATTTGTACAAAAAAGTAATTTTCAAAATAAAACTTTTTTAATATTTGACAGAGCGATTTATACGGGTCCCCTACTTGGAATGCCCAGCCGCAGGCTTAGATAGATTCAACAATATAATATGCCGATAAATGTATTTTGACGATAATTCAGAAAAATGCATGGATTAAAAAAAAGGATTGAGAAAATCTAGAACCTCTGTAGATTAAAAAAAAAAATAATAATAAATTTATATTTTGTTTAAAGTAGAATGAAATTATATTTATTTAAGGAGGAAAGTAAGTATTTTCTTAAAGCTTGTAACACCAATGCATATGGTTGAAGTGGTACCTCCTATTGATTTATTTTTGTAAAATGTTCGAGATTACATTTAGTGGGGATTTTCTATCACAATTTGTAATTTAACGGTTGAAAATTAACAAAAGTCCGGGAATAACCCAAAAATATGGCAGTTTTTGGGTAAAACAAAACGTATCATGTACCTACGACAGAAATTGAAAGACAGAAATGAGATCGAGTATAATAAATTAACATATTAAATGGAACAGAAACTTATTTGCTAGGACCTTTAAACGAACTGAAGGCAATTGAACAATCAAATTAAGGACGGTGCGGGGCTTAAGCCCAACAATAATTGGACAAGAATCGAGGTCTGGGTTAAACTGACACAGGGAGGAGACCGTCTTGAGATTATGACGAGACCCTCACGACTCACCGTGACGAGACTTACATGACCCTGTCACGAGACCGGGCCGAGACAAAAACAAAGTATTCTGAGACCGATACATTAAAAAAAAAAATGGACACGACTGGATCGCACAAAACTTGCTCTCGTAGCTAACAACTTTAACGTAGCTTGAAATGGACAATGTACATATTTATTGGTTCCATAACATTATGATATAATTAAAAAAAAAAGATTTAAAAACAATTTAAAATAAAAATGATTACTATGAATTATTATAAATTAGTTATTTTAATAGCTAAAATAGATAGAGCTCAAAAAAAAGTATGCCATCTGATTTGTGAAATCAGAATCATGAATTTATGAAAAAAAAAAATCAAAAATCGTTAGAGCAGTTTTTTTTTTAATTAATTTTTTTATATAAAAAAGCTTGAACATATTTTAAAATAAAATTTGGTATGCCAACTTTTAGTATTTAATAAAATACAATATTTCACAAAATTAAAATACAATTCATTGGCCCGTTTTCAAGATATTGAATTTTCAAAAAAAAAATTCAATATTTTTTTAAAAATCTAAATATTATTTTTTAGAAAATTTTTATATGGAAAATTGTTAATATTGTAAGCGACCTTTTGTATAAAAATTTTGGTTGGAATCGGTGTAGTAGTTATCGAGTAATTTGAAAACCGAAAAATTGGTTGTATGACAGCTACCGTTAATAACTGTTATACAATTTTTTTTTCTACCAAAATATTTATTTTAGTAATTTTAGTACCTAGTAATTTGTTTTTGAAAAGCGTTGGAGCCGTTTTTGAAATAAATCAATTTGTGTATATTGGTTGTATGACAGGCACCGTTATTTTTTTAGCTAAAAAAAATTCAATTTCCCCTCTAGGGAATCACATAAAAACCTTACGTCCAAAGTTTGAAGAAAATCCCTTCAGCCGTTTAGACAGATGGACAGACAGATAGAATTGCGAGACCCACTTTTTTCGCGTTCTCTATCATCATAATGTAAGGGAAAATTCTTATCCCGATTTATTGTTTGTACGAACCCTAAACTTGCCCTATACTACGTATATCGCAAGTAAAAAGGGCACGTCTGGATCGCACAAACTTGCCGTCGTAGCTAACAACTTTAACGTAGTTGACAATGTGGATATGGATTGGTTCCCTGAAATTATGATATTATTAAAAAAAGATTTTAAAAACAAAGGACCTCTTTCATAAAAATTACACTAAATTCGTTATTTAAATAGCTAAAACAGATACAGCTAAAAAATGTATGCCATCTGATTTGTTTGATAAATATAAATTTATGACAAAAAATTTCAAAAATCGTTAGAGCGGTTTTCTTAAAAATTAATTGTTTATAAATATAAAAATTCTTGAACGTTTTTAAAAATAAAATTTGGTATGCCAACTTTTAGAATTAAATTAAATACAATTTTGCACAAAACTAAACAAATGTTCATTGACCCGTTTGCAAAACATTTCAATATTTTTTTAAAAATCCAAAAATTATTTTTTCGAAAAATTGTATATGCCAAATTATTAAAATTATAAAGGACCTCTTTTAAAAAATTTGGTTGAAATTGGTGCAGCCGTTAACGAGAAATTTGAAAACCAAAAAATCGGTTCTATGACAGGTATCATTAATAACTGTTTTAAAAAAAAAATTCTACCAAATTATTATAACTGTAGTAATTATATTGGCTCGTAGTATTTTTTTTCAAAATCGTTAGAGCAGTGAAATAAATCAATTTTTGTATATTGGTTGTATGGCAGGCACCGTTATTTTTTGAGCTAAACAAAATTCAAACGCCCCTACAGGGAATCCCATAAGAACCTTAAGTCCAAAGTTTGAAAAAAATCGCTTCAGCTGTTTAGGCTGCAGGTCAAGTTACAGACATAGACTGACGGACAGACAGACAGAATTGCGAGACCCACTTTTTTCGCGTTCTCTATTATAGTAATGTTAAAGAAAATTGAGGCTGTGAGTGCAAAAGTGGCGTAACCCACTTTTTGTAAATGGGTTTAAATCAGAGATCAGATATAAATCTCAACCTTTTGAAAGGTTCCTTATTAACTGTTATTTGTTGTCATTTTCAATAATGGTCACTCAATAACCTTTATTCTCAACAAACAAAAAAATGGGTCAAATTCTGACAGCAACCTTTATTTGTTTTTTTTTTTTTAGGTTACGGTCAACCAGTGATATTTATCTCTGAGAGAAAAAAATAAATCTCATCTTCAATTTTATCAATCAGAATGCCCGTTAGTATTTTTTAAGCACTGATGCATGCGGAAATGCAGGTTATTGGCCTTTTTTCGAATTTGCATTGGTTGTGCTTGGGGTCCCAGTAACTCAAGTCACAGTCGAAAAGGCATTTTCGCCTTTGCACTTTATTTTAAGCGATTATTAGTACTTAATACTTTAAATAAGAAAAAAAACTCATATGTATTTGTTTTTGAAAAATAAACATGTTCTCGACAAATTCCAAATTTTTCTGCATTAACCCTTTTTGATTTATTTTCAGCGAAAAAGGTTAAAGGTTGACCTTTTTCATTAATTTTTTCGTAAAAATTTCAACCATTGAGAGATATTTTTGAAAATAAAAAATAAATCTCAACCGATAACCTAATTTTTTTTATTTTAAATAAATCTCAACCCGAAACCAAAATCTTTCTTAAGCAATGTAGTAAATCTCTGATTGAAACCAATTGAAAATAAAGGTTGACAATTATTTCTGATCTCTGGTTTAAATTGACTAAAACAAGCACATAGGCCCTGAGGCAACAGCCTCCGTGACTTTTTGGCGCAGCTCGGCTAAGTTTTGGACCGGATTTGAATAGACTTTTTTTACTGCCCCTTAAGAAAGAAATCCAGAGGGTTTAAGTCAGGTGAACAGGCTGTCTACGAAATTGCACCGGACCGCCCTATCCACCTGCCTGGTTATTCTTCATCAAGAAGTTGTCTCACGGGGCGAGCATAATGCACTGAGCAGCCATCTTGTTGAAACCACATATTTTCATAAATGCTAAGTGGCACATCTTCCAATAAATTTGGTAAGTGGTATTGTAAAAAAATCTTTCAAGTTCTCTGGTAGCTCTTTTGGTCCAATTATTTTACAATTCAGAATTCCGGTACACGAATTAACTTTGAAGCGATACTGCGATCTATCTTCCCGCATCAAATGTGGATTTTCTACATGCCATTCGTGCAAATTATTACTTATTCGTGCAAATTGTTACCGGGTTACTTGAGAAAAACATTTTTCTTTCCGTTATTTATGGAATATTCTCAAAAATGTTATACCATTTTGAAATGAGAATTGAACACGCCAACTTTTAAAGTAACTTGCCGAAACGTACTACATTTTTTTTACGCTACAGTCCATTGAATTAGGGTCATGTAAAAATTTTGAGTACTTAGTTGAGAAAAAAGGTGATATTTTCTTTAACTGATGCAGGTGTGTTTAAATTTTTGAATGAAATTGTTAGCACGGTTATTCAAGATTCCATCACTAACAAAAATTGAGAAAAAATAAGATTTGTAATTACAGCGCTTGAAAGAGCGTCACAGGGTAACCATTTTTTCGATTTTTTTCTAATGCATATAACTCACAAAATGCATGGCTACGATTTTTTTAGTTTTTCTTCACCACCTACCCTATCACCCGTTTTCGTTTCGACGTTGACTTTTGGGACACACTGTATATGTATTGTATATAGCAAACTTGCCTCATAAATAGGGTCCAAAAGTGCATTTTCATATGACAGAATATATATGACACGATGACACCACATATACGTCGTATATATTTCGTCATATACATCCATATTTGTAATGCACTTACTTGTCGCTTTTGGAACGTATTTATATTCCAATTTTGCAATATATACATGCTGACCCGGCGAACTTCGTTCCGCATAAATTAATTTATGGAAAGAAAATAATAATTCCGAGCATGTTATACAATGATGTTTCATGTAATTCGGTCAATTTAAATTCTCTATTCTAAAGTTTTATTAAATAAAATAAATTAATTACCAATGTCGATGTGTTTCAATGAAACCAAAACGATTGGCGTGTCAGCCAACCTTCCGCTTCTTTACAGAAGAGTTTTAATGGTAAAAAACATTTTTCGTTTTATAATCAGGAGCGTACACGTACCAAGCGGTAGGTTTGCCGATACGTGAGCACGCCACATACAACTGACCATGAAATAACATGGGAATTCAAGATTGATGCCACAAACATCCAGCGATTGTCCTTACGACGATTGAGGGTTGCGCAGCGAAATTATAACTGAGCCGACTTTCAATTTTAAATTGTGTGGTGATAAGCCCGGAACATCCAAAGAATATAAAAATTCCGTGGGTGGCTTCGTTTTCATCCACCACGGAGTCCACGGATTTGAATAAACTAACTCACCGACGATTTGATTTTGAATGGCGAAATTCAAATGATCGACATTCTTGTTTTTCGCAACCAAAATAGCGCTTGAACTCAGCCAATCATGGTTAACATAATTTTGAGTGAAATTCGGAAAAACCTTCGCGATGAGCTCTTCCGGCTTTGTTGTAAGTTAGCAAAAATTCGGTGGAAATTCAATAAGGCCGGTGACTAAGTCCACTGGTATCACACCATTGCCCATCGCCAATAAATTGACTGGAGAAATCTGCAGCGAACTGGTCATTTCGTAAAGCGACTCGCATGTTTGTTTTCAATTGCAATTTCTCCACGTATTGCAATAAAGCCGATGCTCTCAGGCCCTTTCTGGGGCTTATTCGAATTTATGAAGCCCTAAATCGTCAAAATCGAAGTAACCGTTCTCGAGTTATATGCATTAAAAACTGGATGTTCCCTGTTTTCCAATTTTCCTGGAAATTTTCCGGGATTTTCTTCCAGTGTGCTATGCCCTTTCTTGAGCCAATACGAATCCATCAAGCCCTTAATCGTGAAAATCGAAGACACCGTCCTCGCGATATGCATTTATAAGAGGATTTTTCTACAGTGTCCTATGTCCTTCCTTGGGTCAATACGAATTCATTAAGCCTAAAATCGTGAAAATCGAACGATCCGTTCTCGATGTGCGCATGCGCACACACGGACGACATTTCTCTTTTATATTGTAATATTTTTGCCAAGGGTTCGCCAATAAAACATATTTCTTTTTATTCAAACTGAAAAACAATTATTTTACAAAAATAAAACACCTTTATTTCACTTCAAATACTTTACTTCCAATACTTTTATTATAACAAGCACAATTCACTATTTTACACCGATGTTTATTCGTTCACTTTCAAAATCAAAACTGAGGTCTTCGGACTGGTGGCCCTGTATTTATATCCGAGAAAAAGCTACTAGAATCTTCTAAAGTCCTGGAATGTGCTGGAATTTGCTGGAATATGCTTCCCCTCCACAAGTCTCCACAAGTAGATCAAAAGCTCTCAAAAGCTTTCGTTCAGTTAATTATAGCAATTTTCAGTGGTTTATGTATTGGATAACATTAGTGTGGTTTAAATATTGGATAACATTAGTTAATCTTTTGTTCAAAGATGGCGCTACTAATTTATTCTGTTATAGAAGAATAAAAGATGTCGTTGTTTGCATAAATGGGCATATTCACCACAATATATATGTACATATATGTATAATGTAATACTGCCTTAAAGTTGACATGTACAAAGTTTATTCAAAATCGTTAGAGCTAATTTCGAGAAAACTTGATATAACCGAAATCGTTGTATGGCAGCTACCCGTCCTAGATGAGCTAAAACGAAAATTAGAATTTGTCCTCTAGGGAATCACATAAAAACACATCACACCAAATTTGAAGGAAATCCGTTCAACAGCTTAGGCTGTAGCTCGATGTACATCACGACGCACAGACGCTTAAACAGGCGTCCGTCTTGTTGAAAATCACTTTTGTCGACTTCTCCATCATCGTTATGTTAGTTTTGATTAAATCTTTGAATTACTTTAACACGAAAAAAAAAGAAAAGCAGAAACTGAGACCATATAATAGACGGGATTGAAATATTTCTCAATTTTAATGAGACCGAGACGAGAATTACATAAGTCTCAGCTTACTGGGGCTCCAAAATTATGTGACAAAAACTATATGAACTGCATACACTCTTTAATAGTCCAATCAAATGATGTGTGGCAAGTTTCTAAAAAATATGGGCAATTCATTAAATTAATATGAATATTTGAAAAATCAAATTTTTAATGATCATTTTCAATTCAATGGGAAGTGCATTTACGTTTGTAAAAAAATAAATTGGGTGGAGCAACGGCTCGTGAAGAACCAGGGCCTAGTGACTTACAACTCGCAACCATTCCTGTGTGCGCATGTCGACAGGAATGGAAGGGACCTACAATTTTATGCCGAATCCGAACGGCTAGACGAGAAGCACTTATTCATGACAATTGATACTCAAATACTCGCAAGAGGCAGTAACCCTGAAAAAAACTTTTAGTTGGACGAGGAAAGTATGAAAAAGTTTAAAAATAATTTTTTTCTTTGATTATTGTGTTTGTCTTTTCTTGTAATTTTGGATTAAAATATTGTTAATACCTACCTGCCTACTCTTTGAAGCTATATGTGCCCAATAATATACAGAAATTGGTTTGGCCATTTACGAGATATGCGGGAATAAAAAAATATTAAAATATTAACATTAATATCTATGCCAGGTTTTGTCCTCTACAACATATTCAAATTCTCCAAAAATTCTTGCATTGGCTTTTTGTATAGAAGCTTTATCGGTAATAAAACTAATCGGCTAAGGAAAAAGCGAATCAATTATTCCATCTGTTCAAACCGCTGCACTCCCCACACTTGAGCTGAGCCCCATGATAGAACAAGATATCCTGTGCTGTCGCATTTAATACTTTATGCTTCAGGTTTTCTGTAATAAAACAGTTATTATAAATGTTCCACTAGCTTATATACATATAGACACTTTAAATTTATCTGATTTGGCTCTAAGATATTTTTCAAGCTTCAGGTTAAAGGTAAACTCAGGTACCTATGACTACGATTTGATTTCTTCTAGAGTGTTTCCTTCATATTTTCAATGCTCGTCCTTTGCTTTTTTCCAGAACCATTCGTAAAGACCATAACTTTTGATTTATCTGTAATTAATATCAGATTTCACACTTTGCTGTAGAGACGTCGTGGGGTATTCGCAAGAATTATAATATCATCTGCGTACATGATGAATTTTATTCTTAAACTACTAAACTCCACATGACAGTCACTGGGTCATCCAGAAAAAGAGCAAAAAGAATCGTGTTAAAATTGCAACCTTGCCTCACTTCTTGATCAATCTCAATCCTATCCGATCGCTCTTTAAAACACATAAATGCGACAACCTGTCTTTCAACTTCATCATCATTTCCACAGCCAAATCTTAAAACCAAAAACGATTGCTATTAAAAAGTTTGTATTCTATCGATAACTTGTTTTTTTTTTATCATTTAACTCAAAATATGAAGCTGCCGAAATCAAGTTCTTGTCCTGGTTTGGAAAAATCATAGATCCGGGGCTGCATTGAACGACACAATCAAACTGGAATTCATGACGATAAACCACGAGAAACTACTCTACTAGCTTTATTATTATGAAGCCAATTCGCTCAAGTCTCTAATGGCTTCACTTTGCTGATATCTCAAACCTAGGCCTTCCCTCCCCTATTATAGATATATCTCATAAATTTTTTGTTTGTTTAAATTTGTTTAAATTTATTTAGCATCTAGCTAGTGCCATTTTGTACACTCAAATCACAAATAAGTAAAGTTGTTGTTTACTTTCTTTTATAAATCTGTTCAGTTTTTATTAACTTCCCATTGGAAGTTATGGTAATTGGTGCGATTTGTCGAATTGAAAATGTTGACATATCTTCACGTTTTGAGGTCTCTACAATCAGAATTCGTCGTTTTTAGCAAGATGTCTGTATGTGTGTATTAGAGTAAGAGCCCAGGGCCGCCAGACATACATCATTTTATCAAAGCTAAGATTTGGATACTAAGAATCTTCAATCCGGGTGCAATTAAGAGGTTAAAGTTGCAAACAAATGTTGCAACATTGCGTTATTTTATCAAAGCTGAATTTTTGATATGTGTTAGGGGATGGTGTCATTAACTTGATTGGAACTTGCCAGACATCTACAGTGGAGCCTAACGTGAGCCAGACACTTAAAATATGTCAAACTAATCGTGCCATCTACGTTGTAGTTTTAAAGCTAATATTTATATGTTTTATGGGCAACTGTTTAAAAATAATTATAATTATCAGCTATACATCTACAGTGGGGCGTATTCATCAGCCAGACATTTAAAAACAGTTAAAATAAGCGAAAAAATCACGTTTTAGTAACAAAGAATTATTGTTTTGACAGTTTTAAGGTGATGTAAGGCCCCGATGTAGGTGTCTTGCTGATTAGAAAATATTGTAGAATATTTGCCCACAGAAAACATAAAATCTTGATTTGATTCTGTTATGTAAATGTCACGATTAGTTTGACAGATTTTAAGTGTCTGGCTGACGTTAGGTCCCATTGTAGATGTCTGGAAAGTGTCAAACAAATGACACCATCCCCTAACACATATCAAAAATTCAGCTTTGATAAAATAACGCAATGTTGCAACATTTGTTTGCAACTTTAACACTCGCTACCTCTTAATTGCAACCGGATTGAAGATTCTTAGTATCCATTTGTTCTTAGCTACCATAGTATCTGTTCGCAGAAAAAATCTTAGCTTTGATAAAATGACGTATGTCTGGCGGCCTTGGGCTCTTAGTCTAAATGTACGTACGTTCGGGGTACTTTTTTTGTCCACCATATCTCGAGAACGAATAAAGATATCGACCTTGGATATATTTTATTTTACAGATAATATTGTCATTACGTGCTGAAAAGGTTTTCTAACAGATTCAATTTACCGTTTTTTTTTTACTACAACAGTTTAAAAAGGAGCTGTAAAATGTCATTTATCTGGAATATCGCGAGAACGGAATAGGATATTCACAACAGACTAATTTTATTTTACACATAATTACACAATACCAAATTGGTAAATATTAAAAAAAATTCAACAGACAGTTTTTTTTTAACTGAGAAAAACAGTTGAAAAATAATTTTCGTCTCAAATATTTCAACAAAAAAAAAAATGATTCCTAACCCGGTATATTTTTTTTTTTACATATAATTGCGTAGTTAACATATAATTGCGTAGTTTTTAGAGCAAAAAAACTGAAAAAAACTATTAAAAATTCTTAACAAATGTCTTTCAACTCAAATAGTTGAAAAAAAAAAAAAATGATATCGATTTCAAATTTCTACCAAAAAAAAAATACCTATGTCATCTAAATGTTGTGTAATTTTGAGATTTTTAAAACCACCCTTTAAAAAGCTTAAAATCAAAATGTTGCAAGAAAAAACTTTTCAAAAATTTTTTACTTCGAAAAATTCTTACACTTAAAATCGCTTCAAAATCGAATTTTTCTCCCATGATTTTTGGTATTTTTTTTTGGCCAATAGTCTGTTTTGAAATTATTGGCTTAAATAATTAATACCTTCATACAGAGAAGAGTTAGAAGAGTCTTAGAATTTTGTAAGCTATTTACAAAAAAAAACATCAACATTTTACTATTACAAATAGCTAAGGTACAAAATATAGATAATGCCACATTTTTCTCTGTATCTCTATATCTATACCTACATACTGATTATGCAAAAACCAAAAATTATTACACTATAAAATATACAATAATATAATAAATAGTCTACCACCCACCACTTAGGTAAATATGTACATATGTAGGGTAAACTGGGGCACATTTGACTTTGTGATTTTCGGTGTGAACACACCCTTTAAGAAGAAAAGTTGGAATGGTAAACGAAGCCTCAATTAATATAAAGAAACGTCATGAACTTTGGCAGTTTTGCTTCAACTCATTTTCGAGTAACACGTGTTTTTGTGATTTCGGGAATTTTGATGTAATTTTTGACCACCGGTTTGTAAGAGATTTGTGAATAAAATAAAAGAGTTTTTTTTTATTGTGAAATAATATAATGATAGCATTGTTCTTAAAATGTTAATATTTTAAAGCCAATTTTGTTAAAGTAAAACATTAATATAAAAAAAACATTAAAAAAGTTATGAAGAACCTTTTGGGCACCTTTGACTTTTGCAAAGGGGGCACATTTGACTGTTGTAGGGGTATATTTGATATTTGTTAAATGTGCCCCACATTGATTTGTTATACTAATATTCGTTTTATTTATAAGGAAATGGTGAGAAACTAAAAGCGAAAGACAAATTGGATTGTAATCGACGAAGAAAAGGTGAAGAGGGCTATTGCACACATACGGAAAAACTTGAAACGCCAAAATAAGCTTATGAAAAATATGCGGTAAATAGAACCACATTGATAATTCGTATGAAAAACCAGGACAAAATGACTTTTTTTTTAAACAAATTTTAAAAAATTGATGAAGTTGTTATAAAAGTAAAATGTATCTGTGAGTCTTTTCTAGAATAGCCAATGCATGATACGAAAATAAAGTATTGAAATTCATATATAATTTTGGTAACCACAGACCTTTAAAAATTAAGTGTCAAATGTGCCCCAGTTTCCCCTATATGGTTTTCAAGTGCACCAATGGCAAGTAACTAGTGTGGGTCGACCCCAGACTTATGTTTTAATTTTGTTTTTGTAACGTTATGTCGTTAAGGTTTAAGTATTGTTAAAGCTCATCTCAGAAGCTTTATTTTTGTTTGCATTGAACAAATCAATTTAAAAAAAAAAAACCATCGGAATTTATAGAATCCCAACCAAACTGCATAAACTCGTATTATAAACTTAGTCTACACATTAGAATATTAAAGTAATAATTGGTAAAATTTTGTATATTATATTTCATACTTAAATAAATATGAAGGCCGTTCTACTCATCGTATTTGCATTAGGTAATATTTATGTTTAACTTAAGCTTCACACAATTATTAATATCACAAAAACAAATACATACAATTAAAAATTACAAAAAATAATTTTTTAAGTGAGAATTATTGGTATTACAAATGGCCACGGCGGATGTCCAGAGGTTTGTACATTAATTTTTGATCCTAAATGTGGTTTTAATGGAGATTGTTACAAGCAATTTTCGAATAGCTGTGGTCTCGAAACAGAAAATTGCAGGACTTCTGGAGGTAAAAATAACTTAATTTTTAAAAATATATAATTTGTTTTGTTTGTTTTTTCTTTGCAGCTTACAAAGAAGTTGGTTTAGAATTGTGTGAAAACTCATCAAATAAACTGAAAACAAAATTTAAGCAAAAAAAAAAAATAAACTTTAATTCTTTGAACAAATTATTTTGTAATGTTTTAATGGCGGTTAGTTTATTAAAATAACACCTTTTGCAAATAATCCATACTACAGGGTGGGCAAAAGGTCACTTCCTAATTTAAAGTGATAATAACTTTTATAAATTTTAATTTAATTTTTATTAATAATTTGTTTTAGAATCACAAAGCATGGTTCATGGAGATTTTTTTGGGCTAAGTATTAGGGTGCGCCTTATATCAGGCAAAAAATGAGAATTGTTATTTTTGACAGTCCCAACCCACTATTTTGTTTTTTTAAATGAAAAAAAAAATTATCTGAAAATTTAATAAAAGTTGAACAATATTTAGAGATCGCTACCGGCAATTTAATATTACAAGGTGCTTCATCATAAAGTACATTTGTGGAACTTATGTTAACAAACAAAAGTGAAAGTTTTGGTAACAGATTTTATTTTATTGATTTAATAAACATGCAAACCTAAAAGATAAACAAGAAAAAAATGATTTTTTTATTTCATCGATGTAGATTTCGTCCTGTCAGGATATTTCTTTCTGTAGTCTTTAACTGTCAATAAGAGAAGCTGCTTCTGTTCTTCATTTTTAGAGTGTAGCTTGTTGTGCTCATCCATGCGCCTTACTCCTCTCTCAGCGATGTCGTTGACCACTCCTATATTGCATACTAACAGCCTTATGCATAAACGAATTATAGCGAGTGCATAGTGCTATGCACTCTTTATAATGCCTCTGAACGCAAAAACCTTATTCATAAACTTATGCAACGTTGAATAGAGGCAACATAAGCTAAACGCGTTTTGAGGTTGCTTAGAGCCAACATAGGGGTTGTTTAGTATCGAAATGTCACTTTGACTCACACACAACAATAATGCAGATAGATATTACTTGCTTACTTACTTAGGTCCTCGGACCTATTACGTCCGTGATGTTTCCCTTACGGGACATAGGGCCTCCACTACACCTACGCGCCATCGTGTACGATTTCTTGAAATATATTTCAGCTCTCTCCAACTTTTCCCCAGTCGTGCCGATTCCTGTTCGACCGTTCTTCGCCATGTACTTCTAGGCCGGCCCACTTGTCTTCCCTCCTGTGTGAGCGGGTTCCACTGCATTGCTTGAGATGCAATGCACCGATCGCCTTTTCGAAGCGTATGGCCAATCCACTGCCACTTTCTTCTTCGTATAATGGAGTCTATGGGCTCCTGACCCGTTCTCGCATGAAGTTCGGCATTGGAGATACGGTTGGGCCAGAAAATCCTCAAGATGTTTCGTAGACATCTATTAACGAAGGTTTGCAGCTTTCTAGTGACAATTTCAGTGACTTTCCAAGTGCTGCAGCCGTAAAGCAGAACGGATTCAACATTGGAGCGGAACAGTCGTAGCTTGGTCTTTAAGCTAAAAGAGTTGTTTCTCCATATTTTGGACAGCATTCCGAACGCAGCCTTTGCTTTTCTGATTCGGCTGTTTACGTCCAGTTCAGTTCCGCCACCCGTAGAGATAATACTCCCAAGATATTGGAAATCCTCTACCATCTCTACCGGTTGTCCAGAAATATTTACTTGGATTGATGAGGAAGTTCCAAGGCTGATCCTTTTAGTTTTTGCCGAGTTGATCTTAAGCCCTACGATTTCTGCTTCTCTCTCCACCCTTGTTGTCATTTGATGGAGATCCATGATCCTATGAGAGAGTAAGCATACGTCGTCCGCGTAGTCCAGATGTTTGAGGTGAGATTGCAGAGTCCACTGAATTCCTCCATTTCCATTTGACAAAGCTGCGTGCAGTACGTCACTTATCACCAACAGGAACAGTATTGGTGACAGTATACAGCCTTGCCTAACTCCACTTTGGATTTCAAACTCCTCTGACAGCCTACCTTTGTGCAAAATGTGACACCTGGATCCATCATATGTAGCCTTGATAATAGCAATCAATTTATCTGGGATGCCCCTCCTGTGCAAAGCAAGCCAAATAAATTCTCTATTAACACTGTCGAACGCCTTTTCAAAATCGATGAACAGCAGGTGAAGTGGTGATCGATATTCAACGCACTGTTCGATGATGATCCTCAAGGTGTTGATGTGATCCACACAGGAAGATCCAGTGCGGAAACCTGCTTGTTCGGCGTCGAGTGTGTCTTCGAGGTGGTCTTTAATTCGGTCCAATATTATCTTTGCTATTATCTTGGCTACTGCAGGCAGAACGCATATTCCTCTCCAGTTTTCGCACTGTGTGAGATCTCCTTTCTTTGGGAGCTTGACAATCATTCCTTTTTTCCACTCTTCAGGAAAGCTCTCTGTTTCCCAAGCTCTCTTAATAAGTGGGTGCAGTAGCTCGCTCGATGTCATTGGGGCTGCTCCTAAGAGCTCTGCAGGAATACCGTCAAGTCCAACCGCTTTGTTGTTCTTCAGTGCTTTGATGGCGGTGATAATTTCTTCTTTACTGGGGGGTACGGTGCGTATTCGGGAAATTGTTACTTCGGGTAGCTCAGTGGGAATAGGGTTCACTTCACTTGCGAAAACGCGGTTTAAAACCGCAGAAAAGTGTTCTCTCCACCTTATGAGCTGGTCCTCATCCGAAATTAGCAGGGCTCCGTTTGTGTCTTTAACCAGGTGTTGTTTAGAGCTCTGGACACCAGTGAGCTCTTTGGTAATTCTGTAGACGGTCCTACTGTCACACCTACTAGCGGCTTCTTCTGCTTCTGTGACCAGTGCGTTGATGTAGTTACGCTTATCACGTCGCACACTACGGTGAACTTCCCTCATCTTCATGATAGATATTAGGGGGGCGCTTTTTTTTGTAATCTTTGAGGTGTTGAAATATGACTATTAAAATATTTTATAAAATGAAATACAACAATTAATAATGTTGGTTTTGTTAATTTTTTGCACATTTTTGTTGTGATATTGTTTAAATAAAATTAAGAATATTTTTTTGAACACTTTATTTTATAGAATCTACTTAATAAATGTAAAAGATTTTAAGATTTTCCATCAAATCTTACAAGTTTTGCAAATGCTCGACGGCATGCGTGATTTAAATAAAATTATACAAAGATTCACCTTCATCACTTTCACGGGAAAATACAAATACATTTTAAGCATTACAAAATAAGCACCACCCTTTTGTTTTTCTCCTCAACAAAAACACCACGTATGAGTGAATGGAACAATCCATGGAATAAATCAAAAACGACGTTTTTTTCTGTTTCAAATATTTTTAATTTTATTTGCAAACACAAAATACCAACAAAGTAACTGGCTAATTATCATAATATTAAAAGAAATTAATAAAAAAACAATCGCCAGCGGAATTACTTCTATTGATTTTTCACACAGCACACACACAGCTGGGTCTCCTTTGTCAGTTTTGAAAGTAAAACGTAATAGATTTCTCCTTTATGGTACTAATTTTGACACAAGCTCATTATAACTATAATGGGATGACAAATATTTTATGCATAACAATTTATGCAACGTTGTATAGTGGCTACATAAATCCTTATGCAGTGCATAACTATTCATCTGTTCAGCGGATTCTAATGAATACGGCTGTAAATGTTTAATTTCATTGTAGGGCTCGTCTTCGGGCCGCTCATCCACATCTTTAGTCAGGAACTCCGACGAAAATGCAGTGATATTAAAGAACCGCCGCACAGTGGCCCGTATTGACTTTTTTGGTTGCAAAAATCATAACTCTTAAACGAATAATGATATCGACACAAGTTTTTTTTTATCTTCAAGGAAATTTCTAAGGCTATAATAATGTTGAGTTTAAAAAAAAATTGTACAGGGTGTTTCAGAATTTGCTGTTGAAATAAGAATTTTTAGTTAAGGTGGTTAACATAATTGGTAGTTAATTCTAAAAAGGTTGAAAATCAATTCATGAAGTAATTTGAGTGTAGTTTAAGTGAAACAGTGGAGAAAAAAGAAAACAAACTAATTTGAGTGAAACAGTGGGGAAAAAACCCTTCTTTTTATTAATTGATTTTAGTTTTTTTTTTTATAAAAGAGTACATTAATAAAGTATTTTATTGGTAGATTACAGTTCAAAAAGTAGAAAAAAAATAAAAGGAACAAAAATTTACATATAAACATTAGATTTCTTGGAAACTATCATCTAAGTCCGGGGTAATGCGTAATAAACTTCAGATCTTTTTGGTTCCTTACATGTCTTAAGGAAGAAATTAGTGGATCCGATGAGATTGCTAGAATGTTAAATAGGTCTTCATTCTGCCGAATTCTTGAAACCTTACAGGTATTTAGATATCTGTATTTCTTGTAGTTTTTATTTTTGGACTCCTGGGCTTCTTCTGACAATTCTCCAAGTGGCAGAGATTGGTATTCGATAATATGTTGGCGAACGCAGGAGGGGGTTTGGGGGTTCAAACCCCCCCTCCGAAATTTATGAATTTAACTTCATCGCCATACAATTTCACTCTTAATTTTGAGTTTTCAGTTTAAACCTAATCCTCTCCCTCTTGTCGAAGTGTATAAGCAAGTTTCAAAATAAATTCCATGCACCTGATTCTAGCATGCAATGGAGAGATTCCATATTCGTAATTATGTTCCTCGTTATTTTATTTATTCATCCTGGTTAGTGAAGTTTTTTGGGTACTTTTACATATCGGAAATGACCGCGTAGACTTTCTGTTAATTCGTTTAAGACTTTTCCGTCAATCATAGCTAAAAAGAACTCGTGTTTAACAAATATAGTTATATCTTCATTAACTTTATATATTGTTGGTTGAATATCTGCTATTTGCACTTTTATATCGTTGACTTTTGTATTTATGACGTCACTAGTTTCCCTAGCACATTGGAACATTATGGGTCGGCAGAAATGAGTTGATGATAGGCGACGGTTTCTCCAATGTTCACAATCTGCACTATTGAGTCTGAGTGGAACAACTGATGCCATGGACATGTTTGCGTCTGTTTCACCATCTGTTGTATTAATTTTTTGCTTGTACGCACCTTGTCCAGATGATTTATCGTAAGGTCAAACTTCTTGGGAGTGCAATTATTTGTTCCTCCGTTTTGCTTTTTAAAAGCCGCATGGAGTATGATCCATCATGTCTTGAAGTTTCACAACAGCTAATATTTCCGTGATTTCGCTGTTTTCTGGAACTCCTTCTTTTTTCGTAGCTATAATAGTGATGTAGGATGGCAGAACATCTATATTGTGTTTCCTCAACGAAGTTCTCAGGATTTTATACTTTTCTTTTAATAGACCCAAATCCATAAACAAAGCTAATGCATTTTCATTAGTATATTTTATGGGATCCTTTTGTGGAGTATTGCTTTCCTTGGCTCTTTTGACTCGAAGTGGACTTGCAGTAGAAATTGCGTTGATCACATCACTCTTCGCCTTTTCATGGTCTTTATTATATCTTATCACTAATGCATCAGAGAGATTTGCAGTACTTATCTCCTCTATTGCATTGATTAGTTTTTGTTTTTTTGTGAATGTAGCGCACTCATTAACTGACTTCCTTGGCCTTCCTCTTGATGTAGTTGGGGGATCACACATTACTTCTGTTTGTCCGGTATTGATATGGAGAGATGAAGATAACCATTTTTCATTTTTGTTTATGGAATTTAATCTCGATCTATGGGCTGCGACCCATCTTTTCGTAGTAGCGCAATGAAAGTGTCTTAATTTATCTTCATTTTCCGGTAAACTTTCACCGGATAGCTGGTGTTCACTTATTACGGCAGAAAGAAACTCGTCGGTAATATCAACTTTTAAAAATTTTCAAACAAAGTATTGTATGGTATATCCATTTTAAATAATTTTTCCTTATACAACTGCTCGATCGCTCTTTCAAGTTTTCAATGATTGTTTCATCCCATTGTTTTATCTTTTTATACCTTAAAACCTGCACTAAAAATATTCAATTTTATGACATCCCAATAAGGTAATCTATTTACCTATCTGTTTATTCTAATCCGGTTAAAAACCCTTATCCACCAAACAACCTGAGAATAATTAATCATACCCGAAATCAAAAACATTCCTTCTTAAAAGTTTTATTAGGGGTTACAAGAAATAAGCTAAAGGGTCCGCCATCTAACGTTTTTTTTTTTTTCAACTAGTGCTTATTTCGTGAATGGTCTCATGTCTGATTTGCCAGATAATTAGTTTTATCCTTCCGCTGAACGAATATGGTTGTGTATACGCTTGACTAACGCTGGGAAATATTGCGACATTACTTTGCCGATTTTGCCAAAAAAAATCATCTTTTCAGATGAAACTCATTTTGATCTTGGCGGGTATGTAAACAAGCAAAATTGTCGCATTTGGGGCACAGAAAACCCGCACGCATACATTGAAAAGCCGATACACCCAAAACGAGTCACTGTTCGGTGCGGATTTTGGTCCAGAGGCATAATTGGGCTATTTATCTTCATCTGAGCAAGGAGTGGCCGTTACAGTCAATGGCGATCGTTATCGGGCCATGTTGAACGAATTTTTGTTCACAACAATTGAAGAGGAGGATATTGGCAACATTTGGTTTCAACAGGACGGCGCTACGTGCCACACAGCCGAAGGTACACGCGATGTTGATGATGCATTTTCAAAAAAAGTTATTGGGCGTTTCCTTTATAAAATCGCCTTAAAAAACTTAGTTAAGTAAGCATAAAATATGTTTTTCTTCTAAATTACAAAACCATTTTATTTTAAACCAAAAACTTATACCTGCAAAACAAAGAAATAATATTTTCAATGATTTTTTTTTTTTGCACTTGACAAAAAATAACTCAGAAAAAATTACTGACTTCTTCAAATCAAATCTCTCTAGCTCAGCTCTATGCAATTCTATGCAGCTCAGTTTTTGGTTTTAAGTAAAGAGATATATAAGGATTTATTATCCGTCCAGTTAGTTTTGACAACTTTTGAACATTTTTTTTCTACTCAATGTAAAGTTGAAAAAGTGTGCCTCAAAAAACATTAAATTTAGCAGTTTACAAAATTTATAATTTTTTTTTTTCGTTTCTGATTATAGCGACTAACACAAATATCAAGTAAAAATAACAAAAAAAAAGTTTTACTTTTATTCTCTTCCTAGTTTTTACACTCAAATTTAAAAAAAAAAAAAAAATTGTTTTTTTCTCACTATAAATATTTGTCAACTTTGACTGGCTCTACAAGCCAAACCATTCATACAAATGAAATAATTTTTTCGATTTCTTGAGCTCCAAACATTTGTTAATTCAGAAAATGTAAAAGTTTTGCATTATAAACCCACCCGGAAAATGAATTTCGCAAGCACTTTTGCCTAAACGGGCCACTGTGCGCCGCGTATTTGAGCTTTTACGAAATCTTATCCACCCCTTTTGACTGAATATTAGTAATATCCACCGTTAATCGCTTTAAGGGATTTTCTACTCATTCTGTTTCGAGGGCGGAAACGATTTTCTTTTATGTTTCATTGGAAACTCCTTCATCGAAAAATCCAAAAGCGAGAAGTTCTTCCAACAAGTATCAGAGATGCCCCAGGAACTTATGAAGAGCTACTTTTGAAATAACTTCATTTATTTTGTTGTAGCTTTCAAGATTTTTGAGAAGTTCCAGATCATTTCGTGGAGCTGACGTCGAATCAGGAGAATTCATCCAGGTCCTTACATAGGTTCTCACAACAAATAGGCAAATATCACGAATTCCTTGTTGTTCCTCTTCCTCTTTGTTAGGTTGAACTGACTGCGAAACATCCATGTTTTAAGGCAGTAGATAGCTTTCGACATCCATCTAACACAGAGTAGTCCAGCTGGAGCTTTAAATGACATTTTTTCTCAGAATCTCCTCCCAAGAAAATATCTGTTAGTTCCAAAAGTTCCTTGTAGCCATCTCGTGGCTGGAACTTTTGGAGTTGAGATGTAGAAAAGGCAATAATTTCTTCCTTGATTTCAATAATTGCGGCTGCGAAAATTTCATTGGAAAAGACTGATTCGTATTTTTGTCGATCGATATTGGGCCAATGCTTTTTGAATCTTTTAAAAATTAGAATTTCAGGAACCGTTGATGGTCCTAGTGATCTTGTGACCATTTCTGCCAATATGATCTCATGGATGTGGTGAAGGCATGCCAACCACAGCATGACCCTGTCCAGTTTTTGTTCAAGAAGAAGGCATGCCCCATTTCTTCTTCCCGTATTGACTGATGTATCAAAACGTAAGAACTTAACTCTATCTCCAATTCCCCACGCAATAGCTGCCTCATAAACTGCACTTGCGGCAGTCTCAACTGTCACAAATTCCATGGGAGTTTACTCTTATAAGCATTCAATTGCACGGATATATTTCGAAGACTTTTTTTTCAGGTCACGCAATATTTTTTCGGGTAGGTACACGACATTTTTTTTCGGAAGAGGTTCTGGATACTATTAAAAATTACAGGGAACTAAATAATTCCAAGGGATATGTACTGAATTCTTAGAAGATGATTCAAACCAGTATAGTTGTTGCTATTTGGGCTTAACAGGTAAATTTTCAAAGCCAGGTAGCGACCCCTTTTTGTCAATTTTTTTTCATGAGAAAGAACCAGTAATTTAAAACGTAATTTCAAAAGTTTCAAAATAAGGTGCACCCTTCTAAGTATGGAATATAATGTCTTTCAAATGAGCACCAGCTTCATGCTCACAGAGACGAGTTCTTTCTAGAGCATTTTCCATATAATACTTCGTAGGACATCTGGGCTCAGCGCCTGTATTTCATCACGAATGTTCTCCTTCAGCTGCAGGATAGTGGTGGGTTTATTTACGTACAGTTTACCCTTCCAATAACCCCACAGAAAAAAGTCTGGTGCAGTCAAATCCGGAGAACGTGGAGGCCAATAAAATCCTGAAATTTCACTTAGTAGCGCCATTGTGACGCGAGCAGTGTGCGCAGTAGCTCCATCCTGCTAAAACCACATCACAGGACTATCAGCAATCCCTGGCCTCAACAAATTTTCGATCATAGCCCGATACCTTTCACCATTTATGGTAACATTTTTTCTGAAGCTACACCACACCAGACAGACAGTGCATTTAAGTGGATGCATTTCCGCGGATGGACCAACCTTGGGTTCTCCGTACCCCATATACGGCAATTTTGTTTATTAATGAATCAACTTAAGTTGAAATGAGCTTCATCACTCAATATAAGATGACGCCAATAAGCGATAAGGGTTAAAATAATCGAGTGATTATTTTCAAAATAAAATTCATTAGTTTGGTCCTCTTTAAAGGGCTGTAATTCATTTTATTAAATCTCCCATGTTTTCTTTATAAGTACCTCTAAAAAGGAAAGAAAATAAATTAAAACCAGAAGAGTTATAATTTTTTCAAATTAGGAAGTGGCTTTTGGCCTACCCTGTAGTATCGACTATCGACCTTTGAGTATATATAATATGGAGTGCTCGTTCCTATACCTAATGCATTGTAGTACTTGAGCCTGTGACCATAAGTTTTTTTTTGATTGGTTTTTTTTTTTTGATGAATTTTAAAAGTTTGTTTCAAGGTCACAGAGGATAAGACTTTTAGCATACCATAAAAAAAAAAGTATTTCACAATCACATGTGATTTGATCCCACGACCTTCCGGTTAACAGTCAAATACGTTACCTACTGGGCTAAACCATAATAAATCTGCTTAGAGACAAGTAAACTTCTTTTTCAGAGCCCCCTTTCCATAAATCCAAAATAATGAAAGATTTCACGTAGAACAAGTTTTAGGTTCTTGTTTTGTCTTTAAAGAAAAGGCCTATTTCGAATTTTGCATAGAAAAAAAATCTCCCAGGAAAAAATTACTTTTAATTTTATTCGGTATGCCCACCTCCACCATCCCCCCAAGAAGCAAAGCTGTAAACGCCGCTGACAACAACTTGCACCACCGATGTTACCAATGGGGATAAGTTCCACTTACTCAGGTAAGTGGGCATTGGGTAACTGGACCTTATTTTCGCATATTGATATCGGCCATTTAGGTGCCCTTAGCTCCCATCAAGGTGAATCTAGGCCTTATAGACTATCTATACGAAAAAGATAAAAAAGAGATTTTTGAAACCGCACCTAGACTTCGGGGGTTGTTAGTATTATCATCAGCGTAATCATTTAACAAATAAACAACATATACAATCGGAGTACTTATGTACATATGTAACAAGAAAACTTATCACGTATGTATGTACATTATATGACGTAAATGTACGAATATGTCTGTTAAAAATTTGTTTTTTATTTTGTTTAATTTCAAGTGCTGAGACCAGGGCGGATCCAGGGGGGTGGCTATAGGGGCTTAAGTCCCCCAACAACCGATTCCTAAAATTAATTGAAATATAGAAAGCAATAGATTGCATACCGTGTCGAGTTTTTTTATTGGTCTCAAATATTGTTAAGCTGTTAAATTTGATGAAAATCAGACAAAATAACTAGGTTGGGGCTCAACAATTTAGATGTTTATGTAATTTTGTTCTAACCCTGCGGCCACACGAGCCAGTACTGGCAAGCCAGTTGGCTACATACGAGCTACTGGTACTGGTAAGCCAGTTGGCTACATAGATTGACTGTCGTTCGTATACGTGAATATGCTGTGACGTAGGCGGCACGCAACTTGTAAGCAAGTTGATTTCAAGTATCTGCGTCTGCGGTCACGCTCAGCTTTTACTAGAATAGCCTATCTAGGATTCTAAATACACATTTTCATATTAAATTTACTTTGGCATCGGACTTCGATTTTGTCTTACTTAACAAAAAAAAGAATTCTGCATCAAGGCTTGAGATGGTCAACGCATAATACTGTCAATGCGTTGACGGAAGCATTGACAGACGTTTCTGTCGCGTCAAAGTAACTTAGATCAAAAATTTCGATTTTTTTTTAAATAATTTAAAAAAAAAATTGATTTTATGGAGGTTTTTTAATCCATTATCATCGTAGCCTTTAATGGAATTTGACAGTTCATACGTTGACAGATAGGTAATAAACTAAATTATGTTGTAAGACGAATATTTCTTTCCAAAATGTCATCCAAAGGCGCTAAAATCGCCTTTTCCCGCGCAAAAAATGTATTCTCAAAAAATTCTGATATCTTTAAGTTTTTCAATGCATCATCTCCGTAGCAATCTACAATTTATTTTGACAGTCTATGGCTTGTCAAATCGGTATCAGAATTTTCCAAATGTCACCCGAAATCCCCAAAAATCTCAATTTTTCCCAATCAAAAAATTTACTCTCGAAAAATTAGGATTCTTATGAGATTTTGTATAATTCATCATAATCATAGCCATCCTTCAAACCTATTTGACAGTTGCCTATTTTGGAAATATTAAAATTTCTTGGTCCCTCCTCTCATTAAAAGTTGTGGTAGAAAAAATATTTAATTTTTCATTAAATTTTCAACGAAAAGCTATCTATATCGCTTTATAAACAAGTCTGAACGAGGCCACTGTCGTCTCTACCTACTGAATTCCCAACTGGCTTCGGAAATGGCCAGCCAGTTGACGAGCAAGTTGCTCAGGTTTGTATGTGTTAGTAAGAAAATTTAAAGGTATTGTAAGCCAGTATTGGCTCGTGTGGCCTCAGGGTAAGCCCCAAAATAATTTGATTGGGGCTTAAGCATTAAGGGAATTGGAGATAAATCAAGTTTGTATGAATAATGGACATGCTTATTGCAAAGATAATTATTCCCTAAAAAAAGCCCAGATAACTGGGACGAAAAAAACAGCTCGGGACTAAGCCCTGAAAAGAATTGAATTAAAAAAAGCTGTGTTCGGGGTTAAACAACTAATTTTCTAAAAACTTAACTTAATTCAGAGGGTTTTTAGGGCTTACCTCAGGGACTGTGCGAGTCCGAAGTTGGGGCTTAAACTTGAAGAAATAACTGAAAAAACAGGGTCAGGGCTCAACAATTAACATGTCAAATACAGCTACAATTTACCCTAAAAACTTAGCTTATTTAACAACAAAAAATGCAGAACTGAAGAAAAACGACGCAACGTGTCAATTTTACTGTGATTTTTCAATGGGGTTTTCGATTGGTAAAAAATTTCAATATTTTTTTGATGCATTTGATGCCTTCTCACGATAAACAGATATCTGTTTATCGTGAAGCCTTCTATTGGGCAAAAAATATTGATATTATTTTGATTCTAAATCAAATTTGCAGATCCGTATTTTTCGGTGGATTAACCCCTCCTATTACTAACACCAGCACACTTGTCAGCTGTTATTTTGACAACTGATTGTTTTCATTAATTTAATTCACAATAGAAAGAAATTTGTTGCGAAAATATAAAGACTGAAAATAAACAATTGAATTAAAATGGAAGCAATTTTGAATGAGTGCATAGATTACGGTACCCCTAATCATTCTTTACAACCTGGTAATCTTCTATTTATAATTCAAAAATTGAAATCCCCATGAAATAAAAAACAAACTTGAATGTCAGCTGATACCATTTACAGATTCACAGACACAAAAATACACCAATACCATAACAAAAATCAGTTCAAATATCATTCCATTCGTCACAAAAAAATCAAATTCCGCATCAAATTCTTCATTTACCAAAGAAAAACCCATAAAAAAACAAGAAGTGTTTCTTACGGTCACCCAGGGCTTAGAGAATCTTGGGGCTTATATTTTCAAGGTCGAAGTCAATTAAACATACAAAACATTTTTTAACTAAGCGATTACATACAAGAAATCTAGTCAAGGGGCCAAATTCCACAAGAGTGAATTTTCTCTGCAGTCAGAAAGTCATGTAGGAGCAAATAAATATTTGTAATCTCTAAAGACTCTAGAGTGACGTGCAAATTTATCGACATTTTTTTTGAGCAGGCTGAATATGTAAGTGTATGCAGCTTATACACGAAAATTCATTGACGGTTGCAGAATTGGGCTGCATGCTATTTTTTGGAGTATCTTTGCCTTATGCCCGACTAAAGGTCTTGAAGTTTTGACATTTTATTTTTCAATCGGCAAAATATTTTTTTCTGTAGGTACCTACTCTACAAGTTAATTTGGGTAGTTCACGAAAATGAGATCTCCAGAGGGCTCATACTGCCGAAACATATATAAGCTTTTGCCAGTGAGATTTCACTTTTGCCTCAAACTGGATCTCACCCCCCACAGCCAAATCCTCGATCCGCTACTGGCTGAGACCTTCAAATAAATTCTTAAGAAGTCTTAAGTCTCTTTGCTTGAAACAGCATATTCTTTTTTGTATGAGTTGTATCTTCCACAATTTGTCTCGTCTTGATAAAATTATTATCTACAAGAATATCTATCAGAATAACAAAAAAAAAATAAAAATAAAATATGTTTAAACAAAACGACCACCTGTGTTCATAAAACTTCGTGTTGTGCACAAATTCTAGTCAATATCGGTTTTGTATTTGCTGTTTTAAGTTGTTCCAGTTATAATTTTATAGACTGCGACACTTTTAAAAGCTAAAATTTAATAGCACCCGCATAATCAAGACCTACATAAATACTTATAGTAAGGCACTCCCCAACAGTGTCAACAAAAAAAAATAATAATTTAAAAGATTTCATTATCAACTCGAAATGCGTTTTTCTATATTTTGTGTTCTTTTATCGGCTGGTAAGGAATTCACAGAACTGTTCATATCAAACATTAGAAAAATATTTATTAATGAATAAATAATTATAATTCAAATAAAACCAAAGTAATTTTAATATTTAAATTTCTTTTTCTTTATTTCAAATAATTATATAAAAAGTAGCTATGGCAGCATCTGAGCTCTGTGATGACAACAAATGTAGTACACCATGTTCGCCTGGTGGACCACAGGTATGTGTATTTAACAAAGATGAGGCCTGCTTTTCAGTATTCGACAACTTGTGCGAGTTGAACGAAGCTAAAATCCAATTGAACTTGAGCAACTATCAGGTTGTTATAATAGAATATTGCGATTTGGAAAACTTCGCATGTAGAAAACCAAACTTATAAATAAATCATAAATATTTGAAGTTTTAATTCCTAAATTAAGTATTAAATCACAATAAATGCAAAAATCTGTTGAATTTTGTTGTTGCAAAATTAATTCTAAAATTTCTAACGACGTTTTTTCTTTTCGAGTTTTCGGATTTTGTGTTGCCTTCGGGCGGCATTTATTATATCCGTTGATTGTTTTTGTTCCTTGCAATGAAAGTAAAAAGGTCTTATTTTAATGTTCCATTTTTTAAAAACCGATCGGAAATCTTACTTCGCCAATTTCTCCATCAGTTCCTTGGGTTTCTTGGGAGGTGGGCAGGAAAATCGATGATGCAATGCAAATAAGTTGGAATATTGCTCCTACAAAGAGACCATAACGTAAAACTGTATTGAAGATATCATCTTCACCAAATTTATCTAATGTTGAAGTGGTAGTTTCCATGCTTAATTTAAGTTTGTTTGGAAATTGTTTAGTTTTTTTTTTTAATAAAACTTGAAGGAAATCGGGGGTTCGGCAGTTTTCGTGTTATTTGTTTACGATGGTCTTGTGGTTTTGGTTTGACTTTTGATAGTTGTTATTGAACGTCATCATTTTCACAGGGATGTTATAAAAGTTTTGTTCGTGTACTTTCTCGACTGCGCCCGTGCTATGTATAAATTATAAAAACTGAATTATTCTAAAATTATTTTGACAAATGGTGGAATTTTTAATTAGGCCGTATTTCTAAATACAAGTCGAATCGCATTTTCGATTAAAGTTCAACCGAATTTAATTTTTGCCTTCTTTACTGCAAAGAACGCAGATTCACAGGAGATGTAGGAAGCTGAAAGGTAATAATGGCTTTCTACCGACGAGCCAACAAATTTTGACTTTTCGATTTGTTGGTCAATTAGCGAGGCAATTTATTGCACTGCCAACGCAGCCAAATCATTCGCGATCAACTCTGTTATTAAAAAATAATTAAAAAAACACATTTCCAGACAAGGAGCAAAAAAACAACTCTCTGTTAAACTAATATCACAGTTTAAAGGCACTCCCAAACCAATGCGGAACATTCGTTGCTGCGAAAAAACATTCGCATGTCAAAATTTATTTACATGGTGATATATGAGAGTGCCCACACTAACGCGGCGGAGAAACATATGAAATAATTTTGAGTGACGAATGTTTTTTCGCCGCAACGAATGTTTCGCATTGGTTTGGGAGAGCCTTAACGCTTACATAGAGCTATGCACGCTTTAAAATGCCACTGAACGCGAAAACGTGATTTATAAAACTTATGCAACGTTGTATAGAGGCAATATAAGCTAAACGCGTTTGGAGGTTGTTTAGAGCCTACATAAAGGCTGTTTAGTATCGAAATGTCACTATGACTTACACACAACATCAATAATGTAGAAAGATATTAGGGGGGTGCTTATTTGTGCAATGTTTGTGTTGAAATCTCACTTATATAATTTTAATATTAATCAATATAACAAGAGATAAATATGTTTTTGTGTATTTATTGTTAATTTTGTTGGGATATTGTTTAAAAAAAAGGAATATCTTTTGTACACTCTTTATTTTCCAGATTCTGCACAAAATATGTACGTGCAAAATTTGAAGAACTTCTATCACAATTTTATAACCATCTGCTATGGCTTATATGTTAACTTTGAGCAGTTTCAATCAAATTTTACACAAAATCACGTTCAAGGCTTTACGGAGAAATACAAATAAAATTTAAGCATTGCCAAAAAAGAGCCACCCTTATATTTTTCTCAACAAAAACATCAGGTTGTGAGTGAATGGAATAATTCAATCAAAATATCAACAAATACACATTCTTTTCTTTTGAATACATTTTATTATAATATTTGTATACACAAAAAAACAAACAAAACAATTCGATAACTAATAACAACAAAAGAAATTAAGAAAAAATCAAAGAGAATTCTATCGTCAGGAAAATTATTTTATTGATTTTTCACAAACAGCTGAGTCTTGTTGTCAGTTTTGGAAGCAAAACGTAATAGATTTCTACTTTTTGGTACTTTATTTGACACAAAGCCTGTATAACTATACTGGGTGAGGAAATGTTTTATAAATCACTAGGGGTATTCACGATCTGGTGCAACGAGCCTAGTAAAAGTGCGAAATTTTATTTTTTTAAGTGGATCGTGAACGCACTTTTCTTATCTTCTTGCAACACTAAAGCAAATGTCAAAATTAGTTTGACATTTGTTATTTGTTTTTATTTCGAACATATCTGAAAATTTCAATTTGATTTAATTTAAATTTTGTTCATAAAAAGATGCCAAAAAAAACGGAAAAAGAAAATATTACCAAATCTTAATTATCGTCCGAATTTTAAATGGAAAATAATAGTAAAAGATGATGACGACGTCACGTCAATACAATCAAGATAGCAAATTGGATGTATCCAATGAACATACCTTTGTATCTGTTTAACGTAATCAAGAATGAGTGAGCTGTCAAAAACACAATTGTATAATGTTGTATTTTTCTGTTGCAATAGGTTTCGGGTATTGCTAAAGTGCGAAACTGTTGTAAGATTGCACCTTGTATATTTTGTTGTTGTAGTGTTGTAAGATTTTACACTTTTGCACTTTTACAATGATACTAGGCCAGTTGCATCGGATCGTGAATACCCCTACTATTTATGCAACGTTGTATAGAGGCTACGTGTAAAAATGTAACGGGAAGGAAGTAACGAAAGCACAAATGAAAATTTCAAGACTTTTCTGATTGAACTTTGACAACCGCCCTTCGATGTTAGCAAAAAGCCCACTGTGCATTAATACATGTCAAATTGAAAGTGGGAAAGAATTTCACGCGACTGCCAAATTTGTGGGAAAGAAATGACTTTTCATATTTTGGTTCCACACTTGCTTGTATTAAAGGTTGGACCGCACTAGGCGGAACTGCACTGCAGCGGAACTGCGATTTAAAATAATTTGTATGAAATTTTATGAAGTTCAGTTGCCGCTTAGTGCGATATAGCTCATACAAATTCATACAAATAATGTTATGCCGCGTCGTGAAGTGTAGTTCCGCTGCAGTTGTGTGCGCTCTAACCTTAAAAGTGTGATATAATGTGGGATAGAATTAAGCCTGAACTACATAGACCTACTTCCGTACAAAAGTACAAAAGTGAAAAATTAAAATGCTCGCTAAAGAAATATGCTTGCAAGAAAACATACGAAAATTATTCTAACACATAAAATAAAACTCCATGCACAATTTTTCATTGTTTTTTTTTTTGCAAGCAGGTGTCTTCAGAATAGATATTTATTTCTCATTTTTGTACTTTTATACAAAATTAGGCCTATGTAGTTAAGCCTTTAGAACCATTCCTAAAATTCTTCATGTAATAACATGTCAAATCGGTTGGGATAGAATGTCATGTTGTCTATAGGCTGGCCTGTCATATTTTGTTTCCACACTATTCTACGTAATTTGTTTCCCACTTTTTTGACATGTATTAATACACAGTAGGCTAGTGTGGAAGGCCTTTAAGGCTCTCTTTAACGAATGAGAAACATTCTGCGCGGCGGAGAAGTATTCGCCATTGGTGTGGGCACACTTATTTATCACCATGTAAATACATTTTGAAAGGTGCATGTTTCTCAACCGCGCCCAATGTTTCGTGTTGGTTTGGGAGAGATTAAAAACATTTTTCAAAAAAATTAGCGTGGAAAGATCCCACTGATATCTACGCATGAAATGATACGACGTGAATCCACTCGATGTCTCTTGTCATGATGAGCCTTCTGAGAGAAATCTCCAGTGCTGTCGGCATATTATGTAACCTCACCATAAATCGAGTATCGAACAATGTGCAGACATTTCATCATCATCTGTCAAACGTGAAAAATTCCTTGAAAAATATCTTAAACTTTTCTACCGCATCAATTTTTAAAATAAAAGAAATTGCATTTTACTTTTAAAAATAACAATGTCAACCTACAGAATTGGTTCGGTAAGCCGACACTTAATCCGTAGCACTATTGCACAGTCTTTAAAGCTGCAAGAAACTCAACAAATCCGCCGTTTCGCCGCCTCTTCTGCTAAATCTAATCGATGGGGTACACTCAAGTTGGGTTTGATTGGAGTTGCCCTTGGCGCAGCATCTGGAACAGCATACTCTCTCTATTCGAATTGGACAGATAGAAGTTCACATATGGAACATCAACAGATTAGAGCCAAGGTTATCGATCAGCTACCAAATATCAGAATTACCAAAAAATACATTAATTCCAAGGACATATCTGGCCTGGAGTTGATTCTCTTTCAATTCCAAACGTGTCCGTTCTGCTGTAAAGTTCGGGCTTATTTGGATTTCATGGGCATCTCATATTCAGTGGTTGAAGTTGATGCAGTATTACGACAGGACTTAAAATGGTCCGAATACAAGAAAGTTCCGATGGCCTTGGTTCGTCGCAAAGATGGAAAATACGTCCAGTTGACTGATTCGAGTACAATCATCTCGGTTCTGGCATCGTATATGTACAATCCCAAGGAACAAGATATTGGTGAGCTGGTAGATTTTTACCCAGAGATCTCTTTCTTCGATAACGATTTCAAGAAGAAGAGCGACATCATGAACAAGTACTTCCTAATGTATCAGGGGAACCCACCCAAAAACATTACCTCAGAAGATCAAGAGTAAGTCTATATCTCCACTTGAAATATCATCATATAATTGTCCTGTTTCAGGAAAGAACGTAAGTGGAGAACCTGGGCTGATTCCCACCTCGTTCACTTGATCTCGCCCAACTGCTACAGATCCCGAGCGGAGGCTTTCGAAACATTTGAATGGTTCTCTGATGCTGGCGAATGGAGCGTACACTTCCCCAAATGGGAGAGGAATCTAATGGTATATGCGGGTGCTACTGCCATGTGGCTTATCGGAGGAATGTTAAAGAAACGTTACGGCCTCACAGACGACGTTCGCTCACATATCTATGACGCATTGGATAAGTGGACGGATGAGTTGAAAAAGAAGAATACAAAGTTTTTGGGCGGAAGTCAACCCAATTTGGCAGACCTTTCAGTCTTTGGGGTGCTCAGCAGTATGGAAGGATGTCAGGCGTTCAAAGATTGCTTAGAGAACACACAAATTGGTAAGGGCTTACTTTCCTCATCTAGTTCTTTTTTAAAATTAAAGTTTTTTTGTTTCTAAAGGTGAATGGTTCTATGGAGTCAAAGAATTAGTGGTAAAAAATCGAGGAACACTCGTAAGAGAAAGGATCGAAGGAAAACTACCAATAGATCAGAGAATCAGTCTTAATGCTTAAAACAACGAACATGATATTTTAATCTACAGAAAATATAAAAATTAGTTTTTAAGTTGCAAACGTTAAATAAAGTTTTATTATTTATTGGAGGTTCTGTAAATAAAGGACAATGCACAGAATTTATGAAAATTTTAGTATTTTTCAGTTGACACCATAAAGAACAAAAGTTGCTACGGGCACAAAGTCAAAATCAAATAGCTACCTATAAGACCATATCCGTCTACAAGTAGTTGTCCTCTGTCAAAAAATGCATTGTGATTTGCTTGACAGCGTTATAGATTGGATCGAAACAAGGCAAAAATCGTATAGAAAAGCGGTACATGGTCCCCTATACGCAAAATAGGAAGCAAATTATTCGATACGAAACAATAGAAAAGCCAGGGCTCTCATCACGTAACTTTTCTGATGACTTTCGTCCAGACGATAGCTAGAAACAACATCGACCATAGTTTCCTTCACGTTACACTTCTACTCTCGTATCTTCTATCGCTCTCGTTTTTGAAAGTGTGCGAGTCTCTGAAGAACACGTTTGAAATATAAAACGTCAGAAATATTGTACTGTCATCGTGAGAAAATTCGTTTTGTTTGCTATTGGGCTTTTGTTTTAGTGGAAATTAATTTGTATAAGTCCTTAGGCATATAATGGCAGTTTTTTCAATATCGTCGTGGCCGTGGGTGTCGTTTATTAGATAGCTAAAATGTTGCGTTGGACAATACACACAAATGTAAATATGTATGTACATATATATTTATATTTGTAGTCATACTTCAAGAGCCAACAGAGATTGAGAATGGACAAAGCGGTCTACCTACGCAACAGTAATTTCCCATAATCGCTGAAAAGGTTACTGCGAGTACTTTTTTTTGTTATATAGCCGTTAAGCTGGTTCGATAGATAACTCCGCTTCAAAAAACCAATAACCTTTTGAACAAGGTATGACACATTACTGTTGAGTTGGTATACCAGTTAAAGAATTGCATTATTTTTCTATTTACAAAACAAAATGCTGCATGCAATAACTTCTCCAACGGTGTATGATAATTAATTACTGTTGTGTAGGTAGACTTGCTTTCAATATCATGACATATAAAACCGTATAATTATATTTTGATTATATATCCAGTCCCAAAATTTGCTGTCGACTTGTAAAATATAAGAAATACCATCTAAAACTAAAAAAAAAAAAACCAAGACTATAGCTAAATAGGTATCGAGCAGTCGATATCGTCGAGACGATAGCAAATGCAGCTTTTTTAATTACATGATGCAAAACTCAAATCGTCAATTCGATATCGTTTGAACGATAGACGTTTTGTATTCTTACGTGAAGCATAGCTATCGATAACGATATCGAAAACGATATCGTCAGAGTTACGTGGTGAGAGCCCAGTTAAATAAACGAGACTAATGTCGTTTTCGGTTGGAGGTTCGGAGTTAAGGTTAGACCGCACTAGGCGGAACTGCACTGCAGCGGAACTGCGATTCAAAATAATTTGTATGAAATTGTATGAAGTTCAGTTGCCGCTTAGTGCGGTATAGCTCATACAATTTCATACAAATACTGTTTTGCCGCGTCGTGAAGTGTAGTTCCGCTGCGGTTGTGTGCGGTCTTACCTTTACTCCACTTACTCCAAAATAATTCGATTGGCTGTTCCGAGTAATGTTTTCGGAGTTATTTTCTGTTCCGGATTTTACAAAGGAGTAGGCCTAGAACACACATATACATATGAACTCTTTCATCGGATAACTTGTCAAATTAATTTTACTCGACTGAAAATGCAAAATATACACAAATATCAGACAATTTACTGACACACACATAATTTTTCGCAAATTAGTTTTGGAACAACAGAAAATAATTCGATTGGAATCAAAAAGGAGTAGTACTGTTCCGAAATCCAATCGAAAACGCCATAATTTCATAAAAACGGTTATAATTCGAAAAGGAAGCGAAAACGGAAAATTACCTCTTTTTAAGTTTTTTTCGACTTAAAATCACCTAAGGAACCGATGGTTGTCGTCTGGGCCGGTGGGACACCCTGTATTTACTGCAAAATTGGTTGAATGCACATTAAAGGCCTTCCACACTAAAAGCCCACTGAGTTGAAATACATGTCAAAAAAGTGGGAAACAAATCATGTAGAATAGTGTGGAAACAAAATATGAAAGCCTAGCCTACACAACCCGACATTCTATCCCACACGATTTGACATGTGTTAATACACTTTTTTTTAGGTTAAGGTAATGTATTAATACAAGCAAATTTGGAAGCAAAATATGAGAAGTCATTTCTTTCCCACAAATTTGGCAGTCGCGTGGAATTTTTTCCCACTTTTAATTTGACATGTATTAATACACAGTGGGGTAGTGTGGAAGGGCTATTACAGACTACGTATCCAGTTCGAAGAATAATTGTGGAACCGACCTATTTTCGTTTATTGACAGATGGAAATGTAAATAAAAACTATCTATCTCACTTCCACTTCATATCAAAAAAATGAAACACCATTTGAATGTTTTGCCATAATCCTCTTTTTGTGCAGTTGAAACACCAAACAAATCTCATTACCTAAATCTTGGTTTAGTGGTTGGTGGAAACGTAGTATCAGATACGTATCTGCTTACCACTCGAACGTGGCCAATCTCTTCAAACCGTTGACCGGGGAGAAATGATGTAATTGTTTGAATTAATGTTTCCTCTCAACAATCAAATCAAATTTTACTAAAAACTTGCATAAAGCCTTAACTACATAGACGTACTTTTGTACAAAAGTGAGAAATTAAAATGCTCGCTAGCGAAATATTCTTGCAAAAAAACATACGAAAATTGTTCTGGGGCCTAACTATGTAACTCGATTCTACAATAAAAATGTTCGAATTCGCAAAATTTCAATTGGCTATTTCTATAGGATGCACTTTAAAAGTTAAATAAAACAGCGCATGTTGAAGATTTTGTGGCAAAGAGTCTGAAGTACCAACATTTGACCCTTCTTCCATGCATTGTACCACTTTAAATAAGCATTGAAAACAACTTTCGAATGGATTCGAAAGTAGATCAAAGTTACATAGTAGGGCCCCTGACACATATTTTAAACCGCCATGCACAATATTCCATTGTTTATTTGCAAGCAGGTGTCTTTAGAATAGATATTTATTTCTCACTTTTGTACTTTTGTACAAAAGTAGGCCTCTGTAGTTAAGCCTTAAATCGTACCATTTTTTTACAATTGTATTTTGCAGTCATGCAGCATACCTCCATTTTTGAACTCACCCTCAGTTTCCTTGTGTGAAAAGACAGTGGAACAGGACTAATCCCCATGTCTTTCGAGTATCGTTTGAAAATAGAAACCACAAACAACTTCAGGGTGATGTGTCATTTGTGTCTGTCAAAATTTAAACTTCATAACCCAAAAGCCAAAAAAATAATTGTCATCGCATCAGCGGCATTTGCAAAAACTTCTTTGAATTTTAAAATTTGATTTCTCAACTTTAATCACAAAAAAAAAAAAACATGTTGAGTGCTGAAAATTTTCCCGAGTACCGTGTACCCGGTGTTCAACATAATGATTTCTCTCCATACGAATCTAATGGCGGGTAAGAAAAATATAACTTTATTTCTGCCAAGTTGAATAGTTTTTTTTTTATAATTTCTTTGTTTCTGGTTGCGATTTCAGGAGCATCGTGGCCATTGCTGGAGATGACTTTGTGGTCATTGCTGCTGATAGTCGATTAAGCAGTGGATATTCCATCCACACTCGTGACCAGAACAAACTTTTCAAGCTGTCGCCACAAACAGTTTTGGGATCAACTGGCTGTTGGTGTGATACTCTGGCACTGACTGCTTTGGTCAAAGCTCGTATGCAAATGTATGTGCATACTCATCAAAGGACCATGTCCACCGATGCTGTTGCCCAAATGTTGTCCATTCTAATGTACAATAAGCGCTTCTTCCCATACTATGTGTCAAACGTTTTGGCTGGTTTAGATAATGAAGGCAAAGGTGTCGTTTACAGCTACGATCCTATTGGACACTGCGAACGTGCTAAGTATCGCGCCGGTGGGTCTTCAGGGCCATTATTGCAACCAGTATTGGACAACCAAATTGGTTACAAGAATATGGTACTGGACAAGGAGCCCGTGCTTACTAAGGAACGCGCAACTGCTGTTGCTATTGATACTTTCATTTCGGCCGCCGAACGTGATATCTACACTGGTGATGCTGTTTACATCAATATCATCACCAAGGATGGGGTTGAGGCTAAGGAGATTCCTTTGAGGAAGGATTAAGTTGGGACTCGTTATATATGAGGATTTTTTTTAATGATTGTAATTGTGTACTGGTCTCCGGTTAATAAAATTAGTTTCAACTAAATACTTTATCTTAATTTCTTTCATTACTTCAAATTCACCAAACAATGTTTTTACGCTTTTTCTAGTTTTACTGAGACATTTGGTGTATTACCACTTTGTTGAAAACTCCAGATTGAGTGATTATCAAGTTAATGTTGCTTTTGAAGAGTTGCAACACAAATTCATTCATCATAAGAAACTCAGTACATCAGACATATTTTTAAATTGTCAATAAAATCAACCCACAACAAAAAACAAATACTTAAAAGCACTATACTCCAATTTCTTTGCTTTCTTCAATGAGAGATAAACTCATTTGAAACTACGACGAAACCCAAAAACAAAATACAGCTGATGTCGAATATAGTGGGTCAAATACGATCTTTTGCCACTATGTTAGGTCTGCTTCATAGAATTACTGAGTATCCGTATTTTTGTGAGAGTGCTAAGAAAAAAATGTATAGGCCAACAACAAAAACGTGATATATACTTTTTTATTGCCTGTACAAAAAAAAATTAAACACGAAATTGATATTGGACGTGATTTGGTGAGGTTCCATAACAATAGCGGTGCAGTGCATTAACGCCCACTGAATTATCCCTGCGGATGTTAATTCCATTTTAAAAAGGAATTAACCCCCGCGGGTGTTAATTCCTTTTTAAAATGGAATTAACACCCGCGGGGGATAATTCCTTTTTCTAACGGGTTTAAATTCCAATTGAAAATGGAAATAAACCTCATCTGGCAGACTATGGTATCAGTCGGTCTGCTTTCAAAGTGTTTGTACTAAATAGTACTTTGGGCGGCCCGCTTCGCGGGTTCAAGGATTTTAACTGCCTTTTCGGGTCCTCTGTCCCCGCTCACGCGACTCCGTAGCTCCGCTTAGGCAGGCGCCTATCTTGGCAGTCGATCTGTAATCAAATTTTTTTTTACTAAACAGTACTTTGGGTGGCCCGCTTCGCGGGTTCAAGGATTTAAACTCCCTTTTCGGGTCCTCTGTCCCGCTCACGCGACTCCGTCGCTCCGCTTAGGGTATGCTCAGTCGTCTGGCAGGTGCCAATGCTGTCGGTCGGTCTGCTTTCAAAGTGTTTGTAGTAAACAGTGATTTGGGAATAAGTATTTAAGAATCATATGCGTATGAAGTTTGGGCCTTAATGCCAATTACAAAAAGCAAAAACACCCGCGGGTCTTAGTTCTTTTTTGTGATGGGCCTTATTACTAATTTAAAAAGGAATTAACACCCACGGGGATTAATTCCTTTTTGTTTGGGAAATAACACCCGCGGGGAAAAATTCCGTGGGCGTTAATGCACTGCACCAACAATAGCCTAGCCGGCTCAGTAAATTTTTACAAGCAATAAGAAATCATTTTTACTTGCTCTATAGTCTATAGGGCAAGTATTGTTTTCGTGTCAAACTAAATTTGAATACCACGATAATGGAGGAGTCCAAAAAAGTTATTTTCGATAAGACATCGTCTGTTTGTCTTTGCATCTATGCGTCCTGATGTACATCGAGCTAGAGCCGAAGGCAAATTGCTTCAAATTTTGTTTAAAGCATTTTAATTGATTCCCTAGAACAGAAATTCAAATTTTTGTTTAAGCTAAATCTACGAACCGTTAACTGGCATACAACACTTTCGATTTTATCAAGTTTTCTCGAAATCTGCTCAAACGATTTTGATTAAACTGCATACATGTACCCCCTTATTTATAAAGAAAAAATTGTGATTTCAGATCCCGTGTTTAGGAAAACTACACCATGGAATAAGAATTGTTGGGACTCAAACTAAAGGCACTTGCTTAGTGCTCCATTTGAGTACGGAACATTTTTATTCCATAGTGCAGTTTTCCTAAACACGGGAGCTGAAAAAACTAATTTTTCTTTATAAATACGGGGGGTAATCTTTAGAACAGTTTTAACAGTAGTGTTAACCAGGTTTTGGAATAACGGAGATAAAGTTTTGGTGTTTCTTGAGCAAATGCCTTTTTTGGGATATTCCCGAATTTCTCGTTGATTTTGTTGATTGATTTTGTCAGTATTTTCATAATTTTTCAATTCGTTACTTTTAAGTTATTCAACAAATATTGCATTTAAAATTTGTATGAATAATTTTGTTTACGAAAAAATAATATTAAGGAAAAAATCAATAATTTTTTGTTTTTAACTTTTGTTCACATTTTTTTTGTATCAAATAAAAAAAAATCGTATTTTAACTTGTTTTTATTCTTTTTCGTTGACGATATAAAAATATTATGAAACCATAATAGTCTAAGAGCCGACACTAAATTTTTGGGAGTGGATGAATAACCAAGATATTCAGATTACATTTTTTTTTGCAGAAGTATTACCACTTCAATAAAATTCAAAATATACATACATATATTTTATGTTGCTCTGTCATTCGCAGTCAGGCGCATTCAATACAAAATTTGACGACTGCTAAAAATAAAGTACTTAATTTTTTGTCGTTGAACTTACATATATATATATGAAATGTCAGTTTTGTATGGAGAGCCATTTTTTGTATAGGAAAGCTGTCAGCTGGGGCCTTATTACGTAAAACGATAACGACCATCGATATCGTTTTGGCGATACCTGTCCTATTTATATGATAGGGACAGCTATTGCAAAAACGATAACGTTTGATCGTTATCGTTATACGTAATAAGGCCCCAGAATTTTCAGTTGGGAATTTCTTGCTGAAAATTCAGATGAAACGTAACTAAACTTCACTAAACGTAACTGAATGTCAGCTAACTTTTTATGGCAGCTGGCCAATCAGAAGCTCCATCAGATAATAAAGTACTGAATTTGATGTGTTGAATCCGGCCATCTTTATCTTGGCAACACGACCAATAGAACTCAAGATATAATGTTTTTAAGAGGACACATAAAGATTGAACTGTGAATTGTAGAAATGCTTTACGTTCGGGACCAGTCATGTTCACGAAACGAAGAAAACCGGACTAATTTCGGTTCAGTATAATTGATGAGATCTGCCCTTTTCCACTGAGGATGTTGTTCAACACAGATCATCATACGTGCTTCTTGAGGATTAAATGCAGCTAACTTCTTCAGAGGGAATACTTGACAGAAGCCATCTTCTGCTTCTAGCTGTTTGGCAATACCATCTTGCAGCGAGAAATAATTAATAGTTCCAATAATTTTTAAGAGGACCTTATCAGCTTTTTCTTGGAGATTAATAAAAAAAGCAAAAAATCAACGAAACAAAGTCTCCAAAAAAATCGATTATGGTTCGCTTAAGAAGCTAATATTTTGAGTTATATTGTTTGGATTGCCAAGACTATGATGTTTGAACTTAAAAAAATGACAGAGCTTCATTTTTTTAAATTTATTGAGTGGTAATTTCTCTGACAAAAAAATTGGAAAATCGCTTTTTTCAAACCCCCGACAAAGGCTGAAAAAGAAACCGGCCAGTTGATTGTTTTCGATACCACGATATATGCACCTACAAACCCACATACTCATATTTTGGTTATCAATCCACTGCCAGAATTTGTTGTGGGCTCTTAGACTATCTCTTTTATGCGAAAACCCACACTCGGTCTTACTTTCTGATTTCAACCTTTTTTTTGAATTGGGTTTTCTTATGATATCACACTTGCAGTTGACTGCCTAACTTTCGCTTCGTCATAATATTCATTTTGAATGACTGAATGAACCCACTTGAGCTGGCTAAAATTATTGGCGCAAAATTTTAAACAACCTATTGTTAAGGGCTTAACACTTTACTAGTTAACAATTTGCTAAGTATTTAGCAATTTACTATCTATTCCAACATTTTAAACCTTTTGCTAACTGCATTTGTAAGGTTTGAATTTGATGAACACAATTACTGTTTTTTTGCGTTGTAAATTAATTATATGTTGATGGAAACCTATCATGAGCTTCAAATAAGTATACCATATTTATATTTTTATCATTTTAACTTCATTATTTACAAAAAAAAAAAAAAAAAAAGAAAAAAAAAGTTGGGACTCGAACCTGGAACATTCGGGTTTTTGTCATATGGATTTAGTACGATACTAAAAAGATAAAATAGCCAGTTGGTGATTTTAACTTTAGTAAAATGTTAGGTGATAGTACGATGCTAAACTCGTTAAAAATTAGCAAAACACAATTTTTAACCTAGTATCATACTAAAAATGATTTAACATCGTACTAAATCGTCTAAAATTTTGCGCCATTGGCAATTTGAAGCCAGAATACCAAGAATTTGAAATTAGTAAAGAAGTAAAAGAAAGTACCACCGGACGAACTCCATTGGAAACCAACTTTTAGAATTGTTAAATGTGAGTAGTGTAAAACTAAGCGGAAATAAGCATTTTAGTGTTTCTCTTCGATATATTTTCTTAGAAAATCATAAAAAAAAGGATGTCCGCAAGATCTCGGAAAATATTCCATCAACGCATGATCGGGTTTCACTCCATCAAGTACATATATACGAATCATCAAGATCATTCAAGGTCAATATATATATATCTACGTGCTTATGCAAAGTTCAATCTATAAAATAAGGTAATTTTTAATAAAGCGGGTGTTGATAGAAAAAATGTATTAAAGATGATTTTTTTTGTGTGTAGTTAGGCCGTTAAAAGTTCTTTTTGACGGTCTCAATTTTAAAGGGAGAAAAAGTAATCCAACGGATAGTAACGGAACGATCTCAAATTCCTGAAATCCTTATACAAGTTCCCGTTGGAATTAAGTAAAATAAAAAGAAGAATACATAACCAAAGACAACATATCATCTAAACTCGTAAAAAAAAGGAAAAATCTAAATCAAATTTTCATATATAAGTTTTTTTATTGAAATTCAAATTTTGATTTTAATCATTCATTTATTTTTATCATTCAATCATTTCCTAATTCTAAAGTGCTAAAGTACTAAAAAGTGTTTTTATTTCATAAAAAAAGTAAATTTTAATCTAAATCTAAAATCTAAAGTGGTATACATATATATATGTATGTGGGTATATATATAAATATATATAGATATATATATATATATATACTTACATATATCACATATATAAAAGCAAAAGATTATTATTTTGGTGTGAATAAAAGGTGGTAATATTTATAAGTGTTTTCAATCATAAAAAAAAGGAGTGTAATAAAGATCGCCACATCGAACCAAGATTCATCGAGGGGGTGGCCACTGCATCGATCAATTTAGGGGTGAGTAATTTCTTGTCGTACATGTCCTATTGACAAAAAATTTGTTATATGTATTGCTTAATATCCGACCAAAAGGGATAATCGATGCTAGGCTGAATTAAACCACGATTTTCATAAAATGTTTAAACATTAAATTCTTTTTATTTTAAATAAACATATAAATTTTAAAATTAAACTCTTAAAAGATAGTTTAGAATTTAAATTGAATTTAAAATGTAGAGATGTATTTTTTAACTACTGTTAACTACTCTCAACAGTATATTTAATAAATTATTCTAATAAGATTTGTAGTCATGAATCTCTAGATTTTTATAAGAAAAAGGGGGAGATGAGGAGATAAGGAATCCGGGGTAAAGGGCCGAGCAAAAGGAACGTTATCGAAAAGGGGTTGTTCAGCGAGAGAACAACCAGGTAGGGTGGGAATAGAAGACGTATCTCGCGCATCAATAACATCGGGATGATAAAGACTGGCATTTAAATAATTTTGTTAACGAGGAGGATAAAGGACCCATTGTATGAACTAGCTTGGGAGTCCTACTTTTGGTGCCAGCTAATCCTCTAAGAAGAACAAACTCGTAACAAAGATAACAACTCATATCCTATTGGAATATGTGCTTAAAAAAATGTATGTAATGGTTATTGAATTTGCAAGTGTTAACATGTTTCTTTTAATGAGATAGATTAAGATGCCCAATCGGAACATTTTACGAACAAAAAAAAAAAACATCACCGAATCCGTCCGAAATCGCTATTGAATGAGTTTTTTTTTGTAATAAAATTTATTCTATGATAGCTTTGTTGGGGGTGCAATTGAAGTGATGGATTTTAAAATTAGTAAAAAAACAGTGTAGGCATTACCCTCATTTATTCATGGTTTTGTTTAGAGTTGAAACCACATGTTTGTCGTTTTTCGGTTCGACGACCGAACAGAGCAAAGCCGCAAACGACGCGAATCTCGCTCTACTAACCATCAAAGCAGTCTCATACATGTATCGCTACAAAAATAAAACTAAGTTCAAAATCTCAATACAAATTGTGATATTCCATCATTGCCTGATAGTTCCAAACAGGTTGTCAAATATATTAAAAATCTCTTAAATCTGTTAACATGAAAGTTAAAAATAAATCAATTCAAACAAACAGATATGGGGAAATACACAATTATTAAGGAAAATTTAATTGAAATCATGAGTAATTTTTTTATACTAGCCATATTAAACATCTTATATTTTGTCTCTCTTTGTTAGGCTACAACATTTGGAATTCGGAAGATAAAATGAACTTCTTAAGATGAAAAGAACACAAACAACTTGTCTCAATGATAAAATGTTTTGAGTTCGAGAAATATACAAAAGTAAAGTGTTTGTCTTCTCTACAATTGTTACTTTTTTTTCTTATCTGCTCCGTAACACAATTTGAAAACTTCTCTTCGCACTCGCACACCAATTTGTAAATTTCAGGTTTTTGTTTACCGATACTGATAGATTTAATTGATCGCCGATTCACCATTCCCAGCTATTACTTGGACCTGATGGACATATTTAACAAGTTTTCTTTCTGTCTTACTCATTAAACAAATACACAGGTTGAGAGGAAATTCCTGTTAATTCGTATTTCGTTCTTGAATATTTGTATTTTTATTATCTTCTCTGAGCTCTGATCTGAACCTGAAACCTGATTGCCTGATATAAGTTGTTTCTGATTCAGTGAGTTATCTTATGAATGGTTAATCCAAGCAATGTTTAGTCATTTACGAACAATTGAACCCACTGGTTGGTTCTGCTGCTAAAGAAATGGTAAATATCGTGTTTCTGTTGGCTTTGCTGTTCGTCGCGTCGACAGCTTTTGCATATGAAGTCCCAAAAGCTGAATTTAAAATATTCCATCCCAAAGGATTTGAAGTGTCTATACCTGCTGAGGAGGGTATCACATTGTTTGCTTTCCATGGCAAGCTCAACGAAGAAATGGATGGCTTGGAGGCTGGACGTTGGGCCAGGGATATTTTGAAGCCTAAAAATGGTAGATACATTTTTAAAGAACGCGAGACTAGTTTAAAATTAGGAGATACCATCTACTACTGGACTTACGCTATTTATAATGGACTGGGTTACAGGGAAGACGATGGGGTTTATGTAGTAACAGCTTTTGAGTCTGACGGTTCTAAGACTCCGACTGTATTACCAACTCCTCATACACAGACGGGAGAAGGTGGTGACGATTCTTGTCGTTCCAGTGTTACGACAATGAACAAAGATTTGCCAGTTCGATGTGCTGGCCAGATACTGTTCGAGGAGGATTTCAACAACAACAATTTAGATACCAACAAATGGACGTTGGAGCGACGATTCACAACCCAACCAGATTATGAATTTGTAATTTACTTGCTCAATAGTGAAGTACTGAAAGTCCGAAATAGTAAGGCAATTATTAAGCCTATTGCTACCACAAGTGTATATGGAGATAAATTCTTAAGAAAGGAATTTAATTTGGGAACTAATTGTACCGGCATTTTGGACACTGAAGATTGTACGCGTGCTGCAAGGACATTTGATATTCTCCCTCCATTTATATCGTCGCAATTCTCAACCAAAAATTCGTTTACTTTCAAACATGGAAGAGTAGAAATACGTGCAAAAATGCCAAATGCTCCTTGGGTGTTCCCAGAGTTGTTCCTTGAACCAGTTGATACGCGTTATGGCTCGAAGAATTACCAATCTGGACAAATGAGAATCGCATTGAGCCGAAGCAGTGGTGGAGATTTGGCAAACGAGCTCTTCGGTGGCGTTATCATCAATGCAGAAGAGCCTTTTAGAAGTGAGAAGTTATGCAAAAGGGTTGGTTCTCCAATCGATTGGTCAGCTGATTTTCATGTCTTCACTTTGGAGTGGCTGCCAACCAAAATCATTATAAGTGTGGATACTGAAGAATATTGCACTATTGAACCATCCGATAATGGCTTCTCAAGTTTGATGGCAGGTGGCAAACCTCTACCTAACAAGGAATATTTGGAAACCGGTTCAAAAATGGCACCTTTCGATCAGGAATTTTATATTAAATTAGGATACGGTATTGGTGGACACAAAGATTTTCCAGACGATACTACTTTATGGCTGAAAGAGAAACCATGGACAAATGGACATCCTAAAGCAATGAAATATTTCTGGGATAAACAAAAGAGAGATGTGAATCAGTGGTTGAGCCCTTCCGCAGCCTTGGAAATTGATTATGTTAGGGTGTATGCAGTTTAAGTGAAAAATTATGAAATAAACGTCTTTTTTTTATAATTAAGTTACAATTCTTTTATTATTTGTTTATGATGATTGTTACAGTTTGCTTTTATTCGTTTTTTTTTTTATTTTGCTGGCACAAAGAATTTTATATAAAAGCCCAGTGGGTTTGGCCGACATTTATGTTGTTATATCTTGGGAAATAATCCAGGTTTTCTTGAGAACCAAACCTGGGTTTTTCGGTTATCAAAATATAACACAACCCGAAAATTCGAACGTTTCCATTTTCGATTTTAACCTGGGCCAGTTGTAGCGATCAGGAAAACGCATCAAGAAAAGTTGTAGTTGTTGTAAAACAGTACGAAATTGCATATTTTTTCCTGATGGTCGTTTATAGCGAACAGGAAAAAATATGTCAGTTGGCCAGCCTACCGCCAAGTTTTTCTGATTGAAATGCACACGAAAAACTTTTTCGTCCGCAATTCTGTCAGTGGAATCAGTGAAATGGGAATTCAAATCATTGGAATTTTTTGGTCCATTTTTTGAGAAGTTACGATCAGCTGGCACGAAAAATGAATTTATATCAGTAAAATAAATAAACACATTTTTAACAAAAAATAATTGTTTAATTAAAAATTTTATTTGATCAAAAAATTATATGAGTTATTTTTGATGGATAAGTGTACGATTTTTGTTTCAAGTCGAATGAAAATTGTGCAAAAAATCTATTTGAAAGTTTTTCCTGATTCGTTTTCCTGATCGCTATAACCGGCCCCTAAGATCGACAGTTTCATGAGAGTCAACCACAAATATAATATGAAATGCTTTTGGAAACCTTATAAATTAAGTTTTTATCTATTCGGCTTTTAGAATATTGAAGAAATCAGGGAGAGAAAATGAAATGAAAACAAATTATTTGAATAATAAAAATGTATCGAGAAATAGGTACGTGCATTACTTACATATATATAAGTACGTGTCCACATCTACAACGATTTTTTTTCTGCTCCAAGCCGATTTTCAAAGTTCTCTTAACATTTACAATATTTCAGGTTGTTGTAAATATGTATGCATATGTAGCTGTATAACTGATACCGGTAGAAATATTTATATTAAAGCTTTATATTTGATGGCCGACCGTTTCCCCATTACCAGTGATTACTTGAAAACATTTGACAAGAAAGTTTTCTTTTTAAATCATTATACAACCCACAGAGTTGAGAGGAAATGCATTCCCGTTGATTCGTATCTCGTGCTTGAGTGTTTGTGTTTTTCGTATCTTCTCTAAGCTTTGATCTGAATCTGAAAGAGGGGATGGAATCGGTTAAGTTGATTTGTCATTAGAATTCAGGTAGGGTAATCAAAAATGTATAAGTGATAATATTTTTTTTTAAATAACAGGAATTGTGATAGAAATACGTTCCGTTTGATCTGGGACAAGAAATATTTTTCTAACTCAAAAATTTAGCTCTCCAAACAAAAGGAAATTGGAAATAAATCGATTTCAAAAATAAAACAGTCGAAATAAGGGGAAACGCTGGAAGAGGGAATTTGCAAAATTATGAGTGTATTCTTTAGAGTTTGAGAAACAATAAAATGCAAAGTTCAGGCTGTAAAAAAAAATGTATCTTTTGTGATATATTTTGTAAATATTTGATGCCACTGTTCCTTTCATCAACAATGCTTCTAAAAAAATTTTAAAATCTTCTAACGGATAATATTTGTCTTCAGAAAGAAAAAGAATTCGACCTATCGCTTGCATACCACAAATCGCCTAAGGCAATTCCGCCCGTGATTACGCAGGTACTTGAGATGCAATGTACGCTCGTTGTGATTATGTTAAGTTTAGATTAGTCAATTACGAGTACTTAATCTGCTGCTAGCTTAAAGAAATGACAAAAAAAGCGATTCTGTCGGTTTTGCTGTTCGTCGCGTCGACAGTTTTAGCATATTATGAAGTTCCGAAAGCTGAATTTAAAATATTCTATCCCAAAGGATTTGAAGTGTCTATACCTGCTGAGGAGAATGTAACATTGTTTGCTTTCCATGGCAATCTCAACAAAGAAATTGAGGGTGTGTAGCCTGGGCAATCGGAAAGAGATATTGTGAGACCTAATAATGGTAGATACATTTTCAAAGAACGCAAAACCAGTTTAAAATTAGGAGATGCCATCTTCTACTGGACTTCCGCTACTTATAATGAATTTAGTTACAATGGAGACGACGGGGTGCATGTAGTAACACTATATGATGCGGAACCAGGTAATGATGCTTGTCGTCCTAGTGTTACAAGAGTTAACAAAGATTTGCCGGTTGCATGTGCTGGCAGAATATTGTTTGAGGAGAATTTCAACGGCAAACAATTGGACACAAACAAATGGAAAATGGAGCGACGATTCTCAACACAGCCAGATTATGAATTTGTAGTTTATCTGTCGGAAAAACAATTACTTACATACGGAGAGAATACATTTCCATATTTCAGGCTCAGAACTGACACAGTACTGCAAATCCGAAATAGCCTGGCGACTATCAGGCCTTCTGCTACCGTAATGTTTAATGATGAACAAGAGTACTTGAGAACCGAGTTCAATTTGGGACCTAATTGTACCGGCATTTTAGACACGGATGATTGTACGCGAAGTTTAAGGAGTTTCGATATTCTGCCGCCTTTTATATCGGCGCAGTTTTCAACCAAAAATTCGTTTACTTTCAAATATGGAAGGATAGAAAAACGTGCACGAATGCCAAATGCTCCTTGGGTGTTCCCACAGATGTTCCTTGAACCAGTTGATACACGTTATGGCGCGCAGAATTACCAATCTGGACAGATGAGAATCGCTTTGAGTCGCAGCAATGGTTGGAATACTACTAAAGAACTCTTCGGTGGTGTTATAATCAATGCAGAAGAGCCGTTTAGAAATGAAAAGATGTGCAAATGGGCTGGTTCTCCAATCGATTGGTCAGATGATTTTCACGTGTTCACTTTGCAGTGGTTGCCAAGTAAAATCGTTGTTAGTATGGATAATGAAGTATATTGTACTATTGAACCATCCGATAATGGATTTTCGAGTTTAGAGGTGGATGGAAAATCTCTACCCAACAAAGAATATTTGAAGTTAAGTTCAAAAATGGCCCCTTTCGACCAAGAGTTTTATATAAAATTAGGATACGGTATTGGTGGACACAATGACTTTCCAGATGATACTTCATTATGGGTCAAAGAGAAACCATGGGTCAATGGACATCCGAAGGCAATGAAAATGTTTTGGAACAAACAAAAGATTAATTTGCGACATTGGTTGAACCCTTATGCAGATTTTAAAATTGATTATGTTAAGGTTTATTCAGTTTAGGTGTGTGTAAATAATGAAATAAACGATTTGTTTGCTTATAAATTAGGGTGTCAGTTATTTCCCAAACCCATTTTTTTTTTTTGTTGGATAGCATCCCCCGTCAATCGAAAGTTTATGACGAAAGAAAAAATTTTTGAACAAAGAAATTTTTTTCCGAGGTCATTACATGGCGTCCACTTTTTTTCAAAATAAATTTCCCTGACTTTCCCTGACCAATTTCAAAATTTTCCCTGACCAAAAAATTTTTTTTCATGAGTAGGTACGTTTAATACACCCCTTAATAGCACAGGCATGGGAGAACGAAAGTTTCCCCATTGAATGGAAAAAAGGGATGATCGTCAAACTGCCAAAAAAGGGAAATCTTACGGATTGCGGAAACTGGAGAGGGATCTGTGTCCTCCCCGCGGTGGCAAAGATAATGGCGAAAATAATCTTGGAACGAATCAAAGAACATCTCGATTCTACTCTCGACAAAGAGCAAATGGGATTTCGTGCAGGCTCATCCTGCATTGATCACATCAACACCTTGAGGATCATAATAGAACAATGCGTGGAGTTCCGTTCCCCTCTTCATTTGCTCTTCATCGACTTCGAAAAGGCTTTCGATAGTTTGAATCGAGATTTCATTTGGTCAGCTTTACGTAGGAGAGGAGTACCCGAGAAGATTATCGCCGTTATAAAGGCTACCTACGAGGGTGCATCGTGTCAAGTCTTACACAACGGAAAGGTATCAGAGGACTTCGATATCCATAGCGGAGTTCGTCAAGGATGTTTGCTATCTCCACTACTTTTCCTGGTGGTTATAGGGGATGTCCTTCATGCAGCTCTAGCCGAGCAAGCGCGTGGAATTCGATGGACGATGTTTTCGTTCCTGCAACATCTTGATTACGCTGACGATATTTATTTGCTCCCGCACAACATTATGGATCTTCACCATATGGTGACTAATCTGGAATGCGAGGCAAACAAAGTCGGTTTGAGGATCAACACCGGGAAAACAAAAATCCTCAACATTTCTGAATCTTCTTCTCAAGTTGTCGTTGCGGGACAGCAGGTTGAAGCGGTGGACAACTTCCTGTACCTCGGTAGTGTTGTCTCAAAAGACGGCGGTGGTACGGATGAAGATGTTAACTGCCGAATCGGCAAAGCTAAAGCTGCTTTCGGCATGCTGTCTAAAGTTTGGAGGAGCAACGTCTACAGTACGAAGACCAAGCTGCGACTGTTCCGGTCGAACGTAGAGTCAGTGCTACTATATGGGTGTAGTACATGGAAAGTGACCGCCTCTGTCACAAGGAAGCTACAAACTTTCGAAAATAGATGTCTCCGAAACATCCTAAGGATTTTTTGGCCGAACACCATCTCCAACCAAGAACTCCTTCGGAGAACGGGCCAAAGTCCTATTGACATCGTTATTAGGAAAAGAAAGTGGCAGTGGATTGGTCACACCCTACGTCGTAGTGCAGACTCTATTGCAAGACATGCAATGGAGTGGGATCCACTCATCCAAGATGGCAGAAGACCTGGAGGCCAGAGAAAATCTTGGCGCAGAACAGTCGACAAGGAATCACAAAAGCTCGGTAAAAGTTGGGGAGAGCTAAAATACATTTCCAGAAACCGAACGAGATGGCGTGTAGCGGTAGTTGACGCCCTGTGCCCCTTAGAGGGGTCAAGGATCTAAGTAAGTAAGTACGTTTAATATTGCAAAAATATATCACAAAGTGGTAGAAAATGTACGTATTTGAATGGCGTTAATTAAACCTTAGGCAAAAAGAACTCACCTTGTATTTTTCAAAGATCTATAATATACATAACAGATTGCATTTAAAGTGAAAAATAATAACTGCATGAATTTTAAGAAAAATTGTTTTGCTTAGCAAAAGGGACGACTATACCTATGCAATGTTTAACCCGTGCCTCTAAGGTCATACTTTTCCCATACAAATTTGTATGGGAATTTTACACTCTTCACATTTTATGTTTTTTTTTCTCCCGAATTATAACAGTTTTTCAATTTTTTTTGTGAATTCTGATTGATTTATTGGTCTTTTAAGAAACTGCATTTAAAAAGGTATTAGAAAAAATTAATTTATAATCTGTTTCGATTTTAAGTTAGTAAATACTTTAATATTATATATTTCTCTTTTATTTTTTTCTTTCTCGATCCACAGTTGTTTTTTTTTTTTATTGATTATCATTAAGTAATACATTTTTTTTTAAACTGCATTAAAAAAATATAATATTTATTTCGATTTTTCAAAATATTAAATATTTTTATTTTTTAACGTTTTTAATTTTTGTTTCGCCTGTTATTTTTTAGTTGCCTGTTGAAAAAATTCGGATAGGTGAGGAAACTAAGGTAAGAAGGGAGTATTTTAAAATAGAAAAACAAATCTTAAAAACACTGGACGAAAAAGAAAAGTTACCTTTTGTTATACGTTGACACTTTTCCCTCGTATTGAATAGTTACTTTACGTTTTTGATATTTGTTATGTTGTGGTATATGTTCCACACAACATACCTACCGTAATATCTTTGTTTGTTTTGTTTCGATATTTTTTATTCAGTTAACAATTTGTGAAATTCTCCTTGAAAGATTTTCGTTGTCCCATCAGCAGCGTAGGTATCTACTAGAGTTGAGAGTTCTCAAAATTTCAGTTAATCTTGTGACTAAGACCTAAGCTCAACAAATTTTGAGCCTACACCTAGAAACCTAAAAGGCCAAAGTTTTGTCACACTGAAGACCTTATTACACAGGCACTGTTATGTCGCGAGTATATGAAGTTTATTTTGAAAGTTGAAATATGATTAATGGTTTTTAGTTATGATGTTTGATTTCTCCGAAATTTAATTTCAAAAGAAGGCTCGAAATTCAAACGCGAACGTAAAAGAACAACATAAAACATATACATAGGTAACTACAGTACATATGTTCATAATGTATTAAAATATCATCGAAAACAATTGAATAAGCTGGACTGAACTTAATAAAAGTTGAGTCTTGACAAGGCCCTCAATGTCAACTGAAGAGTCCAAGTGAGAACGCCGGGACGAAACGCCAATTTTCATGGACTAAAGGCCGTTAAAAGCTTTATTGAAAAAACAAATATGCTCGACAGGATCGCACGAACTTGCTCTCGTAGCTAACAACTAGAATGTAGCTGACGGTGTAGATATAGTGATGGTTTACTAATATTAAGAATATGAAGAAATTTAAATATTAAAATATTGAGATTACATCTGTTTTAAGTGGAGTGAATGAATAAAATTCAATTAAAAGGTTAAAGTGACCTCAACCCCAGAAACTATTGTGTTTCGCCCAAGGTATAACAGTGGGATCTTCAGTCAGTCTGTTATACCCTACTAAGACACACATTTTGGTCGATGTTTACCGACTCTTATAAAAATCACAGCAAAAAGATACTGTGAATTTTATTATTCTAAGGGAATTTGTTTAAATTCGTGCACCTAGAAAATAAATACCAGTGGTCAGGTTGTTTATAATAAGAATATGCAGAAATTTAAATATTAAAATATTGAGATTACTTCTGTTTTAAGTGGAGTGAATGAATAAAATTCAATTAAAAGGTTAAAGTGACCTCAACTCCAGAAACTATTGTGTTTCACCCAAGGTATTACAGTGGGCTCTTCAGTCAGTCTGTTTACTAATATTCTTATATCGTTAACGAAAATATAATAAAAACATGTTAAAATAACAAATTTTGATTTTTTTTGAATAAAAAGTTAAAAATAAAAAAAATTTCTTTGATTTTATTTTTTCGTAATAAAAATTATTTATTCAAAATTACAAATGCAATATTTGATAAATAACTCAGAAGTACTGAATCGCAAAATAATGATAAAATCAACTAAACCAATGACGAGATATAAGGGAATATATATTTTTATAAGTATAAGAAAGACAATTTAAAAAAACAACCCATATTTTTATTTCCATTATATATTTGTATTTTTTGGTTAAAACGTTGTATGCAGTATTATTAGAACTTGTCTAAAGATGACATGTAAAAAGTTTTATCAAAAAAGAGCCATTTGCGAGAAAACTTGATAAAACCGAAATCGTTGTATGCCAGCTACTAGTTCTAGATGAGCTAAAACAAAAATTAGAATTCATCCTCAAGTGTATCACATAAAAACACTTCAGACCAAATTTTAAGCAAATATGTGTTTAGGCTCGAGGAATATCAGGACGCACAGACGCACAGCCACACAGACTAACAGACCGACGGACGTCTTGACGAAAATCATTTTTTTGGAGATCTCCCATTATCGTAATGTTAATTCTGATTAAAACTTATTTTTTTTTTATTCGAAACCAATACTTGACCTATAGAGCAAGTAAAAGAAAATGAGATTATTAAGAGTTTATACAGAAACAATTTTAAGAGAAATTCAAAGTTGTATTATTTAAAAAAATTCTTAAATCACTTCTCTATAAGTTGTTTCAATAAAATAGAAAAGATTATAAATGCATTTAATCTTCCATACTAGCGCACAATCGATGCTTCTGGTAAATCTAAAATTGATAAGACCCCAAGGGAAATACCCATGAGAATTTTTAATTGCTCTTGAATATTATTATAGATTATAAACTCTATACGACGCTAATATTGTTGCAAAAATATAAGTACTAGTAGACATCGAAACTAGTTCTATCAAGTAATTTTGTTTTTAAATCCAGCATCAAATTATAAGTATAAGTTAAAAATAAAAGAACTTGTTTTTCTCATTTCATAGATGACTATACGTATTATGCATAAAATTCTTATTATGTAAAATAAATCTTAAGCGTGATATCAATATTGTGTTGTTATAAATAAGCTTAACTGTATAAATTAATATTAAAAAAAAAAAACAATTATTCATATAAGCGGTGTTTTTTGAGAGAGTGACTAAGCAACTTAGCAAAATGTTTACACGCAAAACAATAATAAAACAAATTATTATAGAGAATTTTGTTTGTGTTTTCCGTGTAAAACTTTTACTGAGTTTTTTGTCACTCTCTCAAAAAACACGGCTATCATAAACTGTTTGTGAAGATTATAATATGAAAAAGCTTCCTCGATAATGTAAACAAATACAACTATGAATTCTTTAATTTTTATCAATGTGATTAGTTAAATTTATATTTAGAAAAACAATTGTTGATTTTAAATAAAGAAGACTATCCAAGATGTTACGTTCATAATAACATGGTCAAGAGATCATGCAATTTATACTCAATGATAAGCTTGTTTAGTGCTTGAAATTTTCTGCTTTTTAATTGAGTTATTACATTTCTTATCGATAATTTATGTACATAAATATTAATATGTACATAAGTACGTCTCAAAACTTTCACCGTTGAATATGGATTTAAAAACAAAGTGGGACTGAAGGGATAGAATAAGTTCTTGATGGTTCAAATTCAAACATGATCGATGCTGGAGTACTGAAAAGGTTTCTATCTTTAAATTGATAGATCTACCAAATTATCGGCAAAATATCGATGAAGCCGGATTTTAGGATTATTTCAAATAAAAAAATAAAAGGACACATCGTATTTTTATTAATATAATATTATTATTTTATTTAATTTTGTTTGCTAGTCTAGGAATCTTTCTCTCATTCAATTGAGTAAACCCTCACATAATCGATCTTCAATGCAGCATCAGGACCCAACCAGTGATTCCAGTTTTTCTTCTGCTTACTCCAAAAATGTCTCATCGACTTGGGATGGAAATTCATCCATGGCTTCTCCTTGAGCCACAAAGAAGCATCATCTGGAAAGTCATTATGTCCGCCGATACCATAACCCAATCTGATGTAGAACTCCTGATCGAACGGTGCCATTACTGATCCCGTTTTAAGATACTCCCTATTTGGGAGATACTTTCCATTCACCCGTATATCGGAAAACCTTGCATTAGTGTCTGGTTCAACACTGCAATATTCCTCATTGTCAACACTGAAAGTTATTTTATTTGGTAGCCATTTCATTTGATATAAATGAAAGTCCGCTGACCAATCAATAGGAGGGCCATTTCTTTTGCACATTTTAACATTTCGGTAAGGCTGGTCGGCGTTCAAAATAACGCCTCCAAATAATTCATTGACTAAATCCCCACCATTATTGCGACTCAGTGCTACTCTAATCTGTCCAGATTGATAATTCTTTGCCCCGTAACGGGAGTCAACTGGTTCTAGGAATAACTGTGGATAAACCCATGGGGCGTTTGGCATTTTAGCTCGTATTTCGACTTTTCCATGCTTAAAACTAAATCGCGCTTTTGTCGAAAACTGTGTCGATATAAAAGGAGGAAGAATATCAAGGCTATTAGCAGTTCGTATACAATCATCGGTATCCAAAATACCAGTACAATTCGGTCCGAGGCTAAATTCCTTAGTCAAAATGTCTGCTCCGTAGGTTCTTGTTAGAGGAACAGGCTTCAGAGTAGCCATTCCATTGCCAACGCGAAACACTTCATTATTGAGTAAGTAAATCACAAATTCATAATCCGGTTGAAAAGCGAAGCGTCTCTCCATCGACCATTTGCTTGAATCAACACGGTCCCCATTGAAGTCCTCTTCGAATATTACCTGCCCGGCACAACGAACAGAAATGCCATTGTTAATGGTTGTAACACTCGGTAAGCATTCACCTGAGCCATGAACATAGCTTGATGCAGTTGTAGGTATCATAGAGAACAAAGGCAATGTAACCGTGGAATTTCCTTCTTGCGGTGTAAAGTGAGTAACCACATAAACTCCATCATCTTCTCTATATCCAAGGCCATTGTAAACCACATAAGTCCAATAGTAAATTGTATCACCAACCTTCAAACTAGTTTCCCGTTCTCTAAAAGTAAATCTTTCGTGTTTTGCTTTGACAATATCTCTTGCCCATCTTCCGGCTTCTAGACCTTCCATTTCTTCATTAAGTTTACCATGGAAAGCGAATAGCGTAATATTTTCATCAGCCGGTATAGACACTTCAAAGCCTTTTGGATAAAATATTTTAAACTGTGCATTTGGAACTTTGTATCCCACAATTGATTCGGTGGTTGTGGAAACCGCAATCTCGGATTGTGATGAATATTTCGTTACCAAATAATTTCCATTGTCTTCTCTGTAGCCCACGCCATTGTGATTGACAAGAGTCCAGTAATAAATCATATCTCCTAATTTTAAACTCGTCTTACGATCTTCGAATATAAATCTGCCATTTTTGATGTTTGTTATGCCCATAGACCACCTGCCCGCCTCTAAGCCGTCCATTTTTTGGTTAAGTTTACCGTGGAATTCAAATAATGAGGCGCCTTCTTCGGCAGGAATAGAAACTTCAAAGCCTTTTGGATAAAATATTCTGAACTCAGCATGTGGCACTTTGTATCCCACAGTTGCAACTGTTGTCGGAGGAAAAACAATCTGTTCTTGAAATGGATGCCTCGAAACCAGAAGAATTCCATTATCATCCTTAAAATCCAAATGTTTGTGGTTGTTTATCTGTGGAGAACTGGAAAGTGTGTGTTGAATTGTTTTCTCAGTTGTTCTGGAAGCTGCTATGTGTCCCTGCGATGAATACCCTCCTACCTGAGAAGCTCTATCATCTTTTTTGCGAATATTCTCACTTTGGGAACTAAAGGGCTTATATCTCTTTGTTGCTTCGGTTCTATCAAGAACAGCTGCTTCTTGTGGTGCAAACTTTTGTACCAGAAAAGTTTCAGCGTCGTTTTTATGGATAATATTTTGGGTTTTGGGAGTATTATATCTAACTGTAGTTTTAGCCGTATTGATTTCTCCTTGGATAACATTTTGTGTGTTGGGGGTATTGTATCTAACTGTAGTTTTAGGCGTATCAATTTCTCCTTGTGTTGAATAGTATTTTGCAACCACAAAAACTCCATCGTCTTCTCTGTAACCCAGACCGTTATGAATGACAAATGTCCAGTAGTATATGTAATCTCCGATTTTTAAACTCGTATGAAGATCTTCGAATACAAATCTACCATTTTTACGTGTAGTGACGTCTTTTGACCATTTTCCAGCCTCTAAACCATTCATTTCTTCATTAAGCTTACCATGGAAGGCAAACAAACTAACACCTTCATCAGCAGGAATCGACACTTCAAAGCCTTTCGGATAGAAGACTTTAAATTCAGCCCTTGGAACTTTGTATACGATTGGCGCAACTTGTTTTGTAGGTGGCAGGATATTTTCATTGGGAAAAGTATATTCCCTTACCACATACACTCCATCGTCTTCTCTATATCCCTGACCGTTGTTTATGACAAAAGTCCAATAATAAATAATGTCACCCACTTTTAAACTCGTTACACGATCTTCAAACACATATCTTCCATTTGTTCGCTGCGAAATATCTTTTGACCATTTTCCAGCTTCAAGTCCGTGCATCTGTTCGTTAAGTTTTCCATGAAATGCAAAAAGCGTTACATTTTCCTCGGCCGGAATAGACACTTCAAAACCTTGTGGATAAAATACTTTAAATTGCGCTTTAGGAACTTTGTAAAGAAATTTTTTATCATTCTTTTGTGTATACTCCCTAACATTATAAACACCATCATCTTCTCGATAGCCCAATCCGTTGTTTATGGCGAAAGTCCAATAATATATGCGGTCACCCAATTTTAAACTAGTTTGATCATCTTCGAATATAAATCTACCATCTTTTGGTTTTAAAATATCTTTTGACCATTTTCCTGCCTCTAAGCCATTTAAAGGTTCATTAAGTTTGCCATGGAAGGCAAAAAGGGTCACATTTTCGTCAGCGGGAATAGAAACTTCAAAGCCTTTTGGGTAAAATATTTTAAACTTTGCAATAGGAATTTCGTAGGTTTGGATCGTTGAGGTATTTGCGACGAACATAAAAATTAACAAATACGCGAACTTTGACATATTATCAAGACGCTTAAATAAATATTATACACGACCAAATGACTAAAGATTGAGTGAAGAACTAAATGGCATTATTGAGCGATGACTAAAATAGAGTCAATAATAAAATTCGGATATAATCAGGTTATGAACTAGTAATCAACTAATAGCATTTAGGCGTTCGTCGGTTGTTTCGTTTCGCGTCGCGTTGGAGGGAATCCCATCAAGAGTAAGAACTTGTTCTGCAAAGTATGTTTATTAATCGTTCAAGATATTCAACCGATATCGCTATCATCTGATGTTATACAAAAACAAAGATCATCATTAATGAGTCAAAAGGGGACTTCTTGTAGGATTGAGTGTACTTAAGGGTAATAGTTGATAATTAATATAAGAATATATTCGTATAAAGATAATGTAATTTCATTAGAATATCATTAACTGCATTTTATTATGCACCACAACAGTTTTATGTACCCATCTCTTTTACCTTCTGTTTCATTATTTTAAATGTTGAATGTTTTTTTGTTTATTATATGAAGAAATCAGTATACATATCAGACCAAAACCCCACAGCATTTGTTGGATGTTAATGAAAACACAGATCGAAAAATAGTTAATGGGCCCTATTGCGGTTGTCGATCAGCGATCGCACTTTCAACGATCATCACCATCGACTGATTTCTCAATCGGTATTGCGTAACTTGATCGACTAGTATATGAGTTATTGGGAATGAAAAAGTATAAATTGTGAATTATTCATACTTTGACGTTTGACAGATCGATTTTGCAATAAAAATAGTTTATTTTTATAAAAATAAACTTAAAATAAGAAATGGATGAATCGAAGCGTTAAGTGAAAAAAATTCAGAAGAATATACAATAAATAGAATTTTAGAGGCCATCAGAAAACGGCGCAATATAAGAAATTCATCCAACCCCTTGGAGTTGATAAATTGTACATTTTACTTGATTTTGTAGTTTTTTTTTCTTTTCATTTATTTGTCTTTTATAGCTTTGTTAACTATTTTTGATAATCCAAGCCAACCTTTATGGATTTAATTTCTGAAAACTTAAGCTGGGAATAAGAAAATCATCGATTCCCAACATCCTTAAATTGTGTACCGCGTTACGATTCTGTGCCCAAGCATCATATCAACTAGGTGTGGGAAATGATTTGTTCATTGGGTTGGCGCAATCTACTCTATCCTTAAAAGAAGTGCTAAGTGTAAAAGAAACTCACATATGTACGCCCAAAATAAACGAAAGTGAAATACGCCAAACAAAAATGTACTTCCTTGAAAAATTCGGATTCTCAAGAGTTATTGGGTGAATTGATGGCTTTTATCTGTTTTTTTGTTAAAACTTGTTTAGCCCTGCATTAAGAATAATAATTATATATACCATTTCACTTATAAACAAACATTTTTTAAATAAAAACACTCACATTTTATTCTCTACATAATTTTTTACTTGTTGAATAGACCCAGTCGATCACAAAAATGCGGTCAACAACGAGCGATCGGATTTTCGATATTTTTCGAACGCGATCGACAACCACAATACCGATTTCTCAATTTGTCGATCGTTGATCGCTCGTTAGCGATTATCGATCGACAACCGCAATAGGGCCCATTATTAAATACATAGTAACCTTTCTGTTATGGGGGCAAATGTGAAAAATACTGCATCAGAAATGCAGTTTTCCTAAAGCTCAAATGATTGGTACACATTTAAGCTAATATACATTGCATATGTAATTTAATTTAAAGAGCTATAAATCAAATATAGGGATCCACTATAATACTTCTCCCTGCATAACGGTCTAATAGAATGCTAAAATCGATCTTTGCAGTGGCTTGGACAAAAACCTGCCAGACTTTTGATTTCGATATCACAAAATATGCTCCTTTAAACACTCATACTAAGATTTTGGTTATACATCCACCCCCAAAATTTGCTGTCGGCTCTTGTACTATAATTGATCTTATGACAAAAATTCTTAGTAGCTTTTGTCGCCTAACCCTCGAGATCAGAGAATAAACGAAAGGAAACAGCGCTTTCGATAGCATGAATATAGAAATACGCTCAATGCAAAAATCCTATAAGAAAAAGCTATGAGGGGGTTTTCCGATAGATTATATCGATCTGATTTCTCGTTTACATACAGGGTGTTTCCCCTTAGCTGTGAACAAAGCTAGAGCGTCTAAGTCGGGTCGAGACAGCAAAATAATCAAATAGCAGGGGCGTCTATTTTCCCCCGATTAAGAGGGAGGGATAATTTTCTAAACAAAAATTACTTAACCGGGGTTTAGACAAGCGAGTAGAACTAGAAGCATTTGTATCATAGTGTTAATTTTATGGATGAATGTGTGACTAGTAGCTCTCGCGCGTTTTTTCAACTTGTATGATTTTAAAAAATATTTCATACAGAAAAACATACAAATTATGGAAACTATGGAAACAAAACAAATAAATGACAACAATGCACTACACTAGCAGTATAACTGGCAGGCTACTCGCAGGCAAAAATATTATACTATTTGGGCTACTAGTTGGCTCTCTCGTGTTCTGATACACTAACACACATACAAAATTATTTAAAAAGCAACGGTAACACGTATAATGCCCTGTTATATTGTAAATCGAGAAATCCCTTCTTTTATATGCTCTTCAAATAAAGTTCTTAGTTTTTGGAAAATTGATTTAAGAACTCAAAATTTTCAAAACAAAATAAAATCCAAACTATTTTTTCAGAATTGTATGTAGTTAAGTACTATTTTTGTTTTCAGAATTCATTTAAAACCGAATAGTTCTAGGACTTTAACTTTTTAAGATATTAAGGGCCAATTTTTCAATAGCCAGTTTAACCTCAGATAGTTTGTGTTGGTCTGATAGCTTATCTGATGATTGAAAAATCGGGTCTAAATATTCATTCACAGTTAAAAAAATGATTGAAATAGCACGACTTCAAAACAAAATATGCCATTTTAAAGAGGGTTTTATTATGAAAATATAACTTCACCTAAACGCAATCACGCTTAAGCAACAATTTTTAATTAATTCTTTTTAATGGAAAAAAAAAGATGGTCATATTATAGAATTAATAAGCAACAGAACCTGCACTGGGATGGGCCTTAGCATTAGGATATGGCTTAGGTGGCGTCATAAGTAGGCTTGCGAATTATAGTGACAGTTGAGGTCTTAATTTCAATCGAAATGCAAGAAACCGGAAGTGTTTTTAGAAACCAAAGAACTTAATTCCCAGAGGCGTCAAACAATCGAAAAAATAAAATCCTACACCCTATTACATATGTATGTACCTATATCGAATATCGCAATATGAAGATATACAGTGGTGTAAAGCTAATTAGAAACGATCAAAAAAAACTTAAATTTGTTTTCTCGTCTTTTTTGATAATATAACAAATTAATATGCAATTTGCAATATGCACACTCAATCTATAAAAACCGTTATAGTTTAGTCATAATTTTATACAAGCGATTATTTTCGGATTCATAAAACAGAAAATTTCACAAAATTGCAATGAGAAATACTAAATGGATGTAACTGCAGAAGAGCTAAATTGCTCTAAAAAGAAGGTACAACGTTGAATCAGAGTGTACACAGGACTGGTAGCTTTAAAAATACCGTCAGAAAACAGAGACAAAAACAAAAAAAAACAGCAAAAGAGGATCGCCTCATTTGCCTACAGAGAAAGGATAATCCATTTGCCACCAGTAAGGATTGTCATGCAGCCTTTTCATCCCAATTGCGTCTAAAAATGATAGCTAGAACAATACAATAGACAATTGATGAAGTGACTGCAGAAAGAATTCTACCAAATGATAGCATTGAGCCACGGTGTCTGGCCTTAAAGGAAAGTATCTATTCAGCTTATGGAAGTCCAGGTAATTCGTATATTAAGTTTGAGCGAAAGAAATCATTGTTTGACATGGATTGTTACAAAAGTAGGAAATCTTGTCTTAAGCTGCTGAACATCTACAGGAAATACAAGTAGAAAGAGTTACTGTGAAGCTTACAAAAAATATAAGGCATTATGCAAAAGGAAACAACGTTTGTATTATGAACGCATTTCAAGTCAACTTTCTAGTGTCAACTCAGCAAAGGAATGGTAGAAAACTGCTAAGTAAATACGTGATAGTCCTGGGAATAATGGAATAAAAATCCCTGTCACAGAGTTTATGGCTCATTTTTCAAGTGCCTTAAATTCAGACGGTTTACGGAATAGTATGTACATATATCCAAGAAGCCCCTTCAGTTTTCATTCCACTACTGGATAGTCCAATTGACATTGAAGAAGTTAATATGGCAATAGCCTACGCAAAGGAAAACAAAGCTCCGGGCTTAGATGGCATTCCCTATGAGTTTTATAAAAACGCAAGTGACTATTTTATTGGAGAGGTTCATGCTTTTGTCAACAAAATTTACGAAACTAAAGCAATACCATGCTCCTTCAAAAATTCAGTCATCTATCCGCTTTTTAAAAAATGTGATGAGAAAATTGTATCTAACTATCGTGGGCTTTCATTTTTGGACACCATTTACAAATTATTTACCACAGTACTCTTAAACCGTCTAACCACTTGGATTGAAAACAACAACATACTACCTGAATACCAAGCTGCATATCGGAACAACTATAGCACTATCGATCAAATTTAAAATCTTTCGTGCCTCATTCAACTGCAACTCTGCCGGAAAAAAAATGGGCACGACTGGATCGCACAAACTTGCTCTCGTAGCTAACAACTTGAACGTAGCTTGAAATAGACAATATACATATTTATTGCTTCCATAACATTATATCATTAAAAAAAAGTTTTAAAAACCATTTAAAATATAAATGATTACTATGAATTATTATAAATTAGTTTTTTTAATAGCTAAAACAGATAAAGCTCAATAAAAAGTATGCCATCTTATTTGCTTAATAAAAATATAACTTTATAAAAAAAAAATTCAAAAATCGTTAGAGCGGTTTTTTTTAATTAATTTTTTATATATAAAAAATCTTGAACATTTTTTAATAGAAATTTGGTAAGCCAACTTTTAGTATTTAATAAAATACAATTTTTCACAAAATTAAAAAAAAAAATCGTTGGCCCGTTTTCAAGAAATTGAATTTTCAAAACAAAAAAAATTCAATGTTTTTTTTTAAATCCAAAAATTACTTTTTCGAAAATTTGTATATGCAAAATTGTAAGGGACCTTTTGTATAAAAATTTTGGATGAAATCGCTGTAGTAGTTAGCGAGAAACTTGAAAACCAAAAAATCGGTTGTATGACAGGTACCGTTAATAACCGTTATAAAAAATAATTTTTTCTACCAAAATATTTGCTATAGAAATTTTAGTAGCTGGTAATTGTTTTTTGAAAATCGTTGGAGCCGTTTTTGAAATAAATCAATTTTTATATATTGGTTGTATGGCAGGTACCGTTATTTTTTGAGTTAAAAAAAAAAATTTCAATTTCCCCTCTAGGGAATCACATAAGAAGCTTTAGTCCAAAGTTTGAAGAAAATCGCTTCAGCCGTTTAGGCTGCAGATCGAGGTACAGGCAGACAGACAGACGGACCAGACAGACAGAATTGCGAGACCCACTTTTTTCGCGTTCTCTATAATCGTAATGTTAGGGAAAATTATTATCTCGAATTTTTTTTTTCTGCACGAATCCTAAACTTGCCCTATACTACGTATATCACAAGTAAAAACTGTATGCTTGGTTTGTATGTATCTAAAAGCAGCGTTTGACAACATCAACCGACGAGCCATGTTTCACAAGCTCATTACTCTGGGAATATCAGCTAAAAATATCAGAATTATCAAATTACTATATCAGGTTCACGTTTGCAGCAGTCTGGGATGGAACCAGTACATCAAATTTCTTGCGAACAAGTAAAGATGTTAAAGAAGGTTGCGCCTTACTATTCGTTTTGTTTTTAAACGATCTCCACTCGGAACTTCCAATCGGGCTACCTCTGGAAGGAAGTGGAATAAATGTACTCTTGTTTGCCGATGACATCGTCCTATTGGCTGATAGTCCTGCCATGCTCCAAACTATAATAAACAAGTTCAGTATCTACTGCCTAAAATGGGACCTAGAAGTAAACCTAGACAAGTCTGAAATTGTTATTTTTAGGAATGGAGGTCGAAGGGCAGCCAACGAAAAATGATATATGAAATAAAAATAACAAACCAAAACAAGTATCTTGGATGGTGTGATATTAACTTACAATATGTCATGGTCGGAACATCTGACGAAAAGACTAGCAACATCAAAAAATGTTATAAACGCCACTTAGTCTAAATTCTTTTCTAGGATCTGAAACGATAGATCGAACAGAATTTTTCAACATACTGAATGGCAAATGTTACTTAATGCTTTATAAATTTTTAAAAAATGCTAATTGTAAGTGAATATAATTAACTCAATTAAAAAAAAAAAAAATTAACCTGACAGACAACTTAAGTTATTGTCCTAACTAATTTTGTAAACCAGCCTAATCTTGTTTTTGTAACCATTTTTGGAAGAAAATAAAATTAATTTATCTATCTTTTTTTTATCAATGGACAATAGAATCAGGTGCTAGAAGCGGTATTGCGGGTATGCATTGCTCGCAAAAAAACCTGCATGTCAAAACAAAAATCTTATACGAGTCGTTTGGAGTTCGCATGATTGCATCTCAAAAATCTATCTCTGAAAAAACGTGTTCTGGAGCGACAAATCCAAGTTTAAAATATTCGGATCGGATGGAAAAAGGTACATGCGAGGGTTTATTTGAAATTTGTTTATTATTATAAAAAAGAGACGAGACAAAAAACTAAGTTTTTTTTATTTTTTTCTATTTAGCTTGCCACCACCTTTGTGATATCCCATCGTGGCAAAAAGTTGAAACGTTTTAGTGATATAAAAAATTCTATTTTAAGCTCAGCTGAAATGGCATTAGTTACCAAAAAAAAAAAAAAAAAAAATCAACAAAGCTAATAATAGTGGAATAATAGTTAATCAACAAAATAAATGCTTTTGCTCTACGTAAGTTGATTATCAAATGATTATCAACTTCTCTTACCCACGAAGGCTTCAACCAAGTCTGTCAAGTCTTTCATATTTGGATGAAAAGTTGAAATGTACCTTCAAACTTCAAATACCAACAAATTTCTGCGGGCTTCTAAGTCTATAAGCAGAAACTTTTATTTTAATTCGAATTCCTAAAGAGAGGAAAGCTCAAATTGAGAACAGAAATTATGTTCTGCTGTCTTGTCGCACTTGTTTTTTTTTTTTTTTAGCTGTCCGCGTAAAATTACGGGTTTTTGTGACTGTAACCAAAAATGTTCAGGATGGACTTAACATGTTTTAAAAATGATCGATTCAGTTTATAACCCGAAAACGATTTTTAATCTCCTCCAGAATTTATTGAGCTCGGTCTTTACCATTAACTAAACATTTGTGAAGCAAACAAAAATAACAGTTTTTTGTTTATACTTTTTAAACATTGAGTTTATTTAAGAAATCTACTATTTTAAGTGAACATTTAAAACTACTATACTATAATTAAGATATATTCTGATAAATAAATAAGTTTTATTTGTTAACACTCATGTATGATGTTTATTGAAGCATAAGAATCTGTAAATTTCTTGATTTTTTTTTTTTTTTTTTTTTTTTTTTTTTTTTTTTAATATATGAACTTGTAACACAGTGAAAATAAGCTCATATCTCCACCAATAAAAAACCGAACAACCTAAAATTGAATAAAAAAATAATAAAAACAAGAATGTATGTATTTGTATATATAAATTTATCATATAATTCAGTTTACCTCAATTAAAAGAAAAACAAAACATTGTACAACTATTAACTTTCAAGTATTTCTTAAAAAAAAAAGAAATAATATCATAAAGTAATTTTCTTTTTAATTGAATCAAAACGGTTTGCGATCAATATAAAAGAATTATTAATTGCAATAAAAATTGAGGAAATGATTATTTAACCCAAATAAGGAGGAATTATTCTTAAAATCAGTTTTTTCAAAGAAAATTTGAACACATTCGAAAATAATCATTAATACATAATTGAATTAATTGCATATAAATGTATGTATGTAAATATTTGATATTATGATCATCTGTGTTTTTGTCACAAGAAATAACACAGAAAGTGTATTAGAGAGAAAAAATGTTTAAAACAGTATTAGCATAGCAACAATAATATTTTAAATTGAATTTTGTCTATTTGTTGTGAAGTCTACGTACATTTATATAGTTTTTTTTTTCAAGTGAAGGGTTATAAGTATATATGCTGTGGTTGCCTCTTTTTGTTTTTTCTTGTGAAAATTGGAACAAATGTAAACGAAAATAATTCTTCTTTTTTATTTATTATAATTTTTCTTTATATAAATTGGTTATTCGCCCCCTGATTTCATGCCAGCATGCTGGTTTTCTGCGATTCACTTTTTACCAGGAGGCGCCAGCGGTTGACCGCGATCCTTTCCACGTAATTTTAATCCAATCACACGCTCGATCTTGCCAAGAATAACGTTGTTTGGGATGCCTCGTCCAGCTTCGTAATCGGTCACAACTTGAGTCTTTTCACAGATTTTCTAAAAGCAAAAAATTGGGTTGTTAAAAAAGAAAATGGCGATAGTCAAACCCACACACAAACCTTCTGTTTAAATGAATGAAATTGTAATTTTTCACTGGAATGGACTCAATCAAAAACACGACAATGAACATACAAAAATGCATACAACAAACCCGATGTTTTAACTGGCAAATTTTGAAAAACCAGCCAATGCTACTTTAAGGAGAATAAAGAGGACTTAAAACTTTTTTTTTCTACATGATACTAATGGTGGGAGCAATTAAGGAAAATTTGATAGAAATTAAAGAAGATACGAGTGCCTGAACATCACTTTATCTCTGGTGATTTCTTTGGAACATTGGTTAACAATACATGGATACAAAATTTTTGTTTAAATATTCTTTCAACAATGTAGTCGGAATTTTTAGTACGTAAAATTGGAACTAAAACGACAATTTTTAACGAGGATATATACTGCCAAACATAAGACATTTTTTCAAAAAAAAACCTAAATACCCTATTTACTTTACGTAAAAAACTTTAACGCAGATTTTTTGCACTTCCTTACAGTGAGGGCATGAATATTAACCAAAATTATTTGATTGTCTTCGAGAGCATTTGATGAAAATAAACAAAATTGTTATATGGAGCTATCCGTTCTAGATTCCCTCGATGGCGAATTTTTTTCACTGTACTTATAATTTTAGTATTTTATCACGACGCATTTTCATAAATATGTACATAAAATCTCATTGGAGGCCGCGTGTTTATTCTGGGAACTACCACTCTTTTTCGTTCTTCTACACTTTTCTCCTACCCCGGTACTTGTGTATTTTTGAAAAGTTTAGTGTACCTAAATGTCCTAGAGAAACTATCGTGCATCAGTGTGTTGTTTGTGAAAAAGAATAGTCTTTTGAGACACAAAACTAATTGGATGCCTCTTGTTTGTTCTTGGAGCAATCTGGACTACCATCCTCAATGCAGAAAGCAAAATTCAACTGAACTGAACTTCTTCTGACAGTTGCCCAATCAGAAACCAAGAAAATTCCAAAAATCTGAATTTTGTGTTTTGTATTGAACATGACAAAACTTGACAACAAAGAGAATGAGACAGTTCACTGTTTTTGGTAAAAATTATGTTCTACAAATTAATGAGAGTGAGAAAGTGGGATTTTATTACTTAGTGACGGTGGAGCTATTGGAAAGTTGGAAACACACAGAACTGCTCGGCTTGCTGATTCCCCACACACGATAGAGCCGAACATTGGTTCGGAATTTCGTGTTCGTGGATTTTGGACTGGCTGAAAATCCAAATTTTTCGGCCGAACCAAACGAAGTTATCTGAGTTTTCCCACTCACGGGCAATTTTGGTTCGTTGGTTTGGTCGTGTATGGCCAGCTTTACAGGACTGACATATTAAACATGATAAATAGCCACAAATATGTGAGAAATATCAGTAGGGTTACCAACTGCTTAAGATTACAATTGGTCTTTCGGATTTTTAATAGCTATTGCCAGTTTCAGTTTATAGTAGCCCGTAGCGTAATGGTTAGTGCGTTCGGCTGTCACGCTGGAGGTCTGGGTTCGCTTCCCAGCCCTGTCCATCTAAAAACTAAAAAAGATTTTTTTTCAGGGCTACTGCCTCTTGCGAGGAATTGACAAATCCTCCAAGAGTATCACTTGTCACGAATAAGTGCTTCCAGTCTAGCCGTTCGGATTCGGCATAAAATTGTAGGTCCCTTCCATTCCTGTCGACAGGCGCACACAGGAATGGTTGCGAGTTGTTAGTCACTAGGCCCTGGTTCTTCACGAGCCGTTGTGCCACCCAATTTATTTTTATTGCGAGTTTCACCCTCCATTTAACAACAAGTGTGGCCTCGTTCGCCACCAAAAATTAAATGAAAATCCTGCTTGACACGACATATTTCACACTAAAAAAATGGTGTCAATAATTGCAATAAGGGAATTTTTACGAAGAGGGATTTTCCGGATTTTCCTTTATGCGGAACTCACAATAGGGCTGATTAAAAAAAAACATTTTTTTAAAAATAGCTTTTTATTGCAATGCACTTTTTAAATAACCACACGCTAAATATTTTTCTTTTGATTTATTTTAGCATCAAAACAAATTTATTTGGTAAGGAATGGAAGATTACATTACTTGAACGCACTTACTGAACCGCACTATATGAAATCCTTGCTACTCTGGTACCGCATTTCCACAAATAAAGTTAACAGAAAAACGCCAATTAACAACACCTTTCCTTCTTAAGTTGCATATATCCTTAAAGCTCCCTAACAAAAAACAAAGAAGCCTTAGATATGCATCAACGTGGCAATGGTAACCCTAAATCATTGTGCTTAGCTTACACACAAAGAGGGATGATTGAATGAGAAGAGCAACAGTCTGTTTGTTTGAAGAACAGTAGGTAGGTCATGGTACGTGGGTTTAAACAAAATTACAAAAACAAAAATAGGTATATCAATGGTTGTTTTTTCTATTTCAGTGGCAATTTTATTAGTTGAGTGCCATGCGTTCAGAACCTTGCACCAGCTTATTTCAGAAAGCTCTGTTATTATTTTGGAAAAATGCTCTGATGTAATGAGCCCTAACCTTGGACTACAAACAACATTTTTCCAAAATAACAACAATTTTGATTCATAAACTTTAGCGAACTTAATCCTGGCGGTTATATTTTGTTGAAAACAGGGACTTGTGCTAGAGCTATGCAACCTATCAAATCCTTGTCGTTGAGTGTTCTTTCGATTTTTCTGCTACTTACTACTATGCCATGGACTTGATTCACTGATTATACGATCATCAGCAGAACTTATCATTTTTGGAGGCGGGTTTCTTCGGATGGCGTTGGTCGTATTATGAGTTTCATAAAATGTTATGGCATTATACACTCATTTTCTTGGTCGTCCCACATTATTTGCGATTTCGTGAACTGTTTTCCCGTTTTTTTTTTTATCATGATGATGATTTTTTTTTATACTCAGGTGTTCAAGATTGTTGCCAGCCAATCAAGTCAACAGTATTCAAATGTTTTGCAAAAAAAATCCTTTAGAACGACTTGTTTTGAGTTGCCGATTACTTTTTCTTAAAATCTGACCAAAAATACTGCTTTTTTAAACTATGAACACAATTTTAACCCCATGTGCTAATTCTCTGGCCACAGTACATAAAGCAATCGCACACTTCTCATATGGAATTAATAGACAAACAGTTGTAAATAACGGTAAATTTCCAGGGATAATAGGGGGATGAAGTCTAGATTGCAATAATGTGAAAAGTTTTTGAGAAAGGCTTTTGTCAATTGGAGTAAACGCTATGGTAACTGATAAAAGCATAATGTGCTAATTCTCTGTCCAACAGTGTACATACAAGTCAATTTTAATTGTTCTGTTGTGAAATAAATACATTGACGACATTCTTTCTTCTGTTATCTTAACAACGTTTTAACTCAACTCCAAATGGGGCTCTCAACTTAAGTGATGCAAATCTAAAATCCGACCTTACATAATCCAACTCAATCTTTCTATTTAAACATAGCAGGCGCGAACGCACGAAAAAATTTCATGGCGGAGGGAGGTTGAACAAATTTCGGGGGGGGGGGGGGTGTTTTAAACCGAAAACTCAAAATTAAGAGTGAAATTGTAAACTGAGGAAGTTAAATTCATACATTTCGGGGGGGGGGGGGGTTGAACCCCCAAACCCCCGCCCCCTGCGTTCGCGCCTGAAACATAGTATATGTGAAGTCGTCTAAGTTTGAAAAATGTCCTAAGGCGACATGGACCCAAATTTGTAAGATTTTTTCAAATTTTTCAACAATTTCAAATCAAAGATGCATTAGTTTTTCTTGAAAATCATTAACCGCCCGAACCAAAATCCCCAAATATAATATTTTTTTGCGCAACACCATTTAGGAGTTACATACATATAAGATTTAATAATACAAATCATTTATTTTACTAAAATAAATCAGCCAAGTGGTAGAAGTTGACTGTAATTTTTGTACGTGATGGCCATAAATGTTTCTATGGTCCGTCCTTACTGAAATCAGGTGAGGAATCCCGTTGTTAGCTCTTGGTCTTAAGGTGCTGACTAAGTTGCAACGTAATAACTCATGAGTTTTATGTACAAATGCAAATGAATAATAATAAAAAATAAAAAAAAAAAAACAGCAAAAAACTTACCGTTGCCAAGTCTTTCTGACTGAGACCCTTGGAGTTACGTCCTTGCTGAATGATTTTACCAACACCAAGTGGAATTTTATCATGTTTCAGTTCTTCTGTCTCACGGTCCAACTTGGCAGTATTTTTAGTGGTGACATGTTGCTTATTAGTTCCTGCACCAACTGTAACGATATTCCGTTAATTAAATCTACAAATTCATTATTATCCCAGCATGACGTATAAGAATACTACGCAAATTAAATTCACGCAAAATGGTGAAATAGTGGCCATGAACCGACTGACCGGCAGGGAGAAAGTAAAAATAAAAACATTACAAGGAGGTAAGTATGTAGGTATTTTGTCACCCACTCGACTGTGTTTGCCATGTCAAACAATTCAACTTTTTCATTTTGCGGTCATAATGGAGTATTTAAATACAAAAATTTTTATAAAAATTTATAAGTATATTTACACTTTTGTTCAGTGTCAACTGCTACACCCTGACGACGTGCATGATTGATAGCACTTTCTGTCTTTAGAGTTGAAGCCTTTGGTGCTCTTTTACGTAAAACCGTAACTGTATCCCAATCAGACATGATTGAAATATTTTTCTTAAAAAAAAAAGAAACAAATTTATAAGAAATTTTATTGAAGTTCAATTAAAATTGTTAGTTTTAATTACAGAAAATATATTTTTTTTTTGAAGAAAATATAGAATTCACAAAATCGTGATTCGAAAGTATATATGACGAAAATGTGGCTCGTCGTCTTTGGTATTTGTGTGGGTAAATTTTTAGCACTGAAGTTAGCAGCGATTTAATTTGTGGAACGTATGTTATGAAATGCAGGTTTTGGACTTCATGGTGAGTTTGTAGAATTGTTTCAGGAGAATATTAGTAGCACATTTTAAGTACCTTGCAAATGAGACACGAATCGCTAACTGCGAATGCGAATTTTGATATATCATTCACAAAAGTGGTAGCCAACAGCTATGAATTTGTACACAACATAAACAAATAAAATGGATAATTGAGGTTAAAATCTCACGTATTTTGTATTCCTCGGTTTGTGAAATGCGTTCGGATGTTGTAGATTGTGACAGTTAGCAGAAGAGTTTTGAAAATATTAAAATGTATATTTTTTTGACAATATTTTTGATTTATGTCGATTTCGATTCAACAAAATAAATCGATTTTTTATGTTTTCCAAATTTCAAATTCGTTTCAACAAAAAAATCGAATTTTTTGGTGATCTGATTTGATTTTAAAGGTTAGACCGCACACAACTGCAGCGGAACTACACTTCACAACGCGGCAAAACATTATTTGTATGAAATTGTATGAGCTATATAGCACTAAGCGGCAACTGAAATTCATAAAATTTCATACAAATTATTGTGAATCGCAGTTCCGCTGCAGGGCAGTTCCGCCTAGTGTGGTCTAACCTTAAGCTGGCCATACACAACCGAACCAACTAGCCGAAAGGCCCAGAGCCGAACCAAAATTGGTCGTGAGTGGGAACTCAGATGGCTTCGTTTGGTTCAGCCGAACAATTTGGATATTCAGCCATTCCAAAATCCACGAACGTGAACCTCCGAAACAATGTTCGGCTCTATCGTGTGTGGGGAATCAGTAAGCCGAGCAGTTCTGTTTGCTTCCAACTTTCCAATCTCCACCGTCACTAAATAATAAAATCCCATTTTCTCACTCTATCTCATTACCGAACTAACAATTATACTCCTATACTCATCCATAGAAGCTATTTATAATCGTTTATTGCACTCATTTAATCTCTCTTTAGTACTCCATAGAGTTAAAAAGGAGAACTTGTTAACTCCTTTAGCACCTTAGAGAAGGAAATTCAGTTGCTATGAAGAACATTCTAAGAGAGTTCGAAAGAAGTGCTAAAGGAGTAAAGTATACAGCTTGAAGAAAAATAAAAAAAATCAAGTAAGTAAGTCTAGGGATCGAACTCTGGGTGCCTCGCACTACTTGTCGAGCTCGCTAACCACTCGGCCAATCTCTTATATGAAATAATTAGCATAAAAACCGGTTGACTTTCTCAAAGAATTTTATAACTCAAAATGTATCTTAAAAAAAATCTATTGAAAGCGTTTTTGCCTGCCGCATATGAATTAATATAAAGGTTAGACCGCACTAGGCGGAACTGCACTGCAGCGGAACTGCGATTCAAAATAATTTGTATGAAATTTAATGAAGTTCAGTTGCCGCTTAGTGCGATATAGCTCATACAGTTTCATACAAATAATGTTTTGCCGCGTCGTGAAGTGTAGTTCCGCTGCAGTTGTGTGCGGTCAAACCTTAAGAGCCTAATGTTTTCATTGCACATAATTAATTATGCAAATAATAAATATGCCAACATTTTTGCAAAACTAAAAAATTGTGCATTATTACAAATTAATTATTACAATCACATAACACGTTGTACTTGAATTACAAATGGTGGCAAAATGGAGTCATGGCGTTTGCAATATAAGAATTTCTATATTTGCTTATATAAACATTAAAGCAACTCGAGCAAGATACTAACTTTAAGGATTGCATTAATATTTCTTTAGATCACTATTGGATATGATTAAAGAAACATCAGTTCATCGCATTGTGACGCTGATGTTATTGCTAATTGAAAGTCTAATGGATCAATTATATCACCTTTGACTCCTATACTGATTTAGCTTCAAGCCAGAAGGATTTATGGGTCACTAAGGAAACGAATGACACTTTAATGTCCTAAATCGGAAGCAATTCTGTTAGTTGGGTAAATTGTAGAATACAATTGTCAACAAAAATATATAACTGTCTCATTCTCGTTTTTGTCATGTTCAATACAAAATACAAAATTCAGATTTTTAGAATTTTCTTATGCCGGATTTACACGAATGGCAAAGATGCCAATATATCTGCCAAAAAAATGATAAAATACTGACAGAAATAATTTTTTTATGACATGCATTTACACGAGTTCAAATAATGGCAGATTTCAAAATACTGGCAACATGCCATAAAAGAATGAGCAAGTTCATTCTTATCTAGAATGGCATAATTTCGGAAAATGGCGTCAGTAAAGTGTTTACACATAGTCATATTAATGGCAGCATTTTATGCTAAATTATATTTGCCATTTTATTTTGCCAAAAATATTGCCAGTATTTAGAACGTTTACACGATAAAAAGAAAAATGGCTACAATTTGACAGATATAATGGCATTTTGACATTCGTGTAAATGCAGCATTAGTTTCTGATTGGGCAACTGTCATAAGAAGTTCAGTTCAGTCGACTTCCCAACTAACAAATTTGCTTCCGATTTCAGACATTTAAGTGTCATTCGTTTCTTTAGTGACCCAGAAATCCTTCTGACGGGAAGCCAAATCGGTATAGGAGTCAAAGGTGATATAACTGATCCATCATCCAACATCGGCGTCACATTTCTTTAATCATGTTTCTTTAATCATATCCAATAGTGATCCAAAGAAATATTAATACAATCCTTAAGGTTAGTATCTTGCTCGGGTCGCTATAATGTTTATATAAGCAAATATGGAAAGTCTTATATTGCAAACGCCTTGACTCCATTTTGCCAACATTTGCATTTCAAGTAAAACGTGTTATGTGATTGTAATAATAAATTTGTAATAATTCGAATGAGCGCTCGCAATGCTGTGCAATGAAAACATTAAACTCTTATATTATTTCACGTGCAGCAGGCTAAAATGCTTTCAATAGATTTTTTTTAGATAAATTATGAGTTATACAATTCTTTGAGAAAGTCAATCGATTTTAATGCTATTTATTTCATATAAGAGATTGGCCAAGTGGTTAGCGAGCTCTACAAGTAGTGCGAGGCATCCAGAGTTGGATCCCTAGGCTTACCTACTTGTTTTTTTTTTTATTTTTCTTCACACTCTATACTTTACTCCTTTAGCACTTCATTCGAACTCTCTTAGAATGTTCTTCAAAGGAACTGAATTTCCTTCTTTAAGGTGCTCCTTTTCTCCTTTTTAACTCTATGGAGTACTAAAGAAATATTAAATGAGTGGAATAAACAATTATAAATAGCTTCTATGGATGAATATTGGAGTAAAATTGTTAGTTGGGTTGTGCTTTCTGCATTGAACGGCCCGCTGACGATTTTTGTTTGGACAAGAACCAAACTGCCAAAATTGGTTCGGATCGGCCGTGTATGGCACCCGAATTTGGACCGTGGCCAAATGGACTTGAGCCAAATGACTCCGAGCTGTTCGGCTCGGTCGTCTATGGCCAGCCTTGCAGAAATTTAGCATAAATCTTGACTTCGGGCAAGGGTCTACACAGATTTTCACACGTTATGCACACATACTAAATTATAGTGACATATTTGTTTCTAAAATCAACGAAAACGGAATTCATACAATTACAAAAAATAAATCAAGTCACGATTTGAGTCCTTTTAACCACGATTGATCCTTTGAGTTTATATAATATGGAGTGCTCGTTAACATTCCATAAACGTAACCATCAAAGGGGCGCGGTAATCTATGAACAATTCAATTTTCAATACAGAGATGGTTTTGACAACAACACCGTCATAGATGCAGCTGTCAAAAACCCTCTCTATATTAAAATCACGCCTCCTATCAAAAGGCTCAAGTACTACAATGCATTAGGGATAGGAACGAGCATTCCATATTATATATACTCAAAGGATTGATCTAAGGTCTGACTACCAAATCCGAAATGTTTAAATCGAAATCGATATTCGATATGAAGGTCAACCCATATGTGACTTTGACACGACAAAAAAATCTATCAATAGGTACAGCCAGTCAATGCATTGACAATATTCTATACGTTGACAATCGCTTGACAGTCTTGAGTGAGAATTTAAAGTTATTTTTATTTAACTCGTTTAACATTTGCGTTGGACGTAAATATTTAAATATATGGGTAAATATTTACCCATTTGGGTAAGTTTACCATTTGGTTAATGACCTGTCAAATTTTGTATGGGAAATGATTTACTCAAATTGGAAATTCCCCAACGAATTTGCTTGGAAAAACCGACCGTGTTCTGTAACTATCGAAACTTATTTAGTTCGCGATAAAAGTTGTGAATAAAACAAGAAAGAATAATTCGGACGTCTACATTTACTCAATGATAAGGAAAGCTTCTTTTCGTAAACTATTAAGGTAGATTTACAGCCCTATTCTGCCGTAGTGAGGCTCAGAGGTTACAATTTTTCGTGAGTTTGTTTTTGTATAAGACTGCACAATTTCGTGTTCTGTGGAAGCCCTAATAAGAAACCTCACAAGAACAACGTGAGTTGTGATCTGCCAAGGCGCAGAGATAATAATTTTTAAGTTTATCAGGCGAGTTTACCAGGAGTTATGCGGTTATTGTGACTTGTGAGGCATTAGTGAGGTTGCCAGAATAATAAAGCTGTTATAAAGGTTCTCCCCAACCCATGTGATCCATTCAATGACGACCACGAAACTACATCAACAACGTGTTTTTATTGTTGTTTTTTTTTTCTTCCTCAACGAATGATTAGCATTGGTTTGGCTGATCCTTAATTAGTTGGAAGCTGTCTGAAGTAGAAATCAATGAAAAGCAGCTTTCTGAAGAATGAAAATTAGAATTGAGCCATAATTCACTGTATCTCTTTTTTTCGTTCCTGCCTCAACAAACGTCAGTTTCATTTCCATGAGGTGCACTCGGGGGCGCTCTTCACTAGCATAAGCAATAGCTAACGCAAATCAAGAAACCGAAATTATGGGCGCACTTGGTATATGATTTTTTTTGTAATCGCTCATTTTCGTCCGACCACTACCGTGAGCCTACGACTATTATCTCTATCTAACAAATATACATTATGTATTTGGCATCCCTTTTTTTGTGCAGAAAGCAAATGCAGATACATGTAAATCCACCATTAACCTCGATACACTTTCATCCAACGTTTTTCAAATTTTTGTATTCCCCCCGAAAATTGTTTTTTTTTTCGAAAGCCTCAAAATATTCATTTGTCTCTTCAGAAACACCAGCATTCAAACCAAATTATTTTTACCGAAATAAGAAATAGTCGTAGGGGGCCAAATCTGAAGAATCAAGCCTTAACTACATAGACCTACTTTTGCACAAAAGTACAAAAGTGAGAAATTATAATACTCGCTAAAGATACATGCTTGCAAAAAAATATACGAAAACTGTTCAGACACATAAATTAAACCACCATGCACAATTTGTCATTGTTTTGTTTGCAAGAAGGTGATGGTGAAGGAGGCGAAGGAATAATCGCAGTTGGTGTGGCCACTCTCATTTATCATCCTGTAAATACATTTTGAAAGGCGACCTAACAAAATCAAAAAAGACAAAAAAAGGCATTTATTAAATAAAGAGAATATAAACATAACCTTAACATCTAATTATAATAGCATTGAACTACCAACAGCTTTTTGAAGTTCTCGTGTGTCGCTATATAGCTACAATGTATTTCATATGTGTAGAACCATATTTGTATCGTGTGTTGTGTTGCAGTGTGGCGCATAAAATATATGGAATGACATGGACACACGACTCCACAACACAGATGTGGATCAGGCTTAACTCTATCTACAGTCTACACTACCTGCGTTCTTTTACTTGTATGTTGAGGGGAAGTAAATTTGTGCTCTGTGCGCTTAAGATTGTGTAAGGATCATTTTTTTAAGTGAAATAATCTTAACTGGAAATGGAAAAACTACATGCAGTTTGTATTTGTAGAATTTTTTTGAAGATATTTTCGTTTAACTTTGATAAAAAAAATCAAACAAGTCAAAATTGACAAAAAAGACACTAACGAGTAAAAAAGGCAAAAAAAGCACTAACGGGTTAAAAAAGGCAAAATAAAATACGTATATTTTGAATCAGGAGGACATGAATCGTGTTTGTATAAAGTCGATACTTTCTTACGATCACGCAAAAAAAAAAATAGACAAAGTTGTCAAAATCCTTTCCCTGATCATCATGTAAATTAATTTTGACTGACGAATGTTTCTTCGCCACACCGAATGTTTCGCATTGGTTAGGGAGAGCCTTAAATCTATATAGACCTGCAAAAAAACACATATAACGTGTACCACACTTTAGATCCAATCTTTTGAACATATTCATATATCTTCCTTTCTATACTACCGCCCTCAAGCGGTCACCTCACCACAACAATCCACACCCACCAATTAAATACAGGCATGTAATTGAGGCAAAAAATATATACAACCAAGAAGCAAAAAATTTTCAATGGACAAAATGTCAGACTCCCGTGAGTAGAGAAGACGTCGTCGGATTCTTCTGTGTCGACGAACAGAAAAAATTTAATTTATTTTAAAAATATATAAGAACAAAATAAAGAAAAGAAAGCGCTCTAAGAAAACAATAAAAGGAAATTCTTGCAAAAAAGATTAACTTTGTGAATTTTTATGTGAAAAACAAAAAGATATCCAACTCAATCAAAGAAAAAATGTTTCTATAGGTGTGTGTGTTGAGTTTGTACGCAAATTAAAGAAATAAAAAAGTGCTCCATCGGCCGTCGCCGGGGGATTTATCTATATTTCTCATCTCGTTTTACAAGTGCATTGCATTTTCCTTGCCTCTTCTTTCTCGTGACTCGTGTTCATATATACTAAAATAGTGGGCTGCTGCTCGTCGTCGTCGTCTGCCCTCTCCCCTTGTTCGTTTATTGTTGCTCTTTCCTGCTGCTGGTGGATCTGATTCTGGCTCCAGGGAGTGGATTTCTCAAGGGCTTCGGTTACGCGTACCTACGTCGTTCTCTTCGTCGACTTGCTTATATCCAAGGAACTTTATTGGACGACGAACAAATTTTTCATCAATCCACGGAAATTTAATTTTTTACTGCATACAAAACAAGAATAATACAAATAAGATTTTGTCCTTATTCCCCGATTTATTTTTCTTTTCTGCTCGACAAAAGCAATCGATTCCAATAAGGAATTCCATATTATATTCATTTTTGTATATATATACAACCCATATGTATGAGCAAATACGTGTACGTGTCTATCGGTGTGTATGTGTGTAAAGCGCAGCAGGAAAAAATAAGAAAATTCTTGTCAAGTCGTGTTTTTAGAGAAAAAAAAAACATTTTTTGCAAAAGCGGCTGCGAAAAGAGTGGAGAATTATATATTTGTTCGACAAATCCAAAGTAACAAAAAATGTTTTTGCAATTGTTATCGAGCGGCGTTCTTCAACTTCAGAGTATAATAGGTGTTTCGTATTCCTTATTGGATCCTCGCTGTCCCCCCTTTGCGTCGTTGTTTTTGTCTTCAACTTCGTGGCCGTCGTGGTGTGTGGTGAAATTGTAAAATTTTCCTTCCAAGTCGGGACAAATTAATTCCCCCGGAAAAATAATTGAAGTTTTGGGGTAGAAAATAGAAATCGAAAAGAATTCACTGACAAACAAACGGCGACATACAGCAAGTTGCTGGTGTGTTGTTTTTTTTTCGTTTTTTGTGTGACGTAGGAGGAGAAGGCAAGAGGGAAATAATTGGCCAGCGCCATCATCACCATGGGAGCACAACAGGCCAAGGATCGGTCGTCCGGAAGCCAAGGAACTGTCAGTTGTATTGGGATTAGCAGTGGTGTTGGCATAAGTAATAGTTCCTCGAGTATAGGTGGTGTGGGTGGGGGTGGTGGCTCAGGTGCCTTGGGTGCAGGATCAACCCTTCGAGCGAGTCGGATGAAGTCGCGTTCATCGTCTTCAGCCGCAGCAGCAGCGCCTTCCGCTTCAACAAAGGATAATCGCAGTGCAATTGGATTGAATATCTTCAGCGAACACAATGGTGAGTTTTTTTGTATTTTATTTTGCTTTTTTTTTCCCTTTTTGTCGAATTTGTATAGTTTTCTTCTTTCTTGTGTGGTGTGAATACAACTGTGTACGGAATATATGTATTGAAAGAGGGTGTGTTGTTTAAGTAGTGTGTGTAGGAGTAGAAATGTATTCGTACATAATACACGAATACAAAGTTGGTTTCTGGAGAGGTGAATATTGTGAATTAGTGCAAAAGGGTGGAATGCATTTTTTTCTTTCTTTTATTTTCAATTCCTGGTTCGGTGGCTCCTTCTGTACCCGCCGTCATCGTTTTTCTAATAATTGAGGACTGAATTTGTGAATTAAATACGAATGTAGGTTCCTACCTATCATTGTGTAGGTATGTATTGCCCGCATGATATATCGAGAAAGGGGAGTCATAAAAAAATACTTGGTAGATAGTAGGAACCTTTTTGGCACTTATGTTAAGCAAACGGGTTATTTTAATTTTTTGAAATTGAAAAAGTTCAAATTCCGACATGGGACAATATTTAACTATGTAGGTAGGTACGTAGATACGTAATTTTTAAATATTTTTTTAACTGGATGGCCTTACCTATTGGATATTGGAGATACACTGCAGGCCAACATTTTAATTCCAACCTGGCTTACTGATTAATGCAAGCCTGGGGGTTGGTTTTATGAATTAAAAGTTGGGTTTTTTACCTTACTTCTTACCTGAACAGTACACAACACGTTCAGTTAGTCAAAGTTAACGTGTGAAGTTTTGGAAAATGTATCACTTCACTGCTTCACAGATCGAGAATTGACCCCCTGGATTGCAAGATTTGTATATAAAAGATACACTTTGTAGTCACAGGAATTTTTTTTGTGAATCTAAAATGGGAAAAGTCGCGGAAACCCCCATTGCAAAACGATTTCCAATCATCACTTTTCTTAAAGAAGGCAAATCAGAGCGGAAAGTTGATTGGCAGAAAATCAGAGTAAACCGCTGTCCTTAACAACGGTCAAACGGAGGCTAAGAGATTCTGGACTATTTGGCGAGTTGCTGTTCAAAAACCCCTTCTTCGACCCCAAAATAAGCTGACAGTTAGATTAATTCAAAAGGCATAGAGACTGGACCAAAAAAGTTTTTAAAGAGTTATTGAGCGACGAATCCAAGTTCGAGGTATTTGGAAGCAAACAACGAGTTTTCGTTCCATGCAGTGCTGAACAGAAGATGCTGCCGGACTGTCTGGTTCCTATCGTCAAGCATGGATGTGGTTCTTTAATGGTCTGGGAATGTTTATCTTCAAGTGGAGACATTTTTGCCCAAAAAATATTCTAAACTTTTTCGGTAGTTTTCCTCTCTGAGAGAATTTCATCCCCAGTTCAAAATTAGAAAGACTGCTCAAACCAATTAGTCTAGGAAAAATATGAAATTTAATATGGGCAACCGGGGACGAATTAATGCATGAAATTTTATTGCTGGTATCGACGCAGAATTGTATCCTCAACAACATATCCAGAGTCCCCCAAAATCCCCGCATTGGCTTTTTGTATAGACGCATTTTAAGAGGTGGAGAGGGCAGGGAGGCGGGAGTTTGTCAAGCTGGAAAATTTGTTGTAATACATTATAATCTATTACATCTGATTCTGATTCTAAAGAGACCTAAACTGAAAAGATACATGTATCCTGTGGAACGTTTATGTCATTTCTATGGAATGATCACTTTTTTGAAAGTACAACAAGTAATACATTACCCAAAACCGTTTTAAAATAATGGGATTTTAATGAAATTTGGTATAAATGTTGCATTGTTTAGAGGTACTAAATCAAGATCTGGATAGAATAAACACATGGCTGAATATGAACAGACTGGTGCTTAATGTTGCTAAAACTAAATGCATGGTGTTTCGGTGTATTCCTGTTAGTTTGTCTTCCAATAGTTAAACAAATGAAATATATGGGTATTGTATTAGATGAACAACTAAACTTAAACGAACACATAAATTATATTTGTAAAAAAATACCTCTAAAAAAGTGGTGTGCTAAGAAAAATTAGAAAAAAACATAACTTTGAGTATGGCTGTTAACCTATGTAATGTCCTAATTAAACCTCATTTTGATTATTGTGCCAGTTTACTGTATATGTGTCCGCAAAGTCATCAAAATAGACTGCAACTCCAACAAAACATACAAAGTATGTTAAATTCTCTAAAATTGTTAAATGTAAACCAAAGACTTTTTATGTTATCTATGATATTTGTATATAAAATTAAAAACAATATGTTTCCTGGCTATTTATTTTAAAATGTTATACTTGTAAATGAAGTTGTTGATTATAATTTAAGAAATAGTAATGATCTTCGAATTGCTAGAACAAGAACTGTAAGAGGCCAGCAAACTATATTTTATATAGGTTTTCAAGGTTTTAATAACCTGCCACAAGATATAAAAAACTCAACTAATTTGAAGTTATTCAAACAAAAATTAACTGAATATGTACAAAGTAGTTATTAATTTCAATGTAATAATAAAATAATACAATAATTTAAAGAATTTTATAAACATAAGATCATGAAAAATATACAACTCTAAATTTAATAGTATGTAAGAGAAAAATTGTAAAAATGAAAACTAAATAGCTTTTGAAGCTAAATAAAATGCATTCAAGATTCAGAAGAGTCCCCAAAAATATCTGTGGTTAAAGGTTTTTTTTTTTTTGACGGAGAGATGAGATGCAACTGAGTGATTATTACCATAACATCCATCAACAAATTCGTACACTTATGAAATTTGCTAAAAATATTGGGGCATATTCATAGTCGCAGATAGACCCAGGTTTAACTAAACTACAGTTTAAGACAATATTGGCTCAATGAATACAGACCGATTTCAATTACAAATTGTTGGTTTTATATTTTTATAAGATAATTAACTTGGTATACTACATAAGTAGCTTCAAATATTTTGAAATGATAACCTTAAAAAAATAGAATCAACAACCGAAAATTCAACCAAAGCTATGTTTAACTTAGACCCAGGTCTAAAATGACTATGAATATGCCCCATTAAATTTATATTGGCACCCAAGGATCAAAAGAGTCCATACAAATATCTAAGGTCCAAGGGTGTAATGTTTGACCTGCTTAACGAAAAAAACAGTAATTTTTGCTTGAAAATGAATCTATCTTTTTAAGGTTACTTGCATCATATTGGTTTTTCTTTTATAAGATTCGGTGTTAAAAAATACCTTTAAATCATATATCATATGTCATATGTACCCTCTCGATTACACGAAAATACAATTTTTCGTAAGACCTAACATTTTGCTCCGTATAGGGCAGGTCAAACATAAACTCTTTAAAATAACTCTTTGGATCAAGTTATTTTAATCGACTCTTTTGATACTTGGAAACTATGACATATTTATTATTTTTAGCAAATGTCATCAGTGTCAAAATTTATTCATAGATGTTATGGTAATAATGACGCACTAAAAAAAAAACACCCTTTTACCACAGATATTTTTGGGGACTCTTGGTTCCTAAAGGCCTTCCACACTAGCCCACCGTGTATTAATACATGTCAAAAAAGTTGGAAACAAATCATGTAGAATAGCCTACACAACCCGACATTCTATCCCACACGATTTGACATGTGTTAATACATGGAGAATTTTAGGAATGGTTCTAATTCTATCCCACATTCTTTCACACTTTTTTAGGTTAAGGTAATGTATTAATACAAGCAAGTGTGGAAGCAAAATATGAAAAGCCATTTCTTTCGCACAAATTTGGCAGTCGCGTGGAATTCTTTCCCACTTTCAATTTGACATGTATTAATACATAGTGGGGTAGTGTGTAAGGGCTATTAGTAAACATGCCAAATGAAACATTTATACCAAATTTCATTAAAATCCCATTATTTTAAAATGGTTTTGGGTAATTATTATTTGGTGTACTTTAAAAAAAAGTGATCATTCCATAAAAATGACATTTACTTTCTTTTGAGTTTTTGTATCTCTAGAATCATTGTTGAAAAGCACCTTAAAAACATGTGTCATATGATTAGATTGTATTACAACAAATTTTTCAGCGTGACAAACTCCTGCCTCCCTCTCCTCTCCACCTCTTCAAATGCGTCTATACAAAAAGCCAATTCGAAGATTTTGGGGGACTTTGGATATGTTGTTGAGGATAAAATTTTGCGTCGATACCAGCAATTAAATTTCATGAATTAATTTGTCCCTGGTCCGATCCTATCTTTCTTAGACTAAATTGTCAGTCTGTCAAATTTTGAAGAGTGGGAAGAAATTCACTTATATTTAATTTTTGTTTACATTACTTAAGTATGTGTGTAGGTACTTATTTGTTAAATTTCTAAGTAAAACATTGACCCGTTAAACAACAACTCCACCACTTGCATCGGGCTCGATAAAATAGTCATCCAGTTCAATTTCCATGATTTATTTTTGATATTTGATAGGTATTGATTTTAAAATTGTTAACTGTTATTATTTTACCGGAATAATTTCAATTTGTTCTTACGTTTCTTTGAATGACACACGCACACAATCACATAAACAAATCGATATTTTTTTTTACAAAATTCTTCCATAAAAAAAAAATTAATTGTTACTGGTGGAAAAGAATTCGAAATTAAAGAGATGAAAACTGCCGAAAAAGTGTGGAACGTTTTTTTGGCAAAAATTTCGGCCATACAATTTCACACAAATATTCTTTAAATTTAATTTAACCTTTTTCATTTCAACGCAAGGGAAACCAAATTGTTGATTCTAACATTCTAACAACCGAGCAACAATTGTTGACAATTGGCAATTTTGGTCAAGGTTGGAAACATACCAAATGCTATTAAAATTTTGCAAATATAAAGGCAAAAGGGGCTAAGTGTGATAAGCGAGAGTTAAACTATTGTAAATATTTTTTATAGTAGTTATGCTCTTTACTAAGGAATAAAATAAACAACCTTTTCTGATATGAAAATATTTTATAACAATAATTTAGTGAAACATAATTCGAAGTGATAGTTTTTTTTTATCACTATGTAATTGATTACAAGTGATTAAACTTAAAGTATTTGAATGTTAAATATTTCAACAAAATCAATGTTAATAGCAAAAGGTATTATAGATCGAATATACGACACAGCGGACAGACTCTGTTTACCTTTGTTCCACTATCACATCTGACGAACACCAGCCTTTGTAGAAATAAGGCGGGTAGTAAGTAGGGTATCGAACTCCTTCTAGTTGCTGTTTCTTTATACGAATGACATAATTGGATATAGAATGAAGGTAGGTAGTTGATGAATCTGCTTGGTAGGTTTCAGCCCGAGTCCTATCTCTTTTAACAAACTCATAATTGTGGACTTCCATGTATCTTCGTCCGACTTCTGCAAAAACAAAAAGGCGATGCTAAATCAAATTTTACATTTGTTGGAAAGAGAGGGAACACCAAAATGCAGAAGATCGTCGTACATGCAGATTATAGGAAGTTCCATAATGCAGATATGAAGACGAACATGTTCATCTTCTTGATGGTTCTCTTTCACACGCTCAGAGTTTTGACATTCATTTATCCCGCTCTGCTTTTCTTCATATTTGCAGACGAAGATCCATATAAATCCAGCATAATTCTGGATTTACATGTATTTTTGTCTGCAAATATGTATGCAGAAAAGTAGAGCAGGACAGATGCATGCCAGAAACCCGAGCGTGTGAAAGAGAACCATCAAGAAGATGAACATGTTTGTCTTCATATCTGCATTATGGCACTCCTATAATCTGCATGTATGTATGAAGATCTTCTGCATCATGGTGTTCTCTCTCTATCCAACAAATGTAAATTTTAATTTTGCATCCCCTTTTTTTTTGCAGAAGTCAAACGAAGATACATGTAAATCCACCATAAATGACCTTGTGAGTTGTTTTGGGTCGCATTCATCCAGGAAAAGTAGCTACATAATTAATTAAATTCCTTTTTTAGCCCTGTAAAATTAAGTGATAAAAAACAATTTGCCGATTGAATTGCAAAAAAAAAAAACAAAGGTGTCTTGTTTGGGTTAACTTGAAGGGCAGGTACATAAGTTTCCGAAAAATTGCGTCAAATCGCTTTTAATGGCACATTTATGTAAAGGGCGATCCAATAAGATGTTCCTGATTTTTTGTTTAATGAAACACAAGTACAAATAAATTTATTGAAAAACTTTATTTGGTGTGTTAGTTTAGTTCATGCCATTTAATATTTAGAGATAATTTCCTTCAAATGTTGCCCACGACAAACTCTTAAATGGTCCATTCTGTGGGACCCCCCTTTTAAGTATTCAGGCGGTATTCCGCAAATAACACGATTTATGTTGGCTTGTAAAGCTTCAATCGTTTTGGTTTTATAGGCGTAAACAAGAGATTTCATAAACAGTAAACTAATGGTGTCGAATCACAGGATCTTGGGGCCCAAATGAAAGGGCCATTTCTTGAGATGATGTTTTCATCAAACTTTTTCCTCAATAAGGCGATTGATTCGTTAGCTGTACGAAATGTAGCACCATCCTGTTTAAACCACATTGATCATTGCTCTGTAATGATCTCCATTGACTTACACGTGCTTCCCTCCCCATTTTTAAAGAAATACGATCCAATGATGCCGCCTGCCAAAACCTCACTGCATTTTTGTGGTTGAATTGGTAGATGTTGGATTGCCTCTGGTTGTTCATCGGCCCAAATACGGCAATTTTGCTTGTTAACGTAGCCATTTAATCGAAAAATTAGCTTCGTCGGTTAAAAAAAATTTTCGAAACAAAGAATTGGGCAATTTGAAGCAGTTTTAAGTATTGATTTTGTAAATAAGTTTCGACAGTTGATAAGCGTTGTTCAAGCGTAAGTCTATACATGATGAAATGACAATGAATACTGAACACAAACGCTATATTGGAAAAAGTACCTTCTATTGGATCAACCTTTATTTCCCAAAAGCGAATTTGAAATTGTGAATAGTAGAGTACAAATACTCCAAACGGAAGCCCATTCAAATTGAAAGAAATGGATTTTTATCCTTTCATAATATCAACATAATACCTACCTACATAACGTATGTAGGTATCTACATAAATCCTGATTTATTTTATACCAATTGATATTTTTTACCTTGAATAAAATGTAATCTGTTAATCCACCTGAATTTACTCTTCCTTTTAAAAATATCAAAAATCGCTCAACAGCTGGAGACACAAACCCAAAGTATTTCCGTTGAAATATTTACCAAACAATAAAACACAATATCACTTGGCCATTCCACAGCCACACGCAAGCCATATTGCTACTACGGCGCGGTGGAGCGGCATGCAACAAACTCTCCCATTTCCGACGTCAGCCTATAATGGAAATGGAATAACTAATTGTTAATCTACTGGCAATTCCAGTTCTTGCAAATCGAAACATGGAGGTCGTTGAACAGATGACGAGTTTTTTTTTGTTTTGTTTTCATTTTTATCTGGTAGGTAGGTAGGTATCATTCCCCAAATCTCCAATGGAAGTGTGATTTGATGGGAAACTGATTTTCCAGATAATTATGCAGCATTAATCATTTACTCATTCATATCCCATTCCAATCCAAATAAGAATTATGGTCGCATAATTTGTAAGAAAAAAAAATCAAAAATATCTTTCTAAGGGAAAATTGTTTGATTAAAAAATCAAAGCAAAAATAAAAACCAGACAACTTGGGACATTATCATGTTGTAATAATTGAATTGGGATTGTAAAACCCTTGAGATGGTCTCCTTATTTTTTTTTTCAGAAACAGGAGGCCTTATAAATCTCATAGTACCTACAAGGTACTTTCATTACTTTTGATGTCGCAATTTTCTCTAATGGAACTCAAGCGTGTTTAAAAATCACGCATACAAATTACCAACCCGCACCAAACAAAAAAGAGTGTGACAGAACAAAAATACAAAAAAAAAGAACAATGGACATAACAATGTAAAATACAAAATAAAAACTTATAAAAGAAACAACATTCAGGAATATTATAAATTTAAATAAATACGCGACACGGGGGGTTGTTCTGCTTTTGATTATGTTGATTGGACATAAGTGGTGTGGTTTAATCGATAGTAGGTATTACAAAAGTCAGTACAAAATATAAAAAAAACGAACAAAAAAGCAACAACTAAAAAGGAAACGAAGGAAAACAGTGGAGCTGAAATAATTGCAAAATTCAAGTAGGTATACACGTGATTATTTCATCAATTTGTAATGGGTGCCTCTTAATGTGAAATTGGCCTTCGTTGTGAACGGCTATTAATATTTAATTAATTAATTGTAACTCTGGCATACGAGTTGAGTATTGCTACTCAAACTGTATAAATTAAAAATTCTTACATATTTCGGTCTATCGATATAATTGGCAGGATATCATATGCACCGAATGAAATGAAAACGTGCTGGAGCTGGTGGTGAATAAGAAAATTTAAAAAAGTGACAAATTTAATTTGATAAATTAAATCCTTTGTGAGTTAAAGGATTTTATTTTATTTTAAATTATTTATGTAAATCATATTTTGTTTATAATGAAATAAAATAAAGTATCAATGTGGTTAAAACGTGTATCACATAGAGGCTGAGGCGCATATTAGACATATGACAACCTTCATATTCCGTTATTGAAATATAGTGGTAAAATTACAACCTCTATTAATTAACGGTTATCTGTGAACATTATGCGTTTTTAAAACAGCTACAGATATGCTGTATACCAATTATGATTTAATTTTCTCAAATGTGTTGATAGAGCATTTTATTGAAAGCCTCTAGAGAAGAAATACGATTTTTCTTTGAGTGCAACTAAAACAGTGCAAGAGAATCACTGTTTTATTTTTGAAATGTGCATTCTTTATTAAATGAACACCCTGTATAAGCACTAAAATATATTCATTATGTACATTCAATAAACAATAACGTTACACTATAATGCTGTAATCCAATCATTCTACTGTCGTATGACTTAACCGTTGTCTTTTTTATTATGTATTATTATATTCTCTTAAGTATATGATATTATTCAAATTGTTAGTTGGTACAGTTCAAATAAAGCGATCGTATAAGAAACATGTCTTTGATTTGAGCTTAGTTTTGTTTTAAAATCTTGCATCTTACAACAGTGAGTTTCTGAAATTGAATACTTACATATTTTTTTTTACTGAAAACGGCTTCAACGGTTTTGATTAAACATTGAAAGTATTAAATCAGGTTAAAGTAAATGTACCTATGTATGCCAAAATTATTTGCTTAAATCGTCATTTCAGGGCCTTAAGCATCAACTACTGCTACACACTACCTTCTTGATTAATAATTTTAACGATATGCCTGTAAGGCCTAAGGTCTTTTGAATGCAATGCACGGCACTAGTTAGAAGGAATAGAAGGGAAGGAAAGATTTTTGTTGGCACAGTAGATTGAAAATTATATGTTAATTATCTCATGAAATTCCACGGGTGGCATCCAGTTGAAACTGGGGAATAAAGAAAAGAATGCAACCTAGACTGGGGCTCGAACCCACACGTCCAGGTTAGCAGTCAAACACTATATCCACTGTGTCATTGCCACCCGCAAATCTTCGGTTTCTGAAAATGTGTTTAAGCCTTCTCCAATTTTTTTGCAGCTTCTGGGATTCCTTTTCAACTGTTCTGGGCCAAGTTTCTCTCTGGCCTCCAAATCTTCTGCCAGATTGGGTAAAAGGATCCCATTCCATAGCGTGGAGTTCGTCGTTGAATATGGTATTCGGCCAAAAAATTCTAAGGATGTTTCGAAAACATCTATTCACAAAAGTTTGGTGTTCGGTGCGGAATATACGTTTAAGCCGAACAGTTGCAGCTTGGTCTTCGTTTAGTAGACGTTGCTCCTCCAAATTTTTTACAGAAGTTCTTTTTAATGGATTTTGCTCACTCATTCTCGATGAAGAAATATAACTATGAAAATGATTTGATTGTTACCGTCTCAAAGATAAAACAAAGATTTGACAATTTATTAAAAAACTTAACACCCGTCCCACTAAAAAATGTTCTGTTTTGATTTGTTTTGGAACATGATTTACAATCTTCGCTTTTTAATCTTACCGGTTTACGGCCATTTTTAAAAGCACTAGGCTAAACTAATGCGTCGATTATCTATAAAAGTGAATGTACGTTAAATCGGAAAGAAAATAATAATACCCCCCCCCACCTGAGCAAAATCCGGTATCCGCGACTCTTAATGACAAGACATCAAATATATTTATTGACAGCTATACAATTTGTATTTTATTAATAACTACGTTTTAACATGCTAAACCGGCAAACTACAGTCATTTAACCATAAGTAAGCAATTAACTCATTAAAATTATAAAAAAATAAAAGTAAAACCGAATAAAGTGATTAACATAAGATGAAGCGTAAAATAGTTTAAACTGTCTACAAAAAGAACTAGTTCAATAAAAAAATTAAATTAAAAAAAAAAACTAACAATGGCTGGTACCTATGCAGTTTGGTATAAGATTTGTCATTGAAAAAACTGGTTTTTGGCAGAAAAATTAAATTTGAGACTGGAGATAAGATAATTTCAAACAAATGTTAAGGTCGAGTTATTAAAAAAAAAAACAATTTGTTTGATATATTATAATATTTATGCAAATATTGCAAATATTTCCTTTAAACAGAATAGTAGGTAGGTAGTTAATAAATAAGATTTCCCTCTAGTGGGCTGTAGGTCAGTATTTGGTTTTGTTATTTAAAAACAAAAATTAAAGAATTAAAGTGACGTAGGTAGGCAGAGCTAATATCACTAGCTTTTTCATTTTTGTTTAGTTCTGCGCATGTTGTCAAAATCAATTGTAAAAAAATTGAATTTCAAACAATCAACACAAATTTGTTTTTGTTTAAGGGGCAGCCATAATTTGTTTTTGTTTACTGTGTACTTACACAAGGGGCAGACATCTTGAAATTTGACAAGCTGCTCCTGATAATACCTTAAATATGTGTATTGTGGGTAGGTAGGTAATTTTCTGCTTTATCAAGTATAAATATATATACTTACTTATTTGTTTATTGCTGAAAATCAGTAAATATAAAGATATTCGTAGATACTCATGCCTACATAAGGCTCGTTTCACACACATTCGGTTCGGTCTCTATTCGGTTTGTATTCGGCTGTGCCTGATATGTGTGAAACGATAAGACGGTGTTCTAGGGTTTCTATTAGGTTTTTATTTTTGCCGTCTTATCGTTTCACACATATCAGGCCCAGCCGAATGAAACCGAATGTGTGTGAAACAAGCCTAATTGTTTAAAAATGTTCATCAGTTTATTGAATTATAATTTTAAATAAACATTTCGTACCTTCTTTAATTTTGGTCTACCTAAAATAAAATAAAATAAAAATACATACCTAGGTAGGCGCCGCGCCTAGTATTATTTTTATTAGAAACAAGAGTTTGGTCTTAATAGTTTGTTAGATGAAATTTTGTTTGGAGGTTCCAGAAATTTTAGTTGTTTTGGACTTAAGTATAAAAGATATAAAAACAAAAAAATGGTTACAGGTGTGATCATTAGATAAGCTCGTGGAAGGTTTGACAGAAAATCTAGCCAAGAGTACACTAATCGCGTATTTTATAATTTAAGCCCAAAGGAACAAGTAAATTATAAAACCGAACCGGATGGTTGTAGAACTTAAAAAAAAATGTAAATATGCTAGAATCGTCCGCGTTTTAGTGATTCATCAACCGGTTGATTATCATCAACTTCGTTTCTTCTTGGTTTTACTATAAGAATCTGGTTTATTTCAAAAGAGCTTATTATCAGCTCTCCCTTTTTGTTTATCGTCCAGTACTCAACGCCGTCGTCTAGCAGGACTAGCAGTACAAAGATTTTGCAGATCATGTACCTACTTCTTCTTTCGCGTAAGGAGCTTTGAAACCATTTGTTTCGCCAAACCGAAAAAGCAGCAGTTTCATGGGGTTATTCTTCGCCGGATTTCCAGTAAGGTGTTATTGGTGCAGTTAAGTTTCCTCCGAGACGTAGACGAACTCCTTAACTTTTTGTTTGTTGATAGCAGGTACTTGGTCTTATTCTCGTATACTTCAAAATCAACAAGTGTCGCCTTTCTTCAGTCGCTGTGATGGACTCTAAAACGGTACGTTCGTTGGAAGCGGCCGATGATGTCTATATAGTCGGGATCCCGAGTTTGCCCATAGCCATATAGAGCTTCTGGCGATAAATCCTAACATATGCGACCTTAAAGTGGATGAAAAGTTGATGGGTTTCGACTTGAAACTCTTAAGTCTTATTTTGGAATTTGCTTCAGTTTGAAGATTTGGTCTATGGTCGATCTGCCGTGCCGGAAGCCACACCAATATTTTCCGATTGAAGTGTTGCAAAACGGCTCAAACAGTTCGTTCGATAGGATCTCATTTGCGACTTTTAGCAGGGATATCGCTTTTGAAGATGTGAATATATGGAGCTGATAGTCTAATCATCGGGCTCGGGCATACTTCCTTCCACCCAAACTTTATTAACGATTTGATGCATGCGCCCTATCAACACATCTCCTCTGTATTTGAAGAGTTTCGGTGGTAATTCATCTGAACCGGCCGGGGACCTTGCTGTTCTTTAGCTTTTTTTTAAAGCTATATCAACCTCTTCTGCACTGGGTGGAGGAACTTGGTCTTCATTGATTGTTGCTGGATTTTCTTCTTGCCCTATAACTTGCTCTACTTGATGTCCATTTAGTAGCTGCTAGAAATGCTACTTGAATACTAATTAACTGTTCCCTGTGCTTCAATCACTAGGTTGCCTTCACTATTTCGGAGAGTCTGACGCGTGCCGGTTTTAAAACCAGCGGCCTTTACCAGTGGCATTTTACAAAACCTCCTAGTGTTGTTTCGATCGCGAGCTTCTTCGATCTCATTCCAGCTGGGAGGCTGCTTGTGCCCTCTTCTTATTCGCAAGATCTTCTAATCACTGCTGCACAGAAATTAAGAATGCATGCCTTTAAATAAGAAATTGTGCTATTCAATTTCCCTGCACATCTGTTTAAGTTCATTTAGGCTTGGTCAAATGGAGCACGGTCTGAGGTTCTGTGTAAAAATGGACAGCATCAATTTGACCGTCGCGTCGTCACATTCTTTCCTTGTCGGTGAAGGGTGTTGACCGCACCGATATACCGCGTTCTGTTTTATCAGCCCAGATTCGTAAGTTTCAAAGCTTTATTACCCTGCTTAGGTGCAAAGGTATTTCACAGAAAAGAAAAGAACAACCTAAGGCGCCAGTTATAGCTTTCATTGAAATCCATCATTGAAACACAAATCAGTGAAATGGTGGAATATTTTCTGACAAGTCGGTTATAGCTGTCATGAAATTTTCTTTCATTGAAAATTCCATTCCCCATACAAAAAACAACTTTGAGGTTAAAGTCGATCATTGAACGAAAAACTGACAGACGAAAACAGGAAGAGAAAGCAACGCATTTCATTGGAACGAATGTGTTCCACTTTTGGGAACAAAATATCAGCTGTTCATTGAAAACGATTTTCATCATTGAAAAACAAAAAATGATTTTATATGAAAGTTGTTAAGAAAACTAAACATTTTTTTCACTTATATAACTGACAACCATCATTTTGGTACCAAAACGCCATCAGTTTTATTTGTTTAAGTGCATCAAAATTGAAAGACAAAATTTTCAATGATGATTTTCAATGAAAGCTATAACTGGCGCCTAACATGGTCAGTCACATCTGTCAACCTGTGACAATTAGACATTTAACGATTAAGACGGGATCAACTATCAAATTTCGCTTTAATTCCTGCTTCCGAACTATTATTATTATGAAAAAAAAACAATTATACATTTTCACCAAACGTCCAGATCTACATCATAATCACAAAAGTTCTCATTATATACGATAGTGTAGACAAGTTGGTATATCTACTTTTCTAGAAATGTTAGAACAGAAAAAAATAATAATACAAATGTAACTAAAACATTAAGCAATTTTTTTTTTTTTTTCAATTCCTACTCCACGCAAAATAATAATGAGAAAAAACAAAATAAAGACCACAGAGACTAACATAATCGTCATCATCAAGCTTCTAAACGAGATTGCGGAAGTTGATAATAAAAGTTGAGAGAACGACTTCACGTATACAGACATACAAAAAATTAAAAAAAAAAAAAAACAAAAACTGTGCCGGTTCTTGTTGTGTTGTTAAGGAAGAGCAAACAAAATTTTAGCACAGTTTCTTGCATTTTCTTTTTATTTTAATTTTGAATTTGTATTGCATTGTTTTTTTTTTGTTGCTGTGGTGGTTTTATTGTTTAATAATAGAAGGTATGTATTCTTGCCCCACTGACTGTTTTCCTGTTTTAAGGCAGCAGGAAGAGGGTTAAAAACATTTTTAATTGTAGAAGACCTGTTTTTACCTTAGTAAGTGTTTTTAAGCTTTATTTCAAGGCATTCAGCATTTTCAATTAAATTATTTAATTCCATATCCTTACCAGTGACAAAGTTTTTCGAAATCCTTTGAATTGTTTTGTATTCATGTATTTATGTCTTTCTCCTTTCAATTAGTACATACATATAGCAAGTAATTACTTGCGACTTATTCGTGTATCCTAATCTTTTCATATTCAGGAATTATGGGAAGCTGTAAAATTAGTTCCCACATAACATTATATAGGTAACCGAACTACGGGATACACTGGTCAAACTTAAAAATGCTGGAAAGGGCAGTCAGACATCCAAATTTGTTGCCCGAAAATGTCTACAAAATATGTACACTACATATTCATGCCAACACATTTACAAAAAAAAAAAAAAAAACCGCAATGGAGTAAATATTCTGTGGTTTTTGTTTTGGAGTTTGTCTATGCTAAATCTCGCAAACAAAAAATGCTTTGAATTTTTAGCAGAAAAAGTGGATCCGGTCTGGTGAACATGTATTTTTTTTTTTAACAATTTGCAAACAACTGAGCCACAATGAATGGTCGAATTTATTATTTTGTTTTTTAGTTGTTAATTTACATAGGGAGGTACTTAAGTGTTGACATACACTCAAAGCTAGTATATTATATTTTACACATTTTTACGACAAATAACAAATAAAAATAATCATTTTTATTTGTTTTTCCTGTTTTATTCTCTTTTTTAGAGGTGTATTTTTGAATAATTATGTATGTTTAATGATGGCAAGATAAAGATGACTCAAGATTTTTAAATAATGTATTTCATTTTAATGAATAGTCTCTGTTATCGAGAGTAGTTATTTTTTGTTAAATTCCTCAATATGATTGTATGGTAATTTAAAAAAGGAGGTTATGTTTTGAATGGGTAGACTTTCAACAAAAAAAAAATGTTTGTCCACCCTGGCGAAAAAAAACTTCCTTTTTTAAATTTAACTAAGAGAGGTCTTACGCGATCATTTTCGATAACAGCCATAAACAAAATGGCCCCATCATTCTAAGTTATCAATTGGGGTGGAAGACGACATTTTTGTTTGTATAAAAAGGAAATGTTGAATATTTGTTGAATTAAGGGTGCATAAAAGATTATTTTTGATGGACAATCATAAACAAGCTGTGTAAAAACGAAACCACTGGGCCTCATCCATTAAAACTATAAATTGGGGACGATAAAGAAGACTTTTTTCATTGGTACTTGCTATAAAAATAAAATTTTAAATATATTTTGAACTAAGTGTCGATAATAATAAACAAGCGACGAGCAAACGAATGCAATTGTCTCTTGTTTTGGAGGCAGTTGCTATACAAAATGTTCCTTTTCTGAAAGGGGACCGAAAAATATACGGTTGGACTAATGTCGACAAAAGAACCTGATAAACGCCATCTTTAATTTTTAGATCCGGGTCTGATTTCACAGAGCTAAGTAAAATTTTTGATTTTCCATTAGGTTAGCTTTTGTTCGAATTTTCCTGGAAAAAAAGTTCAATTCTCAGATTTACCTTGGTTTTCGAGTTGTGCAGAACGCAAAACCAGTGTGACCATTTTCCCTGAAAAAAAACATGGATAAATTTAGTAAAATTAGCTCTTTCTTCCCCTCTCCAGTAGATTCAAAAGGGTAAGTAAGTAAGAGGTCGATTTGATTTAGGTGATACCCCATAAATCGCGTAAGCGTAGGGTGGATGAAGTGGCGGGAAAGCTCTGCCATCTTCTGTGAAAGAAAAATGCCCCCCTAAGCTGAAAGGAAAGCTCTACACGGCAGTTCACAGTGTTGGACAATGTACAAGAAGTATGAGAGTAAATTGACGGCAGCTGTAATGAAGATGCTTCGCATGACAGCAGGAGTGACAAAGCGTGATCGAATAAGAAGCAAGAGAATCCGTGGAAGTCTACACGTCAAAAATACCATCTTGGACAAAATAGAGCATGACCAACTTAGCTGGTACTGTCATGTACAAAGAAGATGCGATGAGAACTCAGTTCAAAAGGCAATAGCACAAGACGTTCCAACACTATCGCGGAAGAAAGGCAGGAGCAAAAACTCCTGGATGAAACAAATGCAACGACACCTGCATTTAGTTGGCCTCGGACATGGAACAATCCAAAACCGGGAGGCCTTTCGACGTTTTCTGAGGTCAACCCGGCAAACCTCACAAGTGGAACCTTAGGCGAAGCAGTTGAGTGGGAGAAATGTGGTCCCCCTCGAGATCATGACAATCGGCGCCGGAAAAATGAAGAAGATCCCATAACTTATTGGTTGTTTTTGGCTTAAACAAAATTATGTATTTTTTCTCCATTTTTGTAATGTAATAGTTTTTCTGATTGTTATGCTTCAGCAGCTGTCAAAGCTACCAATTACGAATAACAAATAGCTGTCAAAATATAAAGTAGATAAGGTTTGCTATTTCATTATGCATCGCTACACTCTTGCCGAACGTGTGGAAATTATTAAGAAATATTATCGAAATTCCGACTTAAAATCCGGGTTTATACCATTTGGACAAAAATTGTCTTATCGGACGAGGCCCACTTTTGACTCAGCCGCTTAGTCTTATCTACTATCCTCTAACATAGTTTCCTTAAAAGGTTTAATAAAGGTTTAAGCTTTAAAAAAAGCTATAGAACAACATTGTAAGTGTTGCGGCTGTTTTTCAATAATTATATTTTTGTTTAGAAAATTACTGCTTCTGTTAAAATATCCGAGCCCTTTTTTTTATTGACTTCTATTTGAACCACAAAGAACTAGATTTTTATGGCGTCATCAAAATCGTCATTGAATAAAAGGATGAGTCAAATTGAACGAAGTGGCTTTGATTTTGAAAGCCACTTCGTTCAATTTGACTCATCCTTTTATTCAATCTATATAAATTAAATTATAACTTGTTACGCGTTGTCCGCGCATCACCCAAAAACCATTAGGTATATCGAAACCCTCCTATTTTATGAATTACTTTCTCACATGTCAGTGGTTGTTATAGGACTATCAGAAAATACACTTTATTTACTGATGCGGGAAGGGAAATACTTTCTGCTTCATTATAAAGTTAGTAAGTAAGTATTTTTGACTTTAAAAATTAAGCTAAGCAACGCAAGCACTATCCTAGTAGCAAACATTTTTTTATTTTAAGAAAAAATATCGTTTTTTCTGAAAGACTTTATTTAGTAAAATATAAAAAAACAAGCAAATATTAGTAACTATAAATGTCTCCGGCTCAGATAGGTGTGCATAAACAGCTCGATACCTACATAACTTTTTGCCAAAAAAACATTGTTGAGAAACTTTATTTTTTCAAAGTAATCAGTGCAATTGTGTAACGTAAAAAAGAAATAAGAAAAAAACATTACAAAAATTGCCAAAGTGTGTCGTGCGCTGCATCAGCGGTGACTATGGTGGCATCCAAACACGCCCCGCAGCCGAACTCTATTAACATTGCCATCAGTTCAGCTTCTGGATCCCACAGCCTATAGCCCTCATAGCCAGTTTGATGAATGAGAAAATGACTAACAATCGATGTAGTAACAACAATCTGTAATTAGAGAACCTAGTTAATTCCACTTATTCTACCTCGGAGCCTTTGTTTCGCCTTCTCCATGTAACAACTACTACTGATTATTTCTGTCATTTCATGTTCACATGAGCAACGAACTGCAAACTTCGAAGTGTAAATTGATGCATTGGATTCAGGTAGGTAGTTACCATTTACCTAATCCGACGCGACGCGATGCGACTTTTTGAAATTACTTGCAGTTTATTTATTTTGGTATAACTTTATATAAAACCTGCCAGCTACATCCATCTAACATATCGGTAGCAATGGTAATGTTGAATGACTTTCGTGAACTTTGACTTTGAAAAGAGCACGATGCCATGACGTGCTGCTGTAATGAAAGTTTTTTTTGTTCTCTATAATTTAAAGTTTTCCCTACATCTCGAACGAAATTACACACCTTTCTCATCTAGAGTAGAGGTGGACATTTGACACCTTGTGGCACTGCAATTCCAACCAAGAGTATCCAGCAACGTGAATAAAACATGAGTTGGAATCGTGTTTCACCACGTTCGCCGTCCGTACGTCCGTGGGCGATAAATCCAACTGCAATAATGCATCGACGACGACGTTCATATTATTAGATGATGCTGGATGAAGAAGAGCATTATGTTGAAGCGGGTCGGTGGTGGTGGTGGTGAAGTGGCGGCATGCAATGTGTTGCGGTTGTGTGATATGCGGTAATGTTTGGTGATTGGACCCATCAATTGTGGTCACACAGAACTGGAGACGAACAGTTCTCACCTACCTTTCGTTATGCAACAATTTTCCTTTTACTCAATCATCATCGGTGAGCTAGAACCGATTCGAAAATTCGAAATAGGATCACAACTTTGTTCCCATCATCAAGGGTTGAATATGTAGGAAGTGATACAGAGTTGGGGTCAATTTCAGTTTGTTTTTGTGGTTAAAGAGAAGAGCATTTTTGAAAATATTACTGGAATTTATATAGGAATTCCATGTAGAAGTAGGTTTATACACACAAATTCATGTAAAGCATAAGGTATTTGGAAATTTATCAGTGATGTAATCATACGAGTATGTTCAATGATATGTACTCGTATTGTACATACATATATATCGATAGCTATATGTTTGGCCAGGCGCGAACGCAGGGGGGGGGTTTTGGAATGGCTGACATGAAAATTATACGAAAAAGCGAATCAATGCGATGACTTATTCACACTGTTAAGTTGGCCTTGAGTAAAATTTCACTTGACAATCTTCTAACCTTATGACCGGCAGTGTATTAAAATACTAAAGGTTGGGTCAAATGAAAAAAATCTTCGGTTGCATGTCCCCAAGTTCGCTGCTCTACTCCAGGGTGGTGGTTTGGAAACAAGTAATGTGTAACAAGTTCAGATTTCCCGCTCCCTTATGTATACTGATGTATTATATATACAGGGTGATTCACCTAAGGTGTGACAAAAAGCTTGAGTCCTTGGGTTAAGTCGCGACAACAAAAAAAAATCGTATAAGAGCAGGGGTCTATTCCACCTCGTTTAGGCGGGAGGTGCAGTTTTCTAAAAAATTGGCTTAAAAAAGAAAATAAATTATTAAAAAAACAACGGTATTATAGCTTTTTGCAAAGCCAGAAATCCCTTTATTTAATTTATTTTATTTTCAAATTAATTTGTTTTGAAGAAAATTTTTTGAAAAATCAATTTTCAAACTTAAAATATTGAAAAAAAAAATCAAACTATTTAAAAAAAAAAGTTTTTTTTATTTATAAATACTACTGTATTATTTTTCTTTTCAAAATTCAATGCTCTATCAATTTTTCAATTTGTTGTTTGCCAAAAGTTTGTTTCCACTTTCAGTTTTCGAAGGAAAATCCAATTCAAACATTGAAAACAACTTTTTAGTAAAAAAAAAATAAGCATGAAAAATTAATGGGGAACACAATAGGTGTGTTTTTTTTTGGCAAAGCTGTCCCCAGTGCAGTAGGATTTTACACGTATTACAAATACAACTCCGTACTGCCGATAAAAGTAGAAGTACAGTCCTACTGCGGATAGAATTTTGACTTTTATTCGGGTCTCGAATTGGATAGTGTTTGTTTTGTTTTAGAAATTGGTACGATTGGTAGTTTAATTGAGTCTCGATGGATGTGTTCATGGAGTAGTTATAATTCTTAATTTCCATTGGACAAACAAATTGATCTATTTTTTTAGTTGGCCAGTTTATATTAATAAGATCTCAGAGAACTCCCTATTTTTATAAATATAAAAGCTATTCCTCTTGAAAGTTTCTTTCTTTTGCTATTAAAAAGTGAGAATGAATTTTTTGCACTCTTTGATCATTTATTTTCTTCTTTAAAAGGGCTTTCTCGACAGGGTTCTTATAAGAAAAACGCATCACTTTTTGTTTTCGTAGCGAATATTTCGCGTTAGTCTTAATTCATCGTGTACAAATCGCTTAATTACCACGTTTACATGCAGGTCTGAACTAGACTTCAACCCGACCACTCAATTTAGCATGTAAGCGTAGATTCAAAAGTGATCAGAGTCTGTCCCGGTCTACACTGAACGATTTTTCCAGTTCCGATCTTTTGTTCGTTGGTGAAGGGACGTGAGTGATAGGGATCAAATCGTTTGTACCACAAAACTCGAACGATTTTTCCAGTCTGTTTATGTTCTCTTTCACCTTCTTTCTAGTTATTTGTGTTTGTTCGGTGTCAGTGTGCCGTTCATTTGATGGTGAGAGTGAATATCAATGAAAAACAGAGAGCACAGCAATAAAAACATGAAGAAGACAAGGAAAAAATCTTATGGAAAAAATCGTTCTGTGTGTACATTTTACACGAATTCTGGAAAAATCGGGCAATGTAGATCGGGACTCTGAGAACACTTCCCTTGACTTTTGTTTTGATCTTAACAGAAGAAAAGTAAGCAAAACTCAAAAGAAATTTCAAACAAATGGCAGCTAAACAAATGGAAACTAAAAAAAGCTAAATAATAATTGGTTTAAAAACGTAAAAACAATAATAAAAACAACATATATTTATATAAACAAAATTTTTAGCGAATTAAAAATTTTAATATCCTCACGACCCGGCAAAATAAGTTCTTGGTTATTTTGTTTTATTCAATTAGGTATTTGACAACTTACCAAGAATACCAACCTAAGAAAAAAAAAACGCACAACTGCGGATAGTACGAAACGTTTTTTTGGTAAATCGTACTGTACTGCCGATAGCGTTACCAAAAAAACACACCTAATGTAAAACCAAAGTAAAGAGACAAATATTTTCATGGTTTTGTTAATATGTTCATAGAAATTTATTAAAACAAAGAGAAAATCACTTAAACCAGCAGCATCTTCTGTTCAGCACTTCGTCGAACGAAAACTTATCGGTTGATAACATATACCTCGAACTTGGATTCGTCGCTCCATAAAACTCGGTTGGAATGTTCTTCGGTCCAGTCACTGTGCCTTTTGACCCATTCTAACCGTTTCAGCTTATTTTGGCGTCGAAGAAGGAAATTTCGAACAGCAACTCACCGAAATAGTCCAGCATATCTTAACCTCCGTTCGACCGACCGTTTTTAAAAGGACAGCGGCTTATCCCGTGGTTGATTTTCTTCGGCACGTATTTCGTGTGCTGTTTTTCGCCTTCTACGTTTGCTAGTTGCAACTATTAGCAAATACTCATGCTTTGTTGGAGCTCTAGTCCGTCTTGACCCTTGTTTATCCTCAATACTTTCGGTTTGAGCGTGGCGTTCAATTGTATAATGGACACAGCACTTTGATGTTTTTAACTGCGAAGCAATTTCCCTGTGTGGTTTGCCTTCTTGCGTGATTATTGTAGATCGTTTTTCAATTGTGGTTTCCGCGACTTTTCCCATTTTCGACTAGTTGTTTACACAAAACGTGAAGATTCACAAAAATATTCCTACGATTGCAAAGTGTGCCTTTTGTATAAAAAAAATAACTGACAATCCAGGTCTTTTTATGTAAAGATAAACAAGTACCAAGTCAAGAACCGTAAGTCATAAAAATTAATAGTTATGAAAAAACTAACACTTCTTAATAATCAATAAAAGCAGTTTTCCCACTTTATAACAAAGCGACCTTTTTTAAAAAGAAAATATAGATTCAAAATTCATTTTTGACTACCTGTACGTGTTGCGTATATTGTTCAGGTTAAATAGTAAAAAAACCCAACTTTGAATTCATAAATTCAAACCCTAGGCATGAATGAAGTCAGTGATCCTGTTGGGTTCAAACTTTTGGCCTGCAGTGTAAATCACCATAATTCTTATTTATTGAAATTTACGTTGAACCAATAATTTCGGAGTGGCTTATTACATATTCTAAAATTTTTATTTTTTTACGAGAGAAATTTGTTTTTCCCTTAAAACATTTAGGAAAACCAAGTCAAAAATAACTCCACATCTAAAAAGTCTGTGTTTACTTTTACTATTTCTAGTATTTCACCACAATTTCCTCATTCGCTAAGAAAAACATGTAGGTAATAGTTTTTTCTCAGGAAGAGAGGTCATGGAAGTGTTTATATGAACAATGAAGGTACTTTATTCCCAAACAAACAGAAGTCAAAAGTTAAATTTAGACACATTTCAATTTCTGTTATTATCTTTTCTGTTCTTCTACAAACGAGGAACATAAATGTACATATCAATACATATATACTACTGAGGGTGTAATATGGTTCATTTCTAGTCCCCAAAAGTGACAAAATTTGTTTGTGTTTTTTTTTCTCCATTTTTGGAGGGAGATTTATTATTTGAATGTATCTGTTTTTTCTTGGCAAATTTCTTAGCATGCATATATGTATGTATAACCGTACCTAAAATAAATCTTGGCGCAGAAAAATATTCTAAATTCCAAAAATATAACGACGTCGCCGTCATCGTCATCATCGTAGTGCTTGAATTAAAGATGGGATTATATTTTTGTCACTCTTCTTGAAAAACTTCTGAATCACAAGCCAATTATTATATTATTTTCCATTTCTGTATACATAAAATGGAAAATGAAATGGAATGTATGTGATGAAGAAATCTCATTCCTTTTTTCTGCAATTTTAACCACCATTACATTACGTGTATTTTTATCAACTTTTCTCTCTGATGGCGAAAAAAAAAACGAGTATACACAAAAACATGAACTTAATGAAAGTCCTCCACATTTTCATATTTCATGGGTTTCGAGCAAACAATTTATGGTGCTATTTATATAAAAGTGATGGTTTAGCGAAATTACAGAGGCATGTAAATTCATGGAACAAATTTAAAATTTTGGTGTATATTGGTGTATAATAGGGGTTTTGAGTTACATAATTTAACGTAACCGAAAAGATAGGTACACAGAGTTTGGATAAGATAATCACTTAAGCTTATAAGAACGTATTTCTTTTAGGCAATAACAATAAATGTTCACCTTAAAATGGAAATCGGTTTTTGGCCCTTGTTTAATTGCTGCCTAGCCTAAGATGCTATTTTTAAGTTTATGATGTAAATTTTTATGAGAACTTGAAGATTGTCTTTTTTGCTATTCTAACCGCCCAGAAAACCAATCTAGTTTTGGACATGGCACTAGAGAGTTTTACATAGATTTTGGCAAGAAGCAAGCAAGGCTTGGCAAAGGCTAGTACAGGGGCCTTGGCGATTATAAACCTTTTTGCCTCTTCAGGCAAATAAAAGTTGGCTTAAGTAGGACTTAATCCCGCGATGTTTTGCTTGTCAGTCCAATACGCTAACCACTGAGCTTACTTGCTATACAAAAATTCAAAATCAAAAGTGATTAAGCTTCATACTCTAATGTTTCATACCATATTGCATAACCAATACATACAGAATAGAACTAGGTAGAACAGCTAAGAACAGGTTTTATGTTATAACTTTTCTGACGTTTCTCACAAATCTGTGCTGTTCTGTTCTGATCTGACTTTTTCCTCACTGAACAATCCTATAATATACAGATGTCTCACACCCCATAGTAAAAAGTGTGATATGAAAAAGAAGACAAGGGAAAGAGAGCAAAAAGTGTCGTATGATACTGAAATTGCATGGTGCTTATAAATTTATTTGTTTTTTGTGTACAAGAGACATTCCTGATGGGTTACCAAAACATGTCCAACAAGTTTTTACTAGCGAGGACCTCACGAGTGTTTGATAAGTTTCCCTCGTCTAAAATGTTGGTACAGAAATCCAAACTAGACAAAAACTTGGCATTTTTCCAGCCGGGTATAATTTAATAATTTAAAAAACCCAAACTTAATTTATTAAAATTGTTTGAATGTAAAGATTTCAAGAAAACTCCTTGAACTTCTTTTGGTTATGCTGGCAGGTAAACTGTTAAATTTCTTCATTCCTTTTTTAAAATCTCGGAGCCGTTCTCAGTTCAACAGTAATTTTACTTAGTGTGAATATTTGTTCGATGGTGGACTTTCCTAAGACTGGATATAGATGCCAGCCGCGCCTGCCACCAGAGCTGAGCTGGTTGCCGTGTAAAATTCTTCACTTAATAATGAACGCATCTTGAATTAGGTTCGTAAATGTATATGCATTTTACACTTTGCATCTCTTGATTGAAGTCATTTTTTTTTAAACCAAAATGCTCTATAAACAGGGTGATTCGCTAACGTTCAACAAAAAGTTTTAGCGTATAGGTTGAGATCATAAAAACATTGTCAATTTTGTTTTTTGTTTTAATTGACTTAAAATAGAAAAATATATTTAAAAACAATGGTATCACTTACAAATGCCCTCTTATAGGTACTTTTTTGTAAAGTCAGAGATCTCTTCTTTTGTGTAATAAAATAAATTTCTATAGTGAAAATTTTGAAAAATAAAAAAAAAAAAACTAATTTTTTTCGAAATTTAACGTACTATGCAATTATGTCCTATTTTTGCTCCCAAAATTAAATGCTCTTATCAATTCTTATTTAAATATTAAAAACCGTTTAGTTCTACAATTTTTACATTTTAAGGTAGGTTTTAAAAAATTAAAAAAAAAACTGCTTAGGTCAAAACAACAAAAAAACAAGCTGATCATTAAGATTGGTATTTATCAATAGAGGTGCAGTGTACTTCTGCAGGTAGCCGCACCGTCCTTCTTTGCCAATTTTGATCATAGCAAACAAATATAGAAAAGAAAACAAGGTCATACGGAAAGTAGATCTGTAAATTCATTTTTATTCAAGGCATTCAAAAGGTTACAACTGTTGGCGGCCGGCACACTGAGCCAACTACCTGTCATTCAAAAAGTTGGTCTTTCTAGCAAAAAAAAAAAAAAAACATCTCATCAACACTATTTATTCATATTTTTAGCAGATCAACAGGCTTAAAAAAAAAAACGTATCTTGTTGTTTATTTTTCGTTTCAGATGGTGAAAGCTTTATTTTTGTTGATGGTCGAGATTCGATAAAATGATGAATGAATTATTGAAACTTTCAACGCAAAAGAAAATTATAGTAAACGGATGCGAGGACGAGAACATATTATTGAACTTTGAAATATTTATATTCTGTATTTTGTCGCGACCCTTGATCGTGTTTGTTTTTTTTTTTTTATTTTTATTCAGCGTTTTATATCATGGCATTATATTCATTAAATGAATTCCAAAAACACAGTTTTTCATCAACATGAAGACTGCACTTCGAAGAATACCAAAAAAGTAAATCAGGAAATAAGTATTTCAAAACAAATAAGTTTCGGTTGACAGTCAAATTGTCTGCTATTTGCTAGGATAATATTGCACATGTTATGTCAAATTTTGAAAAATAAAAAAAATAAAAAAAAAACAGAAAATCGAAAATCAAAAGAGCGGTTTGTAAGAGAAATTTTTGGTAAAAAAAAATTGGAAAATTTGTTCCTTAGTAATAAGTATACTCTATCTACACATTATAAGGTCGCAGTTAATTCTGTATTAAAACCAAGTAGGATTTGTGTGAACTAAAGTTGCAGTCACGCTGCGAAAACAAAGATTAAAATTGAACATTTCGAATGAAACAACAACTCAAGTTTCTTTTTTAAACGCGCACTAAAGGGGTTCTTACTACCCTTAAAATGTTTAAACACAGTGCGAGCGTTAGGAAAATAGGGAAGGATTTAAGAGGAGATGCTGAAGTTATAGCTATTTCACGAGTGCCTAACCCGATCATCAGACTTCTTTGTATGGTGCTGAGTCGTTATGTTCGTTTTTATTTGAAAAGCTTTGCCCGTCGTGCTTAAGACTGACTGGAATTCGAAAGCCGACAGACTACCCATCGCGCTACCAAAGCCATATGCTAAACTCCATCTCAGTAAACGGTTTTGTTGTTTATCAAATTCATTTAAACGACTAGCATTTTTATTAAAACTCACAAGCTTGCTGCTGTTTCATTCGGTTTCTTTCTTTTTTCTTCGTACTCGTGGTTAAATTTCATTTAACGTTCAAAGACGAAGACATTTTGTTTGAACCCTTATAGCCTTTTCACACCAAACCCAAAACGGGGTTTTTGGCAATTGATTAACGAAAACTTGAAATGCGTTTACACCGAAAATTTATTAGTTTTCATTTGACATTTCATTTTTTGTTTGCTTTGAAAATTTGCAGTGCCACAGTAAAGGGCAAAAATAAAATCTCTTTAACAATGAAAATGCAATGAATCCTGATTCGTTATATTTAATTTATTTCTTAACCGATCACTTTCACGTAGTAATAAGGATGCACGACACTGCGTGCGTCGCGGTCTCTTGTGTCCAAGGAGAAAAATTATTTTTTCTTCGCAGTAACCCGTCAGCTATTTATATGATGTTTAATTGAGCACTGAATGTTTCACAAGGTGTGTTTGTTTAGTTCATCTTGCAAATCCAACATGTTTTTGACAGTAGCCTGATTAGGGAATACGAAGCGAATCGTTTAAGGTGGCGAAAATGAGACAGTATTACTGCTTTCGCTTTCGTCGCTGTCGTTTTATATTCGCCCTATTTTTGAAACAGAAAGCGAATGTGAAAAGACATTTCAATTTTTTATGCGTGAATTTCGGATAGGTTTTTTTTCTGGCGGATTGGTGTATCGACACGGTCGAAAGTCGTTTTGTTATTTTCATTTAAATAAATAAAAATGAGAATTTAACTAATTTTTTTTTGTTAAAACAAACTAAAAAAAATAAAAAATATTTTCTTTAAACAAACGCGTGGGAGTCCAAACAGCAACACACGAACCAGCAACAATTTTATTCGCTCATTGAATTTATAAGGGAAATGAAGGGATAGCCAATGGAGCACTCAATGCGCTTGAATAGAAATCCCACACATCGCTACTTTTATAAAGTATCACTGCGGTCTTTAATGTTCCCGGGGATCCTATGCAAAATGTATGAAATGTTTTTATTTTCATAAAATAAAGAAAGCCAAAACAACTTAAGTGCATTCACTTTGACCAACAAAATAAACACACACAAAAAAACACAAGTGTTGAAGAACTTATGTCTGTCAAGTTAGCATTACCACTTCAAAATTTCAGGAATCTAATAATTGGATTAATTGTCGTGAATTTGTCGTAAATTTGTCGTGAAAGAAAAAAATTTGTCGCGCCTTTTTTTTTTTAATTAACCCTGGGTAATGCTAACTTGACAGTCAAGTTAGCATTACCCACCCTCAAAAAAAAATCTAAAAAAAAAAAAATGAAGATACAGTTAATTGTCGTGAATTTGTCGTAAATTTGTCGTGAAAGAAAAAATTTTGTCCGACCTTTTTTTTTAAAAATAACCCTGGGTAATGCTAACTTGACAGTCAAGTTAGCATTACCCACCCTCAAAAAAAATTCTAAAAAAAAAATGAAGATGCAGTTAATTGTCGTGAATTTGTCGTAAATTTTTCGTGAAACAAAAAATTTTGTACCACTTGTATTTTCTGAGAAAAAATAAAAAAACCCCTAACCCTCTAAAATCGCATTTTTTTCAATAAATCTAGCACTACCATACAAAAACGTTTTTCTTAGAAGATTTTTTGAAAAAAAAAATGTATCCAAACAATTGTCGTAAGACGTCCTTAGATAAGTTACGTACTCAAATAATTTGTCGCGCCCTTTTTTCTCAAAAAAAATCACCTTTTTATGACTAAATCCCCTAAAATCGCATTTTTTCATAAAATCTAGCACTTCCCTATCAAAACTTTTTTCCTAGAAGATTTTTTGAAAAAAAATGTATCCAAACAATTGTCGTAAGACGTCCTTAGATAAGTTACGTACTCAAATAATTTGTCGCGCCATTTTTTCTCAAAAAAAATCACCTTTTTATGACTAAACCCCCTGAAATCGCATTTTTTCACAAAATCTAGCACTATTCTAGCACTACCATACCAAAACTTTTTTCCTAGAAGATTTTTTGAAAAAAATGTATCCAAACAATTGTCGTAAGACGTCCTTAGATAAGATACGTACTCAAATAATTTGTCGTGCCCTTTTTTCTCAAAAAAAAAATCATCTTTTTATGACCAAATCCCCTAAAAAATGCGATTTTAGGGGGTTTAGTCATAAAAATGTGATTTTTTTTGAGAAAAAAGGGCACGACAAATTATTTGAGTACGCAACTTATCTCAGGACGTCTTACGACAATTGTTTGGATACATTTTTTCTCAAAAAATCTTCTAGGAAAAAAGTTTTGATATGGTAGTGCTAGATTTAAAAAAAAAATGCGATTTTAGGGGATTTAGTCATAAAAAGGTGATTTTTTTTGAGAAAAAAGGGCACGACAAATTATTTGAGTACGTAACTTATCTAAGGACGGCTTACGACAATTGTTTGGATACATTTTGTTCAAAAAATCTTCTAAGAAAAAAGTTTTTGTATGGTAGTGCTAGATTTATTGAAAAAAATGCGATTTTAGAGGGTTAGGGGCTTTTTTATTTTTTCTCAGAAAATACAAGTGGTACAAAATTTTTTGTTTCACGACAAATTTACGACAAATTCACGACAATTAACTGCATCTTCATTTTTTTTTTAGAATTTTTTTTGAGGGTGGGTAATGCTAACTTGACTGTCAAGTTAGCATTACCCAGGGTTAATTAAAAAAAAAAAGGCGCGACAAATTTTTTTCTTTCACGACAAATGTACGACAAATTCACGACAATTAATCCAATTATTAGATTCCTGAAATTTTGAAGTGGTAATGCTAACTTGACAGACATGAAGAACTTTGCAATCATTTTCTTTTAACTCGCAGATTCAAGGATTTTTATATTTTCTTAAGCTTAGCGTTTTGTACCAAAAATTAAAAAACACTTTTCCGAATTCAATGTTGTATTTATATTTAATTTCAAATTCGCACAATGCGTGATTTCAATAAAAAAAAATATTTCATGGCAATAGCTGTCAGCTATCTGGAAATCTTGGAAGTATAATTTACGACGCGCTTCGAATTCGATAATTTATCAATACGAAACGAGTCTAAAAGGAGATATCGAATTGAAAACGATTCACTTCGTATTCCCTAATCAGGCCATAAGTTTTATTTAAAACTTTGTGGTTTAGCGAAAATGTGTGGAAAAACTTGTGTTTTTGATTTGGCTTTTCAGCCAAAACCGATATTTTTGCTGTTTTTGTGTTTGGTGTGAAAAGGCTATTACTCAACAATAACCTTTTTCACTCTACTTGTATCTGAAATTTCAATAAATTTTCGATCACAACCATATCGCTTTGGAAGCCAGTCACATCATCCTTCGGAACGAAAAGGAAGAATTTTAATTTCGAGGTGTTTTTCGATCGTCCAATTCGTATGAAATTGGAGAATTTTCCGTTCCGACGGATACCGCGATATGTTCGAGTGTTTAATGATCAGTAAATCACACGACGCAATAACTGCTGTTACACTAACGCCCATGTGCTGCATTTCACTGACCTACTGTGAATTCACATGGCGAACGTGAATTTGGGTGTTCCACAATTCATTTGCCGTGTTTTTTTGAGGGTTCAGATAAAATTGTCGAAAAAAACTACATCCGAACTTAGCAAAGTCATCGAAGCAAAAATTACCAGCACTATCACGAAACTCAGCTTTTGGACAAGCATGCAAAAAAACAAAATACATTCAAATAAAAAAAAATTTCGTATAGAAAATTATTCCGATCGTGAATGAAAACAAAAAAAATGTGAAAACAAAAGCAATTTTAAATCACAAATCAGAAAAAAAAATTAATTTACAAAACAATGGTCGTCCATTTTTTTTTTGTTTATAAAAAATATTTTCATCCGTTGGCTCAGTATTTTGACGTTTTCATACAAACTATCGATAACAAAATATTAATTTGAGCTGGCAGTACTTTTTCTATCTGAACCGAACCGTTAAGAACCGATAATTATCTGGACTTAGCTAAGCTCATATGGACTTCAGTTGTTTTTGTATTTTACATGTAAATTCCTTAGTTCAGATGTTGTTTTTTGCAAATTCTATATGAACCTGCAAAAAAACACGACTATTATTGTGAAGTGGAATTTTGAAAATGGATGTTCTGTACTTCGGTTTATTCCATTTTCTTAACGCATTCAAATCACTTTGTTTATGTTCCGTGAATTGTCTGTGAAATTGGTAAAGTTGCATAATATTACTTCCATGTTCAAAGCAGCACTAATTTCACTTAAGAAACAAAATAAAAATGGATGATCCGTCAGTTTTGACAGTTCGAAACGATTTCGAAGTTTTCGAAATGTAGAACATGTAATTTAATTTCACATGAAATTGAAAAGTCATTTCAATTCACTTTCGATCGAATTGCAGAAAATGGGCGTAAGTATCTTCTTGTTATTTTTGTTTTAGATCATAATTTTTTGTAATTTTTCTCTTTGCTAATTAACCAATATTTTTGTATTATAACTTACCAATTAGTATCGCGACTCAAGAAACCGTCATTAAACATAATTTTCCCTAAAAATAAGCTCCTATTCAATTCAGTGCAGTGGTCCATTAATTAACTAGCATTTTACTTAATTTTTATTTTTATCAAAATTAAAAATATATACTCGCCTTTGCTCCTACATGTACTGTTAAAAATGTAATCGTTCAATGTTTTTCACACAGACACTCCATGAAAGTAATTCGAAAGAAATTGAAAACCCGGTCCTTGCCCGCTATAAATAGTAAACAACCTCCTCTGTGCCACCGCGTCATCGGCCGCCGCCGCGTCGCCGAAGTCAAAGCTGATGGTGGAACGTGCAACCAAAACATGTTTCCATGCGGAGAGTTTAATTTTTTATTTTATTTTCTTTGGTTGCTGCTGTGCTATTGCTGCTGCTGCTGCTGCTTGCTCTCAGGCAACATTAAGATTTTGTTTCTTTTTTTTTTCTTTACGGTCAGCAGACAGGTTTATGGTCCTATAATTAAATTGCATGTTGTCCCCATCTTGGAATTGCATTAGCTATAACCTATAGCCAACTCAACTATAAATGAATGCTCTAAATCAGAGGGCAGCGCGAATTCTGAAAGTGTTTTGTTAATTTGATTTCAAATCAATTAGGCCAGGAAATGATTTTCCTTTTCTGGGATTTTATTTTGCTGATGTGAGGGCGAAGAGCAGAATGAAGAAACCTGAAACCGATCCGATTAGAGTAGGGCGTAACTTGATGGCTTCTGCTTCAAGAAAAATATAATGTATTTTGTATATGCCTTGCCTACCAACATTGTATATGCATGTTTGTAAATATACGTTTCTATAAAACGAATAAAATAACTTCGGGTAGCAAATGAAGCAAAATAATATGCCCAAACAGGAACACGCAAAGAAAAACAGGATTCAACCTGTCTTTTTAGCTTGTTGATGCTGATGGAGGATTTTTTCAATTCTATAGGCAATAGGCACTTAGTTATTGTTGTTGTTGTTGCTGTTTATAGATGTTTGTACTGTTTGCCAAACAAAAATAAACATGCTTTAACGCATTTCCTCAGGAAATGTTTCCTTTTAGTATAACGATGTAACCCAATACGATGATACTTTTAATTGAAAGGGCCTGATGTGAAAAAATCTTGATGGCTTTGTTACACAAACATTATTTTTTTATATCTAATTTTTTTTTTTTAATTTTTTTCTTGAAGCAGAAAACATGAACAAAATAATTTTTAAGTTTCGGAAATTTGAAACTCAGTATTTTACTCTCTGTGTAACTACCCCCCCCCCCCCAATTGTCGATACATAGGTACCTCAAACTTCGAGATTTTAAGAAGATTTTAAAGGCAAATCAAAATAATCTCTCCGTTTAGTGGTCGATGAAACGTAGTACCTATAAAATAGTCTCATATATGCAACACTGCCCCTCAATCCACTTAGGATTTTCTTCAATTTCTGTAAACCCTAGTTTTATATTTCCAGTATATCAAGGTCGAATCTGTTATTTATAAAACAAATTGAGTTTCTCTTGATGTGTATGTGTACATCTATAACATAACACTCCCACATCACTATCCCCAAACAGTCTTTTTAGCTGACATTTATTTTTTTAACAATTTTTCCTCGCACATTCAAAGTTAATGATATCCTCATCACTTATAAAACAATGATTGTGTATGTGTGTGTGTCTTCTAAAATGTCAAATACCTCTCAAAGTTCAAGTCTCTGGAAAAATAAAAAAAAAATAAAAAACATTTACTGCTTTGCAAAGCTATTTAGTTAAGGTAGGTAGGTATGCTTTTGGCTTCTCTTAAGATTAGAAGAAAGAACTATTAAGTCAACGGTAACGATTTGCGGTGAAACATTTTTGCTTTTAATAGAAGCAAGCAACATCATCACAAAATCTTTCCAAAGAAAAATCGATTTTCTACAAAAACGCAGATGAAACAAAAAAGAAAGTTCCCCCCTTGCTCAAGAAGTGTTGTAGGTAGGTGGTATTCCTTTATGTATCAAGGCATCGGGTAACGTGGTGGAAACCCTACAACAGCCACAACAGTGCCACGACTTAAAACGTAATTTCTTCTACCATGTTTTTTCTCAACAGTTCTTCTACGTACGTATACACTCTCTAGCTCTGTATCGTATGATGGAAGCAACACAAAAATAAAAAACAGTCTCTTGTCATCGCTTGGTCATGCAAATAGAATAATGCAACCAAACATCCTTCCTTTTCTCCTGCTCCTGCAGCAGTGATGACATGTATGTTCTGCATGTATACAAATATGGATGAAAAGGCGATAAAAAAAATAACGTGGGTTTTGTCTCACTCCATAAGAGGACTCGCGGCGAAGCATTAGATTACCACTAACTACACCCGAACACAACCATTCTCTTCGACTAGCGACGACGACGACGACTAGCTAGCTCTGGATTTTACAATCTAAAGTCCTAGTCCTGTCATTAGGTTAAAATAATTGTACTCCTTTTTTAAGCTGCCGCTTATAGAGGAAGAAGACTCTCCTAAAAAAACTTATATGTCACACACACAACTAATGGAGCTCGTAAATAATGTTCAATGTGAACTGTTTGTGAGTGTTTTGCCCATAAAACCTGTCCAGCACAAAACGCTCCAGGGTGGGAAAGGCTTTTCGATGGATATGCTGTAACAGAGCTTCTATGAGCTATGATGGAAAATGCCATTGAACGAACATACTAGTGCTAGAGTGCGTTGCGTCGCTATAAATGTAGATAACTACGTCCGTTGTAGTGGTATTGTTCAGTAGGGCATATGAATGTGGCTTTGTTTATCGTAACAACAATTTTGTAACTTTTAACCAGCTACCAACGTAAACGAGGACATTTTTCATCTTGTTATGACACTCGTGTGCATCGTTTGGCTGTGGGCTTAAGGTGCTTTAAATAAATTTTCGGAATGCTCTTGTATGAAAGGCGAGTTTTTTTGTTTGGAAAAGTTGCTCGAAAGAAATTTATGATCTCTAAATTAATTTCTTCCATATAAACTAAAATGTTCCTATAATCTAAACTTGAGATTTTGAATAATTTGTTGACAAAAATAGATACGAAGTTTAATGAAAGTAATTAGAGTCGTTTTTGAGAAATTTTGAAAAAAAAAAAAAAAAAATCTTATCAGTTCTAAATAAACCAAACAATCGAATTTATACCCAGGAAAACAACTGTTGTACACGAAACAAAATACATCATAAATGTAAGTCGTATAAGAAGTCAAAATGTATCCATTACAACAATTAATGTAATGATTACAAGCCATTAAATATGCAGGGTGATTCACCTAAGGTGTGACAAAAAAACCTCGAGCGGGTAGGTTTAGTCAAGAAAAATCGTATGGGAGTGGGGGTATATTGACCCTCGTTTTGGTGGGAGGGGCAATTTTCTAAAAAAAATACTTAAAACAGAAAACAAATTATTAAAAAACAACGGTAACACTTTGAAGGACCTAACACTTTTTTGCAAAGCCAGAAAACTCTTCTTCTATTATCTTTTTAAATAAATTTGTTTTAATGAACAGTTTTTGAATTTTTTTTTTCAAAATTTAACGTTATTAAGTATTAATTTTGATTTCAAAATTAAATGCTCCTATCAATAAAACCGGATAGATCTAGGACTTTTACTTTTCAAGATATTAAAAAATAAATGAACCAACTTTCTCATAAGACTGAAGAATCCGAAACATCACCCACACATCACCACTTCATGTTTGAAAAAGATTTTTAAGATACCTAAATTAATTTATTTTGACGATTAAGAAGATTATTATTGAACTAATCTTATTTAAATCTTTATAATGTAAATTATTATTTTAACAAACCACTCTTACTTTATCATATCGCTCTTGATAATTACTTTACCTTAAACCAAAAATAATATGAAACACATTGAATTTTTTCTATATTTCTATTATTCTATATTTTAATATTGAACATTTTTTTCTCATTTCAGGTAAGTTATATTTCGAAACCATCACTAAGAACCTATATAATCATATTTTCTAAAAGGTAAATAATTTTTTTTCTTTCATTGTATAAATATCATTACTATATATTTTTTTTAAATATTTTCATTATCTTTTTAATTTATAATAGTTCTTATCAATAAATGTGTGACATCTGACATGTGATAGCGAGAGGATACTTTAAAATCCCACTTCCGACTTTTTTGTTGACTTCTCTGTACTTTATCTCACTCACACTCCATGGTTAGAAAGAGAAGGAAAGGAGTAAATTTAAAAAAAAACCTGAATAAGAATTTTTTAAGTCTTTAAATGGTCTTTAAGTATAATAGTGGTTATGATGGGACAACATTTTCCAGCTGAATCAGATATAACTATGAACTTACGTCGCTAATTGAAAGATAAAAGAATGCGCGGAAATAATAATTAACACCTCCAGTGCTATTGAGAGCATTTACATGATCATCATTAAGTACCTAGTTGTGTTAAATAATTTTACACTGACAGCTAATTAGCAAACGGTCATTGTATTGATTTTTTTTTATTTACCTTAGTGTATAGCTTATTACTAAAAAAACATAAAACCACCTTATTCTAAGTAAACCACTGTGGTTGTCGTTCTAAATCCTGCGGACATGAATGTAACTTTGGAATAAAAAAAAGCCAGTTGTTCGTATATACTTCATATTTATGTTAATAGAAGATACTGATCACCACGAACATAAATCGTAGTTCTTTGGGATATGTAGCAATTTTAAGATTCTTAGAAAAACCGTGATCTCCCGTCTTTTAAATTATTTCCAATCTGTTGAAATATCTCATTCTCCCAAAAGCTTTTAACCTGCACAAAACTACTACGTTATCATTACGTCAAATGAGATGATTTCGTTGAAAATTTCTCAATTAGATCTACTTACTTTATTTCCCATACTAATTCACATTTCGAAATGAGATAATCACAACAAAAACATAAATGTTAAAAAAGTAGCCAAGTTCTTCTATATATAAAAACCTTTGCGTACCAAGTCAGCCGTGAAAAGTAATAAGGTCTAAAAGTACGCTAGGCTCTAAGTTTATTAATGTTAAATATCAAATATTTTAAGTAGAGTAATAAGGAAGAACCTAAACATTTTCAGAGAAATTTGTTATTTAATGATTACTGACTTAAATTGAGTTGTTTTACTAGTCAAACTTTCATTTCAAAATTGAGTAATTAGGTTAACAAAGAAAGCTTGCCAAAATTTGAAAGTAAATAAAATTACATTTGGATGTAAGCCTCCCCCAATGCTTTTCACATTCTTTTATCTTTTGCGGTTCTCTCCCATCTGCTATCTGTGCGATCGAAATCATCTCTCCAGCGTTTTGGTTGTCTCCCAGCTCTTCTGCCATCTCTGGGTATCCATTGTGTCGACCGTATGGTCCATCGGTTGTCAGTTATTCGAGATATATGGCCAGCCCAGTTCCATTTTTGTTGTTTTGCTCTTTTCATCACATCTTCAAAATCTGTCATGCTCTTTACAACTTCGTTTCTCATTCGCTGTCTTCTAGAGATTTTTAGGATAGATCTCTCCATAGCTGTTTGTGTCGTTGCAAGTTTATGTGCAGATCTTGCCGATATGTTCCAAGTTTGTGAGCCGTATGTTAAAATTGGTAGGATAGTTGCTTCAAAAAGATATTTTCTTGATTTTTTGGTTAACTTAGTATCAAACGCCTGTTTTTGCTTCCAAAACTGCTTGCAACTATTCGTAATTCGTCTGTCCACCTCGATGAGTTTTCCTTCAACGAAAATTTCTTTGTGTTCTCCTTTGCTCATGTATTTCGTTTTGTCAGCATTAATTTTAAGCCCTGCACTCGCACAATAAACTTCTAAGTCCTTAATCATTTTCTCTATATCATCTCTCAATATATTAAATATTAATTCTGTGAAAAAGGGTGTTTACCACGCCCACTGAATGTTAAATCTCAAATTTTTAATTTTCCTTTGTTTGCATATCAAGTCCTATCGCTCAACTAAATTTCATCGTTCTACGACAACCATAAATGCTCCATATAACTGATATCAATTCTGCGAAAATGGGCGGATGCCACGCACTCGACATGAAAAATCTCAATTTTTAAAATTTTGCATTTGCTTGCACTTCTAGCGCTACCATTATTATTACCAAATATCATCATTCTACGGCAATCAGAAGTGGTCGTCATAATTGATATCAATTCTATTCAAATTGGCGGTTGCCACGCCCCTGAATTTAAAATCTCAAATTTTAAAATGTTGCCTTTGCCTGCACTTAAAGCCCTACCGCTGTACCGAATTTTATCAATCTACGACAATCAGAAGTGCTCTAAGTACTTTATATCAATTCTATTCAAATGGGTGGTGCCACGCCCCTGAATTTAAAATATTAAATCTTAAAATGTTTCCTTTGTCTGCACTTTAAGCCCTATCGCTGTACTAAATTTCATCATTCTACGAAAATCAGAAGTGCTCCAAATAATTTATATCAATTCTATGAAATTGGGCGGGTACCACGCCCCCTGAATGGAAAATCTTAAATTTTCCACAGGGCCGACCGTTGTGCGAAATTACAAGATTCTACGATGTCGGGGAGTGCTCCATAATTTTGATGATCTGTCAGTCAAGTCTCAGTTAGTCAGTCAGTTACGGTTTTTGCGTCTCATGTCTCTGGAACCCCTTATGCTAAAGAATTGAAATTTGGTGAGTTATCTAAGCCAGGGGAGCTGAGCAAATGCTGGGAGTTTGAAGTTTCTGACTTTATTGGTACTGAAGTTAGAGGGTTAGACCAATTCTAAGTCGGCTTCAAAATAATTAATTTATGTAAAACCAAATATTAATGTAATCTATGAAGTCTCAATAAAATACATACATACATACACCCAATTAGCGGTGCTTTATTAAAGTACGAAATTCACTGTTTTCTATTTTATGAAAATAAGAACACAAACGATTTTTTTTTTGTCAATCACTGTAAAAACCTCAAATTGTTATAGAACAAAATCATTCATGATATCCAAGCGCAATCTTTATCAAAATTAAGGGAAAGTAATCAATAAATCAATTAAGTAGGAGAACAGCAATTACGGAATTCGTTTGATAATTTGCTCTCATAACTGGAACCCTTAAATATTTTGATTTCATCTTACCATTGGTGCTTAAACCTAAAGGTACCTTTACCTATCTAGAAGACGGAAAACAAAAGAAAAAGAGAATTTTCAAGTTCCTTTTACACGCAATTTATCATTCGTCGGCATTATAAACTTCCCTTTGCTGTTGTCTTCAAAAAAAAAAAAAAAACAAACATCAACAAACTCATATCAATGAACCCTCATTTCTCCGGAAACTGCCATCTTAACGGCTTCGCTTCGAATACATTCCAATTCCCTAAATTCACTGCACTGTAACCGATTTCCCAAACCGTTTGTCATCGTTAGATTCAATCCAGCCAGAAGGTGAATCTTTTTGTGAAGGTATAGGTTTTATAAGGGAAACCTGTGCTACTGCTACTGCCTGATGCTTTTCCTTAAGCTCTAGAAGGGAATTTCGCGCAAATCATAAATTCACAAGGAATTCCTCAGAGTGTTGTTTGCTACTTACCAAACCACATTCCAGCCTGATGAAGTAGACGAAATAGATAGAAGGACGGTGACGGTGATGGTAATACTAAAAGAGGAATTGTTGAAGTCTTGAAGTTGATTTGCACAATGGGATTAAATCTATGCCGGTCTTTGAATTGTTTACGTGTGGGAATGAGTTTCTTAATAGACTTAAAAGTTACAACCGATTGCATTTAGGTATATAAAGAACAAACTACCATCGAGCGATGAAAACCAGTGGAGATGAGACTGGTTATATGTATGTGCGCTGCTGCACCGTCGTTGAGCCTGTCTGCCCTCAGATTTCTACCATTCTTTATAATATAATGTTCCTTTCGTTCGTTTGCACTTGCTGCTGAGAATAAGAATGCAAACGGAAGAAGCCGGTCACTGAAGATAAAAATAATCTTCCTTTTTTTTGTCTAGTTAATGGAATGTCACCTTGCCAGCAGCATTTATGTGCAAGTGCGATGAAGGGCTATGAGGTGCAATTAAGTATTAAGATCTGGGCAGAAGCTTAATTGGACAGCTGGTGTATAGGACGATCACTGAACCATTACGTGGACGTGATTTGATGAGGGCTCGGTTGCAGTTTTATTATTGCCATTAAAAGAAATAATGTTAAAATTCGTTAATTGTAAAATTAAATAATTGAAACTGAATTAAAAAATAGGAGTGCGAACTCAGCTGAGTGTATCAGTCATGGCGATAGTCTATAATGAATGAGGAAATGAAAAAATCGTCTCCTGTAATCAAAGAGTCTTCAAAATCTACCCTTTTTAAATAAACTCAACGCATGTATGTATGTACCTGCAATATATGTATAATCAAAAATGCATCATAATTTTGAACAAACTTTATAAGGTCGATAGTTCATAAATTCCTATTTATGACAGTTATTTTTAACACCTAACAAAAACGTCGCACAACGGAGAAAAATACCCCGATCAATGAAATCAATTATATTTTTTTTTGACAAGGAGGACTGAAATGTTTTGTTCTGTTTAAACAACTTCTTTAGTTTATCATTTTTTGTTTTTAACTCATGTTTTAGTAGCTTTTAATTAAAAAATTAAAAATTCACTTTCGAATAAAACTTCCCTGGGAATGTTCCCCTTTTTCGAAATTCAGGAAAGAACAAGACTTTGTTGAACATATGGAACATAAGAAAATACACCGTTTTCTTGGAGGATAGCTTTGACTCTTAGATTTTCATATTCGTTCTTAGATTCAAATCCAATCCTTCGGATTGGCTACGATATCATCTCCACAAGATCGACTTTCATAATCTCGACAAAAAAATATCGATTGGTTAAAACAAAAGGCCGACCGATCAAAATATCGTAAACACTATATCCATTTTTTTAAATGTTGCCCGGATGGAAAAAATCCTAGTTTCTCTCAACCTTGGGCAAGCCCCTTATAAGTTTTCAGTAGGGGAAATCTAGACAGGGAAAACTTGTCAGATACTTGGCAAGCCCTTGCTGGATTTCGGTACCAAAAATTTAGACGAATGAAACTCGTGAGGCCCTGTCTAGTAAAAACTTGTTTGACATGTTTTGGTTCCCCACCAGGAATGTCATACCATGCAAATTTAGAATCATTCGATACTTTTTTCTCTTTCCTTTGTCTTCTTTTTCATATCACACTTCTAACCATGGGTGTGAGACACCTGTGTATTATAAGATTGCTCAATGAGTAAAAACCTGTTCTAAGTTGTTCTACCTAAAAAGCAAGTACATAAAATCTGGTTCTATTCTGAATGTATTTGTTATGCAATATAGAATGAAATTAATTCACTTTCGACATTCAATTTCTGTATAGCAAGTCCGCTCAGTAGGAAGCGCATTTGACTGACAAACAGAAGATCGTGGGATCAAGTCCCATATAAGCCAGCATTTTTTTTTTCTGACGAGGCAAAAGGGTTCATAATCGTCAAGGCCCGTGTTCTAGCCTTTGCTAATTCTTGCTAGTCCCGTGCCAGAATCTATGTAAGACTCTCTAGTGCCATGTCGAAAACTAGATTGTTTTTCTGCGCGGGTGATCTTCAAAATGTCGACTTTTAAAATGCCGGCAGTAATTGACATTTAAATTTAATTGGCTTTTTATAGTCGACAACTAAATAGTACACATTTCGATGGTTGACCAGCGCTTGCTTGTAAATATAATCCCCTAACCATAATCTGTTCAAAATGTCGACAGTGAAAATGTAGACCTTTTTTTTAAAAAAAACAGTGTTTCGTTCCTCCCAGAAAACAATAATTCAACCGTAATACTCGTACTTGTAGGAACGCACATCAATTTTCCCTCGAGCCCAATTTTGGACATACTAACTAGTAAAGTATAACGATTCCTTTCTTAGCCGCACTACCCGTATGTGAAATGCTTTAGCCGGCACTATTTGTACTTCCTTTGTTGATATAAGAGGTTCAAAACCAATGTGCATCGGTATCTTCTCTTAAATCCTTCCCTTTTTCATAACGCTCCCATTGAGTTTAACCATTTTAATGGCCAATTTCATAAATATTGACTAAAATTGCTTTTATCTAATTTTGTTTCCACAAAAAAAAAAATTATTGCGCGCACAGAAACTACTAAAGTGTATTCAATATTTTTATATTTCGTATGATAATTGTAAAAAATGGGCACTACTAGATCGTATTTGCTCTCGTAGTTAAAAACTTTAACGTACCTCGAAGTTGACAATGTGCGTATGTATTAGTTCCATAACATTATGATATCATTAAAAAAAGTTTTTAAAAACAAAGGACCTCTTACATAAAAATTAATATAAATTTGTTATTTAAATAGCTAAAACAGATAGAGCTAAAAAAGTATGCCATCTGATTTGTTTGATAAAAATGAATTTATGAAAAAAAATTTCAAAAATAGTTTTCTTAAAAATTATTTTTTTTATATATAAAAATTCTTTAAAATTTTTAAAAATAAAACTTGGTATACCAACTTTTAGAATTAAATAAAATACAATTTTACACATAATTAAAAAAATATTCATTGACCCGTTTTCAAGATATTGAATTGTCAACAAATTTCAATTTTTTTTTTTTAAATCCAAAAATTAATTTTTCGAAAAATTGTATATGCAAAATTGTTAAAATTATAAATGATATCTTACTTACAAAATTTGGTTGATATCGGAGTAGACGTTAACTATTTAAATTTGAAAACCAAAAAAACGGTTCTATGACAGGTAGCGTTAATAACCGTTATAAAAAAAAAATCTACCAAATTATTAATTGTGGTAATTATAGTAGCTCGCAATTTTTTTTTTTTTTTTCAAAATCTTTAGAAATAAATCAATTTTTGTATATTGGTTAAATGGCAGGTCCGGTTAATTTTTGAGCTAAAAAAAATTCAATTTCCCCTCTAGGGAATCCCATAAGAACCTTAAGTCCAAAGTTTGAAGAAAATTGCTTCATTCGTTTAGACTGCAAGTCGAGGTACAGACGGACAGATGGATAGACGGACAGACAGACAGACGTTTTTTATCAGCGTAATGTTAGGGAAAATCATTATCTCGAGTTTTTTTATACAGCGTATATCGCAAGTAAAAAACAAAAACAATTTTGAGCGTATTCAAGTAAAAAAAATACACCCAAAATCCAAACAGGAACATCGGCGAGGATGTATCATAAATATTTCACTAGGGGACGTGTTTTCCGTGTTTTCCTCGCGAATTGTGTATTTTTAATCTTTTTTTTTTTTTGCTGCTTGAAGATACGCGCACAATTATTATTACTTTTTTTTATCGTTCACCGAAATATAAATCAATATTAAAACACTTGAATATTTTTTGTTTTCTCTTATAAGATCGTCACATAAATAATTTTTGCATGGGAACCTAGCTATCATTCCTAAGTAAAAACAAATCGCGGATAAATTTCGTTTTGCTCTTCATCTTCATCCTCAGAACCACTCTATTATTCTTAAAAACACCCACAATTTATTACCTTTTCATAACTTTTAGTTCCAATCTGCAAAAAAAAAGCAAACAAAAAAAAATGAGGGATATTAAAATATGTATATGTATGTATATTAAGGTGTCCGTTACTTCCCAAACTCATTTTTTTGGATAGCACACCCCGTCAAACGAAAGTTTATGCCGGAAGAAAAAATTATTGACAAAAAAAATTTGTTCCGATGTCATTAACCCGTGCCTCTAAGTTCATACTTTTCCCCTACAAATTTGTATGGGAATTTTGCACTTTTCAATTTTATTTTATTTTTCTCTGGAACTATAACAGTTATTCTATTTTTTTTTCGGTCCTTTAAAAAACTGCAATTAAAAATGTATTAAAAAAATTTAAATTATAATTTATTTCGATTTCTTAATTTAATAAATACATTAATTTTATATATTTTTCTCTTATTTTTCTCTCTCGATCTTCAGCAGTTTTTGTTTTTTTTTTTATAATGATTATCACAAAATAATGAGTTTTTTAAAACATTGCATTAAAAAAAGAAATGAAAACAAATTATAAATAATTTATTCCGATTTTTCAAAATATTAAATATTTTTATTTTTGTATTTAATTTTTAATTTATGTATTTAATTTTTAATTTATGTATTTAATTTTCTTTTCTTAGAAAATAAAGTTTTTTTAGATAATTTGTTTTGACCAATATCTTGTTTAAAACCCACATTCAAAAATTAATGAAAAAAAAAACTTTATTTGGTAAGGAAAAAAAAATTAAATACATACAAAAAATAAAAATATTTAATATTTTGAAAAATCGAAATAAATTATTTATTTAATTTGTTTTTATTACCTTTTTAATGCAATTTTTTAAAAAAGTTATTATTTTATGATAATCATAAAAAAAAAAAAAACAAAAAACTGCTGAAGATCGAGAAAGAAAAATAAGAGACAAATATATAAAATTGATGTATTTATTAAATTAAGAAATCGAAATAAATTATAATTTAAATTTTTTTAAAACATTTTTAAATGCAGTTTTTTAAAGGACCAATAAATTAAGCAGAATTCCCAAAAAAAAATAACTATTATAGTTCCAGAGAAAAAAAAAATAAATTGTGAAAAGTGCAAAATTCCCATACAAAATTTGTATGGGAAAAGTATGACCTTAGAGGCACGGGTTAATGACCTCGGAAAAAATTTTTGTTGGTCAATAATTTTTTCTGTCGGCATAAACTTTCGTTTGACGGGGTGTGCTATCCAAAAAAATGAGTTTGGGAAATAACGGACACCCTAATGTATATGTTCAGGGAATATGATGACTGATGACTTTCACGAGACTTTTAAAATTCAATGAGACGAAAATGAGCTTTTAGTTTATAAGGATGTTTAAAAGCCTATTAAATTTAAATGCAGTTGGTGAAACCAAAAATCCCTATTTTAAGGCTAAATGACCTTTTAAATATTTAAAAGTCCTTCATGAAATCGGCCATAAGGGTAAAAAAAAACATCTTTTGTGCGCTTATTAAACAAAAGTCGAACCATTAGCCCTATTCATAAGGTGAGACAAAACTAACACATGTTTTAACTCATAATTTGTTTTCAATAAATGTGTGACATGTCATAGCGAGCGGATATAACTTTTAAGTAGCCAAATTTGGCGTTTAAGGAAAAGATAACTTCTTAACATGTGTTTATTTTGCACAAGAACCGTGTTGTCATGAATCGGCGCTTGTGTTACACATGTATTAGAATACTTTCAGGATTTGATGTTTAAGACTGGAAAGATATACAGCACAAATATTTTTAAGTTATCAAACGGATAAGTTCGCTATCCGTGTGTCAGCTAACAAGTGAGCTTAGGACGGAATGCTGGTTTTTGTATGAATACGTCTGTTAATTTTGTGCCATCCGCACAATCTACCGAAAAAAAAAGATTTTTTAATTAAAAAATCCAAGAATGTATCAACCTCGCCGTTTCGATGTATTTCGTTTTAAATAGTAGGTATTGTCAGTGGGAGCATAATTTCTGTGACCATAATTTATTATTTTTCTTCCATCATCCATCATTGTTCGCCTATTTGCTTTTTAGTTTTATATCACAACTGATTACAATAATTTTAAATATTTTTGACTTGTGTTGAAATCAAAGACAAACAACTCGAGCTCCACTATCGACACGCCAACAGATAAATCAAATAAACAGAAACAAGTTATAATAATAATTACAAGTGCCCCACAGCTAAATTAACTGTTTACTTTTTGTCCATATATGTATATGAATCACGATAAAAATAAAAATATTATTATTTATTTACGGAGCAGGCGCTATGCGGTGATTGCGCGTTGAATTGGCAAAAATTTCACTTTTTGTTGTTGTTGTTGCTGTATAGGCTTTAGGAGAGTTTGGCGCACTCAAGTTGTTCGTTTGACCCTTGTTACACCGCACAAAAATACCACAGACAAGGCACTCCTTACAATTTAATTCGAAGAAAATCAAAAATATGTTTAAAATAAATTACTTTAGATTTCGTGATCAATCGAAAATGATCAATCAATCGATAGATATAAAAATTTATACTCAAGTACCAAAAAAACCGTCCAGGTTTTGTAAAGTAGGTACCACCAAAACTTTTCTGTGGGAAAAGTCTTAAAAAAGAATTAGTGTTTTTTTTTTCAGTTAAATAGAAAGGATTCACATTTTTTGGCAAGTTTTTTGGCAAGTTTAACAAAAAAGGTGTTGACATTTTTTATTTATTTTAAAACTAGATACAGAAATTTATACAAAATTGACATTTAGGTATAGGTAGAGTAACTTCGGGCATTATGGCGCACTTAACTTCATTTTGAAATAAAACTACTCCGGATAACATTTTTTGATTCATTCAACAATATTTATTAAATTTAAGAAAAACGGAACATACAAAAAATAAAAAAAGATAGCAAATCATATTTTTTAAGAAAAAATAAATTTATTAAAATGCAGTTTAAAAAAAAACCATAATGCCCTACCAGTGGGCAATAAGGCGAACCACTAAGGGCAATATGACCATCAGCTTTTTCTTTCTGATTCGAACGTCCACATCCATCACAAATGTTTTAAATGAAGCACATGAATCGTGGGACCACTGACCATGAAGGACACTGCATCCATATGTCTTTTGTTGTCGTTGTATAGTCTTCACCACAACCGGCGCACAGTGGTTCCATTGTATGGATCAAGTGGAAAAAATTCCATAAAAACAAAACGGATAGGCCGATGTTGTTGAAATTTGGCATTTGGTTTAAATGGAGCAAGTTCTCACCATCCTGCAAATATTTTGGATCTAGCTCAAAAATAAGGGTACTTACACAAACTTCTAAAAAAAAACGTTTTTTTTTTATTATTTCCTATATGAAACAAGTGGAAAATATTCTATAAAAACCAAACGGATAAGATGATCTATTTGAAATTTGACATGTGGTATTAGTGGAATAAGATCTCAATATCCTACAAAAGTTTTGGGTCTTACTCGGTAATTAGCGCACTTACAGACATTTCATTAATAAATAGTTTTTCCCTTTGGTCCTGATGGATATTGTGCAACGAAACCAAACGGATAAGCTTTTTTTGTTGAAATTTGACAACTGGTATTAACGAGACAAATTCTCATCATGCTCTACAAATTATGAATATATTTAAAAAATATCTATATTTCTACACATTTCATTAAAAAAGTTTTTTTTTAATGTTTCGTATTAACCCTCTATTTCATCTGAAGTGATATATATATATATATTATCCTTTCATTAAAAAAAGTAACTAAATAATACAATGGTTCTGTGCTACTTATCCATTTATATTGCGATTTATTGCAAACAATTTCATTTATTCTATAAATATCTCCATCAAATTTAATCCCTGTGCTTGCCAATTTATTCCCTATGCTTCCTAGAATTTATTCGGTATCTACACCTGCCCACCAAAAAACAAAACTTCCCGGGTATAACATAAGATTTTTAACTTAAGCATAGTAAAAAATTAAATTAATTTTTATCTCTTTTTAGATTGTTATGGTCCTGAAAAGGACCGTTTTATGTTATATTATCAGGATAATACTCCGTTTTTTGATTTTAAAATTGTTTGATATGACGGAAATATATTACGGCCGATATCATCCGCTGCTTTTATAATCACTTCGTATTGATATTTTGTTAGTTTTGTTTGAATTATTAAAGCTGAGGCTGTGTCGGCATTAAAAAGTGAGATGGGAGTATTGAGCAAAAGCGTAAAGTTGTGCCCTAGCACAACAATCTTCATATACTTTATTCAGTCTTCCTTTACCTACCCGCAGTTGACGTATTGAAATGAGAGTCGACATGTTTTTGTTTAAAATTAACTAGAAACTTTCTTGAACAAATTAAAATTACTTAAAAATTTAGAATTTACAAACCGAGGGCCTTATAATATTTATTAAAATATGGTTAGAATATTCTCTTTATTTCAAAAACAATTTGTTCAATCTCATCAGGTTTAAAATAATCGTACCATTCTTTAAAAAAGTTTTCTAAAAAGTTTACCTTTTAGGTGAAAAAGAATTCGCAAACAACTTTTTTTGCTATGACAAATTTTTAACATTAATGTTACCACAACCAAAGCTCAAACGCAGGTGCAACGATGACAGTTTTGATCAATCACTATGTAAATAACTAATTCAACTAAAATAGCTGTGAAATTAGTAACGGTAATACCAGAAGTCCATTTCAGGTGCTATTTTCGAAACACGTGTTGTGTGCTTTTAAAAGCTTCTTACAGGCAAAGTGACCGAAAGTGACATCACAAGAAGTATATAGCATAAGCTTTCAAACAGTTGTAGTGCGGACGTTTAGCAACGTTTAGCTTCTAATTTATAGGCTTTTAAATAGCAAGAATAATTCATTCCAGAGGTAGCTCCGCTCAAGAGTCATATACTTGTAATTGGTAAGTCTATTTGAAAGACGGGAAATGTAATAATAATGTCAAATATGTCGTTATATTAACTTAGCAATTTTTTTTTTTAAATGCTCCTAATACAAAAAAAAAATGGCATTTAAAAACTGCAAACAAAAAACTTTAAATTTCAAAAAATGAGAAAGAGGCCACTTTGTGGTGACTGTACTGTGAACCTGTATCAGATAAAAATAAAAAATAAGTGTTTTTCTTCATGAACATACACGTTGATTCCAAAAATAACATTACTTTTACGGTGCAAAAAGTTTCAATATTTGGGGTTTTTTCCACCTTGGAACCACTGTGCGGCGGCGGAAACATTTGCGCCAAAATCTTCGGGCCTACAGAGTCGTCGGCTAGCTGGATTTTAATGTGTTAACTCGCCGTCGCGTCGCTTTTTTTCCTTTGTTTAGCGATCTTATAGCCTTTTGGCTTTTAATGTTCAATTTTGCAGCCAATTGAGTTAGTATGAAACTAATTTTACATGTTAGCTTCATAAGGGCATTATGGCTCAGCCGCGCCATAATGCCCTCACATCATGTGCGCCATATTGCACAAAGTACACATATCTACAACAAAGTACACAAAAAACGAATTTCTCTTTACTTTTTAAATATTTTCCGTCACACGAGAAAGCCAAAACTGTACTTAGCGTTTTACTATTTACATCAAACATGTGCGCTGTATGGTTACTGACATACACACAATCAAAAACAAAGCCAAATTCTAGTGCCACCCAGAACCGTTTTTTTTTTTCTTTGTTTACTTTTTTTTTTTTGTACTAAACAAGTCCTTTCAACTCGACACGTGTTCGGTGAAGACGCAAGATTTTGCATCATTCTTATTTTAATTGGACTTTTGGAAGTGTGGTATTTGCGAGGTGCGCCATAATGCCCACTGCGTCATAATGCCCAACTTACTCTATAGGTACTAAACATATTTTAAAGAAGTTTTTTTTTTTTTTAATTTAAAATTGGAAATTTTTGTATCAAGAGTCAAAATGGCAATGAATCCGGCACTTTTTTATGAAAATAACTAAACTTGTGGGTATATCTGAAAAAACCAAGGTGGATGGTTTGATAAGCTCCCGAGTATAAATAGTTAGATATCAAAATAATTCCTCTGAAGTCTTTGGGAAACAAATAATGAAAGTCGTATGTAGGTACATAATATGTACTTTGCGAGGGGTACTTGCTGTTTTTTTTTTCTGATTAAATAATAACAAATGCAACGCTCATCCGTTGCCCGACCGCATGCTCACTGGAATATCTAATTTTTTCATTGACTTTATCCATAAAAATATCCAATCCAGTAAAAAAATAAAATAAAAATGCATTTTAATAAATTATAAAGTATAGTATGTGAAGATAGTAGGCGTGTCTAGAGTGCAAAAGGCAAACAATTGTGATTATTTATCCATCACCAGAGGCGATAGTTTATTTTAATAAACGTTTTTAAGTTGCGTTTATTGCTGTGGCGCGAGCGTTTTACGACGAACAACGAGCACAATTGCATATACAATTCCTGTAGGCATAGGTATTAATTTGATGTGAGGAGCAAGTTTTGGTGCGTGGAGCCATTATGAGAAGAAACCATCCAAGTGCATAGAAAATTAGTAATTCTATTATTGCATTTACTTCGTATAGGTCTGTCTGTCTATACAATTTGTTTGGCGCGCGAGATACAAAATTGTTTGGAGAGTGTAAATATGGAAAAAGTGAAATTATTAGTTTGTGCGGTTTGGCAATGAAATCAATACTAATTCCCCCGGTTTTGTGGTTAAGCTCATATGCATATGTGAAACAATTTCTGGATTTATGACATTATGGTTGTTATTGTTAGACAAAAGTTGCTGTAATGAACAAGATTTAATATTCCAATAGTGTTTGTCACGGTGCCAACTTTAAACAAAGGGAGACGGACACGTACATACATCAACGCACATAATATACTTTTGAGACAAACTTGTGTTGCATTTTTGTTTTTGTTCTAGGGCCCCTATCTTACTTTATTGAAAAACAAATAAAATTATCACAGCTAATGAAAAGTGAGATACAAATGTTTGTATAATATAATCTTAAAGCTGTCATAGCTAAATCGGCAATAAATGAAATAATTATTATGTAGAGTTATCGCTTTTTTAAATATATACAGTGGTGTCAAAATCATTCCGGATTTTTTTGGTCAACTGCATTGAGTGTTGGTTTGTGAGATAAAAACTTATATTGAAAACGGTCCATAATTCCTGTGATTTGGTGTATTGGACCGCAGCCTGCGCCTGAAAAACAGCCCCCAAACCATTACGAGGCTCCACCGTGCTTAACTGTAGGGAGTACATTTGCAGGCTTTAGTCGCGTACCTTTTGAGCGCCTTACTGTCCTTGCACCATCGGAGTAAAACAAGTTGAATTTGCTTTCGTCACTGAAAAGCACGCTCCTCCATTTGCTTAAATACTAGTTAAGATGATTTTTTGCAAATTCAACCCTGAGTTAAATATTTTGATTAGGAATTTAAAGTCTTTTCCAAATACCTTTCATGGCTTACCTTTTTCTACGATGTTTAGCAGTGAGAAGAGGTTTCTTCGCTGGTCGAAATGCAAAAAGATCGAAATCTCTTAAACTCTTCCTTACCGTACTTGGCCCTATAGGTAGATTTAGTTCATCACAAATTATATATGAAGTTGCAAAAGGGTCTTTAAGCACAAAATTCTTTATGCGCCTATCAGTTTTAACAGTTGTTTTGCGAGGGCGTCCACCAAAATGATCTGCTTCTACTGATTTCCCGCTTCTAAATTTTGTAATGATGTCACAAACCGTTGACGTTGGAATTTTCAATATTTCAGATATTAAATTTTGTTTTGTACCGGCTTGGAACTTTTCTATTACCTTGTATCGAATCGGGTTGCTATAACGTGTTTTAGCCATTTTCTGCACTATATAATTTCAACTAACACAGCTCTCAACTTGTAAAGTCTGTTTAATCTACGGCGTGAGTCAAAAGACTCGAAAAAACCGCTACTTTAACATCGAGGCTCGCAATCTCCCTGCAATCCGGTTAGTTTTGCACGTTTTGCATGTTATTGAATAACTTTATAAAATATTTTTTTTTTATTGTTCTTATCATCGTAGCATTATATTTTTAAGGTTATTATTAAATTGTCTCATACCCTTTACAAATTATGGAAAACCTATGGAAAGTTATTAGTTTTCTACTTGATATTAAGAAAAACATTATACTGAGGAAAAATCCGGAATGTTTTTGGCAGCACTGTATTTTGAAACTTAACTTTTATAAGAGTAAGTAAATAATGGGTTGAGGAAAATTCAGTCATGTTATTTTTGGCACAGTTGGGTTTTAATTAGTACAGACAAAATGTAAATTTCAGGTTACCTAACATACAAAATAAAAGGGTCTAGCTGCGGAGGATATTAGCTCTTATTTAATTGAAATTTTGTAAAATATAAACAAATAACGAAATTAATTTCTGGCTAAAAGTGATCATTTCATCTTAGTTTTTTTTTTCTTATAGCGTTCTTTTTTTATTTTTTAATATTTAATATTTTGAAAAGAAAAAGACTTAATACAACCATTAGGGTTGAAGAGGTTTACTAAAAATTGGTCATAAAAGCATTGTATGTTCAAAATAAAGATAATACCTACTCAACAACGTAAACTTGTTAGAATAATCAGTTTTAATTCTTCTAGTTTTCAACGAGGAACTTGAGAGTAACTTATATTAAAAAAAAAACGTTAGCAAGAGTTTGGGGATTATGAACCCTTTTGCCTAGTCAGAAAAAAAATGGCTTATCGGAAATTTGATCCCGAGATCTTCTGCTTGTAAGTGCTTATAATTTTTTTTTTTTTGTACTTTGGTGTACAAGAGACATATATCCATCAAGTTTTTACGAGGGAAGGCCTCAAGAGTATTTAAAAAGTTTACCTCGTTTAAATGCTTGTTACTAAAAACCAGCAAGTGCTTGACAAGTATTTGACAAGTTTTCTTTGTCTAGATTTTTACGCGCTGTTTGATGTCGTCATCACAAAATCCTTGGCTATTGATGATTGATCCAAGATATTTAAACTTTTCGCACTTGGGAAGCACTGTTCCATTCAAATAGATGTCAGGAATAGGCCTGTGTGTGGATCAGAAAATGGACAGCATAGGTATGCGGTTTTTTTTTTTTTTGGGGTCCGTCACCTTATCCTCCATTAATATATGATTATGTAGTTAGTACAGTTTCTTAGGAGTATTATATGTACTCATTACATAAATATGTACTCATTACATAAATATTTACTCATTACTTAAATATGTAAGTACTCATTACATAAATATGTACTCATTACATAAATCATCTCGAGGAACGGAGAGGGCATGCAACCACTCTTAGTTAGCCAATCCAAAATATAAAATTATAGTATAAAAAGTTAACTGATACAGTTTTACATAATATATGCCTGACTCTGCGCATATCACAGACGCTTGTACTAATGCACATAACTTGCCTTGTGGGTTTTAAATATTTATGTAGTCATTACATAAGTTAGTGTGTTTGTATTTTATTAAATGCTTTCGATCTCAACTATTGTAAGGTATAAGAATACATATGGTTTTATTGGCTTGTAAAATAAGAACAAAATAAAAAAGAAATTGATCCATGATAGCCCTCAAGTGTAATAGCTGAGCGTTTGGAAAAATACATGTGCATGTATCTATAAAAATTTGAACGCAACAGCTTGAATGTTTTAACACAAAGTAATTTTTTGGGTGAAGTTATAGTTAGCTGATTCAAAATAGCTTTCAACGGCCTTTAGTCCTTAAAAATTGGCGTGTCGTCCCGGCGTTCTCACTTGGACTCTTCAGTTGACAAATATGGCCTTGTCAAGACGCAATTTTTATTAAGTTCAGTCGAGCTGACATCAATCTTACAGCGAAACTCAATTGTGAACTATATCCAACCCAATTAGAATTTCTAATCAAGAATTTTTGTAAATTTTGTTGTAGTTAACTTTGAAGTTAAAGCTATTTCACGAGTGCCAACCCGATCATCAGACTTATTTTGTATGGATCTGAGTCTTAATATGTTCATATTTATTTGAAAAACTTGTCCGTCATAGTGATTGAACTCACAACATCAACTGTGACTGGAATTTGGAAGCCGGCAGCCTACCTGTAGCGCCACCGAAGTTATCATCATCCATTAACATTTCAAGCTTATAAGCTCTTAACTTAAATAATTTTATAATTTTTCCATGCATAAAAGGATGAAATGTAGGTACAGCCGACGACGTCACCTATAACAACGTAGCTTATAATGAGCATTCGCCTTTAACGACCGGTTTTCCTTCATTTGGTTGGTTTTCATATATTTTGTACAAGCTTATTGTCGGTTATACCGTCATCGAAGGCAATAACGACTTTTCGCAGAAGTATAACGATTCAGAAAAGAAAAATACTTCGCTTCCGTCACTTGCAGCGACAGAATGATGAAAAATTCAAACAAAAGATAGTACTTTCGACCTCAAACTTTATTGTGGCAAGGGGCTAGCAAGCGTTAGCAAAGGCTAGATCAAGGGGCTTGGCGATTATGAAACTTTGCCACGTCAGGCAACAAAAAAGTTGGCTCATGTATAGGATTTGATCCCACGATCTTCTGCTTGTCAGTCCATTGCGCTACCCACTGGGCTAACTCGCTATACAAAAATTCAATACCGAAAGTGAATAAATTTTATACTCGAATGTTTCATACCATACCAACATTTTTCAACAATTCTTTACTAGGGAAGGCCTCACGATTGTTTTAAAAGCTTCCTTCGTCTAAATTGTTGGTACTGAAATTTAACAACGGCTTATTAAGGGACAGTTTTTTCACAGTGGGTTAAATCTGCAATTCGATTATCACGGATTCTTCCTTATCCATAATTAAAGATCCGTGATAATCAAAGACTGTTTGTTCACTTTTTTTTGTCAGCTTGATTAACAAATCATTGCTTTTCCACAAATCGTTCCATTTCCCAGTCTTTCTGTCAGTTTGGTTGTGAAAACTTAATCAAGAATTAAGTTTTTTTTTTTTCATTTTCGTTGTGAATTCCTATTTGAAAACAGCGTTAACAATTAGCAAAGCAAATAAATTCTTATTTGCAATCATTAAACTTTATCTTTTTATATTATTTTATTTATGAATATGTATCTACGTATGTACCTCTTATGTTTTCAGAAATATGACAAAGTTGCCGTAACCTGAACGCACGTCGAATTTCTCCAAGACCGAAGAAGAGAAGTTAGTTCGATTGACCTTGGAGAAAAAAGAACATCAAAAATTATTGATTTCAACTAATTTTATTGTTCTTAAATGCTAAATTTAAAAACATAAGTCTTCACTTAGAAATTAAAATTGAGACGTCACAGAAAACCCAAGATGGCGACAAGGGTATATCTAATCTAATGACCATACGTATTTCTGTTTATCATGCGAGTGCGTAAATCAAGCATGAACAACCTGAATTCCGGTAAATCCTTGATTAAATGGTGATAATCAAGCAAATTCGACTAATTAGTGATATCTTCACTTAACTGCTCAAATAATGGATTTCTTGATTACAATTTTAGTGAACAAACGCATTACATGATTATCAACTGGATTAATCCTTGATTAAAGATAATCAAGTGTATCTGACAAGTTTTCCTCGTCTAGATTTTTCCCAACTGAAAACTTTCTAGGGCCTTGCCCAAACTAGACAGAAACTTAGAATTTTTCCAGCCGGGCTATTTGCCGAAATAGACAAATAACCATTTTTTAATCTTAATTTTTGGGTTGTTCACATCTTTAGGATAAAACCTTTCCGACAGTACATAATTCATGTAGTTCCGTTGAGTATCTTCGGATTAACCCTTAAATGCATCTTGTATCAAAAATGATACAATAACTTTTACTCGCTCTAAAAGTGTTTTTGTTTTGATCAGCAACAAACGGATTTTTTTATATAATATAACAACTATTTCTTGACCAAAACAAAATAAAAAAAAATCATGATAGATCCGTTATAAGTGGTTTGTGCGATATCGTTGTTTCGTGGGCTTCAATTTGGCACAAGAGTATAATCCAAAGATTTCTTATTTTGTTATTAATTAATTGTGTGGAAAGAATTTATTCAAAAAATAAAATCAATAAAGCCCGTATGATACTACATTTTTTTCTCATATTTAATACATTAAATCATGACTTATTGTCAGCAAAGAGGAAAAGAGAAAATAGATTCTTTTTTATGAAAAGAACGATATTATGTTTTGACAATTACAATATCCACAAAAGTAAAAATACACCTAAAACTTGTGCTCTCATGAGTCCAGTGTATACTTTTTTGTAGTCACAGTGTACTTTGAAATAATTTTTAATTTTCAATTTCTGAAAAGTCAAAAAAAAGCTGCCAGAATCTGAAATATGTTAATTTTATATACATTTTTTGTGACTTTTTTACATTAATGTGGTTATTGTGTATGCGCTCACTCATATCGGTATTTTCAATTATAAATTGTTTGAACTACTCTAGTTTCATTTTGAATGCCTTAAAAATGAGAAAAAAAGGTAGTATCATAACGGCTTAAATGTTAGTATTTTGATAATTTAAATACATGGTAGTTTTATTTTTATTTTAATTTTTTATATGAAAAACAAGCGCTTTTCTGTCTGGCCTCGTTTTGAGCTAGATTTATTTGGGGCGCGGGTGTGAATTTGTTGCTTTTTTTATAGAATGGCACGAAAAAATAATTTCGGATAGTGATATCGTAAATTATCTAAGGCAATTGGAAAATGGGTATTTGTCAGAGGACGGTGATGACCCGACTGGAAAATTGACAAGTTTCTGTCTAGTTTGGGCAAGGCCCCAGTAAGTTTTCAGTAGGGTAAATCTAGAAAGGGAAAACTTGTCATATACTTGGCAACCCTTTGCTGGATTTCAGTACCAAAAATTTAGACGAGGGAAACTCGTTAGGCCCTGTCTAGTAAAAACTTGTTTGACATGTTTCGGTAATGAATACAAATGCTTATATGGGCGGGGTGGATTTGATGGATTCGTACTTGGCACGGTACAGTATCCGGATGAAAAGCAGGAAAATGGTACTTGAGACTTTTCTATCACCTCCTGGACTTAACGGTGATAAACTCATGAATGTTATCTATAAAAGCAAGTTTTGAGTAAAAAGGGAAAAGAATCGAAAGAAATCATGAACCTAGTTGATTTTAGAAGCGAATTGGCTGATACGCTTTGTAAATATAAAGCACACAATCAGCCATCAAGAGATCAAACTAGCAGCAGTAGTAGTTTTTCAGAGGAACCAGCCCCAAAGTGGAGGATTGTTTTGCAGGTTCTTCCGTCAAGAGATGTAAGAAATGACGGCACTGATCTTAAGCAAAAACGACAGAGCAACCGTATGCGGTGTATGTAAACTCCTTAGTAGCGTTATGTGTGAAAAATGCAAAGTTTACTTAAGTTAATTCACAGCGTTTTATTTCTGGTATTTCCACATTTTGGGACATATAAGGCATGCACATATCAAAATATTCAGAGTACTCTACACGCATTCATTCACATAATCACAATGCCTTCTCCTATACATACAAACTTAATCAACATCATTTCAAGTCCTAGGCTTTCAAGTTCTTTCATATTTTTTCTTGTATTCAAACAACAAACACATGTTATACAATAGCAGCAGCAAAAAAGGACACGCCATTGTAATGAATGACTAATTTAATTCTACTATTAAAGGTTGTAATGTTTGCAATACAGAAGACAGAACCAATTTCGCATTCATACAAAATGTGCAATGTCACTGAATGCATTATTCTGTGGCGAAAATGTCATCCTATACCTGCAAACATACATATACTCTCTCCAATTCAATTCAATTGAAACTAAATATTTACCTAGACCATCGGAGAACTACTTGATAGATATCTTTTCTTCTGTAAGAAAATATTATCGATTTCAAAAATAAAAAAAAAAAAAAAAACAAATAAGAAAGCGTATGCACGAGCAGAGCACGTCCTAGCTAAACATTTGGTGGGTTGTAACGTAGGCAGACAATTTGGCAGACTTATAAGTGTACTTTTCCAAGTGTCTTTACATTAGGGGACGATTTACCCGCACATGCAAACTTTACATTACCCGCATAGTTTCTCTATATTTTTTTTTTTTTTTTTTTTTTCATTTTTGTTGATTTCTCCCGAATTTCTCTCATGTCCTTATGGATTTTGGCAAACAATCATAATCGATATAATGCCACCGCACCATACACAATTGTTCGATGCCATCAGTAAAATAAACTAGGGGAGGCAAAAAAGGCCAAGGACATGAACATTTTTGTGTAGGCTTAAATTCAGTATGCTATTGTTCAATCTCTATAGGGAGCGTATGACAAAGGCGAAGATTTTCCAATTTGATGGCCATCGATTGGCAGAAAAGCCGAATCAGCAGAACTATAGAAAACTGGCATTCTAGTGTATGCCGTACACATGTGATCAACATTTGGGTTCTACTCGAATATATGAAAGTTAAAATAAGTCCTCGAGGGCCTGACATGTATACACAATAAGCTGTTACTTCAATTATTTTGGGTGGTAGAATAGATGTAAGGGGAAGTGCTTGCTATATACGAGTAGTATGTCATTAGATATACTCCTGATAGATATTGAATGCAGGCTCTTGTAGTAAATTTTCGCTCAGTTGAACTGTGTTAATTAATCCGAGGGTCATGGGCAATTAAATTGGTTTGGAGTTGTTTATATTCAGTTTTTAGCTTGCAATTTCAAGCCAATTTTAAGAATATTTATTTGTGTATCCTTTTTTATTTTTTGTTTGTAATGGGGTTTTGAACATTTCTGTTGGCCAATAGTCAAAACCATTTTCTATGAAATGAATACAAAGTGAACATTTTTTTTTGTGCGCCCGCCCTTAAAAATAAAGTTGGCTTGGAACTTTTTTCTTCCATTGGGTAGTGTTGGGCTTTAAAGAATGAGTCAAGGACTTATGAGTGATTTTGTTTTGTATGAGAAATTTGTAGTTTTTTTTTTTACTTTATTAAACCGATTATGGGGTAGAAATTGTTATTTTTTTGAAATGTTACAAAAAGTCGTACAGTTTTATACAATTACCCGCGCAGAAAAACAATCTAGTTTTCGACAAGGCACTAGAGAGTTTTACATAGATTATGGCAAGGCACTAGCAAGGGTTAGCAAAAGCTAGAACACGGGCCTTGACGATTATGAACCTTTTTCCCCGTCAAGCTAATCAAAAAAAAGCTGGTGTATGTGAGACTTGATCCCGCGATCTTCATAGGTATTTACTTTCGAATCCCTTCTGAAAGAAGGAAATTATAAATCTGGATTGAAATCGATTCGTCGCGTTTTCTGGAATAAAACTACTAAGTAGATAGGTACTCGAGGCTTTATTTTGAAAATCGATATTTAAAAACAGAATTTTGAAAAAAGTAATACATATTTGAAAGATTGAAGAATTAATTCTCATCGAATTGAGCCAGAAAGACGAAAGTGGCACATTCATTGATCTGGCTGCCAAATAAAATATGGTAACAAAAAATTGCAATGAACGTCTCACATTCAGTATAAACTTCTACGTGAAATCTTTCAAAAAAAGAAAGTGGTTGTGAGAATTGTTTCTCTAAAGAAGGAATTCCACTGTCATTTAATTTTCGTATACGTCAGCCTCCTCCCCGCATTAAAACATTTTAAAGTCATCAATTAAAAACTTAAATGTTTTGCCTTTAAGGAATCTATACATTTAGCACCTTTATTTCGAAGCTGAAAAATAGTAGTTTTGTTTTCAGAAAAACAAGTTGAAAGTTGTATGTAGATCTATAAAAAATAAGTTTATTAAATAAAATACCTACATAAGTACTAAATTAAATAATATGATAATAAAGAGTATTTTACAAAAATGCCCAGTATCATACTAAATTTGCTTTAATATCGTATTAAATTCATACAAATCTGCGCTATTATTTTTATTATTCAGGTTTTTATTTTTGTCTGAGTTATTTTACTATCGGATCACAACCGATACTAAAATGCCCCTTTTTAATGTTTATAGCAAAAATATGAACAAATCTAGTTTTTACTGGTCCGGGGCCTAGAGTCGTTTTTTCTGACTAGGCAAAATGGTTCATAATCGACAAGGCCCTAGTTTTGGCCATTACTCAGCCATGCTAGGGCTTTGCCAGAATCTATTTAAAACTCTCTAGTGCCATGAGGAAACCTAGAATGTTTTTCTTCGCGGGATGTTCTTGCTTTTTAGGTAGAACAACCTAGAACAGGTTTTTCTTCATTGAACAATCATAAAATACAGATGTCTCACACCCACAGTAAAGTGTGATACGACAAAGAAGACAAAAGAAAGAGAGAAAAAAGTGTCGTATGATGCTGAAATTGCAAGGTGCTTATAAAATATGTGTTTTTGGTGTACAAGAGACATTCCTGATGGGGTACCGATACAAGTCCATCAAGTTTTTACTAGGAAGGGCTTCACGAGTGTTTAAAAAGTTTCCCCCGTATACATTTTCGGAACTGAAATCCAGCAAGGGCTTGCCTAGTATCTGACAAGTTTTCCCCGTCTAGATTTTCCCTACTGAAAACTTTCTAAGGCAGAAACTTGGCATTTTTCCAGCCGGGTAGGTAAAAATAAAATGGGTGATTCGCATAAAGCTATTTTGGGAAGGTTGGATCGTACAAAATATTTAAGGTATTCTTTCCTCTTTGAGAGGGGAGGGACAATTCTGTAAAAAAAAAAAAATTAAAAAAAACGAAAACGCTTTTTTTAAAGCCACAAATCGATTGGTAAAATGTATCTTTAATATAATTGTTTGATGTGTTTTTTTGTTTAGTTTCAGTGATGTTGATATAAAAAATAAATGTTGAATTACCTACTTTTGAGCTTAAATAGAAAAATGATTTTGTATGCTGGACTTACATAGAACAAAGAGGTACAAACGATACAGACAGGCAACATATTCTAATTGATATTTAATTTTCGTGTTTTGAGCTGTAAAAAAGAAAAGTTTAATATTTCTTTATCCTGAAGGTGGTCAAATGATTTTTTGTTGTAGAAAAAGTTTTGCACAAATGAATACAATTTACTCCCATCCTTCTAAATTATCAATTGAGAGCGGTAGGCGACATTTTGTTTGTTATGTGATAGTTCCTATAAATAAGAAATGTTGAATATCTTGTGAACTGATGACGAAAAAATATTTTTTTTTTTAATTGGATTAACAGACAAACGGTGGATAAACGCTAACGATTTATCCACTTTTCCTAAGTGATTTTTTTTTTTAATTTTTGTGTTGGGTGCTATAAAAAAAGAAAAACTTACTTTTTATGTTAATAAAGGTGAACGAATGATTATTTTAAATGGACACTCGAATCCAAGTAGTGGACAAACAAACGTATTTATGGCCGATTTCATGAAGGACTTTTAAATATTTAAAAAGTCATTTAGCCTTAAAATGGGGATTTTTGGTTGCACCACCTGCTTTTAAATATAACAGACTATTAAACATCCCTATAAACTAAAACTTCATTTTCGTCTCATTAAATTTTAAAAGTCTCTTAAAAGTCATCAGATCCTGTGAAAAAATACCTACATACATATGTACGTTTGAATGGGTTCCAGAGACTTTCGTGAAAAAATGCATTTTTAGTGATAAGGGGGTAGTCCAAGTTTTTTTTTCCAAAAACGATTGAAACGAACGACAATGAAAAGGCCTGACCGTTCTCTATTCAATAACGTCAACCGCAAACTCTTACAAGCCTAATTTGGAAAGTTATGGCAATATAAAGATTTTTAGTTTTTGTGTTGGAAAAAGAAAGATTTACTTTAAATCAAAATATCTTTGCAACCAAACCCCATACAATGCTCTAGTTTTCAGCTATGGACAGCTCTCAAAAAACTGATAAGGCGTTTTTAGAACCGCAAGGACATCAGAGCCTTATTTGTGGAACTGTAGGCATCTAAAGTCATCCTAACTTTCAAAATTCAAAAAAATCAAAAATAATGGAATTACTTTGAACTAAGATATCTTCGCAAGCAGACCTCATAGAATGTTCTAGATTGCAGCTATGGATATCTCTTGAAAAACTTATTAAGCCTTTTACAAACCGAATGACCTCCGAGCCTTATTCCGGAACTGTAGGCATCCAAAGTCATACAAGCCTTCAATACTCAAAAAAATAACTTTGAATGTAAATATACCGAAAACTTTGGATGTGCTGATTTCATTTGACAAAACCTTTCTATATATTTATTTTTTTTTTCCCTTTTCTAAATTGGTGAAAATTGAGTGGTCTGTTATAATTTAAAAGGAGTTTAGATAAAAGCGATTTTAGTGAATGTTTATGAAATTGGCCATTAGTGCCAACCTTTAAGAAAGCATATATGGGTGGTATATGAGTTTTTTTTTGGTTTTGGGGAAGTTGCTATAAAAATTAAATGTTGATTAACTTTTAAACTAAGAATGAAAAAATGATTTCGTTTGCTGAAATAAACATGAAAAAACGGTTAAGAACGATACAGGCGGGCCTAAATTTACCAAGTGAGCTATAAAAAAGATTTTTTTTTTAGTTTTTTTTTCAGTTTTTGTTAAATTTCTCTCCTTTAATTTTTGTATACAATTTTTTGAACCACCAATATTGATAGCAAATGTAATTTTCTACCAGAAGTTTCTTAAATTAAGTTCTTAAATTCGTGTTAGTTTTCGAGTTATACCAAAAATATTAAAAAAATTACCAGTGTGACCATTCTCTCAGAAACACATGGGTGAATATAGATTATCGATTTTTGAGTTTTAAGTAAGCTTAAGTTCCACAAAAAACATATTTTTTAATAATAATGGAAGACTTAATCTTCTTTTAAATGCAATGCACATCACTTAGGAAAGAATTTTTGCTGGCCCCAGTGGATTGAAAATAACCCGCACAGAAAACAATCTAGTTTTCGACAAGGCACCAGAGAGTTTTACATAGATTCTGGCAAGGCACCAGCACTAATTAGCAAAGGCTAGAACACCGGCCTTGGCGATTATGAACACATTTGCCTCGTCAAGCGAAAAAATAAAAAGGATTATGTTGGACTTGATCCGGCGATCTTCTGTTTGTCAGACCAATGCGCTACCCACTGGGCTAACTCTTATTAATTTCCATTCCATGTTGCATAACAAATACATACAGATGGCTCACACCCATAGTAAGAAGTTGGATATAGAAAAGAAGACAAAGGAAAGAGAGTAAAAGTTTCGTATGATGCTAAAATCGCATGGTGCATATATGTTTGTTTTTGGTGTAGGTACAATAGATATTCCTGGCGGGGTACCGAAACATGTTAAACAAGTTTTTACTAGACAGAGCCTCACGATTTTCCCTCGTCTAAATTTTTGGTACCGAAATCCAGCAACGGCTTGCCAAGTATCTGAAAAGTTTGCCTCGTCTAGATTTCCCCTACTGAAAACTTATTAGGGCCTTGCCCTAACTAGACAGAAACTTGAAATTTTTCTAGCCCGGAAGGTGTTAATTATCTCATGAAATTCCACGAGTGGCATCCAGTTAAAACCGGAGAATATAAAACAAAATTCTGCTTATAGTGGACTAGTCTAACAATCTGGTTCGGAGGCTAAGTTCTTTTTTTTTAAACCGAACCTGATTGGCAAACTGTTGTTCTGAACTGAGAATGAAGCGCTTACAGCCGCGTTTTTTTTTTCAGTACTCAATGCTCCTATTGCTATTGAATCAAACATTGAAAACCGGATGGTTCTAGGTAGGACTTTTACTCTTCAAATTATCAAAAAATAAAGTTAACAACTTTCTGACAAAACTAAAAAGAATCCAGTTAAATGATCATTTCAGCAACCGTATGATTATCATTAACTTCATTTTTTCTTGTTTTTACCCGGCTGGAAAAATGTCCAGTTTCTGTCTAGTTTCAACATGGCACTAGTCAGTTTTCTTTAGGAAAAATCTAGACGAGGAAAACTTGTCAAATATACGTCAAGCCCTTGCAAGTTTTCAGTAAGTAAAATTTAGACAAGGAAAATGTTTCATACTCTCGTGAGGTTCTCGCTAGTAAGAACTTGTTGGAAGTTTTCGGCATCCTATCAGACTAAGCACTATTGTTATTGATACATATGCAAAATTTAAACTAAAAAAATTGAATCGAAAAATACAAATTTTAAATTTTATTATAATTGATCAGTTTTGGTTTAAAAAAAAAGTTAAAAATTTCACGCTCTTGCTAATGCTGCCAAGATAATCATAGGTATTTACTTTAGAGAATCTCTATTTTCACACCCCCGCCAAAAGCTTTTTGAACTTTTCATTAAAATTAATCAAAAATTATAATTTATGTCTTAAACTATATGTACTTAATTTCAGATGGTTCATCGCAAGTGGTTCATATCGGTTGTTTTTTGTGGTGGGATGTAGTTTAGGTTAAGCGCATTTTTGTACACGATACTAAATTAAATAATATGATCATAAAAGTATTTTACAAAAATGCCCAGTAGCATACTAAAATTGTTTTAATATCGTATTAAATTCATAAAAATCTGCGCTATTATTTTAATTATTCAGGTTTTTATTTTTGATCTGAGTTATTTTATTATCGGATCACAACCGATACTAAAACACCCTTTTTTAATTTTTCTAGCAAAATTATGAACAAATCTAGTTTTTGCTAGTCCGGGGCCTAGAGTGGTTTTTCTGGCGAAGCAAAAGGGTTCATAATCGACAAGGCCCTAGTTTTGGCCATTACTCAGCCATGCTAGGGCCTTGCCAGAATCTATTTAAAACTCTCTAGTGCCATGTCGAAAACTAGAATGTTTTTCTGCGCGGGTACTAAGAAGTTGGTTTATTTATTTATTAAAATATCTTGAAAAGTAAAAGTCATAGAACCATCCGGTCTTCAATTTTTGAAAAAGAATTGATAGCTCTTATCTGCTTTGAAATCAAAAATAGTAGGTATCTGCTAAATTACGTAAAATTAAAAAAAAAAACTGTTTAATTTTTTTTTTTTTTACTTTTGCTCAAAATTTTGAGTTTGAAAATTAATTTTCAAAAACTGTTCATTAAAAGGACTTATCTTAAAAATGAAATAAAAAAAGGGATGCCCTTTTAAGGGTTGCCATTTTGTTTTAATTTTTAGTATTTTTTTTTAGAAATTGCCTCTCCCAGCTATACGGGGCAACAGATCCCCCTCCCATGCTATTTTTTATTTTCTGCACCCAACCCACACGCTCTAGTTATTTTGTCACACTTTATATGAATCACCCTGTATAAATGAATAAAATCCTCTTCTTTTTCTATCTATATTCTTAATTAAAATGCGTTAACAACTAATCAAAATAGATATCAATTTTAAATTTAATAAACTGACCACACTCCATCATACTTACTTTATCATTGAAAGAACAACTTTGGTAGAAATTCAAAAATAAATAATTCTATTCTCTAAACCCATTTCATCAACCTTCATTTGCCGGCAATGAAGAACAAGTAGATGGAGTTAAGCTTCCGCGTAAAACAAAAGTTACAATGAACTTCGTCTTTAACTTTGTCTATCTCTTAGACAAAATATATAGATACGAGTATGTATGTATGTATATTGTATACATAGATGTAGATAAAAGAAATATTCAGGTAGGCAAAACGTCCTCTGTGTTTTTTTGTTTATTTTTTTTTTTGTTACATTTTATTCGCTTTCTTTTGTTTCTTTCTTGACAAAAGGTGAAAACCAACAACAATGAAATGCGGAGCCAAAAGCAACGGCGACTACACTGCAATACAAATTATGCTTAAGGAAATGTAGACGGACATGGAAGACAGCGCTAATTAAATCTTAAAGCTATACCTATATGTATGTATAGCAAATACCAATGGCTGAACGTTATCTTATTACATTTTTACGTGATTGTGTATGTGAATTGAGGGAGGAGGGGGGGGTCGAAGAGGTTTCTACCACTCCCACAGACAAAAAGACTCCTTTTTGAAATTTCTTTTGTTTGCCGGTCTCGGTTTTCACAGGGTGGAATGTTATAACAATTAACGAAAGTACTCCGACTTCCAATTCCAACGTTTTTTTTTTTTTGTTTTCCTATGGAAACTCTGGGAGTTGTCTCGGCTTCAAGCACTCATACTACGTCGCACTGGTATCTTCTGTCACACTGCTTCATCATGCTTTTTGTCGTCGTAGTTGATGGCGTGTCTCTTACTTATTCATACTGACGGCCTGATGGCTAGGCACAAATGTGTTAAGCATAGCAGCTAGCTCCACATATTCTTTCTTATATAAAAGCGGCAAAGTGGATTTGCACTTTGTTGGGTTCGCGTAGGGTTAATGGGTTTGAGTTTGGGCTTAGTTTTTGCATTTGCATGCAATTATTGCAACCGGATTATGACGTGTCTCTATGGGTGTTCGCGAGGCATTAGTCTCATCAGCCTCATCAGCCCACAAGAACATTCAAGGACTGACATTGTCATCGCATCTAGATCAGCCAGAGACAAAAAGTGAGCCAGAGAGGGCGGGAATAAATTTGCTGATGCACAAAACTGTGTATGTAATTAAAGGTGTTTTACACGAAATTACTTTTGCTTTGACTTTATATACATATGTAGGTACATAAGTATGCATATTTATGGTAAATTAAACGAGGGGTTACAAAGGAATTAATTTGCAGAAATGACAACGTTTAACATGTAACTGGGAAATTCATGTGTCAAGGGCATGTTACCGAATGAGATTTATTACTGGTAAAGTAAATCACGACGGATTTAATTCAAGCACCAGCTCTAGTAAAGGGTTGGAGAAGTAGTGAATTTTCCAGACCATTTAAAATTGGTTTTATCGATTTCGGAAAACATAACATACATCTACATTAGGGTAGTCCTTATAAAGGTCATTGTCTTATTTTGAAAGACGCACCCCCCTAATTTGTTCTAAATAATTTTTTTAAAAATTCAGTAAAATTTAGCTATTAACGTTATATATTAACGTTTTATATGGGAAATCCCATGTATTTTTGTAAATCCAAAGAAAAATCTTAGCTTTGGTAATGATTTATAAAAAAAAAAATTTTTGGAACACATGTAGTCACTTCTGTCATATTAATAAAAATGTATCTGAACAAAATTTACAACAGTTATTTGCCTACTTATAGCCATTTAAACAAAAACATTTTTTTTTATTTTATTTTAGTTTTAATAAAATGTTGTAAAGTTTTTTTTTGTTTAATACATTTTTTTAAACATGACAATAGTTACTACATGTGTGCAAAAATCCAATTTTCTTTGTTAATCATTCCTAAAGTTATGAATTTTTAAAATTGGATGTACAAAAATACATGGAAATTTCCCATATAAAACTTCAGACATCTTGGGAGCCGGGCTAACGTTAATAAAAATGAGCTAAAATTGTACAGGAATTTCTTTTTTTTAATTATTTAGAACAAATTAGGGGGGTGCGTCATTCAAAATAAAGCAATGAGTTTTATAAGGACCACCCTAATCTACATACATACTGCTCGTCATAAGGTTAGAAGCAGGCATTTGTTAAAAGTTAATCTGAAATATCTCCTTTCGTATGCGAAACAGATCAAAGTTTGGTATGACACAAGAGAGACTGTTAAATGTACCATAGAACAACTTATGTTTGAGCTTCGAGAAAAAAATTTAACAGCAGATAAGAGAATAAATGTTAGCCTTTTACTTTTTTTAAGTAATTTTATCGTTCATAAGGTTAGAAGCACATACAAAAAATGACGAAAAACGATAGTTTTAATGATTTTTTTTTTTTAATTTTCTTGGTCTAATTTGTATGCTTGTAATGTGGGCTGCTGGCAGCTTTCAAAATAAATTCAAAAATTCGATCTTTAAAAGAGTTATATAGTGATTCCAAATAGTCAAGTGAAATTGCACTCAAGCCCAACTTAATGGCACGAAGCAGTCATCGTATACGTATTGCTTCCCTTCTTCGTATACTTTTCATATGAGACATCCCCTAACATTAAATGTTATCTTCAAGTTCGGTGCATAGGGGGTTAAGGGAGCAATAGAACATTTTGGCTTATATTTGATGATTTTAACACTCCAGCTGCATGAAAAAGGGCCCTGTTTGTATGAAAATCCGTGAAGTTCGTCTAAAAAGATCTTTGGTTTACGGAATTAGTACTTCTAGCAACGTTTGAGGACAGCAGATAAGAGATGGTGTTGTCAACAGCGGATCACGGTGCATAGTGATTACCTGCACTCACAAATCTGTAATTTTTATTAGCTGTGTGAAGTCATAACCCCGGACGGAACATTTCTGGGTGGGGTTTATCAGCTTTGTTTGCACTCGTACATCGACTTAAACTTTTCTTTTTTATTGCAACACCAAAAAAATTAAAAAAAAAACTCGCCTACAACCACCAATTGATCACTTAGGAATATCAGACTAAGTGCGTTCGTTTATCAACCCCTTGTTTATAATATTCAAAAAAATTAATCGTTTGTTGACCCCCAGCTAAAAAAATTATTAAGAGCTCAGTTTTTTAGCAACATCCCCAACAACAATAGAATTTCATGACTTAGGGCTAAATGGGTGCGTTTGTCCATTGCTTGTTTATGGTTTTCTACACAAAAATAATCGTCTGTCAAACTTTAGCTAAAAAAATATTGAACATTTCTTTGTTGTAGCAACACTTCCAAAGCCAACAGTCATATCTATCATATAGGGGTAACTTAGGAAGATGGAACTAATTACACCGGTTGTTTCTAATTGTCCATCAAAAATAATTGTTTGTTAACATTTAGTTACAAAAATATTCAGCATTTCTTTTTATAGCAAAACAAACACAATAATTGAAAAATGTTTTTTAGGAAAATGGTATCAATAGTAATCATTTGTCTATCGTTTATCCAACAAAAAAAGTTATTTTTCCATCCTTAGTTTGAAGCTATGAATTGAGGGCTACGTGAAAGTTGGCCCAATTGAAAATGACCCCAAACAAAAAATGAAAAATTGCCCGAAAATTAATATAAGGAGCAACGACAACAGAAAAATTACAATCGTACAAAAAATGTTTTGCGTCGGTTTGGGAGAGCCTTAAAAGTATCTTGCCTGGCCCGGTTTAAGGGTTCAAGTATTTAAACTCCCTTTTTGGGTCCTCTGTCCCGCTCAGTCGACGCCGTCGCTCCGCTTTAGGTTATGTTCAGTCGCCTGGCAGGCGCTTATGTTGTCAGTCGGCTTGCTATCAAAGTTTTTTTTTGCAAAAGAATTTTGGTTTAAGCTACAGTTACTCAACAAAAAAAAAGTACATGCATTTCTTATGGCAAAGATTTTTGAAGAAAAAAAAGTTTGTGGCGTTCAAATTTTTTTTATCGAGCTGTGAACCAACCCTGATAAGAAATTTTGTACTCCTCACCATTGCTCACCATGAATATTTTTCGCGCAAATCAATATCATTGACATTGTTTTGTGGACAAAAAAAGAAGCTTTTTTTCGTTTCACCCCATATACAAAAAAAAAAATCTCACCACCTTTAAGAATACAAATTTGGGGCCATTTTTCTTATGAAATTTCACCCAAAAATTAAAAACGAAAAACAGTAAATTTAATCTAAAATATAAATTTTTCAAAGTGCATAAAAAAATAAAAAAAATCCTAACTAACGATGTAGAAGAGATTATAAATGATACTCTAAAAAGTCTTTGAAAACATAAAATCATAAAAATATGTGATCTTTTTAGAATGTAGAATGTCTTTGGAGGTCTGGAATCGCTTCCCAGCCTCGTCCACCTAAAAACTTAAAAGTTTTTTTTTTCAGGGCTACTGCCTCTTGAGAGGAATTGACAAATCCTCCAAGAGTATCACTTGTCACGAATAAGTGCTTCTCGTCTAGCCGTTCGGATTCGGCATAAAATTGTAGGTCCCTTCCATTCCTGTCGAAGGCGCACACAGGAATGGTTGCGAGTTGTAAGTCACTAGGCCCTGGTTCTTCATGAGCCGTTGTGCCGCCCGATTTTTATTTTATCTAAAAAGTCTTTATGCAGAACCTTCATTATACATATCTGCTCCATTGATAACAGAATTATAAGAGTGACTCACATGGCTTTTAGAAATGTCTCAATTTAAGACTTTCAGCATGAATAATCTCAATTAATTATTTAATGATGATGAATTTGTGAAAATATTTGCTTATAATTCGTAGCTCTCTTCCAATTACACATATGGATTAAGGGACGCTTAGCTTCTTATGTCTAGTTTTTCAGTGCGAGTTCATTCGATTTTCGAGCTCAACTCGAGTTAACCCTTTGAATTTGGTGATTTAGCTCACTAAAAACCTGGAGCTTAGAGAATTAAGTATTTCGTCGCATATTTCAATATCGAAATATTATTTGATAAATTTGATTTAGCTATCCATAAAATGTGTTCTTCTTAAACTTTTCAAATTATCGTTGACTTTTTGGAATATTGCAAACTGTTAAAAATTGTCAAATGTTCAAGCTCAAAACAAGAGATTATTTATTTCACACCCTTAGATATCCAATAACTGAAGAGCATATCGAAAGATTTCGAAGCCATCGTTTGAAAATAATGAATTTATTGGGAGAAACGATGCTGCCACTCACTGGTTAAAAAAATTGCTTGACTAACCTAAGTAAAAGAAGTCAAAGGAAATAGAGAAAATAAGGATCGTATGATACTGTAATTACATGTAATTTTATTGTATTGTTTTTTTTTTGGTGTAAAAGAGACATTCCTGATGGAGTACCGAAACATGCCCAACAAGTTTTTACTACGGTGGGCCTCACGAGCGTTTAAAAAGTTTACCTCGTCTAAATGTTTGGTACTGAAATCCAGCAGGGGCTTGCCAAGTATCTGACAAGTTTTCCTCGTCTAGATTTTCATTACCAAACTAGAGAGAAACTTGGATTTTTTTCCTAGCGGAGTAGTCTTTGAAAACTAAAATTTGACACGGTCACGAAGAATTTGAGATATTTCCTCATCCATCTGATGACTGCTAAGTCAGTTAAATTGGATCGAAAAGGTTTTTGTTTTGAAAATAACACCAAAATATCTTAAGCTCGAATCGCGATCCAAATATGGTCGCGGATACAAAAAGTGTTGAAACCAACAACCTAAGAAAAAAGAAGATTGTTGGTACTTAATTTTCGTTATGAGATTTCTGATTTCTCTTGCTCCAAGAAATTTTTTGAGAACAACTGCACTGAAGAAAATATGTACATATTTGTTTGACTGAAAAATAAATTGATCACGGCGCTTGACTACGAAAAGTGTATTTTTGGGTCGACATATAGTTCATGGTCGACTATCCATCAGGCGGGAAAATGAGTTTGTTAAAAAAAAAAATGACATTGGTTACTAAAGTTATAAATAGGTTAAACGGCATTTGTCGATTATTTTTTGAGAAAATCTAGGCCGCTTTAGGAAAAGTTTGGGAACCTTAGAGACTAAATTTATTCCAAAAACTTGTAGCTGACCCAATTTTAACCAAAAATAAAATTTTCTATTGAATTTTTCACCGGAAAACGCATTGAATTTTGATATTTTTTTTTTGACAAACATTGATAATATGGTAGACAAATATTAATAATACTTTCATTTGAAAAATACGTTAAGGTGTGCGAGTACAAAGTAGATACATATTATTTATTTTTTAAAGATAACTAACAATTTTTTTTGAAAATAAGGATAAATATCTACTTCGTGGTGAGTTTATGAAGAAACTTTTTTTTTATTTGAATGACCGACTTAAATAATAATGTTGATGTCCATGAGTCAGAAATAAAAATATAACTTCGTATACCTAAACTTAACATACAATTTTATAACCATTATTCAAAATACCGATTTTATTTCACTGTAAAGTATTCTTTTCTTTTATGTGTGTGTACGAATTATGTCGATAGCGATACACTTCTTTTCAAATCATTCGCAGTAGCTACACCCCTATACCTACTCAAAATTCGAAAGTATGACGTTTTAAGTCACTTCAGTATTCAGTGGCTCCTCCAAATCGACCTTGTAAATTATTCTTACCGAATAAGAAAAACATTCAGTAACCCAGAAATGAAAAAAAACTTTTTCATATAGTCCATCCCACCTAATCCTTTCAAAAAGTAGCTAACGCATGTACTCGTATCTATAGGAGAAGCTGAATAAACCATTATACCCATACAAGGACTCGTTTGAATAACTTGAACAACTTGAGAATTCTTAAGTTACCATTGATCCCGTAACGTTCTCAACATAGTGCTGGATAATAGAAAAAATCATCTAATACTCTGTATGTGTATGTGTGGTTGTGTGTGTCTGTAGTGAAAACTTGCCTTCCAGCATTTCTTTTCACCACATCTTTGTTATTCTATGCTCAATGTCTTCATATACATGTCCCGAGGATTTTTCTGTTAAAGTTATATATCTAGAAACGTTATACTAGTAGTCGCCTTACCCACATATAACACACAAGAATATTTGCATTAGGACATTGCTTTCCTTGCATATACTATAATGTAGATACTTCAAGGATATAAACTTCCCCTTCAAAGGTTGATAACAAAAAAAAACTGTGCAACCAGAAACTAACCTGACACTCTCTTACTTAATTTTAAGGATGACGGACGTCATGCGACCCACGACTATTTTAAAGCATGTTAACGCATATATTTTTGTGATGATTTCTGATGAGCTTTTTTTAGCGTTCCCGAACAGTTTTCGTAAAAATCCCAAGTGTTGAATTCATACTTTACTCACAATATTTGTTGTTTACAATTTATTTTGCCCGCACAGAAAAACAATCTAGTTATCGACAAGGCACTAGAGAGTTTTACATAGATTCTTCAAGGTTTAGCAAAGGCTAGAGCAAGGGCCTTGGCGTTTATGAACCCTTTTGCCGCGTCAGGCAAACAAAAAAAAAAAAACAAGTTGGCTTATATGGGATTTGATCCCGCGATCTTCTGCTTGTTGTCAGCCCAATGCACTACCAACTGGGCTAATTACACAAAAATTCAGTGTCGGAAGTGAATAAGTTTCAAACTATAATGTTTCATACCATAACAAATACCATATACAGAGTAGAACTGGATTTTATGTACATATATACTTGCTTTATACACTGCTCGTCATAAGGTTAGAAGCAGGCATTTGTGAAAAGTTAATCTGAAATATCTCCTTTTGAATGCGAAAGAGATACAAAATTTAGTATGAGACAAGAGAGACTGTTTAATGTACCATAGAACAACTTATTTTTGAGCTCCGAGACAAAAAGTTAATGGCAGATAAGAGAATAAATGATAGCCGAGTCACTTTTTTTAAGTAATTCTATCGTTCATAAGGTTAGGAGCACATACAAAAAATGACGAAAAACGATGGTTTTAATGTTTTTCTTTTAAATTTTCTTAGTCTCATTTGCATGCTTGTAATGTGGGCTGCTGGCAGCTTTCAAAATAATTTCAAAAATTCGATCTTTTAGAGAGTTATACTGTGAATTCAAATAGTCAAGTAAAATTTCACTTAAGGCCAACTTAATGGCGTGAAGCAGTCATCGTATTGCTTCCTTTCTTCGTTTAGTTTTTGTGTGAGCTATCCCCTAACATTTAATGTTATCTTCGAGTCCGGTGCATAGGGGGTTAAGGGAGCAATAGAGCATTTTGGCTTATATTTGATGATTTTAAAACTGCAGCTGGATGAATAGGGGCGCTGTTTGTATGAAAATCCGTAAAATTTATCTAAAAAGATCTTTGATTTGCGGAAATAATACTTCTAGCGACGCTTTTTAGTACCACCATGACTGGAAACCATTCATCTTGGTACTTTCAATAACCAAGTTTATTATTCCATAAGAGGATATTGCTCCCGAATCATTACGTCTCGTTCCCTGTTATGATGACGGTTAAGAAAAGTCTCCTTTTTGCACAACAAGATGGTTGTAACAATTTTTTTAACGATGAAGTGTAATTTCTGAACAGTCTTCAGACAGGGAAGGAGGGGTAATGAAGTCGAGAGCAATATCCTATTATGATATTATAAACTTGGTTGTTGGAAGGCCTCACGAGTGTTTGAAAAGTGTCTATATTTTTCGTATTGAAATCCAGCAAGGGATTGCCAACTATCTGACAAGTTTTCCTCGTCTAGACTTTTCCTACTGAAAACTTACTGGGGCCTTGCCCAACAAATTTTTTTCGGTCGGGTTAAAAAAAAATTGTTTAAAAATTCTGTTTTAAGCCATTTATTAGAAAATTTCCCCCCCACCCGCCTAAAGAGGGGCGAATAGCCCCCTCCCATATGATTTTATAATTGTTGTGACCCAAATTTTACGTTCTAGCTTTTTGTCAGATATTATGTATAGTAAGCTTTATTTATTTCCACTGCACTGTGCACATCCGGGAGAAGCAAATCCGTAATCCTAAGAAGCATTGTACCGTTATTCTTTAATTTCTGTGCCTTAACTGTGCATCCCATAAAATGTAGACACCTACATACGTAACGTGTGACATTTTCAATATTTTGTTTGCTTCCCTTGCTTGAAACGATTGGAAGAAATAAAGAGCATACGAGGAAGGAAAGCCCTTGAAAATGTATTTCCACTAGCTTTTCATTTAAAAAGGAGGACTTTTTTTGATGAAAAATACACATATAAACCCAGGGTTGGCAATGGCTGTGCAATGCATGGGGGCAGCTATATAGAAATTCATGTTAAACGGATGAATAGTTTTTTGTTTTCTATTTCTTGCTTTTCTTTTCGAAAATCGAGGATACTATACTAGTTGTATTTTAAATACATATATGTAGGTTGACGGTTAAACTATTGGGGGAATATCTTGTTTTTACCATAAATATTTTCAAAAGAAAGGGTTAATTTATTATTCTTGAGAAAATGAACCGCAAAACGAAAGATGACAAAAAATAAACGAGAAATTCCTTGAAATAAACAACAACAGCAACAACAACAAAAAAAAAACTAAGATAGATATTTTTTGGATGTCGTTTGAAAGAAAACAAAATGAAACTTCCAATAAGACTTTTCAAGGAAAATATTAATTGGTAGGTATAATAGGTGTACTGTTTTATGAAAGAAAGAGAAAAAGTTCTTCAGAAAGATTCAAGGCTGTGGCGTTCATAATGAAAGATTTTCTTGATACTTATGCACCTGCAATTTGTTAAGTGCTAGAATTTGTTTCAAATGAACAAAACAAAAAAGAAAAAACACTTGAGAAATATTTATTGAAGTTCTCTGCAAATAAAAATGCCAATTTAACATTATAGTTTTTATTCTAACACGAAGAAGTATGCAGATTTTTAAATAAACATTTTTAAATATCAAGATAGAAGCTTGAAAATGTTGCACTACTCTAAAATTCTATTTTTCTTAGAAACTAAAATTAAACAAATTAGTTTGGTTTTTTCTTTTTTTAATTCGACTAAAAATTAATAAAAACTCAATCTCAATCTAAAGGCACTAGGTAAAAGTCAGAAAAAATAGTGAATTATTTGTTCATCATTTGAATTTTATTTAGGCTCATTCAAGTACAATTTTTTTCTTACAACCACCCCTTCCCCCTTCCAAATAATTTAGAATTTCGCTTGATAACTTTATTAGAAAAAAACCACAAGTATTTTTTGAGTTTTTTGTTCCAGGAAGTAATTTGACCGTACTTTTATACTTTCAGTAATTTATAGTATACTCAATGTTTAAACAAAAAAACAGTTCGCGAATAAGAGGTTGAATTAACATGATACCACTTGAATTTGACAATGCTCACTTTTGAAATTTACCGAGTAAATTAAACGAAACATAAATTGAAATATGCAGACAAAATGACACATTCTTTTGTTGCTTAAAAAATTTGAGAAATATAAATGGGGTTTGTTGCGAAACGCATCACTTGAGAACAGCTGGACATATTTACCTCAATTTTTTTTACATGTTCGATAATTATAGCCGTTTAAGTTTTTCATGGAAAGAAAAAAATTGTTGGGGGAGGGCAAGCGCAGCAATTGGTATAATCAAGTATAATTAATCAAAAATTAAATATCAGTTTTTTTTTTTTTTTTTTTCAACAACTATTTAAAAGAAGATACAAGATTTTGATGTTGTGTTGAATCAACATCAACACTAGTTAACTCTTAAATATAAATGACACCTTGTAAGCTTTGCATTACCGAAAATAAATAATTCTTGTTGAATCAACACGGACATCTAGATAAATTAACTTGGCCTCCTATTAAAGTGAAATGTTGAATTAACACAAACATCTTACTTACTTTACTTACTTTACTTTTGATGGCGCTCACAGCCCAAGATGGGCTTCGGCCTCAACTAACAAGCCCCCTGAGCCAGCTTTGTCCCTAGCTAGCCGCTTCCAGTTGCGCACACCGAGTGCTTTGATGTCGTCATTCACTTGATTGCGCCACCTGTTACGGGTTCTTCCTCTGCCGCGAATCCCATCGGGGTTGGATTCGAAGACTCGTCGGGCAGGTGCGTTGCTGTCCATACGCTCCACGTGCCCCAGCCATCTCAGCCGCTGTATTTTCAGCTTTTTGACCAGGTCAACGTCGCTGTATAGGCCGTATAGCTCGTCGTTGAATCTTCTCCTCCATACTCCTTCGATACACACCGGACCGAAAATCACACGAAGAATCTTCCTCTCAAAGCACCCTAGCTGATTTTTATCCGAATATTTCAGTGTACATGCTTCTGACCCATAAAGCAGGACCGGGATGATTAGGGTTTTGTATAAAGTCTCCTTGGTTCTCTGAGAGAGGGCCTTACTTAAATGCCTTCTTAGACCGAAGAACCAGCGGTTGGCAAGAGTAGTTCTTCGCTTGATCTCTGCACTGATGTCATTCTTCGATGTAATAATGGAGCCCAGGTAGACAAAGTCCTTGACAACTTCGAAGTTATATCTGTCCATAGTGATATTTTGCCCGAGTCGACGATGTTGAGATTCCTCTCTCGATGACAGCATATACTTCGTCTTGTCCTCATTAACCGCCAATCCCATTCTAGCCGCTTTCGATTCAATGCTCGCAAATGCCCTTGCCACAGCTCGCTTCGTTCTGCCGACAATGTCTATGTCATCCGCATATGCAAGCAATTGAACGGACTTTTGATAGATTGTACCGCTGCTGTTGACATGTGCGTTGCGTACAATGGCTTCAAGAACGATGTTGAATAGGTTGCATGATAACGCGTCGCCTTGCCTCAATCCTTTCTCAACATCAAAAGAATCGGGTTGACGGAGCAGCGAGATTTCTCCATCGTCATCCTGCACAGGCGGACGAGTTTGGCAGGGATGCCGAGACTCGACATGGCTCTGTATAATTCGTCCCTTTTCACGCTATCATAAGCGACTTTAAAATCGATAAAAAGGTGGTGTGTATCGATCTGGAATTCCCGGGATTTTTCTAAAATCTGTCGGAGTGTGAACATTTGATCGACGGTTGACTTGCCTGGCCTAAAACCGCACTGATAAGGGCCGATCAGATCGTTGACAAAAGGTTTTAAGCGGTCACACAGAGTAGCCGACAAGATTTTATAAGCGACGTTTAGGAGACTAATTCCTCTGTAGTTGGTTAATTTCAGAACATCTCCCTTTTTATGGATGGGGCACACTATACCGAGGTTCCATTCATCGGGCATACTTTCATCCGACCAAATTTTGCAGATAGCTGGTGTATGCTCCTATAGCCAATTCATCTCCCGCTGATTTAAATAGTTCGGCTTGTAAGCCATCCACACCAGCAGCCTTGTACGACTTAAGTTTGGATGTCGCCAGCCGCACTTCGGTTAGGTCGGGTGGACGGAACTCTTGGCCATCATCGTCCAAGTTGAATGGAGCGTTCTGCCTATTAGCGGCATCTTGGCTGTCTTCGCCATTAAGCAGTCTAGAGAAGTGTTCTTTCCAGATCCTCAGCACTGACTGTGTGTCAACTACCATATTCCCACTCTCATCTCGGCAGGCTTCCGTTCTAGCCTTGTATCCTTGGGTGGATCGCTTCACCCTCTAATCAAATTTTCGAACATCTCCCCTACCGCTACAACCCTCAATAGACTCTACCGCCCGCTTCTCATGCTCTCTCTTTTTCCTCCGAGTCGAGTCTGCAGCATTGCGTGGTAGGCCTCGTCCTTAGCTGCATGTGCTAGCCGGCACTCTTCATCGAACCAGGGGTTTCGTTGTATTCGCCTAGTGAAACCCAGCACATCAGAAGCGGCACTTCTGATGGCTTGTTGACAGTGTTCCCACTGGTCCTCTGCACTTGATGCTGGTGGCGGACCTCCTGCGAGATTAAGAGTTACGTGGTCTGCAAAAGTTCTTCTAGATAAATTAACTTGGCCTCCTATTAAAGTGAAATGTTGAATCAACACAAACATCTAGATAAATTAAAGTGAAAACACTTACCTTATACGACTCAAGGTTTTATTAAACCAACTAAGCACATCTAATACTACGTTTTCACCAGGCAATAAACCGAGATTTAGCACGATTTATCACCAAGCAAGAGATTATCGAAGATTTACCATACAAATTTTAATCTCCCAAAATGAATATTTCAAATCAATCTCATTCAAATCTTCTTGAAAACATTAGTTTGTCAAATTTCGGAGTATACTCTTGTGGAACCGACCCATTTAAACGCTATTTTCTTTCGTTTACAGATGGAAATGTAAACAAAAACTATCTTTCTCACTTCCACTTCATATCAAATAAATGAAAAACCATTTGGATGTTTTGTCACAATCCTCTTTCTGATAATTTTGTGCATTGAAAACACCAAATAAATCCCTGTACCAAAATCTAAACGTAGTATAAGTTTGCACAAGAAGATTAAGTATGCATGTTGCAATGTGCAAATATAATATAACAATGCAATAATATAATAAAGCTGCGCTTGCATGAGAATCAGAATGAATAAACAAAGTAGACTTACTAAACGCAAAAGTTTTCAAAATCGATTTTTTTGTACTTATATTCATAATTAAAAAAAATGGTTTACAAAAATTGGAGATATCACTTGGACTCATTAGTTGACTTGTGAGGACACATGTCAATACACAATTTTTGTTGAGTTCACTTTATCCTACATTTTTTTTTTGACGAAAAGCCAATGTGAACTATTGTCTAACAAAATTAAAATTCTTAGTCATTGAATTGAAAGATGATAGGAACAATCTGACACGATGTTATGTTTAAATAAACAAAGACAGCGCTAATTCACCAAAGACCATGTTAAGTTCATCAGGTAAACAATTAAAAAAAAATATACGAAACGTTTAGTCATTGTAGAACTGAAATGCAAAAAAAAGCATGACCTTGATAGAAACTAACACTGTTGTAATATCAAAATTGTCCCAATTTTTTGTTATTCACAAGAATTTCATGTTGAAATAACTTAGAATCTTCTTAAGTCAAACATATTTTTTTTTTTTTTTGAAATAGTGCCCTGTTTATTCAACTATGAATAAAATGTTACTGAAATTGTGTAATTCTCTGAGTTTTTTTTGCATATTTATACCTTGTTAATTTATCAAGACTTGTTAAAATTGAACCTTATGTTTTTCTCTGAGTGAAGTAGTATACAAAATATACAAAAACTTATCATTCTACATTTTTAATCAAAGCCAGGTTGATTATGTTTTTCAAAATATCCAACCTTCATACCAATATTTTGCTGTATTCGATTATTTTCTCGGGCGGCATGTTCAGCAAAACGTTTTCATTTACATAAGTTGTTCAATATAATTGTAATCGAGGCACACATCGTTAATTTAACTAAAGGCCAGATTGAGTTAATTTGATAGGCAATTGTATTTTTTTTTTTAAGAAGACGCAGTGTTAAAATGACACGAAATTGACAATGTGACCATGTCAAAATTTAAACGATACTGTGTCAAAAAAAGGCATGTTGAAACAACGTTATATCTTCTTAAGTTAACTTCAATTTTACTAAAGTAATGTCATGTTAATTTAACCAAATTATGTTATTATTCTTGTCTGTAGCCTGTGCAAATCCTTGCTAGCCCCTTGCCAGAATCTATGTTAAGCTCTCTAGTGACTTTTTCGAAAACCAGATTGTTTTTCTGCGCGGGTATGTTATTGAAATCTTGCGCAAGTTTCTGAGTTTCTTGCGACTTCAAATTCATCCTTAACAAAGATGTATTTAGCTGAGTCTTCCCACTTGAACTTTTACTTGAAATCACTCCCTACAAAATATTGAATATTTGAACACAAAAAGAGATATATGTATATATCTACGAAAAAGACATGACGCCTCTAAGACACTTTTTTTTATTAATTGTTTTTAATGTTAGAGGTCTCGATTTGAGAACTACAACCACTTAATTTACTCCACTTAATCAAAACACTTTCAATTTCTTTGAAATCATCTTTCGCCAAAAAATTAACAACAAAATAACAAACAATCAAAAAATTAAATACAAAAAAAAAAAAACAAGCAACCTCCTTCTCGATTGTCTCATTTTATTCATATTTATTTTCCAACCGCAAATGATGCATAAACAAGAGAAAAATTTATAATGAACGAATGAATGAAAAACTAGCTGGTAGTTGTACGATCATCATCATCATCGTCATCCTGTCGGAACAATAGATTTTCACAATCACCACATTACCATGAAAAATGTCGTGTTATTTTCAAAAAAAAAAGCAATTGTGTCACAAAATACATCCAACACAAAAACCAACCAACCGAGTCCAACTACTACCTATCACCCTCTATATATAAGCGCATTGAACTATGATTGATTATATAATATATGCATAAAACATTAACCGCTTATTAGATTTTTTAATCATCTGCCAAATCATTTCCAAATTAAATATTGAAATAAAAGCATTGTATGGACTTTATATCGATACAAATTTAGATAAAGGGTGTTTTTTCCAAACGAATAAATAATTTTAAATAAGACACAACAAAAACTGAATGGAATGATTTATTTTACTAATTAATCAATGTTTTGGAAAACTATTCCTTCAGAAATGATAACTGCAGAAATGATTACTTCAAGAAGCAGTAACCAAGTACATACTTGGTCAGTCCATTTCCAATTGACCAATTTGTCAAACCACTCGAACATTTCTGGCCGAATAACTTTGATGGTGTCTGTGTAATGACAGCTTTGAAGTGCAAAATCAGATCTTAAAGTTATTTCCAGCAAACAAATTTAATTTTGTAATGAATTCCACGAAATGAAAGTACGATTGAAGTTCTTATCATCACATAATGACTAACTGAAGATGAAAAACGTAACAAAACAATCATTTAAGTGCCTGTTGACAATAACCAATAGTTGAAAACATCGGAAGTCTTACCACACCAAACATAAAAAACACCCTCTATTTTGTAGATAGATACATATCGTAGAATCAGTCTATAAAATCATACCAAACAAAAAAACCATAAACTAACAACAATTATTTGCTTCGACATTTTGTGTCTACAAGTTTTTCATCAACAATTATTTTCTTTTTTTTCTCTGCTATAGGTCCGATGATCAGGAGTACACAACGTGATACGGGAAAATATCAAATGCATTTAGGTAAAAAAAAAAATAGTTTTAAGTAATAAATTGAAACAAACAAAAATATTCAAAAATTGTAAATAGCTGGTAGAAACATTCAAATCCCTTATTTATTAGGCCTGCACAACCCGCCTTAATTTGTTTTTAATTTGCGTAAAGCTTATTTTGTATTGCACATTGTGTTTTGAAAAAAAAAAAAAAAAAAATCTACAACATTAGAATAAGCTGATTAAAATGCTTTTCCTTGAGCTAGAATTTAAATTGAGCGGTTGTGTGTGTTTTATTACTATAGGGGTATTTATGTCACTTTATAAATGTTATATATAGTGGGTTCGGTGTAGTAGTTTGAATGGTATTTTTTTTTTAGTTAATTGTATTCGTTCTTTTGTGATTAACCCTTAATAAATATTTGAATATTCTTAAGCGGAAGTATTTTCAACAAAAAAATATTTAACTAATTTTGTGACAACCAAAAGCAATCCGTCCCCTGTGTCTAACAGCTCTTAAAAGTGTTAAATTAGTATAACTATTTAAGAAAATTAGTTAGTGAAAACAACAGGTCACCTTTGCCGATGAGCATCGAAACAATTGTTTTTATTAATATAAAAATAAAAAAAAAATGTATGTAACAAAAAGGTGACCTGTTGTTTTCACTAACTAATTTTCTTAAATAGTTACATACTAATTTAACACTTTTAAGAGCTGTTAGACACAGGAGACGGATTGGTTTTGGTTGATTTCACTAACTAATTTTCTTAAATTGTTTTCCTGTTACATAATCCTCAAAAATTAAAATATAACTATAGTATGGCACGTAATGGCATTTTATCACTTTAGGAAAGCTACAAATGTCTCTTATGTTTGAATATGGCCTCATCACTTTGTAAAAGTGTCATAAGACAATATTCAGAATTATCGCTTTATGTCATGGAAATACAAAAATCCAATGCGAAATTTTCGGGGAACTTTGGTTATCTTGTAGATATATAGAGATTGAACTTTTGCGTCGAAACCAACCTTAAAATTTATTGAATTCATTTTTGAAGTTATACTACCCGCTTTAAAGTATCCACTCTGAGCTATCGGCTAAAGTCGTTCTAAATAAAATTTCTGTAAGACACATTTAAATGAACAAAATTAGTATTGTACGTACGTATAAATATTTTTTTGAAAATAAAATTAACCCGAGAAGTGGCAACACTGAAGCACCCAGTGTGCATCAAATGAAGACATATCATTTGAAATTTTAAGAAAATGTGGTAGGTGTCATTTGATATAGGAAAAAAAACTTGATCCTCAAAAGTGGCAACACTGAAAATTGCAAATTGTTTTTATCATTCTGTATTCGAAATCACTCAATTTTAATTTAAGTTACATTTCTAGTAGGACAATTATTAGTTAGTGAAAAGGCCAAAAATCCAAGATTTAGGTATGTTTTTTTTCAAGACGGTGGCCAACCTCAGGTTGTTTTGAAACTTTCTGATATAATCAAGGCCACTGTTGTAAACAATATTTAGCAAAAAATCAGCTTGTACAAAATATATCCTATCGTCAAAACCAAGGTAAGTATAAAAGTTTAGTTTTAAAATAGACTCGAAAATAATAAATACCTTCGACTCCCTCTGACTCGAATTTTGTCGCTATATTTTTGCATTCCCCTCAAGTTTCCATACGAAAACTATCCTTTAAAGCCAGCTCCATCTAAGTCGAACGAATCTCTCCATTTTACTCGAATATATTCTTTCAATTCTGGGTCTATTTTCAATCATTTTTTTTTTCCGAAAAAAACACCCTAGCTCAAATCGCAACTCTGGTTATTAGTTATTATGAGTGTTTTATCTGGAATCTATACATAGTACAGTACAGAAATTCCCAAAAAAATGCATCGACCGTAGCCTGGTGTGAATTCGGCTAAGATGATATGTGATAAGTGATAGTCATTATCGACAAATTCCGTCTGCGTAAGGTGACTGTCACAAGTGATAATCATATTTTTGTGACTATTTTCTGTGACAGCTATTTAGCTATCACAGAAAATAATCACAAAAATATGATTATCACTTGTTATACAGACGAAATTTGTTGATAATGACTATCACTTATCACATATCACCTTAGCCGATTCCACCCCTGTGGAATCACACCTTTCAGCCGAAAATAGACACAAGGGAAAGACACAAAGGAAAAGTAAACAGTTGAGAAGGGGTTTGTTCGTAGACTATAGTCAAAATAATAAAATGGAAAAGAAATTGATTTTTTTTTTTAACTGGAAATGGAAATTTTGTTGAAACTGTTTAATTCTAACGTGTGCGAGGGACGTTTGGGGTAGGAGAAGTATAAAAACTGCAATAATATGTGGAATTTCAGACGTGCAAAAATTTCATTCTCATTTTTTAATAGCAAAAGAAAGAAACTTAATAGGAATACCTTTTATATTTATGAGAAAATGGAGTTCTCTGAGATCTTATAAATTTAAACTGCCCAACTTAAAAAATAGAAATATCGATTTGTCTGTTCAATGAAAATGTACAATTGTAACTAATCCATGAACACATCCATCAAGAATCAATTCAACTATCAATCGTACCAACTTCTAAAAGAAAACAAACAACATTCAATTCGAGACTCGAATAAACGTCAAAAATCCACCCACAGTAGGATTCTACTTTAACTTCTTATCGGCCGTAGAGCTATCAGCGATGTTGTATTTGTAATGCATGTAAAATCGTACTGTACTATTTCCAATAAAACGCCTGTTATTTAACATTTTTTCCAAAAATCTCTCTCACTCGTTCTAGTTTTGATATTCCATGAGTCGACTGTAAAATAAAAATAACGAATAAAATAATATTAAATGAATGTGCGTTCTTCAAAATATTTATGTACTTTTGAAAAGCTAACATAAATATTGAAGAATAAAATGCTGTCTTAAGTCATTTAATATTTAAAACACAAGATTAACGAATTTTTGAAAATAAGGCTTGCACAACACCTTACTTTTGCACTAGTTGTTCTTGTGGCTTGCATGTAAAATATTTTTTAAGCGTATAGCGCATGGAGAAAAAATCAACTACGCAATAAATATGATTCGAATTAATAGTTAATTTATCAGAATTGACATGAATTGAATATGCCTTATTTCGAAAATAATTATTTCCAATTATTTTATACTTCCATCGTATTTGGAATAATCCATTTTATGCTTATTACATCATTGAGGAGTTTTCCAATAATTTTAACTTAATTAGAGACCATGATATCTACAAAACAATACAAAATATTATTGTAATTGGGAGTTTACTTTTTTTTATGGTGCGAACTTTAGAGTTCTTTAATAAAAACTGTGGCAATTAAAATTCATTGAATGGCTTGGGTTCTCGTAAACGTGATTAAAAGGGCATCCACCAATAGTCATAAATTTTAACTCAAATGGCTTTCGTGTATAGTAGGTCTAGGTTTAAAAGGTGTTGGGATTGGATTTATTAAATTAAAAAAACAGGTGTGCAGACCATGTAATTATTAAAATTATTCGAATACTTACCTATGCATACACAACAGAAAATCGATTGAGTTATGGCATTGTATTTTATGTATATAAACAAACTTAGTAGTTGAATGCTTTGTTTGGATCAAATTTGAAAGCGGTTATAGTCCTATAGAATGGGTAGATAGAAAATAAAAAAAAAAATGTCTTGAGTAATAATAAAACATTTTAGTTCATTTGAAGATAATTGTATAAATCATATTTAGGTTATTTCAAGGTTAACATATTAAACGGTGGACGTATTTCACGAGGCATAATTTGGGCTAAAGTCAGAAGTTTTTTTTTACGGAATTTGGTTTATAGTTTTGAGAAATGCATGCTAGTCTTTTTCCTTAACTCTAATTCAACTCTTGCTATAGGACAGGACTTTATTTTTAGTTTAAGAACAATTTAACTAAGCCAAATAGTATGAAAAAGTATTAAGAGCCAAATTGAAAAAAAAAAAAAAAAAATAGAACAATTAGTTTTCGAAATATCAATCTTTCGAAAGATTATTTTTAAATTTCAACAAGCCAGAAAGACCTGTAACGCTCTTATTATGTCCCTATAGTAGTAAATATTTTTGGTCAAAAAATATTCGAAGCACTAATTTATATTTGGTTCCAAAGATCGTTTTCAATAACACACCTGCTTTCAGCTCGCAAGATAAAGCCAATTTGCTTGCAACACAGTTTGCTGTTAATTTGAGGCTACCAGAAAATGTTAGAACTCGACCTGTACTTGCGAGCTAAAAACAATTTTATGCGACAAATCTTTTGCACTCGTGCAGTTGCTAGAGTTCTAAAAGTTCTTGATATACACATCCGCTGGCCCGGATACTATCAATCCTATTAGTCTGAAGAGATGTTCTTCAACGCTGGAAAAACTCCTGTGTAAAGGTTTTCTATCTTTTCGAGTGAATGGAAAACAGCATTTGTCCAGCGAGTTTCTTAAAAAGGCGTATCATCTTTACCTTCAAACTATCGAGAAATTGCACTTACGTCCCGTTTTGTCTCCAACTCTTCCTAAAATTCATAAATGATCTTTTGTCTGAAGATCATAATCCATTAAACGATTTCGCTGACGACAACACCCTCAGCTTCTCATATTCTTTTTCAGATTCACATCCATGTCCTTCAGATGTGGAACTTGAACGTCAGCCTATGATAAGCTTATTAGTCATTACATTCTGATCTCGACAGCTTTGTCCAATGTGAAATCTAAAACCGCCGCGAATTTAAGGCTTCAAAAACTCAATGCTCTCTTCTGTCGTTCAAACGAGTACAGGGATTCTTTCTTTTTCCGCACCTCATGAATGTGGAATGCTTCACCCGAATGTTCTTTCCCTCCCATTTTAACATTCAGAATTTCAAAAGAATTTCTCCTTTCAAATCATTCCTTTTCTTTACGCTCATACTGTGTTCAATCATTTTAAGGGTAGCATAACTACCTTTAGTGCGCGCACAAAATAAAAAAAAAATAAATCGGAAGTAAAAATTAATAATAAAAAAAAAACAATTATATCTCGTGAACCTCATTTTTATGTCAAGAAATTATTAACTTACGTTCAAAAAAAAAAAATCTTTTCAAACACTCGTGAAGCCCTCGCTACTAAAAACTTGTTGGACATTGTTTGGTTCCCCATCAGGAATGTCTCTTTTACACCAAAAACAAACATTTTATAAGCACCGTGCAATTTCAGTATCATACGATACTTTTTTCTCGCTTTCCTTTGTCTTCTTTCTTATTCATATCACACTTTTTACTATTAGTCCAGTCGAATCGTCATTTGACCTTGCGATGATCGGCACGGTCTGTTTTTTTTTCATGAATCAATAGGGGCTTACAAGAAAAGCTTAACCCTAGATTTGCACCGCCTGACAACTTTTTGTACCAAAGTTATTAGTAAAAACGTACTTTTTGACTTTTTTTTTGGATTTTCGCAAATATCTCGGCTTCAGTTCATTGGTAATAAAATTATCTAGCATTTAAGTCCGGGTCATACAGGACGCGGTCTGGCGGTACAGTCAGAACGCGTCGTTGACCGCTGCTTCACTTCACTGGGGCGTTAGGGCATTTCGTTTTCGCTTTCGTTTTCGCGTTCGCTTTCGTTTCGCATTCGAATCTATATTTTCTTCCAAAAAAGATTATGTAGTCGGGTTTTCGTTATCGTCATTGTTTTCCTAGTCTTCAGAGTCATCTTCGATCTCAGCTATGTTGGTGTTGGAGCAGCTTTTCCCACAGCAGATTTTGCAGACAGCTGAACATTTAAAACCGGCTTTTTGGCAACTGCAAGCTGCACCACATTGTTTCTTACACTTGCAAGAAATAATTTCAACGAGGGTCGGTATAATCGATATCGTTCTTTTCCAAACCCACACCTCTGCTTCCAAAGGCTTCGCTAGCCAAGCCTGCACCTGGTGAAATGTCCAGAACGAATGTTCGTTAGCTGCTGATTCTGTGGGTGGTAAAGAAACGAGATCAGACTTGGCTTTCACACTTGCGCCTGAAAAGTGCTTAAATCGAAAATCGTCCAGCGAGTTTTCGTTTCTTCCTCCTCCATATAGTGCAATGAAGACCCTTTTTCCCACAGAAGCAATATTGTTGTTTCCTGGATTTCTTGATTTAAAAAGCTGCTAGGCTTTCAAGAGGCTTGGACTTTTCTTCAACACGGAGATAAGCTTGGTTTTACCAGCTTTAAAAATTGCCGAAGAATATAAGACAGTTTTTGTACAAAAAAAACTTGATAACATTATGTCGAAGGTTGAAATCTTCTCCCACAATAAAAAATGAATCGAATTCCGAAGACATTGAAATAGCTGTTTGGACAATGAGCATGTATGTATCTTCTGAGACCTATAACACTAAGAAACCCTGATCTTTTAAGTAGTCTTGCAGTAAACTGCATTCATTTCCCAAAAACGTTTCATTTTTCATCCCTCGAAAGATCGTATTTGTGTCAAATATGAAAACCGCTGCTTGTTGAATTGAAGCTCGTCGGCTTCACACAGTGAACTTTGTTCCTGCTTTTGAAGGGCTATACTGGAGCCAAGATATTCGTGAAAAAAAAAACAGAAAATGTCTTTTTTGGGGGGTTCCGAGTTGCCTGTGTTCATTCATAGATTTCTTGGCTCCCGTTTGCAGTTAAGAGCGCAATTTTATTTAATTTTAGGGAATAGAAACAGCTAGACAAAAAACAGAAAAAAAAGCTAACCAAAATGTAAGCTTTTTTCAAAATAATAGTGAAGAACCGTTTAAAAACCAAAAGAAAATTACTAAAACTAACGGTAACTGTATACTTATTTTTTAAAACAAAAAAAAACTTAACATTAAATGCTAGATAATTTAATTTTTAACAATACGTATTTAAAATTTTTACGGTGCAATGTTCTGGAGCCGAGAGATATTTGCAAAAATCCAAAAAAAGTCAAGAAGTACGTTTTTACGAATAACTTTGGTAAAAAAAGTTGTCAGGTCGCGCAAATCTAGGGTAAAGATTTTCTTGCAAGCCCCTATCGATTCATGAAAATAAAACAGACCATGTCGATCAACGCAAGGTCAAGCCTTTTTTACGACATGGTTCAACTGGATTATATGGGTGTGAGACATCTGTAAAAACCTGTTCTAAGTTATTCTACCTAAAAAGCAAGTAAATAAAATCCTGGTATATTCTGTTTGTATTTGTTATGCAATATGTATATTTGAAACCATAGAGTATGAAACTTATTCACCTCCAAAATTTAATATTTGTATAGCGAGTTAGCCCACTGGGTAGCGCTTTGGACTGATAAGCATAAGATCGCTTAATAAAGTCTCCCACATAAGCCAACTTTATAAAAATAAAATAGAAGAAAATAATAGAATAGAAGAAGCTAATGCTTGTGTTAAGAAATATTTTAATGAAGCTTCATTTGATATTAAATTATTTTAATTTTTTTTTCTGACTAGGCTAAAGCGTTTAAAATAATAATCGCCAAGGCCCTTGTTCTAACCTTGCTAAACCTTGCTAGCCCCTTGGCAGAATTTTTGTAAAACTCTTATGCCTTGTCGAAGACTAGATCGTTTTTCTGCGCGGGGACTATAAATCAAAAATCAATTTTACAAAGCCAAACAAAAATCATATCAAGCTTAAAACTTCAAAATAAAATACCTACCAAAGTCCATGTTCCTTCATATACTCGTACCTTATTCAATATTCCAGTTGATTTATTCTCCAAATATATGTATTTCCAGTGGCATTCTGTTAAGTCATTGCGGCAACCAATAATATATACAAGTAAAAATCAATTATAACGAGCTTGTTTTCCCTGACCCCTAGTTACATCTGCCTTGTTGCCCTTTTAAAGTACCAATGAGTAAAACTCTTATTTTGATTTACCATTTTACCCGCAGCAGGAACAATAAATTAGGTAAATTGTATAAATTAAATTAAACGATTCATGACACGAACTATACGCTTTTTTGAGAGTTGTGAGTTTCTACTCATTTTGGTATTAATATTTGGAGGGTGCTGGGTGCTGAAGTCTGGAGAAATGTGGGACCCTCTTTTTGTGTCTGGTCCGGAAGAAGAAGCCACTTCCGTCCATCCTAAGTTAAATATTTGAAACTGTTTTTTTTTTTTTTTGCATTTTCTTTAGAAAGTAAGAGAAAATGTAAATTATCACCCTCACCACACCAACCATCATGATGTTTTTTTTTTATTTAGTTTTGGTTTTGTCAACGGCAACTTGACAGACGTTTCCTCTATGCAGTACGAGTATACATAATTTACTATGGATGCAATATTCGTGAATAACATTATTTATTTTTAATTAAAATTCAAATCCTTTGCTACTTACCCGCTAATTGTATTCTTTTAACTTAAGTGCAAAAGTTTTTTTTTCATTAATTTGAATAGTTTTCTTTATTTTCTAATTTTTGGGTGAAATAAATTTTTTTTTGTCTATTGGTGATATTTCAGTCAAACCAAAAAAAAATCACCGACAAAACTTTTAAATGTAAAGTGGTAAAAAAAAGTTTATACCTACATCGAAATATTTTTTTTTTTTTCATTTACCAGGACACGTTTTGCATTCAAACAGTTAAACTTCTGTTATTCGAAACCTTTTTATTGGTGTCAGGATAAGCTTATTGCTGTAATGGTTTTTGTTGCCTACAACGTTTTATGATGAGTTGAACGACAGAAACTAATGTATTTTTTTTTTGTGGCAGAAAACTGTTGTCTCGAAGTGCGGGGCTGGACTGCGGATGCATTTTTTTTTTTTTCGTAAGGGAATTTAAAAGTTGCTTTTATTTTGATGCCAAAAAATCTCCATTTTGTTTAAGATTCAATTCATTCAAGAATCGGTTTGGCAGTTTGGCAAAGTTTAAGCTAGTGAGAAGAAATAAGATGAACAAATTAAATGCAATGAGATCAAAGAAAAAGGAAGCGAAAAAGAGAAAGTTTCCTCTTACGATTTCCGACTTCTCAGGAACCAATGGGTTTCGTCTTCCCTATGACTGTGGGACACCCTGTAGCTACATTATATTTATTTCCACGATATAGTATAACTAAAATCAGCTTTGTAATTCAACTTTTTTGTTTCCCAAAAGACGGGGCCCAATGGTTTGGTATTTGGTTTATTCCGACATTGTCTTTAATCGAGGACAACTTGTACGATAGATAGTAATACTAAAGATGTTAATGTATTGTTTCGTATTTTCCTCTGCAATGAATACAAACGAGGATAATGATTCGCCTTCCCCACAACTTATCTAGGATTGTACATACAAAAAATGAATTCTGTTAAAGATAAGTAAATGTCATGAGTCATGGGACATGAGAAATCTAGCGGAAAAGAAAACAGAATTTTAACTAAAAACACTATTTTGGGCTTTTCTTAAGCTTTTCTCTGCTTAAATATATGTAAATTGAAAGAAAAAATAAAAAGGATTTTGGAAGACATGGGGATTTGACTTTATTTATTATCCGGTTCAAGTACGAGTATACAATAAATATGCTGAAAATAAAGAAATTTCATGTCTGTAATTTTCTATAACCCTGCTAAAGATATAACTTATTCTTATGATTCTGAGAACAGAGAGGATGTATCATAGATTTGACTTATGGTTATGCTGGTTGCACAATACAATGAGCTTTAAACAGATGAGATGAGGATTTTACGGTTTATCAGAGATTATTTTATTTTGAACTTGATTATTTCGTAGCAGATGAAAGAAAAAAAAAGGAATAAACAATTTATTTTGAATGAAAATTACATAAATAAAAATTCAGTGATATTGAAAATTTAATAATTAACTTAGCGAAGTAAGTATTATGTACCTACCTAAATTCATGAAGGCCCCAGAGGAATAACATCTTAAGGCCACTTATGTTGATTCCGAGAAACACGATAATATAAATTCACTTTCTAATCACACGTTAAATTCTAAGGAAAATAAGCTGAAAAGAGCCAACATAATTTGCCTAATAACATGTGACTATTATTATACAACATAAATTGATTTTGATTTTCTGAAAAATGCATTCTAATACGATGATATAAGTTGAGGGAGTGGTTGATTACGTTCTAGCCAAACATTTTAATAGGCTATTGAATAGACCGGAATTTTAGGGGCAGAAAGGAACAATTATTGCGTTCACGGGTTTTATTATTGAATTTGCTTGTGTGGAACTCAAGCTTACTTAAAACACAAAATTCGCTTAAATTCATTCATGCTTTTCTGAGATAATGGTTACACTGGTAATTTTTCAATATTGGCGGTATAACTCGAAAACTGAGCCGAATTTGTGAATTAAACTTAAGAAACTTTTTGTAGGAAATTAGATTTTCTATCAAAATTGGTCGTTTAAAAAAAATTATAAAAAAATTTAAGCAGGGCAATCTGTCAAAAACTGACCTAAAACAAAAACGAAAAGTCACTGATTTTAATTTTTTTACTAAATTGCTCATAACTTTTTTTGGACCAAAGGTCTCCGTTCAGTCTGTAGGCCTAGGTGTCACAAATTGACAGATGGGCAGATAAAACTGCGGGACCCACTATTTTTGAATTCTCTATTATCATAATGACATATTAGATCAAAATCTCTACTTAAAATTATTTCAAGAATAAGAAAATATCCATATAGTACCAATGAATTGCAAGTCAAAAAGATGCTTACGAGCAAAAACTGCAAACAAATATAAAAAAAGGTTATTTTTAATAGGATATATTTTCGCCAATTTGCATCCAAAAAAAAATGTTTGATCCGTCATATTAAAGGCTTGAGCATCTTCTTTGTTTCATTCTGATTTATCTCGCGCAAACCTGTGCTCCAAAAAAAGTTATGAGCAATTTAGTCAAAAATAAATAAAATCAGTGATTTTTTGATGTTTTTAGGTCAGTTTCTGACAAATTGCCCTGCTTAAATTTTTTTTATAAAATTTTTTAAACTACAAATTTTGATAGAAAATCTAATTTCCTACAAAAAGTTTCTTAATTTTAATTCACAAATTCGGCTCAGTTTTCGAGTTATTCCGCCAATATTTAAAAATGACCAGTGTGACCATTCTCTCAGAAATGCATGGATGAATTTAAGCGAATTTTGTGTTTTAAGTAAGCTTAAGTTCCACACAAACATATTCAATAATAAAAACCCGTGAACACAATTGTTCCTTACTAAATGGTCTATTCAATGACCTATAACTAGAAAATGGTTTTTTGTTTTTACATTATCCAATTTCAAAATCGGAAAAAGTCCGAAAAAACGATGCGTACAGTACTACATGCCTTTTTAGTAATTTTTCAACTGCGACTTATTGACCAGAAATTATTTAATTATTAAATTTTTGTCCTTCAAAAAAATAAAATCTCATGTATCTCCTGATAAGAAAGTAGTGTAAATTATTTCCTTATTCTTATTCTTGTTATTGTTAATTGCTAAAATTTAAATCATTCATCAATGTCAGGAGCAATCTGCTGTGGCGGCAGTTATACAACAATTATAGAACATTAAGAAATCAATATTAGTTTCATTTTATTGTTGTTTTCTGATATTTGGCGTTAGGTGTAATTCGAACCTTTTGTGATCAAAGTCAACCATACAAAGTAGTGAAAAATAATCTTTTTTTAATACAAAGATTTGACTCATTTTATTCTTGCTTGAATTACCCTGTGGAAAACACAAATTCTTTATTTACTGTCTGCAATAATACAATAAATCAGAACAGCCCATTGTTTTCTTTTTCTTTGGATTTGTTCTCGTTCTGACAATGATTTATTACAATTGCAAGTAAGAAAAAAAAAATAGGATACAAAACTTCTTTCATAAATTACTTAACCGGAAATATCTAATTAATGAAATACGTACAAATTCTCTTTCAATATTATCATGCAAAACACAATGAAACACAGTGGAACAGCCTCTGTTATGACATGGCCGAATCTAATCAAAACATAGTTCAAAATAGATCGATTAATTATTATTAAACTTAAAATAAAATGCATTTTACCGAATCAAAACCGCAATTATTCTCCATTATCCCATTCTTCAAACAGTGCGTACAAAAATATTTATTAATGCATTTGAAATTTCAGGTGTGTGGTATTTATTTATATTCTAAACTGCTTGGCTATTCTGTCCCACTGTAGGTACGATGATGAAGACTGAGCAAACACCCGACGTCTCACAGGCAAAATGGACCTACTCTTTCTTTCACCCAATTGAATTGCCTAAGAACGTATTAAAGGCATCGATATAATATCCGGTGTGTTCCCATTTATCTTTATAAAAAAAAATCATCAACAGGGAAAAAATATCTTTTTGATTCGCTGCTTTCATAAAACAATATTGATCAATAAATAATTCGGAAATATGTATTTATGTTACAAAGTGCTAAGAAGAATTCCCAACAAGGGAATTGGAAACGTAGAGAAATGATCGAGGAAATGAAGAGTATAGATACATATACATACATATGTTAGAAATCTCCAATAAAATGTAAACGTTATTCTCAACATATGTGTGCAGATGATGGGATACAAGAAAAAGCATCTGGGGGTTTGTTTGAAGTAAAATCAATTTTGACACAAAGATTCTACTAAATTGATAACTATAATCAGTAAATTATTTTTGCATTACATTTTTAATTTTGAGCTGGATAACAAATTCCATAATAAGGCACAATCATCATTAGTTCACCTTTTTATTCACGTAAGACTTCTTCCCTATTGTTGATTTTTTGTATGCTATTAATATTTAAGAGGAAGTCATGAGTTCGATAAAACACTATTTAATGGAACATTGCAGGTTACTTGTGAAAAATCTAGCAAAACTTTAATCTATGTGGAACTTTCCAAATACATTGATTAAACTTAAACAAAGTTGACTCAAGAACAAAAACCTTGTATTGTGCCAACTTTTGAGAAAAATGTTTAATTATCCTGGACTGTGCTCCATGATTAGGATTGTTCAGTTAGAAAAAAGTAAGATCAGAACTGAACAGAACAGCACAGATTCGTGAATAACGTAAGACAAGTTACAAACGGAAGACCCGTTCTAAGCTGTTCTACCTAAAAAGCAAGTACAGAAAACCCTGTTCTATTCTGTTCTAAACTGTTCGGAACAGACTCATTGAACAGCAAATCAGAACAGTTTTGAACAGAAAATTGTCATTGAACAGTAAAAAGTTGTACTTTTCTGTTCCAAACTGTTCGCAATAGCGTCGCTGAACAGAGCTATTAAAAATAATGAGAAATGAAAACACAAGGTCTATCCCCAGCCTTGAACAAAACTGGCAATTATTGTCAACAATAAATTGTCAATAAAATCCTTTTCCGGACTCCACAAATTTGGTAGTTTTGATAGAACAGAGCGCTCACGAGAGAGTAAAACAATTTCCTCTCTTGACAAATTCTGCCCAAGAAATTTCTTTTGGCAGAAATGTTTATCCTCTTAGGGGCCGGTTATAGCGATCAGAAAAACACAACAGTACAAATTTTCATTTTGAGAATTTTATTTGTTAAGATACGATTTTGAATATAATAAGGATTCAAATCCATAAACAATTACCTGAAATAATTTATCCATGAAAAAAAAAACTATTTTAAACAAATATTTGTGTCTAAAAAAAGCGTTTTTTTAATTTTCCTGATGTAAATTCCTTTCGGAAAAAAATATAAATTCAATATATTTAATTCATACCTAATTATAAATTTAAAAAAAAAATTGCAATACTTATGTATGTCTTATCAGAGAACGATTATAATTAACCTAGCGGAACTATAAAAGATAAATATATACATACATATAGATCTTGTCATGAACTCTCTCCAAATAACGTAATGCCACCGACAAAGAGGGTTATTGTTGCAACTATGTATTTTGTTAATGTAACTCCAGCATGAATAATTGCTTTTACGTCCATGTAGCTAAACCGCATTAATCTTACTTTGCGCGATAAAAAATCAGATGTCTCGTATTAACCACTCCCCGAGAACAATTAAATGCTACATCGAAAAAAAGTATTTAAACGTTTCTTGATTATTATAACAGATATAATTACACGGCTCAACTGGAAGTCTTAAACCAGTTTCACCTCCATGTTTCGCAATAATTTCCCCAACTACTTATTTTCATTGAAGAATTAAAATTAGAATGAAATAATCTGCAATAACTATCATAAGATTCTTTTGACTCTGAAACAATTGTATTCGATTTCATTCTCATCGATTAATTACTTTTTTTTTAAAGATAAGCTGTCTTAACTTATTATTATTTTTTTTTTTTTATTTGCAGAAGCCCTCCTGCAGTCACGTCCATTGCCTCACATTCCGCCCGGATCGAGTCTACTGGAAGCTGAATTAATCGCCCAGAGTCAAGATGGCTCTTTGCACAATGCACAAAGTCACAGTCAGGGACCAAGTTCGACGACCTCAGGCTTTGAATCCGCCCACCGGTGGACATCGAAGGAAAATCTACTAGCACCCGGCCCAGAGGAAGATGATCCGCAGCTATTTGTTGCGCTTTATGATTTCCAAGCTGGTGGAGAGAATCAACTTAGTCTGAAGAAGGGCGAACAAGTCCGAATATTGTCATATAATAAGTCAGGAGAATGGTGTGAAGCCCACTCAGATTCGGGGAATGTCGGCTGGGTACCATCAAACTATGTGACGCCATTGAATTCGCTTGAAAAGCATTCATGGTATCATGGACCAATATCCAGAAATGCCGCAGAATATTTGTTAAGTTCGGGAATAAATGGAAGTTTCTTGGTGCGCGAGAGTGAGAGCTCACCTGGACAGAGAAGTATTAGCTTAAGATATGAGGGTCGAGTCTATCACTATCGCATTTCGGAAGACTCAGATGGCAAGGTATACGTCACAGCTGAGGCTAAGTTTAATACATTGGCCGAATTGGTGCATCATCATAGTGTACCGCATGAAGGCCATGGACTGATAACACCCTTACTTTATCCCGCACCAAAGCAAAATAAACCTACTGTGTTTCCATTGAGTCCAGAACCGGATGAATGGGAGATTTGTCGTACAGATATTGTGATGAAACATAAATTGGGTGGTGGGCAATATGGCGAAGTTTACGAAGCCATTTGGAAACGATATGGCAATACAGTGGCTGTTAAAACTCTTAAAGAGGACACAATGGCCCTGAAGGACTTCCTGGAAGAAGCTGCTATAATGAAAGAGATGAAACATCCAAATCTTGTGCAACTTATAGGTAATTGTTGTTGTTGTTGTTTTTACCTTGAATTTCAATCGATTAAATATTTATTCTACCTAACAGGTGTCTGCACACGAGAACCTCCGTTTTACATCATCACAGAATTCATGAGCCATGGTAACTTGTTGGACTTCCTAAGATCTGCTGGCCGAGAAACATTGGACGCAGTAGCTCTTCTGTATATGGCAACACAAATTGCCTCGGGAATGAGCTATTTAGAATCGCGTAACTACATCCATAGAGATTTAGCGGCACGTAATTGTCTTGTCGGTGATAATAAGCTTGTCAAAGTTGCCGATTTCGGTTTGGCCCGATTGATGCGTGATGACACTTATACAGCACATGCTGGAGCTAAGTTTCCAATAAAATGGACAGCACCAGAAGGTTTGGCTTACAATAAATTTAGTACGAAGTCTGATGTGTGGGCATTTGGTGTGCTTCTTTGGGAAATCGCCACGTATGGAATGTCTCCTTATCCCGGAATCGATTTAACAGATGTATTCCATAAACTGGAAAAAGGCTATCGCATGGAACGACCACCGGGTTGTCCACCAGAGGTTTACGACCTTATGAGACAATGCTGGCAGTGGAATGCACAAGATCGACCGACTTTTAAGAGTATTCATCATGCGCTAGAGCATATGTTTCAGGTGAGTGTGAAGATGTGATGCGGACGGTTCTTTTTTATATTCTTAGGTTTTGTCTGCTTCATAGGAATCATCGATTACGGAAGCAGTTGAGAAACAATTAAATGCTTCACAAACCCTCACCCCACAAATGGGAAAAAAGCCGCAGATGGGGGGCGGTGGTGGTGGCGGAGGTAGTGGAGGTCACCATGATCAACAAGCTAGCACACCGCTATCAGGTACATTAAAACATTTATTTAATAATTTCTGTTTAATATAATTTTGTTTGTTTTTATTAAAGAAACGGGCTCCACCTCCACCAAACTGAGTACATTCTCTAGTCAAGGCAAGGGTAATGTACAAATGCGACGAACCACCAATAAACAGGGAAAACAAGCTCCCGCTCCACCAAAGAGAACGAGGTACATTGGCATTATATACAACAAAGACGTGTTTACTTGATCTAATCTTTTGTTTTTTATATTCAAGCCTCCTGTCTACTAGCCGAGATTCAACATACCGTGATGATGATGGGAAGAATTTCGTTGAAGAACTGAATACGAATGGTAGTTGTATTAAGAAATCATCTTCTTGCAGTAGTTTTATTATCGATATTCTATTCCGAGGTATTTGTCACCTGAGTAAGGGATTAAAACAACATTTCACCACATTTGTGTTCCATTTTTTGATAACAATATGTGTTTGTGTTGGGTTGTGGTCATGCATTTTTTAAACATGCATCCAATAACGAGAGTAATATTTTATAGGGTGCGTTACTAACTAACTAATTAACTAACATATGTCAGAACCAAGTAAGTTCATAGGTACTAAAACAATCTAAAAAAATAAAATTTAATAACATAATCGATTTTATTAATTTTAAGGATCAAATGTATGATAATTTTCTGGCCAGTGCATGCCATCGATATACTGGGAGCTACACATTGACTTATCAAACTGTAAAATAAATTCATCTCAACACATACTGTAGATAATTAAGCCCTTCTTCTTTATGAAATAAGTTGCACAATTGGGTTGAAGTGCCTTGAACTTCATTATCCTTAATTCACACTTAACAAATTTTGATACTAACTAGCTCATTTTCCATTTAATTTTAGTTGTCAAATTAAATAAATTTTTTTAACAGTTAAAAATAATTATCGTACAAATCCTCATTGAAATACATTAACGGAAAATATACATATACATACAATTAGCCCTCTACACGAGTTAAGCAGGGAGCAAATAAAAAAAAATCAATGCGGTGTTAGCATTTCTGCATAAATCTATGAAAATCTTTTATTTTAAATATATACTATTATTTATCCCCTCTAACAATCTGTGTGACAAATACTGACAGCAATGCTTTCTATTTTATATATACATATATCACACTTTCCAAATGTAAATCAATAATTTTTTAACATATAAATTCATCTTAATTTCAAATTAAGGCTTAACCCGTGACATAACCAGCTTGGCTAATCGTTGTGATTCGGAAAACGATAATCCGGACCCCGACACCGATGGTGACAGCATGGATTATAATAACAAAATTCAACATTCCCTAGGGCATCACCAGAAAAGCGTTCAGCATAGTTCGTTTAAGCGACCCACGCCAGTTATGGGAAATCGTGGTCTAGAGACACGAAACAGCAAACGATCCCAACAGCATCCAATTCATAGCAAACACTCATTGGACCATACTCAGCATCATAGTTTGGCTGGGGTGATAACGCCACCATCAAGTCATCAAATAACAGTCGGTGCTTTGGAGGTGATGAATGTTAAGCGAGTGGTGAATAGATATGGAACATTACCTAAAGTCGCCCGAATTGGTGCTTTCCTTGATAGTTTAGAAGACTCTAGTGGTGTTGCTCAGCAATTAAATCATAACACTGTGGTCTCAGATGTTCCGCCCCCACCACCACCAGCCATAGGAACTAATGGTGTAATGGTTCGCAGCAATAATCTTACCAACAGTGTAGCCACATTCAAGGGCGGTCAACCGCAGATGATTCGCAGCAATTCATCAAGTGGTGTCACGATGGCCAACAATGCATCAGCAAGTCTGAATAAGCTTCAACGTCATCGAACTGCAACTGATGGCTCCATGATGACATTCTCCTCATTCCGTGGCTCTAGTAATAGTCCAAAACGGGCTCAGCCATCAGCCCTAGCTAACTTAGATTTCCTACCACCTCCGCCAATAGATTTGCCCCCACCACCTGAAGAGTTCGAATCGCCACCACCACCTCCGCCTATGATTCCCATTCCTCCACCAGCGCCAATCAATAACAACGACGTTTCGAATACCGCACCCAGTGTCGAAGAAGCCAGCTCGAGATTTGGAGTAAGCTTACGCAAACGTGAACCTTCTACGGACTCATGCAGTTCTCTTGGCAGCCCCCCAGAGAACCACCACCAACAGGATAATAGCATGAAGGAAAAACTCGAAATGAAACTCATGGCCGAAATCAAAGAAAGAACTAATCCAGCTAAAATGCAAAACAACCACCTGCACGATGGCCGAGAAAATGGTGGGCAACAAGTAGATCCAGTCTCACAATTAGTCACTGAACTAGCTGAAAGTATGAATCTTCCCAAGCAAGAAAAAAAACAGCCGCAAACACCAAAGCCGGGGTCACATGTTCCATCAGTGACAAATCAAAGTGAATCGTCCAACACAAACACATTCAAAGCTCAACTTAAACGTGTAGAGCCTAAAAAACTGCAAACCCCACCACAGAACGATTCAAACACAATAATTGACTTTAAATCACGACTTCGCAAGGTCGACAACAATAACAGCAGCAATGGCAACGAAGCCAAAGAAAACCAATCACATCAACAGAATTCCCTAAAAGACGACAGTACTAACTCGGACGATAGTACGACCAAAAACTATAATAATTCCTTTAGAAAAGACAATTCGGATCGACATAGTTCTGATAACAATCCGAATGAGCTACACACCAAGCCAAAATCAAAATCACAGATCGAACTGAAAAAGACTGAAATAAAAATCGAAGTTTCCGTGCTCCATAGTTCTGGAGACCAAGAAAACAATAAAAAGGAGAGCAATCACTCGTTAAAGTCTTCAACTACTGCGGCCACTGATTCGGGAGATTCCTCTGAAGATAGCAAGCGTCGAAGTACTGGCAGTATAAGTAGTCTAAAGAAACTGTGGGAGCCCAAAGAATGCACTCCCACTGATTGTCAGACTCAACTCTCGCCGAAATTGGCAATGAAAAATCATTCCAATAACGAAAACAGTGAGATTATTACAACTGGGACAACCCCTACTCCGCCAGACTCTTCGGCCGACCAGCACCAGCTGCTTAACAAGAGCAAGCCTGCAGTTCCACTGAAGCCTACCAAACTAACCATTTACGCAACACCTATTGGCCAGAAGATCAACACCGACGGCAACACCAACTCTAACTCAACAACTCCACTAACCAACAACACTTCTTCGACACAAATCAATCGTGAAAGTATACTAGAGCTGGTAAGTCTGCTCGAGGGAAGTCTTAAACTACCAGTGAATTCGATTTCAGCTTCACAATGGCTTCAACTAAGTGATAAGCTGAATATCCTTCAAAATTATTGTGTAGTGTTTGCCGACAACGAAACAATGCCACCGCATTCAAAATTTCATTTTAGAGAACTGGTGACCAGAGTGGAGGCCCAATCGAGGAGTCTTCGTTCGGCGGGCAGTAAGAATGTCCAGGATAATGAAAAATTAGTGCTCGATGTGGGACAATCTCTCAAGCAGATATCAAATGCATTGCACAGGTAAAGTGGAAGATAGAAGATAATAATACAAAAATGATAAAAAAATGAATATTATTTAAAGAGTGGGGTTTATTTCAGACCCATAAGTCTAGTCAGTAAGCGAAAAAAGCATTTGCTCTTGTATTTATTTGTTTTCCCATGTCCCACATTAAAAAAAATAATAATAAATTTGTTTTTTTATGTAATATTTAAACATTGTGGCATACAAAATTAATAACGGAAATTTAAAAAGTAAAGACAAAAGGAAACAGTAAACGTGTTTTGCTCTTTCCAAAAAACAAAAAAAAATAAAAATATCAAAAAAAAAAAATGAAAACATCAACATTACTAATTTTGTTCCATAGTTTTGTCTGTGATATGGTGGAACATTTTTTTATTTACAAATTTTGATTGTATTTGAATATTTAAATATTATTATTTAAGTTTTATTTGCTCATGTAGATACATATATATGTAGTTTTATCTAAGATTTCTTTTTTATTACAAATTTTATTGAAAAATAGATATAATAGACACTGCCATTTTTTCGAAAAATGATAATTTATTTTTAGATTTAAATTTTATTAAAATAGGAACATACATAATGTGGTTTGTTCTTTAGATGTTAGAATTCGATTGTCCAGTGATTAAATAATCACTCCGTTGAGCAAACAGAGATTGAAAGTATGCCTGCGAGAACAAATAAATTTTTTAACATTTGCTTATCTGCATATCCTCTTGGGGTGCTTAGATATACTTTACAGGATCATTTCTGCAGTGAGTCGTCTTTTTCTTCTGAAGAAATATATATTTCACATATTATGTATTGTAGCATTGAAAATATTTTGTTTACATATTGACTACTTCATCTCCGTAGTCTCCCGACCTGTAGAGGATTTCAGTTTGAGATAAGGAAGCTTTCCCTTCTCTACGACCTATGATGGGTCGTCGAACCAGCTTCGGTCTACCTTGCCGTCTTGAACAGAGGGGCTTAGATTCGAAGACCTTCTTGGCTGGATTGTTCTTCATTCGAAACGGAAAATCGGAGAATTTTAACCCGTCCGCTTGTCGGAAGAATACCTCGAATTTTTGACCCGATGGATACCTCTATAGAACCGAATGGATTTGACGTGTTTTATCTTTCTCCACTACATCCAGAACTTGGAACAGCTAATAGATTTAGGGATTTCTATTGAAAAAAAAACAGCATCAGCTCCCTTTTTCTACTGCTTATCGTTTAACAGTCGGCCCGCTCCATAAAGCAGTAATGGCAGCATAACGTATAAGAAAAAACGGAATCATTCAGAAATTCAAGTTGAGGTGTTCCGAAACAAAGCTTCGATGCTCTAAATGTATAAATAGCGGATAACAGATTCGACTCGATTTCGATTCGCAATAATTTATTTGATCAATATCCTTGCTTGCAAAAATATGTCGAAGGAGTTTTCAAATCAAAAAGTTGCACAAGTTTGGCATATTGGATCTTTTTGGTAATTTTAGCAAACTGAGTTAGTGACACTTAAGTGCACAACTCGGGAGACTTAATTAGAACTTGTTCATTTAAGTGTGCACTGTGAAAAGTGACATTTTGTATCCTATATTGCGCACTTAAGTGCCACACCTATAATTGTGAAACTGGCCCTTACAGTGATACAATATAAAGAGATATAAGCTGAGCCTTCGTGCTACTTTTATTACTGCAGTATTAAATTATTAAATTACTACTGAAATAGAAACACAAGTTGTTACCTTGTGTACTCCATATTTCGTTTTTGTTGTCTTTTCTTAAAATTAGTAATTTTGTGAAAAGTAGGCTACCCGTTCAAGAGGCAGATCGCGTATATTTCCAACATTATTTTAAGATCTGCCTATTTTACAAGCATTGTGGAGCTTTTCATACAATTTATTTTAATTATATTTGAGTTGTTTGTATGTACTACCAACGCTGATGTCTTTTGGTAGTAGTGCTGCTGATGGCATAGCTTAGAATTTAAATCAATCAAACAAACTTCACTTCGTATGAATCTTTTTTTCCTCTGTGGATGTTTAAGTCATGGATATTGGATAAATCCTAATTTTAGCTTTGTTCTCGACATCACTTCTGTTTTCTTCAGGTTAACATCTAACAACATAAATTGCAAGGATTCAAAACAATAACGGTTATATGTATTGATGAAATCGTATCTTATCGAATCGAAATTTAATACGTAACTACAAATATGGCTTCTTTTAAATTTAATTTGTTTGTATTTCTCTTAGAACTAAGAAATTCGTAGTTTCCGTAATGAGAAAATGTAATAACTTTGAACGTAATTATGTTTATATTTTTTTATATTTTTGAGCATATCATAAAAATAAAAAATTACATAAATTATCATATACCTACCTACAATAACAATACAAAGAAAACATATTCACAGTAACAACAGTAAACAGTAACAAGACCATACAATAAGTTTAACTGCATTCATATTTATAGTTTAATAATACAATATTATTACAACTTGAATTTGTTAAAAGAAAATACTTAAAAAAACAACTATGTTTTCGTATCATTGATTATGTTTAATGTGCATTGTGCATGAGCATACATAATTATATAATCATTGCTTGAAAAAACTCTTTTGTTACAAATAAATTTTTATTATTAGTTTTTAATTTAATATTATAAACATAAATTAAAAACAACAACAAATCAAAGTAAAATTAAAATATAAATATAAATAAACAAAATGCTAGTCGTACTCGTAAAATAAACAACATAAAATATAAATAAATATCTAAAATGTAGTTGATCCAAAATTATGCATTATGTATATGTATAAAAATAAAAGATATCGGTATTTTCTCAAATATTTCCATCTGTTTAATTTTTTTGTTTGAATTTTTTAAACTTAAATTAAATATTTTATTTTCTTCTAAACTTATAAATGATATGAAATTTAGAAATAATAATCAAAATATTTTGCATTTTTTTTAAAGAAACAAGAATACAAAATAAGCAAATAAATTATTCATTACCCAAAGATATTTATGCAAAATGAAATTGATTTTTCGTTTTATTTTTATTATTTTAAGCTAATCATTAAGTATTATATTTAAAAACAAGTTAAAAAAAAATATATAAGTGTACTGTAGAGCTTGCTCGATTTTTGTTTTTGAATTTTTATTATGATATTTACGAATATAAATATATTATATAAAAAACATCTATTTTGAGTATAATAATAATACTTAAGAAGATATTATCGATTAATAACAACAAAAACAAAACAGTAATAATTAAAAAGAAACAACCTATAAATACTACTCGATAAGATATTAATATAACAATTATGTATTATTATTATTATTATAATTTTAAAGTAATATACCGCAAGAAATATTCTAAAATAAATATCGTAAAACATAATTTTGTTATATAAAAAAATATACGAATTGTTTGATTTTAAAAGGATTCCACATTATTACAGATGAAAGGATGTTTTTAATTCATCCTACATTTTGTAAAGAAGCTATGATAAGGACAAATGAGGAACTAAGGAATTTTAAAGATTTCTAAAATGAGATTGGGCTAGTTTTCTTACATACTTAAATAAATATTGCCTCAGCTTGTGAATTGGATTGTAGTCTAGATTTTAGACATTGTTCATGGCGAGTGGAGGCTAAACATTCGTTGCGGCGAAGAAACATTCGCATGTCAAAATTTATTTACATGGTGATAATATATAAGAGTGCCCACACTAACGCAGCGGAGAAACATATGAATTAATTTTGACTGACGAATGTTTTTTCGCCGCAACGAATGTTTCGCATTTGTTTGGGAGAGCCTTTTATCTTATTTTACAACAAGTGTGGCCTCGTTCGCCACCAACAATTAAATGGAAATCTTTTCGCCCGAAACTCTCAATAAGGGAAAAGTGAAATGTAATTATTCCGGCGGATTTTCTTTCACGCGGAAGTCAAAATAGGGCTGAATGTGCATTCCGCTTAATGGTGGATTTACATCTCTGAGTATACAGGGTGTCCCATAAAACGTCAAGAGTATTTTAGGGTATGATTCTGTGGTATATTCTAAGAAAAAAATTGTTATACAGTTCGGGTCTTTCTCCAATTTTGATATCATTTATCGGGAATTTAAGAAAAGTCTTACTTTGGGGTACCCTGATCCATGTTACCGGTAATGGCGCCGTAAGTGCTTACGATAGAAACTTCGTTTAGACCTTTATTTTGAGAAGGAATACCAGCCTTTGTAATTGCGTTTAAATAAATTTGATACCTTGTTTCAGTCTTGAGATATCCAGTTTTTAGCCTGTTTCATTTTTCTTGCCCATGCTAATTTTTTGAATTTGGGGTCAATTTTCCCCAAAAAATGCTTAATCAACATGATGTTTTAATAATTTTTTTAAATATAGGTACGTAACAATACTAAAAATAAAAGTCAGAAACAAGTTTGCCCAAAAACCCATTGATTTTATGATAATTTGGAAAAACAGCGACAGGTAAAATAAAAAAAAAAAATGTTTTTTCTTAGCTTTAAGCTCGAAAAGCTATGCATACAAATTATTTGTGGTTTTAAATAATTTTTTAAGTATGGTTTTTAGTAAAACAGTTCTCTTTCACACGCTCAGTTTTGGAATACATCTGTCCCGCTCTACAGATGTAGTAAAAAACCCACGGTAATAAGCGAAAACACAGCAAACAAGTTCATAAGATACATATACCCCGTTTACATGAGTTATTAAAGCGAGCTTCAAAGCTTATGTCTATATCCCGCTCTACTTTTTTTTTTCAAATTTTTAGATGAATATATATGTAAAACCACCAAATACTCTCGTATCGATAAAATTGGTCAAGAAATGTTGAAAATGGTAGAAAACTCACATATTTTTTTACAATTCACATCGTTTCTCGACAAATTTTAGGGATGCGAGAGTACAGCAGGGGCCTTATTACGTAAAACGATAACGATCAAACGATATCGTTTTGGCGATACCTGTCCCTTTCTTTGTCCAAGCTTCAACTAGCAGTATTTAAGGCAATAAATTGCCATGTTTATTTACGCTTTGGCTTCATATTGGCAATATTTGAGGCAATGGCATTTTCAATGGCAAAAGCAATTTATTGCTTGGATGGGCATTTCATTTGAGGTACAGCCGATTGTACCTTTCAGTCTCACACGCTTACAACAACAACAAAAAATCGGCCAATGTAGATCGGGACAAACAGATGAATTCAAATACTCCGTTTACAAACAGAATCGAGAGCTCGAGTTGGATTAGGGTCGGATTTTCGACCCAGGTGTTTCGTCATGTAAGTTGAGTTGATATGGTGTTGAGATTACATTTAATTGAATGGCAACAATATTTTTGGTCTGTTCCTTTACTTTGAGTTTCTGTGATTTTCAGTACGAAGTCCTGTCAAGCTCATATAAAAAAAATGAAATTGACCCAACTTGGGACTAAAAATCACAGAAACTCAAAGTAAAGGAACAGAAACAGACCAATTTATTTTACACAAAAACAGTTCAAATTTAATCAATTTTAGTACTTCACATAGCTATCAAAACAAATAAATAATACCCGCACATGTGCAATAACACTAGGGGTATTCACGATCCGATGCAACTGGCCTAGTATCATTGTAAAAGTGCAAAAGTGTAAAATCTTACAACACTACTACAACAAAATATACAAGGTGCAATCTTACAACAGTTTCGCACTTTAGCAATACCCGAAACCTATTGCAAAAGAAAAATACAACATTGTAAAATTTGTAAATTGTGTTTTTGACAGCTCACTCATTCTTGATTACGTTAAACAGAAACAAAGGTATGTTCATTGGATACATCCAATTTGCTATCTTGATTGTATTGATGTGACGTCGTCATCATCTTTTACTATTATTTTCCATTTAAAATTCGGACGATAATTAAGATTTGGTAATATTTTCTTTTTCCGTTTTTCCGTTTTTTCCGAAATTTTCAGATATGTTCGAAACAAAAACAAATAACAAATGTCAAACTTATTTTGACATTTGCTTTAGTGTTGCAAGAATATAAGAAAAGTGCGTTCACGATCCACTTAAAAAAAATAAAATTTCGCACTTTTACTAGGCTCGTTGCACCAGATCGTGAATACCCCTACTGTGGTGAACACATCCTCAAGACCGACTCTTTGACCTAGGTTTTTTATCAACAATTTCGACTGGACTCCGCTCCTGAAGTGGAATCGAGTCGGTTGAAGCTCATTTCAAGTCAACGCAGGTATACAAAGGGTCCAAGCGAGCTTGATGGTGGATTTACATGTATCTTTGGTTTCTATTTGGTTTCTGCCAAAAAAAAGGGATGCCAAATACAAAATGTATATTTGTTAGATAGAGAAAAAAAATCAAAATGCAGAAGAACTTCGTTTCTGCATTATAGGAAAATGCCATAACCCTGAAATGAAGACGAACATGTTCATATTCTTGATGGTTCTCTTTCACTCGCTCGGATTTTTTGTATACATCTGTCCTGCTCTACTTTTCTGCATTTTACAGATGAAGATACATGTAAATCCACCATGAAGCTCGCTCGAATACCTCATGTAAACGGGGTAAAAGAGCGCTTTCACACAAGGAAACTGAGTTGCCAGAAACTAGATAGTTTGTTGGCGAGAAGGGTGAGAAGGAAGATTTTTTGTCTTCCTTTTACGTCCTTCTCGCCCACAAACTAAAAATCGCCGGCAACTCATGGTGGATTTACGTGTTTCTGCATTAGGTTTCTGCAAAAAAAGGGATGCCAAATACAAAATGTATATTTATTAGATAGAAAGAAAAGATCAAAATGCAGAAGAACTTAATTTCTGCATTATAGGAAAGTGCCATAATCCAGATATGAAGACGAACATGTTCATATTCTTGATGGTTCTCTTTCACTCGTTCGAATTGTTTGTATACATCTGTCCTGCTCTATTTTTCTGCATTATGCAGACGAAGATACATGGTGGATTTACATGTATCTGCATTTGGTTTCTGCACAAAAAAGGGATGTCACATACAAAATGTATATTTGTTAGATAGAAAGAAAAAATCAGAATGCAGAAGAACTTCGTTTCTGCATAAAGGTAAGACCGCACACAACTGCAGCGGAACTACACTACACGACGCGGGAAAACATTATTTGTATGAAACTGTATGAGCTATATCGCACTAAGCGGCAACTGAACTTCATTAAATTTCATACAAATTATTTTGAATCGCAGTTCCGCTGCAGTGCAGTTCCGCCTAGTGCGGTCTAACCTTAATAGGAAAGTGCCAGGGGCGACTTTCCATTAGAGGCGCACGCCTAGAATTTTGATTTTTTGAAACACCCCTAAATATGATAAAAAATATTTTAATTTTTTGATTTTGGCATTTTTTTTTTCACACTAGTACTCAAGTTTCCATTAATATAGCACACATTTTCACACGCGAATACTTTTTTTGGTTAGTTAACTAATTCAATTTATCAATTTTAATATCAGCAAGTTTTTATTTCAATTTTTAATAAACATTTAAAGTTAGAAAATTGCATTCAATATGCATGAAATCTGTGGCCGCTAAATAAAAAAATTATACAATTAATTTGACTGTTCTACTACTCAAAAACTTCGCTATGGTAAGTGTTGTGTGATGTGTGGATATTGTTTGGGATTTTTTGTTGGAAATTTTTTTGTAATTAAGATGTTTTTTCGATTAAAAGTACTTTATGGGTGGCCCGCTTCGCGGGTTCAAGGATTTTAACTCTCTTTTCGGGTCCTCTGTCCCGCTCACGTGACTCCGTCGCTCCGCTTAGGGTATGCTCAGTCGTCTGGCAGGCGCCTATGTTGTCAGTCGATCTGCAATCAAAGTTTTTTGTACTAAACAGTACCTTGGGTGGCCCGCTTCACGGGTTTAGAGATTTTAACTCCCTTTTCGGGTCATCTGTCCCACTCACGTGACTCCGTCGCTCCGCTTAGGGCATGCTCAGTCGTCTGGCAGGCGCCTATGTTGTCAGTCGATCTGCAATCAAAGTTTTTTGTACTAAACAGTACCTTGGGTGGCCCGCTTCACGGGTTTAGAGATTTTAACTCCCTTTTCGGGTCCTCTGTCCCGCTCACGCGACTCCGTCGCTCCACTTAGGGTATGCTCAGTCGTCTGGCAGGCGCCTATGTTGTCAGTCTATCGCAATCAAAGTATTTTTGTACTAAACAGTACTTTGGGTGGCCCGCTTCGCGGGTTCAAGGATTTTAACTCCCTTTTCGGGTCCTCTGTCCTGCTCACTCGACTGCGTCGCGCCGCTTAGGGTATGCTCAGTCGTCTGGCAGGCGCCTATGTTGTCAGTCAGTATGTTATCAAAGTTGTTCAACAAATTTTTTAAAACTTTAGTTTAGTAATCCCTAAAAAGTCCCAAAAAAATCCCGAACAAAAACCACATATCACAAGACTAACCATAGCAAAGAAGCATGTACCCTCATTTGTGTATGTTAAAGAACTGTCAAATCAAACAAACGCAGTAAATTACATTCATTTTGTATGAAAAATGAAAACTTTATAAATTAATTAAAAATATAAATAAAAGTTTCCTCACTTTAAAATTATGATATTTATTATTTTTAGTCATAAATCTATCGAATAAAATTATCCGCGTGTGAAAATTCGTGCGCCCTTAAAGGAAAGTTCAGCCAAGTGCCATAATGCAGGAATGACGACGAACATGTTCATCTGCTTGATGGTTCTTTTTCACTCGTTCGGATTTTTGGCATACATCTGTCATCTACTTTTCTGCATTATGCAGATCATAGAGAAAATACTACCTAGAGAACCGACTTAAGGTGTCCATGCTCTTTCACCCTACAAGCTGAATTGAGAGGATTTATGCCCTATTCAGTAAGGATGTGTGCAGTTGCAATGCATTTTAAATGGGACAAAACGAGCTTTGTATGTATGCATTAGGGCATTTGCTCAAACGTGGTCATGTGCTCAATTGGTGAATCAGGTATTCAAAAAAGGGAATCCGTTAATTTCAAAAATTGAAAAATTAAATTTTTTGTCAATTAAATTGATGTTTCTAAATGTTTATGAACAACAACTTTATTTAATATAGCCTTTTATTGCTTCTGGCATACAAATCCGGTATTATTTATGACTATTTACTTTGAAAACAAAGAAAATGTAATCAAAAAGTAGAACCAAACCCTTGAAATTTAATGCGTACGTACCTTTAATTTTCACTTCCCCCACTACAGCTGCTGAGCAAAACTGAGAACCGAGTGGTGGTTTTTCTGACATTTGTTTTTGTTGCAATGTCTTCCACAACAAAACAAATTTTTATAAATTTTTTAAATTTCGTCGGTATTTTTATTTATTGTCGATAAAACTAGCCGGAAAAACTTAAATAATGCTTATTTTTTTCGCGAAAAAATTCCCACCAAAAGATTCAGCAATAAAATGTCCCGGAACACGTATTTTGGTCTAGTTTTTGGATCCCCGACTTTCGAATCGATCTTTTTTTTCCGTGCGCTTTTTTGGGATTAAATAACAAATTCTTGGACATTTGGTCGGTCGATTGGCTTCTATATGTGTTCCAAGAAACAGAGGCTAACAATTCTAACCGGTAGAGGGGCCTCATCAAATTTCTTGAATCGTTCATCATCGCAGGAAATGTCGTTTGGTCATCAATCTGGGGACATATTCTTGCGTCGGTTAACAGTCCGCAACGACAGTTCAATGGATATTCCCGCTATACTGAGTTTGCTGATCCAGCTGCCTATGGTTCCGATAACCGATACAAATTTCCCGCTATCGTCAATTGTTTTGCCCCATTTGGTCACCGGCACAAGTTGGTTCAGTGATTGGTCTGAGGAACTGCTACGCTATCAGTACAGGCGATCCGAGCCCATAGATCAGGATATTTTAGCAACAATGAAAATGCAGGGACATATTGGCTATTCTCCAAATCCCCGCCTTGATAGACGAAATCAAATACCATACGTGATGTAAACGAATGGCGTTGGGTCAAATAATGGAAATGGAATCCAGAATTCAAATAAGACTACCGAAAATGGAGTAAAAATTATACCAAGACGATATAGAAAAGTGGATATGAAGTACACAAAGCTTGGAACTCAAGACTTCGAATTCGAGCAATACAATCAAACATGTTTTGCTGGCCTGGAAGTCACACTGCCTAATTCGTATTGCAATTCAATGCTTCAGATTCTATATTTCATTGAGCCATCAAGGAAGCGCCTGTTAATTCATTCATGTGCTAAGGAGTTTTGCTTGTCTTGTGCATTGGGTTATCTTTTTCACATGCTTGATAAATCAAGGGGTGAGTAAAAAAATAGGAGTAACTTTGTTTAAAATAACTTATCTTGTTTCTTTTTTAGCTGCATCACCATGTCAAGCCAGTAACTTTCTTCGTTCATTTCGTACTGTACCCGAAGCTTCGGCATTGGGTTTGATTCTATCTGACCGATCCTCGAATGTCAATCTTGTAAGCTTAATCCAGGTGGGCAAATAATTATTTCAGTATTTTATTTTATTTTAATTTTCAATTTCTTTTTTTTAGAATTGGAATCGATTCATATTGCACCAAATGCATGCAGAAAATCTCGATTAACATAAAAACAGTCATTTAAATAGTTTGATGTATACAGAAAATTATGGTTTGCTTAACGTTAGAGTATCATTTTTGTTTATTGGAAAAAATTATTTTCCTGTACAGAAGATTATAAAGCATTTCAGCAGCATGATACACGAATTTCTGAGATGCTTTATAGACCAATCGCATGAAGAACTTAAGAAAACCGATCCAACCCCACTGAAAACTAATTCAAAAAATCAAGAACCTTACCAGAAAGATGATGAAATGTCCAATTACTCTTCGCTTCTCAATCAGAAGAAGAATATGAAACGTGCGACAGCGAAGTTTCAGAACAATCAAGTCTGAAGACTTGCATAGAAAACAACCTTCCTATTTAAATATTAATTAATTTTAAACTAAATGTTTTCATTTCAAACTTTTGCAACTTTCGAATAAATGTTTCGAGACTCAAGCTGTTTTTTTGTCAAAAATTACTTTCTAAATTCAAAAAAAAAAGTCAAATAGCTCGTTTTCTTATTATTTAAATTTATTCGTTGATAAATTAAATTTGTTAAATTAAATTGAAATTGTTGCTGTTTTATATTGTTCGTCCGCAAGCGTCCTCAAATAAATGTTGTGCTTTTATCCGGAGATTTCCTTGTGCTAGAAGATTATTCTTATTTTCTTAATGCAAAAAAAAAATACTTACACCCTTATTCATACAGAAAAAATAGTTATTTTAGCTCCCGTGTTTAGGAAAACTACACCATGGAATCTCAATGTTCCGGCCTCAAATGGAGCAGTTAGCAATTGCCTTTAGTTTGAGCCCAGAAAATTTGTATTCCATCGTGTAGTTTTCCTAAACACGGGAGCTAAAATAACTATTTTTTCTTTATGAATACGGGTGTTAATATATATTGTTACTTAAAATAAATAAATAAATTGGGTGGCACAACGGCTCATGAAGAACCAGGGCCTAGTGACTAACAACTCGCAACCATTCCTGTGCGCGCCTGTCGACAGGAATGGAGGGAACCTACAATTTTATGCCGAATCCGAACGGCTAGACGAGAAGCGCTTATTCGTGACAAGTGATACTCTTGGAGGATTTGTCTATTCCTCGCAAGAGGCAGTAGCCCTGTAAGACACTTTTTTAGTTTTTAGGTGTACGAGGCTGGGAAGCGAACCCACCCCTCCAGCGTCACAGTCGAACGCACTTACCATTACGCTACGGGCTACTACATATTGTTACTTATGTTATCTTATGCATCTTCCTTGCGCTATACTCAACCAACTGGAATATGTGAACCATTTGAAATATAAATAAAAAAAAAATAACTTCTAACCATCTCTCTACAAATTCTCTAAATGAGATACCATTTCACTTTCAGACTTTCCACCAAATAAAAATTTATCCCAAGGTGTTGCCAGTGAATTATTGATTATCTCTTCATTTATGCAATGTTCAGTGGCTTGCGCTTGTCAAAAAGATTCCTGGTGGAGAATCCCTTTGCCCGTCATTTCACCATCCTTTTTCTTTGTTTTCAACTTTTTTGTTTTTAACGTTTTTTTTTCTCTTTTTAACTTGGGTTACATTTTATTTAAAGACTAAATTGGCAAACGCATTTTCTAGACTTTTACTACATTTATATATTTCAGAAATTTCATTGTAAAAACTTTTGGGACTTTGAGTAATATTATCGCGGTGCATTGCTGTTTTTTTAGGGAAGTTAAATTCGTTTGAATGATCCATTCTTATGATAAGAGTAAAGGAGTGTTTATTGCGAAACAACAATAAACAACAGAGAGTTAAAGATCAAATACATATAGGTCAAGATCTATTTATTCACTGGTCTGGCATTTTATCAAAAAAATATTGTTTACATATTTTTTTTTTAAATACACACCAGTTTAGCTTTCATCAAAGCCTTTCCGGATGACAAATCGATATCGAATGAAATTTCTGAAATTCAAATGTATTAAGCAACGAAAATAGAGTTGTCAAGTACGAAATTTCCGATTTTCGAACAAATGTATCTAGATAAATAAAATTCGGATTTCAATATCCGATTTTCAAATTACACAGTACATATTTTCCGAATTCGAACGATTTGACTTTAGAATCGAATTACAGAGTAAGGCCCCTGTATTAAAATTGATTATAATGATTAATACGAGTACTTAAATTAAGACTGAGAACCATTTCAATCAACTAAATCAAGATAGTGGTTTGGAAATAATAGCATTTTATAAGAACGCTTTTAACATTTTGAAGAAAAAAACATACAAAATACTTGTAAGTGCTAGTTATAAAACGCTATTATTTCCAAACCACACTCTTGATTTAGTTGATTGAAATGGTACTCAGTCTTAATTTAAGTACTCGTATTGATCATTATAATCAATTGAAATATGAAATTTTTTTTGAAATGTTTCTCTATATTTAAGTTGATTGTAGTTTTTACTACCACGACCTAATTTAAGACTCATACTCAGAATTCAATCAAAACAAAATCTCGGCCGAGAATACATTGTTTTCTTTGTTTTTTTTTAAAATGATCTACTAAAACTTTGAGAATCAAATAAAAGCAGAAGGAATTAAGATTGATAGATACGAGGAAGCCTTCATGTAAAAAAGGCAAGTTCAAATTATACTTCCATTCTAAAGGTTTTAAAATCGTATTTAATAGAAATCTAAGAAATAATTTCATAGTATTTTCATTCCATTTATTTAAAAAAGTATTAAATTTACAATTATTAAGTTATAAAATAATAAACTTATGAATATAAATTACTTGTAACAAAAATAAAAATATATACCCATAAAATACTTAGATTTGAATAAAATAGTTTAGATTAGTTAGAAGGCAAAACATAGAAATTTCACCCTTTCTATAAGAGTTGCATTGGGGAACTTCACAATGATCAGGATCAGCCCGCGGAATTGTCTGCAATAAAACAAAAATGTAGTTACAGCCACATATTGAAAAATTGTAATATTCAATAAATAAATAATGGTAACAAAAGGAAAAAAAAGTATAAACCGAAAAGCTTTTGGACTGTATCTTTTTAACAGGTTGTCGAATAAAGGCTATTGATATCTTTTTGTAATCAGTGCTTGATGCTTTCAAAACTAGCATTAACAGTTTTTACATAAAATGCTTATTGAAAAAAATCACTCTTGAAATACACTTATTTGGAATGTGGTATACGTATTCCAAGAGTTATTTTTGTTAATACTTCTTCTTTGGAAAAATTGTTGATGCTTCTTTTGAGAGTAAGAAGTGCTGATTCAAGAAAGGTATCAACCACCTTTATTGGAGAACCCGTTCCAAAGATATACCTTAAAAGCTTTTCGCTGTCCACTTGGAAAAGTAAAATCTTAAAATGGATTGGGGTGTATCTTTGGAACTGGTTAACCAAAAAAGGTGGTTGATACTTTTTTGTAATCAGCGTTTGATACTTTCAAAACCAGCATCAACAATTTTTACATAAAATGCTTATTGAAAAAAATCACTCTTGAAATACAAATATTTGGTATGTGGTATACGTATTCCAAGAGTTATTTTTGTTAATACTTCTTCTTTGGAAAAATTGTTGATGCTTCTTTTGAGAGTAGGAAGTGCTGATTCAAGAAAGGTATCAACCACCTTTATTGGAGAACCCGTTCCAAAGATATACCTTAAAAGCTTTTCGCTGTCCACTTGGAAAAGTAAAATCTTAAAATGGATTGGGGTGTATCTTTGGAACTGGTTAACCAAAAAAGGTGGTTGATACTTTTTTGTAATCAGCGTTTGATACTTTCAAAACCAGCATCAACAATTTTTACATAAAATGCTTATTGAAAAAATCACTCTTGAAATACAAATATTTGGTATGTGGTATACGTATTCCAAGAGTTATTTTTGTTAATACTTCTTCTTTGGAAAAATTGTTGATGCTTCTTTTGAGAGTAGGAAGTGCTGATTCAAGAAAGGTATCAACCACCTTTATTGGAGAACCCGTTCCAAAGATATACCTTAAAAGCTTTTCGCTGTCCACTTGGAAAAGTAAAATCTTAAAATGGATTGGGGTGTATCTTTGGAACTGGTTAACCAAAAAAGGTGGTTGATACTTTTTTGTAATCAGCGTTTGATACTTTCAAAACCAGCATCAACAATTTTTACATAAAATGCTTATTGAAAAAAATCACTCTTGAAATACAAATATTTGGTATGTGGTATACGTATTCCAAGAGTTATTTTTGTTAATACTTCTTCTTTGGAAAAATTGTTGATGCTTCTTTTGAGAGTAGGAAGTGCTGATTCAAGAAAGGTATCAACCACCTTTATTGGAGAACCCGTTCCAAAGATATACCTTAAAAGCTTTTCGCTGTCCACTTGGAAAAGTAAAATCTTAAAATGGATTGGGGTGTATCTTTGGAACTGGTTAACCAAAAAAGGTGGTTGATACTTTTTTGTAATCAGCGTTTGATACTTTCAAAACCAGCATCAACAATTTTTACATAAAAAGCTTATTGAAAAAAATCACTCTTGAAATACAAATATTTGGTTTGTGGTATACGTATTCCAAGAGTTATTTTTGTTAATACTTCTTAATCTTAATCACCACAAATACTTCAAATATTTAATTTGATTTCATAAAATAATTTTCAAACTTTGACAGACAAATAATTTCAGAATATAAATTCACTCAAAGTATTTCGAAACTGATTCGAAGTAATTTCCGGGGGAGATTGACGAAAGGAGTATTCGAATCCAGGGAAAAATGAAAATCGGGAGTAGAACAATCTCTCCCGGAATTGCCGATAAGGCTGAATACCTCCATACCAAGAAAAGTTAAGAAAAAAGTAGAACCTATAAACTAAAAAAATCAAAACTGTAACTGTACTATCAAAACTGTTTCAAATTAAGTCTACTAAGTGTCACCAAAAGCATTTTTAATTGGAAAAATTATTTCCCAATGAAGTAGATAGTTTTGGAATTACGAAGTGGTTTATCTGACAATTCCATTAAATTTCTACCAATTTTAAGATATATTCTATTTGTTATTTCAAGAAAAAGAACTTTTTAACTAACGAATCTCTATTCACACTACTGATTATGTTTGCTGTGCCAACTGTATGAATGATGTACGTGCAGCACTCAATAATTGCAGGAATCTCTAGAATAAGATCACCCTTGTCTTTCTTTTAGTCTAATGGAATTCGTACCAACATCAGATGATCACTGTGATTCGTTAGCACAAAATCAATTTTGGCCAATGGCAGTCGATGCTTTTGTTTGTTGCGTCAAGAAGGTAGATAGCTTTGTTGATGAGGAGGATGAATCGACCTCTTGGCTTATAGCCATGTCGATCGTATTTGACGCAAGGTGAGGAATATTTAAGTTCTTCAGAACCTAATGCTGTTGTCACAAAATTACTAACTTGCGCCGAGTGTTCCTTGGAAATGTGGTCTTTTTCGAACCATTTGGCAATACTTTGCGGGTAATTTTTCTTTTTATCTAGGTAGGTATATGGAAAACACACTTTATTTAGAAGGGAAATAAATTAATTTAACAAAAAACTGACCTTTAAAGACCTTTTCAGCTGTGACTTTTGAGTTCAAATTGCTTCTTCTCATTACTCAGCTGCTGACTATAATTTCTTGTTAAGTGAAGCCGATGCACCATATGTAGGTATGTAGAGGCTTCCTGACAATGTTTTGGCTGCGGAAGGCCAACTCATGTCCAGCACTTTTGTTGGTAACTCCTTTGATAATCTTATAAGCCACTATCTCTTTGCATTGGCAATGAACTTTTCATTCACACCATTTGGTGGATCTTCTCTGGTGATGAAGCCTTTAATGAATGCTCGAATCTTAACAGCAGCCTCTGGTCTTCTTTTGGCAGCTTGAATCGCCAAAAACCGTCGGCAATATGATTGCAGTATAATTGTGTTCTCACGAAGTTTAAGATACAGCTTGCGTTGTTTTCGTCCCTTCGAGTGTGACTGAATAATAGCTGCGACATCGCATTTCTTCGCTTGGAATGCTTCTTCAGAATCGAAGATGGTCTTAGGGAACCAAATGAAAATCTTTTTTCACATTGTACCGCAGCTAGAAATAAACACAACAAACTTTTTAAGGTTAGACCGCACACAACTGCAGCGGAACTACACTTCACGACGCGGCAAAACATTATTTGTATGAAACTGTATGAGATTTATCGCACTAAGCGGCAACTGAACTTCATTAAATTTCATACAAATTATTTTGAATCGCAGTTCCGCTGCAGTGCAGTTCCGCCTAGTGCGGTCTAACCTTTAATGACATTAAAAATATTCTTTTATACAAGTAAATAAACTTTTATTGATATTAAAATAAAAACTTTACATGATTTTAGATTTCACATAATTTATTTTACTTAGAACTGTCAGATTTTTGACAAAACGAAAACAACAAAAAAAACATAGCTGTCAGTTTGAGCAAATTTCGCCATTTTGTTTTTTAATCCACCACTCACATGGATTCACGGATAGGAAAAAAAGAGTAGATTAAGAGAGTTTTCTCTTACTCACCTCAAATAAATTTTGCGGGTGTTTAAGGCAAGGGGGGTACGAGTCGGGCCTCTAGGTAGTATACTTACTCTATGATGCAGATGAAGATACATGTAAATCCACCAACATGTAAATCCAGCATCAGTTTAGTCCCGGTCTACATTGAACGATTTTTCCAATCTTTTGTTCGTTGGTGAAGGGAGTGAAAAGTAAGGGGTAGGGATCAAATCGTTTGTACCATAAAACTCAGACGATTTTTCCAGTCTGTTTATGTTCTCTTTCGCCCTCTTTCCAGTTTTTTGTGTGTTTTCGGTGACAGTGTGCCATTGGGTTGATGGTGTGAGTGAATATCAATGCAAAATGAAGAGCACAGAAATAAAAAATGAAGAAGACAAGGAAAAAATCTCTATTTCCCCGAAGATTTTTCCAGAAATCGTGTGAAATGTACACACAGAACGATTTTTTCCATGAGATTTTTTCTTTGTCTTCTTCATTTTTTTATTTCTGTGCTCTTCATTTTGCATTGATATTCACTCACACCATCAACCCAATGGCACACTGACACCGAACACACACAAAAAACTGGAAAGAGGGCGAAAGAGAACATAAACAGATTGGAAAAATCGTCTGAGTTTTGTGGTACAAACGATTTGATCCCTACCCCTCACTTTTCACTCCCTTCACCTACGAACAAAAGATCGGCACTGGAAAAATCGTTCAATGTAGACCGGGACTTACTTGTGTGAAAAGGGTAAAATTGTTAAAATTCCAAAGTCCACATTCCAGAATTTTACTACATTTTATTTTATAGAAAATATAAATTCTGCTTTGGCAGCACTACAGCATTTTGTTTTTTGACGTTTTTGTCTTTTGAAAACGGAAAGTATTTAAAATCCCGCCAAAGTTGAGTTTTTTTCGTTTCCAGTTATCTGTTTCTTTAATTTTTTTTTTATTAAAGTAGCTCTGTTAAAACAAATTAAAATTCTCATTTATAAACTAAGAAGATGAAACCAGAAAAAATGTACGTATTTAAACGTGATGGTCGCAAAGAAGAGATCCACTTTGATAAAATTACATCCCGTATACAAAAGCTTTGCTATGGCTTGAACATGGATTTCGTTGATCCTGTATCAATCACCTTCAAGGTAATTAATGGTCTCTACTCCGGGGTTACTACCCAAGAATTAGACAATCTTGCTGCAGAGACGGCAGCAAGTCTCACCACTGCCCATGCTGACTACGCTGTTCTAGCGGCACGCATTGTTGTTTCAAATTTGCACAAAGAAACAAAGAAGGCATTCTCAGAGGTTATAAGTGACCTCTACAATATGGTGGACGAAGGAACCGGTGAAAAATCACCAATTATTTCTGATTTTCATTACAAAGTTGTGATGGACAATGCGGCTAGACTTAATTCAGCAATAATTTACGACCGTGATTTTGGCTATAACTATTTTGGCTTCAAGACTCTCGAAAGGTCGTATTTATTAAAAATTAATAACAAGATTGCCGAGCGCCCGCAGCACATGTTGATGAGAGTTGCCGTCGGAATACACGGTGAAGACATTGACTCGGCCATCGAGACTTATAATCTGCTCTCCGAGCGGTACTTCACCCATGCCTCGCCTACTTTGTTCGCAGCTGCCACGAGGCGACCACAATTGTCTTCGTGCTTCCTTCTGAGCATGGTCTCTGATTCGATTGAAGGTATCTTTAAATCCGTCGAGCAGTGTGCCATGATATCCAAATCCGCAGGGGGCATTGGCATTAACGTCCATTGCATCAGAGCCAAGGGAACTTCAATTGCCGGCACAAATGGAACATCGAATGGTCTTGTCCCTATGTTAAGAGTTTTTAACAACGTTGCCCGGTACGTTGACCAAGGAGGTGGCAAGCGCCCAGGAGCATTCGCCGTGTATCTCGAACCCTGGCATTCGGATATCTTTGAGTTCTTGGACTTGAAGAAGAACACAGGAAAGGAGGAAACTCGTGCACGTGATCTATTTTATGCTCTGTGGATACCAGATCTTTTCATGAAACGGGTTGAAGCCGATGGAGATTGGTCACTCATGTGTCCACACAAATGCCCAGGGTTGCACGATGTTTGGGGCGAGAAATTCGAAGAACTCTACACTCGCTACGAGAAGGAAGGACGTGCTAACCGAACTATTAAAGCACAAACGCTATGGTTTGCTATTATCGAGTCTCAAGTCGAGACAGGAACTCCATATATGCTCTACAAGGATGCTTGCAATCGCAAATCCAACCAACAGAACATTGGAACCATCAAATGCAGTAATCTTTGTACAGAAATCGTTGAATATTCAGCTCCAGATGAGATTGCTGTCTGCAATTTGGCTTCAATTGCTTTAAATGCTTTTGTGACCGCACAGAAGAAGTACGATTTCCAGAAACTCAAAGAAGTCACAAAAACCGTCACAAAGAATCTCAACAAAATCATTGATGTTAATTTCTATCCAGTGCCGGAGGCAAAGAAGTCCAATATGCGTCACCGTCCCATTGGAATTGGAGTTCAGGGCTTTGCTGATGCTTTGATTATGTTGCGTCTTCCGTTCGAGAGTCAAGGAGCACAGTTGTTAAATCAGCAGATCTTCGAAACAATCTACTATGGAGCTCTGGAGGCAAGTTGTGAACTCGCCGAAAAGGAGGGTACTTATGAAACTTACGAGGGATGTCCAGTGAGTAAGGGAATCTTGCAATATGACATGTGGAATAAAACTCCAACAAATCTCTGGGACTGGGCTGCTTTGAAAGAGAAAATCGCCAAACACGGAATTCGTAATTCTCTGCTGGTTGCTCCAATGCCAACTGCATCGACTGCTCAAATTCTTGGAAACAATGAGTCTTTCGAACCGTACACTTCGAATATATACAACCGAAGAGTTCTGTCTGGAGAGTTCCAAATTGTCAATCAGCATTTGTTGAAGGATCTAACTGAGCTGGACTTGTGGGATGATGATATGAAGAATGAAATAATCGCTAGTCGTGGATCAATTCAGCATATCGAGAGGATTCCAGCTGAACTGCGTGAGCTTTACAAGACAGTATGGGAGATTTCTGTACGATCATCTATTCAAATGGCTGCCGATCGCGGGGCATTTATTGATCAGAGTCAATCGTTTAATATTCATGTCGCCGAACCGAACTACGGCAAACTGACTTCGATTCATTTCTTTGGTTGGAAGGCTGGCCTGAAGACGGGAATGTATTATCTACGCACAAAGCCAGCTGCTCATGCTATTCAGTTTACTGTGGATAAGACTAGATTGGTCGGAGCAGCAACACAAAACGATGGTTCACCAAAATCGACACCAGTCAAGGAACAAAACGGTAAACATTCAGTTCCTCCATCGCCGGAGGTAGCAGAGCGTGAAAGGAGAATGGCAGAGATGGTCTGCTCGCTGGAGAACAAAGATGCCTGCATGAGTTGCGGTTCTTAATCTTTTTTTTTTTAATTTAATTTTATATTTTTAATCTTTTTTCCCTCCCATACTTATTGTTTTGTATTTATGATTGCTGATAAAATTGGCGATGTATCAAAGTATTGTATATGTTAGATAATAATAATAATTAATCCCAAAATGAGTGTTTTTGTTACTGAATACTTACTCGGAACATGTTGATACTAGGGGTAATTACTACATAAGAAATATGTTACTTGACGATTTCCAAAAAAAGGCATGTAAACTTTACTAACGGAAAACATGAAGGATCCCATTTTTGTTTTTGGAAATAACCCAAATTGAAGCCTGTGAAATTTGAATGAGGTCGGTTTTAAAACAATCCGCCGTAGTTGTTACCATTGTCTTTCAATAGTGTTGTTTCTACTTTGTCATTTTTTTTTTTTTTTTTTTTTGGAAAATTGAGGTATATTCGGGTATATAGACCCCCTTCCGGTATGATTGTTCTGTTCTTTTGGGCCAACATACACGCTCCAGTACTTTGATGCATTTATCTCAACCATTCTTTACTTGCCATTATACTGTTTGATAATACTACTTGTTTTGTATATTAAATTTTGTATCGCTAAATTTTGATATGCTGTATTTTGGGAACCATTGAGTCTACAGAGATGGTTTTGGCTCAAGTTAAAGCTAATTAAATTACTAAATTGCTTTGAAATCGTAGAGCGATGTTTTTATTTAAAATTAGGACTAAAATCACCAATAACTCAAAAACGCGTGAAAAAATTGGTGTTTTCTGATTTTTGACCGTGAAGCGTTCGCCGCTAGACGTCGAAAACTTAGGTTTTTTTGGTAGGACAACATCCTAAACAACTCGGAAAAAAATCAGAACTACCAGATTTTACGGAAATGGTTCCTTTCATACAAACGATAATGTTACTGGACTGTAGACTATAAGCTACTGATTAATTTCTGGATTAGAGAGAATTCAAAAACTTAAGAGACCCTTTTTTGATTGGAGCAACCGCAACATTATTATTCAGAGTTATTATGCACATCTTCTGCTGCCATAGATTTTGAAAAAGGGGACATTATTAACCAAGAAAAGTAGATTGTTAAAAAAAATGCAAAGAAGAAGACTCGAGAGAAGGGCTGAAGTGAGCCCATTTTAAATACAAAGTGAAACATGCACGTTTCACTTTTTAGTGCTGCTTACTTCGACTTTTCAACTTTAAAACACCAACAGCTAGCAACCGAGTTACCTTCCTTATTTCAACATGTAGATGAAACTTTGGTCACAGAAAGATTCATGGCAACACAATACTCAAACGCCAGTACCACACTCCGGTTCCTTTCATTCGGTGTAAATTCATTAAAGTAAAATGAAGGCCTAATCGATTGTACTGAAGCGTCTGTGTAGCTGCTGCACTGGGTTTAAGCTAAATTTAGGTCGGCGGTATCGCTGCCAGACTGATGAATTTTCGTTATTATAAGTACAAGGCTTTAGTGATGTAAATTTGCAGCCGTATAAAGGGTAATTTTTGTTGTTGCATTTTGAAAGTGCATTTTAGTGGTGTTGGGGACGCGATATTGCTGCCACACCGATGGCATGTAGTTTGACTGATACAAATGACATGTCCACAAAATTTGGACCGGTATAAAACACTTCGAGTAAATGTTCACCAGCTCTCTTACTATAAACATAATTCACCTAAATGATTGTTGAGACTTGAGATTGCCCTGGAAAATAAAAATTATTGTTGTCTTTATATAATATTTAATATGTATGTTTGTTTATTTAGTTTTACCAACTATTAATTTATAAATTACATTCTTGTTTGTGCGTGTTAAAAAAGAGAGCAAGATGTTAATAATATTTAATTTAACAATGAAAAAATAATTAAGTAACCAATAAATAATTTAATAATAAATAAATAATTAAACAATGAGAAAAGTATGCAAAAACTAATTTTGAAGTTTAACAAAAGTTAAAATATGTCTTTTAAAACTGTTGTAATTGGTTTCGGATTTTAATTCATTTGGCAAACTGTTGAAAATTCGAAGTCCTTTAAAGAAAATACTATTTTGGGCTGCACTTGTTCTTGCAAATGGAAGGCGGAAGTCTTGGTTGTTTCTTAAAGAGAAATGTTGAGCATTACCTACATAGTTAAGGAAACGAGAAAGATAAGCAGGCATTAAATTATGTTAAATTATGACAAACAGTAAAACATTCATTAAAATTCTTTGTTCAACGTTAAGCCACCTTAACATATCTAACATATAAGCGATTGGAGTATAAATATTGCACTTTAAAATTTTTCGCATTGCTTTATTTTGGAGAAGTTGAAGCTTATTGATCATTTCTTCATTGTACAAAAACAGAATGGATGGGCAATATTCAAAATGTGGTTTTATTATTGCATTAAAAATGTTTATTGCACTAACAGTTCAAATATTTTTTCGAATTCTCAATAAGTTTGTCTTTTTTGATATTTTTTCACAATATAGCCTATGTGTTTATTAAATGAAAGTTTATTGTCTATAACAATACCAAGATACTTTATTTCTGATATTATTTCTAAGATTTCATTATCAACTTTAATGTTTGTCACACTGTCACTTGTATTATTATCAATAATCATCAATTTAGTTTTAGACACGTTCAATTTTAGCTTGTTTGCTTTAAGCCAAACACTAAGATTATCCAAATCTTCTTGCATTTTAGCGACACCTTCTTTTACATTATCACAACCAACATACAACAATCCGTCATCCGCAAACAAAGCATATTCACTATATTTTATTACACTGCCAATGTCATTGTTATAAACGTTAAAAAGTAAAATGCCTAGGATAGACCCCTGTGGTACACCAATATCAATTAACATTTCATCGGTATATGTTGTTCACTTTTGTCTTTTCCGTTCGAACTGATAGATACGAAATCATCCAGGATAGTGAATTATCACGCACTCCATAACTTTCAAGTTTTTCAAATAATATTGATCTCCACTGTCTCAAAAGCCCGCTTTAAGTCAAGAAAAACACATGTAATTTTTGTTTTTGCGTCGAGTTGTTGTTTCCAATTTGCAATTACCATATTAAGTGCACCTTCACAAGAGTGCTGCTTTCTAAACCCCGACTGGTTATCAATTATCAACTTATGACAATCGAAAAAAGATTCCAGTTGCAAGTGAACAACTTTTTCAAGTACCTACCTTCTCATAGAGAGGGAGGGCATTAATTGGTCTAAAATCTTCACACTTAATTGATTTTTTAACTTTGGGGATCGGAGCAATCTGAGACATTTTCCAAGAGCTGGGGAAAATACCGTCACAAAAGGATTTATTTATAATTTTAGTTAACGGAGGTGCTATGACACTAATCACGTCTTTGAAAATTTGGATATTAAGGTAGTTCGGATCACGTTTATTTTTTATATTGTCAAACACTTTCTTTAAATCAGAAGACTCAATTTCTTGAAATCTAAACGAAATAGGGTTTCTTACGATCTGGTTATTAAAAGGGACATATGGGATCGATGTACTTATTTCAGTTATGCTGTCTACAAAATACTTGTTAAACTTGTTTGCTAGAAGGGTATTTTCACTGTAAGTTATATTTTCAAAAACAACTTTTCTTATCTCAGCTTGTTTCTGTTTTAACACAAATTGTTTAATGGTTCTCCACATTGACTTCTGATCTACCGAATTATTTATTTAAATTTTAATAAAATCACTTTTAGCTTTGTTAATTTCTTTTTTGAACTGGTTTCTTAAAATTTTGTAGTTATTCCAGTCGATTGTATTATTTGTAAATCTAGCTCTATTATATCCAACTATTTTTTGACATTTCAAAGCTCTGAGATGATTATTAAACCATTCCTGTTCATTCTCACGCACAGATTTTGTTTTAAGGAAAGAGTTCACTGTTTCTTCAAGAATATTTTGAAATATTAAAGCCATTTCTTTTGGATCACTTAAATAACAAACATTATAAATATTTCTCATTATTAAAAAATTGCAAAAGTCACTTTTCTGATATTTTAAAATTTGGATCGTTTTCATTTTTATTTCTTTTTTAACGATCACTTTTATCTCTGCTAAAATAGTTTCATGGTGACAAATTTTCAAACTCGGGATCGGTTCAGCTTTGATTTTTTTTGAATTAGTTATTGCAAGATCGATTAATGTTTTAGAGTTCTGAGTTATTCTAGTGGGTTTATTAATAATCTGCTTAAAACTATTAATGTTTAAATATCTTTCAATGTTCCTTTTATATAGTTCATTAGCCTGCATCCAGTCAATGTTAAAATCACCAATAACAAACACTTCATATGGTAACTCATTCAACTCGTCCATCCATTCGATAAATTTATCACAAAAAACTCTTCTTGAACTTCTTGGGGATTTGTAAACGGCGATCAAAACAACAATAAAAGTGTCACAAAAAACTTTGAGTGCAAGCCACCAAATATCCTTATCAATCGCATACATTTGAATTGTCTCCGCTTTCCACTTATCTTTCAATTAAATAATGACTCCACCAGTAACTCTTGTCTCACTATTACAACTGTATATATTTTAGTTGTTTAAATAAAGTTCAGCATCATCTATTTAATCAGTAACACATGTTTCAGATAGCAAAATAAATTCAAATTGATTATTTATAATCATTGTTTCTAGGGCGACCTGCATCGTGCCTGATCGGGAAACTATTGATTGCTCAGAACTTGGTCTGGGCCAGTAGGTCCTCAGAATGCCAGATTCCTGCAACTAGAGAAGGAATTCATGCGGTATAGGATGGACATCTTAGGGATAAGTGAAGTTAGATGGCTGGGTTCGGGGAAGTTCAAGTCACCAACCCGTAACACTGTACTATTCTATTCCGGAAAAACACCTGGAAGCGCTCGGGAATCTGGCGTTGGATTGCTGCTTTCCAAAACAGCTCTCAAAAGCCTAATTTCCTGGGAGCCTTTAGGTGACAGGATCCTGAAAGCCAGGTTCCGGACTAGAGTACGTCGCGTCACCATCATACAGTGTTACGCCCCAACTTTGCTCTCTTCTGACGAGGAGAAGGAGGCCTTTTATAACCGGCTGAGTGCTGCTTATGATAGCGTTCCACGAGGTGATATAGTTATGGTGATGGGAGACTTAAATGCCAAGGTTGGCAATGACAACACTGGGCTAAGGCATGTCATGGGAAAACATGGTGTTGGTAACCGAAACGACAATGGCGAACGATTTGTCGATTTCTGCAACGCCAACGGCCTTGTTATTGGAGGGACCATGTTCGAGCATAAGACGTGCCACAAAGTCAGCTGGGTGTCGACTGACAGACAAGCAACTTCCAACCAAATTGACCACTTCGCGATCAGCCGGCGTTTTAGAAGCAGTCTCCAGGACGTCCGTAACAGAAGAGGTGCTGACATGGGAATGGCCCGGGACCACCATCTGATAATTGCTACCGTAAGATTGCGTACAGCTGCAGTTCGGAGATCCCAAGGAAACACTCGAATGCCCAAGTTTAATACAGATAGACTAAAGGATCCTGCAGTGCGCCAACAACTAGGAGACCACCTTTCACAAGGATTGAACGCAATCAGCAGCACGGAAACCACATCCATCGAAAATCATTGGTGTGCTGTGAAAAATGTGTTCATATCCGGTGCTGAAAGTATAGTCGGCCGGGCGCAAGGAAGAAATAGTGCTTGGCTTTCCGACGAAACTTGGGCAAGGATCGAAGAAAGGAAACACCTTAAAGCTCGCATCGCAGCTACCCCAGCAGCAGGGAGAAACGAGCTTGAGTCTACGTACCGCATGAAGATGAGGGAAGTTCACCGTAGTGTGCGACGTGATAAGCGTAACTACATCAACGCACTGGCTACAGAAGCAGAAGAAGCCGCTAGTAGGTGTGACAGTAGGACCGTCTACAGAATTACCAAAGAGCTCACTGGTGTCCAGAGCTCTAAAAAACACCTGCTTAAAGACACAAACGGATCCTTGCTAATTTCGGATGAGGACCAGCTCATAAGGTGGAGGGAACACTTTTCTGCGGTTTTAAACCGCGTTTTCGCAAGTGAAGTGAACCCTATACCCACTGAGCTACCCGAAGTAACAATTTCCCGAATACGCACCGTACCCCCCAGTAAAGAAGAAATTATCACCGCCATCAAAGCACTGAAGAACAACAAAGCGGTTGGACTTGACGGTATTCCTGCAGAGCTCTTAGGAGCAGCCCCAACGACATCGAGCGAGCTACTGCACCCACTTATTAAGAGAGCTTGGGAAACAGAGAGCTTTCCTGAAGAGTGGAAAAAAGGAATGATTGTCAAGCTCCCAAAGAAAGGAGATCTCACACAGTGCGAAAACTGGAGAGGAATATGCGTTCTGCCTGCAGTAGCCAAGATAATAGCAAGGATAATATTGGACCGAATTAAAGACCACCTCGAAGACACACTCGACGCCGAACAAGCAGGTTTCCGCACTGGATCTTCCTGTGTGGATCACATCAACACCTTGAGGATCATCATCGAACAGTGCGTTGAATATCGATCACCACTTCACCTGCTGTTCATCGATTTTGAAAAGGCGTTCGACAGTGTCAATAGAGAATTTATTTGGCTTGCTTTGCACAGGAGGGGCATCCCAGATAAATTGATTGCTATTATCAAGGCTACATATGATGGATCCAGGTGTCACGTTTTGCACAAAGGTAGGCTGTCAGAGGAGTTTGAAATCCAAAGTGGAGTTAGGCAAGGCTGTATACTGTCACCAATACTGTTCCTGTTGGTGATAAGTGACGTACTGCACGCAGCTTTGTCAAATGGAAATGGAGGAATTCAGTGGACTCTGCAATCTCACCTCAAACATCTGGACTACGCGGACGACGTATGCTTACTCTCTCATAGGATCATGGATCTCCATCAAATGACAACAAGGGTGGAGAGAGAAGCAGAAATCGTAGGGCTTAAGATCAACTCGGCAAAAACTAAAAGGATCAGCCTTGGAACTTCCTCATCAATCCAAGTAAATATTTCTGGACAACCGGTAGAGATGGTAGAGGATTTCCAATATCTTGGGAGTATTATCTCTACGGGTGGCGGAACTGAACTGGACGTAAACAGCCGAATCAGAAAAGCAAAGGCTGCGTTCGGAATGCTGTCCAAAATATGGAGAAACAACTCTTTTAGCTTAAAGACCAAGCTACGACTGTTCCGCTCCAATGTTGAATCCGTTCTGCTTTACGGCTGCAGCACTTGGAAAGTCACTGAAATTGTCACTAGAAAGCTGCAAACCTTCGTTAATAGATGTCTACGAAACATCTTGAGGATTTTCTGGCCCAACCGTATCTCCAATGCCGAACTTCATGCGAGAACGGGTCAGGAGCCCATAGACTCCATTATACGAAGAAGAAAGTGGCAGTGGATTGGCCATACGCTTCGAAAAGGCGATCGGTGCATTGCATCTCAAGCAATGCAGTGGAACCCGCTCACACAGGAGGGAAGACAAGTGGGCCGGCCTAGAAGTACATGGCGAAGAACGGTCGAACAGGAATCGGCACGACTGGGGAAAAGTTGGAGAGAGCTGAAATATATTTCAAGAAATCGTACACGATGGCGCGTAGGTGTAGTGGAGGCCCTATGTCCCGTAAGGGAAACATCACGGACGTAATAGGTCCGAGGACCTAAGTAAGTAAGTAAGTATTGTTTCTAGTTCAATAAAGTTACTTAAAATACTTTGAATGTTTAAATAGACAACATGAATTAAATTTGGTTGCTAAAATTCAATTTTATTTTTTTCCAAATCGTATTTATTTTTGAACACCTCACAATTTGTATCCCTACAATCATGATTTATATCTAAGCTAAACCCTAGTCTTTTATTAGCATCATCACAATTGTTGCATTTAAAGTCTACTTTTTCACAACTACGCGCATCATGATTTTCACCACACTTCGCACACAACATGTTTTTATTTCATTTCCCAGCAATATGATTAAAACCCCAACAGTTGTAGCATTGCTTTACAAAAACTTGCTTATAATATTGTGCAAAAAAAAACAGTTTTTTTTTCCGACAGGCTGGAATACCGACACCCACCAAACATAATTCTAACGTTATGATTGCAATGCAAATATTAATTTTCTGGATTCGCTCAGATCGTCTTTGTAGTTTTTTTGCCACATAAGGCGTGTTTTATTGCAAAAGCCATCCATGATAGTACAATACGATTTTACATGCATCACAAATACAATATCGCTAGTAGCTCTACGAAGAAGCTAAAGTAGAATCCTACTGTCGATAGATTTCGGCGTTTATTCGAGCCTCTATTCTACTTTAGAGTCTTATCGGTTGTAGAGCAGCTAGCGATGTTGTATTTGTAATGTATGTAAAATCGTACTGTATCTAAAAGTACTAACATTCTCCTTCAAAAACTCAATTTTAATTTTTCAATTCCATTTCATTAGTTTTCGAGCAATCGTTAATTTTCATTTATTTTTAAATTTGATAATGTATATCTTACGTTGAATGTAGGCTTCTTCAACATTCCACCCTCCTCCTGTTACAAAATTAGTTCAAAATAAGTAAAGTCCTTCATATTTCTTCGTTCTTAGAATACCTTTTCAACTAACCCAACTTTCCGGGGAAAACCAAAATGACAAAATGAAAGTTAGGAGAAATTAAAAATGCATTAGTTCTTTAAATATGCAGTCAGCATATTTAGTTTTAATAAAATATTTGTCTATCACTATTTTTACATTTATTTCAAACACACCAATATTTGTTTAGTCTGGTCAAATAACTAGCTTTGTAACGATTTAATATTTTTTATTTCTACCTCAAGTTGATGAATCTGAAATAACAACAAACGCCAAACTCAAATAAATCCCACAAGTTGCATTAAATCAACAAAAATTCAAACCTTTTCAAAATTCCTCTTCTGTACTGCCTCACTAGCTGATTTTCGAAATCCTTCATTCGAAGCTCGTTCCAAATATCTCTGCAACTCTTTCTGTAATTTATCTAATTTTAAATTATTCAAATTCTTGCCAGATGCTTCGGACTGCGGCAGTTTAAAATCCGAATTCGTTGAAATACCTTTGAAAAATTGTTTTTGAATGATTTGTATGAATTTATAAAAATTTGTAAGTTCTTACCAAAGGAACACAAGTAACCTGCTGTTGAAAATAATTTATATTCATCCTTTGAAATTGGTTTAGATGTTTGCTCCAAAATCACATCATTGCATAATGTTAAAGCTTTCATTTCGATTAGATACCTGCTCAGTATACTTGTAGCTTCTTTATTTTGAGCAAAAATATGTACTTTTGGATTGTGCTTCTTGGAAACTTTGTTTCTGCTTTTAAGTTGACGGATGGCTTGGCAAATTTCAAGAACTTCATTGACTTCAGTCTCAAGTTGGGAATTTTTGTACAAAGACAAGTCTAGATTGGTGGCAGGTTTAGGTAGATACTGCTGCAGTTCTTCGGATATGAATGGGGTGAATGGAGCCATCGCTTGAAGACCAAAGCATAGACAAGTTGAGAGGGTAGCACAATGTGATTTGGATTTTGGTGCACCTTCAAATATACCAGGTTTTGTTGTTTCCTTAAATGAAATTGTGTAAATAATTAAACAAGGATACAATCGTGGATGAAAAATGTTCTTACCAAATAAACATCGCAAAAATTTGTGTAGAAAAAGTTCTTCAATGCCGCCACAGCCGTATGGAAGTTATAGTTCTCCAAGCTGTTTTCACAAACCTGCAGTGTATCTGCCAGACGACTGAGAATCCACCTGTCCATAAGCTCAAGTTCTAGTTTATCTAGGGATATCTCACCAACTGACATATTCATTTTTTCATGTGCACCCAACGTGAACCTCGTGGCTTGCCAAATCTTATTGAGGAATAACTTGTTGGTGTGGCATTCTGCAACATCGAAATTGATAAAATGACTCTTGATATTGTGGCTGCACACAGTGAATCGCAGTGCATCTGTTCCACATTCGGGAATTCCCGAGGTAAACATCTTCTGTAGTCCCTTGAGGGATTTTTTTAGTTCCTCTGGCCCTAAAATTCCCGAATTGTGAGATTGATGAATGTCATCTTGCATGGCTTCCAATGAGGCACCATAGATAACTTGCTTGGGTGTGACAACATTTCCTAAGCTCTTCGACATCTTCCTTCCATGGGCATCGCACACGATTCCATTTAGTAATACATTGCGAAAGGGAACATCACCAGTGAGCTTCATTCCCAACATTGTCATTCGTGCTACCCAGAAAAAGAGGATATCATGGCCAGTTTCCATGACATCCAAAGGATATGACTCACGAAATTCTTCACTCGGCCAGTTGAAGACTGAAAATGGCAAAAGCGAGGAAGAGAACCAGGTGTCCAGGACATCGGGATCTCTCTCAAGTGAAAACTTATCTGTTTTCAATTGTTTTCGTGCCTTTTCAAAAGCTTCGTCCTCGCAACTCGCTGCAATCCATACTTCGTTATCTTTACTCTTGGCCAAATACGCTGGAACTTGATGACCCCACCACAATTGACGTGAAACACACCAATCATGGCAGTTATTTAGCCATCGGCCCCACTCGCCCTCAAAAGATTTCGGATGCAACTGAATTCGACCATCACGAACAGCTTCAACTGCTTCATTGGCCATTTCCTGACAATGAACAAACCACTGTGGACGCAGCATATATTCTATCACATCCTTTGATCGTGAACAAAGTGGAAGACTCATGATGTGCGGCCGAATTTCTCGAAGAAGTTCCTGGCTAGCAAGAGATTCGACAATTTTACTTCGAGCTTCAAACCTGGGTAAGTTGGAAAAATGCTCAAAGTCTGGAAGAATTTTTCCTTTTTGAGAGAATACTTGTACGGATTCCAAGCTATGGCGTTTCGCCAATTCGAAATCATTTTTATCGTGGGCAGGTGTTATCTTCACTGCACCAGTTCCGAACTCTCTATCGACAGATGAGTCAAATATCAGTGGAATTGGTTGATTTCGAAATGGATGCCAAAGGAAAGTTTGTTTATCTCGATATCGAGAGTACCTTTCGTCGTCAGGATGAACAGCTACAGCGATATCACCGAGAAGTGTCTCCGGACGAGTGGTAGAAACAACAATTTCCTGGCTGTCGTCGCCACCGTGCAACCTATAAGCCAAATTGTACAGTTGTCCAAAGGTGATATTCTTGTCGTATCCTGGAACTGGAATCTCAGTTGGACCATTGATCTCTATAGAATCGACTTCAATGTCAGAGATGGCTGATTCCAGAGTACAAGACCAATTGACTAAAGCTTTTTTGCGTTTGATTAGGCCTTCGTCAAAGAGACGAACGAATGCTAAATTCACAGCTTTAACTTGCTTCTATAAAGGAACCCTTTAACCCATCAAAATTGATGATAATATGAAAATATTCTTACCGGATCCATGGTGAAATATTCATTATTCCAGTCCAAAGAGCACCCGAGTCGCTTGAGATCATCAACTATAGAATCGCCCTTTTCGTTCTTCCATTTCCACACTTCATTCAAGAAGTCTGTGCGTCCCAAGTCATGTCGAGAAAGTCCTCTTTCTTTTAGGATCTTCTTTTCAACAACAACTTGAGTGGCAATACCGGCATGATCTGTTCCGGGTATCCATTGAACTGCGTAACCTTTTTGTGTCTTATGCCGGCAGATAACATCTTGAATAGTTGCCATCAGAGCATGGCCTAGATGCAGGTTACCTGTTACGTTTGGCGGTGGCAGTATAAGAGAGAACTTGGGCTGTTCAGTTGTACGTACCGATGTTTTCTTTGCCCACTTGGTGTATTTATTGTTTTCAACATCCTTCGGCTGATAGCCTTGCGCTATTTTGTCTGAAAGCAAGTTGGTTAAAACACTACTCTTTTCTGTTTAACCTTACGATTGTCATACTCAAAGAGGAATACTTTCGATAACTTGTTATTGTGGTGGATTTTACTTTTAAAGAAATACATGGTAGTTTTAATTGATAATAGTTTAATTTTAAAAAAGTTTGCATAGTTCAATAATTTAATAAATGCAAAATAACGTAAGGTGGGTTTCGGCTGTATGCCGGCCGTTTTTGACATTTGAGGTACTTGCAAAGTTGAAACACAGACGTCTCTTCATTCGTATTGGAGAACAAATAGGGTTCGGGTCATTAAGTAGAGTTCTTTCCTACGTTTAAAATTACACGGAATATTACAGCCAGTAATCCATCCCATGCAAATAAAACATACGAATCATTCTGACAGGAGTGTGTTTTACATCCATCACTTTTGGTTATTTTTCATCTTTCTTGTTTTTTCCTTACACTACTGTTTGCACTTACTATTACTGTCAATTAAAAATAGTCATCTACCAACCAATGTAAAAACTAATTTGGAGATTTTATCTAAGAGGATGATAAAATCCCAATGGAATATGTAATGCCCCCGAGAGCACCTCATGGAAATGAAACTGACGTTTGTTGAGGCAGGAACGAAAAAAAGAGGTACAGTGAATGCTTTTCATTAGTTTTTACTTCTGACAGCTTCCGAATAATTAAGGATCAGCCAAACCAATGCCAATAATTCGTTGACGAAGAAAGAAACAACAATAAAAACATGTTGTTGATGTAGTTTCTTAGTCGTCAATGAATGGATCGCATTGGTTGGGGAGAACCTTTATAAATCTACCTTAATAGTTTACGAAGAGTAGTTTTCCTAATCATTGAGTAAATGTAGACGCCCGAATTATTCTTTCTTGTTTTATTCACAACTTTTATCGCGAACTTCATAAGTTTCGATAGTTACAGAGCACGGTCAGAGTTTTTTTTTAGTTCTCTGGCATATATTTATCATATTTCTGAACACGCCTAATTTATAAAAGTCAAGATGACGTTTGGATAATTTTACCAAATCATTTTCCCAAACAAATTCGTTGGGGAATTTTATCCAATTTGAGTAAATCATTTCCCATACAAAATTTGACAGTTCATTTACCAAATGGTAAACTTTCCCAAATGGTAAACTTACCCAAAACTTACATCGTCGCATGAATACTCCTATTATAAGGAAAACTCATGTTTTAAAAAATAAAATTTTATTATCACATGCTTATCGGACAATTATTTTGCGAATATGACAACGAAAATCCTCGATTTAATATATCAGCATTTTCATTTGCATCTGTGACAGTATATAAAACAAATGGTTTTGCTGAGCTTGTTGTACCAACCAAACCAAGTCCACAAAATCGATCACTACCTAAACTCAGGCTATCTTGAACAGGTGCCGGAATAACTATGTAATCAGTGGTACAAGTTTGACTTTGAACAGCAGCAGTTCCCAGTAGTGATGGATCAACAGCACCAACATCATTCGTAATAGTAAATGAATAGGGATCCTCGGTTAATTGACTCCAAGTAATTGAACATCTACCCGCTTCCGCTCGTACACAAATGCCGTAATTTGTATTTGACAATTGCCTTGTGCCACCCACTCCTACTGTATTTAATTGAGCCGATGCAGCTGGCGAATAATTGAAACTTGACACAGTACCAGCATCTCCAGTATAATATTGCAAACACCCAGATGGCGCTCTTGTTGCAGATGCGCAAGCTATTTGTGCCACTTGCAACTGCCAATTTCTGTTAAATGTAACGGTCCCCGAAGTTTCAACTGTAATTACAATTGGGTTGATACCATTGAAATTTACATAAACATGTTGACCCGTATTTTCGCCACAAATTCGAGGGACCCTCGACGATCCGCCAGTAACGGTTAAAGTGTCAGTTACGCAAGCTCCATCGCCATTTGGTGGGGCTAGTGATAAGGACAAAAAATCAATACGCAGTTGACATATTGTAGAATCACATGGAGTAACAGATAAAGTACAACGGCTGGCTCCGTTAAATGTTCCGGGATAATTTGCATTGTAGAAGTAGGTATTGTTGTTGCTAGTTGAGCCACCACAGGTTGCCGTATCTAAAATATTAAATTGATGATGACATTTTGTATAAAATTATATTAATTATAGTTTAATTAATTTTGTTGCTTACAAACACAACAAACAGCTTTTGCGGTAAGAGAAGAACAAGATCCAGCTGTGACACCACCTGCATCCGTACATTCTCCACGTACTTGGCAGGTACCTGTCATTCTGTTAGTACCGGTGCATACATCGTTTGAAAATCTTCCAATTGTATAAAATGGAAAAACTGAAAATTTTAGAAAAATAATATAAAAAATAAATCATTTTTTATCATGTTTAAAATGGTGTTTTGTAAAACATTTTTTCAAAGTTATTTCCTTTTTTTAAAGATAAATATATTTTTTTTATTTTTTAAGTTATATGATATTAACGGCCAATTTCTTCACAAAGTTCTAACCCTTAAAACTCGGTTTATCGAGGAAAAAGGAGGTTTTTTTTCCTGTCCACCAGTAAATTCAAATTCAAATTTAAAGTTTTAACTTTTTAATTAATGTGTTTCTTTGTAATAGATTTTATTTCATAAGATTATTATGTAACTATAATGAGTGGTTTATTCCCTTAACGTAAATTCTTTAAATATTGTTTGTAAGTTACTTGACGTCATATATAATACTTTTTATATTAATGTATGTATGTATAACTTTTATAATTTTTATAAATAAATGCCTGATGAAGAGCATAAACATGCTCGAAACGTTGCACATCAAATAACATCTTTAATTTATTGACCTATAGGCCACAAAAAGTTATATCAATCGGTACTATTTTAACTTATATTCATGTTGCAAAAAGATTTCCGCAAAATCATGCATTACCCATCACACACTTATTTTTGTCCCAAAAATTTTAACTTTGATGCACTTTGCATATGTTCACTTAATATATGGAGCTCCCGGCCCTAATAACATTTTTGTACACCATACTCAAAAATCATAACACGAATAGTAACGCAGAATCACACAAATCCAATTTTAAAATACCGAAAATAAAAAAATGTCACAAAATCCAAAAATGTGGTATTAATTTCAAATGAATAGACAGCATAACAGAAATATAAAATGCCAAAAAACGTTACCGCCAAAGCAAAACTGATAGATATTGTTAAATTTGTCAATAGAATGTCAGAAATTTGTGTCAAAACAATCTACCGGGTGCTACGAAAAATTTAAAAAACACGTTAGAACTCAGTTTCACTAAACCGAGATCTATAGTTCTAAAACTCAATAATGATTTTAGACCGAGTTTTAGGGAAATGATTTGAAGTGAAGAAATGCTCGAGTTCTAAATAATTTAAAAACTGAGTTTCAAAAATAAACCGAGAATTACTAGATCGAGTTTTAAATTGATTTTAGAACTTTGTCAAGAAATTGGCCGTAATAATCTTATTCAGGAGATATTCGGTTATTTCGTTATTTATATACGTTATTATAACGACGTAAAATATGACGTTAGAAAGGTATTTTTATGCACAATAATACTATAATACTATTTCACCTTATTCGCTAGCAAAAGGTTGTCATTTGGTGAATAAATATATTTTTGTACCAATTATTAACATGAAATCTAAAAGATGGATTTAAAAAATACATTTGATTTCCCATGAGCTAAAATTTTAAAAGAATATTTTTTATTTATATAAAATAATCCGCCTGGGATTCGTTATATTCAAATTAAGACAAATTTTCCAGTCGTGAAAATCACGATAAAATTAAATTAAGATTTTGACCTATTGTGACCTTGCGATTTGTTGAGCCACAAACTCCCTCTGTGTTTGTGTGCTAATACTTCCAGTCTAAAAGTCGACAGCAAATTTTGGGAGTGGATGTATATAACCAACATTTGCGTAGGTATAAGGGCTTAAAGAGGCATATTTTGTGATATCGAAATCAAAGGTCTGACAGATTTTTTTCTCAGCCTTTGGCGAGGGCAGGAAAAATTTCAAATTTCTTATCAGGTGTATTATGACTTCAATTTTTTTTTTTTTATTTTCCCTAAGTCTAAACATCTTTATCTTGGTAATCCAACAAATAAAACCCATTTTCTTGGATATTAATAAATCGCAAAAAGTGAGCAAAACAAAAACTCCACAAAAAGACGATTAAGGTTCGTTTAAAAAACTTATGTAGGTATATCATAAATTCTATTAGGTCACCAAGATTACGGTGTTTGGGCTTAGGGATAATCACAAAGCATCATGGTTTATTAAAAAAAAAATATTGAAGTACTAATGCCCCTGATAAGAAACACTCTATTTTCAACACCCCGCCCTCGCCAAAGGCTGAAAGAAAACCTGAAAGACTTATGATTTTGATATCACAATATATGCTTCTTTAAACCCTCATACTAAGATTTTGGTTGTACATCCACTCCCAAAATTTGCTGTGGGCTCTTGTACTATTCTTGTCTTACGCCATTCTTTGCTAAAGAAACAAGCTGCTGTATTGTAAAAAAAATCAATCAAGTGAATAGTGTTACGATTCTTTGACAAATCTCAATTATATAGAACATTGTGACCTTAAAGTTCAAGTTCACTGAAAACGAATAATTAGCCGATTCCGGTATTCAGCTATACCCTATATGGCTCATATTGAACCGTTCCAGTCGGAGTGTAAAAAGTAGAAAGTGTCACAGATTGTAATAATACCAATGGCTCAGATTCTGACTTAACTGGAAATAGTGGTAATTGCGTATCATCTTCTGTGCTAAAACTTTCTATGTCAGGCAGATTTCCGCCTAGCGGTTTAGGGGCAAGCCAAAAATAAAAACGAGTTTTAGTAACTCCAACTGACAATTTATTATCTACCCGGTTTTACAGGTCCAATTTCTTTGCAAAATGTGTTCCTTAAATTACTCCATTTTATAGTTTGTCCTTTGATATTTTGACTTTGATAAAACAAAATTGTTAAACTAGTTGTTTTTTCTCGGCAGACGGCTCCATGCTTAAATGTACAATTTTTATTATTAATATTGTTATTCTTTCGATTTAATAAAGAACCTTACACTAACTAACTATCGTCCACGAATTGTCCACGAATGCTCTATTATAATAAACACAAGTAATTATTTTTTCAATATTTATTTTACTTTGTATCTATTCTGGCAAGAAATAACCGGCAAACTGACGTGAACTTCAAGGAATTTCCGATTTATCGGTTAATTGGTTATTATCGGGCAACATCGGACGATGTCGGTTGCAGTGGTGTACGCAGACTCTTCCTTTTACATATGAAAATTAGAACGATCGGACGATATTTTTTTCAAAAATACATAATTATGTACCTTTCTCTTCCGTATAACGATGTTTTCCCACCAAAATTTATCAAATACAGTTCTTATAATTATTAATTTTTTTTTTACTTTGTAATCAATTTATTACAAAAAAAAAATATTTTAAATTGATACAAAAAATAAAAAAGGAATTTGAAAAAATTCTATAAAATTTTAATTTCACTTCGCTGAATTTTAGTGCAGTGCTTTATTTGCATACCTTAAGGATTTCCTCTAAAGAATCCTTTATTTGAACCGGGTTTTTTATTTTATGGGTTTAAATTGAAAAGGAAAAATAATTTTGGTTTGTAAATATCCAAAAATTATATTATTTTATTTTTCAATTTAATATATTCCACACCACTGCCTCGGTGCTGTGGCTGAGGTAAGAAGTACAAGGGACGTGCGAAACGAGATTCACGATTATATTTTTTTTATCATGGGCTCCAAATTGTTTTTATTTTTTTTTTGTCACACATTATAAATAATAACTTCAAATTGGACAAGTTAAATAAAATAGTTAGCCTTAAAATTATTTCTCAATAATTTTATATTTCTCTTGAGGAAATTGAATTGAATTGAGGAAATATAAGGTTTTTATGAATCACTCACATCTTCCCCGCCTTGCTTCGCTTTTTAAAATGGTGTTATCTAATCCGTAAGCGAACTTCAATAAGACGAGCCACACTAATCCAATAACAATAGGGTACAATTTCATCTTTGATATTTTTTAAGAACACTTTTGTCGATTCCGAAATTTGTAAATATACTTATCTAGAAAAAATGTCTTTGACCAACGATAGTTAACGTAGGACTGAATTATTTGAGAAATGCTTTCATTTGAAGAAGCAACGTAGTTTAATCTTCCTAACGTCTACAGTCAATAGAAAGTGCTAATTGCTAAATCATCTTTCAGTCAGTAGGACCAAATTTGGGTCAGAATGTTTAAGGTCACTTTATAATTTAAATGAGGACGATGATATGAATGCGGTTCAAGACTTGATGATAATGAAGTTTCAGTTTATGGTGCTTATTATCAATGCTAATTGTCAAGAAGTGCAGTTTTGCTGTATATTTAAATAAACTGCACGAATGGATTGCACAAACTTGCTCTCGTAGAACATCTTAAACTTAGCTAGAAATTGACGATAATATTAAATTTTAAAAATTTAAAACAATATGAAATATTAATTATAACTATAAATTTGTTATTTTAATAGAAAAAAAGTTAGAGCTCAAAATAAAGTATGCCATAAAATTGTTTGCACATTTTTAAAATTTAAATCTGGTGTGCCAATATTTGAATATTGTATATATGAAAAAAAAATAATACCTATTAATTAAATTATTATTTTTTTGCAAATTTTATATGACAAATTGTGTGAACTAACATAAGCCTCCTCTATAAAATAAAAATGGTTGAAATGGGTTAAGTCGCTAACGAGAAATTTTAAAATCAAAAAATCGATTCTATGACAGGTACCGTTAATAACTGTTAGTATACAGTTTTATTTTGTACCAAAATATTTATTAAATTCCTAATAATAATTCTTAATTTTTTTTTTTAATCGTTAGAGCCGTTTTTGAAATAAATCAATTTTTGTATATTGGTTGTATAACAGGTACCGTCATTTTTGGAGCTAAACAAAAAAAAAACAAAAATTTCCCCTCAAGGGAATCACCTAAAAGCCTAAGTCCAAAGTTTGAAGAAAATCGCAGTTCGGGGTACAGACAGACAGAAAGAATTGTATGACCCACTTTTTTCGTGTTCTCTATCATTGTTAGCGAAAATTATTACCTCGAGTTCGTTTTTACCTACCTATTAGGATTGTTCAGTGAGGTTTTTTCAGATTAGAATAGAACAGAACAGAGTAGAACAGAAACGTCAGACAAGATAGAACAGGCAGCTGTCTGACAGATAATTGTCAAAAAAAAAATTCGAGTTTGTTGAATAAGCAAGAAATACTTTTTATTAAAAACAATTAGAAATGGTATTTATTTAACTACACAATTTAATTTAATTTAATTTATGTTGTTTTTTAAATATTTATTTGTTTGTTTCCAAAGTAAAAGCACAAAGAGCCACGAAATTTGTTAAAAAATATCAAGTTGCAAGTGACAGCAGCTGATTTTGACAGTTGGCACAAACCTGTTCTAAGTTGTTCTACCTAAAAAGTAAGAACAGAAAATCCTATTCTATTCTGTTCCAAACTGTTCGGAAAAGCCTCACTGAACAGCCAATCAGAACAGTTTAGAACAGAAAATTCTCATTGAACAGCAAAACCTTGTACTTTTCTGTTCTTAACTGTTCCAAACTGTTCGGAACAACGTCACTGAACAAAGCTATTATATCACAAGTAAAAATAAAAAAAAATTATTTAAAGATGAAAAAAGAACATTTTCCGTAGTATATAAATTTCGAATGAAGATTATGATGATAGCTGATAGCTAATTGCAACGGATGGTTTATTTTTGAACATCCACATAATTGTCCAGTCAATAATTATAAAATAGGGCTAAATTCTCAAAGCAATATGTTGTTCTGCATTTTTGATATATTGTTGGGCATTTTAGAGGAGGTTATAGCTATGTAAGTTTGTAGCTTCGAAAAACTGTTTTCGCTGCAGGAAAAATGCAACAGTGAAAAAAACGCTAAAATCGACCAATTTTGTCTTATATTTTACTTTATAAATTTTGGAAATATGCAATTTCGGAAAAAAAAATATCCACTATAAATTTGTTGGTTATAAAATTTTCTACAAGCCTACATTAGTTTTAAATTAGTGCATGTTATATTTGTGTTAGGTTAGGTTAAAAAAGCAGGTAAGAAATTGTCCAATTCTGCTTAAAATTTGGAATCAAATAGTATACGAAATTCTAAAATTTGATCCAAATCGGTGTAATAGTTTTGGCAATAAACATGACATTGATTTGTAAAAGTGTGGCTTCATTCGCCACCAAAAATTAAATGGAAATCTTGTTGTAAATGAGATAACATATTTCACACGAATCACAATAAGGGAAGAGTGAAATGTAATTTTTCCGGGCGGATTTTCTTTCACGCAGAATTCACAATAGGGCTGATTAACTAAGTGCAAGGCACAATGTTGTGTGCTGTGGTCAAATTAGGACACTTAAGTTGACACTGACTTTTGTACTCGTACTTGGAATCCTTAACTAGTATAAAATACCGTTAAAATATTTATATATTTTTTCAGTTGGCGTTTTACTATGTATTTTCCTTAACACGAATATCGTCATTATGTTGAGAAGAGTGAAGATAACGAAGAAGTTTAAGTTTTATTAAAATGCCAATTGCAGAACCTTAATAGCGTGTGGTGAATGTTATTGCTTGAAGAATATAACGTATTTATCTTCCCGAGACCTGAATCCACCAATAAAAAAAAAAAAAAACAATAACCCCTGTGTATAAGAAAACATAAAATGCCAGCCACAAGCTCTATTAGCTACAATATTAGAGGTTATGTTGATAGGCCGAGGTTTTTTGAGGAAATGTTGTCTTCGTAATATTTTGAAACATTACAAATATAAAAAAGTTTTCTGAATGACCAATATATTTAGGAAGCAAATCAACACAGAAGACAAGAGTATCAGGCTATGTTTTGGCTATAAAGTTGAGGAGGCACTTTCTGACATAACTGTCAATGCGTCAATCTTTAAACAGACTATTAAAGCTAATAAATCAATGAAAACCCTTCGTTGTGATAACAAATATTTATTTTAAAGTTTTTCAAAGCATTTTCTTTTGGATAAACAATAATTAAGCAATCTCTACTATTCCTAATTTATTCTATTTCGATGACAGCACCAACCTTCGTGAGGGCTTCCTTCAATTTGTCAGCTTCATCTTTGGGGATATCTTCCTTCACCAATGTGGGAGCACTTTCAACAAATTTCTTGGCCTGCACCAAGTTCATTCCCTCGAGAAGATTTTTGATTTCTTTAATCAATGCAACCTTCTGTTTGTCATCGAATTTCACAAGTTTAACTTTGAAAGATGTTTGTACTTTCTTGGGAGCTGCCTCTTCATCGTCTTCAGCTGGTTTAGCAGGGCCAGCAGCCGCGAAGCCAACTGGAGCAAAGGCAGTCTCGGGTAAATTAAGTTTCTTCTTCAACAACGAACTGAGTTCGGAAACTTCCAAGAGATTGAGGGTAGCGATGCTGTTGACAATGTTATCTAATTTAGGATTTGGTGGCTTGTCCACACCCTCGGGTACTGGAGGCACAAGTTTTTCACTGCCAGCTACCGCTGCAGCGGTCGATGTGAAACGAGCTTCGAACATGCGGCTCAATGCAGATGGTCTGTGGATAGATTGACGAAGGTGCTGAATGGTGATACGTGTGATACTCATTTTGATGGAGTTAATTATTGAAAATGCAAAGAAATATATTTTTTTCTTATTGTTTTAATTTAGAAAAGTAAATTTGGAAAATTCACTTTTTCGAGGGGGTTATGTTACGAGACGACAATTGACAGCTGATACGAAGAAAGTGATGCCAAGAAGAATTATGTAACTTAAAATTGTAGTAAACTTTTATAGTAAGTATTGGTAAAAGTACAGTGAGTAAAGGCTTAAACCTTAACTACATAGGCCTACTTTTGTACAAAAGTACAAAAATGAGAAATAAATATCTATTCTGAAGCCACCTGCTTGCAAGAAAACAATGTCCCGGTCTACATTGAACGATTTTTCCAGTGCCGATCTTTTATTCGTTGGTGAAGGGAGTGAAAAGTGAGGGGTAGGGATCAAATCGTTTGTACCACAAAACTCGAACGATTTTTCCAGTCTGTTTATGTTCTCTTTCGCCCTCTTTCCAGTTTTGTGTGTGTTCGGTGTCAGTGTGCCATTGGGTTTATGGTGTGAGTGAATATCAATGCAAAATGAAGAGCACAGAAATAAAAAAATGAAGAAGACAAGGAAAAAATCTCATGGAAAAAATCGTTCTGTGTGTACGTGTCACACGATTTCTGGAAAAATCTTCGTGGAAATATCGGGAAATGTAGATCGGGACAATGGAAAATCGTGCATAGTGGTCTAATTTACATGTCAAAACAATTTTCGTATGTTTTTGTGTAAGCACGTTTCTTTAGCGAGCATTTCAATTTCTCACTTTTGTACAAAAGTAGGTCTATGCTCATAGAGTAAGTATACTACCTAGAGGCCCGACTCGTACCCCCCTTGCCTTAAACACCCGCAAAATTTATTTGAGGTGAGTAAGAGAAAACTCTCTTAATCTACTCTTTTTTTCCTATCCGTGAATCCATGTGAGTGGTGGATTAAAAAACAAAATGGCGAAATTTGCTCAAACTGACAGGTATGTTTTTTTTGTTGTTTTCGTTTTGTCAAAAATCTGACAGTTCTAAGTAAAATAAATTATGTGAAATCTAAAATCATGTAAAGTTTTTATTTTAATATCAATAAAAGTTTATTTACTTGTATAAAAGAATATTTTTAATGTCATTAAAGGTTAGACCGCACTAGGCGGAACTGCACTGCAGCGGAACTGCGATTCAAAATAATTTGTATGAAATTTAATGAAGTTCAGTTGCCGCTTAGTGCGATAAATCTCATACAGTTTCATACAAATAATGTTTTGCCGCGTCGTGAAGTGTAGTTCCGCTGCAGTTGTGTGCGGTCTAACCTTAAAAAGTTTGTTGTGTTTATTTCTAGCTGCGGTACAATGTGAAAAAAGATTTTCATTTGGTTCCCTAAGACCATCTTCGATTCTGAAGAAGCATTCCAAGCGAAGAAATGCGATGTCGCAGCTATTATTCAGTCACACTCGAAGGGACGAAAACAACGCAAGCTGTATCTTAAACTTCGTGAGAACACAATTATACTGCAATCATATTGCCGACGGTTTTTGGCGATTCAAGCTGCCAAAAGAAGACCAGAGGCTGCTGTTAAGATTCGAGCATTCATTAAAGGCTTCATCACCAGAGAAGATCCACCAAATGGTGTGAATGAAAAGTTCATTGCCAATGCAAAGAGATAGTGGCTTATAAGATTATCAAAGGAGTTACCAACAAAAGTGCTGGACATGAGTTGGCCTTCCGCAGCCAAAACATTGTCAGGAAGCCTCTACATACCTACATATGGTGCATCGGCTTCACTTAACAAGAAATTATAGTCAGCAGCTGAGTAATGAGAAGAAGCAATTTGAACTCAAAAGTCACAGCTGAAAAGGTCTTTAAAGGTCAGTTTTTTGTTAAATTAATTTATTTCCCTTCTAAATAAAGTGTGTTTTCCATATACCTACCTAGATAAAAAGAAAAATTACCCGCATAGTATTGCCAAATGGTTCGAAAAAGACCACATTTCCAAGGAACACTCGGCGCAAGTTAGTAATTTTGTGACAACAGCATTAGGTTCTGAAGAACTTAAATATTCCTCACCTTGCGTCAAATACGATCGACATGGCTATAAGCCAAGAGGTCGATTCATCCTCCTCATCAACAAAGCTATCTACCTTCTTGACGCAACAAACAAAAGCATCGACTGCCATTGGCCAAAATTGATTTTGTGCTAACGAATCACAGTGATCATCTGATGTTGGTACGAATTCCATTAGACTAAAAGAAAGACAAGGGTGATCTTATTCTAGAGATTCCTGCAATTATTGAGTGCTGCACGTACATCATTCATACAGTTGGCACAGCAAACATAATCAGTAGTGTGAATAGAGATTCGTTAGTTAAAAAGTTCTTTTTCTTGAAATAACAAATAGAATATATCTTAAAATTGGTAGAAATTTAATGGAATTGTCAGATAAACCACTTCGTAATTCCAAAACTATCTACTTCATTGGGAAATAATTTTTCCAATTAAAAATGCTTTTGGTGACACTTAGTAGACTTAATTTGAAACAGTTTTGATAGTACAGTTACAGTTTTGATTTTTTTAGTTTATAGGTTCTACTTTTTTCTTAACTTTTCTTGGTATGGAGGTATTCAGCCTTATCGGCAATTCCGGGAGAGATTGTTCTACTCCCGATTTTCATTTTTCCCTGGATTCGAATACTCCTTTCGTCAATCTCCCCCGGAAATTACTTCGAATCAGTTTCGAAATACTTTGAGTGAATTTATATTCTGAAATTATTTGTCTGTCAAAGTTTGAAAATTATTTTATGAAATCAAATTAAATATTTGAAGTATTTGTGGTGATTAAGATTAAGAAGTATTAACAAAAATAACTCTTGGAATACGTATACCACAAACCAAATATTTGTATTTCAAGAGTGATTTTTTTCAATAAGCTTTTTATGTAAAAATTGTTGATGCTGGTTTTGAAAGTATCAAACGCTGATTACAAAAAAGTATCAACCACCTTTTTTGGTTAACCAGTTCCAAAGATACACCCCAATCCATTTTAAGATTTTACTTTTCCAAGTGGACAGCGAAAAGCTTTTAAGGTATATCTTTGGAACGGGTTCTCCAATAAAGGTGGTTGATACCTTTCTTGAATCAGCACTTCCTACTCTCAAAAGAAGCATCAACAATTTTTCCAAAGAAGAAGTATTAACAAAAATAACTCTTGGAATACGTATACCACATACCAAATATTTGTATTTCAAGAGTGATTTTTTTCAATAAGCATTTTATGTAAAAATTGTTGATGCTGGTTTTGAAAGTATCAAACGCTGATTACAAAAAAGTATCAACCACCTTTTTTGGTTAACCAGTTCCAAAGATACACCCCAATCCATTTTAAGATTTTACTTTTCCAAGTGGACAGCGAAAAGCTTTTAAGGTATATCTTTGGAACGGGTTCTCCAATAAAGGTGGTTGATACCTTTCTTGAATCAGCACTTCCTACTCTCAAAAGAAGCATCAACAATTTTTCCAAAGAAGAAGTATTAACAAAAATAACTCTTGGAATACGTATACCACATACCAAATATTTGTATTTCAAGAGTGATTTTTTTCAATAAGCATTTTATGTAAAAATTGTTGATGCTGGTTTTGAAAGTATCAAACGCTGATTACAAAAAAGTATCAACCACCTTTTTTGGTTAACCAGTTCCAAAGATACACCCCAATCCATTTTAAGATTTTACTTTTCCAAGTGGACAGCGAAAAGCTTTTAAGGTATATCTTTGGAACGGGTTCTCCAATAAAGGTGGTTGATACCTTTCTTGAATCAGCACTTCCTACTCTCAAAAGAAGCATCAACAATTTTTCCAAAGAAGAAGTATTAACAAAAATAACTCTTGGAATACGTATACCACATACCAAATATTTGTATTTCAAGAGTGATTTTTTTCAATAAGCATTTTATGTAAAAATTGTTGATGCTGGTTTTGAAAGTATCAAACGCTGATTACAAAAAAGTATCAACCACCTTTTTTGGTTAACCAGTTCCAAAGATACACCCCAATCCATTTTAAGATTTTACTTTTCCAAGTGGACAGCGAAAAGCTTTTAAGGTATATCTTTGGAACGGGTTCTCCAATAAAGGTGGTTGATACCTTTCTTGAATCAGCACTTCTTACTCTCAAAAGAAGCATCAACAATTTTTCCAAAGAAGAAGTATTAACAAAAATAACTCTTGGAATACGTATACCACATTCCAAATAAGTGTATTTCAAGAGTGATTTTTTTCAATAAGCATTTTATGTAAAAACTGTTAATGCTAGTTTTGAAAGCATCAAGCACTGATTACAAAAAGATATCAATAGCCTTTATTCGACAACCTGTTAAAAAGATACAGTCCAAAAGCTTTTCGGTTTATACTTTTTTTTCCTTTTGTTACCATTATTTATTTATTGAATATTACAATTTTTCAATATGTGGCTGTAACTACATTTTTGTTTTATTGCAGACAATTCCGCGGGCTGATCCTGATCATTGTGAAGTTCCCCAATGCAACTCTTATAGAAAGGGTGAAATTTCTATGTTTTGCCTTCTAACTAATCTAAACTATTTTATTCAAATCTAAGTATTTTATGGGTATATATTTTTATTTTTGTTACAAGTAATTTATATTCATAAGTTTATTATTTTATAACTTAATAATTGTAAATTTAATACTTTTTTAAATAAATGGAATGAAAATACTATGAAATTATTTCTTAGATTTCTATTAAATACGATTTTAAAACCTTTAGAATGGAAGTATAATTTGAACTTGCCTTTTTTACATGAAGGCTTCCTCGTATCTATCAATCTTAATTCCTTCTGCTTTTATTTGATTCTCAAAGTTTTAGTAGATCATTTTAAAAAAAAACAAAGAAAACAATGTATTCTCGGCCGAGATTTTGTTTTGATTGAATTCTGAGTATGAGTCTTAAATTAGGTCGTGGTAGTAAAAACTACAATCAACTTAAATATAGAGAAACATTTCAAAAAAAATTTCATATTTCAATTGATTATAATGATCAATACGAGTACTTAAATTAAGACTGAGTACCATTTCAATCAACTAAATCAAGAGTGTGGTTTGGAAATAATAGCGTTTTATAACTAGCACTTACAAGTATTTTGTATGTTTTTTTCTTCAAAATGTTAAAAGCGTTCTTATAAAATGCTATTATTTCCAAACCACTATCTTGATTTAGTTCATTGAAATGGTTCTCAGTCTTAATTTAAGTACTCGTATTAATCATTATAATCAATTTTAATACAGGGGCCTTACTCTGTAATTCGATTCTAAAGTCAAATCGTTCGAATTCGGAAAATATGTACTGTGTAATTTGAAAATCGGATATTGAAATCCGAATTTTATTTATCTAGATACATTTGTTCGAAAATCGGAAATTTCGTACTTGACAACTCTATTTTCGTTGCTTAATACATTTGAATTTCAGAAATTTCATTCGATATCGATTTGTCATCCGGAAAGGCTTTGATGAAAGCTAAACTGGTGTGTATTTAAAAAAAAAATATGTAAACAATATTTTTTTGATAAAATGCCAGACCAGTGAATAAATAGATCTTGACCTATATGTATTTGATCTTTAACTCTCTGTTGTTTATTGTTGTTTCGCAATAAACACTCCTTTACTCTTATCATAAGAATGGATCATTCAAACGAATTTAACTTCCCTAAAAAAACAGCAATGCACCGCGATAATATTACTCAAAGTCCCAAAAGTTTTTACAATGAAATTTCTGAAATATATAAATGTAGTAAAAGTCTAGAAAATGCGTTTGCCAATTTAGTCTTTAAATAAAATGTAACCCAAGTTAAAAAGAGAAAAAAAAACGTTAAAAACAAAAAAGTTGAAAACAAAGAAAAAGGATGGTGAAATGACGGGCAAAGGGATTCTCCACCAGGAATCTTTTTGACAAGCGCAAGCCACTGAACATTGCATAAATGAAGAGATAATCAATAATTCACTGGCAACACCTTGGGATAAATTTTTATTTGGTGGAAAGTCTGAAAGTGAAATGGTATCTCATTTAGAGAATTTGTAGAGAGATGGTTAGAAGTTATTTTTTTTTTATTTATATTTCAAATGGTTCACATATTCCAGTTGGTTGAGTATAGCGCAAGGAAGATGCATAAGATAACATAAGTAACAATATGTAGTAGCCCGTAGCGTAATGGTAAGTGCGTTCGACTGTGACGCTGGAGGGGTGGGTTCGCTTCCCAGCCTCGTACACCTAAAAACTAAAAAAGTGTCTTACAGGGCTACTGCCTCTTGCGAGGAATAGACAAATCCTCCAAGAGTATCACTTGTCACGAATAAGCGCTTCTCGTCTAGCCGTTCGGATTCGGCATAAAATTGTAGGTTCCCTCCATTCCTGTCGACAGGCGCGCACAGGAATGGTTGCGAGTTGTTAGTCACTAGGCCCTGGTTCTTCATGAGCCGTTGTGCCACCCAATTTATTTATTTATTTTAAGTAACAATATATATTAACACCCGTATTCATAAAGAAAAAATAGTTATTTTAGCTCCCGTGTTTAGGAAAACTACACGATGGAATACAAATTTTCTGGGCTCAAACTAAAGGCAATTGCTAACTGCTCCATTTGAGGCCGGAACATTGAGATTCCATGGTGTAGTTTTCCTAAACACGGGAGCTAAAATAACTATTTTTTCTGTATGAATAAGGGTGTAAGTATTTTTTTTTTGCATTAAGAAAATAAGAATAATCTTCTAGCACAAGGAAATCTCCGGATAAAAGCACAACATTTATTTGAGGACGCTTGCGGACGAACAATATAAAACAGCAACAATTTCAATTTAATTTAACAAATTTAATTTATCAACGAATAAATTTAAATAATAAGAAAACGAGCTATTTGACTTTTTTTTTTGAATTTAGAAAGTAATTTTTGACAAAAAAACAGCTTGAGTCTCGAAACATTTATTCGAAAGTTGCAAAAGTTTGAAATGAAAACATTTAGTTTAAAATTAATTAATATTTAAATAGGAAGGTTGTTTTCTATGCAAGTCTTCAGACTTGATTGTTCTGAAACTTCGCTGTCGCACGTTTCATATTCTTCTTCTGATTGAGAAGCGAAGAGTAATTGGACATTTCATCATCTTTCTGGTAAGGTTCTTGATTTTTTGAATTAGTTTTCAGTGGGGTTGGATCGGTTTTCTTAAGTTCTTCATGCGATTGGTCTATAAAGCATCTCAGAAATTCGTGTATCATGCTGCTGAAATGCTTTATAATCTTCTGTACAGGAAAATAATTTTTTCCAATAAACAAAAATGATACTCTAACGTTAAGCAAACCATAATTTTCTGTATACATCAAACTATTTAAATGACTGTTTTTATGTTAATCGAGATTTTCTGCATGCATTTGGTGCAATATGAATCGATTCCAATTCTAAAAAAAAGAAATTGAAAATTAAAATAAAATAAAATACTGAAATAATTATTTGCCCACCTGGATTAAGCTTACAAGATTGACATTCGAGGATCGGTCAGATAGAATCAAACCCAATGCCGAAGCTTCGGGTACAGTACGAAATGAACGAAGAAAGTTACTGGCTTGACATGGTGATGCAGCTAAAAAAGAAACAAGATAAGTTATTTTAAACAAAGTTACTCCTATTTTTTTTACTCACCCCTTGATTTATCAAGCATGTGAAAAAGATAACCCAATGCACAAGACAAGCAAAACTCCTTAGCACATGAATGAATTAACAGGCGCTTCCTTGATGGCTCAATGAAATATAGAATCTGAAGCATTGAATTGCAATACGAATTAGGCAGTGTGACTTCCAGGCCAGCAAAACATGTTTGATTGTATTGCTCGAATTCGAAGTCTTGAGTTCCAAGCTTTGTGTACTTCATATCCACTTTTCTATATCGTCTTGGTATAATTTTTACTCCATTTTCGGTAGTCTTATTTGAATTCTGGATTCCATTTCCATTATTTGACCCAACGCCATTCGTTTACATCACGTATGGTATTTGATTTCGTCTATCAAGGCGGGGATTTGGAGAATAGCCAATATGTCCCTGCATTTTCATTGTTGCTAAAATATCCTGATCTATGGGCTCGGATCGCCTGTACTGATAGCGTAGCAGTTCCTCAGACCAATCACTGAACCAACTTGTGCCGGTGACCAAATGGGGCAAAACAATTGACGATAGCGGGAAATTTGTATCGGTTATCGGAACCATAGGCAGCTGGATCAGCAAACTCAGTATAGCGGGAATATCCATTGAACTGTCGTTGCGGACTGTTAACCGACGCAAGAATATGTCCCCAGATTGATGACCAAACGACATTTCCTGCGATGATGAACGATTCAAGAAATTTGATGAGGCCCCTCTACCGGTTAGAATTGTTAGCCTGTTTCTTGGAACACATATAGAAGCCAATCGACCGACCAAATGTCCAAGAATTTGTTATTTAATCCCAAAAAAGCGCACGGAAAAAAAAGATCGATTCGAAAGTCGGGGATCCAAAAACTAGACCAAAATACGTGTTCCGGGACATTTTATTGCTGAATCTTTTGGTGGGAATTTTTTCGCGAAAAAAATAAGCATTATTTAAGTTTTTCCGGCTAGTTTTATCGACAATAAATAAAAATACCGACGAAATTTAAAAAATTTATAAAAATTTGTTTTGTTGTGGAAGACATTGCAACAAAAACAAATGTCAGAAAAACCACCACTCGGTTCTCAGTTTTGCTCAGCAGCTGTAGTGGGGGAAGTGAAAATTAAAGGTACGTACGCATTAAATTTCAAGGGTTTGGTTCTACTTTTTGATTACATTTTCTTTGTTTTCAAAGTAAATAGTCATAAATAATACCGGATTTGTATGCCAGAAGCAATAAAAGGCTATATTAAATAAAGTTGTTGTTCATAAACATTTAGAAACATCAATTTAATTGACAAAAAATTTAATTTTTCAATTTTTGAAATTAACGGATTCCCTTTTTCGAATACCTGATTCACCAATTGAGCACATGACCACGTTTGAGCAAATGCCCTAATGCATACATACAAAGCTCGTTTTGTCCCATTTAAAATGCATTGCAACTGCACACATCCTTACTGAATAGGGCATAAATCCTCTCAATTCAGCTTGTAGGGTGAAAGAGCATGGACACCTTAAGTCGGTTCTCTAGGTAGTATTTTCTCTATGTCTATGCTGTTGAGGCTTAAAGCACTGGATTTTGGGTGTATTTTTAAAATTATTTATACTCGTAGTACAAATATAAGTGGATTTAGAAAAACTAAATATTTTCATACGCTATGGAAATGGTCTTATGACACGAAGAAGTGAAGCGAAAAGAGAATATTCTAAAAATTTCAATTAACAACAGTTCGATTTTGAATCGGTTTAAGCCGTGCTTCCAGTTGTCCAATTTTTAAGTCTTCTCGTTTCTTTTCATAACAGACTATTAAAAAATAGAAAATTCCGGTTCTAGTGTTGCTTATTCCGTCACCAGCATAATAAGTTGTATAGAGAGAGAGAGAGAAGATACAAATGTGAATCATCTTGATAAGAAGTTACAGGTTATTGGCAATGTAATCAATGTTATCAAGAGTAATGGTGGATTTACATGTATCTTCGTCCGACTTCTGCAAAAAAAAGGGGATGCAAAATCAAAATGTACATTTGTTGGATAGAGAGGGAACACCAAAATGCAGAAGATCTTCGTGCATGAAGATTATAGGAAGTGCCATAATGCTGATATGAAGACGAACATGTTCATCTTCTTGATGGTTCTCTTTCACACGCTCGGAGTTTTGGCATACATCTGTCCCGCTCTACTTTTCTTCATATTTGCAGACGAAGATACATGTCAATCCAGCATAAAGGCTTAACTACATAGGCCTACTTTTGTACAAAAGTACAAACGTGTTACAAAGGTACAAAGGTATGTTCATTGGATACATCCAATTTGCTATCTTGATTGTATTGATGTGACGTCGTCATCATCTTTTACTATTATTTTCCATTTAAAATTCGGACGATAATTAAGATTTGGTAATATTTTCTTTTTCCGTTTTTTTTTGGTATCTTTTTATGAACAAAATTTAAATTAAATCAAATTGAAATTTTCAGATATGTTCGAAACAAATAACAAATGTCAAACTAATTTTGACATTTGCTTTAGTGTTGCAAGAAGATAAGAAAAGTGCGTTCACGATCCACTTAAAAAAAATAAAATTTCGCACTTTTACTAGGCTCGTTGCACCAGATCGTGAATACCCCTATTATAAAAGTAAGACAACTTTCACACAAGGAAACTGAGCCGCCAACAAACTCTCAGTTGCTGGGAACTCAGTTTCCTTGTGTGAAAGGGGTCTAAGAATTTTTAGAAAAAAACGCCATAAAATAGCTGAACGTCTTCATTATAGGTAGACTATTTCTGAACGCTCTTTTTCAATCTCATTTCAAATGTCAAAACAAATTTTGACATTTCAATTTTCAACCATGTCCGACGAAGAGAAGTCAACAGAAATAAATAAAATTGTTTTTAAAAAGAAAATCCGAAAAAATATTAAATTAAGAAGTCGAACAGGTGAAGAAGATGAATCAGAACATGAAAATCCTGCAGAAATTGTGTAAGTGAATATTCTTAGTTCTTACATTTAATCTAAAATTGATTTACAAACTTGCATACCAAACAGTTCAGGCTTAGAGGAGATCAAGGAACGCCAAAGACTACGAGAACGTCCAAATGGTGTGAGTATAGCTGGTCTAGCATTGGGAAAGAAGTTAGCTCTAGAGGAAGAGATCACAAATGTAGGTACAATTTTCCATTCCATGAGAAATCTGGCGTAATATTTTACTTCACAGAACGATCCGTTTAACACAAAATCTGGTGGAATGCTTAACATGCAAGCTCTGAAAGCGGGTAAAATCAAAGAAGCAGACGATGCCTACGACGTTGGCATCGGAACACAATTTTCAGCCGAGACAAATAAGCGTGACGAGGACGAGGAGATGATGAAGTACATTGACGAGGAACTGCGAAAGCGGAAAGGTGTCGCCAAAGACGAAGAAGAACAAGAAGGTGACAAAACAAAGTACATGACTCCCGAGGAAGCAGCGTTATTTGCACTACCCGATCATTTGCGTCAGAGCTCCTCCAATCGATCTGAGGAAATGTTATCCAATCAAATGTTGAATGGAATTCCAGAAGTAGATTTGGGCATTGAAGCGAAAATCAAGAATATTGAAGCAACAGAAGAGGCCAAACAGAAATTGGTACAGGAACAGAAGAATAAAAAAGATGGACCTTCAGTGTTTGTCCCAACGAATATGGCCGTCAATTTTATGCAACACAATAGATGTAAGTTGAAAGAAAAACGAGTAAGGTTGATTGGAGTTTTAATGTTTTTTCTTTGACTTTAGTTAATATAGAAGATGCAGAACCAAGGAAAAGGAAAAAGCCTGTTGAACCTGTGGACAAAACGACAGGGACGAAGAAAGCCACTGACGACTATCATTATGATAAATTTAAGAAACAATTTAGACGATTTTAATTTTTATACCTATACATATTTTTATTGAATATAAACTTTTAAGTACGAATTTATTGCTTTTTATCTGTTCTATAACTAGAGTTTCAAATTTGTTATCTACAAAAAGGAATGGTTTTTTTCATATCTATATTAAAACTCCATAAAAGCATCTGCTTCTCTAAAGTAGTGTCATGTATGAGAGAAATGAGTCGATCACAAAAATTGCCAGTTTTCTTAAGTGTGAAAGATTCACTATTACAAATATTTATTTCTTGCTATCTAAATTTGAAAAATATTAAGGTGCTTATTATGGGTGACCGAAAAACTGGGGCCTTATTACGTATAACGATCAAATGATTTCATTTTGGCAATAGCTGCCTAGATGATTTATTTGATGGTTCTTGGTTATCTACCAATAAAGTTGTTTTTTATGAATTTATACCTACATTTAGTAGCGCTGTAAGATCCCTCTATCTGTTGTAGATATAGCCTGATCGAACGAAAGAAATTCAAACATTTAAGAAAGTAAGCCGTATTCTTAGGCTCGTTTCACACACATTCGGTGATAAAATAAAATAAATCTCATAAAAAACTACAAATGTACTTCAGAAATGCTGCATCACTGCAAAATAAAATTGTAAGAAAATGGTAAAATTTATGTAAGTTTTTACTAAAATTTGATGTCATTGTTGAGGGGAAAAATTATTAATTCTTCTAAAACAGTAAACATTTTTTCTAACGGACAGAAATGAAAAGTAAATCTTGCAGTGTTGACGAATTACCATTGAACGAAAATTCTTTTTATTTTTGCTTCTTTTTTAAATTATTTGAATCCTTTAAACGCCGTAATTCCAAGGCCACGTACAAAAATTAAATATAAGAAACTAAATATATTTTTCCGTTTGTGCTATCATTTTTAATCTCTGCAAATGAATCTCCTCCATATGTTTTCTCTCCATTTGGAAGGTTTTTTGTTTCTCCACCCGTTCCATTATTATGGTTCTTAGTTTTTCTTCATGCTCAATCCGCATGTATGTTTTTTTGATTCTGAGTTTCTCCTTAGCCATTTCAAACCATTCTAGTTTGAGAAGCTCGTCGTCTACGCCGTATCTCTGAGATAAAAAGAAATATCATGATTAAAAAGGAGAAAAGCTAATTAACAAATTACCTTCCGTTTAGAGGATTTTGAAGCTGGTGGTGTTGGCGAAGTTGGTGGTGTTGGCGAAGTTGGTGGTGAAAGCTCAACATTTTCCAACACATTAGTAGGACTCTAAGGAAATATAATTTCTTTTTGTTGTAAATCACATATATGTATAAAATGGTTTGAACAAGATGTTTAGTAGTACCAGTGGACTCTTCCGAACGTTTTTATATCCGCGTTTCTTCATTGCATTTGTTGTGCGTCTTTGACTAGGCATATTTTCCTTTATTATCAGTGCGTTTGACAAAAATTATTTATTTCAATTATTGAATATAATATGTATACATAAATACCTACATATACGCAGGTTAATTATATGGAAGTTATACAAACCTCAGTATTCGGTGGATCCATTTTTTTAATATTTTGTTTACTTTGTCCCGATCTACATTGCCCGATATTTCCACGAAGATTTTTCCAGAAATCGTGTGAAATGTACACACAGAACGATTTTTTCCATGAGATTTTTTCTTTGTCTTCTTCATTTTTTTATTTCTGAGCTCTTCATTTTGCATTGATATTCACTCACACCATCAACCCAATGGCACCCTGACACCGAACACACACAAAAAACTGGAAAGAGGGCGAAAGAGAACATAAACAGACTGGAAAAATCGTCTGAGTTTTGTGGTACAAAGTCCCGATCTACATTGCCCGATATTTCCACGAAGATTTTTCCAGAAATCGTGTGAAATGTACACACAGAACGATTTTTTCCATGAGATTTTTTCTTTGTCTTCTTCATTTTTTTATTTCTGTGCTCTTCATTTTTCATTGATATTCACTCACACCATCAACCCAATGGCACACTGACACCGAACACACACAAAAAACTGGAAAGAGGGCGAAAGAGAACATAAACAGACTGGAAAAATCGTCTGAGTTTTGTGGTACAAACGATTTGATCCCTACCCCTCACTTTTCACTCCCTTCACCAACGAACTAAAGATCGGCACTGGAAAAATCGTTGAATGTAGACCGGGACAAACGATTTGATCCCTACCCCTCACTTTTCACTCCCTTCACCTACGAACAAAAGATCGGCACTGGAAAAATCGTTCAATGTAGACCGGGACTTTGTCCCGATATACATTGCCCGATATTTCCACGAAGATTTTTCCAGAAATCGTGTGAAATGTACACACAGAACGATTTTTTCCATGAGATTTTTTCCTTGTCTTCTTCATTTTTTTATTTCTGTGCTCTTCATTTTGCATTGATATTCACTCACACCATAAACCCAATGGCACACTGACACCGAACACACACAAAAAACTGGAAAGAGGGCGAAAGAGAACATAAACAGACTGGAAAAATCGTTCGAGTTTTGTGGTACAAACGATTTGATCCCTACCCCTCACTTTTCACTCCCTTCACCAACGAACAAAAGATCGGCACTGGAAAAATCGTTCAATGTAGACCGGGACCGTTTGTCCCGATCTACATTGCCCGATATTTCCACGAAGATTTTTCCAGAAATCGTGTGAAATGTACACACAGAACGATTTTTTCCATGAGATTTTTTCTTTGTCTTCTTCATTTTTTTTATTTCTGTGCTCTTCATTTTGCATTGATATTCACTCACACCAATGGCACACTGACACCGAACACACAAAACTGGAAAGAGGGCGAAAGAGAACATAAAAAGACTGGAAAAATCGTTGGAGTTTCCTACCCCTCACTTTTCACTCCCTTCACAAACGAACAAAAGATCGGCACTGGAAAAATCGTTCAATGTAGACCGGGACAAAGCGAAACAACACACGAGACAAATCGCCGGCCGAAACTTAAGTGCCCCACAGACCACATTTTCGGGAAACTGAGTTAAAGATGCAGTTATACTGATTCGAATATTCTCTATCGCTTGGCGCTATGCTCGTTGCCGTATATATATTTTAACGAAGTTACAGGAAGCACTTTTTCTCGCTTTTGACGCTTATTTGCCGTTTATCCAAAATTTGTACTAGGCGGGACAGTTTTTATAGGAAAGTTTGAAAAACAAACGCTTAAAGGCTTAACTGCATAGACGTAATTTTGTACAAAAGTACAAGAGTGAGAAATTACACACATCGTCTTTCTAAGTCCCGGTCTACATTGAACGATTTTTCCCGTGCTGAATGGAAAAATCGGCCGAAACTGGAAGGATCATGTCGGCTGTACCTCTCAATCGCACACGATTACAACAATTTTTTGTCGGCACTAAAAATATCGTTCAATGTAGACCGGGACTAATCGTCCTAACATATCTGAACAATTATAAGCCAACTAGTCGGGAGTGTACATTATTTTGTTTAGTTGTACTGTCTAGTAAGTATGTTCGGGGTTCCAGCGCAGATGTGCCAGGAAAATACTTTTTTGACCTCACACAAATCCCGGATTCATTAATATTAATTATATTATTATTATATTAAAATACAGGCTATTTTCAATATGCTGATGAAAATCACACATTCGCCTCCACAAGAATGAACAACCATCACATTTACTAGCTACAAGCTCTACAAACTAAGATTATCGTTCTATGTGATCCAAGGAAGGCGTATCATATACCTACCTACATATTTACAAAATGCTGGTCTGTATAATAAAAAAGAGTTCATTTTGATGAAGATTCTGAATCCCTGGAGCCAGCTCCAACAAGAATTTAAGATTTGTTTAAATAAAATACCTACACATTTATTTAAAGACACTTTTTTTGCATTGAATTGAATTTTTTTCTTGAATAAAAAAACGTCAGCTATCAGCTGTTCAAGATAAGGTGTGTTCGAGGTTTGTTCCCCTAAAATTTCCCTATATCCAGTGACATCTATTAGTTGTTTTTAAAACTATTTCTTATGAATGCATTGGTGTTTTACTTTTGTACAAAAGTAAAAGTTAAGAGAGCTCTAACTTTTACTTTTGCAAAATTTGAGATACGAGATTGGATTGGTTAGCATGTTGGAAAAAGACAAAACATTTTTTTCACTTTTGTACAAAACTGCGTTGAATGTAGTTAAGGCTTTACTCCCTAAAAACTAACCTTATTCCAGAGAGCTTAAATCTGTGTAAGGACTGTCAAAGTCCAAAGTTGGGGTCCGAAGATTGAAGATATAATTAAAAAAGAACGTAGTCGGGGCTTAACATTTACATGTCAAAAGCAACGACTGTTTACACTAAAAACTAAGCTAATTTAATGAAAGAAATGCAATTGAGGCTAAAACAATAACAACCAAATTTATAAACGTGGAATAGAGAAGGGTTAACCTTATTCCATGGAATAAGTACAAACTGTTATTTAAAAACAAAATTGCGTTTAAGTGCCGTTTAATAAGTTAAACCACCGAACATGGTGCTTTAGCGAAGGAATACAAATCAGACGTGTCACACAAATGATAATAACTTTGACAGAATTGTTAGGTGTGTTCGGTAACGTGATCTACTTATTTTAGTAGATTTTCTTTTTGTTTTTATTAATGAGAAATTTTATTCCATGGACTAACTCTTATGTCATGGTTTTGTAAATTCATGGAATAAAGGTGGAATAAGCGTTTTTTTATTTATACGGCTGTAAGAGAACAACGGGATGTAAAGCTTAGTGTAAATGTTTAAAGGCTCTCCCAAACCAATGCGAAACATTCGTCGCGACGAAGAAAAATTCGTCAGTCAAATTTATTTCATATGTTTCTCTGCCGCGTTGGTGTGGGCACTCCCATATATCACCATGTAAATAAATTTTGACATGCGAATGTTTCTTCGCCGCAACGAATGTTCCGCATTGGTTTGGGAGCGCCTTAATACAACAGGAAATGTTTCTTATGACCTTGTCTGGGCTTAGAGAATTTTGGGACTTAGTTTTCAAAATTTCAAAGGTCCAACGTTTGCGCGCACGCATACGTTTGCGTGCAGGCATACGTTTGCGTGCACGCATTCGTTTGTAGTGCACGCATACGTTTGCGTGCACGCATAAGTTTGCGGTGCATGCATACGTTTGCGGTGCACGCATACGTTTACGTGCACACATACTTTTGCGTGCACACATACGTTTACGTGCACGCAAACGTTTGCGTGCACGTATACGTTTGCGTGCAGGCATACGTTCGAGTGCACGCATACGCTTAAGTGCACGCACACGTTTGCGTGCACGTATACGTTGGCAAGCACGCAAACGTTTGCGTGCATGCACACGTTTGTGTGCACGCATTCGTTTGCGTGCACGCACACGTTTGTGTGCACGCATTCGTTTGCGTGCACGCATACGTTGGCGTGCACGCCTACGTAAGGCAATACATACAAAACATTTTTGGGCTAAGCAATTCAATAAAAATTCTCTAGTCAAGGAGCCGAATTCCAAAAGCGTTAAAAACTCTATGAACTCAGAAAAATCTTGAAGATGGACATGAATATTTACAATCTCGATAGACTCTAGAGTGACTTACAAATTTATCGGCACATTTTTTGAGCAGGAAAAGAAAGTGTAGCGGTAGTGTACATGAAATTTCATTCACACTTGCAGAATTGGGCCGTGCAGGTTATTATTTAGAGCAGCAGTTTCTTATAACCGACTAAAAGTCTTGAAATTTTGATATATTATTTTTAGATCCACGAAATATTATTTTCTTTGCTTTACAGTGACAGTTTGAACAAAACAGGTAGGTTCTCTACTCATTGATTTGGCTAATTAAGGAAAATAAGATTTTAGAAGACTGATACTGTCAAAACACATATGAGCATTTGCCAGTAACACCACTTAAATATCATTTTTCTAAACAAGCATTACAAATAGTTTTTAAATTTTGTTAAAAAGGTAAAGTTCAAAGCATACCTTCAGCTAATTTAAACAAAAAATGTAGGTGGGTACTTGATACCTCATCAATTATTAAGCAATATAAATAAACGAATTTGTTCGTGTTGTTTGAGGCTGTAACGTGGCTAAAAACTCAAGTTATACAATTAGTTATGTTTTGCTGAGCCTTAATATTGGCTTCTAGCTCCGCTTAAAAATAATTCCCATGCTTAACACATCAATCCCAAATTCTTGTTATTGTACTTTATATTTAAAACAGGCGTGATAGGAGCGCATATAAAGGCACAAAAAACACGGCTATTGTTAAAGGAAAATTAATGTCAAAATGCGTTTTCTGTTATATAACTTCATAGTTTTCAAACAGGATCTCCAAACTACAAACCCCCCCACAGCCAAATCCTAGATCCGCTACTGAGTAAATGTTCAGTATTTTTCATAGTTAAGTTTAGTTTAATACTTTACATTTTCATACGGTTTCTTATCGACTTAAAAATAATCCAATGTGGTATAAAGGAAGGCATAGCCACTAAATTAATATTACTTTTTGTTTTATGTTTTTATCACTTAGGCTAGGCGCATATTGAGACGCGTCCGACGTGTGTGACGTGACCTGACAAGCGTCGTACGACACAATTTTAGAAACGTGTCATGCCGTTCTCTGCATATTGATTCGCATGTCTCGTGTCAAAATTATTTATTGAAGCAAAAATCGTCTGATATATTGATAATTGAAATAAACTTAACAAAAAAAAAACAAAAGCAAACGATATTTTATTTTCAAAACCAACGACAGTTTATTATTTTATTTTTTGACCGACAAAAAAAAAAACAAACACGCGCCGGTCTCGCAAGGAAAACTGTGTTTCGATCACTGTGCCCCGCGATTTTCGGAAAACACGCGCCAGGTCATATCGTGCCGCTTTGTCAATATGCGTCTCTCTATTGATTTATATTGTTTACAAAAACTCGTGCTGTGCTGTGTCGCGTTACTCGCGTCGAACGTGCTTCAATATGCGCCTAGCCTTAAAGTAAAATTATAAAAATTAATCATGCTAGAAATCTTAATTTTTTTTTTAACATTTTGGCTTTCGCTGATTTCCGAATATTCAGTGCATAAAATTCCTATATCCATATAGTCTAAGAGTCCACAGCAAATTTAGGGGTGTGAAAGTGAACCTAAAAAAAGTACATGAGTCGAAAGGTGTGGTAATGCTTATGAAAGAAATTCAAGTCTTGCAGTGCCTGGATGCGGCTTAAGATGCGTTATAGCAATTTGAAAACCTTAAAAAATCAACTTTGAGGATGATTGTGTGAACCAAACAAAATGTTTATCCGTCCCTAGATATTGAGCCCCTGATTACAGATCCGTATCTCCAAGACCGATTGGAGGCGGCATTTACCCTGCCAGACCGTTTGAAAAACCGTAAAAATCAACTTTGAGGATGATTTTATGAACCAAACTTTTTTTTACCCATTCCTAGGTATTGAGCCCTTGATCACAGATCCGTATGTCCAAGACCGTTTGGAGGCGGCATTTACCCTGCCAGACCGTTTATAGAACCCGAAAAATTTAAAAGAAATGGGTAACAAAATTATTAAAAAACAACGGTAAGAACTAAAACGCCCATTTATTTTTGTATGTAAAGTCATTTTCTTTTTAAATAAAGTTCTTTTAGTGAACAGTTTTTGAAATATTAATTTTCAAACTCAAAATTTTGATAAAAAAAATAAAAATAAATGTTCACAATAATTTTTTCCAAAATTTTACGTAATTAGGTACTATTTTTACTTTCAAAATTCAATGCTCTTATTAAATCATAGTCAAATACTGAAAACCGGATGTTTCTAGGACTTTTACTTTTCAAGATTACTTTACTCAAATATCCTGTCATTAACTTGGTTGATTTTTTCATAAATTGCAATATGGCAGGTAAGTTATTTAAAAAATATTGCATTTAAAATTTGTACAAATAAGTTTTTTTTTAACGAAAAAATAAAATCAAAGACATTTGCGTTTTAAACTTATTCCACATTTACTTGAATTAAACCAACAAAATTCAAAATTTACGATATAAAAATCATTCCCGGCTGGAAAAATGGTAAGTTTCTGTCTATTTAGGGAAGGCCCTAGTTAGTTTTTAGTAAGGAAAATCTAGATGAGGAAAACTTGTTAGATACTTGGCATGCACTTGCTGGATTTCAGTGCCAAAAATTTAGACGAGGGAAACTTTTAAGATACTCGTGAGGCTTTCGCTAGTAAAACTTGTTGAACATGTTTCGGTATCTCATCAGGAATGTCTCTTGTACACCAAAAACAAAGTTTTATAAGCACCATGCAATTTCGTTATCCTTACCATACGATACTGTTTTCTTCCTTTCCTCTGTCTTCTTTTTCATATCACACTTTTTTCTACGGGTTTCAAACATCTTTAAAAAACTGTTATAAGTTGTTCTACCTAAAAAGCAAGTACACCGAATTCTATTCTGTATGTATTTGCTATGCAATATGGTATGAAACATAAGAGTATGAAACTTATTCGATTTAGACATTGAATCTTTGTATAGCGGGTTAGCCCAGCGCGAGATCAAGTCCAACTTTAATTTTTGTTTTTTTTTTTTTTTGTCAGACGAGGCAAAAGGGTTCATATTCGCCAAGGGCTTTGTTCTAGCCTTTGCTAACCCTTGCTAGAATCCTGCAGAATATATGTAAAGCTCTCTAGTGTCTTGTCGAAAACTAAATTGTTTTTCTGTGCGGGTTACTATACACCATGATATTTTCTAAAAAAAGGATTCCAAGTACATATAATTATAAAATTTTCGAACATGTTTTACTTCGTGTTCAATGTTTTAAAGACCTTGGAGTTCATTTTACTTCTACGTTCTACGCCTGATTTTTCGGAACACATCAATTTTATTGTTAAAAAAGCCAACTCTTTGTTGGGATTTGTAAAGCGATGGGCTAAGGAATTTCAAGATCCTTACGTAACCCTCGCTCTTTACAACTGCTTTGTTCGACCCCACCTTGAATATGCGTCTCGGATATGGACTCCTTTCTACGAAGTTCATAAAAATAGGATAGAAGCAGTACAGCGTAATTTTATTCGTTTCGCGTTGAAGGGATTTCAATGGGTAGATCCTTATAACCTTCCGCCGTACGAGCATCGAATAAATCTTCTTCATATCCAAACTTTGTCTCAACGGAGCGTCAGTAATGACATTGTATTCGCATACCAACTTATACGTGGTGTTATCGATGCACCCGATTTATTAAATTGCTCAAGTTTCAACTTTCGTGAAGGGGCCCACAGCCTTCGCAGTCTGGATTTGATGAACTTACCCCAGCATCGTACTAATTATGGAATGCATGAACCGTTAACTCGTATGTGCAAGCTATTAAATTTAAATGAAGGTATTTTTGACTTCAATATTAATAAAATTAAACTTAAAAGTGTATTAAAGACCAGTATACAACGCTCATAAATGTTTGTATAAGTCACAATTTTTGTGATATTATTGTTTTATGTTTTGTTCTTGATTGTCTCATTTTGTGCTGAGAATCCGTTCTCCTTAGTGTTCTTTTGTAGTCTGCCTGTTAGTAACAGACTAACTACTAACACTGCACTAAGTGATGAGCCGGTGTACACATTTTGTGTTGGCAATTCTTTGGTCGTAAGTTGCAGCTTGATTTAAGCGCTCTTTGACAAAGATGATAGTGTAAAAAAAAACTGAAGTGATAAATTGAGGAGCAAGTTATTATGATCCCGTAATGCATTTTTCTTACATATTTCAGCACAGGCTACACGCATGCTAATCAGTCAGGGATCATGACGTTATCTAGAATGACAAAAATTTCGAAAAAAACCAAAAAAAAATCTCGAATGCAAAAATCTCGAATGTTCAAGAATCTAGAACGTACAAAAATCACGAAAGACTACATCTAGAAAAAAATCTCGAAAAAAAAATTTTTTTTTTTACCATTTTCAATAGTTTAAACGAAAATAAAGTGCATAATATTCTCAATTTATCAAACAATTTATTTTTCCGGTCAAATAAGAACAACAATCGAAAATGTTTTTAACAAAAATCAAATATTTTATAGGATATGTATATAATGTATATGTATTACTCGTACCACAACATAACAAATAAGTATCAACAAAGTACAATAATTATTTATTATTGTTGAGATAATGAATGGTTCGAGATTATGCTTTCTAGATTTTAGTTTTCGAGATTTTTTCCAGTTTTAGATTTTTTTTCGAGATTTCTACTTTCGGGATTTTCGCTTTCTGGCTTATTGGTTTCTAGATATCGTGGTAAACCCAATCAGTCAGTACCTATAGATCCAAATCTACATTCCTTACATTTTTTAGGGTTGCCTACACTTAAATGAACCGTTACATAATATAGTTTAGTTAATAATGTAAAGATTTCGATGTATGTACATACCTACCTACATTTTATTATGTAAGGTACTCATAGGTAACTGCAATCTAATTTGAATAACCAAACAAAACTCCAGCTTACACTAAAAAGTTAAGTAAATGCGAAAAAAGAAAGTAAAAGTTGGTGGGTATGGTTTTCAAAAGACATAGATCTTCCTATAACAAAAAAGTGATAGCAGCATCACATGCGAATGACAGTAAAACTGACAAGATGCATCTTTTATTTGACAATAATTGCTAAGTATAAGAGAAAACAAGAAGAATATATGATGAATGAACACAGAAACGTACATTATGTAACACTTATGGTACAAGAATACAAGGAATCTTTGTTGTATGTTCTTATAAGCCAAAGTTTTATCGTAATAGAGTGATGACCATGTTATCATAAGTGGCCCTTTGAAAAATTATGTTTTGCAAGAATTAAATTTTTGATTTCTAGTTCACTTACAGCCAATTTCTTCACAGAGTACTAACGCTAGGACTGGTACTATGTCTCAAATTAGTACTCAAATCGGTATCAACTCATTTCTTCACACAAGTACTAAGCCGTAGTCCTGTCAATTTGATACCGAGTATTAGTTAGAACTCAGTTCTAGCTAGCTCCTCAAAATCAGCTAGTACCTGGTTATTATACTAGTTGTTAGTACCCAAATCGGTACCTAATGATTTCTTCACAAAAGTACTAGGCGCTAGTTATGTCAAATTGGTTCCGAGTATCAGTTAGGACCCAGTATAAGCTAGTACTTCGAAATCGACAGTTTAAAGCGTAGTACCTGAATTGCAAGCAATTTTTTGATTCGTTTGAAAATAAATTGTTCAATTTTTCTGGAAAAATGTTTTTTGTTTCTGCTAATAATACGAAATGAGTTTTTTATTATTCTTTCTTGTGCTTATGTGAATATATTATAATATGTAGATTCCTCTGAGGAGGCGGTAAACACATTTTTCTAAAATTTTTGCCTGCACGCGATACCACATAAAATTTGCTATTAAGGACCTCAATATTCAATTGCAATGTATTTATACGGGTTTGGTAAAAATGTGCATTATAATACTGCATTTTTTGCCAGTCTAAATTTGTATTTAATACATAATTTATGAATTATGTACATATACATAACATGCATCCAACACATTTTTTAAATGTCCCTGTCCATCCACCTGCAAAGTAATATTCGTAACGTAATGTAAATGAGAGAAAACTAATAATGAAATGCATTTTGAGTCATAAACTTTTTTATTGAAAAGGTGCATTTTTACGATGCAAGTGCATGAAAATGCAATTTTCTTATAGCCCCAATAATAAGTTTAACAGAATATTCCGTGACAGCGTCTTGCATTCAGAAGTACATTGGAGAATGACATTTTTCCTCATTGTTTTACATTTGGTTAACAAAACTTTGAACAAAATTCTTGTTTTGTGGTTGCTCAGAAACGCAAACAAAAACGTATCTTCGATAACGTCTGTGGGGGTTTGACGTCCATAACAAAACGTTTTTATAATAAGAGCATGGAATATTTGATGCACTTCTTTTATTGGACTGTCACTACGTGCTGGCCGTCGAACGTATTCAGCATCACCTACACAAATAGTATTATATACATAATGTATGTTAGGGGTGTCTAATAATTTTTTTTTGTCAGATATTCAAAATGGGTATCGAGGATCTTGTAGAGGGTACCCACACAAGTAGTTATTCGTCCCGGAAATTTTTAAAATGTTACTTCCAGACCCCGCGGCCGTTTTTTATGTAAAAAACACTTTTTTTTTCAAAGTCAACAAATGACCAAGAATTTCGCGTATCAAACGCGGTTTCACCGACTTTAAAAGATTTCTATTGACTCTCTAGGGATGCTAATAATAAAATAGCACAATTAACTGTCCCTTAAAATTTCAAAATATGCCTTTTTTACTCGATAAATGGCTGAAAACCCACGCATATAGAAGGGGGTGTCCAACTCATCCCGTTTGGGCAGGGGGGGCAATTTTATAAAAAGGTACTTAAAATGAAAAAAAAATATTAAAAAATAACGGTAACACTTACAATTGAGTACTATACGTTGTTTCAAAGAAAACACTTTGTACTATTAGCTTGTTTTTAAATCATGTGAAATCTATGCATAGTTTTGAATAAAAACTGGTTTCTTAAATTCGTTGCGCTACTTAATTCTTCATTATAAAAAGAAAACTTGATGATTTTATATCTTCTAGTTTTTGAGAAAATTGAAGACTATTTTTTTTTTCATTATTCTTCTCTGTGGATTATGAAAAAAAAATAGTTCTTTTTATAAGTAAGTCAGTAAGTAATTTAGCCTTACCCAGAATGCAAGCACCACTATGGGGTATTATTTTCTACCTTCTTTGTGATGCTGCAACATGATTGGGGAGTTGATGTTTTGCTAGGAATAAGTCCAACTTCTTCTAAAAAAATTTGTATTTTTTCGTTCGTCGAAACTTAATCCTCAAATGAACAAAAAATGGAAAAATTTCTAAGTTTAGGATGAAGCAGTGGATGTTAAGCCGCCATTGTTTAAAAAAAAAAACACTTTATTCTCACAAAGGCTGATTAAAGAATTACCTTTGTTTATATTAACTTGTTACACATCATGTGTGTGAAAGAAAAAAATTGTTATTTTTCTTAATCAAAATTTTGAATTTGCACGGGAATTTTTCAAAATTTATTGACTTAAATAGTTTAGAGAAGAAGATAAACAATAACAATAGAAAAATTGTTTTTGTTTTTTGTTAAGTGCACTTTTATTTAGATATTAATTTGGAAGAATTTTGCGACCTATAGTGCAGATCTGTTTCGCTCTGACAACAACAATTGAGCTCTTCAGTAAGAATTGTTGTTGCCTTTCTTAGACATTGTTGTTGCCTTTCGGTAGCCATCGACTAAAAACATGTGTCTAAGAAAGGCAACAACAATTCTTACTGAAGAGCTCAATTGTTGTTGTCAGAGCGAAACACATCTGCACTATAGGTCGCAAAATTCTTCCAAATTAATATTTAAATAGTTTAGTTTAAATTTAGGATTAAGGAACAGATTTCTGGCTTTTAAAACCGGTATAGTTTCAGTGTTGCCGTTGATTTTTTAATAATTTTTTCTTCATTTTAAGCAATTTTCTTCTAAAATTGCCCATCCTGCCCAGACAGGGGGGAGATAGACCCCCCTCCTATAGTAAAAAATGCTTGTATTGAACTGTTCTAAAAATAAGCCGTTATTATTTCTTGGCGCCTAAGTTATCGTACTCGTGCCACTTCTTTAATCATTGTATTAAATAAATAAATGTAGTAAAAAGTTTTTTTTTCAGGGCTACTGCCTCTTGCGAGGAATTGACAAATCCTCCAAGAGTATCACCTGTCACGATAAGGCTTCTCGTCTAGCCGTTCGGATTCGGCATAAAATTGTAGGTCCCTTCCATTCCTGTTGAAAGGCGCACACAGGAAAGGTTGCGAGTTGTTAGTCACTAGGCCCTGGTTCTTCATGAGCCGTTGTGCCACCCGATTTATTTATTTTTTAGTAATTTGTTTTACCGCCCGTCAAACAATGTGCACAAAAAATGAAGAGAAGGCAAGAAGTGTGTATCAAGCTAATATGCCAAATCCGCTTTCCTCAACCAACTCAGATTTTTCAGATACATACACTTCATTTGAAACTGAATTAAAGGATTTTTTTGAGGTTAAGTAACAACGCAAGACATTTTATTTTCCGGAAAAAAACTGTTTTTTACCTCAAAATTTAATTTAAACCTAAATAAACATAATTAGATATTCCGCCATCTCAGGCTTTTAAAGTGGCAGTGGGTGGCAAAGATATTTTTTTTTTACTTTTAAAAGTGGAATGCAGGATTTCAAGATGCAATTATTTGTGTGTAAATTCTTTTTTATACAAAATATAAATTACATTACATATATGTTATGTATGTATTCTTCATTTGTCATTTCAGATTTATGATGCGAATTTACTTAGACATTCCTTGCTCGTTGCATGGCTTTTATTGTTGTTATAATTTAACAATAACACATGGTGGATATGGAAGTAGACATTAAATTCAACAAAAAAAAAAAAACATGTCTTTCCCATTTCTGTTTGTGGGAATAAATATGATAAAATGCAAGTGTTGAAAGATTTTTAAACTTGTAAATGCAACAAATGGCAAAGAATACAATTATCGTTAATCATTGCAACCATATTCAGTCAATGTCTATCAATATACATATATTGCGAAAGGCGACGCGTACAACAGTCTTAACAGTGAAATAACGATTAAAGATTTATTATTGTAGGAGACTCGTCATTATACCCACTGCGTGTGAACGTTGATAGTGAAAATATAAAAACTTTCTTTAAAATATAAGCACCTATGTGTTCTATTTGGAATTTATAAAACAAAAATGTTGAGTAATTTGATTAAAATCCGTCTCATGAGCTAGGTTAATCAAAAGGGAACTATAAATAGGGTGCATGGTGCGAGTGAAACTGCATGCATACTAATAAGTATGAAAAAATACTTTGCTGTTACGTATTCATTTTGGGTAACTACTCGAATGCAAATTCCATTTAACTTCAATGTTATTCTTGATCTAATTGGGCAAGTACATATTGGTTTCTTGTCAAACAGTTTCAAGGTTTTCATCAGAACTACAATTACGATTATTTAGAATTCCAAAATAGTGATTTTCGACAAGACTTCCATGCCGGTCTGTTTGTCTGTGTGCGACCTAATGTACACTGAGGCTGGAGCCTAAACAGTTTGCAACTATTTTAGAATTTAAACCTATTTTCACAGATATCAGAGAAGTTTTTTTGCCACTTTGAGTACCTATAAGAAATAGTTTCCACACCTATCCAAATAGCCAATACCATTTTCCGTGAAGATATTTTCCACGCGCTATTCAAGCGAATTCAAACACGTGGACATATTATGAAATAAATAGTTTGCCCATAACCGTTTTCACTTTAATAACTGAAATATGAAATGTTTCTTTGGAGCACATGACCAGAATTTCAAGTTCGGATATCAACTCTTTCGTTTGAAGCCACTCAATTGTGATATAAAAACAGAATACGTGCAGAATCCATATTAGGAGTATATACCAAAGCAACATATATCTGGTTAAATAGTTTTGAGGCACTGAAGTCGTCGAATCATGTTTAAAAAGTAAGTAAATTGTTATATATGTAAGTCTTCGCCTCTGATATCAGGAACTACTATAAGTTCCAAATTTGCAACTAGCTATTATACAAAACTATATTGCAATTCAACAAAGTCGTACTTTCACGAGTAGTTGCCATTTTAGGAAGCAAAACAAAACTTTGTCGTTTGAAATAATTTCAAATAAAGCAACAAAAAAAAACAACACCGTTAGAGAAATAAGGTGTGAATTATTCATCAAAAGTTGTGTTAAAATCGGTGCTATATTTTGCATTTACAATTAGTTGGCCAAACCATTTATTCAATTATTTATCTGACCTAGATCTACTACACTAGTAGACTACACTAGTTAGACTACACTAGAACTAGTTCACTAGTAATTTCCCATTGGTTCCCTTGAAAACTATATACATGTTTCGAGCCCTAACCGCCAATTTATCGTAAGCGACAAATGTAAATTTTACAGGAAACACATTTGTTTGTTTTTCTCCTAAATTGCAAAATGGAACGAGTTGATTTTCAATATTTCGTTATATTTTTGTAAATGGAATAAAGTGAATATAAACAATATACTGCTGTTGCCAAATGTACATTGTTTTTGATGTTTTTGGCGTTTACGATATACTTTTAGCTCATGATCAAGTTTTTGCGTTTAGGATAAATTTTTAAAATATCAAAAAAATCGTATTTTTATGAAAAAGAAAATTTTCTTCAATTTGAGCAGACGGGGCAATCGCCCGGGCCCCAGGGGGGCCCCAAACGGAGATCTCCTTTTTGTATCGCTCGAATCGGTATTAACTTTGTTAAATTAGCTTCGTTTATCTCAATCCCACTTTTTGAGTCATTGCAACTAAAATTCAATTGATGAATAAAATCTAACACTAATGAACTCGAACTGTAGATCTTATGTATAAACTCACTATGTAGTGAATTCAATTAACCGATGCACTACATCAATTCTAGGTTTATCCACTAATATTCAAGTATTTGTTGCTTCATTCATTTGTAAAATTAAAATAAAATAATTGGGAGAAAACTCTAAAAATATGTGTTCATGGTTAGCGAAAGCTCATAGCCATTTTGTTTTTAACGTTTAATTCTTTTTCACACGTAACTCACGTAGTTTTTATCCAAGTAATAATTGCATACGCATATTTGTAGCAAATTAGATTTTCTACAAATTATGTTTTGTTATTTTTTTTGCTTGCTGCTATGGCTTAAAAGTTTGTAAATATTGTTTAAAAAAGAAGTTGGGTTGATTTTGTATATGCGTCATATTTCTTCTGTTTGTGTCATCTGATTTTCTGCTCAGTTACTTTCTATCAGGTCAACACTAATTGGCAACTTTTTTGATCATTCAAAATTCTTCAATGTCTTTGAGCTATCGAGATATATGAATCACTCTTATAATGTTTTTAACTGTTCCTGTTACCAAAGCAAAAGCGGAAGTGGAACAAAAAAAGCATAGCAATTTATCATTGATATCGATCAAAAATCTAAGAGCACGGCAAATAGATTTGAGAAAAGTAATAGCTTCTGCTAAATCCAGAATAAAAATTATTTTAGTACCTTAATTACCTATCATTTAATTTCTGTAAAACACATTTAGAATTTTTGTGTTGAAATTTCTTTAACCATTATGTATTTTGGAAGTCATTCAGAAATAGGGCCACATATTTGGTTTTGCCCCGGGGCCCCACAATCTGTAGCTACGGCCCTGGCCCAATTTATGTTTCCAAAATACAGCTTTTCGAAAATTAGCAATCAAAAATGTAGTAACAAGTAGTAAACACAGTATAATAAAAAAAAACAGGATGTTTGGTTGGGTCAAATCTCCCATAAAAAATTACTAAAACAAAAAAAAATAACTAATAAGAACCAAAAGTAATATACATACATAATATGTAACATAGTTTTATACTTTTTCTCAAAGCACGAGATTGATTTTACATTTTTGTTTTATGAACCGATCAATAACTTCCTCAACGTCTAGTGACACATCTTTGTGGAGATATTATGCATAAGTGCTAAAACCTGTCTACCATTGAAGACTTGAACCAATTTTTTAATCGACTTTAGCTTAGAGAAGGACCCTCTGCTGTAGTCATACTAATATGTAGCTTAGGGAGAATATTTAGCTTAGCGACTATGTTTGAACATTTTTTGATGTTTGGAAATCTTTCTTAATCACATTTTGCCATTATCGGCCTTATTGCTTTTGTATGGAACTATTGATGGATTCTCTGCCATTGGACCATCCAGTCTGTATTCACTTACATTATTACTTGATGTGTTGTCTATCAATAACTATCGACATAACATACATCTTTCAAAGGAATTTGAAAGGTTACGTCTCTGTTGATATGGATAAAACAATTTTTTTATTTATATAAATATAGAGCAGGTATTAAGCTCAAAAAGTTACTTAAAAGTGCCAACAACGCCTTCTTCCGGAGGATTAAATACAAATTCAAATCTTCGGATTTTTCAAAACTTTTTCGATCCATCACCATCTTAGCTATTGGTACATAGAACTCAAACGATAATGGCTTGAATAAACATAAGACGAAGTACCTATATTTTAAAATTCTGTTAGTTTTTCATTCCAAGCATCACCCTAGTGCCATAAAACAACTTTCGGAACAAAAAATATAAAAAAGTCAAAATATTCGTGGTTTTCAGAAATGTTTGAAATTATCGAAATTATTATTATTAAAGCGACTTTAGAACATGTTGCTCCATCGCGTAACAAATAATATTGCAGCCAGAAATACCCAAAATATGTTTCGAGATGAATACAGAACAAAGGTCAAAAAACCCCAGGAGGATCATGACCATAAGTGCTCTAGCTTTAATTCCTAATTTAACACAACTCACATACAAAAACAAAAATCGAATCTCACGGGGCGTAATGACCCCTTTGAACACCCCCTCCCCTTTGGATCCACCATTTATGTAAATAGATAAAAAAGCAGCATCGCTTTGGCCAACAATCAATTGCGGAAAGAGTCAGTATTCCTCTCGGAGTTATGAAGGGCAATATATTATCAATTTTTCTCTCAGAATCTAATCGTAGGTGGAATGCATTATTGCTATAAAAATCTGGCCTACCTATAATAAATCCCGAACTATTAACCTAATGTGCAGACCCAGACGAGACATAGCAAGGATTGTTGCAACATGCACTGGACACTGGCCAATAGTAGAACATGCGGCGAAGCTTGGCATCCCCTACAATACTTACTGTCGTAGTTGTGGGGACCAGCAGGAAAAGGAAACAGTCTTTCATTTCCTCTGTAAATGTCCCGCTTTGGCCAGAATGTGGCAACAATCTTTTGGGAAGCCCTTTTTTAACGACCTTAACGAACTCTCCGGAACGAAGATCAAAGATTTGACTTCTTTCCTCAACGCGACGAAATGGATCTAAGATTTACTTCGGTTCCTCTTGCTCCGTCTTCTTCCCCAAACTCCTATGACTGCGAGCTAGCAGACTAACGGTTTTTAAAGGTGGCTCATGGTGCACGAGGACCGGACAATCAGACAATTGGGCCGATCTCCGCTTCAATACCAGCCAACAAGTGCCTAGGTGGCACAGTGTAGATGGGTCTTAGTTGCGGACTTCGACCCTTTTGAGTGTTTTCCTATTTTCAAGTTCAGGAATGTACTTCGGTTTCCTTTTGCACCATTTTCTTCCCCAAACTCATATGACTGTGAGCTAGCAGACTACTGGTTGTTGAAGGTGGCTCATGGTGCACGAGGACCGGAGGATCACACGGTTGTGCCAACCTTCGTTTCAATACCAGTCAACAAGTTGCCTAGTTGGCACAGTGTAGATGGTTTTTAGTTGCGAACTTTGGTCCTATCGGGTGTTTTTCCTATGTCCAAATCCTAAATAAGTTTCATCTCATGTCTAAATCCAATAAAAGCGTCTGGTCATACAGGCGGGTGGTACTTTCTCTGGTAACCACAAGTCATGTTGTGCAAACAGACGGAGGTGTACAGAGATTACCATATCCGAGTGTGCGACTAGATGATCACCCTAAGGGATCAGATCGTATGCGTCCCGGGCAAATCAGCAAATTGCTTAGCGTAGCATACTGCAGCTGAACTCGGGCGTAGGCGATGATCCGTTGGGAGATCTATCACCAAATACCCTCTTTTTCTTTAAAAAGATTCTTTTAACACACAGGTCAAACGAGTTATGGTATCAAAACGGCGCATTACAGCGTTAATTGGGTCATCGAGCAAGGATGCTTGTGACCGCCATCTCTACCTACCTACCTTGGTCAACAATAAAGCAAAGTTGATTAAATAGCAAAAACAATTTATGGCATTTGCGATATTTAGCTGTTAACAAAATGACAAAATGACGACATGAGTGTCGCTTACGATAAATTTTCTTTTCTCTGTAACTTCTTTTTAATAAGTTTTATTAGAAAACTAATGACGTAGATAGATGTATAATAGTATTACCTATCAAATTGCATAATTAACTTGATTTTGTTAAAAATGTCGCTTACGATAAAATGCGGTTAGGGCTCGATTTGCCTTAAGAAATTGCTGTCACGCCAAAAACATAAATGTTAAAAAAGTAGCCAGGTTCTTCTATATACAAAAACCTTTGCGTAACAAGTCAGCCATAAAAAGTAGCGAGATCTAAAAGTACGCCAAGTTCTTAGTTTATTAATGTAAATATCAAATATTTTGTAGAGTTACATGGAAGAACCTCAAAATTATCAGAGAAATCTGTTAAAATAACAGATTTCTCTGATAATTTTGAGGTTCTTCCATATTACTCTACTTAAAATATTTGATATTTACATAACATTAAAACTTACAACTTGGCATACTTTTAGATCTCACTACTTTTTACGGCTGACTGATTACGCAAAGGTTTTTGTATATAGAAGAACTCTGCTACTTTTTTAACATTTATGTTTTCGGTGTGATTTCACTACTTTTTGCAAGAATTCTTTTTATCAGGAAAAATGGATACAAAAAACGCCCAATGAGGGCCTAATAAGGAAAAGTAAGTTTTTAATTTATGCCTTTTGTATGTACTACAAGTCCTACCCCTCTTCCAATTTTCACAAATTAGGAGTGCTACATTGAAATGATAACAATTGATAAGTGGGTGATTTCAACCTTTTCTTTATATACATATATATGAAAACTAACCGCTTTACCAAATTTCATAATCCTGCACCAATCGGAGGTGCTCACAATATATTTATTATTAATTCTGGAAAATGGGTGATTACCACGCCCACTGATTGTATAACCTCAAATTTTTAATTTTCTCTTCGCCTGCATGTCAAGTCCTACCGCTCTATACCAAATTTCATCATTCTACGACAACCAGAAGTGGTCCATATAATTGATATCAATTCTGCGAAAATGGGCAGATGCCACACCCTCTGAATGAAAAATATCAATTTTTAAAATGTTGCATTTGCTTGCACTTCTAGCCCTGCCATTCTACCAAATTTCATCATTCTACGACAGTCAGAAGTGCTTCTCATTATTGATATCAATTCTATTCAAATGGGTGGGTGCCACGCCCCTGAATGTAAGATCTCAAATTTTAAAATTTTTCCTTTGCCTGTACTTTAAGCCCTACCGCTGCTGTACCAAATTTCGTCATTCTTTGACAGTCAAAAGTGCTCCAAATAATGTATATCAATTCTATGGAAAAGGGCGGGTACCACGCCCCCTGAATGGAAAATCCTAAAAACCGTTGTGCGAAATTACAAGATTCTACGATGTCGGCAAGTGCTCCATAATTTTGATGATCTGTCAGTGAGTGAGTCAGTTACAGTTTTTGCGATTTTTGCAGTCTTATATCTCGGGAACCACTAATGCTAAAGAATTGAAATTTGGTGAGTTGCCTTAGCCTGGTGAGCTTAGAAAATGCTGCGAAGTTTATGGCTTTATTGGTACTGAAGTTAGAGAAGGGGGAGGGGTCCAAAATCGCCTGAGTTTGATCCTGTAAAAAGGGTGTAGTGTCAGAACGTGGCTGGGCACTACCATGCCCTTTGATCTACTTTAGCTATTTATAAAAGTACAGTTTTGATTTTATTTTTTGGGAATAGCCTTTAAAATTCTAAGAATCTTACTTTTTAACTTTTTTTCCTTAGCCCTCTCGGTATGCAGGAATTAATTATTTAAGCCCATTATTTCAAAACACACAATTAGCAAACAAAATAAATACAATAAATCAGGGAAGTGCACTTTAAAAATTTTGAGTTTGAAACGATTTTGATTGAGTGTACGATTTTTTTTTTGAATTAATACATTTTTATAAAGTCGTTTTTGGCAACATTTTGATTTTTATCTTTTCAAAATTTGGTTTTAAAAATCTCAAAATTATAGAATGTATGTCTCTGTCTGTTCTCAAGACACTTATTTCAGTTGGAAATTTTTTTTTAAAGTTTTTAGTAGTATTTTTTTTGTAGTTCTTTTTTGCTTTAAAAAAATCTTTTTTTAATTGCAATATCCTGTGTGGCACCTATATACAACTGGAAAGATATTGTGTACCTGTTTCCTTTTTTATTAAAAAATCCTAACTTCTTCGAAAGTAAAACTACAACATTAGACAGAGTAAATAAATACCTTAAATGGTATTAACATCTTTCACTAATGCAGCACGCAACTAAAAGAAACACACAAGCAACAAAAACGCCGAAGTATGTTATTAAAACGTGTTTAAACAACACGCGTCACATAAATGCATTCCCATAAGAATTTCAATTTTCATTTCACAATTAAACTCGCACACGATTATCCACGCATCTCTCCATTTCCATTAATCCTGCTGTTTTAATTTAATCAAATAATTAACTAATGAATTTGCCATCCATCAATAGGAATTATTCAAACAAAAATCATGACAAAAAGCTGAATTGGCAAAAGAAACTAATGTCCTCACTTCTTTACTCTTTCCCTCATTAATCGATCATAACAAGTCTGGCGTCGATGCTGTGGTGATCATCGTGGGATCATATCAAAAAAAAAAAAAAAAAAACATCAGAAGAAGCGTGCGCATAAAGCTGCGCTGCGGTAGCAAGAAAACAAAAGAGTTTGAAGCGGCTCAGTTGAATTATTAATGAGCTAAACTTCGAGACTCGAATTAAAACTTAAGAGATCCACCATCACTAAAGCAAAGACCGAGACCCCCAGTGGTGGTGGAACTCTATATTGTGGTTCTTCGGTATATAAAACTCTTTTCGTATGCAAGTCGTGGCTCAATCTTACCTTGAACTCGCTACCGTCGAGACCTCGCCATTGTAAAGTGAAGGCAAGAACAATATAACGATCGACCCGTGAGACTTGTCTTTGAAATTATTTAAGTGCGGGTGCGAGATTTTATTAAATTTTACGTGCGATCAAGTGAAGTGAAAAGCAGTAATAAGCGACATTTGAACCGGAAGTGGTGTTTGATCCATGATTGATTAAGTGTGAAAGTGACAATTTAAATTTATTTTTCCCTTTCTTTTCTCTGAATCCGTAATTTGGTAAATCGCATTTTTTTTTGTATTTTAAATTAAAATTCCGCATGCGATTTTCCCTGTAAAATCATAATAAATGGGTCTACATGCGATATTTGTGTTCGCAGTGCTGCTGCCGCTTAGTATAAAAGCTCACGAAACTAGAGGTAAATACTAAAAGAAATGCTTTTTTTTAATTGTGTACCTGCTTAATATCAATTTGGACACAGTCTATGATTCTCTGGTGTCGAAGAATTGATGAAAGAATTCTATTTATAAATAGTATATTCCGCGCTCTGATTAAAAGATAAAACATTTTTAACAGTGAATTTATGAACTCGCCTGTGTCAGTCATAAAAAAAACTGACATATGGGAACTTTTACAATAGATTTTGTTTCTTAAATTTATAGGTGAACTTAGTTCTTGTAACGGACATCAAGACCAGAAACTTGATCTTGAAGTGTGGAATCAAAATAGAACCTTGGTAGAGATGTTCTTATTTTGAAAACGAGTTTTTAGTGACTTGACCCATACTTATTGAGGTTACGACAAGTGAATTGAAGTATTTTTGGAAGTTCTGTTTTGTTTTTGTGTTCGATGTAATGTGGTGAGGCTTTAGTATAATAAAAGTAAAAATTGAGTTTAAGAAATGAGAAACTAATAAAAAATATTGTTTTATGGATCAGACAAAATATTATAATTATACGAGGATGAAGATTTGCTGGTTTGACTTTTCTAGATTTGAAATAGGTTTAATTTGTTTATACTTTCTCAAAAGTTCTTTTAACTGTTGCAAACAGGATTCGTAAGATTTTAATGAAGTGCAGATGTTTTATGCCTAGCTAATAGCCAAGCATATGCAATGCCTTGACGTAAGGAAAGCTATGAACATGATTAGGCAATGGTAGTGACACTTTGACACATCTTTTGGTCAAATTTAAACACATGGATCTACCAATGTTGTTTTAGTAAAACCACAACAAAGTCGTTAGAATTTTGCTTTAAGGTATGTACAGAAAGTAGAAATGTTCAGTTTCTAAAATTTAGTTGAACCTAAAACTAGGAAACGTAAATTTTAAAACCATTTCACCATTAAATAGGTGGTTTGGTTATTTTGTATGTTTATGCCTTCTTAATTTTCCCAAAATTATGTTCTTATTATATGTACCTATGTGTTCGTATGTACATTTATTCTAAAGATCAAAGCCAGGGTTTTAGATTCCTTATGTATAAATAATATTTGCCTTATTTTTGGTAAACATAAGCGCGTTTGCCTATGGCATTTTATCCTTAATCTTGGTTGAATTCAGCCTAACAATTTAGTGTCACACCCGAACTTCTAAGATAAAAAGAGCATTAGTTTGTTTTGCCTAAGGCAATTTTTCCTACATACTTATGTACATCAACCTATTGCTTGGGCTTACCTAGTATTTTACCTACGTTTTACCTATGGACGTGTTTGCTTGCGCAGAGCCGCTGTGTTATAATTCTGAAATGTTATACAATTAAATTTTATTCGAAAAAACCTTTTCGTACCCCGATGAGATTTGAACCTGCGACGCTCTGGTTACCAGCACAGTACACTTCCACTAGGCCAACTCCCAATACGAAATTTGGACGTTGAAAACTAACTATATACACTTATTATTTAACATTTTAAATAAGATATACTTAATAAAATTATGAAATAGTGAGGATATCATATTATCATTATTTTTAATCAAAAATAACTAGAAAATTCTTTAAACTTCAATTAGTTTTTTGTTTGTGTCTTTACCTCGAACTAAGGTGAATCCACATTAGACCTTTGTTAATTATAAGGAATAGGTAAATAACATATAAGAACCTAGGTAAAATTCGCTTAGGCCTTGGTTAAAGTTTCAACTATAGACATTTAAGGCGTTAGCATTTCCCTATTACATGGTTAATTGACCCAAAACCTAAGGCAATTCAGTTTTTTAAACGTATTTATGCCATTTTGTGTTACCTAGGATGCACCTAAATTGCCTTAGTGCTGGGGAGAGTTATGCTTGTCTTATAACTTCTATTCAAAAAATGTCACCTTAGTTTTTAAGTCAAGTTAGGCTATTTTACGTTAAAAATGACGTGCATAAATTGCTTTAGTTCTGGGCAGATTTATGCTCGGCAAATAACTTCCATACAAAATATTTTACCTAAGGCGTTTAAGGCAGTTTAACACATATTTTTTCTCTGAGTGTACTTGGCAGGTTCACGAACATAAGTTTTTTGAGTATTTTTTGTGTCTAAGATTATAAATATCGAATTTCAAAAAAGGGTTTGTGTCAAAACAATCCAGGTAAAAGCGTTCCTTATAAATGCTTTAAAATCACGCCTTATTAAGGATTTGGTACAAATATTTTTCACTTAAATCTTCCTTGAAAGCAGAGAAATTAATTTCACTTTTACTAATACACCAAGATCCGACAGCAAATTTTGGGAGTGGATTGATAACCAAAATATGAGTATGAGGGTTTGTAGGTGCATATATCGTGGTATCGAAAACAAAAGTCTGGTAAAATATATACCGTGATGCTCTGTCATTTTCTTTAAGTCCAAGCGTCTTAATCTTGCAATCCGACCAATAGAACTCAAGATATATGTAAGCTTTCTAAGAGGACCTTATCGTCATTTTCTTGGAGAATTATACAAAACACAAAAAATCAGCAAAACAAAGTCTCCAAACAATAATTGATTAAGGTTCGTTTAAAAAGCTAATATATTGTGTTCTGTTGGTCCGATTGCAAGATTAAGATGTTTGGACTTCAAGAAAATAAGAGAGCATCACGGTATATATTTTTTAAATTTATTGAAGTGGTAATATCTCTGACAAAAAGTAATTGTAAAATAGCTATTTTCAAACCCCCGCCTCCGCCAAAGGCTGAAAAACAAACCTGCCAGACTTTTGTTTTCGATATGCACCTACAAGCACTCATACTCAATCTCAATCCACTCCCAAAATTTACTGTCGGCTCTTAGACTATATGGGATTGTTCTAAAACATAAAATAAATGTTTAAATTACAAAATCATCAAATATATTGATTTTCTATAAACATTCTGCCCCAAAGAAGTAGGTAGGTACCTGGCGGAAAGTAAAAATGCTCCGATTTCATGCGAATCACAGGATTTGTTTTCATATCATCTGACTTAACACTCAACGATTTTATACTCAGTAATTTTTTGACTGATTTTAATAATATGCACGGTTTGAAATAAAAAAAATCATCTTGTTAACATATATGTCTTATTTACAAAAATATATTTTGATTTACTTGTAGGGTGTAGTTTTTGCGCAGGTAATCTGAAATTTACACATAATTCTTAGCTTTTTTTGTGAAATTTATAGCACTTTTAACTGATTTAAATCAACTTGGCGTGTTTTTTGGTGCCCTCTATGTTAGCTTAAGAAATAATTGCACAAAAAAATGCTCATCGTTGCTTCAGAAAAGAATTTAGCAGCACTGATATAACAATGACATTTTCTGACATTTTGGCTGTCAACTGTTTGTCAAAAAAAAATTAAACTTTTGATAAATTAAAAGAAACTTCTCCTCCCTGGACCAGGGGTGGAATCGGCTAAGGTGATATGTGATGAGTGATAGTCATTATCGACAAATTTCGTCTGCGTAAGGTGACAAGGTGACAGGTGATCATCATGTTTTTGTGACTATTTTCTGTGACAGCTATTTAGCTATCACTTTCATATTAAACTATTTATGTATGCTATATTGTCTGCATTTTCAAGTCAATGTTTCTTGTATTTGAATAAATTTATATTCAATAAATGAATATTTACATAGTTGTTTTTTATTTCAAAACGTTTTAGCTTTAAAATTAAATTTGTCATGAAAGCTTTTTGTACATATTATCTACCTACGAGTATCTAGGAAAAGTTTTATTAAATTATTATGTCCAATGAGGTTCAAATTTCATTAAAAATCTATTCAAAAGTTCATTGAATAGTCATGTTTTTCTTATTAAGAATTAAAATGAATTGATTTCAGTGAATAGTTGCAAAAATTAACAAAAACAATTGTGCTTTTTTATTCAAGAAAAAAACTAATCTTCAATAATGGGTGCAGGGAATTTGGAGCGCGGGTTTCTTTAAATCAGCAGAGAAGCACATCGGCGACGGTGTGGATTAATCACTTGAATTTGAAACTAATTTATATTTTTCAATATTAAATATCTAACTAACGCACAGTTTTGCTTATTTTTCTTGCCTTCACTAAAATTTGTTAATTTTAATTTTAACACTTTTAAATAAATGTGGCGACTGCAATAAAAAAAAACCTTTAAATTGACTTCAGAGAAATGTTAAATCTTGCTAGTATGTGTGCAAATCAATATTATCTCTCAAAGTGATACCAAATTTGGCTAATTTTTTGGTGATCACTTTACGCAAATGGAAAATCAAATACTATCACATGTGACTGTCATAAATGTGATGATCACAAATCACTTTACGCGATTCCACCCCAGGTCTTTCTTTTATTTATTGGAAAGTAACATTTATTTTATTTTAATAATATTATATTTTAACAAATACAATTTTGTTTTGTTTATCCCTTTTTTTCAATCATCTTTTTCTCGATCAGTCGACTCGTTCTTCAAGATACATCTGCAAAATCAATGAATTTTTGAATTAATTTTTGACATTTGTTGAGAATTCATCGAATATGTAAACGTAGAAAATAGTGTATGGAAGCACTGTTCTTATTTTAGCTTAATTATTTAGCAGAGATGTTTATCGCCGCGAAGTAAGCATATTTGTTGTTGTATTTTATATGGTTTTTTTAAAGCTAACATAGAGGGCACTAAAAAAAGACACCTTTCATCCCATTAAATTCAGAAAAAAATGTAGAAGTATTCAATATTATATTCCTATAAAGCGAAATTTCCTAAAACTGCTTTCTACTTCCATCAAAAATATTTTCCTATTAGTGTTAAGAAAATTCCGGAAACAAGGAAATTCTTGAATATAGTTTGATCTGGCACAAAGTCAGGGTGGGGCAAACAATGGAATCTGAAAAAAAAATATACAAACAGTCTTATTAGTCAATAGGTCCTCAGAGCCAAGGGGGTGGGGCATGTGGAAATTTTTCTTCGAAAAAAATTGTTTGAACATACCTCATATAATAAATTCTAAACCGTTTATAGACCATCACGGAATAAAATATTAACCATTTCAAAGATATGAAAACAGTGGCCCCGCCACAAAAAGCTAAAATTGTAAATCCGTAAACACGGACGTGCATAATAAGTTTTAGTTTAAATCGAACGGTTTCTTGATCAAACTTAAAATTATTATGATGAAGAGTTCTTGGAGATCTCGTCTATATAGGTCCACTGGCTATTTAAGCTTAGAGTCCAATTTTTGATTTCAAGTTTGGTATAAAATATTTTATTGTGATTGTCTAGATGGGAATTTCCAAAGTTTGTTTAAGGAAGCATGCACTAAATCAATTTATTTTTTCAAAAACTGATGAAACGGGTTTTTTCACACTTAATACATTAGGCGCGTTCACGAAACAGAGATATCGGAGATTTTGCTCCATCAAAAGGCTAAGCAAGCGAATCCAAACATTTTTTTCCTCAGTATTTTGACAGCCAAACAGAGATTTTTTGCTGAGGAAACCTGTTCAGGAAACTGAGATTGCTGAGGCCCTCCGATATCTCCCTTTCCTGAACACGCCTATTATGTATCTTCTTAAAAATAAAATAAAAATAAATAAAAATCTTATCTTCTTGGTATTGTAAATTTGTATATAAAAAAACGGAGAAACATGAATTAGTTTTATGCTATTTCCGTATATTTCTTCAATGTTTGTATGAAAATAAAATGCCTAAGTTAATCCCAAATACTTGCTTTTATGTTCTAGAGCCGTTTTTGAAATATTTTTTTTGCTTACCCTCAGTTTAACAGTGGGGGTTTAAAATTAAGATCAGCTGAACCTTAAACTGAGTTTAAATTATTGGTTTAACTCTTCCGGTTTCACAGTGAAATCTGATCATCAGATCAGTTGAACTTCGTCTAACTAGATTTTATCAAAAAAGGTTGGCAGCATTGTATGATCTTGCTTCGCCAAGTGACGTATTGCAAACATTATGTAGCTTTCCTTGTCTATTCTTTCTCTTTCTGAAGCAAGGAATACGAGAAATAGCACAACAATTATTTTGAGTTGTTGATAATCTGTCGACAGTTTTTTTTCAAGTGTCACGAACTTAATTTAAAAAAAAATGGAAAATAAACCAATAATTGTGCAAAAAAAAGGGAAATAACAACTTTTCAATAGCAGACAAGTGTTGCCGCAAGCTGAAAGGAAAAGTCGCTAGACCAACCTCCAAAAGTCGCTAGATTGGTTTAAATTCTAGAACCCAAAAGTTGCTAGAAGTCGCTAAAAAAAATTGTTAAATAAAGCTTAACAAAATTTTTCTCCGAATCACAATAGAATTTCACAATCGATTTCTTCAGTATCCTCAGTTTCAATTACGTCAACAGCATTTTTTAATATATTTTCCTCAGCAGGATTTCTGGTTGTTATAAACATAACAATTTTTTAAGTAACTGAAGTTATTTTCTTGTAAGCATAATCAAATTCAAAGTTTTAGTTGACACTTTGTTTCTAATTTAACTTTTGACAAGGAATATTATGCTAAAAATGCGCTCTACTTCAGCACTTCAAAAGTCACTAGAAAAAATCTAGCGACATCAAAATATTTTTTGTCGCAGAAGAAGTTGAAATGTCGCTAGATCTAGCGACAAAGTCCACAAAGTCCACAATGTATTATGTATAGTGGTCCCAAACATTTTGGTTTAAACGGAACAATGCTGTCGTTTAACTTAAACTACAAATTGAACTCAGTTTAGGGTTTAAACGAAACTGTGAAACTGAATATATTGTTGAACTGAAGTTTAAAACAAAAGTAGAATATAAACTTCTACTGTGAAACTGTGTGTTAACGTCTAAAAAAATTTGTGCCGCATGTACATTATCATGTTCTCAGTAGATGGTAAATTAAAACAAAATGGCAACTTCCGTAACACTTCGTTCGGTTGAGCGTAAAAAAGCGTAACAATTTGAATTAACATAAATGTTTATATGTAGTTACTGAATTCAAAAAAATGATCGTCGTTGTTCCTTGACCGAATTCAATAAAATTCGCTCAGTTTGTAGCTGAGATGAGGATGTAAGTGAAACCTCTCTATGTTTTGCTTAGTTCCCCTCGAAATTGACTACCTAACCTATACATTATATTTTTATCTAGTTTCTTAAAAATTTAGATCATTTCTACCATATTCGTTTTAGAAAACGGTTGTGAAGGAGATTAAACTTGAAGCTTCTCTTAGGTCCACTAGTGGGTACTATGAATTTCAAAATCGCTTTCGTTTGTTTAGAAAACGCTTTAGAAATTTTATTAGATTTTATGGAAAAGATTCCCATAAAATTATTTTTATTTTTCACTCCTTAATTCCAACTTGTACTTCAAAGAAAAACTCACCTTTTGATATTAACTATTAAGCATTAAAACTTAATTCACATATTCGAACATCTAATTTCCGGTTTGTTTTGGTTTAACTAGAATTTTTTAGTTCACATACAATTATATATGCTAGTAAATATACGTACCCGAATATATGAGAGGAAGAAAATAACAATTGTATTCACGGGTTTTTATTTTTGAATCCGTTTTTGTGACTTTGTTTAAATTCTGTATTTAAAACTGAATTTTTATTGAAAAGCGAGAACAACATTTGAGGCATTTTAAATAAAGCCCACTAATACAATTTAATTTGTCTTGATGTTCTTACTTTTAGTTAGATTTGTAAAGATTTTAACTGATTTAAGAAAAAATAACCCTCATCTAATAAGATCAATACAAGAAGAAAGCTAAACTAAACTTATTAAATATTATTAAATATTATTTTACAACCATCGAGAGCCAAACAAGTGTTCAACATAATTTATTCAACTTCTATAAGAATGACATAATCCAGTTTGAAATGTATTCCAAATTCCTCAAATGCTCTGAATTACAAACATACATACATATGTACAACATACTACATGCATATTCAAGTCACACAAACTAATATTCACGTTAGATTAAAGTGAAATTGAATTGTTTGTTGTGAATCATTTATTTTTGTTATTTTTTTTTAACGTGATTTGCCGGCTGTAATACACTAAATCATTTCAAATTTATTGTTTTAACGATATAGTGAAAGCTATTTGCAGTAGCTATCAATCAATAAATTAAAATTAAATTATTAATCAGATCAGGTAAATTTAAAAAAATTGCATAAACTCTGTGGGCTTCTCTTTATTATATTTTTTTTGGGACTACGATTGTTTTTACTACTCAACGTCTTATATGATTGTGTATGCGAATCAAAAGAGTTGATAGGCGAACTTCTTATCTCTTTAATCAATATTAATACAAATTCTTTTAAGCTTCATTCGCTCATTTCAAATCTGTCAGCATAGGCAGTTCATCGAATTAATTCAAACCAGACACATACATAGTTTGAAGTTTATATGCAGAGAAAGCTTCATCATTTATTTTTTTTTTCTTTCGATACAGAATTTCAATCGAGTGAAATAAAATCAGGGAGTTTTATATGCAATACCAAGTAGATCCATGTTTTATATTACTTTTTGATGTAAATTTTTCATAACGAAGTCAGCTGATAAGAATTAAATTTTTATTTTTTTGTTAACATTGTGCGTTATTCCCTCGAGGGTTGTTTAACACTGAATTACTTAAACTGCGACGGCTTTAAGTTCTTAGATTTTGTTTTAAGAGTAAGATATAATATTTTAAAACAATTTATTTACATAAGTTAGCTTAATTCAAATCACTTAAATTGTTTTCAACAAGTTTGCATAAGGTAACTTACCACTAGATAGAGAATATCCGAATGCAGAAAAGGTTTTTCCTTTCACTTCAAAGCGAAATAATGTATGGTCATAAAAAACTTAATGCTCGTTAAACGAAATGTTTAAATCTAACGATAAAACTAATTGAAATAGCGATAACAATCCGTTTTATGTGATAAATGGTTGCTAGCAGTATTTCTAAACTAAACTATATTTGTTGGAGAAGCAACATATCTTTATTTGAAATCAAATCGGCTTATTTTCTGTCTTTCTTGTTCTGGCGTCAGAAATGTTTTTTTTTTCAAATCATTTCCTTACTCTGATCTTTTGGCATATAATGAATGAATACTACCTACCTAATGTTGATAAATGGCTTACAATTCATAGTCTCGCGGTAGCTTTTTAAAATTATTATGGGCTAACTATGCTGCAAAAATAAAATTGATTAAAGGCATAATTCGTCAATCACATACATTTTAATAAAGAAGCTTCTTAAGTTAAAAATAATTTACCTATACCAAACATTATGAAAAACTACTGTTTTTGAAAGTAAACAAAAATCAAAAACAAAACTTATTTTCTCGAAATAGCTTCAAGAATTTTGATAACATTATGATGATAGAGAATGTGAAAAAGTTCGTCCCGCAATTTTGTCTATCTGTCTGTCTGTCTGTCTGTACCTCGACATGCAGCCTAAGCCACTGAAGCGATTTTCCTTAAACTTTGGACTTTGGAATTCCTTAGAGGGTAAATATTTTTTTTGGCTAACATGATCTAGGACTTTGACCAGCACCTTATTAAAAACAAGAAAAAACGACGTTGACGATAATCAACTGGATGCTGAAATGATAATTTAGCCGGATTCTTAGTTTTATGAGAAAATTGAATAACTTATTTTTTAATATCTTGAAAAGTAAAAGTCCTAGATCGATCCGGTTTTGCGTGTTTGACTAGAAATTGATCAGAGCAATGAATTTTGAAAACAAATATGGTACTTAATAACGTAAAACTTTGAAAAAAATTATTTGGCATTTTTTTTTAATTTCTTTTTTATTCAAAATTTCGAGTTTGAAAATTAATTTTTTAAAAACTATTTAACAACGCAACTTTATTTAAAATGAAAATTAAAGAACAGATTTTTGGCTTTCCAAAAAGGTATGGCAGATCATTGCAGGTTTTACCGTTGTTTTTAAATAATTTTCGTTCTGTATTAAGTCAATATTTTAGAAAATTGCCCCTCCCGCCTAAACGGTGGGAAATAGTCCCCCCTCCGATACGATTTTTTTCTAGTCTTAACCCAACCTACAGCTTTTTGGTGTACCTTATACCAATCACTCTGTATACAAAAATGTATTTAACGATATAACAATTTTGAACAGAATTATGAATTCTTATTAAGAGTATGGTTAATGTTTTGGTGAAAAAAAAAAATCTACAACGAACGGATAATAATGGTACCTTTCATAGAACCGATTTATTGGTTTTAAATTTTCTCGGTGGAGCCGTCCACCGATTTAAATAAAAAAAAATATAGAAGAGGTCCTTTACAATTTTAAAAAATTTTTATATAAAAATTCTAGAAAAATAATTTTTGATTTTTTTTTTTGAAAATTCAATATCTTGAAAACGACGTTATGAATATTTTTTAATTTGTATGTAAAATTGTATTTTATTTTATGCTAACATTTGGCTTACCAGATTCTATTTCTTAAAACTTTCTAAAAATTGTATATATAAAAAATTAGTTTTTAAGAAAACCGCTCTATGGATTTTTGAATTTTTTATACGAGAGCAAGTTTGTGCGATCCAGTCTCGCATTTTATTCTCATGGCTTTTCCCTTTATCACATGCTCCAATCAATGTTCGATAGTCAAACAAAAAATTTCAAATCAGTACTGAATATTTAGATTCCTATTTTTTTTCTTCAAAATCACTAAACTGGCTAGTTCTGTAAAATGAGACATCAGAGGTCTTACTATCAAAATAGATGATTTTCGACAGTGAAACCTCTGAGAACTCCTTTTCCAGACCATGTCTTATGAATTTTTAGTACTCGCAAATTTGAGAGCTAACAGCATGCAATGTTATAGAAATAATAAAACATTTTCTAAAATTTTACGGTTCTAAGGCAAACCAAACTATAGAAGGTCATAATGAGGCGGTCTTTCTCTTGAAGTGCTAATAAAGTTAAATGTTTTGTAGACAAAAAACAAAATACATATGTTGCTTAGTAATAGGATATTCCCAATTTAGTTCAGAGGTATACATCATTAAATATTTTATTACTTTTTGAATATTTCAACATGGATGCAAATGTTATAGGTTTTTAAACTAGTGTCAGCCTTAAATTTACTTCAAAATCTATTAAAATCTAACTCACTGAATGCCTTAGTCATTATCGTCTAACAAACAAACACAAGATTAAGTAACTCCTCCCTTTAACTTATTAACTATAATAAGTGTGAACTTTCATTTGTGTGATTTACTATAATTCTTGGTAATCAGTAAAAATGCGTGAAAGTATACAAAAAATTATATTTCGTTGTAAATAGCATAAGCCGGCTAATTGCTTAAACCATATTGTAAATCACAGCTATTTAACAATAACTATACCTATGTTTTTCCAACTTATTATACACCATCATAACAAAACAAGATTACACTAGCCAAAGTTTTTATCCTAATATACTCCACTTCTTGTTGTCCATTACCTACGCAATCACAATAACAAACACTTAATTCATTTCATCAACAACAACTTTCTCAATGGCAAGTCCATTTGGATCATGCAACATTTCTGTACATAGTGTTTTCTATTTGATCGCATGTCGCGCCAAAATGTGCAACCACATTTGTCTATATAAATACTTACCTATAGATGCAAATGCAATAGTAGTCGTGGAAACCGGGTTCGCACTATGGCGACCTAGAGAAGTAGAAATTCCTCGTTGATGGTAATATTATTCCCAGCACTTTAGGACAACCGACGAAGAAGACTAAGTTGAAGCCTGGCTTTAGGCCGATAGTGATACATACCACAACCATGGATGCTGATGATTATTTCTTGTGTTTACCTTTCAATCCAGGTTTGAAGATGTTTTTTTCTCTCTTAAAACTAGTAGACATAGCCAGATAGCTAATAGTTAAAAGATGATAACTTTCACTCTTCTAGTAGAGAAGGTTGAAATGGATTGGCGTTAACTAGCAGAAACGCTACCAATAATTACATTAATTGATTGTTCTTCGAAGGGGTCCAGACAATTAAGACTGTTTTTCCGGATACCATCAGAGACTTATTTTATTAATTTCCGTTAAGACCTTCAAACAAAAAAGCAGACGCTTATGAATAGCCATTAAGTACCTACATGATACCTATTTGCGAGGGTTTTAGCATCTAGATAACGGAATGCACACGATTACATTAGAAGAAGACCCCCAGTCTACCGTTTGAATGAGGTAAGTCTACTGACGTCTGCTGCTGTACGCCGCGCCGTATAACTCAGCCTGTATACCAAACTCTATTGCTGTTTAGTTGGATAGGTCAAATCGTGACAAGGGAAAACGAAGACACTTATGGCCTTATGTTTACCATTCAAGGAATACACGTGCCCACTTTCTTGCGCCTGCGCATCCACATCTTGAGATTTTCGTCGACCAAAGGAGACAATAAAATTAATGTCATCTATATGATGCTTTGATGTTGCCAAAAGCAAACGTTCCAAATCACATATTATATCCAGTGAAAGTTTAGATTTTCATTGTTGTTGATTCAATATTTGGATAGAAGATTTGGCCAATGCAAGGCATTTGTTGGTATAGAGATGATGCTTCATTTGGTATTCTATGCCCAAGCAAGAGACGTTTCTAAGGATTTCAATTTACTTGGTTGGGTGGATAGGTAGGTATATTAATGGTTATCGTTAGTAGTATTAGACAGGTCCATTTGATTGTAATCTTTTTTATAAAGGAATCTCTACGAGACATGATCACTTTTGTAGTAGAAAGTTTTGAAAAATTACGTTTTTAACAGCAGGCTGGGAAAAGGCATTCTTTGTAAATTCCTTGAGAAGAATTTAAATATCATCATCAGTAGTATCAGGTGGACAACAAAATAAAAAGCTTAACAAATTGCCCCTGAATAAACTTTAACAGGTGCATATGTATGCATGATGTGATGGTTGGTATGTAGTTGCAGACACACGAAAGACGTGTCAGGTTAAAGTTAAGATACAATCAGATGTTAGAATTAATGCTAGAAATTTTTTAACATACCCACTTATTTATGAAGTGGCTTTTACAATTTGCACAGCTGCTGTTTGAAGAAGATATTATAGTGAACAATTCGAAATACAAAAAAATAAATGTTACAAAAAAAATAAGACCACAATATATGATAGCTTTTGCGTATGGAAGTTGTGATGAGAAGACAATTTTGTTGTTGTTGTCAAGGAGAAGCAGAAGAAGGAAAAGCTAAAGAACTCCAATGAAATACAAAAATGTCCATGTACAGGGTGGGCCAAATGCAAGTTTCTTTTAAAAATGGAATACAATTAACAAAATTCAATTTATTCCATGCATAATGGCTTTATTAGTAAGAGCAAACATTCCCATTAATTATGGAACACAACGTCGTTAAAGTGGCTGCCTCGGCTGGCTTCGCAGTAGCATATTCTGTAACTTCAATTTTCCAAGACCTTGTTGATGGTTTCGGGCTGTAGCTCACGGATTGCTTGGATTGTTGGCATACCGTCGCGTCGGTCCTTCATGGTTCCCCACAAAAAAGTCCAGAGCGGTCAAATCGCAGCTCCGAGGCGGCCAATTGACATCGCTTTAGACGGCAGAGAACACGATTTGGGAATTTGGTGCCCAAAAGATCGATTGTGGGTGGCATTGGTTGTGTGGCATGGCACACCATCCTGTATGAGCCAGAGGTCGTCCAAATCCATGTCTTTAATTTCAGTAAAAAAAAGTTGGTGAACATGGCTTCTTTAATGCCCACCGTTGATCGAAACGTTGTTCCCAGCCTCATTTTCGAAGGAAAATGGTCCAATGATGCCACCACTCCACAATCCGCACCAATATGTTCATGAATGCATTGGCTTCTCAACAGTAACGTGCGGGTTTTCCGAGATGCGGCAATTCTGTTTGTTAACGTAGCCGCCGCCGAGATGAAAATGAGTCGTCAGAAAATATTAAGCACTGATTGGGCTACACAGAACCTACTTTGGAAAAGTTTTCAATATTTCCCAATGCTGTTAAAGCTTAAAGTTACTCATTTGTGTGTCAAAATAACCTATGATTTCAAAAGAAACCAATATATGACCCACCCTTTATTTGGGAAGCGATATGCGATGCCTTTTTGATGCGTAAATTGGCTGATATCAAAACAATCTAAGCATTAAAACTTCCTCTAATGCTAATCTAAACAAAAATAAGCTTACAGCGCCCTTGGAACAATCAACCAACCAACCAAAAGCGTTTACTCGTAATATGTCTGCACACAAATTTGAGGCTTCGTTAAGAATCTAAAAACTCTAGTTAATTAAGAAAATAATTTATAAACTACAAGCTGACCCGGCGAACTTCGTTCCGCCTAAATTTCGTTAGTGTAATGAAATTAATAATTCCGAGCATGCACAGAATGCTGTTTCATGTAATTTGGTCATGAATAACAATGGAAATTCAAAAGTACAACGAACAAGGACACCTAATACTGCTTTCTTGAGCCAACACGAACCTATCAATCCCAAAATTGTGAAAATCAGGATCTTCCGTTCCAGTTTTTCTGGAATTTTCCAACAGTATCCCATTTTTTTCCTTGGGCCAATGCGAATTCATCAAACCCAGAATCGTGAAAATCGAAGTATACGTTCTCGAGTTATGCAATAAAAATAGGATCTTCCCGTATTTCCAATTTTCCTGAAAATGTTCAGTGATTTTCCTGCAGTATCCTATGTACTTCCTTGGGCCAATACCAATTCATCAACCTCAAAATCGTGGAAATCGAACGATCCATTCTCGGTCCGTTCACGGACGACATTTCTCTTTTATATACATAAGCTGACCCGGTGAACTTCGTTCCGACTAAATTTCATTAATGTAATGAATGTTCCATTTCAAATTCACAATATGCAACGATGGACCACCACCGTGTTCTATGGTTGTACCCATTTCTGAATATTGTCAGCACTATTGGTTGCTGCTTTACATACTTCCCTGCGGTGAATGGGTCAATTCAACTGTGTTCGAGTTTGTGGAACTGGTGTGGAATTAGGAGCTAACGTAACTCTCTTCCGAAAATTGCAAATAATTGTAATTACAAAGCTCATTGATAGCAGAAGAGTGAAATAGCTAACGAAATGGTGATCAATGCTTTTGGAGAATACTGTGTCGTTCAGCTTGGGGAGACCTTAATGTTGTAAGGCAGAGAGAGTTGAATCAGTAGATGGTTTAATGATTCTAGATAACTGTTGTTGAATTTGGAAGTGATTCCAGAACTGCGTGAACATCCTTGAGCTTGGCAATTGAGGATATGTTCCCAAAGCTTATTTAAGACGATTTAGGGTGCTGATCATCATCTGATTTTCTTCAATGGTAATGAGATTGTTTCTCAGTATACAGTCGTTTTCGACTAAGAGTTAAGAGTTTTTGTTTTGCATCTAGCAGTTAGTTGAATATTAAGAAGGGTTCCGATTATCCATTGATGATGAAACGAACAGGACATCTCATATTCCTTCCTCGATTCCCTCATCGATCCCAAAATCGTGAACATCGAACGATCCTTTCTGGTGTTATGCACTAAAAACAGGATCTTCCCGTTGCAGTTTTTTTGAAAATTGTACGGGATTTTCGTCCACTATCTTATGTCCTTTCTATGGCCAATACTAATTTTCAATGATGAAAATTGTTTTCATAGAACAGCTGATATTTTGTTCCCAAAAGTGGAACACATTCGTTCCAATGAAATGTGTTCCTTTCTCTTCCTGCTTTCGTCTGTCAGTTTTTCGTTCAATAATCGACTCTAACCTCAAAATTGGTTTTTGTATGGGGAATGGAATTTTTAACGAAAGAAAATTTTATGATGGCTTTAACCGACTTGTCAGAAAATATTCCACCATTTGACTGATTTGTGTTTCAATGATGGTTTTCAATTAAAGCTTTAACTGGATCCTTACACGTTCATGATTATAAAAAGTAAACAATTCAAATGCTTGTTTAACATTCAACAACGTTAACGGCAACCTCTGATGAGCCTTTTTTTGGACAGTTATCGCCATAAAAAGATTTTAAGTTTTGGGTCGAATAGAATTGATTTACTTTGAGTTAAAAAAATCTCCGGAATCAACCCTAATACAATATTGTAGTTTTCAGCTATGGATAGTTGTGAAAAAAACTGATTAAGGGTTTTAAAAACCGCAATGTTATCCGAGGCCTATTTGCAGAGCTGTAGGCATCCAAAGATGGCTGAGGTTACAAAACTCAAAAAAAAAATACTTTGAATGCAAATATACCAAAAACTAGACAGTGTAGAAGGGTTTAATTTGGATGTTCTGATAGCATTTGACAATTTCTATTTACATGGGTTCCAGAGACTTTGTGATAAGGGGGTATGTCCTGTCCATGCTTTTTTTCAAAAATCGCTTTAAACAAAGTTGCTGAAATCAGTTAAATTTTGAACAATAATGCCTGTCAGTTCTCTTTTCAAAAACGTTGGTGAATCTAATGACATTTTCAACTAAGACGATACAAAAACTGCACAAAAGTTATAGTTCTTTTTCTGTTAGTATTACTATATTTTAAGAAGAATAGGTAAATATTACCGAAAACTTTTGAAAAAATAATGGTCCATTGATGAAACTTGGTATAAATATTGTACATCTTATGGAAACCAAATAAAAGAAGAGTACCTGAAAATATCTATGGTCAGAGGGTGCTTTTTTGGGGGGAAGTGAAAAGTGTGGGGCTTTAATTTTAATTTCGCTTAGTACAAGCACATAATAACAATAATAGTATCTTAAAACTAAATAACAATTGAGATCTTAAGGCTAAGTTGATGAAAAATGATGAGGGTAAAAGGTAAGAGAAAGATTATGATAGGAGAGCAAGTTTGAGAGAGGTTTTTGAGAGGTTTAAATCGAAAATGTTGGAGTTATTTACTTTTCGACTCATTCTAGTAATAGGTTGATTTTGGCCATACTCTGTGGATGGAAGGGGACATAGAAGAGGAGAGTGTTCCTCAATTGACGATTACGAGTATTCGGTTTGAATTTATCAAGAAGACTTTCATTATCAATGACACCAGTCAGTAGCTGGTGTATAAAATCTATATCGGCATTATCGCGACGTCTACTTAGAGTTTGTAAATTTATTAGTTTAAGACGTTTTTTCGTAAGGTTGAAGATTACATGGGTCATCTTAACAAAGGCCACGCAAGGCAAAGCGAATAAATCTACGTTGAACGGCTTCTATCCGCTGATTGTAAACATGGTCATGGTGGTACGGAGACCATACTACGCAGGCGTATTCAAGAAGAGGACTGAAAAACGTGACATACAGAGACTTAGTAACATAAGGATTTGCGAACTCTTTTGACCAGCATATAACGAAACCTAGAGTAGAGTTAGCTCTATTGAAAATATTATCATAGTGAGCCCGAAAATTGAGTTGGTCATCGCATATAACATAAAGATCATTGTCAATGAAATATTGACGTTGAGGTAAAGGAGGGTGTTTTCGGAAATAGCTTGGCATTTATTCACATTGAATTCAAGAAAGTTGTATTGACACCAAGTTAATAAATTGTTTAGGTCAGCTTGAAGTAATTGAACATCGGCCATGCATTTAATATGTTTAGATATACGCATGTCATCAGCGTAGATCTGGAGGTCAGATCCTTCAAGAGAATAAGATCCACATCATTAATGGTCAGTAAGAAAATCAGAGCACCTAAATGACTGCCTTGAAGGACCCTTGATGTTGGGCAGATAGGGTCGGAGCTACAGGACCTAAAAAGAACTGTGTATCGACGATCATTTAAATATGATTAAATCCAAGATATAAGTAAAGGTGGGAAGTCGTATGATTTAAGTTTGAACATGATGACATCATAGGAGAATTTGTCAAATGCTTTGCTGAAATCAGTTGCAATCGCATCGAAATGCAATGGATAGTGATCTGGTGTCATTTTAAGTGCTTCTCGATTTTTCTAAAGCATTTGACAATGTCAATCACAAGAGACTCATATTTAAACTAAAGGAGCAGTTCAGATTCTCAGACAATGCTGCAAATCTGATTCTATCATACCTTAGTGGACGAAGCCAAGCTGTTGTTGGTGAAAAAACATCTCGCCCTCTAAATCTTCTTTCGGGAGTTCCGCAGGGATCGATTATTGGCCCACTGTTGTTCGCAATTTTTATTAATGACCTTCCACTTCAATCCAGGTTCTCATCAATAAACTTGTATGCAGACGATGCTCAAGTTCAGTTTAGCTGTAAGCTAGGTATGATTGAAGATGGGGCTCATAAATTAAACTCTGATCTAAACAGAATACTAAATTGGTCTGACACAAATAGCCTGCGCCTCAATCCAGCAAAGTCAAAATGCTTAATAATTTATAACAACAAACTTGATCAAAGCTATTTTCCTGCATTGTATCTTGGAAACGAACAACTTGAGTATATCGATAAAGCTAACAATCTTGGTATTCTTTTTAACTGCACCTTAACCTGGGAAGACCAAATTCAAATGATTATTGGAAAAGAATATGGCTCATTACAAAGTCTCTCCGTATCAAAGCTGCAACCTTTACAGATACCTAAAATATTTGGCAGTGGAACAGTTTACCCTCTTCCATCAGAAGGCTTCGCGGTACCAGGCAGTTTGAGATGATTTTATTCAGACATTTGGTAATAAGTTAAAATTATAAGAAAGTTTATTAATGTAATAGAGTTTAAAGAAAAAAAAAATCTTGAGATATCTAATTTGTTGTTTTGAAAATAAATACATAATTCTATTTAACTTAATTCTAAATATTAATGTTAATTCATAAAATTGTAATTTAAATTCATCTTATTAACTTTTACTATTGTGACTTTGTAGGCACGAAGCCCATTGTAAAAGATTCTTTAAATAAATAAATGAAATGACTTCATTTCCAGCTTCTAAGGAGCAAATGGCATTTGATACAAACTCAGTTAAGTTTTTGGTCGTTGATCTACCATAACACCTGTGAACAAAATACTACAAAGGTACAAATGTTAAGAGTGCGTCACGAGGATACAGAATCAAATGATTCTATAAAAATATTTAGTCGAAAAGGGTATTTTTTTTATAAATAGTATACCTACCAGTGGCGTGGCGTCCATATATCACGATTCCTACCGTCTTCCCTTTTAAAAATTGCACGAAAAATACTATCAAATAAACATAAACTATGCAACCCTACCAATTTGAATTATAAAATTCGCACAAACACACCAATATAAGCTGTCGAATAAACACCGTCAATTCATTCTTCTCTTCGCTCTTTGCTCAACTGCTGAACATATGTGCTCTCTTTGAAAGAATTAATTTAGAAATAAAACCTTAGAAGAAGAAATAGAGGAACTGCCCTTGTTGGACAAAATTGAAGCAGTTTTATGAATGGTGTGAGATCCCACAAACACAAATGCATTACAGCAGGGACGGAGTGCTCTTTGACGGCAACTCACTAGGGCGCCATCAGAATAATCATTTTTGTTATTTTCCGAAGTTGTTTTAGTGGTATGGTCTTCGAATAAGAAAGAGTTCGTGCGTGAAGCAATTTTTGTCAATCTGAAATATCAAATCGATAGTGTGACTTTAAAAAAGAACAATAAAAAAGTGTTACAAATTATGACGCATATATACAGGGTGTCCCGTAAGTAATGGATAACCCTGAAATGCCGCATAGTAGACTTTATGACCGTCCTGAAAACTGATAAAAAAAAGTTCTATCCCAACCACAAGAAAAGTTATATGCATTTTTTTGTTCAGTGCATTATTTTTTTTCTTACTTTACATTTTTGAATACCACGACTACAAGTGAATGAGTTCCATCATTTTTTTTTTTGCAGGAATATTTAACATTACTTGTGCCAACACATAAGTAGAAGAAAATTATTATAACTGTTGGACTTCTTAGAGAAAAAAATTATTTAATATTGAATTTCAATGCAAAATGTGAAAACAAATAATTTTTGAAACAGTTAAATCATAGCTGGTATAAAAAAAATGCATGAATACCTGAGTGGCCAACTATTTTAAAAATATGCGCGTTAAATGCAGATTTCAAAATGGTATTACTTATTATTATATCTACAGTCAATAGCAAGTTATTGGTAAAAATCTGCAATACTAGAGTAAATTTAGCAAAAACAAAAGTTTTCAAAATTAGCACAGTAAACGTGAAAATAATACCAAGCGTTGAACATAGCAGATTTTTGATTTATTGGCTGTTTCTACGATGTTGTCCTAATGATAAATCCAAGCTTTCAACTACTAGGGCCGAATGCATTATTGATGAAAATGTCAAAAAAGTGCAAAAAACGGTTACATTTTCGAGCTTGTTTTGAATTTTACCTGTTCTATTGGGCTTTAACAAACCCATCAAATATTTTGTTGGTTGCTATTTTTATTTGTTATTTGCTCCAAACAAAAAGTCTTCTGAATCAATTTTAATTGTGTTTTTTGAATAGTAAATTGTAAGATCCTGAGAAAGTGAGAATTAATAAAATCGGAAGTTTTTTAAATTTTGAATTAAAGTTTTTGTAATTTGATCTTAATTCATAAGATTAAGACCACGACGAACACTTATTTATATCGTTTTTATTGTTCATTCTTCAGAAAAATTAACGGTCTAAATAGCTGTTTTCCTGAACCTGCTTTTTGATAATTAAGACGTTTGATTGAACTTTTTCGATGCCACGTATTCTGTATTCTGCACAGGAATATGCAAACATGCATTTCATTTATGGAGAGTGCAGAGGCAACGCAAACGAAGCTGCGACTCTGTATAGGGAAAGGTACCCTAACGCACGTCACCAGGATTATCGAGTGTTTATTAGAGTCCATAGCTGTTTCTCGGAAGGAAGGCTGTCTGGTAGTGGTGTTGGTGGTGCTGGGGGGGACGACCCCCTCGAGGAGATACCGAAGACTTAGTGCTTGCGGAACTTGACCGAGATCCTACAGTATCAATCCGAGCAATAGCACGACGCACTGGGATCGGAAAGACGACCGCGCATATTTAAATGCCAGATATCCAGGCAGATGGATAGGACGTCTGGGACCAATTTTATGGCCACCGCGTTCACCAGACCTAAATCCACTTGTTTTTTTTTATTGGGGATGCATTAAGGAAATCGTATACTGCAAGCCGATCAGGTCTTTAGAGGAGCTAAGAAATCGTGTGAAGGCAGCTGCATTACAAATTTCTGAGCAAAACCTTGCACGTTCACTAAGACGTTCATTTATTCGCAGGTGCAGAACCTGTATAAGAGTGGGTGGAAACAGCATTTGCTTTAAATAAAAAAAAAATTAAAAAATTATCTATTTTTGTTTTTGTTTTCTAACTAAGTGATCATGTGATTAAAAGCTGGCTCAAAAACTTTTTGTTTAGAGAAAATAACAAATAAACTAATAGCAACCAACAAAATATTTTATGGGTTTGTTAAAGCTCAATAGAACAGGTAAAATTCAAAACAAGCTCGAAAATGTAACCGTTTTTTGCACTTTTTTGACATTTTCATCAATAATGCATTCGGCCCTAGTAGTTGAAAGCTTGGATTTATCATTAGGACAACATCGTAGAAACAGCCAATAAATCAAAAATCTGCTATGTTCAACGCTTGGTATTATTTTCACGTTTACTGTGCTAATTTTGAAAACTTTTGTTTTTGCTAAATTTACTCTAGTATTGCAGATTTTTACCAATAACTTGCTATTGACTGTAGATATAATAATAAGTAATACCATTTTGAAATCTGCATTTAACGCGCATATTTTTAAAATAGTTGGCCACTCAGGTATTCATGCATTTTTTTTATACCAGCTATGATTTAACTGTTTCAAAAATTATTTGTTTTCACATTTTGCATTGAAATTCAATATTAAATAATTTTTTTCTCTAAGAAGTCCAACAGTTATAATAATTTTCTTCTACTTATGTGTTGGCACAAGTAATGTTAAATATTCCTGCAAAAAAAAAAATGATGGAACTCATTCACTTGTAGTCGTGGTATTCAAAAATGTAAAGTAAGAAAAAAAATAATGCACTGAACAAAAAAATGCATATAACTTTTCTTGTGGTTGGGATAGAACTTTTTTTTATCAGTTTTCAGGACGGTCATAAAGTCTACTATGCGGCATTTCAGGGTTATCCATTACTTACGGGACACCCTGTATATATATAAAAAAAAATAAGAACTTTGAAAAAAAAAACTTTTTAAGTGAATAAAATAGACATTGTGGTTATCTATCAACAAACAAATAGAAACATTAAGTGCGTTGGTAAATCGTGTGAAAAACGACGAAAAAAAGCGGTAAGATCATTTCCTCACATGTGTGTTTTATTATATTTTTCTTAAAGCAAGTTCTGTTAACTGTTTGTATTTATGTAGATTAATTAACTTTCGAACAACATATTATTTATAATGGACTATTCTTTAAACATGAGTCATGATCCATGAATAACCAAACATGAACTGATAGACACCTTACTGAAAAAGCAAATTCACATTGAAACATGAATTAATAAGTTGACGAACAAAAATCAATTTAATAAAAAAAAATTATTTTTCATAAGGGCGATTAACAGATAGTTGCGCCTTTCAAACTCCGATATAATTTCATGCGCCCCTGTTAACTTGAATTTCAGTTTGACATTTCTGGTTCTTGAATTCTAACAAAAAAATTATGTGCACATTTTCAACTAATTAATAATATTCTTGACTTAATTTAAAGTGTAACCCATTCTAAATATGTTGTTTAATAGTTCATCATCATAAATACAAAAACTTTACAGCACATTTTTTGAGAAAAATATAATAAAACTCACCTGTTAAATGAAATGTTTTACCCACATTGTTTTGTTGATTTCCACACCTCTGAACAATGCACTTCATGTTTTTTTTTTAATTTTTAAGAAAATCACCACAATGTCCAATTAATGCACTTTAAATTATGTGTTTTTTCGAAGTAATTGTTATATTAATTTGGGTTTTAACTTGTATCAATTTTTTTTTCTAATCACACGCTTACGATTTGACACTTTTGGTTCTCAAAAATTGCTTCACTCACGTACACTGTATATGTGACAAATACCTTCTCCTCTATTTCTTCTTCTAAGAATAAAACACGTCTTTCACCGTCTTATAAAATTTGTTTTGTATCCCTTTCTTCCCTTAGCATTTTTGTTTCTAGATCCTCTTTGTCCAACACGCAACAGCATTGGAAAAAAAAAAAAAACGCTGGTCCACGTGTTATACTGGCACTTGGTATGGAATGGAAATGGAATGTTTTTCATTCCTTTGCTTGACTCCGTTTCTCTTAATTACCCCGTTTACAAACAGAGTCGAGAGCTCGAGTTGGATTAGGGTCAGATTTTCGAGCCAGGTGTTTCGTCACGTGAGTTGAAAGCCCCATTTGAAGTTGGGTTGATATCGTGTTGAGATTACATTTAATGGAATGGCAACAATATATTTATTTCACACAAAAACAGTTCAAATTTAATGAATTTTAGTACATACTTCACATAGCTATAAAAACAAATAAATAATTTTACTCGCGCATGTGCAAAAACACTGTGGTAAACACATCCTCAAGACCGACTCTTCAACCCAGGTGTTTTACCAACAATTTCGACACGACTCCGCTCCTGAAGTGGAATCGAGTCGGTTGAATCTCATTTCAAGTCAACGCAGGTGTACAAAGGGGCCAAGCGAGCTTGAAGCTCGCTCGAATACTTCATGTAAACGGGGTAAATATTCGTTCTGTTGGGTGAAAAATAACACGCTCTTCTTCGACTTATTTGCTATGAAAGTTGTACATAATACATTTTCTATTTTTGTTTGCTTGTTTTTTGGTTAAGCTAAGTATAGTCCAGGAAAGATTTAAATGCGTAATTTAATATTTGTAAGCGGTGAAAAATGAATTCATAAAATATTATTTAAGGTATAATTGCAGAATTTCATCTTCTACACTCTACAGCATATCAAAAGTCTCACAAAATCACAGCAGTGGCTTTTGGTATAAAGGCATTTAAAGATGGGTAAAGGGAAGAAGGTATGGTTTATCAATCTGAAATATTTGGTATGGTAAAATGTTTGTTTGTTGATTTTAGGGTACTTTTTAACGCTGGATCTAAAAAAAAAACTATTCTTTTTTATAGGATTTTCTTAGAACAACAAGTTATTAAGAATAATGGTAGGTTTGGAATACAAGTTTCATTGGGGTTTTGTTAAACAAGAATCAAAAGAGTTCCTAAAAATATCTGTAATGAAATAGTGTTAATTTGGTTAGTTGTGAAGTTGAAGATTTGGTTCTTAATTTTTTGTTTGATAGTTATGTAAATACTTTAGAGATAGGTTTTTAGTCTTGGTTTTTGATTGGTTTTTAAATTTTTTTTTAAAGCATAGATTGTTGCTTAACAGATTTTCTCTTGGAGGAATCAAATGAATTAAACAAACTGTGTATCTTTTATTAACAATCGTTTTAATGAAAGGCCACTCTATGAAAATAGACTGCAAACGTAAGAGTTGTTTTTTAAATAATTTTAATGTATCTGCTTTTTTTTTTCAAGATACAAAGAGGTAAGTTTTGTTTACTTTCGCAGATCAATAATTTTCGTTACGTCTTCCCATTTCAAATTATTGACGCCACGCCACTGATATCATAAAAAATGTCATGTAGTTGATGCTAAAATAGATACCATCAAATAATAAACTTTAATGACTTATTTCTTTAACTACTGTTCTTTAGTTAAGAAAAAAAACGTATTTATCAACTACAATTTAATGCATGTTCTTATTTGTCTTTTTGGTGGCCTCAAATTTGATACTCAACATACGTACCTACTCGTAGTAGGTATTTGTTTCACCTAGGTATTATAGTTCTCGGCTCATTACGGAATTGTATTCTTTCATACTTTCTCTCATTTTGTTTTTGTGGTTTATAATTTAATTACTATAACATTATATATTTCTGTTTAAAAGGCCTCCTAACCTTTTTTTTTTTTTGTTTTTTTCTTTTCAGAAGTATCGCCATACATAGATTTAGTATTCTGCCCAGCAAAATCACAACCATGGAGTTGTGCGCGGCAGCAGTCTGGACGTATATTAAACTTATGGAGTGATCAGCTCGACTCAGAATGGCAAAAATTAAAAGGTAAGTTTTCTTGGAAAACAAATTGCATCATCATATGAATGCATCTACAAATTCAACGGAAGGTACTTCATTGTATCTTATATTTGAGTATTATTAAGGAATTATATACAAACATATATATAATAGAAAGATGTGAAAATAGTAGCGAGCATGTTATTGCGGTGTTTGGATCTGTGTCAGATCTATAATAATTATTAAGTTGAGTACGCAGCGTATAATAGCAAGTTTATAGTGTGCTATTAAACTCTTACTAAGCAACGGAATTTAATCGATGCGGCACACGCAGCATTAGACAATTTGTTATTAATTCTTACCACGTTGACACTATTTTGTTTGAAATTATTCTTGATTTCGCTTTAAATATATTACAAAAATTACCTCTGAGAATTATCGTTTTTAATTTTTTACTATAACAATGAAAATAGTTTCAAAAATATTTAAAAGGGTTTAAGTACATAATGAGTTGTTTTAAATAAATATATTTTCGAAATTCCTTCTTAAGTACACCTAATTACTTTACGTTCGGATAAAGCAAAAAAAAAAGTTTGTAGATCAGCTCTTTTGTTTAAGGAATTTAACTCTTTTGCTGTATTTCTTGTCCATCTTATGAATAATTGGAATAACTAATAATATGAAAATTCATGTTTAATTTTCAGTTGAAGCCGATCAACAATTTAATGCTACTCTAGAACGAAGGGGATACAGCGAATCGGAGCCCTTAACCAAAGAAAAACCATCGACACTTTTTAAAAAAATCGAAATAGGTACAAATTATATGAAGGACTATCTTGCATATACGTTTGATGGGTGAGTAGTTTTGTTAACAAATATATATATTAGATCGTCCTCTTGACATGATTTTCTGTTTTTTTTTGTTTGTGTTAGATTTCTAGGACGAGAATATTATAATGATGTGGACCGAAATGAAGAGGAGCAAATCAGTGACGAGTTTGTCGATGTTGAAGGTGAGATTAGTAAAGGGAATAAAAAGAAAAAAAAGAAGAAGAAGAAGAAAAAGAAGAAAAAGGGTAATAAAGGGGATAGCGAGGAATATTATGAAAATGTGCAACACATTACACCATCATCGATATTTCTTGTACAAAGTTCTGAACATAGTAAGCCGCAAAAGTGGCATGAAGAAGAAGAAGAGGAAGAGGCAAGACCACAACAAGTTTTGCTCCTTCAAGGTAACGACGATGGCGGAAAAAAGAAACGTAAACGAAAAAAAAGGAAAAAATCCAAAAAACGGAAACAATCCATGTTGACAGCTATTCCGGCATTGTTGGGTGTGAGTGATAACCAACATGATTACGAAGAAGATAGCTACGAATACGAACAAGATCATTCGGTATTTAGTTTACTTGGGTCATTTGTTGGAGATTTCCTTGACGAAGCCGAAGATTATGATGACGACGATCATGGATATGTGGTGGTTAAAGGAAAGGGCCGAAAGAAAAAGAAGAAGAAACGAAAAAAAAAGAAAATTAAACGGCCGATAAAATATGGTATAGAATTTTGGAGTTATAAGTAGACACGTTTGGTGTTGATTATTATGGGGGGTAATGCCTGCGGCTAAATTTCTTTATTCTTCGTTGTTTGACTTAGAACATTCGGCAAGAGTGGAATAGATTTTTTTCTTTGGAGGTTTATTTTTTGTCATGGAATCTTTTACATTACATGTAAAGATCATTTTGTATTACGGTTTGTGTATTGGATTTTAGATTTTTTCAATATCGTAGGTTTGTGCCTCGGCTTACGATATGAAATTGGTTTGTGTCATGCATGAAACTACATTATCAGCTTTAAGATAATGTAGACTATTCTGCACAAGCTTCTCAAACTGTTTTTGGTATTTACTCGAGATGAAATTAAATAGAATTCTTTCCCTTTTATGAATTTGTAATTTTTGTTGATATTTAAATATTATTTTATTTGTTTTGAAATGAAAGCTAGAAAAAATTGATAAATACTTAGTTTTAAAGCACAATCATTTACTTTAGGTGCATGTTCATATAGGCACTTGTATTTTAAATTATAAAGTACCTACTGGTCTGTTTTAAAAATATAAATAAATTATTTTCGAAACTATAAACTTTTTTTTATAAAATGTTAGGTTCATTTGAACAATTTCATTGTATAAGAATCGAAATAGTAAATTCAACTTTTAATTTTATTTTGAAATACATATATACTTTCTTCAAAACGAAGTGAAAATAAAGTCTTATGTAATTGGTATATTTTAGACCTATTATTAAATTTTGGTTCTTCTCTTTTTTCTTTTATTTTTTTTTCTTTTTCTTACACTTCTTCTTTTTTACTAAAATTTAAGTATTGTAAAATAAATATATTATTTATAAAAAAAATATTTAACGCAAATAATGAACTAATGAACTCAATGTGTTCTAAAATTCCTTAAAAAAAATTCAATATGTTTAAATTTGCAATTCCATTCTATATTTGCCTTAATTTTTATTTAAGTAAGCACATTTTTGTATTGATTTAAAAATGTTTGTCAATCCTTATTCAAAAAATATTTATTTGTGTAAAGATGCCACTATTATAGTGATTGCAATTGTATTTTTGTATTTTATATTAAACAAGAAAAAAAATGTTTGAAATTTGCATGGCATGTTTTTACACAATATTAAGTTAAATTTCAAAACTCATACTAACCCTAAAATTCCATTCTTATGTACAAGAACAATTAAAAAATGTTTTTTTTATTTTTATGCAAAAATTTCGTAGTAACTCGTGGCAAAAAGAAGAAGAAGAAGAAGGCTCTTATGAAACTAGCTTTGCTTGGAGGTTTTTTAAAAGCAAAAATTGAACTTTTGCTGAAAATTCTTGGAACTCACCTGCAAATTAAATTTTTGGCCATAGCAGCTGTGGGTCTTTTAATAAATATTGCTCGATTTTGGATTGACTTAAAACGAGGAGGAGGTGCACCACAAAAGGTCGGTTCTTGTGATTTATTTATACGTTTATTATTATATAACCCCATTTACTTAACATTGGATTTATTTTAGTTGTTGTTGTTATAAATAAACATGCACTTTTCAGCACTATTATCACTGGCATTAATTACAAAAAAATCATAAAAAATGATCAAAAATGCTTTAGCAAAAAAAACACGAGAACTTACACGCTTAATCCTAACCAAATAGCAAATAGGTATAACTTTAATATAATATATGTAATAATAATTTTGGAATTGGTATTAAGTTTATTTTTACTTGCACTATAGTAAAGTTATTGGTTTTCTTATTTATGATGAAAATAACCCCTTAAAATATTTATAAAAATACCCTTTCAACAGTATTTTAGTTTTTAAACATTTTCAATTTTATGAATTTAAATTTGGTATTTTTTATTTATCATTGTCTATATTAATTTTGTTTGTTTTCTTCAAATTTGATTAACATTTAAAATGATAAGAAATAATAATTGTATCAAATAAATTATATTCTGTTAAATTATTACCAAAAAAGTAGAGAAATAATAAAATATATACAAATACATATGTATGTACATACGATGTTAACTCCAATGGAGAACATCGCGCATCAATGCATCCATTCCTTAGTGGTAATCAAACGAAATATTTTTACTTTTCTTCAAAAAACACTTTTATTTGTATCTCTACCTTTTAATTCTTATAAATTAAAATTTCTTTTGGAAGTGCAAATATTTTTAACAATTTAAAGTAGAACACTACGTTGCTTCACAATTTTTTCTCTCATTTATTTTAATGTTAGATTTATACAAGGTAGCTTTAATAATTGGCACCCGATGTGCTTTGGCTGCACTCTTATTTGTTTTATATTTTTTTTTTCCATTAACTCAATGTTGAATTCTGTGGACAAAAATCTTTTGCCACGCCAATTCTTGACAGATATTAATGAAATTTGGTACAATTAATGATTTGGGGACAAAGACCTTCACTGGTACTGCTTATGTTTTGGTACTCGAAATGGGGGCTTCACAATAAAGCCAGAACATGGTTCGAAATGTAAAAGTTCCAAAGAAAACCTTTTTAAAGCTAGGAATCTGATGAAATTTATGTTTGAAATGTCTGATTTATGAAATTTGTCATCAGTCTGTTGGATAAAACAGAAAAAAGAATTTAAAAATTTAATGACCATGGCACATAATAATACAGTACCTTGCTAATACCTTTTCTTAAGACAAAAAATCAACTCTCAAAATTTATTTTGAAACCTTATTATTAAAACAAAATTCTCTTTGATTTTTTTTTTCCAAATTTTACGTTATTATTTTTTTTTAACTAATGTTCCACTTAATTTTTAATCGAGATCTAAAAACCTAGAGTATATACAGGGTGATTGGTATAAGGTGCACCAAAAGCTGTAACGAGTAGGTTGGATTAAGACAAGAAAAAAATCGTACGGAAGGGGGAGTCTATTTCCCTCCTTTAAGGCGGGAGGGGCAATTTTATAAAAAATGACTTAAAAAGAACAAAAATTATTTAAAAACAAGAGTAAAACTTGCGATGCCCTGCCATACCTTTTTGGAAATCCAGAAATAATTTCTTTAATTTCATTTTAATTTAAGTTGCGTTTGTGAACAGTTTTTAAAAAATTAATTTTCGAACTCGAAATTTTGAAAAAAAAAAAAATTTCAAACTAATTTTTTTTCAAAATTGTTTGTAATTAAGCATAATTTTTATTTTCAGAACTTAATGTTCTTGTCAATTTTGAGTCAAACACTGAAAACCGCATGCTTCTTGGACTTTTAATTTTCAAGATATTAAAAAATAAAGAAACCACCATCTTAGTAAAACAAGAAAAAACGAGGCTGATAAATCAACCGGTTGCTGAAATGATCATTTAGCCGGATTCTTCTTAGTTTGAAGAGAAAGTTGCTTCATTTATTTTTTCATATCTAGATCCATGTAGTTTTCAGTGTTTGACTAAAAATTAATAAGAGCATTGAGTTTTGAAAACAAAAATGGTACTTAATAACGTAAAATTTTGAAAAAAACTTAGTTTGCAAATTTTTTTTTCAAAACTTCGAGTTTGATAATTAATTATTTAAAAACTATTCACAATCGCAACTTAATTTAAAATGAAAATTAAAGAAGAGATATCTGGCTTTTCAAAAAGGTATAACAGGGCATTGCAAGTCTTACTGTTGTTTTGAAATTATTTTTTTTTCTGTTTTAAGTCAATTTTTTAGAAAATTGCCCCTCCCGCCTAAATGGAGGGAAATAGACCCCCCCTCCGATACGATTTTTTTCTTGTTTTAACCCAACCTATTCGTTACAGCATTTTGGTACACCTTATACCAATCACTCTTTATGTCTAGGTACCTAATTGTGGTAGTTAAATTTTAAATAACCTAGAATTTATAAAATTTGTATTAAAATTAGCCAAAATCTCATTTTCTATTGAGATTTTAAATTTAATGCGAATTGATCAGTTTGGGGTTGAATATCTACTAAAAATAATAGTAAAGTAGTTATATAACGTTTAAATTTGATGTACGTATCAGTTTGAATTTTCCAACAAATATTCTTGATTCAAAAATAAAATATAAGAATTATAGGTGTTTATTTTTCATATTTATTTTTATAGTATGTATTTTTTTTTTTGTATAAAACTGCCCCTCCTACACTAAACTGGAGAAATGAAAAATGACCCAAAATTATAAATATTGTAATCAACAAAATCAATCAAAAAAAATTGGAAAATACGGGTTATTTTGTATAGTTTTGGGGCATGTTTTCCTATTTAATATTGAAGTAAAATTTCTTTATGAAAATCGCCTAAAACGTTTATTCTTATTTACAAAGAAAACTATCCGAATTTAAAAATTAAATTTCACCCCAAAATATTTTGAAAAAGGGCTAGCCAACGTACTTTTTTTTATATGATTATTTTATTTATATTTTTTTTTTTAATCAAAAAGTACCACCAAGATTTATTCATAATCATGCAAGAAATCGAGCAATTATTTTTGTTTTCAATTTTGAAAATTAGCTAATCATGAAATAATAAATATAGGTACACAATTATTATAGCCAAAAATTTTAAATATGTTTTTTTATTCGTGGAAAAAAACAGTTTCTAATTTAAAATAGTATCTACGCTGCAAAATTTCTATGGTTGAAAAATGGTTATTTGCTTAATGCGCGACAAAAAGCTAGAGCTCTTAAATCCATTTTCTCACTAAATCCATTTTCTTATTGTACTTTAAATTAAGATGTTTTACTCATAAAATATACAAAAAAAATTATTTAAATTGATTTATTAGAATAGTTTACTATTCAAGTACTAGATTTGAGTATTCAATGCTATTATCACTTTTACTTTTTAAAGTATTAAAACAAATATTCTTAATAAAACAAGAAAAAAAAAGCTGATAATAATTCATCGGTTGCTGAAATGATCATTTAGCCGAAACTCTCCTTATTTTTCTAAAAAGTTGGTTCCCTTATTTTTCAATATTTTGAAAAGTAAAAGTCCTAGCACCACCCGATTTATATAATGATTTACAAGAACCTAACCGTTCTAGTTTTTGGTTGCATCTTATGCGAATCTCTTTATTAGGGCCCAGTTATAGCTATCATTGGAAACCATCATTGAAAATATTAATTGTCAATTTTGAGAGATTTTGAAGAAAAAATATATGATCATTTTGATGCCAAAGTAAAGCTAATTGACTTAATATTTATTTCTAAGTAAAACAGAATTCAATTTTGCACAACTTTTCCCATAAAATGACTTTTAATTTTTCAATGATGAACTACCTTACCAATGATCATTAAAAAAATTAAAAGTTACGTTATGGGGAAGATATCGGTCAAAATTAATTTTTTTGAAGTAGAAATAATTTTGAAGTCGTAAGATATATTTCTGCATTAAAATATTCAATGATTATACTTTCCAAGGGTCTAAAAATAATCAGCTAACTTTTTCAATGATGGTTTCCTATGATAGCTATATTTGGGCCCTTACTAAAACTATGACAGACAAAATGTTCATATCAAATGAATCTCACGATACTTACCTGATTTTATGTGCTCAAAAATACGTGGTGATTCCAATTCCTACATTCATATCAAATAAACAGCTTCCGTCATACCTTAAAGTTTTCAATTTTTAAACTTTTACCTACAATTTATAAACATAAAACTAATACATTTTTAAAAGTATCCCAAAGATTAGAGTTACAAAAAATAGCTATGCTCAAAAACAAATGCATAGATCAAAAAATCTATTCACATGGGTAAAATATTGTTATTTTACCTTTCCAAAATTAAACAGAACTCGACCATTAAGAATTATCCTGATTTATCGCAAGACATTTCTTAAACATTTACTTTGTCTTTAATAATATCAATTACAAATCTATCGATTGCAAACAAATATTCTGTTAAAAAACCGATAATACACTTTAAATCAAGATGTCGGAAACCCTGTTGATAGAAAGTAAACAAAATCCGACCTAATAGAATTGAAAATCAATAATTTTAATTTGTTGGTTATTAAACTTTTTGCTGTATGAAAGGATAAGTGCAATGTACATATATTTAAATAAAAAAATAAGACTTAAAAAAAAGTTGTTTTTCTTTTATAAAAAACTGCCGGAAATATTCCAGTCTAAAAAATAAATTTTTATTTCTTGCTCGTAAACCTGAATTTTTTTTTAAGAAAGCGTCCTAATTCTTATTTTATATTTTAGTTTTAGAATTTATAAAAAAAATATGTAAATATAACATTTTGGAAATTTGGATAGGAGGCACACTCAAATTTTGTTTTTGAGTCAATATCTTAAAAGTTGTCGATGCTCTATATTTAAATATTAATTTGTATACATCAAAAGCCAATATTAAACAAATAATCAGCCCATTCTTTAAATAATTTAACTTATGAGCAAAAAGTCTTATGGGATCTGTCATATTAAAACCATGAGTTTTCTTAATTTGTTCATTTGAATGTGTGTTGCGCAGTTTATAATGCTCCGCTTTCTTTTAAATTTTTAACCATCCATTTTGATAGAAAATCTTATTTCCAACAAAAAGTCTCTTATGATTAATTCTCTTCAGGATGATCATTTTCTCAGAAATGCAAGGGTGAATTTGGGCGAATTTCGGTTTTTAAGGATTGTTTAGGTTACACACAAACATAATATTCAATAATAAAAACATTTGACCGCAATATAAACTATTACTTTAATATATTTTTAAATATCAAAATAGATATCTATAATTAAAAAAAAGGCTATTTGATTAAAAATCATATTCCATAAGAAAAAATACCCTCATAAATACATATGTTATTTATTTTATGTAAATAAAAAGCATGTTTAAAACAAATATTTATATCCCTACCTTCGTTTTTAGACTTTTTATAGAAAACCCTATATAATTACCACATGCATATCACCATATATTCTACCTGGATACTTTTTATTACCTCTTTAAAAAAAAAACTACCCACAGTTATTTTTGTAAAATAATTGCATGGTTATCCTTGGTGTTTGTCCATTTTTCACTTCAAAGAATAAATCTCTTTACACGCAGGTTGTCTATGTTGAACATGCACACCATCAGCATCATTATGAGGACCATGGTGAAGATTGGGGTGAACAAGGTGGCGGCGGAAGCTATTGGAAACGATCCATACAAACAGATGCCTCTCCAGCTCCCGAACAAACATCAGATAATATTGGCTATTATCAGTATCAATCAAATGATCCGAATTACATGGCATATCATTCTCAACTTCCTTCCTATACATAATAAAGTTTACATAATTGCATAATCCAATTTTTCGGGATACCTAACATAGTTAAACAAAAAAAAAAAAAAAAACATTAATTCTACATTATATTATTATTTTTTTATAATTAAATTGTAAATTATTATATCGAAACAAAATGTTACTTGTATAAGTTTAATTTATTGAATGAAAAAATGAAAAAAATATAATTGTTAATCATGTTGTTTTACTATAATGAATTATAACGGACAAGAAGGAACAAGCTAAATGCCAACTGGGGATCATTTACACGTTTAGGCTATAAATAAAAACTTTTAAAACGGAGAAAGACAAACAAACAACGAAAACAAAACGGTGGTCTGATCGGAGACCAGACCACAACGATGAATGAATTCATAAATTACGCGACATGGTGTCTAAATTTGTTAACATGTTAATAAACTATTTAGAAGTCTCATTGCTCATTATCATTGTATTTCTCTGATACAAAGATACAGTCCGAAAATTCGCACCTTTCCAAGAAAGATAAGTCGTTTAAAACGTGCAATAATGGCAATCAAAATTATAGAAATACATAGAGGGTGTTTTTTTGTTGTTCTTGTGAGATAGGACGGCCCATTTGATAGGCGATGAATTGTTTCAAAACTAATTTTGAGACAATGTTGAAAAATCCTGATGAAATGTTTAACATTTCAAGTAAGGCAATTTTATCTAAAATTTGACTCGAATCATTTGGAAGTTTTTTTTTTGTTCGTTCAACTTAAGTTAATGCCTACAAAGTACTTGAAATCTCCGTTAAAAATAAAATTCAACCATACATGCAATGCAATGACATAATTATGTTTTAAATAAAAAAAAAATAACTAAAATATTCCATCGACTGTCTCTGATTTGTTTTCACTTTAAACTTTATCATTACATTGTAAAAATAAAAAAACACCCTTTATTGAATGTGCGTGCATGGAGGAAGCAGTTTTTAAATTACGCAAAAGACATACTTATATTAATTTGCATAAATAGCTAATTCTGGAAAGCGAGTGTATTCACCTTGCTATATGGAAAAGAAACGTTTAGGTACTTGTTTTTTATGCGAATCTCAATTGGAACTAGGCTTCTTTAGCCTTGCGCGTTTTATAGCTTTTTTTATTGGAAATTTATTTCTTATTGATGTGTCCCAAAAATTAGAAGGAATTTAGGTCATATAGAAAAGACTAGACTGAAATATAAAAACATAACTGATATCTTATTGGTCTTATTATTGGTAAATTGGTTTTTTTCTTTTATTAGGTATATACATACATTTATTATATTCATATTTGTACATATTTTCTAATCTGTTGTTTTAAACTTAAATCTTTTGTATGTTTTTATATTCAATTTTGTTGTTGTTATATTATTGTTAATTTGTTGTCTATTCTTTTGGCAAAAAATAAACTAAACTAAACTACTTCAAATACCTACTTTTAATAAAAAGCCTTAAGTCAAAAATTAATAAATACATTGTTTAATACACACACATTGTGTAACGGGCCAGTTATGGCTTTAATAGACATTTATGAATTAAAAATTTGTTTTTCAATTTAGACACTTAAACATATAAAACTGATGGCGTTTTGACAGCGAAATGACTTTATTAGTTATATTATTTTTTTTTTCAATTATCAATCCTAACCTTAAAGTAAATTTTGTATGTACTATAACTGTATGATTGCTATAACCGATGATTTTTGTTAAGACAAAAAATTCACTGAATTGTGATCTATAAGATCAACTACTTTATAATCCTACTTATATCGCTCATTAAAAAGAACAACGACATAACTCAAAAAACATTAATTTTGACCTAATGATACAGTTCAAACTCATTTTCTATAAACTATTTTTTGGCAAAACGTCATTTTTAGAACTGAAAAATGAATGGCTATAGAGGGCATCATTTGTCGTTATATACAATGTCACTTTTAAATATTTTTTTGTGGAAATACCGTATTTTTTTCATTTAGACTGGGGCTTTTGAAGTGAAAACAGTCCAATAAATATTTTAAAAGTGTCATATTTTGCGACAAAACTTTAATTAATAGCTCTACTAAGCAAAAACTAGATACAAATGAACATATTATGAAATACAGCCATGCAAACTTTAAATTGCGATTTCTGAAGTTTAAGGTTTTTTGAGTAATGACGTTGTTCTTTTTAATGAGCGATATTTATATTATTTTAATGAAAATATTATAAAATAGTATCGCCAGTGGCCGAATATTCGGCCAGCGAAACAAACACCAAATTCATGGATACGTCATAGATTATCTTCTTACTACTTTAGGTATGTATATAATATTATAAGATCCATTTTATAAAAGCAAAACTAATTAAAAAAAAATAATGTTGTAACTTATTTTTTTCAATATTCTGTTCATTAACTTATCAATAGTTAACCTTTATTCATCTATAAAGAACATATTACACTACTTTATTTTCTTAGTTAAACCAAATTTTGTTCTGCATTAATTATGAAAATATAAATTTCAAAATTGAAATTCGAAATTACGTACACCCTGAGTCACATATAACTATGGGTAATGACTTAAACCCACGCCATTAACATTAAACCTAAATTATTGATTAGTTAAGCCGCATGCTAATTTACCTTATAGGTATTATGCCAAACAGACTTATACAAACACGACTAAAAATGCTAATAAATGGTGATGCATTATGTCCCTATTGTGCAAAAGCTCTATTTTATGAATGTCCTTTATTTATGTTATTTATTTTTGTTTATACCTTTGTATTTATATAAATGTTTACTCATGTTTATAAAACCTTTTTAAAAACAATCAAGTTCCTTAAAAACACTTTTACAAAATAAATTAATATAAAATAAGTTTTTGTCAAAACAAGAAGTTCAATTATAAAATAATTCTAGAAAAGAAAGCAAACGAATTTTTTATTTAATATAAGAATTATTATTCCTGGCGTATACGTACTTTTTTAAATTTGTAAATTAAATACATAAGTGCCCAACTGATATATGTAATTCACGTAATAATTTTCCTGTTTAAAAAGTTCTCAAGCTAACATTGCCCTTAATTTAAGTTAAACCAATCTTTGTCCTAAATATGAATTTGGCGAGTACCCACATACCAACAATTCAAACAACCAGTGGTCTTTTTAATGCTTTAAAAGAGTTGCGTGAGCGAGACAGAGGAGAGGACACATAAAAGGAGTTAAAATCCTCGGAACCCGTGAAGCGGGCCACATAAGGTACTGATGCCCAAAAAGATGTGTTGTAAAACGTTCAAAATGAATTATGAAAACATAACATTTCAGACTTTTATCAATGTTGCTGGAAAAACTTTATGCTTTACCGGTGAATTTTAGAATGTACTTATTTTGGAGTTTTACAATAACATTTATTTGTAGGTCTCGATCAAGTTGCAAATAAGGTTTATAAAATAACGCATCCCGAGTTCGTTGAAATAAACATGAGTCACTCCACACTCAAGCCCTATTTATAAATGTTACTCTTTTAGAAGCGTTGATGTTTGATGTTTAATTTCACACAAACTCACTTTTTTCAAATACTGTCAATCATATGTATGTATGTACGTCGCACAGTACACATATCTAAGGTATTATCAGACGCAGCTTCTCAAATTTCAAGATGGTTGCCCTTTGTGTAAGTACACAGTAAACAAAAACAAATTGTTGGTGATTGTTTGAAATTCCATTTTTGTACTATTGATTTTGACAACATGCGCAGAACTAACTGAACAAAAATGAATATGCTAGTGATATTATCTGTCGTTACAATCGTCGTACATTCAAAATATTTATTTTTTTGATTTTAAAGCTTAGTCTACTATACTTCAACATTTATGTATGTATTTCTTATGGAAGTTCATTTTGGTGAAAAATATATAAAAATGTTACTTTATGTACTTTACGGTAAGATATAGATTCCAAATTTTGCACCAACAAATCCAAATTAATAGTGGTCATCATCTCCCGATATTTCAGACTTCTAAGCCCAACCCTTAAAATGATAAAAATCATTTATCTGGAAAAATTCGAATGTCCATTTAATGCTTTAACAGCTACATACAAACATGATTTTTGGTTTCTTCACATCTGTGGGGCATAACCTTTCCAACGTTATATAATTTATGTAGTTCCGCTGAATATTTGCAGAGAAAAGTGTACCGTTATGTTTTGCTTAAGTTTTGCTATGCGTATTAATATAGATTAAAAAATCGAACTCGAGATAGTAAATTTTCCTAACGTTACCACAATAGAGAACGCGGAAAAATGGGTCCACGATTCTGTCTGACTTTTGATCTCTCAATTGGTCTGTCTGTCTGTACCTCGACCAGTAGCCTAAACCACTGAAGCAATTTTCTTCAAATTTTGGACTTAAGGTTTTTAAGGGATTCCCTAGAGGGAAAATTAATTTAATTTGTTTAGCTTAAGAAATAACGGCAAGTAGGAACCTGCCATACAACAAATACACAAAAATGTAATTAATTCAAAAACGGCTGTAATGATTTTGACAAAAAAAATACGAGTTTCGATTTCTTGCAATGAAATTAACAAAGCAGACAATTTTGCCTATCCAATTTTCTGATTAATCTAACAAATCGATTGTGACGCTTATGTACTAGTATTAGGTAAGTAGAACAACAAATGAGTATCAAAATGTTTTTTTTTTTTTGATATGAAGAATAAGAAATAAAATGCACGACTGAATCGGACGAACTTGATCTTGTAGTTAACAACTAGAATCTAGCTGGACATTGACGGTACATTTTAATGGTTCGAGACTTGTTTATACACCTACCGAAAAAATATTATACAAACAAGTTGAAATAACAATTTTGAAATTCTTTTGTTTAACAAAAAAAGAAAAATTTGGCCCAACCAAAAAATGAAAAATGGCCCAAATGTGGTACATTTTCATAATGAAAAATGGACCCATTTTAAAAATAGAAAATTGGCCCAAACTTATGAAAAACTGCTCCAAACAAAAAAGCGAAATTTCCCCAAAATTGTATGAATAGCAACAAAAACAGAAAAATAAGAGCGCGAGTTTTGTGTACGATTATTTAATCATACTGTCTCAGAACCACGCTTTTAAAATTTGGTAAATCTGATTACAGTCGAACTTCCATAACTCGAACTTCTTTAAGTCGAATTTCTCTATAACTTAGATTTTTATTGAGAACTTTGCTTTTTAAACTTTATTTTCATGAATTTTACTCTCCATAATTTGAACTTCTGTAACTCGAACTTCTCTATGTTTCGAACTTTTTAGAATGCGTTTGATGTCAAAAAGTCTCTTTAACTCGAATTTCTCTCATTGGGAAAATCCCTATCAGTGATGCCAGATCGTGGGCGAATGCCCTTTTCGTGGGCATTTTGCATGGAAAAATAAACTAAAAGAGCGAAAGGGCATCTTGATGACTCTCAGTACAAAAAAAGGGCATTTCCTATGTTTCAATCCTTTTTATAAAATATTTATTATAAAATATTTTTGCGTTTTAATGCATCCATTCTTCCATAATTATTCAAACTTTGAAGCAACCCATTTCAATTCGTTTACTTAATGCACTCATTTTCATTTTTCCAAACGTCAAAAAATGTCAAGTGAACTGTTTTCGTTGTTTTGTTGTCAGGCGTAGATTATTTTATTATTGCACGGATGCGTGGAACGCTCTTGTATTTTTCTGTTTCGCTGGCTGGTAAATTGTTAATATATACAAATGTACATACAATATTGTTAATTATTATTTTGTTCTTATGTTTTTGGTATTCCTCAATAGTTAAATGTCTGAAGAAAAGGGAAGCAAAAAACGTTTCCAGACGTACTGGCAAGAGGATCCCAAATGCCTTGTATTATAACTTAGTTTTTAGTATAAAACATTATGTTAATGTACCCATATAAGTATATAAAAATTCGAAAAAAGCTTTTAAAATAATCAATTTAATGTTGGAACTCAATAAAATGAATAGGCTAACTATATTTTTACTATAATTTGTGTTTTTTTGTATAAATAATTTCGTGTGCAATAACGTGGGTATTTGTCGACAGCTGCGTGAACGAAAAGGGCATTTTCGTTCATTTGTGGGGGCATGCCAACTGGAAAAGGTTGGCATCACTGATCCCTATTGTTTCAATTTTTTTTTTAAATTTACTCTAGTATGATTATCTTTGACGCTTTTTATTAGGACACAATTTTTCTCTTTGCTCAAAATCGGGAAATCCCTTTTTGTTTCAATTTTTTTGAAAATAACTTGAGTCTACTGTGATTAATTTTGAAAGTTTCTTTGTGGAAGAGGGATAGCTGTGTTAAAAGGTTGTATATTTTTCATTTGAACGGGTTAAGAAGTTTTTATGAGCAGAAGTTCCTAGTTTTGTTTCAAATTTCAATGACAAAAGGAAGAAATCACGAATTTCAATGTCAGGAAGAAAATTAAAGCATCTAACATTTGAACGAAAACTGAAGGCCATCAGTGAAGTTGAGAGTGGTGTTAAAGAGAAAAATGTGGCCATAAAATATGGTTTACCTCCAAGTACACTTTCCACTATACTTAAAAACAGAGAAAGTATTTAAAACAAATGCTGAAACTTCACGAAACGAAAAAACATCAATGAGAAAAAACCTCTTAAACATGAACGTGTTGACAAAGTATTTGCAAATGGTTTACGGAACCCAGGAGTCTAAACCTGCCAATTTCAGGGACAATTATAAAGGAGAAGGCTAACAGCTTTGCAATTGGGATGGGAGAAACTGATTTTGGTGCAAGCACAGGGTGGCTTGATAAATTCAAAAAAAGGTAAGTTTAACGAAACAACAAATGTGTATCTACTTAAAAAGTTTTTATGTGCGATATTTTTTTTTAATTAGAAATGGCATTGTTTAGAAAACACTTTCTGGAGAAAGTGCCTCAATTGACCATGAAGACTGCGAGCATTGGAAATAAAATGTTCTATCAAAGCTAATCGAAGGCTACAGTGAAGATGACATCTTTAATGCAGAAGAAACTGGCCTCTTTTATAAATGTCTTCCAAACAAAACCTTAGCTTTTAAAGGCGAGAAATGTCATGGAGGAAAACATAGTAAGGAGCGGGTAACATATGAATGCAACAAAGAGTGGAAAAGAAAAACTTAAAATTCTTTTAATCGGCAAAAGCAATAAGCCACGATGCTTACAAGGAATAAAGTCTTTGCCTGTTAAGTACCGAGGAAACAAAAATTCATGGATGGTAACTGACTTTTTTGAAGATTGGTTTAGAGAATGGGACAAGGTGTTTTTTAATCAAAAATGAAAAGTTTTGTTGACAATTGCAGCGCTCACAAATCTCTAATAAACTTAAAGTCTATTAAGCTTGTTTTTTTCCACCAAACATGACAGCAGCCTTACAGCCAATGGACCAAGGAGTACTACAGAATTTTAAGTGCTTCTACAGAAAAAGAATTATCGGGAAAATCCTTACCTCGCTAGAAGAAGGGAATGTTAGTCTAAAAATTACCTTACTGGATTGCATACAAAATGTTTCAATGTCATGGAACTGCGATGTTAAGAGCTTCACAATACGAAATTCTTTTATTAAAGCTGGATTCGGGAAACACTTTATTTGGGATGAAGAAGATGTTCGGGTTGGCACTCGTGAAATACCTATAACTTCAGCCAAATAACTTGGTGGTAGAACACTTTAGTTGTTGTTTCATTCAAAATTTTCGAAGATGATTTAAGTTTGTCAGAGCTAAGAGAAATTCACGCAGACTTTGGTGTACCCATAAATGAGTTCAGAGAAATGCAAGAGAATTTTACGCATATACAAAGTACACAAGTCATAAGATGTAGCCTTCCGGAATACATTAACTTGGGTAGTGAAATTATTGTTTGCCACATGCAGTCTGATGCAGAAATTATGCTTTCGGTAACTTCTAGGGCTGGCCACGAGACGAGATATGCGAGACTTTTGTAAGTCTCGTCTCGGTCTCGTTAAAATCGAAAATTTTCAGTCTCGTGTCGGTCTCGTATAGTTAAGTCTCGTCGCGGTCTCGTCTCCGAAGAATACGATTCCCGGCCAACATGTTGATTATTGGAACAGATATTTTCGATTATAGTTTGAATACGTGCAGAAGAAAATAAATGTTTAACTGCAATTGGATTTTTCAATTTATTAGACTCTCTGTAAATTACGGTCCAAATATACAGTCTCGTCTCGGTCTCGTCTCGAATGCTTAAAAGCCAGTCTCGTCTCGTCTAGTCTCGGTCTTGTCATGCGAGACCGAGTTTGAGACCGAGGGTTTTCTCGTCTCGTGGCCAGCCCTAGTAACTTCTAACGAAGTAACATTAGTGACGATGAAATTGATGCTGATGCAGATCCAGGCAATGGCTTTATCGTGAAGCCGAAACAAGCTAAGCCTTTGAAACAATACGTGATGTTCTTCTTACTGAACACAACACGCCGGATCATTTTTGCAATGTATTACACGAAATTGAAATTTTTTATAGATTAAAATGTAATGAAAAAAAAAAACGTCAACGAATGATTACTGACTTTTTTTAAGCTTCAAAAATCATTTTCACTTTTGAATATTCTTTTAAATAAAATAAAACAACAAAACTCAACATTTTTTTCTCATTTCCTTAATTCGAATTTTTTTTCCTGTTGCCAAGAATTTTAGCGTTGCTGAGAGCTTGATGATATTCGGGACAGAAATTTGCCTTCGATGAATGATCTGTTCGCTTGATATATTACCTAACAAATACATATGTACGTATATAGATAAATATATGTAGATAATAGATGAGTGATGAATGAGTATTTGTTTAATATTTATTTTCACAAACCTCTTATCACTACTTATGTATATCTAATAATGTTGGAAGAATCACGAATTCTCCTGCGTTCAATTTGCTTTTTTCTTTCTTCGTTTTCTTTGGACCAAAACTAAATTGCCACACAGTCCATGTTTATAACTTTTTAATTATTAAAAACTTAATTTAAAAAACTTAAAATTGAGTCCCCAAGAAAATTTTTTTCTTTTTTTATTTATCTGACAACCTTAATAAATAATTTTAAGAAAAAGAATTGGCATTACTTATGTCGTTTTCGGTTGGAGGTTCGGAGTTACTCCTTTTTGACTCTGCTTACTCCAAAATAATTCGATTGTCTGTTCCGAGTAATGTTTTCGGAGTATTTTTCTATTCCGGAAATAATAAAGGAGTAGACCCGGAACACACATATAGGTACATATAAAACCTTTTATCGGATTATTTGTCAAATTAATTTTACTCGACTGAACGTACAAAATATACATAAATATCAGACAATTTACGCACACACACATAAATATTTCACAATTTAGTCTCGGAACAATTACTTTGTTTACATGGAGAATTGAATCAGACTTGAAGTTGGATTCAATTCCATATATACCTGGATCGGATTGAAACAGGATTTCTCGATCCGATTCCACTTTGCGACCTGAATCGAATCGAAAAATACAAGTAGACCTGGATTGAAATATTAAAGAATCTAGTTTTAAGTTTGTGTATTTCAATTTGATTTGTTGTCTTTTGTTGTTTTGTTTTGTTGTTTTGTTTTTCTCTCGGAGTCACCATATTCATAAACTTATTTCCGCACGCACACAGTAAGGTTAAAGTGTCACTTCAAGTGTACTTCGATTCTATTTGAATTCGATTCAGTGAGGTCGTATACCTAGATCGAAATATCAATCCGATTCAATTCGATCGCCGAATCCTGTCATGTAAACGGAGTAAATAGAAAATATTTCTATTGGAATCAAAAAGGAGTAGTACTGTTTCGAATTCCGAAATCCAATCGATAACGACATTGTATGTACATATAAAAATTTGTATCGGATTAATTGTCAAATTAATTTTACTCGACTGAACGTGCAAAATATACATAAATATCAGACAATTTACGAACACACACATAAATATTTCACAATTTAGTCTCGGTACAATAGAAAATAATTCGATTGTATTCAAAAAGGAGTAGTACTGTTCCGAAATCCAATCGAAAATCACATTACATTACATAATTTAATACATAGTACCAACTAAAACGAGAATCGGAAATAGGTTTCGAGTCCAAATACATAGTTGGCCCCCAGTTTGGATGGACAATCAAAGGAAATTGACATTGAAAGTCGATTCACAATGCGACGAGAAAACGCAACGTGAGCGTTACGAGAACTCATCGTAGTTTTCAAACCGATTTCAAACCATGAAAGTATACGAGGGTACGTCAGGGTAATGCACAATGAAACATTTCTCGTCGTCACGTCACGCCAGAGTTGAGAACATTGAAAAGAAGGCGTTCTCGTCGACGTTTATTTGACTGATGGTGAATTTTGTGAAATTGTAAAAACTAATAAAGCAGACAACAAATAAGTGGAAATAAACAAAAAATTATATTTATTTATAGAACTATTTGTGTTGGCAATAATGTTGTATTGTTTTAACTTCTTTGCATTTTTAGTCTAAATCATTTCCCCAGCCCGCGGAATAGAACACGAAATCAGCTATGGACAAACACCATTATAATATTTAAATAATAAAAGTAATTTCAGTATGATTTTTTTCATTGTTTTGAACGCACACTGCACTGCAAGAACAAAAACAATAAATAATTCAACGCTGTCAAAAAACTCGTAGTCAAGAAAATCGTCGCATTGTGAATTGGGCAACGATTTTAAAATTAGACAAAAATGACAGCGAATCACGTCGCGTTTACTCGTCGTATTGTGAATCGACCTTGAATATTCAGAATCGTCATCGACGTTGTCAAAATCGAAATAAGTGTTGAAAATGATTCAGAAACAAATGAATCATTGAAGTGTTGCATCTGCTTCAAAACCCTCGAAATATACTTATAAAACCTTGTATGCATTACAAGATGTTAAGAAGTTGCTTTTTCAAATTAAGGGAAACGACCACAGCCTTGAAAAACGAAATACTGTGCCCACTTGGTCGCCAAATAATTAAGGAAAGTGGACCTATTTATGTATAAAGCCTTTTCAAGCTTTTTACAATGCTAGTACATAAATATTACCATTTTTGAAGCCCATGAAAAATTGCCTCAATTTACAAATTTTAAACTTTATTTTGTTTTTGTTGTTTTCCGCATACATTTTTGGGGTAATTTTTCATTTTATTTTAGGAGCCATATTTCATTGGGTTCAATTTTCATGTAGCCAAAATACTATATTATGACAAAATAAATAAGGCCGTTAATGCTTTATTCGGGAATAGTCCTAAAAAAGTCAATTTGCTGAGAAAAAAAAACTCAAAACTTTATTTCGTTATTCTCGTTTTTTTTTGGCTGTAGCACTATTAAAACAAATCTAGATTCTAGAGATAAAAGAAGCTCAATTTTCGAGCCGTTTTCAAGGACTTTCATCTTTAATAAACATTGCGGAATTCAAAATGTGTCGCTTAACACCTTCGTCTTGTAAAAGCTTCAGTTGTTATTATTACTCATTCTGCAGAACAAATTTTTAAATAAAATATGAAAATCACGTAATTTGTAGAAGAAACCAAAACATCCAAGCACACAAAAACAATGTATAAGTTTGAATACAGAATTATGTACATATAAAAGATACAAATAATGAGAAAAGAGTAAACGAGGCCTTTTTTTAGAGCAATTTATATTTAATCAGACATTTGCAATAAACTTTAAGATTTAGTGTTAAAATTTGCTAATACAATCAGTTTCCACGAGAAAACAAATAATCAAAGTATCAGTTTTGGTTGGAAAGTCATTCAGAAAAGGTGAATAAAGTTAATATAATTTCTTAAAATAATTTGGATTTGTGTATATCGTAAATGTATATTTGGAAATACAAAATTGGAGAACAATAATTAATAACAAAAAATTAAACTCTTAAAAATTCAGTAATATTATTAAAAATCGGAACTTGAATAGAGAAAAAATACATTATTTAAAAAGTTATTGAATCCCTTATAAGCTCTTATCATTTTTACAACATTCTCTTTCCGAGCAAACGTTAAGAAACTTGACAAATTTTTCGGAAATATTCCCTGTGTTCGGTCTTAGGTGAGATTTATTTTCTTAAATAGATTTTTGAGTGCATACCACGCTGATTTTTTGTCAATAAAAATTCCCAATTAACTACGAGTTTTAACTCAGTTAAACTTAAACAATAAATAATTTAATAAAAAATATTAATTAAAGAAATACTTTATGAATGTCCTATGAAATGTACTCTGGTACATTTGGATACAGGGAACCCTTCACAGACTTTATCTTGAATAATTACTGAACACTTTATCCTTGAGTTCGAGCTCATGGGTTGGTGAATTGGAAGGGACGGATAAACGTAGGTCGAGGAGTGCTCTTTTAATTCAGGACTCACCTGGAAATGCTATCTCGACATCAACTATCAACCACATCAACTTTTAAAACTTAACAAGTTCGGATAAAGAACTGGTTACTGATAATAATAAATGGTGAGAGTATATGTATTTTTTTGTATTTGTATCCTTCAATCACGTTCAAACGGCTGGACGAATTCTAATAAAATTTGGTAAAGAAGTAGATTGTATCCTATGCTCTTCTAGAATACTTTTTATAATGAAGGGCGAAGTGAGCAGATAATAAATTGTATTGTATAAATATCGAATTTTGAGCCCGATTACAAAAACCTGTCTTATTGTTCAGGTATAAGTCTTTCTATTTTAAGCAAAAAACTATCATAAGAAAGAAAATTCAAGAAGAAAATTCCATAAACTCTTGTAATGATAAATCTTTTTTTAGATAAAGCCTTTTCAAACAATTTGCACGTGTAAAATGTTAAAATCAATGATTCTACCAAACGGAACTGAGCGTTTAAAATAATAATTATTATTTGAGTTATACCTAACCCTCGCGTTATTATTCAATGCGTGCACAATAAACATGTTTATCATTTTATTCATACAAGTCACTACACTTGTACACGCATCTTCCATGTCCTGTTCCTGTCCTCCATCAGGTGGTGAACGCTTCTTAAAACATGTGTGTGGTTTTGCCTTTTCCATATATTATTTGCATTCTTAGAAATATCAATTGATTTCCCTGGCTTCAATGACTATGATTGGCAATAATTAAAATTAGCATTCCTTTAAATTTACTTCCTTTGCAAATAAGTCATTATACCCACCTCTATAGTATATTGCTGCACATGTACATTATGCATCAGAAGAAAAAAAAGAGTTCTATACGAACTGCAATTGATAGTAGATAATGAACAAACACGTGTCGTCTGCCACAGGAACCAAACAATTATTCCCGAAGAGTCTCAATGATACCTGGTCACAGATAAGCCCTTCTTCATTCGTATTCGTAATGAGCTATAATAGCCATTTTCGATTTCTCTTTCTGACAAATAACAAAAAATTAAAATTAACACTTTGAACAAAGTTCACGTTCCATTGAAGAATTCGTTTAAGGGAAACCATCAGGTCTTGCACCTTGCTCCAGCTCCAGAATTACCATTTAAGTAAGTAAACTACACTCTTAGATATAATGACCGGCTGACCAATTCTAATTTAGAAAGTAGGCCAATAATTCCAGTCACGTGTGTGTGCAACAAAATGAGATACTTTGATGCGAATTAAAAACCACAACTCCGCCGTATACCAATATAGCATTCGTTAGGAGCCTCATTTTCTTCCGGAAAAAGTTACACGTTCACCTAGAGAAGGTCTTATCGTAGGAAAATGTTCTTCTTATAATTTACATCAGGGATCGAATGCAAGCGCAGCAACAACTGTCTTCTTTGGCCACGTCGCGTCGCGTCGTCGGTCGTATAGAAATCTCATATCATAAAAACTAACTCATTTCTGATCAATTGAAGAACTCAACTCGTGTCATCACTTAAACCTCCATGACATAATTTAGTTTCAAACACCTGACTAGAATACTTAAGCGCACTCTTCACACTTTAACTAGAGCAAATAGAACGTCAACGCATAGCAACCCGGTACAAAAAGAATCGCTTTTTAAAAAAGAACAACCAAATATAGAGCAATGAGATTTTAAATAGATAATATAAATTTATTCTTTTAACAAAAACTTTCTTACAATCGTACATTTGTGTTATTTGTTAGTGATGGAACCTACTCACATTATATAGTTTAAACATATGAATGCACCTCTAGCATATTGGCAAACTTTCAAAAGATTTCGATAACAATGCTGATTTTTGACGAGAATTTATTTTGTACTTTAGCTACATATAACACTAAAAAATTTTTTATTTATTTTTGTAAATAGCTTACAAAATTCTAAGAATATTACTAATACAGGGTGTCCCTTAGTTCGTCAAGAGTATTTTAGGGTTCGATTCTGGGGTTTATTCTTAGAAAAAAATTGTTCTACAGTTAGGGCCTATCTCCAATTTTGATATCATTTATCGGGAATTTAAGAAAAGTCTTTCATTGGGGTACCCTGATCCATGTAACAGGTAATTGCGCCGTAAGTTTATGATAGAAACTTCGTTTAGACCTTTATTTTTAGAAGAGATTCCAGCCTTTGTAGTTGCGTTTAAATAAATTTGATACCATGTCTCAGTCTTAAGATACCCAGTTCTTAGCCTGTTTCATTTTTCTTGCCCATCATAATTTTTTTGACTTTGGGGTCAATTTTCTCCAAAAAATGTGTAATCAACATGATGTTTTAATAATTATTTTGAAAGTATGTCACTGACAAGTTTGCCGAAAAACCCATAGATTTTATGATAATTTGGAAAACCAGCGGCAGGTAAAATTAAATAAAAAGGTTTTTTTTGCTTAACGCTCGAATGGCTATGAATAAAAAATGATATGTGTGGTTATCGATAATTTGTATTTTATGTGTGAATTAAACCAGTTATAGCAGGTGTAAAAATGAGTCCTCTTTGATTTTGTATGCGTGCTATAGCCAGTTTTCGTATTTCACTGATATTGATATTAATGATCCTAGCTACTGCCTCACTTCGGAGAACGCTTTGAGCATGCGCTCTTCTAATTCACTTAAAGTTGCTATTTTGGTTGATTAAAAGATTTATTTCATTCTTCCACATTCAAAAACATCCAATATTGTAGGGTTAGGAGATCTTGCAGGCCATTGAACTGCTTCAACTTTTTCCTTTCCAACGATTACCGCTTACTCTTCATCTTGTCGATTTTTAACCTCTCGAGCAAAGTGGGCGGAAGCACCATCTAGTTATGAATGAGATGAATCTAGTTGAACCTATGAAATGTCCTCCAATGGTTATTTTGCAACAACTTAGATAGTTTGTAGAATTCAACTTAAGTGGCTACTTAAATTAGCATGTATTCAAACCAAGGAATGTCAAAGTGCATCTGTTTAAATTGTTTTAGTAAAAAACAAACTCAAAAAATTATCTTCAACCACACAAATAATTTTTATTCATAGCTTTTCGAGCTTAAAGTTAAAAATTTTTTTAATATTACCTGCCGCTGTTTTTCCAAATTATGATAAAATCTATGGGTTTTTCGGCAAACTTGTCAGTGACTTTTATTTTTAGTATTGTTACATACTTTCAAAAAAATTATTAAAACATCATGTTGATTACTCATTTTTTGGAGAAAATTGACCCCAAAGTCAAAAAATTAGAGTGGGCAGGAAAAATGGAACAGGCTAAAAACTTAATATCTTAAGACTGAGAAAAGACAAAGGCTGATATTTTTTCTACAAATAAAGGCCTAAACGAAGTTTTTATCATAAGTACTTACGACGCAATTATCGGTAACATGGGTCAGGGTCCCCCAAGTAAGACTTTTCTTAAATTCCCTATAAATGATATCAAAATTGGAGATAGGCATTTACTGTGCAACAATTTTTTTCTTAGTATATACCCCAGAATCATACCCTAAAATACTCTTGGCGAATTAAGGGACACCCTGTATAACTATTTGCTAACTTGACAGTCATTTTCCTAACTCCTCTCGGTATTAATTATTTAAGCCAATTATTTCAAAACAAACTATTGGCTAAAAAAATACCAAAAATCAGAGGAATGTACTTTAAAAAAAAAAAAAATCATGGTTTCAAAGAATATAAAAAGGCAAATTAAGTGTCTATGCAAAATTTCGATTTTGTAGCAATTTTGAGTGTAAGAATTTTTCGAATTATAACATTTTTGAAAAGTTTTTTCTTGCAACATTTTGATTTTTAGCTTTGGTTGGTTAGGGTGGTTTTAACAATCTCAAAATTACACACCATTTAGGTAGTACCTAAAGCATATATGATTGGTAGAAATTTGAAATCGATATCATTGTTTGTTTTTCAAAATATTTGAGTTGAAAAAAATTTGTTAAGAATTTTTAATAGTTTTTGTTCCAGTTTTTTTGCTCTAAAAAAAAACTGTTGAATTTAAAAAAGAAAAATTATCAGTTGTTGACTACGCCATTATATGTAGAACAAAAATGGATTGCGTCCGGAATCATTTTTTGTCCCTGAAATGTTTAAGACGAAAATTATTTTTCAACTGTTTTTCTTAGTTTAAACAAAAAGTGTCTGTTGATTTTTTTTACTATTTACCAATTTGATATTGTGTAATTATGGGTAAATTAAAATTAGTCTGAAGTGAATATCTTATTCCGTTCTCGAGATATACCAGATAAATGACATTTTACAGCTCCTTTTTAAATTGCTGTAGTAAAAAAAACGGTTTATTGAATTTGTTAGAAAACCTTTTCAGCATGTTATGATAATATTATCTGTGAAATAAAATGTATCCGAGGTCGATGTCTTTATTCACTCTCATTCAGATCATTGAATGGCTGTTTGTCACACTATTTGCTGATTTGTTTTAAGTTTTATTTATACAAAAATTTATTTTTGAAATTCTAAATTTTAGAAGCCTAAATGTTGATAAACAAAATAAAAGTCGTGAACCGGTTTTCTGATAGGTAAATAGAGTTTACTTTTTGATTTCGAAAGAATATAATAAAACAAGGAAGTCGTGGTTTTTGTCACGTGGATGATGAAAAAGGTTCTGAAATATTGGTAATTTTTTAAATAAAGCTTTCTTTTTCATAATTGTTTTCCCTATATCGTTAAGACCCATACCATGGACATACCTAAACTTGGTCGGATAACAAAGGGGATCAAATTTTAAAGAAAATTTAGCAGCAGAAACAAGATTATACTTTTTCTAATGCTTCGAATGTCTTGATTTCGAATCCCGATCTCAGAATTGCTAATTGGCTTAGCTTTTAGAGATATCGTCTAAAAGTGCCAAAAACCTAGTTTTTCGTTATTTGTGAGGGTAATTTACATTTTCCCCACAAATATTATTTTATGGGATCTGAAAATACTAATCTTCTCGTTTTGCATAAATAAAATAAAAATTAATTTGTTGGCTCGTGAATAACCAGCGCCTAGTGACTAACAACGCTTAACCATTCCTTTGTGCGCGTTTCGACATGAATGGAAGGGTTCTAGAATTTTATCCCGAATCCGAACGGCTAGACGAGAAGCACTTATTCATGTGCTTTTTAGTTTTCAGGTGGACGAGGCTGGGAAGTACACCCAGACCTCCAGCGTGACAGTCCAACGACCAACGCACTAACCATTATGCTACGGGCTACTACAAAACTACTTTCTGCATGATTCTACTCAAATCAGAAGTGCTCCATATATGGTGATTGACCTATTTTCTCTTATTTTATTTTTAAATAAAGTTCTCTTACTGAACTGTTTTTGAAAAAATAATTTTAAAACTCAAAATTTTACGTTATTAAGTAGTATTTTTTTGTTTTCAATATTCAATGCTTTATTTAATTCTTAGTCCAACACTGAAAACCGGAGTTTTCAAGATAAATTAAATTTCATAAAACTTAGAAGAATCCGGCTACATGATTATTTCAGAACCAATTATTATTATCATACACCTCGTTTTTTCATGTTTTTAAGTTGGTTTTTTTGAAAAGTTAAAGTCCTAGAAACATCTGGCTTTCAGCTTTTGACTAAATTTTGATAGATGCATTGAATTTTAAAAACAAAAATAATACCAAACTGCATAAAATTTTGAAAGAAAACAAAAAAAGTGATTATTTTAAAAATTTTGAGTTTGAAAATTTTTTTTTTTAGAAAAATGTTTATTAACAGAACTTTATTTAAATAAAAGAAGGGATTTTTGGATTTTCACAAAAGGTATTGTAAGTGTTGCCGTTGTTTTGAAAATATTTTTTTCAATTGGGTTTTTTGTATGATAACACATTCGTAGCTATACTAATGAGGTATTTTCGTTGCAAATTTCCAAATCAGATCCAAGATTACCTCATTTCCCTTACGAATTCTCGTTCTCAAATGAGCTAATTTCAAACAAATCTGGACGAAGTGAGGTTCGAAATGAGGTAAATCCATCCATCAGCAGTCGATTCCAAAAGCTTTTAAAAAGCTCTTGCATGATAAAATTGTCAAAACACAAAGAGAAAACAATAAAAACAAACGTTTAACTGCCATTCCAAATTCAAAATGAAATGAGATATCAAACGAAATTAGTAAATTTGATGATGAAATATTTTTTTTGCCAAATTCCGAAATTACCTCATTTCGGCTCTAATGCTAAAGAAGTATTAGGCTGCAAAGCTTTCGCTCTGACATTCTAACATTCATAATTATTAATAAATAACAATTTTGAGAAAGCGGCTTTCACGCCCCCTAAATGGAAAATCTCCAAATATTATTATTTTTTCATTGTATGCAGTAGCCTGTTGCGTAATGGTTAGTGCGTTAGACTGTCACGCTGGAGGTTTACTTCCCAGCCTCGTCCACCTAAAAACAAGAGTTTTTTTTTTTTTCAGGGCTACTGCCTCTTGCGAGAAATTGACAAAGCCTCCAAAAGTATCACTTGTCATGAATAAGTGCAATTCGTCAAGCCATTCAGCATAAAATTGTAGGTCCCTTCCATTCCTGTTGACACGCGCACACCAGGAATGGTTGCGAGTTCTTAGTGACTAGGCCCTGGTTCTTTACGAGCCGTTTTGCCACCCAATTTATTTATTTTTACATCGAAATTACAAGATTCTACGGATTCGGTAATTCCCCCATTTTAATAAACGAAGCTATCTTTAACTCGTGGATTAGGAGTAAGGTTTCTGCCACTTGCGAGCTAGCTAAACCACCAAGGAAGGTATATTTATTTGTCCTAGTTAATCCTTCGCTAAACTACCTTCCTAGGTGGTTTAGCTAGTTCGTAAGTGGCAAAAATCTTACTCCTAATCCGCGAGTTAAAGATAACTCGCCGCTAGCTTCGTTTATTAATATGGGGGTATGTGTTTTATAATCTTGCTGATCTGTCAGTCAGTGAATCAGATAGTGATAGTGTTTCCGATCTTTGCAATCATGTAAGGCGTCTGCTTTGATCAGCTTAGAAGTTCTGTAGTAATAGGAGGGCGAGGCGGAAATGATGGCAAAACTATAGCACAGGAAAGATAAAGTTTTTTTTTTGGAAGGGAATATGGAACAGTATACCTGTAAGAGGGCTGTTAGAAAAGCTTAATTCCTTTATTTTTTTTTCGGGATTATATACCCCTGGAGTAAACCGCCATTTTGGAAAACACTAATTTATCTACATATATATCCGTAATTATTGATCTGAGAGGAATATTTAAAAGGCAATGAAACCATCTTTCGTTCATACATACATACATTCCTTTTCTGCGCGGACGAAATTTTCAAGGCTATGTCGTTGTTTTTTTTACATTTACACATTTTCGTTGTTGACTACGTTATTATATATAGACAAAAATAGACTGGGTTCGGATTCATTATTTGATCTTGAAATATTTGAGACGAAAATGATTTTTCAATTGTTTTTCTTAGTTTAAAACAAAGTTTCTCGTTGAATTTTGTTTAAATGTTTACCAATTTTGTATTGCGCAATTATGTGTAGAATAAAATTAGTCTGATGTGGATATCTTTTCCGTTGTCGAGATATTCGAAACAAATGACATTTTACAGCTCCTTTTTAAATTGCTGTAGTAAAAAAACGGTTAATTAAATACAGAATACTAACATCTTGCTTAAAACGATGAATTCTGATTCTAGAGACTTTAAAACGTGATGATATGTCAACATTTTCAATGTGACTAATCGCACCAATTATAATAACTTTCAACGGGAAGTTAATAACGAAGTTTGTTGTTTGACAAAAATCCTATAGGGGAGAGGCTTTTTCCCCTTTTTTATGTTAGTATACTCTTTATTTTCTACACTTAAAATATATAATAAAAAAAAACAAATATAAAAAACTGCAATACATTGCATTTAATTAATAAAAGGCGTTTCTTATTGTTAAATGTATACGCAGCGCAGCAAATTTTTACACTTTGGAGACAACAACAAAGGAAAAGTGCGGATACTACATAATGTGCCTAATGTAAAATCCTTTTTTTGTGCTTTATATTTAATGTTTTAATCAGTTCTTAACCAAAAATTAAAACAAAATAGTTTTTAATTTTCAAAATTTTTAAACATAATACCAATTTCTTTGCTAAAATGATCATTTGCCGGATTCTTTTTATTTCTTCTTATTATGAAGAAGCCTTTTTCATCTGTTTACACATACATAATATGTATTTAAAAAAAGTTAAAGTCCTAGAGTAAACTGATTTCTACTCTAGTTATTGAATACAAATTTTATAAGAGCATCGAATATTAGTAAAACCGCCGAGAGAAAAACTTATAAATGTATAATTCTGAAAAAAGTGTTTATTTTTTTATTTTTTTAAATTTCGTGTTTGTAAATTAATTCTTGTGTTAGAGCATGATGCTGTATAATTGCTTCGTTGTTTATTAATAAAATGTATGTTTATTTAAAATACTTGTTTTTATAAAACTTCATCAGCGACCTAAATGAGAACGAACCACCCTTTATGTGTTCCTAATTGGAACGCGATCAAGACAAACTGAACTAACCGATATCCTATATTTCATTTTATAAATTTAAATTTCCTGTACTAATTTATAAAAATGCAGTTAAATGTATGAAATCACCAAACTAATTTAAAAATTGATTGCTCATGTGTTGCTTTAAATATTCAAACAACAAAACTGGGTATAGATACCGTTTAAAATATATCGCATAAATTGTTTGCAATTTTGTCAAATGCTTGTTAAAAGCTTCTTTATAAAATCAGCACGTACCTACTCGTCGTCGTCAGTCGTCAGAATTAGTTCTAATAAAACATTATGATATTTGGAACTATTCAGCGATATAATATTATAATATACAAATGGGACTTTTGTAACTAAACTATATTGGGTCACGATATGGCGTATATAATATGGAGTAGAAAAAAGAAGAAGGTGTGGTTGGTATGGTTGTCTGACTTATACGTCAATCATTCTGCAAATTCATTCCGCTGTTGCTGAGGCAGCGGCAAGTTGTTTGGCATTTGAGGTATGCAAATATAATAGAATATACTATACCTGTACTTGATTCTTTCCGACAATTGTTGTAGGTACAACAAAAAAATGCCATCAAATGATGGGTATATAGAATTGATAATTTAATTCAAAGCAAGAACTGTTTAGATTTCATTGCCATTTTTGGCTTCTGTCAAAAAAGGAGTTCTTTGGTTTCATATAGAGACCTTATCCAATCCACATGAAGTTGTTCATTTTCCAAAGGAATAACTTTGTAAGCAGATTTTTTTAATTGGAAATGGTGTTTTCCACAGCTGTCACTCAAAGTGACTACTGTTTTGCCGTTTGTCTCTGTTACACCTTACTTAAATTACCTAATGACATGACGTTCAAATTGTAGGCTAAGCTTTGTATGCTAAATCAGTTTGGGTAAATCCGATTTGTAAATTGTGACTGTGGGGGACTAGTTCCCATGCTTGACAGGGAATTTATTTAATTGGCTTGCATGTAAAATAGCTTTCGTAGTCGCAGAGGCAGATATAATTATTTGTTTTCAACTACAACAGAGCTTATTGGAATACAAAAGAAAATCTTTACTCAAACCTATGTACATACGTCGTTGTTTAAATTCTTTCTGTCATTGTATCTTATAAGATGTATGTAATCTTAGCATATCGACTAAAATATGTAATTACTCCTCATAAACTCTCTCCCTAAGACTGCATTTATTATTTTCCTATAAAAGGTTTCCAACAGACATTAATTGAAGTATTAAATACTTTGGAATATTAATGTGATTCTAGTCAGGTAGAAAGTCTACTTACACGTACTTTTCATAATTTTGTTTTATGAAAATAAAAGCGACCAAGACGAAAATTGATTGATTGTCATAAAAACATTTATGTGCAATGTAGTTGCAAACCTATCTACCACACGATGCCGAACGATAACCACCGCCTGACAGCTCAAAATTACGTTGTTCTTGCAGTAGGCTTATTTAAGTATACGGCTCTGCTACTTTTAAGTGACGCCTCAAAATAACTTCCACTCCCTTTAGTTAGAAATTAAATTTTTTAAATAAAAAAATTCATTCAAGAACTAACCGCATCCGAAAGTCTTATCACTCTGTGCAAAAATTCAATTTCACTTGGAAACAGAACGATTCCAAGAATATAAATGCGAAAGCCAGATTTAGATACTCAGAAGGCAATTTATCACCGTTTTGGTCATTTGCATGAGGAATGCATATTATAAAAAAGTCTGGGTATCAATGGAATAGAAAAACCCCGAGAATTAATATTGTTGTATAAATTAATTATAAATTTTTTGCTGGCGCTTATTTATTCATCATCTTGGATACACACACAAAAATAAATAAAAATAGCTAAAGAACAAAAAAAAAAAATAAAATGCATATTTATATATTGTTCGATTTGATGGAGATTCGAAGAACTTAAGCAAACCAGGGATTAAAATCGTACGTTTTTAAACTTAATTTAAAGATGGTCGAAACGTTCATTTAATATCACTTGGCAAAATCGAATTCCTCTATATCTAGGAAAATATTGGTTTAAGACGATAAGTACCAAATATGACTGGTCATTAGACATAAGTGTCAATTTTTGAAATTAAGTTCTTTAAACCCATGACACACAACCTAAATTTTTTCAGATTCTTAAATTATGTTTAGGGGTCGCAAGCATCAATCTTACGCAAAAATCAGTTTTTGGAATATTTAATTTATAAAAAAATAAAAATATTGGTTGGATGACAAAATCATCTCTTGACAACAACAAGTAAATACCAATTTGTATCTCATTTATCGGAATGAAAATGGGTATTTTTTTCAAGGTTTTAAATTGCAATTCGTAAAAGTTAGACAAAACAACCCACAAAACCACCCACAAACCACCCTTATATCGGTTTTTTCAATAAGAGCGCTGCAAAAGTTCTTTTAAATAAAACAAAAATGGTTTTGGATATCAATGAAATTCTTTATTTCTGTGAAAGTACGTTTAATTCCATTATCTATGGAACTCAATTTCTTTTGCATGGCCAACACGGGCACGCTTGCAGAAGTCCAGACGCTGAAACAATTTTCGACGGTTTTCAAGCATAAATCGGCCGATACTGTTGCAATTTCACGTTCGATATTCGAACGGAGTTCATCAATCGTCGCTGGCTTGTTGGCATAGACCATAGACTTGACGTAGCCCCACAGGAAATAGTCTAACGGCTTCAAATCGCACGACCAAGCGACTGGACCATTTCGTGAGATAACACGTTCTTCAAACTTGGTTTCCAATAAATTGATTGTGACATTTGCTGTGTGGCTTGTGGCGCCGCCCTGTTGGAACCACATGTCCTCCAAGTCCATATCATCCAATTGGTGCCAAAAATGTTCGGTTATCATTGAACGGTAGCTATCCCCATTCACAGTAACGTGCCGGTCTTGGTCATCACGGAAGAAGTACGGCCCAATGACGTCCCGCGCCGGCCCATAAACCACACCAAACCGTAATTTTTTCGGGATGCAATGATGACTCTTGGAGTACGTGTGGATTGCTGCCTGACCAATACCGCATAATTTGTTTATTGACGAAGCCATTCAGCCAGAAATGAGCCTCATCGCTGAAGATGATTTTTCGATGAAAATCCGAATCGTAGCGCTCTTAACGTTGAGGCCACTGACTCCGAATTTCGGTAGTAAATTTTAATAACTTCGACTCGTTGTTGTCTCGTTTGTCTTTCCATCATAAAATGGCAAACCTTACTGAAGAGAAATGTCAAAAGAACGGCAAGAAATATGGCGTCCTTTGCTGTCCCTGTTGCTCTACTTTCGTAGCGTCCTTGTTGAAAAACCCTTAAAACCAATACTTGTATTTTTTAGAGATTAAATACTCAAAAAACTGCTTTTGTGCATAAAATTGATGCTTGCAACCTCTATATATAATTTTAAAATTGGAAAAAATTCAGGTAGTGTATCATGGGTTCAAAGAACTTGATTTCAAAAAATGGCTTAAATCGATCGAAAAATACACAAAATATTTAAAGAAAAACTAAGGAAATAGGGAATTGTGATTCTAAAACTCATTTTATTCAAAATTAAATAACTTCTGTTACACAGCGAATTTGGACAAATGGTTAACGGATAATGAATGCACAAATGTGTACCAATACGATATGAAGGCCGTTCTTATTCTATCTTTGCCCATTGTCTTTTGTTTTAATGATGAAATTCCATATAAACAAAAATAATTGTGTGTATATGTATGCGTTACAGCGTTACCTTTTAAATTCTTATAAATCCTTCCTTATTTTCTTAACGCTCACACTGTGCTTGTCATATTAAGGGTAGTAAAAACCCCTTTAGTGAGCGGGGGTTAAAAAAAAGCGGTTATCGAAGCTAGACCATATAGCAAATGCGACTCAAGCCCACTCTGTGCTCAAATCATTTATCAGAGCCCCAACATGAAATTTTATATAATTAATTTACTTATGGCAATTGCATGCAAATGCTTTTTATGTTCGCGCCTTAATGCATAGGTTGTAAATAAAGTCAAAGAAACATAATTTACCGAAAAAGCCGAGCGAAGCTCGGTCGACCAGGTACTTTATACTTGAATGAGGATAAAGAAGACGTAAACTCATACATCGAAACTGTTAATAAAACAAAGAAATTATGTTAGAAGAAAATGGGCTAGGTACAAACAAGACAATGACTTTCAATTAATGAGTACTCTTACAAAGAAGATATCCATTGAGATCTCAAAGTTCAGAAACAACTCTTGGAACAATAAGCTTAGTTCTTAGCATCTTGAAAATAATGATTATCTTATTGTTACTCATGAAGACAAAGCGAATGTTTTTGCAGAAACATTTGCACAAAACTTTAATAATTTTCTATTAGCACAGGTTTGTAGTCAATGAAAATGCTACTACTTTATTTAACGCCATAGGGCCCTTGCCGGCTGATGTCTACGTTTCTAATGAAGATGTCGAGTATCTTATTAAAGGTTTACGTATTAAAAAATCTACAGGTTTTGATAGCTTAAGAAATATTTATTTAAAAGAGCTTCCAAAAAAAACCATTCGTTTTATTTGTTTTATAATAAATGCTTGTCTCAAATTACAGTATTTTCCAAAAACATGGAAAATGACAAAAATTATACCTATCCTTAAGGCAGGGAAACCACCAAATAAAGCCAGTAGCTATCGCCCAATAAGCCTTTTAAGCAACTTAAGTAAGATCCTGGAAAAAGTTATTAAAAGTAAGTTATTAAGTTTTCTTGAAAACCATAACACTCGTATTATTCCGAACAATCAATTTGGTTTCAGACAAGGGCACAGTACTTCTTTCCAAGTTTTACGTATCTGTAATCATGTGAAAAAAAAATTTCTCAAAAGCAATCAACTGGTCTTGTGCTCTTAGATGTAGAAAAGGCATTTGATAGCATTTGGCATGAAGGTATTCTCTACAAACTTAAACTATTTGGCTGTCCAGTTTTCATTATAAAGTTTGTTCAAAGCTTTTTGCATGGCAGAGAATTTAAAATAAACTTAAATAATATAAACTCTAGCTCAAAAAATATTAATTCGGGAGTCCCACAAGGATCAGTTTTGGGGCCTCTCCTTTACATTATTTATGTTGCCGATTTCCCAGACCTCCTTAACTGCGAAGTAGCTTTGTTTACTGATGATACTGCTATATTTAGCTCAAACGAATTGGTATATAATATTGAAAATTCACTTCAAAACGCACTTAATGCCATTATTAATTACTTTGAATCTTGGAAAATTAAGATCAACGCAGATAAAACACAAGCTATCTTTTTCACAAGCTTGCGCTTTACCGTTAAATCAACTTAACATAAATAACTCTAATATTCCGTAGGTTGATTCTGTCAAGTATCTTGGAGTATACTTAGATAAGACATTAACTTACAGAATTCATGTGAATAATACACTTAATAAAATAGGTGTGGCAACTAAAATGTTATATCCGTTGATTTGTCGACGTTCATGCTCGAGTAATCATAACAAAATTACTATTTTCAAAGTCATTTTTCAAGCTCTTTTTCTTTATGCATGTCCAGTCTGGGGAAGGTGCGCAAAATCTCATATCAATAAGTTTCAAATCTCCCAAAACAAAACTTTAAAAATGATGTTAGATCTGCCCTGGCATTTCTCAACTTCACGATTACATGAGAGGAGTTGTGTACTAAAAATTTCAGAAAAAATTGAAAAACTCAATGAAAAATTCTTTCAAAAATGTATTGATTCTGAAAATTTGCTTATCAAAAACTTGCTTATGTAAACTGTAACATAATTTAGATAAAAACTGTGATATTAATGTCATTTCTGTTATATGAATGATTCTTTATTTATTTATTAATTTTTGTATTTACTCTCGTTCATTTAATATATTCATTTTATTGTTCTTTATTAATTAATTAATTTATTTGATGCACTTATTTATTTACTTACTTTTTTTTTTGTATACATATAAACATATCATATTTATTTATTTGATTAATTATTTAATCATTAATTTATATATTTATATATTTATTTATTTATTTAATTGTTTATTTATTTATTTATATATTTGTTTACTTCTTAATTTATTTATTTTTTTAATTTATTTATTAATTTATTCATATATTTATTTATTTATTCATAAATTAACTTGTTTTATTATTTAATCACTTATTTATGAAAAACGGAAGAAAAAAATGTATGCCTAAAATAATAGGCAATTCAATTAATATCTGGTAATTCCATTAGTTTTAAATCTTTTATATCTAGTCAACAGATTTCTTATATAAAGAAATCCTTAGGTTAAGAATCTGTCAAATGAAGGTTCTTCCGTAGTTCTCCTTCAACTGTGTTATTTTTCAGTTGTAAGATACACAATTTAAATATCATATCTCTGTGCAAGCTGTGTTTATTCACTAAATTATTTAAATTGTAACGTTTATTCTACGAAAATAAATATATAAATATACATATACTAATAATAAGAATAACTTTGCTTTAATACTACCCATTTATTTTATATTTATTGTTTTTTTTTTTAATAATTTAAGAAAAAAAATGAAATAAAAAAATTTGCTCCTTTTATTGAAATGTTTTATTTCTAAGCGAATTGCCGTGTTTGCGATATTTTTACTTGCGATATACGTAGTAAAGAACAAGTTTAGAATTCAAGCAAAAAAAATTCGAGATAATAATTTTTCCTAACATTACGATGATAGAGAACGCGAAAAAAGTGGGTCTCGCTGAAGCGTGGGGTGGCTGAAACGATTTTCTTCCAGCTTTGGACTTAAGGTTCTTATGTGATTCCCTACAGGGCAAATTGATTTTTTTTTCTTAGCTCAAAAAATAACGGTACCTGTCATACAACCAATATACAAAAATTGATTTACATATTTCGAAAACGACTATCACGATTTTCAAAAAAAAAATTACGAGGTACTAAAATTACTTTAATAAATATTTTGGTAGAAAAAAAAATGTATAACGGTTATTAACGGTACCTGGCATACATACAACCGATTTTTTGGTTTTCAAATTTCTCGTTAACTACTACATCGATTTAAACCAACATTTTTATACGAAAGGTCACTTACAATTATAACAGTTTTGCATATAAACATTTTGGAAAAATTAATTTTTGGATTTTTAAAAAAATATTAATTTTTTTTTTTGAAAATTCAGGCTGATTAATTTTTTTTTAATTTTGTGAAAAATTGTATTTTATTAAACCCTAAAAGTTGGCATACCAAATTTTATTTTAAAAAATGTTCAAGATTTTTTATATATAAAAAATAAATTAAAAAAAAACCGCTCTAACGATTTTTGATTTTTTTTTCATAAATCCATATTTATTAAACAAATCAGATGGCATTCTTTTTTTGAGCTCTATCTGTTTTAGCTATTAAAATAACTAATTTATAATAATTCATAGTAATCACTTATATTTTAAATTGTTTTTAAAACTTTTTTTTTAATGATATCATAATGTTATGGAACCAATTAATATGTACATTGTCTATTAAAAGCTACGTTAAAGTTGTAAGCTACGAGAGCAAGTTTTGTGCGATCCAGTCGTGCCCTTTTTTTATCAGACCAGAAATCGCCACTAGTGGTAACGGTAAGAAAGGGATCACATTAAAAAAAGAAAAAAAAAAGGTTCTGAAAAAATAAGAAAAACGTATTATGGGAAAGAGACCTGATTTGAGTAACATTCCTGGGAATGCGTTTAGTTTAATGTTACCTTTTGATATTTTACGGCAGTTATCTGGAATTATTTTTCTTTATTTTTTTATAATTAAAATTTATAAATAAAAAATTTCTTTAAAATAAAGAATTTGGGCAAAAACAGAATTTTGCAAATACAGCATTTTAAATATACAGAATTATGGACAAACAGAATTTTGAAATAAAACAATTCTGAAATACAGAATTTTGGTCATACAGTATTAAAAAAAAAAAAAAAAAAACAATTTTGGTAATACAGATTTTTGAAATTCAGAATTTTGACCTGCTCTCATCTGTTTTACCAATCAATGATTAAATAGTGATTAAAGATTGAAATATGAAAATTGAAATATATAAAATTAAAGTATAAAAATGTAAAATTTTTCAAAAAACCAATGACTTTATTTAAACTATTCGAATTTGTTGGTATGAACGTGATGGCTTTGCAGCATTATAAGAACCGTTCTAGAGTTGAGATCTGCCAAGTTTAATCAAAATCGTTAGAGCCGTTTTTGTGGAAACTTGATAAAACCAAAATGTTTGTATCGCAGCTAGGCCCGTTCTAGATGAACTAAAATAATATTCGAAACTGTCCTCTTAGGAAACACATAAAAATACTTCACACCAAATTTGAAGCGAATCTTTCCAACCGTCAAGACTAGACTAGCTAGATTAACATAAGGACACAGACCGACGCGAAGGACTCGCTTTTTTGGACTTCTCCATCATAATAATGTTAGTTTTTTTTAAAACCTCGATTTTTTTTTGACACGAAACCGATTCTTGCCCTATAGAGCAAGTAACAAAATACCACTGACACCAATGGCAATGAGAAGTCACAGCCAACATCTTTTTAATGTGAATACAATATCAGTTTAATTAATTAAATCTTTATTTATATTATAGTTCATGATTTGTTTCCAAAAACTCTAAAAGTGTAAATTGTCAAGACTTAAGAACTTGTCTATCAATGGAAAATTGTGTCAATTCTCTATTCAATAATGAAAACCTCTTACGATTCTTTGGTGCAGAATTATCGTCATACAGATCGTTTGGTTAGATCGAAATATAACTTTAATTTTATAAATAATAAATATCAAGCACCCATACATTTGAGTCAATATTTTCACTATGCCATTTTCCAAATATGTATGTATTTTTAAATCGCAGATTGAAATTTGTTCATAATTTCAATACCAATCCTAGTTGACAAGCTGGCCGAATTCCTTCATACTCCTTGAAACCTTTTTTTTTTCCTCTAACATATAAAATAAAAATACTTGTCGTGATAATGTGTGCCAGTAGATTAATAAATCAGCTGGCTATTCCTTAGCATAATAATTCGCATCACAAGTGCAGCAGTGCATTCCTATGTCAAATATTTGGCGTCACATGGGCGATATGGTTTTCATGTTTTGCTCATTCTTTTAAGGCTTATCGTTTGCAGAACAACTGAAACTGACACATCATGTTACAAAGGTATGTTGTATGTCTGATATGCATCTTTTCGATAACGTATTCTAGTGGTCACTAAGTTAATGCATCCCGCAAATGCAAAATATGCACACGAATTCATGTCAGTCAGCCTCAGCAGTTACAGTCACCCTTAAACTTGTTCAACTCACATTCAACTATTTAAATGCACACACATATCGCATTGCATTGCAGTTTTGTGCTGTTCTTTTTCTCTGATGGTTGAGGACAAATTTGCACCAGCTATATATTGCATCTAAAAGCTACCAAAGTATTTAAACTACTGTCGTCAGTCTGACGACTTACTTTACGTACAGGCTACCAGAATTCAAAGCGGCAACCATTCAGCTGAGACACTCTACAACTTTATAACGCTGCATGCAGAGACGCATCTTTGCTGCCGTTATTTCACCGATTTCCCTCTCTCTTCAGTGTGTGCAGTGTTCTTTGCCAATTTTTAGCTTGTTACAGAATTTAAATTTTTATTTTTAGCGAGTTTCATGTGGAAATGAGTTTGGAGTTCTGCGCTGATGTACATACGATAAGAGTTAGGCGAAAGCCTATTATGTAAATTATATAGAATATTTTCAGTAGACTTTGAAGTGCACGATTTCTTTAATAAACTTATGTATGCCTTATGGAAAGTAAGTTTTAAAAATAGTTTCAGATTGCTGTTAATAGGTGTAGTCCAGTGCAATTATAAAATTTTATATGGGATACCCAGCAGTTTGAACCACCCCCAAATTTTTATTTTATTCGATATAGAGAGTTGATCAAATATGATAAATCTTACTTTTTTTGCATTCGTATCATTTACCGTTTTGCCGCCATCTTGGATTTTACTTTTTACTAAATATCTCGGTTAATATTAGTCCTACATACAAAATTGTTAGTCATAAAATGCGTAGAATAAAATTTCCTATTTCATGTGTTTATAATATTATTAACATTATTATAAATATTTAAAAAGTTACAGGCCAACAAAAAACAAAATTAAGTATTTTCCAAAATTTGGGTCATTTTCAATCAAAAATTTGAAAAACTTTACGACAAGTTTGTTGGGCTTCAAATTTCGATCAATTTTGTTGTGCAATTTTTTTCTGCATTTCAATAAATAAAAAAGTTATGAATATTTTTCTATTAAAAAAAATGTTTTATTACAGAACAATTTTTTTTAAGTCTGAGATCTTGGCTGAAAATCTTGATTTGGGCTCGCTATAGTTAGATTTTCCCTTTGCTAAAACCGTTTTTTAGATTTTAATTTTAATTTGCCGCTTTTTTTATCCAAAACGGATTTTCTAATTGGACCCACCAATTAATTTTTCCATTTTTCCAAATTTGAAGCCCAACAAACTTGTCGTAGAAAGTTTTTCAAATTTTTGATTGAAAATGACCCAAATTTTGGAAATTTGGCCTGTAAATTTTTAAATATTATCAATAACAAAAAATTGTTAAACACATGAAATAGAAAACTTTATTCTACGCATTTTATGTCTCACAATTTTTTATGTAGGACTAATATGAACCGAGGTATTAAGTAAAACGTAAAATCCAAGATGGCGGTGAATGTTACGAATGCGAAAACTGAGATTTATCATATTTGATCCACTCTCTATCGAATAAATCAAAACAATTTGGGGGTGGTACAAACTGCTGGGTCAGATTAAAATTGCACTGGACTAGTGATCAAACTTACTTATTTAGTTTCATTACTTAATTTAGGAAAATGAGAAATAACTGGTGACTATTTCAAGCGCCATCCCCCCTCCTCTGGCTTAAGTAGGCGGGGAAAACTTCAAATTCACAACATTTGATAAGCCAATAAAGTTCAGATGCCTCACCAAATTTAAACTCTTAAACGTAACATGTGTAGGTTATTCTTATATCAATATACATGATTATGTCAATACACTTGTCCGGACACAGCACTTTTGTGCACTTTATTATGGATCGAAAGTAGGCGATGAAACAATTGCTATTAAGCAGGGCCCGGATTTCTATGCAAATGCATATTTTATAAAACGAAGGATATATGAAAATGAAAAATATCTCTACATCCTTAAATGGGAATAAAGAACAGTGCTTCGATATTTAATAAATGAGTTTGTTTCATTAAAAAATGCTCCACTAACGTCTATTAACTTGGAGAGATCGTTTTCCATGTACAAAAGTTTTTGAAAACTTCAGAAAAAAATTTCATGATTCATGCTAATAAAACCTTCTTACAAAAATAATGCACGTATTTTTAAAAATACTATTTATTTTTTGCTAAACCTACCTGAATTTTATGTTTTATGTTAATTTTCTTTACTTTCATCTGTGACAACTTTCTATGAATAAAAGACTGTATTTTTTTTATTTAAATGTTTTTCATTTACTTTTTGAACATTTTTGCAGCATGCTTTGGATTTTGTATGGCATATTTTGGATTTTTTAAGGCATGAAAATCCGGGCCCTGCTAATAAGTAATGACAGTAATCGCTTAAATATATAAAAAAAATAAATGATAAAAGAAAAGGTAGGCCGCCAACTAATATCACTCCACCTGAAAAAGTGACGAAAATTAAAGCTTTCCTTGCTCAGTTTGCAAAGACTCCTTCTAACTATTGCCGCCAGCGTAGTTCCAGATTGTATCTTGCACCAGAGCTCTCAATTGAAAAACTATTTTCTCTTTATAAGGACAAAAATGAGACAGATGCTGTGAACAGCTGTGTTGTTCAACGACTTTTCAAAGAGCATGAGCCACCACTTGCAATTTTTAAACCCAAAAAAGACCAGTGTTCTATTTGCAATGAAGCAGAACATATGAACTCTAAGAACATGTAAGGCGCAGTGATGCAATCAAAGCCATGAAAGAAGAAGACAAGAAAGCATCTGTTAATACTTCAAAAATTATGTTCGACACCTTTGATCTTCAAAGGTGGTTACTCTACCGTATGCGGGTGATTGCCAAATTGTCTATAAGAGAAAGCTATATCCTTTTAACTTCACTGTCTTCGACTCACAGGAAGAAGGACATTGCTTTTTATATGATGAGACCAACGGAAAGAAGGACAGTGCAGAAATTTCAACTTGTTTCTTAAAATATATTGACACTTTGAGTCCGTCTGTAAACCACCTCGGACAGAAACGTAATCAAAATGTCCTTGCTTCCATGTTCTATGCTGTGAATAGGGCAAGTAGAAGAATCTGCAAAACGCTTGATTTAAAATACGTGGAAAGTGAACATGCATAGTTATCTCGAAGCGGACAGCATTCATGCAACAATCGAAAGAGCTCGCAAGTCAAAACAGTTATACTCCCCTAATGAGTACAAATCTTTAAATGAAATGAGCAGGAAAAAACCATTCCCTACATTTCCATCACGGATTGGGTACGACTTCTTCTTCTTAAGATCAACTTTAAAAATCTCGACAGAGAAAATGTCGACTGGTAAAAAGACCGAAAATATTGAAAACAATTACACCGATTTTTTAAAATGCGATTTTCAAAATGTCGACTTTCAAAATATCGACCTTAATTCACATTTTAACAATCGAGATTTTGACAGTCGACATTTTATTAATCGACATTTTAATAGTCGACATTTTGATAGTCGACATTTTGATCAGATTATGATTTATGTAAACATCATTCCATAAACCATAATCTGATCAAAATGTCTACTTCAAAACGTCGACAGTTAAAATCTCTCACTGGCTGGTTTTGCATCGTCCTCAATCACCCGTTATGTTATTGTTCAAGGCTGAAAGCTGAACATATGTGTCTACAAGTAATAAGTTAACGGTTTCGGAACTAAATTGTGCTCTATGTCCTATTCGAACAACTGGCATCGTGCACAAAAGTGCTATGTCCATACTTTTCTTTTTCTATCATGAATAAATTAAAAATCGGTTAAAGCATAATTTACTTTTCGTTTTTATACTTTTATAGAGGTATCAAGCCGTAACACACTTAAATATTAAAGCCAATTAAGCTGCACTAGTAGAGTTACGCACGTACCAAAACTTTACTTTGAGTTTCCCGAAAACAGCAAAAATGGACATAGCACATGTGTGCTTTAAGGTATCGATGTATAACTTTAAAAAAATCCCTTAAACTGTTACTTAAGAGCACTTTATCACTGACCGACATATTATGATCAACCGGTTGCTGAAATAATTATTTTACCCGGATTCGTCTAATAGTTTTATGAGAAAATTGGTTTATTAATTTTTTAATATTTTTTTAAAAGGAAAAGCCCGAGAACAATCTAGTTTTTGACTTAAAATTGATAATAAGTCCAATTAAATAATGCTAAGTCTTCTACTTAGCTGATGTATTTCAGTAGTATATAGAATTTGTAGATAGAATAGTAGATCTAATAGAAAATTTTAAATTTCTTTTTCGCATTCAATCGGTCAGATAAAATCGTTCATAACTTTATATTTTTGTTTACGGATTTCAATGAAATATAGGGTTTTCAGATAACAGATTTCATTTTGATATTAATCAAAAAACGAGCATTTTTTTAAAAGAATTCAATGGATGTTTATTTCATTGTAAAGAGAAAGGTATGCCATTAACAATGAACATTGATACCATCCAAATGGCTGCCACGTATACGGTTGCAGCATCATATCTTTTTCATGAAATTTTCCATGAGCAATTCGGCTAGATAGCTTCACGAATTCCATCTTTAAGGTCTTGAATCGATTGTGGAGCATGGGCATAGACCTTATCTTTCACGTAGCCCAAAGAAAAAAGTCTAAAGGTATTAAATCACCATTCGGTGGCCAATTGTGATCATGATCACCACTTCGAGAAATAACACGGTAAAGAAACTTTTCTTGTTAAATTCCGATTGTTTCGTTGCTTGGTGTGGCACGTAGCGCCATCTTGTTGAAAATAAACGTCGTCCACTTCAATATCTTCCAATTCCGGCCATAAAAAACTATTAATCATAGCTAGGTAGCGCAATCCATTCGTCGTAACAGTTGCACCAGCCTCATTTTCGAATAAGTAAGGCCCAATCACACCACCCGCCAGCCCAAAAACCGCACCAAATAGTGACACAATCAGAATGGAGAGGCTTTCCAATAATCATTCTTTGATTTTCCGAGTCCCAAATGTGACAATTCTGCTTATTAACGTAGCCTCCGGAATGAAAAGTGGGCTCCTCACTGAAGATGATTTTTCGATAAAAATCCGCATTATTTTAATGCATTTCAAGGAAGATACGACGTTGCTGGTGATCGACCGGCTTGAGTTGTTATGTTAACTGAACTTTAAAAGACCAAAAGTCCTTATGCATAATACGGTGTTATGTCATTTGTGAAATACCTTATTCCACAGATCGACAAGGAATCGACAAACATGGGTTTTCGTAAATATACGGGCTATACAGCAGCAATATTCTCAGTTTTCTTAAACGATGCACACGGTTTCGATTCTTCACATAACTTGTGCCAACAGCTCAAATTTGTCCACCTAGTTTCACTATTACCGGCCGAGAAGGTCCTTCAAGACGCACGACCCAAAAGTGCTCTAGGTTTGTGTACTGTGACTGCAAAATGTTCACCATTTTTGTGAATTTGAAGCATATAGTTCCATTTGTAATAATTACGTAGTTTTAACTTGTCAAATTTCAAAAGATGACAGCTTCAAAAGTGACAACTGTCCAAATAATGGGCTATTTAAAATGAAACCTCTTATTGGAAAATCCTTTATACATTATGTATCTATTTCGCTTTCGCTGGCCGGCAGTAAAGCGCTTATCTTGGCAATGGCAAGTGGATAGTGAAATAAGGCCGGTGACTAAGTCAACTGGAATCACCCCATCGCTCATCGCCACCAATTGCTTGGCATAGCTGCAATCCAAGGCGAGTACCAGAGCAATCTCATATCTCGTACGAATCGTTGCCAAAATCAGTGAGATCAGGAATGTTGTCTTGCAATTCCACTGGGCGCATCAAGGAAATAAATGAGACCATTCTCGTTACGCGACTGCTTGCATCAATTCATCGTACGCTTGCTGCCTTTTTTCTGGAATCAATATTGGCACATTTGTTCGAACATCTTGACTCAATGCGACTCGATTGAAATCCATTTCTCGCTCCAATTCTCGATTTAATGCGAAGATATGTACTAAAAACCAGATCTTTCCGGATTTCTAATTTTTCAGCAAGTTTCCGGGATATTCATACATATAGCTAGTGTCCTTCTTTGGGCCAATACAAATTCATCGAATCCAAAGTCGTGAACATCGAACAATCCGTTCTGGAGCTATGCGTGCTGAAAAAGAAGTAAGTGTCCAATTTGGTTAAGTCATTTTTATGTATTAAGCATCCGAACAAACCACGATCGATTTTTATTTTTGAAAATCAGAACTTTTGTCATACATTATTGGAAAAAAAACTAATAAACTAAATTTTAAACTTAATTTTAAACCAATGGAATTCTGAAAATTGGTCCTCTTGCGGGGGAATATTATATTTTGAAATTCTATTTTCAACTGAACACCAATACCTCCTGTGAGATGCTTTTAGAAAGACTTTTCTGGCACACACAGTTTTGTTTTGCTTTTACGTGTTAAAAGCCCAACACAGCTTAGATTTCTACATATAACTCACGTTTTCAACAAACAACTAGTTAGACTACATTGTACGGTGAAGTACTTGGATGGGTCAGAAGTCCATAAATAAATTGTGGACTTTTGACCCACCCCGATGGGCCAAAAGTCCATACATACATTTTGTGTACTTCTGGTCCATTGATTGTGGATTACTGACCCACATAAGTGGGTCAATTTATGCCTTGGGTGGCCCGCTGCGCAGGCAGGCGCCTATGTTGTCTGTTGGTGTGCTTTAAGTTTGTGTGTAAATTAGAGTATTCAAATAAATTTTTAATTGTTCTGATTTTTTTCAATATTTGAATATGAAACTATTAAAAATATTTGTGGACTTATGACCCACTTTCTTTCTAAAATTAGGGAATATTGACCCACTTTTTTGTGGACTTTTAACCCACTTTGAAATCGACAATAGATTTGTGGACTTTTGACCCATCCAAGTGGGTCAAAAGTCCATCATGGACTTGTGTGTAAATTAGAGTATTCAAATAAATTCTTAATTGTTCTGATTTTTTTCAATATTTTAATATGAAACTATTAAAAACATTTGTGGACTTATGACCCACTTTATTTCTAAAATTGGGGAATACTGACCCACTTTTTTGTGGACTTTTAACCCACTTTGAAATCGACAATAGATTTGTGGACTTTTGACCCATCCTAGTGGGTCAAAAGTCCATCATGGACTTTTGACCTGTGGACTTTTGACCCTGCGCCCATTGTACCACTTAGGTAGTGAAATAAATAAATACAATTTTCACATCAAAAGCTATCTTTTAGCTTTGTTTTCATGAATAACAAATGGTTAAGTATTCATAGAATATTTCAAATCAACAGGTATTTTTGTAGCTTGTAAGAAGCGCCATTCCGTCCGGTGCCAGATGCAGCCATTGCACCAACATCTGAATAGAATATTAAAAACTTTTGACAGCCATAATAGTTATATAGGCTCATATAGAGGTAGGTACCTATATTGAAATATAGAATGGCGTCAAACTGATTTATTTATTATAGCTGCATAAACCACAAACAAACGGCTTATTCTTTTACCTACAAATAATTCGCATTTCAATGTTGGAATTTGCGGTAAATTAGCATAAAATGGACTTGAATTCGGTGTGGCCGAGCTAGAAGAAAACACACCTACACTTCTAGCACGGACAAATATCGAAAAAAAAGGAGAGCACTCTTCTCCGACCGAACACTTTATTTATAGGTGGTACCATAATTGGACATTCCATCTGAATGCTAATGAGACGCCCGTCGTAGTCGCTACCGTCCGTCACACCAGTCGTTGCGTGGTTTTTGCTTCAATCATCCGCAAGTTCTCAAATACTAGACTGCTGGTTGGGCTATTTTCTGGCTATTCTGTTGCTTCTTTTTTTTATTTTTTTTTTTGCATAGACCTAGATTAGGCACTCATTTTCCAATGCTTTGAGTCCTACAAATCGATCAACTATACTACCTTACCTATTCAATTATTCGAAAACTTAACAAACAGAAAGAAAAAAAAAAGAAACGACCCAACGACAACGGCAAAGAAAGAAATTCTCCAAATGACCATCTTTGAATATCAACTAGAAGCCAAAGCCAACACAGATATACGTCAAATGCATCGAGAATCCGTTGACAAGAACCAGAGGAGGAGGAACTTTCAAAAATTTCTACAGCACTTCAGCTACAGATTATTTGAAATTCCCTTGAGTTTGACAGTTGCAAATGTTTAACTATTTCAGGGCACGATGCAAAGCTGCTGATCGCGTCGGTCGTTTCAGCCGCTATCGCCATTCATCGCCATTGTATTGGAATTGCTAGTCTTTGAAACCATTATTGTAATGTCTCTCGATATACATAGTTGCTATGTTCAAAGGGCCTCAATTAAACGGTAGGCACGCAAAATAATTCACTTTTTAGCTGGAACCGAGCACGTTCCCTCGACATACCTACTTTTCGAATGTACTCCAATGGTTATTTTGTTCAATATGTTATACTGTTCCCATGGATGGGGAGCGCTGAGCTGGTGGTGTCGCGTCTGTCGTCGTAAACGCATTCTGACACGATGGGCCATCTTTGATATTGACCTTGTTTAAATAGACGTTTAATTTTAATTTGGAAATTTTACGATCGAGTGGTTTGCTTGAATTGCCAAATAGCAGAGCTATTATCAGCCATGGGCTCGCACTCACCAGCTATATGGGAAAATTGAAAACCCAAAGCTTAGGCCACATGATGGGTTTGGTGTTAATATGAAGAAAAAGTGATTTCTTTACACTTAGCAAAGCAACACTTCGAGGTGTTTAAATTTAATAGCGAGTGTTGGATATTGAATTTGTATTAACTTCTTGTAATGAGAAAATACTTAGCTAGATATCTGCTCTCGATTTATTTTATTGCTTTCTAGCCCATGAGGTAATAAACATTTTTGGGTATTAAATTTTGTAGAAAGAATTTTAAATCGCTTATTCAACTTATCGTATGATTGTTTGTTGAGAGAAGAATAAATTGAGAGAAAATGTTAATAAAAAAAAAAGAATTTTATAAAAAAGTACAATAAACTTGTGCCTAGAGGGCTAAAGTATTCTCAAGGGGAAAACATCTGAAAAACATCAGTTTTCACTTGCGGTACATAAATGTAGATAAAAGCGTACAAAGTTATGGATTTGTAAACAAAAAAAACTTGACATTTTGATTAATCTTGAAACTTTATATAACGATGATACGAACACGAAAAAGTAGGGTCGCACAATTCGGTCTGTTTTCGCAGCTTCAGCCTAAGCGGCCAGTTGGATTTCCTTCCAAATTAGTACCTTGTGTTTTTCAGTTTATGGGTCCAAATATTTTTTTGATTTCTTAGGACCAAAATAACGGTACCTGCCATACAAATTTATGTAGCTGCTAAGGAAAATGCTAATTATTTTTCTATGCAGAAGCCTTAAAATGTTTGAAAGTTTTTTTTTTTTTAAACTCAATATTTCATAAAAGATATGATCAAATATTTAAAAACTGAGTGTAAAGTGAGTTTTAATACTTTCTGGAATATTAACAAAAATGGGCACCACTTGATCGCACGAACTTGCTCTCGTAGCTAACAACTTAAACGTAGCTAAAAATTGACAATGTTCATATATAGTGGTTCTATAACATTATGATATCATTAAAAAAAAGTTTTAAAAACAATTTAAAATATAAATTATTGCTATAAGTTAATATAATTTGTTTTGATAGCTAAAACAGATAGAGCTCAAAAAACAGTATGCTTTCTGATTTGTTTGATAAATACGTAGTTATGAAAAAAAAATTTTAAAAATCGTTACAGCGTTTATTTTTTTAATTTTGTATATATAAAAATTATTGAAAATTAAAAAAAAAATAAAATTAGTTTTTCAACCTTTAGTATTTATTAAAATACAATTTTTGAATATATTAAAACAAAAAAACTTAAACCCGTTCTCAAGATATTGAATTTTCAAAAAAATCAATATTTTTTAAAAATCAAAAAAAAAATGTTATATGGAAAATTGGTAAAATTGTAAAGGACCTCTTACATACAAAATTTGGCTGATATCGGTGTAGCCGTTAACGAGAAATTTGAAACCCAAAAAAATCGGATCTATGACAGGTACAGTTAATAACCGTTATACAATTTTTTTTTTCAAAATCGTTAAAGCCGTTTTTGAAATAAATCAATTTTCTATATTGGTTGTATGGCAGCTACCGTTATTTTTTGAGCTAAAAAAAATTCTATTTCCCCTCTAGGGAATCCCATAAGAACCTTAAGTCCAAAGTTTGAAGAAAATCGCTTCAGCCGTTTAGGCTTCCGGTCGAGGTACAGACAGAAAAACCGACGGACAGACAGACAGATTTGCGAGGCCCACTTTTTTCGCGTTCTCTACCATCGTAATATTAGGGAAAATTATTTGGACCTATTCAGCGAGGTCTTTTATTCTGTTATTCTGTTATCAATTTCCATACAAAAGTTTGAGCTGTCAAAAAATCTTTTATGAATTCTTATTTTGGTATTCAGCATTCCAAACTGTTAGGGAACCTGTTAAGAAATCTGCTAGGAGATGTCAAAAGTTCGAAAAATCTTTTACGGACCGAATTTTCGGTATTCAGCATGCAATCTGTTATGGAATCTTTTATGAATCATAAAAGAATAAAAGACACATTTTTGTGACTTTTTATCATAAAAGATTTCAAAAAATGAAATAAAAATCGATATTTAACTTTTATTTCGTCAAAAATAGGGATACAAATACAACTTTATGATATTAAAGTACATATTTATATATGTATATAGGAACACAAATTATTTTTACACAACACACAAAATTATTTTAATACACGGAATCACCAAACACTTGTCATCAAAGAAAATAAGGTTGTAGTCGATTTGATATTACTTTCAGTACAGAAACATTTTGTTTACCACATCTGAGCTGATTATTGACAGATTTTAGGTCTGTTTCTATAATAAATTCCTTTCTGAAGTTCCATAACAGACTTTTATAAAATTTCGAACTTCTAAATACCAATTATAAAAGATCTTTTATGGTGAACATCTTTTATGATTCATGATAAAAAATTCATAGCAAAAGAACAGATCTGGCAGAATAGGCCTAATTATCTCGTGTTTTTTTTTTGCACGAATCCTAAACTTGCCCTATACTACGTATAATAATAATTAAATGTTTTTTTAAAAATCCAAAAATTATTTTTTCGAAAATTCGTATTGCTTGAATTGTGAAGGAGCGTTTGTATAAAAATGTTGGTTGAAATCGGTGTAGCCGTTAACGAAAAATTTTAAAACCAAAAATTGGTTCTTTTCTCAAATTATTGACCATAACTTTAAAAGTAAACACACATCTTTTTATCAAAATTCTGGGAGCCGTTTTCAAAAAAAATAAGTTTTTTCTTAAAGGTTTTTCAAGATTTGTATGGAACATGAGTTAAAGTGCAATACTTTGATTAATTGGTGCATTTTTTTTTGAAAAAAGCATTTCAAATTTTTACAAAATCTCAAAAATATAGGGCAACAAATATTAATAATCTATTTTCAGACTGGAATATCTCAAAAAATAGGTTCGAGAACCAAAAGAAATCTTTTTAAGTCGGTGAAACCACGTTCCATACGCGAATTTCTTGATCAATTTTTGAGTTTGAAAAAACCGTGTTTTTACATAAAAAAAGGAGAGGGGTCTGGAAGTTCCATTTTTAAAAATTTCTGGGACGAAGAAATACTTGTGTGGGTATTCTCTACAAGATCGACGATACCCATTTTGAATGTCTGACAACAAAAATTTAAGAGCCACCTCTATAGTACCTATGTATCGTAAGTAAAAATCATTGACCCGTTTTCAAGATATTTGGCCTTACCACTAAACAAATTTATTGGCGGATTGAATATTTGAGTAAAATGGACCTAAATGGTATGGACAATAAATAATAAACCATACATGATGTATACATGTATTGAAAACATAAATAAAAAAATCTAACCCTGAGACCACACGAGCCAGTACTGGCTTACAAGTTACAATACATTTAAATTTTCTTACTAACACATACAAACCTGAGCAACTTGCTCGTCAACTGGCTTGCCATTTTCGAAGCCAGTTGGGAAGCCAGTAGAGAAGACAGTGGCCTCATTCAGACTTGTATATAAAGCTATATAGATAGTTTTTCGTTGAAAATTTAATGAAAAATTAAATATTCTTTCTACCACAACTTTTAATGAGATGAAGGACCAAGAAATTTTAACATTTCCAAAATAGGCAACTGGTCAAATATGATTGAAGGATGGCTATGATTATGATGAATTATACAAAATCTCTTAAAAATCCCAAGTTTTTGAGAGTATATGTTTTGCTTGGGAAAAGTGAGAGTTTTGGGGATTTCGGGTGACATTTCGGAACATTTTGTTACCGATTTGTCAAGCCATAGACTGCCATATTAAATTAAAAGATTGCTACGGTGATGATGCATTGAAAAACTTAAAGATATCTGAATTTTTTGAGATTAGATTTTTTGCGCGGGAAAAGGCCGCCTTTGGGTGATATTTTGAAACGAAATATTCCTCGTACGACGTAATTTAGTGTTTTACCTATCTGTCAACGTATGAACTGTCAAATTCCATTAAAGGATGGCATTGTGACATTTTGAAACGAAATATTCCTCGTACGACGTAATTTAGTGTTTTACCTACCTGTCAACGTATGAACTGTCAAATTCCATTAAAGGATGGCTAAGATGATGATGGATTAAAAAACCTCCAAAAAATTAAATTTTTTTAAAAATTATTTTGAGGCTCATGTGGCTCACAAAAAAAAATCCAAAATTTACAGTAACAGTAACAGTGACATATGACATTTATAAACCGTTTAGGAAATTTTTGTTCGAAAACGTCTGCTACAATTTTGATAGAACAATTTCACCAAAAATTGTTATTACCAGGGACCCTTTCATAAATGGATATTTTTTGGACTAGTAGTCTAGGAACATTAGATAAAAAAATGTCCTTACTTTCAAAAAATTCTGACAAAGCTGAATCTTAGAGGAGAGCTTCATTTTTTTTTGTCCTAAACATTGCCTGAAAAGTACACCAAATTTGTGGAGGAGTTAAAAGTTTAAGTGAGGGTAAAGGGGGTAAAATGCACTTTTTTCTCAATTACTGGAAAACTATAGGTTCTTTTGAAAAAGGTTGTAGGTAAACGTTATAGCTCATGAAATTCTACACAAGCACTTTTCTTGTACAATTCATAGATTTGGAGAAAAACTGTCGAAAACAATTGGGTGCAATACATTTAGTCAAAAAAATGTAAAATGGGATGTGGAATTTTTTTTGTGGGTTATATTTGGAAACATATTTTCTATTGCAGAACAAAGTTTTAAGAGTTATACTGGAAAGGAAATGGCACCATCATGAAACATCTGATTTCTTTTATTTTGCTTAATAACTCCTGAGAAGTTTACTTTTTCAAAAAAATTTGGGTACTTTTAAGGAAACGTTAAGGACAAAAAAATGAAGCTCTCCACCAGAATTAAGCTTTGTCGGAATTTTTTCGAAGTGAATATCTTATTTACCTGGACTATAGGCCAATAACATTCAAATCTAAAAAGAAAATAGTTTCCCTTTCTTTCAGGGAACAAGGTTACTGTAAATTCACTCAATTTTAAGTTCAGTCAAAACTTCAAGCATTTCTTAATTTAATTATGAAATAAGACCCCCAAAATATAATAAGAACCCGAAAAAAAAACATTTTGGAGCCTTATATCATTTTAAATAGTTTACTTGAAAATGCCAAATCAGCATTATCTTTCTAATCGCTAATAGAGTACCTCCAGGTTAGCAAAATACTGCTCTTTGTAGACCCATCAAACATGTTTCAATGTACGGACCATGTTGAAAACCATTAGCGAGTAACAGAATGCTAAAAAAAATCGTGATTTGTCAGCTATTCCTTTTAACTTGCTGATGGTCTTTAACGTGATTCTTACATTGTTCTCGTGACCGAGAAATTGCACAGAAAAAATCCAAGTATTTATTAGACTGTTAAGGGTGTTACTTCATTTTCTATAATAAACTTCGATATGAACAAAAAACAAAACTGGGATATTATTTAATTAAAAAAAAAAAAGACAAGACAAGTTGGGCCTTAGTTCAATTATTTTGATGGGGACTCATTTCATTGGGTCTTGATTTAATTATAAAATATTTTCCCAATTTGGGGGCTAATTTCATTTTAGCTTTTAGGACCTTATTTTCTTGGGACTTATTTCATAATTTTGTAATATTTTTTTTTACAGTAGATTATTAAAAGTCTAACGCTGGGCTTAAGTAGGCCGAAAAGCTGTGAGGATTTTTATCGAATTCTGTTGATTCTTTAAAAAAATACGAAAACAAACTTTTCTTGAAAAAAATCATAAAATTAAAATAGTTGCCACATGACTTCGATTTCAATTAAACTTTGTGCCTGTAATTAGATGTAGGAAACCCACATTTCAGGTTTTTGTCAACAAAAAAAATACTTAAAACGAAAATACGTTCTTGAAACTTTTTTGCTGAGCAAAAACAAACTTCGTAATAATAATAATAAAAAAGTGCGTATACGCTCCGTGATTTTTTTTTTGTCGTTTTTATAGAGAATAAAACTACGGCATATTGCCGGCAAATAATTTCTCTGTTTGTCTTTTAAAAAAGTTAGCATGAGGAAGGCGACATGACAGTAGATATTTTCTTTACACTAAGCGCCAGTTGTACAAACATACAATTTCGGTTCAAGATTAACTGAGGTCCAACTAGGGGTCAAATATTTAAATAGTCATTTAATAACAATCTCATATCATTTTATAAAATGAAAGCCATAGCGTTATTAAATTTTTGCGTCAGAACCCGAGTTTGCCATTTAATCCCGAATTTCGTAGAAAATTGCAATTAATTCACGAAAATCATCTAAAGCTTCACATTAGACACTTAGCGAATATCGAGTCAGATTCAATGACTTTAATGTTTTTTTCTTAGAACTTCATCATATTCTTCTATAGAATTTTTTTCAAGTACGTCGACACAGTTAACAACTGAGCTGTTATATTCTTTTTATGCAGGCTTTTTTGATCATTTGAATTTAAATGCAAATAAAAACCTTTATTCCGCCTTATACCAACGGTTCGTTGTTATCTACAACTTCTTCGGGGTTTTTTTTTATTGGATTTTTAAGTTTTATTGGTAAATTAACATTTTTGTATTAAAATGTAGTGTTTTGTGTTTTAAAAAATAATAAATAAAAATTCGTTTTAATAAATTAACATTGAAAGAATTACGGAGATTAATAAATTAAAAGGACAAACAAAAATTATCACAGTATAGTTGTATATAGTATAGTATATATGTGGTTTGCGATAAGTCCTCTTGATTTCCCCACTCTTCGCCATGCATTGTTAGTATACATTTCCAGAAGAAGAACATTTTTCAAAAACTAAATAATTGAGAACCATAAGATCCATTAAAGAAGCTTTGCTAGAAGCATAGCATATGTATATTTATTTACATAGTATATTTCTAAGCAAATTTCTTAACAACTTAATAATCTACGTAAAATTATAAATATTCCATACGAGAATTAAATAATTTTGTTAATGTTCTCACGTGCACATTAAGTACCTAAGCTCTTATAATTTTCAACGGATGCATCTAATGTGAATAAGAAATATAATTTTTAGATATGTATATTTTGAAGCACGTACTAACGAAAAGCGAAAGCTAAAAGTCAATGGCATATCCAAAATGTAAGCTTACAACTACTGCACATTCGGCTATATGTCATTATGAGCTAGGTTAGCGTGTTATCATACCAAATGGATAGACAAACGTTTTGGAACAACAACAACAACAACATAAGTACCCGTTAATGATTGTTTATTGAATTTTCACTTAAGTGAGACATAATGGTCTTGGTCATATACTTTCCATAAATTCTGAGAGTTGGTCTGCTTAAACCCGATCTTCCTAACAAGCTTTAAACTTAAAATGAACAACCTAAGCATTTGATTATTCAAATTGATTTTTAAATGTGGATATTTTTGGTTTCTCATAATATAATTATAACTATAAAACAAAAAGGTTCTACAAAAGCATCACGTTTCAAATAAGTGCTGGATTTATAAGCTCAATATTAAAGGCCTTTTACCTTTAGTTATTTTCACAAGAATCAACGTCGTTAGCACACAAAAAGAATTAAATCAAAATACAATTTTCAGGCAGGGTCCTGCGAACCAACTTTATTGTATTATTGGCTTGAATCTGTTTTTTTTTTTTCAATGAGTCTCGTATATGCCATAATGCACTGAGCATAGGTCAGTCGGCAGAGACAAAAATGATTTTTCGTGAAGCAAAAACATACCGCTCAAATTTTTTGATTGAAATTATACAAATATAAATCGGAGCGGCTTTAAGTATTGTGCTTCAGCCGCCATATTGAAAAATGCGTTATAACTTACACTCCGTTTCACTTGAATAGAAAGAAATTTTTTTTTTACTTTCAGAGCGTGTAGCGCTTTGGTAAATTTATAAATTCACCTTTTAGTTCCTAAAAGAGGGCTCTATTGCGAATAAAATTGCAGGGACAGAATAATTAAGGAAAATACCATTAGGTCATTTTTAACCACTTTTCTAAATTCTTCATTAAATACACTGTTTTTTTTGCGATATCACTTGAATAGAAACAGTGTGCGTTTTGTTTCTATATATTACGGTAAGAAGAAAAGATATTTACTCCGATCGTCAATCTCCCCCGGAAATTACTTCGAATCAGTTCCGAAGTACTCTGAAAGAATTTATATTCTGAAATTATTTATCTGTCAAAGTTTGTAAATTATTTTTTGAAATCAAATTAAATATTTGAACTATTTGTGATGATAAAGACCTAATTTGCATCATAAATAAAATTCCTGTGTAAAAGAAACGCGTAAAAATAGTCAAAAGTTAAAGAAGAAAGCATTTTTTGTCTATTTTGTTGTTGTATTTTTGTTCTCTCTCTCTGTGCAAAACTGTGTTACTATATGAGGGGGAAAAACCCGAAAGTGTTAAGTGAATTTGTTCCAAAATGTGTTAAAAATGTATAGAAAGAAAAACGAAATATAGATCGGTTAAAACAAGACCAATTTCTCCTTCAAGCCGTTTCCCCGTTAAGTTTCTAGCTTATTGTAAAGTGAGCGTACAGCCACACATACCAATACCAGTGGACTTATTAGTAAACTGCGTAATGTTGGCTTTTATTAAAATGCCTATATTTTTGAACCGAAACCAAAACTTGTCCTTTAGAGCAAGTAAAAAATTCAAAACCTTCAAAAAAAGGTAGTAATATGCTTCTATTTTTAAAATTCTCCAACTTAATTGAGGTGAGTTTTTTTCCAGGAAAACATCATTAATTTTCCCCCGGAAATAGATTTACGATATCTACTTTTTTCATTGGAGTTTTTTCCCGTTTTTCGAACATTGTTTATGATGGGTCAGTCTTATACGGGGGAAAAATCCGGGGGAGATTTTATTTCCGATAAGGCTGATTGTTCTAATAATAGAAGTGTAGATTTAAAATAATAATTGTTTTATCAAAGAAAAGATGGGCGGAAACTCATTAAACCCTGCATAAAAAGCCAAAATAGAAGTACCCGCGGAAAACAAGCTTTCCCCACGCACAATTGCCAACAAAATAAGTAGAAGTGTAAAAATTGTCAAACCTTAGAAAGAAAGAAAACTATGGAAAAAATGTGTAAGGTAGGCAATCAAGAGCCACAACAGAAACAGACAGAAGAAAGATAATTAGACTGGCTTCAAACTCAAGCGACTCTGCTGTTAAAATCAATGCGAAGAGTGGACAAAAGAGGTATTCTCTGACGAAAAAAATTCAATATAGATGGTCCGGATGGATGTAATTACTATTATCATATTAAGATAAAGATGAAAGACCACCTCGAAGACACACTCGATGCCGAACCAGCAGGTTTCCGCACTGGATCTTCCTGTGTGGATCACATCAACACCTTGCGGATCATCATCGAACAGTGCGTTGAATATCGATCACCACTTCACCTGCTGTTCAGCGATTTTGAAAAGGCGTTCGACAGTTTCAATAGAGAATTTATTTGGCTTGCTTTGCGCAGGAGGGGCATCCCAGATAAATTGATTGCTATTATCAAGGCTACATATGATGGATCCAGGTGTCACGTTTTGCACAAAGGTAGGCTGTCAGAGGAGTTTGAAATCCAAAGTGGAGTTAGGCAAGGCTGTATACTGTCACCAATACTGTTCCTGTTGGTGATAAGTGACGTACTGCACGCAGCTTTGTCAAATGGAAATGGAGAAATTCAGTGGACTCTGCAATCTCACCTCAAACATCTGGGCTACGCGGACGACGTATGCTTACTCTCTCATAGGATCATGGATCTCCATCAAATGACAACAAGGGTGGAGAGAGAAGCAGAAATCGTAGGGCTTAAGATCAACTCGGCAAAAACTAAAAGGATCAGCCTTGGAACTTCCTCATCAATCCAAGTAAATATTTCTGGACAACCGGTAGAGATGGTAGAGGATTTCCAATATCTTGGGAGTATTGTCTCTACGGGTGGCGTAACTGAACTGGACGTAAACAGCCGAATCAGAAAAGCAAAGGCTGCGTTCGGAATGTTGTCCAAAATATGGAGAAACAACTCTTTTAGCTTAAAGACCAAGCTACGACTGTTCCGCTCCAATGTTGAATCCGTTCTGCTTTACGGCTGCAGCACTTGGAAAGTCACTGAAACTGTCACTAGAAAGCTGCAAACCTTCGTTAATAGATGTCTACGAAACATCTTGAGGATTTTCTGGCCCAACCGTATCTCCAATACCGAACTTCATGCGAGAACGGGTCAGGAGCCCATAGACTCCATTATACGAAGAAGAAAGTGGCAGTGGATTGGCCATACGCTTCGAAAAGGCGATCGGTGCATTGCATCTCAAGCAATGCAGTGGAACCCGCTCACACAGGAGGGAAGACAAGTGGGCCGGCCCAGAAGTACAGGGCGAAGAACGGTTGAACAGGAATCGGCACGACTGGGGAAAAGTTGGAGAGAGCTGAAATATATTTCAAGAAATCGTACACGATGGCACGTAGGTGTAGTGGAGGCCCTATGTCCCGTAAAGGAAACATCACGGACGTAATAGGTCCGAGCACCTAAGTAAGTAAGTAAGTATGTTATGATAAAAGAACCCAAGTTTCTGGAGCACCACCATAGCCAAGAAGGCGATGGTTTGGAACAATTGATCTGGAGTTTCCCACATTGAAAATGATGGCAAGGAAATATTGCAAGAAGCTTTCCCTAAGCTTACAGATGCCTTTGGACCAATACCATGGACATTTCAACAAGACAACGTGCCAATCCTCAACGCAAGGATTACCAAAGCGCTATACGCTCTGAGAGTAAAAAAAAGTTTCTTTCTATTCAAGTGGAGCGGAGTGTACATCACACTGTGTATTTTTTTTTTTACATACATTCAAATAGAAAATAAAATTATCATACAAATTTTTCATGCAGGATTTATATTTTCAGAGTTAAAGCGTCGAAAAGTATGGTTTTTTCAGTTATTTTTGTTCATATTAACAAGCGTTAAGGAGTCGTTAGGCAAAAATTGAAAAATTGCAACTTTTCGTTGCTTTTTCTCCGAAAGTATAAATCGTACGAGCAACATTTGTAAACAAAAAAAGAAAGAAATGTTTTTTCTTTTTCTATATGTGTAGAGTTGTTCTCGAGATATTAGTTAAAACACGATTGGGACTGAAGCACAGTATACTTACAGCCGCGCTGATGTTTTTTTTGTATACCCAGATTCAACTCATTTACCAATTTCAACCATTGAAAACCTGCCGAATGGCATAGCAGCTACATATATTTAAACTAGCCACCCGCTGAAATAGTCGCTTCGCAGACTAACACACAATCAGCCCTATCGAGGTATCCGTTGGGAAAAAGTTCCGAAACGATAGTCCGTTTCGATCGGTACCTAGATTGCGTTCGAGGTATCCACTTCGGAATAGAAAAGATAAAGCATACAATCGCATTCATCTGACACATACGTCCGGACTAGTTCAATAAGTAAAAATCTTTGTGATGTTTAAAAGTTTATAAATTGGTCCACATAAATGGATAGTGTTGCTTTATTATCTATTTGTTATTTCAACTAACCTCTCTTGCTAAGTCGTCTTCGTTGTTTATTGCACTAACGAAACAAAATTATATTTATTTATGTTTTTTGCTTACTTTTCTTAAAATATTCCTTAGCTATTTTCCGTCGGAGAATTTCGGAAGAAATTTAACGCACTACTCTCAAAAATTCTGGACTGAACGCAATTCATTGCTATGCGATGATAGTCGTTACATTTTATCGGAAGATTGTCCGATCTGTCAATCGGAACGGATACCTCTGTAGAAAATTCTCCGATTTCGAATAGATCGGAAAAAAAATTTCTCCGAACGGATACCTCGATAGGGCTGAATATCTTAATAGTACATATAGTATAAAATCGCCGCCACGGGTTAACAGTTGCTTCGCAGACCTACACGCACCCTCTGTATAGTATAGTATAGCCTTTCTGACGACTGCGTTCTTACTAGTTTGTAGGTTTTCCACTTAAAAGTTCAGTATAGTGTGATCTTTCTTTAACTTAATGTGATCTGTACCTATGTATGTATTTATGTAAACATTAAATTTGTTTGCAAGATTTTGAGGATAGGTAGGTATTTAAGTTGACTTCAAATTAACAATTTTGGGGCTTTACGTAGCATCCTAGCGATTGCCATGTATCGCATGCTGTTATCTTTTATCTTTAAACGCGATTTGCGGCTAAACTAAACGTCCTAGAGGCTTCAAAATGTACACTTTTTCTAACTTTAAACTCAATTTGCGCAAAATTACTTGTCCTAGTGACTTAAAAAAGGCATATTCGTGATCTAGGGAGTACCACCTTTCAATCATTATAGCGCACGACACGAAAAAACTATTTCTCAAAATCGACACATTTTTCTACTTAAATGGTATTTGCTTCTAAACTAATTGTCCTAGCGACCAGTCACAGGTTAATTTTGTATTTAATACAATAATTTTCTATGTTATAGCCTTCCCTCTGATACCTTATTTATAAATATCAAAAAATAATTGCCCAAGCTATGGCCATTTACGTGTATTTAATGTATATTTTTCCAAAAAGAAACAATTTGATCGACATATAGACTGGATTTTTGATAAATTTTCCTGTCCATTATATTTACTCACATATTTGTAGAAGAAGGTTACACCTTTAATAATTGTGTATCATTAGTTTTTTAAAATTTACAAATTCTTCATTTCATTTCAATTTTTGCTTTATGGCAAATTCTTTCTATTTTAACAATTTATATTGTCATGCAAATTAAATAATTTTTATTTTTAAAATTTTCTATGTCTTATAACCTTTCATTTGATACCTCATTTATAAATATCAAAAAAGTATTGCCCAAGTTATGGCTATTTACAGGTATTTTACGTATATTTTTCCAAAAAGAAACAATTTTATCGAGCAATAGACTGGATTTTTGCAAAATTTTTCTTTCAATTATGTTTAAAAATCCATATTAAAGCTGACGGTTATCGTAGAACTATGTTTTATATACCAAAATAATTGTGGATTGGCATAAATTATTATAAAATTTTTAAATTAATTTAAAATTTCGATAATCGGTTAGATAAAAAGTTATAATGTTCACTATTTAATCAAAATAATGCAATTTTATGTGTTCAACCGTATAAGTCTTTAAAATTATATAGTTGTCTATTAATATTTTGTATGCATTTAAATAGTGAGACAATGACCTTTCTATAGACATCTTAATTTTGAAATTCGGATAAGTTCTTTCCAATTTATAGCCATTTTATGCAGACAAATTGACAACTTTAAATTTTTTTCTGGATTTATCTGTAAAAATAATTCTAATGTAAAATTTTAAAATTTGAAATTATTTTGTGAAGCTTGTGATCAACGCACAGTTATGTTTTATATATCAAAATGTTTATTGGATTTTCAAGATTTATAATTTTAAAATTTTAAAATATTTTATGGGTGTGGTGAAATTATAAAAATAAAACTCTTTGAAAAAGCATGTTCCAGTTTGAATTTTTTTGGTATATAAATCAATAAAACTAATTTTAGAGTGGCTTTTGTTGAAAATCACTTAACTTTTATTAGCAATAGTTTAGAGGAGAATTAAAGCAATTAGTGTGTTGGTTTTCTTTTTCAAAATTTATCAATTTTTGATTAACTTTTGCATTTAAAATACCAAAAATCGAATTGATTTTTCACTAAATCACATTTTTTTGTTTGAGTTTTTTTAAGATTTTGCAAAAATTTTAACACAGGAATTTAGATTATAAATTTCTACTTCAAATTCATGTATCATTTGTTATGGACTATTAAGTATTACTTTAGTTTGAAACCTGTTAAGTTGGCTAAATGGAGCTTTTTTGTGATTTATTTTATTAAATTGACCCTATTTTTTGCTCGTTAGATCTACATATACAAAATTACTCAGATATTTGTAGAAGAAGGTAACACCTATAAATACGCATCATTAGTTTTTTAAAATATATGCATTTTTCATTTACTTTTGAATTTAAATTACGAAAAATTGAAAAATTTTATTAAAACACATTTTTAGTATACATTTGTTTTAATATTTTGCAAAAATTTTAACACAGGAATTTAGATTATAATTTCCTTCCTTAAATTCATGTATCATTTGTTATAAACTGTTAAGTTTTACTCAAGTTTGAAGCCTCTAAACTTGGGTTAATGCAGCTTTATTGTGATTTATTGCATTAAATTGTCCCTATTTTTTTTCCCGTTAGATTTACAAATACAAAATTACTTACATATTTGTTGAAGAAGGTTAAACATATAAATATGCATCATTAGTTTTTTGAATTATATACATTTTTCATTAACTTTTGAATTTAAAGTACGAATAATTGTGTTGATTACTCATTAAAACACATTTTTAGTACAAATTTGTTTAATACTTTGCAATAATTTTTACAAACAAATTTAAGTTATAAATTTTTTCCTAAATTTCATGTATCATTTATTATGAACTATTAAGTATGGGGGAGGCTTATGCCAGATAAATAAATAAATTGAATCATCAATATTGAAAGTATTAAGAATTTATGAGTAACTATGTACAATATATATATTAAATTTTAAAATAATAATAATGATTGTTAAACAATTTTTTTTTAAGTGTCTACATATATGTAATAAAAATAATAGAAACTTTGTAATATTGGCGAATAAAGCTTATAATAATAATAATAATAATTAAGTATTACTCAAGTTTGGAACTTTTAAAGCAGCTTAAACGTAGTTTTTTTTGTGATTTATTTATTAAATTGCCCCTACTTTTTTTTCGTTAGATTAACAAATATAAAATTATCCACTTCTTGTAGAAGAATGTTACAGCTATGATTGTGCATCATTAGTTTTTTAAATTTTGAAAAAATGTCATCAAGTTTTAATTTTAATATATGTAATATAAATTTGACGGGTCACTTACTCACCCTTTTAGTATGAAATTTTTCACCCCCCCTCAACAATTTTTTAAAACAAATTTAGTTAAATTTTTAGATCTTAATTTTAAATATCGGCTGAGTAGAAATGAAGTTATGACTTTTTATATTAAAAATAATCGAATAAAAAATAATTTGAGATAACGGGTCTTTGAAGTGGTTGACGATTTTTGAGAATGAACAAAGCGGAGCATTTCTATGGATTTTATTCGATTTTTTATGAATTTTAAAAAAGTAAAATTAAAATTATATCGAAAAGATCTAAATTGTTTCAAATTTATAAGAAATCAACGACTGTGCGAACAAAAGCGGTTCCATATATTTTTAAATCCTGTCTTGTAAATCAAGTCAATTTAACTTAAAAGAAAAAAAAAAAACCTTTCCCATGAACCAACTTTTGGCACACTCAGTATTGTCTTATTTTATACTCATTACAGTCGCGTATGTACATTTTTTTTGGAGGGTTTAACGAATATTTTTTAAGTAGAATTTTGTTTAGGATTTTAAATTTTGGGTGTTGTATCAGAAATTGAAAAATCAAATTTCTAATACTTACTTAAATCAAGTAGTAGTCCGTAGCGTAATGGTTAATGCATTAAAAAGCTTTTTTTCAGGGCTACTGCCTCTTGCGAGGAATTGACGAATCCTCCAAGAGTATCACGTGTCACGAATAAGTGATTCACGTCTAGCCGTTCGGATTCAGCATAAAATTGTAGGTCTCTTCCATTCCTGTCGACAGGTGCACATAGGAATGGTTGCGAGTTGTTAGTCACTAGGCCCTGGTTCTTCATGGGCCGTTGTGCCACCCGATTTATTTATTTATTTACTTAAATCATATTATGTAGATGTACATGTAGGTACAATTGTACATTATGTTGTATAATAAATGTAGGCATTCCTACTGCTGCAAATGTCGCTGCCGAATTCTAAGTTTTACCGGTAAATTCAAGAATTTATCGATTTTGAAGTTTTATAGTAAAGGATTAGATAGCTAGAAATATTAAAGTAGCAAACATTTGTTCAGTTTTTGTTTCTGCGTGAAAAGTGAAAAAAGAAGCATTCTAAACCTTCATGTTTTTCGGTTTGAGAATTTTAAGCACATCATTTTGTAGACAATAAGAAAATCACATTTTATTCTGTTTTCGAGGAGCGTAATTTTTTTGGAAACTCTTATTTTAATTTTAGAAATTTGACTTTGAATGAAAAAATATACTTTTTTTACCATTTCCTTTTCATAATTCGGGAGGAAAAACGGTATAATGATAAAGTTGGTTGTCTGATAGTCTTCAAAATTTAAAACTACATAAAAGCCTTTTAGCCTTTTACAACTATCTTAAAATTTTTTTCAAAGAATACAACCCTACATTTATTTTATCGCCTTGGCAATTATATAACCTTTATTTTTTAAAGAAGGCGTGTCAATGTGTGAAAATTTAATGTCATAATTTCTTTTAAAAATTTTTCTCTTGCTTTAAAATTTCAATAATTTGGGTTCAGATTTTATATCGATTTAAGACCAGTCTCTCGATCACTCATCTCTGAATCACTGTGCACCGCTCGCTGGCGCTGTGCCACGCGCCGGTCGACGACGCGACGCATAATGCTGGATTTACATGTATCTTCGTCTGCAAATATGAAGAAAAGTAGAGCGGGACAGATGTATGCCAAAAATCCGAGCGTGTGAAAGAGAACCATCAAGAAGATGAACATGTTCGTTTTCATATATGTACGAAGATCTTTTGCATTTTGGTGTTCCCTCTCTACCCAACAAATGTAATTTGCAGATGTCATACGGAAATATATGTAAATTCAGCATAAAGGCTGTGCCAAACCAACGCAAAACATTCGCTCTTTTTTTATTTTTATCAAAATCTTTAGACCCCTTTTTAAGATAAATTAATTTTTTCGTTATAATACGTTAAAATTCATTTTCCCCTCTAGGGAATCACCTAAGAACCTTAAGTTCAAAGTTTGAAGAAAATCGCTACAGTGCAGCCTAAGGCTGCAGGTCGAGGTACAAACAGAATGACAGACAGACATACAGAATTGCGGTACTCACTTTTTTCGCATTCTCTATCATCGTAATGTTAGGGAAAATTATTATCTCGAGTTCGATTATCTGTATTGCAAGTAAAAAGATTTACTGAATATTTTTGAAGCTAACATATATCTCATAACGCAAGATAATTTTTCCAAAAAAATTTCTTACTATTCCTGAAAGTAATAATTTTTTTCCAAAAAATTCAATGTAAATCTTTCCAATACCCTTTTAATCTTTTCGAAAAATCCTTTGTTTTAGTTATTTTTTTTTTGAGAAAATATGGTTGGTTTAATAACCAACTTAGGATTTTTCGAAGAGTAAAAAAGGGTTATTTTAAAGGCTTAAACTGATCTTTAAAGAAAAGGATGAGTACTTTCAGGAATTGTTACAAATTTTGCTGATAAAAATTACCTCACGTTGTTAGAAAGCTTCAAAAATAGCAAAAACAGTTTATTTCCCTTTTTTTCGGAAACATTAAGTGCGAGTATTTCAAAAGTTTTAATTTTACTGATGGACATAAATAAATAAATTAGGTGGCACAACATCTCGTGAAGAACCAAGGCCCAGTGACTTACAACTCTCAACCATACCTGGGTGCACGGTGTCGACAGGCATGGAAGGCACCTACAATTGAATGCCAAATCCGAACGGCTAGACAAGATGCACTTGTTCATGACAAGTGATACTCTTGGAGGATTTGTCAATTCCACGCAAGAGGCAGTATCCCTGACAAAAAACTTTGTAAGTTTTATTATATGGATGAGGCTGACAGTTGAACCTAGAACTGATGGACAGTTCATAAAAATACACTAAAGTGATGACTTTTAGAAGACTTTTACAATAAGTTTTAACACTCGTTCAAAAATACATTAATGCAATTCTAAGAAATTAATTTGTATGGTTTTTGTTAAATAAAAAAATTTACTGCCGAAAGATCGATATACTGCATTATTTTAATTATCTAACGCTCTGCTCTCTGCTTTGAAGTGGCAACGCTACTCTTGAGCCCAATTTATGACGTACTGCCAAGCCCAGTGTTTATTTATTTACTTGCACTACTCGAATGTGGAATGCTTAAGGTACCTACAAGTCTCTTTTTGCATTCTCTTTTTAAATGTAGAACCAATATGTACCAGTAATCTTCTCCTTAATTATTCCCCATTTTAATATCGCATTTTAATAAGCACTCTGAGAGTAGCCAAAACCCTTTAATCTACTCTCACTATACAAACAACAAATATAGACAATTTATTATATTAATTGCCAGTTAAATTCTAAAACCTTTATGGATGTCGACCAAGGATTAGAGGTTTGCAGGTTTACTTGCTGCCCCAGCCCCTTCATAACTAAATACGACCCTGAAACAGGTAAAAAAATATTCCAAACACATCCTTGCATGTTTTCTTCATCTTTAATTTTACAATAAAATCTCTTCGTCTAGAAATTGCAAATTCAAACGTTGTAATATTCGCGGTGGTAGTGATAACCCTTCACCATGAATCACTTTATGTGTGCCCAAGTACTGCAACAAAAAAGTTATAATTCATATTTTATAAATAGGTACACATACTTATATTTAAGGTATAATCTTATCTTTAAGAAAAGATACAAAAACAAAAAAATAACTTAAAATTTCGCTTGACTCTAATTTATTCGAAAACAAATAATGTTTGTCTAGATTTCTGTTCTCTGTTCCACCCGCGCCACCGCGTAGCTGATTTTCTTTTTGTCATTTGATTAAAAAAAAAAAAGACTTTAAAAATCTTTCTATAAGAACAAAACCCTCAAGTGCACAATACTAGATACAAAAAAAGAGCGCAAGAGTCACTTGTCCTCTATACAATCAAACTGCGCATGCGTAAACCATTCTAGCTTTACCACCAATATACACGCAATTCTTTTTCTTCTTCCATCGTGTCTTCTTTGAATTCTTAATAAATCAAAGTGAAGAATATAAATTGGGACCTCCACACCTTGCAAGATCGCAGTTAGTGATTTTCAGCCATCGGAGCCTCAGTGTAATTTCGATTTGTTATTTGTGAGGAGTTCGAGCTTTGGATTTGAAAACAAAAAATAAAAACAAAATACACACATCCACTTTATAAAGAATCATAGATTTTTTATTCTAAGAATATAAGATCAAATAGAAATTACTTCAACGGATTGGAAAAAATAAAGGATCTCCCGCCAAAAATTAATTTAAAAAGGATTATGTGGATGCATTTATTTTAAGTGAAAAATAATTATTATTATACAGACATACCAAAAGTGTTAGATTTAAAATCAGAATTTTTGTATCCAAAAAAACGAAGTGATAACATCTTTAAATTAACTTTTTTAAATCCTTGAAAAATAAGTTTAAAAAAATGAGGAACCCTTTGGTGATATTAGTGCTGTGCTTTTGCAGTTTAACAAATGCTGTGCCACTTGGATTAAAGGTTTGTTTTTGATCCTGAAGCCAACGAAAAAAAAAATATGATTAACAGACAATCTGCGCCACCTGATGAGAGTGCATATCCGAATTCTTTAAAAGAATCTTATTTAAAATTCACTTCAGTGCTCAGAGATTAATAATCGAAAACTTTTTTTTTATTATTATTAATTTTAAGGATCGTTTTAAAAAAACAAGTAAAAAATAATCAAAAGAAGCGACACAAGCGTGATAAAATTTTATTCGGCAAGAGGAACTTTGTCATCATCGCGGTCTTTTGCCCCTTTTGAGTGTTCTTCCGTACTTAACCTTCGTCTGACACTCTTTTGTTAGTTTGTTGGGCCAAATCCAGCCGAAATGTTGTTGTTTTGTTTTGTTTTAACTGATGGATTGCGTTCTTCTTTCTTTTTTTATTTAATTTATTTTCGGCGATATGGTAAAGTTTTGCTAAGGTATATGGGAAACTCCTTTCTAAGAATTTCGGAAGTCCATTAACGTTTTGTGAGCCCAAAACTCATTGAGCAGAGAGGTTTTTTTTTTATAGTTAAATTGGGCAGCAACAATTTAAAGTGACCTGCGCATGTTGGATGAGCAGAGCGCTGAGCAGCAGGCACTATATGTGCCATTTATAAAATCGCGCAGAGGTGTGCAAGTCCGGATGTTAGAATGGATAAGGGTATTAGAAGGAGTTGTTTTTTTTTTAGTTTGTTATATGTATTTTTATTCAGAGACAAACATACACTACCCTACAAAAGTTTGGAAACACTTTAAAAATTGACCAGTTTTTGTACAAATATATAGATGTGTGTTCATTAAATCGGAACCACCGCAGTGGGATTTCCATGTGATATTATTTATGATATTCAGAAATGCATCGTAATAACATATTTTTTATTATTTTATTTTCTCAACAAATGCTGAAGTCAAAATAAAATTTAGAAAGTTTTAATAATTATATCGTTTTTAATATTTTGAATTGATATCAAACTCTAATCAATGGATGCATACATTAAAATTGACAAAGTTTTCAGAAATCGAAATCGTAAAAATATTGACGAAAAGCACTTCTTTAAAAATCTTAAAAACTGGTAAAAATTGTTCATAGAATTTTGTTGCTAAATGATATTCTTCGAAGACACGCAATTAGACTAAATTTTAGTAAAAACTTCACATCACTTACGAGATGGACTTGATTTTGGGTCAATTTGTATTTGTTTTAAAAAAATATTGTTCTAAAATCATAAGAGGTAATTTTCCTTTTTTTTAAATCAAAAGGTCACAAAGAAAAGAAATTATTCCATTTGCTATTAAAATCCCTTGGAGCAAATTGGAGCTGGAAGGTACTATCAGAAAAAAAATCATACATGTTTAACTGTTTTTTTTTTTGTGCTGAAATCAAACCTGATATTCTTTTTCAACCGTTTTTTTTTTAGAAATTCTTATGATTAGATTTAGATTAGATTAGATTTTTATTCATTGAATTAAAATTTTTAACAATGTTTGTAATTTCCTATAGAATAATATATAGGACATGGCAGTGCAATGTCTGTCCGAAAATTCTTATGAGAAAATGAAAGCGAAACTTTGTCGCTATATTGCGGATTTTTTTTAACAATGTTATACAAAATACAATAAATACAATACAAAAAAACAGATTTTTCTGATAATTTTGAGGTTCTTCCATATTACTCTACTTAAAATATTTGATATTTAACATTAATTAACTTATAACTTGGCGTACTTTTAGATCTCACTACATTTTACGGCTGACTTGTTACGCAAAGGTTTTTGTATATAGAAGAACTTGGCTTCTTTTTTAACATTTATGTTTATGGTGTGATTTTACTACTTTTTGCAAACGTTTTTTTTATCAGGAAAAGTGGGTGGAACAAACGCCCAATGAGAGTCTCATAAGGAAAAGTAAGTTTTTAATTTTTGGCTTTTGTATGTACTACAAGTCCTACCCTTCTACCAATTTTGGTAAGTAAGAAGTGCTCAATTGAAATGATCATAATTGGTAAGAAGTGGGTGGATGAAACGCCCCTGCATGAAAAAGTTCATGATTTTATCTTTTTCTTTGTATACAACTGAAAACTAACCACTTTACCAAATTTCATAATCCTGCACAAATCGGAAGTGCTCTCAATATATTAAATATTAGTTCTGTGAAAATGGGTGATTGCCAAGTCCACTGAATGTAAAATCTCAAAGTTTTAATTTTCCCTTTGCTTGTATGTCAAGTCCTATCGCTCTACAAAATTTCATCACTCCACGACAATCAGAAGTACTCTACATAGTTGATATCAATTCTGAGAATAAGGGCGGGTGCCATGCCCCTGAATGGATAATTTAAAATTTTCCTATTTCTCCTTTGTATTGACCACATCATCTACCAGCAATGTTACCGCAGGTTGAATTTTTAATGAGTACTGGAGGCTGAAAAAATGAGTCATTTTGAAAATAAATGAGTCCCAATAAAAAAACCTGTTCAAGGTCATTTTTTAATAATAAGAATAAATACTTTAAAATCATAAAATAAATATTTTATTCATAAATATTATTTAACTTACTAATTGTACGTAATTTTTTTCTCAACAAAATGAAACAAAAGCGCTTGAACTTAAAAACTGACTCAAACGTATTATATAAAGTGCTTATTTGTACTTTAAAAAAATGAGTCAAATCTAATAAATATGAGTCCATGAGCCAAGTTTAACAAAATGAGTCCCATTTGACTCAAGTGAATTCCTAGTGGTAACACTGTCTACCACTCTACCAAATGTTATTATTCTGCAACAATCCGAAGTGATCCATAAATTTAATAACAATTCTGAGAAAATGGGCGGATGCCCACGCCCTCCGAATGTAAAATCTCAAATTTTAATTTTTTTTCATTTGATTGCGCTTCTAGCCCAACCGTTCTACCAAATTTGATCATTCTGCGACAATCAAAACTGCTCCTTATAATTGATATCAATTCTTATTCAAATGGGCAGAGCCATGCCCCCTGAAGGTAAAATCTCAAATTATTGAATTTTGGTTTGCCTGCACCTCAAACCCTACCGCTGTACCAAATTTCATTATTCCACGACTGTCAGAAGGGCTCCAAAAAATGTTTATCAATTCTATGAAAATGGGAGGATACCACGCCCCCTGAAAGAAAAATCTCAAAGTTCTCAAGTTCTTTGCCTGCACTCTAAGCCCTGCCGCTGTACTAAATTTCAATAATATACGACAGTCAGAAGTGCTCCAAATAATTTATATCAATTCTATGAAAATGGGTGGGTAACAAGCGCTCTGAATTAAAAATCTTTAATTTTCAATTTTTCCTTTGTATACACCACAAAGCCTACCATTGTGCGAAATTACAAGATTCTACAATGTCGGTAAGTCTCCTTAATTTTGATGATCTGTCAGTGAGTGAGTGAGTCAGTCAGTGAGTCAGTCAGTTACGGTTTTTGCTATTTTTGATTTCTTATATCTCGGGAACCACTGGTGCTAATTGAAATTTGGTGGGTTGTTTGGTGCGAGTTTGAAGTTTCTGACTTTATTGGTACTGAAGTTAGAGAGGGGTCAAAAATCGCCTGAGTTTGATCCTGTAAAAAGGGTGTAGTGCGAGAACTTGGCTGGGCACTACCGGTCCCTTTGATAAGACCGAAATCGTTGCATGGCAGCTAGCTGTTCTAGATAAGCTTAAACAAAAATTCACCTACAAAATCTTAACACCGAATTTGAAGGAATTTCGTCAAGCCGTTTAGGCTCTGCTTAATGTACTTGTACATGTACAGTACATACATACATTAGGACGCACATTAGGGTGGATCGTTTTCAGCTTTTTTTTGTTGGCAGATCACTGAATGCAACTTTAAGTTTATGCTTAATAGTTATCTTAACTCATCCTCATCATTTATTTTAAGTCGCCCTTGAAAAAAATTAAATGGGGAAGTCATCGAAAATTGCTCTTTTTACAAAAAATTGATACAGCTAACTATTATAAATTAGGAGCCCGAATTGTTGGTTGAAAAATAATAACGGACCAAAGACCGAATACAAATATTTTTTTCAGCATGATGGTTGTGGTTTATCTATTTCATTATAGGTGTGAGGGGCACTTTAAAAAATCTTAATAATTAAAATAAATCGTTTAAAAAATTATTTAAAAAGAATGGAAACACTAATAATAAAGAATGATACATTTTTTTTTTTTAATCTAGAAGTCTGTTCTTTTATAAGAATTGTAAATCAAGTTAGTTACGTCAATAGTTTTTGAAAAAAATATCAAAAATATACAAACTCAAACTTGAAAAAAAAAAAAAATTATGAGCTGAACTTACATATACACTGAGTCAAAAAAGTCTCCGTACAGCTTCAATTTTGTATTGTTTGCGAAAATATTCTTTAAAGTACTACTCTTAAATTCGAGATAAAATGAATATAAATGAAAGAAATATCTATGTACTTTTAATTAAACAAAAAAAAAAATGCAATTCTCACATTTTTATTTCGAAAAAATAAAAACAAAAATTATTGAATCCAACACTTCAAAATTCATGAACAAAAAAACTCTCCATACATGAATAGATTTTACCTACAGGGCGATTCACCTAAGGTGTGACAAAAAGTAAGAGCGTGTAGTGTGGGTCGAGATAAACAAAAACTCCTATAAGAAGGGGGGAAGTCTATTCCCCCCCGTCGAGGCAGGAGGGTCAACTATCTAAAAACATTGAAATAAAACAGAAAAAAATTATTTAAAAAAAAAACAATAACACGTACAATAACGTGTTATACTTTTTTGCAAACCTAGAAATCATTTCTTTTATATTCTTTTTAAATAAAGTTGTTTTAGTGAACAGTTTTCGAAAAAAATTAATTTTCAAACTTAAAATTAAAAAAAATTAAAACAAACATTTCACTCATTTTTTTTTCAAAAGTTTACTTTGGTAGGAACTATTTTTGTTTTCAAAATTCAATGCTCCAATCAATTCTCAGTCAAAAACTTGGTCAAGGATGGCTCTACTTTTCAAAATACTTATACACTTATGAGCTAACCAAGAAAGAATCCGGCTTAATGATCATTTCAGCTTCGTTTTTTTTTTTTTTTGTTTTACTAAAGCCCTCCTCCATACACGATTCAATTTTATTTAAAACTCAGTTGTCAACTAAATTGCGGCTTCACCACACACTACATAAACTTAGTTGAAAGACTTCTGATTCAACTGGCAAAACATCATTTTTTCTCATAAGAATTATGTATAAATGTATTAAATCGAATCAAGATGGGTGCAAAAAAGAAAATTATTGGCATTAATTATTATTGCAGAGTGCCTAAATGACGATGAACAAGAACAAATGAAAAGAAAAAGAATTTGGATGAAAAATTGAAAATTTATTGGGGCGTATTCATAGTCATTTTAGACCTGGGTCTAAGTTAAACATAGATTTAGTTGTATTTTTGGACGTTGATTCTATTTTTTTAAGCTTATCGTTTCAAAATATTTGAAGCTATTAGAGAAGTATACCAAGTTAATTATCTTATAAAAATATAAAACCAACAATTTGTAATTAAAATCGGTCTGTATTCATTGAGCTATAATTGTCTTAAACTGTAGTTTAGTCAAACCTGGGCCTATCTGCGACTATGAATATGACCCATTGAGTTTATTCATGTCTCTGTTTTTGTATCTCACTTTTATTTTTTGGTAAGAAAGAGATGGGTTGACAGTAAATAAAATTTCTTGCCTACACACTACTAAGTTGAAAACATTCACATCAACTTGAAAAAATTCCAAATCTTTTGATTTTCTTCCAACTCAATCGTCAACCTTCAAAAAAATCAAATTCCAGCCCACACACGAGTTGATTTGATGAACTTGACATTAAATTGAAAGACAACTTGAACTGTGTATGGAGTGCTTAAGAAGTTAAACTTTATTTATGAATGTTTGTGCGATTTTGACAAGTCAAAGAAATATTTTCGTCATAGGTTTTTATTTGTATATTTTATACTTTCCCCTTCTCCTTAAAAAAGAAACACTTTTACCATAAACATTATATTTACCGAGTTTGACTTTATTTTAACGTTTTTTTTTTGTAATGTTTTTAAAAACTGATCCAACGATTTTGATAAAACTTCGTACCTCTTATGTTTTAATTGATTGTTGAAAAATAAGGTTTGACGAAATTACCTTATGTGTTGTTCATTTTCACTCAGCTCGTAAAAGGATTGATCAATTTTACTCTAATTTTGCACCTGTACCTGTGCTTCTAGAGTACCCACATATAAATAATAGTTTTGTTGTGCTTGAAAATTGCATAAATATTGGCATACAAAAACGCCCCCCCTGCTTATCAAATAAGTATAACAATACTATAACAGTTGAAATACTGTTATAGAGTGTGACTAGTTCATAAGAGGAGGTGTTAATCGCCGTGAACTTAGTTCAACTGTTGTTGTATTTTACGTTCCAGCATTTTACAAAACTAATTTTTTTATATGAAACAAATATAAAACAGTGAAAAGTACTAGAAACTACACCTGTAACTCTTTTTTGTGAGCTTCCCGGCAATGAGTTCCGCAGATATATCCAAATTCGAGGTTACCTCGATTTTTTTCAAGTTGGTGGTTTAAGAGCCAATTTATTCACTATTGCTCAACTTGCTGAAAACTCCAAAGTTGGCCAACTTACAAGTTGACTTCAAATTCGTAGTTGAACTGAAAGTTGAAAAATGCTTGTATTCGCTACTTCGAATCTGAACTCCAGAGTTGAAATTCAAAAGTTGACCAACCTGCAGTTTCTAAAATATCCTTGGGATATTTGTGACACATGACGCACAAGACGTCATTTTCAACTTTTGTTTTGCATTAGAATTAATTTTGAATTTTGAATAATTTTTCCGAATAATTGCAATGGATTTTTCATTCCATGTGAAGCGCGGAATCAAAAAAATACCAATCTTAATTGAAAGCTATACAAAACGGATTAGGTACAACTTTTATTTTTAAAGAAAATAATATACATATGTCTAGCAATAAGAGGTGAGTTTTCACACACTATAATTTGTTCCTATAACTATTTTGTTTTCTTTAAATGAAATAATTATAAAGGAAGAAACACAAATTTTCACAGAGAAGAATAATGTAGGGTCAAAAAGGAAATGCCAAACAAAGATCAACAACTCCATAAAACGTGAGAACTGTTGTTGTGAAATGGAGTCATGAATGGATCGATGTTCATGAGTATGTTTTTACACTTGTCCGGCGAAATTTCAATTATAAAAATAAAATATGAAACAAAAAAAATACTCATGCGGTGCTCCATCTTAGTACTAACTCACCCGACGATGCTTGATTTCGGTGATCGGTCGAGAACTGAATAGTATGAATGAATAGACAAAAATGAGGAAAAATCCCAAGTTTGCTCGCTAATTGAATTTTGTTTTACCTCGATATAAATATTAAGTCAATTAGCTTTACTTTGGCATCAAAATAATCATTTATTTTTTCTTCAAAATCTCTCAAAATTGGCAATTAATATTTTCAATGATGGGTTTCAATGATAGCTATAACTGGCGCCTAACTTCTACTATTTCGGGAAGTTGAGAAAATCCAAAGTTGATCAACTCAAGAGTTGAAAATAAAAAATTGAAAACGTCAACTTTGAGTGAATAAAAACTAATTCTCAAGTTGACTGTAAAAATCCCAGAGTTATGTTCAACTTCGACTGAATAAATTAGGCCTAAACCCCCGTGGATTATTTTGGGAACTTACCCATGTATAGTTAGTTTATGACACTGTTTTTAACATTTTTAGCTAATTTCATCCTTTTAATAATTTTGTCCGGGTCAAAACCTAATTTGAATGAACTAGTAGGTAAAGGAGCAAGTTATTAAATAATGCACATAGATTTTTACTTGTCAAGAAATCCGTTACCATTTTGATAAAAGAAATACACACTTTACAATTTTGCTTGCACTAAACGTTTTGTTTAATTTTTAAAAATATGGGTAAATACGGAATAAATTACATACATTTAATATATAGTTAAAAATGGTATTTTTTCTGTTTATCGACTTTATAACTATGTAGATAATAGTTAAAAGAAAATCTTGAAATCCACGACTTTAAAGTTTCCCTTACCGCATTCTATTAAAAACCTTAGAGTATTTTTGTCTGCAACATTTAAGTCCTTTATGTTTCTGGTGCAAAAAGTGAAGTTGATCTTGATTAATTATTGCAAAAAATTTTGAAATCTCTTCAAATGGCGGACATTTTGAAATACAAAAATTAATCTTCGTGACACAGACAGAAAAATTAAAAAAAACTAAATTTTAGTCGGAGGCTTGTCAAGGCAGTAAAAAAAAAAACATCACGCGGTGAAAACGCTCGAGGCTCGGGTGCAAGAATTATTGAAGGTCAAAATATTTGTGAATACAAGCAAATAGGTATCGATTTTAATAATCATATATAGTTGTTTTCGAAAAATTTACAAAGAAATGCGTTCGTACAAATCGTGCTTAAATTGTCTAAAGAGTCAAATAAAATATTTATGTTTACAGAATTCAAAGTTTAAACTTGAGTTTTACGATAAAAGTTGGATGATACACTTAAAAACTGGGCCGATGAGACCAGGATTTAAATATGATTGATCGTAAACTTTAAACCAAGTTCGACCAATTAACTCAAAGAGTAAATATCAAATAAGTGTTATTTTTATCATGATAAGAACAATCTTAAAAGTAAACTTTTAAAATATTAGACTTTTTTCAATGTAGAAACTTGTAAAAAAATTTAAGCTACTATATATTTACAATCTGAACTTCACAAGTGTTATGAAGGCTCTGTGATAACGATTCTACAACATTACACAACTTGTGACAAAAAGCCGTGATGTATGTTAAGCTATACTTTTAAGGAAACTATGAACTTATATGTAGCTGTAATTATAATTACTTAATAATTGTTCTAAAGAACGTTGGTTCTTTTATTCTTAAGTTTTTTTTGGTGTTGTTGTTTTTATTTCGCAAGGCGCTAACACCTGCTGAAATACTTGCAAAAATTATCAAGACTATAGGTATGCCTAAAACGCTAATATTATAGGAAACACCGATATTCTATTTAAGGAATTGAGAAACTAAAACTCTCTAAATCCAATTCAAAATATTTTTATCGCCGAAATTATGTTTCACTAAACACACTCACAACGAGTCCCGCCATCAGCAAATAGCGGGCGTGATCAGTGAAAATTAGAACACCAAGTGAAATTGTGGCTGGCTCTCTCTCATGTATAGTTTGCTCACACTTAAGAATCCACTCTGACTACAATAATACGACCGACGACGACGCATTTAAGCCCGAAAAATTGTCACGTGCCACGAACTATACCTTCCGCAAATGGAATGCACAGACTTTAAGCCACAACAACAACAGTAAGCTCTATCAATTATTGTGAGTGTATTGCTCCCTCAGCCAATTCCGTTGGTCGATATGAATGAAGACTCGGTGGTCATCATTATGATGTTCATGCATTATAATGTCCAGGCTAATAGATGGAACTTATTGCGTAATCCGGTCACGTTCGAAAATTTTCTATGACAAATAATGCAAATTTTTGAGCCGTTGCGTTGCTACTGTAGCTATACGTACGCCTGTAGAACTTGCTTGGATGCAGAGGAAGTACTTGTCTGGGCGTCGTCATCGTTACGCGCAGTTAATGAAGAGGAAGCCCTCCCAATAGAACCCTGCTATAACGATCATCGTGCACCTGCCTCAACACATTATAACTCTCGATATGGAAACTTCTATGTCTTCCGTTTTTAATTTAATTTTTATATTTTTTTTTCATTTCTGCAGAAGAACATGGCCATAGTTCAAGAGCAGGAAGATCCAATGCTTATGATGGCTGAAGATGAAGAAACAAGGCCAGAAATGATGATATCAAGGCTGAATCTTCCAAGTAATGCGACGTCTATTAGAGCTGACATAACTGATGGATTCTCATGCGACAACAAGACTTACGGATACTATGCTGATGTGGAGAATGAATGTCAGATATTCCACGTATGCTTGCCAGTGACTTATGCTGATGGTAAGGAGAATACCTTCCGCTGGAGTTTCATTTGTCCCGAAGAGACTGTATTCAGTCAGGTAAGTTCGTTGAAGAATATTTGTGTGATTCGTGTTTTTTTTTTAAACATTTTTTTTTCTTAGGAGTACTTCACCTGTATGAGATCCGAGGATATGTCAATTGATTGTGCAGAATCTTTCAAGTTTTACGAGCTGAATAGGAACTTCGGTATGATTGAGCCAGAAGAGTCTGTTGGCGACGAAGAAGAAGAAGAAATGACAATGGAAGACATGTCCAAACAGCCATCACCAATTCAAGCTGACGAAGAAATCAATAAACAGCCAATCGAAGCTGCACCGGTTAAGAAACAAACAGTTAAAGTTCAAAATTCAAATCGTAGGAAAACTCAAGCTAACCGCGTTTCCATTGAAGCCCAACGTAAGAAGGTTCAACCATTGAGAAAGTTACCTAAACCAGCTGTAGTGCTAACAACTGCTAAAACCGTTGTAGAAGAATCTCCTATTTTGGATGAAGAAGTAGAGCGAACAACACTCAAATACCAAAGGCTAACGAAACGACCAGCAATTGCTGTCATTCCAGAACAGCCAAAACCAGAGGAACCCAAACCTGAGAAGGAGGTGGTTGTTCGTCATGACCTTTTCGCCCAGAAGAGGAAGCGCCCCCAAATCTATTTCCCGACGAGATTTGACGCTGCCGTACAAGCTGACGCTGAATCCAACCCTTTGCCACATCTGAAGACTGATCTTCTGCTGCAGAAACAACCTGAACCTATTGTACCAAATCAAGCTGAAGCTCAAGCGCAAGCCTCAGAAATCAAGGAAGTCAGCATTAAACCACAAATTGAGTTGAAAACAGAACTGCGCGAGAAGACTGAAACTTTGCCAGCAGTTCAGAAAAAGGGACCAGCTTTTGCTGATATTCCTGTCAAAGAAGAAAAAATTCAACCAATAGGTCAACTTAAATCTGAAATTGCTTCAGTGCCACAAAATATTCCGAGTCGAGTGGAAGTTGTTGAAATTCCAATTCGAAAGATCGATGAACCTTTAATGGCTGAAGAATCGGCTGTTTTAGCTCAGATGCCAGGAGTTTTAGTTCTAAAAGAAGATCCTAAGCCCATAGCTGATACGGTGGAGCCTATTAAGGGCGAAGACGAAGAGATTCCTGCTGAAGATGTGCTTTTGAAAAAGATTATTGCACAAACTGAAAAGGACGTTGCTGCAGAAAAACCAGTTGATGATGAAAAGGTTCATTTAGATCCAGTCTTAGAACCAGAATTAGTTAAACTTGATGAGCCTGAACAATCGTTGCAAGCTTTGAAGTCAGCTGAGCTTCCAAAACCTTTAGAGCCGGTGAAATTCGAAGAACCTATCAAGGAAACTAAGTTCCCAGAGTATGTTGCCTTGACTGACGATATTCCATTAGATAAAGCTGACGAATCCTTAGACGAAAATAAACCTGAGATTTTATTGAAAGTTGAAACCCCTGTTGCTGATCAGAAACCAAAAGAGCCTCTAGGTTACCCTCATTCTGAGCAAATATTCAAAGCTGAAATCCCAGTCGAAGAACCTTTATTAATTGAAGTTCCAGCACCAAAGAAGCCACAAAATGAAGAAATGGCTTTGAAAATCAATGCCCCAGCACCTGAAGTTCCAGCACCTGAAATTCAAGAACCTGCAGTTAGAGCACCTGAAGATCCAGCACCTGAAGTAAAAGCACCTGAAGTACCTGCACCTGAAATACTAGCACCTGAATCACCAGCTCCTGAAGTACCGGTACCTGAAGTACCAGCACCTGAGTCAGAAAAGCCAAAAGATCTATCAGAGAGCCCAAAACCTGAAGTTGACGAGTCTGAGGTCTTAGAAGTACAGCCCAACAAACCTCTTATTCTAGAAGCATCAGCCCCAGCACCTCAGATTCCCTTGAAGTCCGAACTTCCTGAACTAAAACCCACTGAGCCACTTGCTGTCGAAGTCCCTGTACCAGAAATGTCATTGAAAGACGAATCTCCTGCTTCTGAAACACCCTCAGTGGTAGAAACTCCTGTTCCTCAAATAAATATGAAATCTAGCCTAGAAAATCCTTCGTTAGATTTTGCCCAAAAGCTAGAAAAACCAGCTGAAGAAGAACCAGTTGACGCATCTTCATCTTATGAAGAGAGCACCAATATTTTCAAATCAATTCCTGATGCTAAAGTTGAACCTCCAATTGCAACGATTTCGAAGCCCTTAGAAAGCTTAAGTGAACCAATCATGGAAGTAAACCCCGAACAGCAGTTGCAAGCTGAAATTCAAGCTGAAAAATTAAGCGAAAATTCAGCTGAAGAAAAAATCCAAGAGGCTCAATTAAGTGGTGAAAAAGAAATTGTGCAGTCTGCTACCGATAATGAAGAAGCTCAATCACTGATACTTGACTTCATATCAAGCCTTGTTAATTCAGAGAATTCGAACTTTGAAGATCAAAGCGCAATTGTTAATGAAATGTCAGCAGACACTCTGCCCGAAGCTTCGATTGCTGAACCAGTTGTTGCTGAAGCTGAACCCGAACAAGCAAAAATTTATACTCACGATGATCAAATCAACCCACTTTACATCCCTATGAAGTCAAACAATGACCAAATGTACCAGATTCCAGTGCAAGTGATTGAAACTCCAGAGCCACAACCAGAACTTCGGCCAGAATCTGCAGTTCAAGCTCCAGTAGTTGCCGAACCTAAACTGCCACTAAGCGTTGATGATGTTGTTGAGCTTGTCAAAGAATCTTTAGACACTCCAGTTGAAAAAGAAAGTCTTGTCCAGGAACCATCCAATGACGATCCCAATTCTCAGCCAGAATCAGATGAAGTCAAGCCAATCTATCACAGATACATTGAGCTTGGATCAAATCTCGTAAAATCAGAAGCTCTGACAGCTTCCGATGATGAACCTGTTGTCATTCCAACACGAAATAATGAATCAATTGCATCAGAGAAAGAAGTAGCTTCCCCAGAATTGCCAAAAACTAGTGAAAAAATTTCTGAACCCGAAAAGCTTGCCTTGAAACCAGATTCTCAATCTGAAGTCACAGAAACTGCAAAAATTACAGTTGAGGAAAAACCTGCCTCTGAATCTTTGGTAGAAAGCCAAAAAGGAGGACGAAGTTTGAACCGTTTTAGAATGGATCCAAGAAAGCGAAGGTTCCTGTTCAGGTCCGATGCCAGTTAGACTGATTCTAGATTAAAGAGCAACAATACACACAAAAATAACAAAACCACACACAATACGAAAACAAAAAGATCAAATTAAGGAAAACACATTAATACACATCATCATTACCCAGCGAAGCCATAAATTCACCTTAAACAAATAAAAAATAAGAAAAGGCGAATTCAATTACAATAATATTAATTTAAAATATATAAAAAGAAAAAAACCTTAATACGTTTAGTTTAAGTTTAAGAATCTTAAATTTCTTTGCTTTGTTTTGTCGTCCGCAGATTTTGTTAAACGAAAATAATAGAGAAACTGAAAATTTAAATTAACTTTAATTGAAATAGAAAACAAAAACACACAAAAATATTATGCTTTTTAAGACACAAAATTTAGGTTGATTATGATTCATTCATTTCATTTCTTATTTTTTTTTTTAATTTATAAATGAAATTCTTGACCTGAATTTTGTTCATAGATTTATTTTTGAATTTTGAAAAAAAGCAATTTACTTTATTTTTTGTTTTATTGTTTTTTTTTTCGTTCGTCAAATAAATTTTAAGTCGAATGATATTAATGCGAAAATAAATAAATTATTGTTTAAAAAAAATTTATGTTTTTTTTCAATTTATCCTGAGTGAAAAATGTTAAAACCTGCCCTATACATCAAGTAAAAATGAATTCGTAACCCATCCCTTTATTTGAAAGTATGTAAATGGTTCTACTTGTTTTCCAATAAGTAACTAATCCTTGGGTATGAGTTTCCAACTCTATTCTGATTAATTTTTCTTATTGTATAGCACATTATTATTTTTAAAATTCTATCCAACTTACTATTTCTTATTGGAAATCCTATTAGAGCCCTCTTTTAGAAATATGAAGAAGCAATCATTTTTTGTTAGAGTTCTTTTTTTATGTTTTGATTTGACTCAAGTAAGAAGAAAAGTATTTGAATGCATATCATCTAATGCTCCAGTAGTACTGGTCTCACAATTGTGTTTCTATCAAACATTTTGCAAGCAGCCACGAATCCAAAATTTGTTTCTGATTGATTACCTATATTTTACTCAAAAACTGACAAATGTGTGCTTTAATATTTCTAAGGTTTCAAAAATCTCTGAAATCTCATTCATGTAAATTTATTTATAAAAATATGAACCAGATGAATCACATCTTTGATAACGCAGGAGAACAAATTATTTCTTGCGGCATAAACCAAATTATACTTTTCAGAAGGTTTTTGGTGTTCTGAATTCGAATCTCAGCTCAGAAGGGCTGGATTGGATCAGGTTTTAGAGATAACCCAGTCAAAAAGTGGCAAAGAGCGTGTTTTTTGTTGTTGTTATTTTTGAGGTTAATTTAAACTACCAAAAACATTTTCCCCATAAATATAATTACGGTGTATGAAAGTTGTAATCCAATACTTTCGTTATCCGTCGAAAAATCATTAGTTAGTGTAAGGGCTTGTTTCACAATATCTGAGTAAAGTTACAATTAAGCTACTTTGAACTTACTCGTCAAGCAAGATCCTTATTTACGTTTCGAATAGTCTTACTTTAATTAAAGTTCTGGGTAAACTACTGGGCAGATGAAGTTCTGATTAAAAAACAAAACTGGCAATTAAAATATTTTCAGCTTATTGCGACCAATAGAACAAATAAATATACGGTTATGGGCTTGAAAGTTGTGTTGAGGACAGATTTCATAATTGTTTAAAAGTTGTAATGCAATTTTTGAATGAAGTTCAAATAAACGTATCTCAATAGTGCCGCTTACCATTTTATGAAGCTGAAGATCGTTGCATCCGAGTTTTTTTTTTCTTTTAAAGTAGCAGACCTCGAAAAGTATCAATGATATTGGAAAATTTCAAATACCAAGTTGTTGTACAAATAATTTTCCAGCGGCGATGTCCGTTACTTTTTCAAACTTGCATCCCGTTATATATTTTTTAATTAGTTTTTTAACATTTTAAAGTTACCTTTTTTTTTAAACGTGCAGAAAGACCAAACTAACGGTTAAAAAAACGAGAACAAAAATGGCACTGTGTAGAACAGACCTTTTTCTAGAGGCATTATTCCTTAGTTTTTTTTTATAATTTTATTAAGCGTTTTTAACAATAAAACATAAAAAAAGAACAAAAAAACTTTAACCCCTTATAACTTCGGATCAACGAATGCTACGTAAAAAAAAAGTACACAGAAAAATTAAGTTTTCCAAGCTCTAGAGGCGGTATTTTTATTTTTTTTTATTCATGTTCTTAAGCCATATATTTTGCTTAGCAACTAATTAGGTATACAAACCGAAAAAAAAACAAAAAGGCCACTTAGCAGGTTTTTTTTTTGCACAAAAAACCGCTCGAATTTTTTGATTGAAATTGGTAAATGGGTTGTCTCTGAGTATAGAAAAAAAAAAATCGGCGCAGCTTTAGTTGTTGTGCGTCAGCCACAATTTTGAAAAACGCGATTTAGAGCTTATATCTAGAGATTGACTTATGTTAAAATTTTTTTATATTCATACCTACACTACAATTCACTCGTTTAAATCCAGATTTTTGGCAAAAAACTTTTAGCGATTTCTCCATAACCTTTTTATAATTATGAAAAAACTAATTATAGAATTTAATAAGTGTAATATGGTGATTAAGATCCAGGAAGAATTTTGAATCCTTCTAAGAAATTGTTAGTCCTATGGCTCTTTGAACAATTTTAGTCACAAAATCGACCTTGGTTTTTGTGTCATTCGTTTAAATACACCTTGAAAAACAACCTAGTAGCTCATAAAATCGTTAAAAATGGTTAAAAATAGTATGCACAAAATCAAATAATAAACAGTTAAAGACATTTCATCAAGAATTTAACTATTTTTCCAAAAGGAAGTTTTCTAACCGAGAGAAAAATGCTCAAATTCGAGACTATCAGGACGATGGTCATAGCAGTCGCTGTGAAGGTCACAACATTGGACTAAGTATGCAGCTACCTTCGATATCGGGAAACCATTGAAAAAACAACAAACCGCTAGCGAACATGGCTACAATTCCTCAAGACAACGCATACTCCGAAAAGCCTCAAATTCAACATTATCAGTCAGCAAAATCAATGGTAAAACCGTAGTTAAAGCCACCCAAAATGCTATTTATCAGATTTTCCGGGAAGCCACACATTTTAATCATCTGAAAACTAAAAAAGATCCACCGAAATCAGGCTGGTACGACCTCATACGTGAACTTTTAATTCACGAGTTATCCCTTAATCCATGCTTACACGAGAGCTAGAAAGTTACAGGTGAGTTGATAGCTGTTTTTATTAAAATGGCTGGTAAGGTACAAAACCCGTAAACTTCAGATCAAGTGTGGTTTAGTTTTGTTGCATTGATTGGTTTTAATTATCAAACATTTTTTAATGAGAATGAAGAAAACTATCAAGAAAAAAAAAAGTTAATTATTTCACTGTAATAACTTTATAATATTTTTATTTTTATCATTAGGTGTATCTGGCTTGTACTTTATTTATGTACTTTTACATTTACAAAATATTTGTAATTAGTTATTATTTATACATAGATATCAATTACTTATTTATTGTTTTATCAATTCATCACAGTCTATTAAGTTTTCATAGTAAAACAGTTATTTGTGTTGTTTTTACAATTATGTTCTAGAGGCACTTTATTATTGTTATTATTTTTAATTGTATATAGTGGCCCACTTCGTTTTAGTTAAATTAAATTAAAATAACACTGGAATGTATGTAAATTCGACTTCTTTAAGAAAAATCAAAAAAGATGTTTAAAACACTTTTCTCATTATTTTCAGTCAATGTTTATCTTGTCTAAGTTATTTATTTATTTTTTTTTGTTTGTTTTGTATTTTTAATGTTGTCATTTTAACCTATTGCACTGTGTTGTTAGATGTTTTGTTAGTCATACACATTTTGTTATTTTTAACTTGATTTTTAAAATTTAAAATACTTATTTTGTTATATGTACATTCTATAAGTCACTTAAGGCTGTAATACAGAGGTTAATCAAAGACTAAATTAATCATATTTCCGGTGAGTCTGCTTCCCGTTTTATTGTATTTAAGGCTTCATTTAATGCTGGACTCATGGCGAGAGCTGGATTTGCTACTGCAATTATATGTCCACCAGATGCTGCTATCACTTGAACTCCCAACGGAGATGTTGATATGGTATCAGAGGAGGATTTTTGAGGTGATTTTATTGTTTCATCACGATCACGTTCACGACCACTATCGAAATATTCTCTGTCGTGCATCTGAAAGAATAAAAACAAGTTACTTTAAAAAATAATTCATTCAATTGTGCACCCCATCCAAAACCATTAAAAAGGTGACTTATATGTTTCGTAAATAGAATAGAAGTATGAATTGAAGCGCTTAGAAGATGAAGGTGTTAAGTGACATTTTTTGAAATTTGGCTTTTTTCCTACAGATGTCTTATATAAAAACTTAAATTTCTGACTCGTCTGTACTCTTCTATCCCCTCTAGATTCTTATTTAGCCAAAGATGAAGGTGTTATATGCAATCACTTTGGTAATAAACTTTGTGGACTAATGTGATAAATGCGCTTAAGTGCTTTATATACAAAAATAATTTTATCTGAACTTTTTATTTTGTGCATAAAGGTGTTATGTGGGCACTTAACACCTTCATCCAAAATTCATTTAGGTTTATTCATTAAAAATTCACCAAGTTACTGGCAATGACAACACTGTATTTTGTATAGGTGAACCACAAAATTCAGTGCATGTGCAGGCAAGAGGCACGAGCCAACACACACTACTTCAAATTTGAATGTTCCGACGCAGGTGACTTAGCAGATGGCTGAATTTTGTATTCATTTGCGTAATGTAGTAACCCATGCCCATGCTTCTATGCCATTAGCTCAAAACTGGTATGGGAATGCTTGCGGAGGTTAAATGAACTGGGCAAAAATAACAACGTCTAACTCTATCGATGGTAAAGGGGAGGCAGACTTCCTAGCCAAAATAGGAGCAACAACCCCCCTAACAGGGGCTGAGCCCTACTGCGGATTAGGTGAAAATGTGATCAAAAACAAGATCAAATCAGAAGAGTAGACAAAAAGATCCAAAATTTGAAAAGAACTCCAAAAATTGAGGCAGGCGTAACTACTACTTTGAAACTACAAGCAAGAACGCTACAAAGCCTGAAGCCTGCATAAATCTCAGCAGGAACAGACTAAGAATAATAACGGGTTTACTCGCTGGTCACTGCAAACTAAAGAGACATCTCAGTATTCTCGACTTAGTGAGAAGTGCAAATTGTAGATTCTGCAACATCCAGGAGGAAACACCTGACCACATATTAGGCAAATGCCACGCACTTGTGCATCAAAGACAGAAATCTGGGAAGCCACCAGATATCTGGGAAGTCACCACACTGAAAATACTCCAAATACTTAAGTTTATCACATAACTAAAATTAGATGGGGCACAATAGATCTAAGGTAGCAGTGCATCATACCCCGAATTGATTCATTCATTCATTAATTTAAAATTAAAGAAAAATCAAACAAAAAAAACACTAGTTAAGATGCCAATCGTTACACGACCCTCTTGCAAGTGTCACGGCAAAAAGGCAGACCGAATTCTCTTCACTAGTGCCCTGGCAGACTTCTTTAAAATGTTGACAACTCAAATTTTTTTAATGAAATCTCTTTCTTGGTGTAATGTTTCTGCTTCAAAACCTAACCGGAAGTGACTTGTGTAAGGTTTCGTTGAAAACCTTTCCTTTGAACATACTTTCACAAGCCTTACTGCAAAAAAGCAGACGAATACCTCACGAATACCCCAGCAGACTAATTTTATTTTTACTTTATTGCAAGGTTCAATTTAGGGACTCAATAAAATGGATTCGCAGGGAGTATGGTTCTTACATTTACAAAGAATGCTATGATGTGATGAATATGTTCCTTTTAGTAAGGTTATTATAGCCAAAAGTAATAAACGTCCTGATTATAATCAAGATTTTATGCCAAGAGAGAACAAATTGAAACAACTTTCTGCAAAAAAATAAACTAAAAACTTGAAAAGAACAGATGAAATTCATTCGTGTAGAACACCAATGGTTTTCAGCAATTTCAGCAGGTCTTGGAGGAGCTTAAGAGAAAAAACAAACAAAAAAATAAGTAAATTACAACATATCAAAAAGTCACTTAACACCTTTATAAAAAAAAATAAATTAAATACAAAAAAGTTCCTAGATAAAGGTGTTAAATACCCAAAACTGTAAATATCTCAACAACTATTTGCGTTAAATAAAAAAGATTCCTAAAATTAAATTCACATCAGTTTTATTGACTTTAAATTATCCATACAGTCTTTTTATTAATTTCATAAAAAAAGTTATAGGCAATATACTTTAAATGCTTATAACTCAAATGTTTAAAAATGTCGCTTACGTCCTTCATCTTCTAAGCGCTTCAATTGTCGATGTCGTCAGAAAACACTTTACTGAGACAACTTTCAAAAAGTCTAAAATCTTACCGGTAGTGGTGGTGTACTAGAATTACTAAACGAATATCTTGAATCTTCATTTTCGTTGTCTTCGAAATCAGATTTCGTGAGCCTTAAAAAAAAAAAAGAAAACAAAACTTAATTATAGAAAATAGAGTCAAGAGTTTGTTTAATTATTTCATTTATGACATTACTTACGAAAATTTCGCTATATCAGACAAGTCAAATGGTGGTTTTGCAAACTTCTGATACATTGTAAATAAATTGTATCTTGAATCTTCCAGTGAATCCTTTGTAAAATCGTAGTTTTAAATTGTATTAAATAAAAGTATTTTTATAAAAAATATTTATGAGACTCTTTCTTACTCATATTTGGTTGTGTATTAAAATAAAGCCAAGGAATAAAGCAATTCCGGGACGCCCAGCATTATAAAGCGATTTATAATTTTTGTTAGATTTTAAAAAGCAGTAAGTTGTTATATCCTGAAAAATACTCTACAAAAAAAAATCTATGCAAAATAATCAACATTATGTTCCTTTGCCTTAAATAAGCCGTAATATTATGTTTAAAAAAAAAAAAAAACAGTCGAAATCAAAAAGCACGTAATCAGTAATCAAAATATTACAAGTTCCTCTACAATATGTACCTATTGAGTCGGATCTTTGTCCCAATCAGTCTTACCGAACAGCTAAAATTTGTCTTACAAAATACACGTAGTTTTTCAGTCTTTTGCTAAAAAAATTCTGTGAAAGTGTGCTGAAAAATTTTTTAAGGTACCCACACAAATTAAAAAGTACCTTAAGTCAAAAGCAAAAATTATTAAAAAAAATATTTTAAATTTTGTTTTAATAACTATATTGATAAATAAATAAGAATGAATTTCGTTATTTTTGTATATTTACCTATTCTCATTTTTAACGTGGTTTGAAAATTGAAAATATTTTTAAAAACTAAAATTACTAAATTTCGACTTGCAATCCGTGGCAAATAGTAAAACCTGCATGAAAAAACCGAACCACTGATAGCTAGTTTATATTCATGGAACAGTCAACAAATACTTTTTTGTTTTTGGACAATGCATTTGAGTGTGACATATTCGATCAAAGTCCATCGATCGAAAACGTAACATTTTCGGATTTAATAAAATGTTTGCGTTTGTAATAATTTCCCTTAAAGCTCAACTGCAGTAGTTTACCGACATGTATATTATATAATTAATAGAAAACACACATTTTGTTTTAACTCTGAAGCAATTTTTGAGAAAAAAATAAGATTTTTTTTTAATTTTACAAAGTTTCAAAAACATTGAAATACAGTCAACTCCACTTAACTGCACTCCGCTTAACTGAAAACATCGGTTATCTGAAACAAGAAATTTATTCCGGAGGCTTTTTGAGAGTTTTACTAACAAACTGCTTCGCATAACTGAACTCCGCTTAATTGGAAACTCCAGATAATTGAAACAAAATTATTTGACTCAAATGAACGTTCTTCACTTATTCAACTCCGCATAAGTGAAACCACCTTTTTTTTGTTTTTTTAATAAGTTTTATTCATATTCGTTTTGTGTTTAAAAATCGAAAGACTTTGTTGTTTGAATTGTTTCATGGAAATATAACTATTTTGACACAATACAAAAAATCATACCTACATTTTTTTTTATTTTAATTTGTTTTGACAAAACGGCGCTTATTTGAGACAAGTTTCAGTTATCCGAAAACTTCGCTTAACTGAAACAAATAGTCTTAAGTTATGGTGTTCCAGTTAAGCGGAGTCGACTGTATTGAGTTTGCATTTGCATTCTTCCAAAATGTTTGGGATGGCGTAATGCTATTGAAACTTTTTAGGAGCTTCTTTGTAAAAACTAAAAAAAATATTTCTAGTAGATGTACCAAAAACAACCATTTTTGAAAAAAAAAAAAAAAAATAAGCAAAAAGCAACCCCTTCTTTGTAATAATTACCTTAGATAATTTTTTTAGTTTTTGAGAAAAATAATATTTTCCTTCGTGGCTTAACAAATTTTTAGCAACACCGTCAGTAAAATCTTTAAAAGAAAAGCTATACTCTTAGTCTAAGAAAGATAGGAAGTGACCGGGAACAAATTAATTCATGAAATTTTATTGCTGGTATCGACGCAGAATTTTATCCTCAACAACATATCCAAAGTCCCCCAAAGTCCGCACATTGGCTTTTTGTATAGAGCCATTTAAAGAGGTGGAGAGGGGTGGGAGGTGGGAGTTTATCAAGCTGAACATTTTGTTATAGAACAATCTTATCATAAGCCACATGTTTTTAGGGTGCTTTAAAACGTAGAAAGATAAAGCTCCTTTTATGGAATGATGACTCTTTTTAAAGTACAACATGTAAAATATTACCAAAAACCATTTTTGAATAATAGAATATTTATGAAATTTGGTATAAATGTTCCATTTGGAATGTTTACCAAGAATCAAAAGAGTCTCCAAAAATATCTGTGGTGAAAGGGTGTTTTTTTGAGGGTGAGATGTCAGTGCGTCATTATTACCATAACATCTATGAATAAGTAGAAGTAGCCCGTAGCGTAATGGTTAGTGCGTTCGACTGTCACGCTGGAGGTCTAGGATCGCTTCCCAGCCTCGTCCACCTAAAAACTAGAAAGTTTTTTTTCAGGACTACTGCCTCTTGCGAGGAATTGACAAATCCTCCAAGAGTATCACTTGTCACGAATAAGTGCTTCTCGTCTAGCCGTTCGGATTCGGCATAAAATTGTAGGTCCCTTCCATTCCTGTCGAAAGGAGCACACAGGAATGGTTGCGAGTTGTTAGTCACTAGGCCCTGGTTCTTCATGAGCCATTGTGCCACCCGATTTATTTATTTCTATGAATAAGTTTTGACATTGATTAAATTTGCTTAAAATATTAAATATGTCCTGGTTCCCAAGTATCAAAAGAGTCCATTAAAATCACTTGATCAAAAGAGGTTTTTTAGAGAGTTTATGTCCCAACTAACAATTTTTCCTCTATAAGGTTCATTTTTTGAATTTCTATAAGTTATTGTTTCTACAAGGCTTGTATTTAGTTTGGACATCGAAGTTGCAAATTTTCGAAGCCATATTTCTGAAAACAGCTTCCTACAAACCTATTACAAGCAGAATCTTTAATTTTCTGCAAGCCTGAATATTTACAATTTGGTTATAGTTTTCGTAAGGCTTCCCAGAAATTAGTTTTGAAAGGCATGTGATATAAAAGCAAAGAAAAGGCTTTCATTAGGAAGCACTGCCAAGAGCTCTGGAAGGGCTAGCTTACAAAGGCCTGAAACAAGCTATTTAGTGTACAAAAGTCAAATGGAAGCATAATTGTTAGTGGAATTATGTCAATTTATTTTGTTTATGTAAGCCCCCTGAGGAAAAGCCCGATACAAGCATTATCTTGTGTACTGTTCGGCGCATATATGTTTCTACTGCATGTATGTTTCTACTGCCACAGGTCAAATTATTTATGAAAATAAAAATAGGAAAATTAGAAAATTTAAATTAAACCGATTCTTGAGTATAGGTAAAGCTTTTAAATTTTGCAAAACAAAAAAAAAACAATTTAAATTCACTTGAAAAAAAAAATATATTTATCTTTTTTACATGGAACTATAATTATGTAATTTATATTCAGAATTGCAGTACAAATACAAATTATTTAAGAATTTTTTTTTAGAAATGATTTGACAAAAACAGATCAACATTTTTCATATTCCTTGTTTGTCTTTTTTTTTTAATTTCTATTAAAAAAATAATACCCCGGATACCACTAATAAAAATGATTCCCTCAGAATGAAATTTGATCGCGGTGGTAACTCTGATTAAGCATGACATCTAATATTGGTTCTATAACCCATCAAACACAAGCCCGACACAAGCATAATAATTGTGTGAGCTCTGTCAGACGCATGCGCGAGAAGCATTTATTTCGATGAATTTGCCTTAGCGAAGTGATGTCAGCCTAATTTGTTTCTATAAGACCTGTGAAGAGGTGGTTATGCAAACATTATTTTAATCATCCTCTCAGGCGCATGCGCGCGGAAGTAATAATTCCGATTATTTGGTCCTAGCGAAGTGTTGCACACCTAACATGAAAGCATTAAAAGCTGGTACTTCGCATGGAAAGTAGTATTGATGTGAAAATAAGCTACTGCTGGCTGAATTATTCACAAACGAGGTGACTAAAGTATAGTTTCTGTTTCACCGTTAAAAAATATTGTCACATTAAGAAATTCGAATGTTTTTAATAATTGTCTTAGTATGAAGCTTTCATTACTCAGTATTAGTTTTTTAATTACATTTTAATGCAATGTGTTTTTTTTTCAGATATAAATAATTATTGTGCATTAAATTTCAGAAGAAAATCATTACTTGCATGAAAATAAAGGAGAAAATGTAGAAATACAAATAAAAAAATTGTTTTTATTTTGTTTTGCATTGTGCTTCGAAAAGGCTTCTCCTAGGCCTCGACAAGCCTTTTATTAGGGTTTTTAAAAGTGCCTATCGAAACACTTGAACAAAATTACAATACTACATTTGCAATGTTTGAATGTAGTTTTGTTCTATAAGGCCTTAGCGAAATAAATTGAGTACTTCCAATAAATCTGTAAATGATTGCTTAAAAGCCTTTCGAGCTTCTCAATGTGGGCCAAATGTGTTTCTGTAAGGCCTTATAAAGTCAAATTTGCTGATTAGGAAATAACTTCGATAGACCCTTACAGAAGTTAAATTGTTAGTTGGGGTTTGACCTCCCCTATACGGAGCAAAATGTTAGGTCTCACGAAAAATTGTATTTTCGTTTAATCGAGATAATAAGTATGACACATGATATATGATTTAAAGGTATATTTTAACGACGAATATAATAAAAGAAAAAGCACCCTAAACTAATTTAGATTAATTTGAAGCAAAAATTACTGTTTTTTTCCGTTAAGCAGGTCAAACATTACACCCCAAAAAAACACACTTGGCCCTTAGACGCACTCTTTTGATCCTTGGGTGCCAATATAAGTTTAATATTTTTAGCAAAGTTCATAAGTGTCAGAATTTGTTCATGGATGTTATGGTAATAATCACTCACTTGCACCTCTCCGTCAAAAAACACCCTTTAACCACAGACATTTTTGGGGACTCTTTTGATTCTTGGTAAACATGGCAAATGGAAAATTTATACCAAATTTCATTAATATCCCATTATCTTAAAATGGTTTTGGGTGATGTTTTACTTGTTCTACTTAAAAAAATCATCATTCGATAAAAAGGCCTTTAACTTTCTACGGAACATTGAAAAGCACCTTAAAAACATAATATGTCATATGATTAGATTGTATTATAACAAATTTGTTCAGCTTGATAAACTCCTGCCTCCTCCCACTCTCCATCTCTTCAAATGCGTCTATACAAAAAACCAATTCAGGGATTTTGGGGGGACTTTGGAATTTGGAATTTGGATATGTTTTTGAGGTTAAAACTCTGCGTCGATACCAGCAATAAAATTTCATGAATTAAATTCCCCAAATTAAATTTTCTATCTTTCCTAGACTATCTGTTCAGTTTATATTTTCAGTACAGGCCTTATGGGAGAGCTTTTTTTAAACATACACGTGCCGACTGGTGTTTGTATGGCACTCAACATAAGAAATTGCTTGTGAAATAAAAAACAGAACCCCTGACTTCCATTGAATTTTTTTTTTGTAAAATTCCATAAACCCACGTACATTCCACCATGACCTGTCTGCTCCCTGGTTGTGAGGATGAGGAGACTGTTACAAAGAAGGAAACAAGATACACACAATTTGCCTCTCGCTCGATTAATATGTTTATTAAAAAAAAACACATTGATTCAGAGTTACCATACGTCCGTGGATGGAAATTCTAATACCTTTTTCTTTGGATTTTGATATGGAGCTTTCAGAATTGAAGCTTTCTAAAAGCTTTTGAGAGCAAATATTTTATCTTTGAGGAAAAAAGTGTTGTCATTTCGTGTTTTTCTGCTTACATCTTTTCGTTTGTTTTTTTTTTTTCTGGAAAACGGTTAAAATGCTGCTACACAATATTTGTTGGGTATTTTTTTTTAAAGAAGAATTACTACTTGAGCAAGTTTTTGATGGAGTTCGGTCATTAATTAATTGCAATTTCCAATTGCCAAATAGTTTTTTTTAACTTTTTTGAACTTAATCCCATAGAGCTTGTTTGGGCTCAAGTGAAGGGATTCGAGGCAAGCCAAAATAAGTCTTTTGAACTGGCAGAAGTAAAAGATCTTCTAAGAACAGGACTTGCAAAGTTTGACGCTGAAAAATGGCAAAGGTATGTCCAACACGTTGAGCAGTTGAAAGAGCAGTGGAAAATTTAGTTAAACTTAAATAAAGAGAGAAGCAGCAGCAACTACTCGTCGTCGGAGTGATAAAATGTTTTTTTTACTTCAATTTATTTTTTATTCTGTAATTTATTTTTACTTTTTTTCTGCGATTTATTTTTTCGTTAAAAGAGATTAGGCCTTAAGACGCGCCTACTATCTTACCTCTTGGTGGTGTGGAAAAAGGGAGATTTATTTTTATTTGCATTTACTTTATTTTTTTTTTAGATTACGATCTACATTTTTCTGTTTATGAAATCTAAGCTAGGAGTTGGTAACCCTACCGACATTTGAATGATAGAGAATAGAGAAATATGCCAATTTATAATGCTCGATACGGCAACTATAGAAAATGGAAAAGCTTTATATAAAAAGAGATATCTTATTGAAATCCATAAAAGTAAGGGTGAAAGGCAAACACCCTATCTCCCTGTACTGAAAATATAAAATGCACAGAATATAATCAAAAATGATAAATGACCTTCAGTATAAATGTTGGGTTACTTGCAGTATTGCCGCTAGATTGGCTGAAATTTGGGGAACAAAAAGTCACTAGAACTCGCCAGACAAAAATTGGTAAATAAGTATTAAAAAATTTCTCTTTAATTATCTTTTTGTTTTTGCTCAAAAAATTAAAGTAAAGGCCTAACTACATAAACCTATTTTTTGCAAAAAGTACAAAATTGAGAAATAAATACCTATGCTTGCAAAAAACAGTTAAAAATTGTGTATAGTGGCTTAATTTATATGACAGAACAACTTTACTATGTGTGTTTGCAAGCATGTTTCTTTACAAACATTTTAATTTCTCACCTTTGTACTTTTTCCAAAAAGTAGGTCTGAGTAGTTAAGCCTTAAACTAACAAAAAACTTAGGACTATAATGAATTTGAAACAGATGAATTGCTTAAATTCGACTACTGCGCTCATTCGCCCTTATATTTTGCATTTATATTATGTTTTGATTTGTGTTTGCCTGATGTGTGTATCTTATTATTGGAAATAGAAAATTCCAAATTAATTTAAATGTTAGGAATGTAAAACCACCGGGACCATTACATACGAAATTGTATTTGCGTGTCGAAACTCACAAATGCTTACTTGCAAAAGTCGCTAGACATAGCGACATTAAATTTATAGGCAAAAATAAGTTGTGAGCTATTGCCAATCCCAAATAAAATTCCTAATCCTGTTTTCTGTTTATCTTATTTAAACTATTAGGCCAGTTGGAAGAGGTAATTATACTTTTCTCAAATTTTATAATCGAATCGGTTTGTGGGTTGTCACTGAGTTTAAGACTGACAAAACAGTGCGACTATAAGGTATCAACGTAATATAATGTGTTATTATTGTACTATTCGTACTAGAATGTCAGCTTATTAGGCTTGTCCATTCTTTATTTCGTCAATTTTATTGAATTTTTGATAAACAAATAACATATCTCGACCTGTGACGTCAGTGGTCTAAAGCGCTGGAGTGCGTAGAGCACACGACTGCTAAGACTGAGCAAATCTGATATGCGTGGGTTCGAATCCTATGGTGTGCATAAAAAGTTTTTCAAATAAAATTGGAATAAAGCTCAGCACAACAAAAAGGAGACTGATTAGTGCAAAAGTGGCAAAGCACGAAATAGCTATATCTCCAGCCAAACAATTGGTGGTAGCGCCTTTAAGTAATATAATGTAAATTAGAACTAAGAGCCGAAATCCTACCAAAATGCTTTACTCGTATATAAAAAAAGAAAGATTATTCAATTTCGAACTGCCACAGTGCCACTACAGACTTCTATCTTTTTAGTTTTTGCTGTATTTTTACATTATATAACTTGTTTAGTATTATGTTAGGTACCTAATCGCAATATTCATAACATTTTTCCCTCTTCCTTAATTTTTAAAATTCATAAAGTCTTTTAGAAAAATGACAGATAGGAAATTACAAACAAAAACCATACTTGTAGAATTAATTCCCTCTGTATTATACAACATTAAATTTATTTTATAGTTTTGTTTCATGAAAAAATAATATTTTTGCACAGAAAAATAATTGTTAAAAGCAATTTTAAACAACTGAAAGACGAATAGCCATTCATCAAGCGTACAAAGCTATATAAATAAATAAAAAAAAAAACACATATTTTTAAGTTTTATAATTTGAATTCATATATTTTTTTGTTTAATTAATCCACAGAAGAAATAATTTTAATAATGTCTAGTCTATGTCTAATTTAAGGAACTGCTAAAATTAAATCTACAAATAATCAAAAACAAAATTAAATTAAACAACAGCCTATTTTTTTTGTATTATTTTATGCATGCTACAACAAAGAGTACACATAAGAAGTTTTTAATTTTATTATTATATTAAAATTCTATGAAACTTTTTTATAAATTAAATTTAAAGCATATAAAATTAAAAACAATTAGTAAGCGAAAGTAAAAAAATTATGCACTAAACATTATGGGGCATATTCATAGTAGCAGATAGACCCAGGTTTAACTAAAGTACAGTTTAAGACAATTTTGGCTCAATGAATACAGACCGATATTAATTACAAATTGTTGGTTTTATATTTTTATAAGATGATTAACTTGGTATACTACACAAATAGCTTCAAATATTTTGAAATGATAACCTTAAAAAAAATAGAATCAACGTCCGAAAATTCAACCAAAGCTATGTTTAACTTAGACCCAGGTCTAAAATGACTATGAATATGCCCCTATATATTTTAATCACAGAAATATACACTTTGATAACAAAAACTCTACACATTCAGACTAAAATACACAAACTAAAATTAAAATTAAATTTAAACACCTAAAAATAAAATAAAAAAATAAAAGTTTTCTATTGTTCAAGACTGTTTACTCGAACAAATCATTCATTTTCCAAGTCACCAGACACTAGGCTTGGCCACGAGACAAGACTCTGCGAGACTTTTGTAAGGCTCGTCTCGGTCTCGTTAAAATCGAAAATTTTCAGTCTCGTCTCGGTCTCGTATAATTAAGTTTCGTCTTGGTCTCGTCTCCAAAAAAAATGATTTCCGGACAAAGTGTTGATTATTGGAACGAAATATTTTCGATTATCGTTTGAATATGTGCAGAGGAAAATAAATATTTACCTGAAATTGGATTTTTTAATTTATTAGAGTCTCTGTAATTTTCGGTCCAAATATACAGTCTCGTCTCGGTCTCGTCTCGTTTGCTTAAAAGGCAGTCTCGTCTCGACTTGTCTCGGTCTCGTCATGCGAGACCGAGATCGAGACCGAGACTTTTCTCGTCTCGTGGCCAGCCCTACCAGACACAAGTTAGTTCCACTTAGCGGCTTCATGCATTAAATCATTAACTCAATTATGAGAAACTGACTCTCCGTTGAATTTAAAGTCACCATTAAAAATGGAAAATAAATTAAATTTTATACATTTTCGATTTTTAATAGCGATTTTAAATTTAACGGAGATAGATAGATAGATTCAGGGAGGGGAAGTCTACAAAAGGAATTATAAAATAAAATTGATTAACTAATAACCGATAAATAAAGTCAAGCCTTAAAAAAGAAATTATGTTGAGTCTTTCTTTAAAAAGCTGTGGAGAAAATTAAAAAAGCACATATTAAGCGTTATTTCATTTACATACATACATCAACATCGCATTTTGAAGCGTTTTAAAGCCATTTTCTTTTTACTGCACCCTAAAAATGTAACATTCTCACCTTGAATTCAGGGCTCGTAATGTCAGTTGACGACAATCTAATTCTCTTTGAATCCGTTTCTGACTGACTGCTATCGTCCGTCCTCTGAACTACCTGACCTAAACCACATCTAGCAATATTTGCCGAATGACCAAAGCCAGCCTCCTTGACAACCGATCTTGCCAAAGGAAACAACTGATCACGACGAGTAAGCAAGACTGGAATAAGCTTGCAGAGCTGAGCTGCCGCCTCATTGACACAAACCTCATGCAATGTCAAAGGTTTCTCAGGGCGTCGTTTACAATCGAAACGCCCGTATATGGCTGAGTACTTACGAATCTCATCCATGCGACGTGGATCACTTTCACTCATCGCGATCACTTGTTCCAGTTCCCTAGATGTGCGCTTTTTTGACGTTTGTGCTCGAGGTTCACCCCGAGGTTCGCCTCGTGGTAGTTCTCTTGTAATTATTTCAGCAGCTACCATGGCAATTCGTTCGACTTGCGAACTTGTCAAAATTGGCGTTAACTGGGGTGAACTGGATGTGACTTGGGAGGAGAGACCGGTGTGTGTTGGTGTGATATTACCAATAAGTGGGACAACAGTAGCGGGTGCAATATTGGGGACGATTTGTGAAGACGTTGTCGCCGTACTCATGAGTGGTGTAGGATTGAATACGGGAGAGATGGTAAATTTAGGACGAGATGTGGACGGGTCTGGAATATAAGTAGGAAGTGGAGCTTCGGCAAATCCTGAAAAAGAAAAAAAGAAATGTAAGAAATGATTGTTTCATTAAAAAAATGTCAATTTTAGTTTTCCAAGGCATCGAATATCTATAACTTTTGGTACAAAACAAATCATTAACTTACCAACAGAAGGCAAAGTAGATTGAAACAGCGCTTGATTATTAGCCCACTCATGAAGAACTTTCTGTAATCTCCTAACATGCAATGGTTTCGAGGCCATTCCAACCAAAGCCATAATTTCTAAAAATTCCTCCTCACCAGCCTCGTACAATTGTTGAACATCATCGCCACCCATTTCGAGTAGAGTGTCATAGTATGCCAATAAGCTTGCCCTTTGCAAAACCCTATATAATTGCACTTCAGCTTCATTGTTAGGACGGGATGTTGCAACCACTAAAAATAAAAAAAAAGAAAAGAACAATGAAATATTTAATAAAACATAAATTTACATGTAAACCAAAATATTGATAAATAATTATGCAAAATCATACTCTCGCATAAAAACCCCTTTCAATTTTGACGAGGTTTCCGATCAAAGAAGAAATTGTTCTCACACTTTCATGTGATTGCTTGTTAATTAGTTGTTAAAAGATTATGCAAAATTGAAGAAGAAGAATATCGTGTCAAGAGGCTTAAGATTGGCAAATACCTCTATTTCACAAGATGTCTTCTAATACCTTAAGACCTACCACGTTATAAATTACCAATGAACTATTAAGACACCCAAGAGATGATGATGCAAATATGCAAATTTAAAAATATGCAAAAAAAAAGATGCATATTTCCAAACACTTAAGATTTACTTCTTTCTTAGTTTTTGCTATTTGCATAATCGAATGATCCTTGGAGAAAACAAAAAAAAAGGATTCACCCTTATTTCCCTCATCGAATGTGATGATATCTCTGTTAACACAGAAGATCGAGAGGGCTTATTGATTTATGAAACTAATGCAAAAGATCACAATTCGCACAATGCGATTTGTAGGATTTGTTTTCACAATATCATTAAATTGTTATAAAAGAAAAGGTTTGTGTTGCCTGCGAATATTTCTTTCAGAGCTAACAATAGACGTGATGCCAGCACCATCACAGCACCATCATCACTCGATAATGATTATTGTCCTATTTCGATGAGAGGGGTTGATTTTTGGCAAATAAAACCATTATTGTTATGTTGTGCAAAGTATAAAATTTATCATCTTCAAATTGCTTTACTTTGTGGTATTGAAGTGTTTTCGATCGGTTTTCGATTGTTGTCATACACTTTGTTGTAAAAAGAGGGAAAGCAGATGGAGAATTATCGATAAGATCCATTGAATTCAATGGGATGAAACTTGATATACATTAATGAAAATTGTATTGCACTTTTTATGTTAACACAATTTAATACAAGAAATTAATAAGCTGTCAACAGAGTCGTGGTCACTAAAATCAACAATGATTTAAGCAGATAAAATAGCGAATCAAGCAAAAAATTAGAACAAGTTGCAGAAATTTTTGTTTTACATTTCCAAATAAATAACCATATAAAATATTTTTGTTGATATTTTATTGATTTTTAGATTTTTGGGCGAATTTGAGGCAAGATACATATATTACAGGTAATATCATTAGCATGTTCATTTTTGTTCAGTTCTGCGCATGTTGTCAAAATCAATAGTAAAAAAATTGAATTTCAAACAATCACAAAAAATTTGTTTTTGTTTACTGTGTACTTACAGAGAGGGCAGCCATCTTTTAATTTGGAAAGCTGCGCCTGATAATACCTTAGATATGTGTACTGTGAATTTAAGGTGCCTTATTCTTAAAAAAAAAATTAACAAAAACATAGTTTGTGTCAAAAAACTTTTTCCAGAATTTGTAAATTTGTAAATTCTATTAAACACTTAGTTCGGGCGGTTGATTGTGAACTGGAATAATTGTAAGCACATTTTTGTCTGCGAAAACCGATTTTCCAACAAGAAATGTCAATAAATTATTAAAACATTCATACAAAACATAATGGGGCTAGTCGCAGATAGACCCAGGTTTAACTAAACTACAGTTTAAGACAATTTTGGCTCAATATATACAGACCGATTTTAATTACAAATTGTTGATTTTATATTTTTAAAAGATAACTTACTTGGTATACTAAACAAATAGCTTCAAATATTTTGAAATGATAAACTTAAAAAAATAGAATCAACGTGCGACTAACTAAACCTATGTTTAACTTAGACACAGCTCTAAAATAACTATGAATACGCCCCAAAAAGTTTCATACCATATTGCATAGCAAATACTTACAGAATAGAAATGAATAGAAATATAGAAAATTATCTTCAATTCTTACATAATCTCATAAATTACAAATAACTTTAAACTGAGAAGGAACAATTTTCTTTTGGTGCCATGCAATCTGTGTGTAGTGTAATTATTTAACCCTTTCGGTACGGATGTGGTACAAGACAAAGAACATTTATATGGACTTGTACCACATCCGTACCGAAAGGGTTAAAATTTCTACGCTGATTCAGCGTATTGTTTTTTTTTATGTTTTGGGTGTAAAAAAACACATTATCTGAATAAAAAAAAATGTGTTTAAATATTTAAAATACTTAAAATGATGTGTGTTGTATTTCTGTTTAAACAATTTTAATTTGTACAGGGTGATTTGGATAATTCACTTAAAAGCTACAGCAAACAACGGTTTTAGCTGACAATTGAAGCACTTAGAAGATGAAGGACGTAAGCGACATTTTTAAACATTTGAGTTGTAAGCATTTATAGTTTATTGCCTATAACTTTTTTTTATAGAAATAATAAAAATACTGTATGGATAATTTAAAGTCATTATTTAATGCAAATAGTTGTTGAGAGATTTACACTTTTGTGCATTTAACACCTTTATCTAGGAACTTTTTTGTGTTAAATTTAATATTGTTTTTATAAAGGTGTTAAGTGACTTTTTGATATGTTGTAATTTACTTATTTTTTGTTTGGTTTTTTTTATTTCCCTTCTCCAGGATCTGCTGAAATTGCATTTAAATAAACCCATGGATGCTCTACACGACCGAAATTGATCTGTTCTTTTAAATTTTTAATTTTTTCTGCAGAAAGTTGTTTCAATTTGTTCTCTCTTGGAATAAAATCTTGATTATAATCAGGACGTTTGTTACTTTTGGCTATAGTTACCTTGCTATAGGGAACATATTCATTATAGCATTCCTTGTAAAGGTAAGAACCTGCGAATCCATTTTATTGAGTCCCTGAATTGAACCTTGCAATAAAGTAAAAATAAAATTAGTCTGCTGGGGTATTCGTGACGGAATTTTCGTCTGCTTTTTTGCAGAGTCACTTCCGGTTAGGTTTTGAAGCATTCATAAAGCATGATTTCATTCAAAAACTTCGAATTGCCCGTTATTATCCTTAGGCTGTTCCTGATGAGGTTGTAGTTCCCAAGTAGTAGTTTGGCCTGCCTCAGTTTTGGGAGTTCATCCCAAATTTTTGATCTTTTTGCCTCCTCTTCTAATTTGACCTTGTTTTTGGTCACATTTGCACCTAATCCGCAATAGGGCTCAGGCCCTGTTTGGGGGGTTGTTGCTCCTATTTTGGCTAGGGAGTCTGCCTTCTCTTTACCATCGATACCCGCGTGACCCGGTACCCAATATAGTTAGACATTGTTATTTTTGCCCAGTACATTTAACCTCCGCAAGCATTTCCATACCAGTTTTGAGCTAATGGCATAGGAGCTTAACGCTTTAAGCACGGCTTGGCTATCTGACATGATGGCAATGTTACGATTTCGGCAGTTTCTTTCAAGGTTACGTTCTGCACATTTACCTATGGCGTTTACTTCCGATTGGAAAATGCTTGTGGACTGTACCATCGGTACAGATAGTTTGGTTCTTGGCCCAAATATACCCGCCCAGTCAGACGTTCTCGATCCATCAGTATACCATTTCTGTATGTTCTTCGCGGAATTTCGGTTTGCGTTTTTGAACTTAAGCCTGTGAGAGTGTCCTGAAGCAAATAGCATTGGAGCAAATGTTAAGCAAATGACTTGACTTCTGTCATTTTTGTCACACCTATAAGGTCAATTTAACACCCGTTCGTCAAGGGTATAGGCTATGTTTTGGCATGTGTTACAACATTACGCAAATGACTTGACTTTTAATGTCGTTGGCTATTAGACTAATAGATGTGTACGAAAAATAACGCTTTAAAATTGTGCGTACATGCACATGCACTGATTTTTTGGTGTTCACCTATAATGTCTTATCTTAAAGTGCCCACTTAACACCTTTATGCACGAAATGAAAAGTTCAGATAAAATTGTTTTTGTATAAAGGATTTAATATAATGGACTTAAGCGCATTTGACACATTCATCCACAAAGTTTATTATTAAAGTGATTGCATATAACACCTTCATCTTTGGCTAAATATGAATCTAGAGGCGATAGAAGAGTACAGACGAGTCAGAAATTTAAGTTTTCATATAACACTTTCATCTATAGGTAAAAAGCCAAATTTCAAAAAATGTCACTTAACACCTTCATCTTCTTAGCGCTTCAATTATAATTTAAGTTTTGTTTTTAAATCGAGTTATTTAATTGATGATTTTTGAAATATTGCTTTTTTAAATTTAATATTACAATGAAAAAATTTTGAATTGTTGAAACTACTTTATTCATTTGTATAAGGGGTTTGATTGTCAGTAATGCAATTTATTTTTATCATTTACTGATTCCTACTCTTAAAATGTTCTTTTATTTAGAAATCGGCTTTTTGCGGTGTTAGTTGAGATAAAGATTTTTTTTTCAATATTTTTTTTTTATAAAAAATGGTTGTACTGAAATTCTAAAGCAAAGGAATATTTTGTTCGTTCAAAGTCAGACAAAATATATAAAATTATCGTTGAGTATATGTCCACACCCTATACAAAAAATTGTTTTCTTACTTCTTTTCATATACATACCTACCTACTTAGGCCAACGCAAGTGAAAATATTCTGCATGAAATTCTCAACGAACCTACACACCAACAAAAATATGTGTTTTTTTTCGATGGACTGCGCCAGTCGTTGATTCTGCAAAACACGTCCTAGAAGTGTCAAATTTTATTTGACAATTATGAAAAAATATACCAATACTTTTTTTGACAATAAGCATAAGACGGTGGTCAATGTTGAATAACGAGTCATCCCTACTAGATGGTCAGGTCATCAAGAAATGACGCTTTATTCGCTGTACGGAAAAATTATTCATTAATAATGAAAGCATTGTACCAACTTAATTTGGTTAAAAAAAAAAGATGAACGTGATGAAAGTTAAAATATAATTAACATTTAAGAGAAATAGGAAATCATTGTATTGGTCTCGTTTTTTTCTTCTTTATTCGAAATAATTAACCCTGTGCTTAAAGCCTTACAGCATAAAGACAATGATTCACAAAAAGCAAGTATTTTAATAAGTAATCTTTTAAATAGACTTAGAGAATTAAGTAGTAGCCCGTAGCGTAATGGTTAGAGCTTTCGACTGTCACCTAACGTCCACCTAAAAACTAAAAAGTTTTTTTTCAGGGCTACTGCCTCTTGCGAGGAATTGACAAATCCTCCAAGAGTATCACTAGCCACGAATAAGTGTTTCTCGTCTAGCCGTTCGGATTCGGCATAAAATTATAGGTCCCTTCCATTCCTGTCGACAGGCGCACACAGGAATGGTTGCGAGTTGTTAGTTACTAGGCCCTGGTTCTTCATGAGCCGTTGTGCCACACGATTTATTTTTGTTTTTAGAGAATTAAGAAACCAAAAATCATTCTTAAGTTTGCTTATCGAGTCCAGAGATTTAGGAAAAGAGTGGGGGGAGTAACAACTGTTTTTAAAATAAAAGAAGAAAAATAACGAAACGCGTTTTTGACGAATTATCAGAAGATGAGAGAATATCAGACACGGATTCTGACTTCAAAGTCAATGTTTATATTGCTGCTTAGATATATTGATTTCTTAAACTGAACAAAGATTTCTGAGCCTGACGCTTCCGGTAACGATAGCAACAGCTGAGAACATCCTCTAAGCTAAAAATAATACAAAATTATTTAAGAACTTCTATGGGACAAGAACGTTTGTCAGACTTAGCGATCATGTCCATAGAAGTTGAAAAGCTTGAAAAATTAAAATCATGGTCTGAAATGGATGATTTAATTAATAAATTTGCGGAAACAAAGGCAAGAAAAGTTTTTATTTGAGTTTTGTTTACTGTTAGTTTGAATTTTATAGCACCTACATTTATGTACATATGAACCTATTTTAAGACCATATGTATATGCTGGATTTGTTATTGTCAGTGGTTTTGTTTGTTTTGTAAAAATATGTTTTTTGTTTAATTTTTAGGTAATTTTGTAGGGGGCCCCCAACTAATTCTTGATACGGGCCCCTCGAGGGCTAGATAACGCAACTGCATATAAAAGATGTAGGAAAATGATTTTAGTGCCAATTAAAAGGTAGTTCGTTCATATTTCAATTAACAAATTAACAAACTACGTTCCACACACTTTGAGCTATTTAGTTTGCAAGTCTTGAATAAAAACTCTTTTAGCCCTGCCTTTGCACACCAATATCTTTAAAAATTCAGTGGTGACGTATACATATAGCCATTGCTAAAAAATGTTTGTATTCAAGACTTTAAAACTTAATATCTAAGAGCATGATAGCACAATAACTTTGCTATTTCTTAAAATATGAGAAAACTATACCTTTCATCTGATAACAAAATCTTCTCTACGTTCTTTATAAAAAAGTTATGAACTGTTATTTCGAAAACAAACTGAAATATGGTGTTTGCAATACTCGCATTCAAGTGGCCATACCTCTGTTCTCCGTTCTTCTCGCATATAAAGAAATAAAGTACTGGACAAGACCTTTCATTTGAGATATATTTTAACTCTGTTGGATCAACGACCAACACAATATGACGCTTTAACTTTTGAAAGCTGTTTATAGTTTTGTAAATAATTTTGTTTACAAAAAAAAAAAAAAAAAATCTGTAGAGAATCTTAATTTGATTTATATGATATTAATCATAAACATAAATCTTTAGTAATATTTGGGCATGGACAGAAAACAAAAAATCAATATAAAGTTGAGGACATACCATAGGTACAAATACTTGTTTAAATTAATCATTTGGCTGTTATCTCATGATGTAGCAACAAAAGAAATGTCAAATTTTCTTGGAAATTTTGTTATGTTTTGATAAATGTTTGCACGGGTGTCTGCCCGACTTAATTGAAGACATTTGCTAAAACAGTAGGTACCTACACTCGCTCTTATATAAAAAGAAACGTGCACAAAATATTTTTGTGAACAATTTTTATAATTAAGTTACAGCCATTAACTTTGAAATTTGTTCCAAAGTAATTAATCTCATTTTAAAATAAACTTTTCAGAAAAAAAGTAAAAAAAGTTTTTAATTTTTAAGTTATTTTTTTTATGCAGATTTGTTTTTCAATGCGGAATTTACGTGACCTTGAATTTATAACTTTCAAAATGTGCATGAAAACCAAACTATAAAAACAACAGCTTGGCAAGAAATCTGTCTTTAAATTTTGTTTAAATTTACTGGTATTTGACTAAACAAAATATTTAAATTATGTCCCTTTAAAACAATCACTCCCCGTTAATGAAACTGTGGTGATGAATATAAAATATTTACACAAAGTACATATCCAAAATCCTTTAAAAGTTACAGTTGTACTTAAGAACTTTGTCTCCTCTTAGATAACCATGTCCAACTCCAAAAAGTTAGAAAAAACATTTTCCATGGTTGTCTATGAGCTGTCGAACTATGCCAACGAAATCGGTTGACTAAAGATGGATTTAATTTAATTAAAAAAAGGTATATTTGCAACTATTAACAGCTATAGAGACTAAATTATCAACCAACTCAGAAACGATAATTTTCTTAATTGTATTCTTTAAATCCACCATCTCATATGTAAATTTCAATTTTTTGGCAAAACTTAACTTGAGTTTTATTTAATTTGTCCACTTTATCGCGAGTAATTTAATTGTAAACAAAGTTGCTTGTGAAAAAATTTGATAAAATTGTCTTTTAAGAACATAAAAAGACATCACTTTTTGTTTGGCTTTTTAAGAATATTATAAAACTTTCAATCCAGTTTTTAACTTAATTATAAAATTGACTTATTTTTTTTCAATGGGCCCTACCAATAATCAAATTTAGTAACGACTTAAATATTTAAGAAAAATGGCCCATAATTGTATGGGCTCTAAATAATAAACCCAGCATGGTATGACTTCAATATTTAGGTGGACCCTAAATAATGAATTTCTCATAGTATGAACTCTAAAATATGTAACATAACATGTATGGTTAATTTTTTATAGTCGCTACCATTTTGGTCTACTTTCCTTAAATATTTAAGTCGTTACTAAATTTGGTTATTGGTAGGGCCAAATGTGTTTCCTTTTTTATTTAATAATAAGGCAAAACTGGTTCCAGGTTTGCATATCAACTCTTTTGTTTAAAATGGTTCTTTGTTTTTATTGATTTTCTTTCTTTTTTACAGAAAAATATTTGTTGGTTTTTATAAACGAGAATCTTCGTTTGCTTATTGAAACTAAGCAAGTGTTGGAATTTTGGATGATCGCTGAAACTATTTTTGTTTAGTTTCAATTAAAAAGAAACAACTTTAAGGAAATTTTAAACCAAATGCAACACCTCCTGATGGTGGTGATTATAGAACATTGCTAAATTGAATCCTGTTTTCAATTCCATAGAACTAAATCAATTCCAAACCCTTTTTCAATATTTGTATTTCTCACTCTTACTTTTTCTTTCGTTATTTAAATATTTGAACAACATTTATATTCTTATTTCTTCTTCTTCAGCATTTAACTTGACAGACATAACCTAAACCTTCACTACCAAACAAATATTCCAAACTTAAATAAAAAAAAATAATTACCATCAACATCACACAACAAGAAAGATATTTATTCTCTAAATTTTTCCCAGGATTTTTTTTTTCAAATCATCTACAACTAACATCATATACAAAAAAAATTGTTTAAAAAAAAATTAAATTCATAGTCAAAGACGAAAGAAAAAAACCAAAATTCCCAGAGTCCAGGTTCTTAGGAGTAGGCAAAACCATTGCATTGAAATTTACAAAAAAAAAAAAGCAACGAGTGGCTGGATCATCATCATCATCCTTTCGCTGCACGCACGCACATAATTTAGGTGCACACCGCGAAAGAAGATCCTTATTCTTCCTCAAGATTTACAAAACACCAACCAAGAAGAAAAAGAAGTTAGACACAAAAAAAACACCTCACGTAGTCATTGTCATCGTCATCTTCTTCGCGATTTAATATGTAGATCCATCTCATATGCATATGAGCAGGGACATAGGGATTCACAACTCTTACCATAGCGCACCTATTCTTCTTCCCTTATAAAACGATAGACCATCTATTATAAGATCATAAAAAAAAAAAAACAACAACACACACATCCAGCAGAGAAATCAGTCACAGAACAGATAATACGGATGAGGTTATTTTGGTTCACCCCATTGTGTTGTAGCTTCCTTCGTCGTCATCATCGTCTTCGTAGTAGACGAAGAAGGAGAAAAGGATAAAAGGGTCAATTTTTCTGTCATTTTTATTCATTCTTACGTTTGCCTGTAATGAGGATATAAAAACCAGCGCCAGCTAGCACTGCGAGTATTACACTCTATAACCCTTTTGTATTTGTGATCGAGTCCTTTTTTTTATTTTCCTTTTCCATCTATTACCGGAATTGTTTTTAGGTGTAGGTATATACGGTATACCCTTTGTCGACGTTTTTGTTGCGCTTGCCTGTAGTATTTAACTGCTTAAGGTCATTTCCTAAGCATCTCATTTGCATACTGAGAGTGGAAGCGAAGAAAACGGCATTCTCGGTGTATGAGGATGTGTATTATGGGTGCGACCAAGGATACTACTTTCTTAACGGGGATCCTTTTGTTTGCATAAGATCATTTTTTATGACCATAAGTGATTTTCGATTTTTTTTTGTTGGATGATGATTTTTTTTTTGGGTTGGTTCGTATAAGAGTTTGCAGCATGGAATAAATTTAAAGGATTATATTGTCTCAGTCATGGGAAACAATGAACCTTTGGTCGCTGGATCGTAGATTTTTCTTAAAGAAAATATAAAAAAAATAGCTTAGTATGCAGAGATGCCGGCCGTGAAGAGTGAGAGTAATGATCCTTGTGAGCAAATGTCAGAATACTAACGAATTTTTTTCTTTCGCTGGATAAACTAAACAATTATTATTGATAGTGAGAATAGAGGTACGAGTACCAAGTCGTTTGCATAGAAAGATCATTTGAGACAGATGGGTTGGTATTTTATTTAAAAGGGAACTCTGTTTAAGCTATGTGAAAGGATTAATTTTTCTCAAGGATGACATTTATAATAAAGAAAAAAACTTAGATAATTGGAATAAAATCTATTGATAATATTAGATTTTTTTAAAAAAAATCCATTTAAAGTCTTATTCTTTTATAAGGAAGATATAAAGCTTATTTTTGAATAAGAACTTTTTTATTTTTTAATTTAATGTAGGCAATTTAAAAATTCAAATTATTGTGTAAATTATATATTCAGAATTGGTAGATAAAACTACAAATGAAATTCTAAACAAAAAATCCCAGAGCAGCAGACTCTCATAACAAATTAAAAAAATCATTTTTAGTTTTAGCTATTTATTAATTTTCTATTGGTAAATTTATATTAAATTGAATGCCAATTTTTTGTAGTTAATGAATGCTTAATTTCTGAAAATATTGTGAAAACAAAAAAATATGTGTTAAAATAATTAACGTAAATGAAAGAGCTGATGTAAAAACTTTATTTCCAAAAGCTTTATTATAATATTTGATGGATCATTCCAAGGCTTAAAAATGTCAGGCACAACACAAACAATCAATTCAAAATCTGCAACAGAACAGGTCAAAAACTGTGTGATTTCACTATTCAATTTTTTGCTTAGAAAAATTGAAATATGTTTAATATTTTAATTTTATTTTGAAACAACTTATTAAAATAAAAAAATAATTCTCACGCAATTCATCCCGTGTCGAGAATTCAGAGTTTTTTTTTTGTCTTTTTTTATTTATAAAAAAAAAATATATTTAAAACTAAAAATAAAAAAAAAAAATCCGTAAAGGTATGCAAATCACTTTAAGTCTCAACATTTTAAAAAGACAGAAAAAAACTCCAGTTCCCATACCCAAGAAAAGATAAGAACAAACAAAAAAAAACACATCTTCCTCAATGTCTACCTGAAACAAAAAGTCGTACGTAACATGGACCACGGTCAAAATCGTTATCCCTTTTCTCGCGACGATGACGACGCTACGGCGACGTCTCCGTCTCACGGAAGGCAAAACAGCAAAAGCAAAGCAAAAAAAAACTTCAATATAAAAATCCCTGTGCGAGTGAATAAAAAAAAAACTAAATCCTTAAAAATCGAAAGGGTTAACCAATTTTTTTTTCTGCCATAAACTTTTTTTTTGGTAAAAAAAACTAAGAAAAAAAAAACTCCCGAAGACGACCCGGAGGACGGACCCCTTTTGTTTAAATTTGTTGGTGCTGCTGTTGCTGCTCGCCGCCGCCGACAAGCTGTAGCTGTAGGTATACCTTACCTACCTCGCCTCATCTGCATATGAAATTTGAATGGGTCGAATATGAAACGCAACCAATTTCGCCTGGAGTCGCTAATACTCGTTTTGACGAAACGTGAGATTTACTCATCATCATAATACGGCGTATTGTCAGGATCAGGATTCAGTATTTTAGGAAAATATAAGAAAAAAAAATAAACTGGCTGAGTTTGTTTGTTGTTGACGAGAATATGAAACTACCTCTAAGAGATATATTCAGAGAGTTTTTTTTAGTAGCGCATCGTTTTTTTTGTTTTTTTAGTTGAAAACCTTTTTTTATCACTTTCGATTTTTTTTTGTATATTTGCTGGTGCGCAATGGATGCGTCTCTTGGTTTGTTTGTGTGATATTTTTTTAAATCGTTTTTAGCGTGTGAACTTGGTATGATCATATTTTTTTCTTAATTTAATTTGTTTTTTTTTGGGAGAAGATGTTTTTTTTTATCTTACTTAATTTGGGTGTTTGTTTGATCATGAATAAAGGATAAGAAGTTTTGTATTGAGTTGTGGGAAAGAATATAATGCATAAATGTTCAGAATTAGATGATCCCTCGATTAAAGTTAATACATGTAGTTGTTTTATTCAATTTGGAATCTTGCAACAAGTTTGCGAAACAAATATTGTTATTTTTAAAAGGTATATTTAAATTTTTTGTTTTATGAATGCTAAGTTTAATCAATGAATTGAATAAATTGAAATCTTAACTTTCTAGATAGACCAACTGATATCGCTCATTAAAAAGAAAAACGTCATAACTCAAAAAACACCAATTTTGACCTAATGATATAGTTCAAACTCATTTCCTATAAACTACATTTTGGCAAAATTTCATTTCTATTACTGACAAATTGAATGCCATATAGAGCATCATTTGTCGTTATATACACTGTCACTTTTAAATATTTTTTTGTGGAAATAATGTATTGTTTTCATTTACGCATGGACCTTTGAAGTGAAAACAGTCCAATTAATATTTTAAAAGTGTCATATTTTGCGATAAAATTTTAATTCATAGCTCTACCAAGAAGAAAGAAAAAATAAGATACAAATGAAGATGATTTTGAAATACAGTCATGCAAACTTTAAATTTCGATTTCTGAAGTTTGATGTTTTTTGAGTTATGACGTTGTTCTTTTTAATGAGCGACATGTGGATTCAATTTGGTTTTATTTTAAAAAGGAACTCATGAAGTCTAGGAAAATTATATGACCCGGAAAAATTAAAAATAGGCTGAAATTCAGTGTAATAGTTAAGAACAGTTATTTTAATTGATCTAATGTATATGTAAGATCGCAAATGGGGTTCGCGATGGGGTTCAATCTTCGATCACTAATTTGAAAGAAAAAACGTGGCCATCTTCGATTTGGCAATGATGACCTATAGTTAGCCTGGAAAAGTTAGACACCAATGTCGATATTATTTTGTAGGAACTTACATAAAATAAAATTATTGTTCTGAACATGTCCGCCAAATTGTAGCCTGTTAATAATTTTGTCCGCTACAATATCTTGTTGGACTGGACTAGGTATGATGTTTTCAACTTAGAATAAAAGTCACTTTTTGTTTAAAATTGGCATTGTGTTGATTTTTCAAAGAATTTATTATTAAAAAAACTCAGTCAAGAGGTTTTTTTAAAACTTAAAACTATTTAAACGGTCGTTTGAGCATTAGTTTTTTTTTCAGGGCTACTGCCTCTTGCGAGGAATTGACAAATCCTTCAAGAGTATCACTTGTCACGAATAAGTGCTTCTCGTCTAGCCGTTCGGATTCGGCATAAGATTGTAGGTCCCTTCCATTCCTGTTGAAAGGCGCACACAGGAATGGTTGCGAGTTGTTAGCCACTAGGCCCGGGTTCTTCATGAGCCGTTGTGCCACCCGATTTATTTATTTTATTTTTTTTGAGCATATTTGGTAAGATGAAGTTTCATTTTTTTAAACAATTTTTTTAATGACGTATTTAAAAATATAAATGTGTTGTATCTGTTTAAAAAAACGTGAAGCATAACCCAAGCTTAGACATTTAAAGAACATTAAATGTAATATTTATAGATGCATCTGTGGTGATTCGCATACGAAGCTACAACAAGCTAGATCGTGTGGCTGAGACAAGAGCAAGAAGAAAATCGTGTTAGAGGGGGTCTATTTTATTACGTTTAGGTGGCGCAATTTTCTTAAAAGGTTGACTTAAAATCTAAATAAAAAATATTTATTAAAAACAATGACAACACTCGCAATGCTATATATTTCATTAAAGCCATTCTTGAATGCCATACTTTAAATCAGAACTACCAACAAATCATTATTGAACAAAATTAAGCAGAACATTTTCGTTTCGATTTAAACATTTTTTTCTTAGACGTAGCCCGTTTATCGGTTGGCTTTTTTATCGACACTTTCATAATTTTGTTGTTCTTACTGAGGGTTATTTTATCGCGCTACCTGAAATACTTTGCAATGAAACGAGCCAAATATGAATTGTCATTTTTTTTAATTTTTGGAAACACGAATCAATGAGTTCTTTCTCGCAGAAATCAGAACATTGAAGCAAAATCCGTATATTTTGCAATTCAAATTTGATTTTTTCTACAAATTGCTCACTTTTGTAGTCAAAAGGCTGTTGAGGAAATTTACTTGATTTTCTTGCTTAACTATTTTTTGTAGCAGTTTATTGACTGGAAACAAAAATTGCTGGAAAATCATAAATCTTCTTCTTCTTCATTTTACCGGCGATTGTCATGATCTCTAAAGTTTTTTTTTCAGGGCTACTGCCTCTTGCGAGGAATTGACAAATCCTCCAAGAGTATCACTTGTCACGAATAAGTGCTTCTCGTCTAACCGTTCGGATTCGGCATAAAATTGTAGGTCCCTTCCATTCCTGTCGAAAGGCGCACACAGGAAGGGTTGCGAGTTGTTAGTCACTAGGCCCTGGTTCTTCATGAGCCGTTGTGCCACCCGATTTATTTATTTATTTTTATTTGTCATGATCTCGAGGGGCAGCAAGTATTCGAGCCTACACAGTGATTGAAAATTGACATTCGTAGAAGTTCTTTGTGCAACTTGTTGAAGAGATGACAAAGTGTTAAATAACAACTACCAGAAACTTCATATACAGCGACCAATTTTAAATATCAACTACCAGAAAACATAACAACAACCACTTAAAAAAGTCCCTGCTTTAATGTTTAAATTAAGTTTTTAAATTAGTTTTCAAACTAATTTTTTTTTTTGCTTTTTCGAATTTTAACATTTTATCGTATTTATAATTTTGAGTCAAAAAGTGAAGAGTAGATGGATCCAGGACTTTTACTTTCAAAATAAAGAAATCGCACAAGAATCTGATGATCATTTCAGTTATCCTATTTCCAGCGCTTGACTTTAAATTAACAAGAATAGTGAATATTAAAATACAAAATAGAACTGAATTTTAGTCTAGGTATACAGTTTTGTTTTGTAGGTATAGAAATGTTATCATAGCATAGGGTTGCCAAGCCTTAAATGTTATTTTTTTTTTTTTATTTAAGTGCAAGTTTTGAAATTCACATTTTTAATAGACTTAGTAAGTATAAACAAAAATAAAGGGTGATAGTGTATTTTCGAAATGACAGCTTCTTGTGTTATAGACTAGATAAAAGACAAAAGTTGATCATATTAAATGAACAAATAAAGAAAAAAAAACTAGAACTTGAGAAATTACCGTTTTAAAAGTTAAAAAAAAAAGATAAAAAGATGCCCCAAAAAAATAACCATTAATAGAGATTATGTTTTCATAAAATAAATTTTATATTTTTAGAAAGAAAATTGAAAAATTATGTAAATGACTCGTACTAGGCTGTCCTTATAATTAAGTACATTTTAAAATTATTTGAATTGTTTCATTAACTTTGATGGTTTTTGATTTTTGTAGTTTTACCTTCATTGATATTTGTTTAATATGGCATCAACATAAGATACGTTTATCACGAGTACGCTTGGTATATGTTGTCCCCGCTCTTGCACTAAATTAGAAAAAAACTCTTATCGTCAAAGATAGCCGAAAGAAACTTTTAAGATGATAGGGAACACTAAAAAACTGGGTCTCACAATTCTGTCTGTCTGTCTGTCTGTACCTGGACCTGCAGCCTAATCCACTGAAGCGATTTTCTTCAAGCTTTTGATTTAGGGTTCTTAGGTTATTCCCTAGAGGCCGAATTGAAATAACGGTACCTGCCATACAACTGTTATGAAAAAAGTAATCTATCTCAAAAACGGCTCCTACGATTTTGATAAAAAAAAAAATTGACTTACAATTAAAGATATGGGCAATATTTTGATAAGGAAAAATTTAAGCAATAAATATCATTAACGGTAGGTACCTGTAATAGTACCGATTTGTTGGTTTTCAAATTTCTCGAATACACCGATTTCAACCAAATAATGTATACAAAAGGTCCTTTACAATTTTAACAATTTCGCATAGGTATCTTATACAAATTTACGAAAAAATAATATTTGGGTTTTTTAAAAAATATGGATTTTTTGTTTGAAAATTGAATATCTTGAAAACGGGTTAATGATTTTTTGTTTAATTTTGTGCAAAGTTTTTTTTTTATCAAATACTGAAAGTGGGCATACTCAGTTTTATTTTTAAAAATGTTCAAGAATTTTTGTAAATAAAAAAATAATTTTGAAGAAAACCGCTTTAACAATTTTTGATTTTTTTTTTCATAAATTCATATTTTTCAAACAAATCAGATGGCATTCTTTTTTTGAGCTCTATTTGGTTTAGCTGTTAAAAAACAAGTTTATAGTAAATTTTTGTAATTTATAGTAATATTTTCGATTTAAAAATTTTAAATACGCGATCGTTATTCATTGTATAAAATTATTTTCTTTTCGGACTTACTGCGTTAATTTATTTTATTCAAAAATATAATTGAATTATTTCCCGACGACCGACGACGTTTCGACAAGGTTCCACTTGTCGTGGTCACGGACTAACTAATGGTTTGTGGGTGGTGGTAAATTCTCCTTTCCTATACTATTTTCTGCGAATATTGTACCGGTGTGTTGATTGCGTGGAACCTTGTCGAAACGTCGAGAAATAATTCAATTATATTTTTGAATAAAATAAATTAAACGCGGTAAGTCAGAAAAGAAAATAATTTTATACAATTTATAGTAATAGTTTATATTTAAACTTGTTTTTGGAAGTGAGATATTCTAAAATAAATGCATTGCAGTTTCTGTAAAATTATATTGATATACGATAAAGATTCACAAAGCTATACAAACATTAATTTCTATCATTGTCTTTTGCGAAATTCTGTCTAAATATGATGAATCTTTTTTTTATTCATATCTTAACATTAAATTGAACGTCTCGTCGGTTTAATTTAATTTTTATTTTTATGAATATTGCTCTTTGTGCCAAATTAAACAAAAAAAAAAAAAAAAAAAAAAATAAAAACCCACATTATAACCATAAACAGCTTGATGCTTGACCAACAATATTCTTGAGACCATAAATCCCCATAATCAAAAGTGCTTCTGCAAAATATGTACACAGTTCAGATAAAGAGACACAACAAAAAAAAATGGATATTCATCATGTTCTGGTATTGTACAACACAGTAGCACTCTCTGTTACTCTGAAACCATAAACATATATAATACCAAGGATTCTGAGGATTTTGTTTTTTTTTGTTTTGTTTTTGGTTCCACTCGAGGAACTGTTGGATGGACATAAACACTCTACCATCGATGGGACACACTATACACTTTAATGTGAATGCTCAAATAAAACAAACAGATTCAAAGGAAAAGATAGATGAAAAAAATTTATAATTAGTTAGGGAGCTTGGGGAAGAGGAAACAAACGATTACTTACAGTGCGATGGCAGTGGTTAAACACACTGGCCCAAAATTTTAATCGTTTTAGTACGATGTTAAAAAGTGTATTTTGCTAATTTGTAACGAGTTAAGCACCGTACTATCTCCTAACAAATTACTAAAGTTAAGATTTAACCTCTTTATGATCATACTAATAATAATCCATATGCCACTTTTACGTTTATGACATGTCAAAATGAAGTTTTAGATTTGTTTGCACGAGCTGTCACATTTTTGGACTTGTTCAGAGAAATTTACGATGAAAATAGGTTAAGTATGACACTAGTTAAAAAGTAATTAAAATTTAGCAAATCAGAAAAATGTTAAGTAGTATCATACTTTATATTCTAAGATTCAAGCTAATTTTTTTCAAAATTTTATGCAATAAAGCATAATTTTTGTTTTCAAAACTTAATGCTCTTGTCAATTTTTAGTCAAACACTGAAAACCGTATGGATCTAGACTTTTACTCTTCAAGATATGAAAAAACCATATATCGAGTTTCTGATTTTCTCGAAAACAGTCGGTTTAAAAAGTTGAATTTTAAAATCTTGTTTTTAGTATAAAACAGTCAATGCATTTTTTTTTTTGAATGAAGAGTATAATCTTTTAGGTCGAACAGTTTAATTACCTTACAGATCTGGACGTTCAAGGTAGAATTGGTAAAGCTCGTGCTGCCTTCGGTACCCTGTCTCAAATTTTGAAGTCTAGTCAAATCTCCTTACGCACTAAGTTGAGGTTCTTCGAATCCAACGTCAAATCCGTGCTCCTTTATGCTTGCGAAACCTGGAAAGTCTCGGCCACCATCTCGAGGAAATTGCAGGCTTTTGTAAATCGCTGTCTACGTCGCATCCTGAAGATTCGCTGGCCACAAATTATTTCGAACCAGGAGTTGTGGCGCAGGACAAGAAAGTGGAAATGGCAATGGATTGGTCACACACTGAGGAAACCAAACGACGATATTGCGAAGCAGTCCTTTGAATGGAATTCTCAAGGTGCACGGCGGGTTGGAAGACCAAGAACAATATGGAAATCAACAGTCTTAGCAGACGCAAATACCCGGAGAAATACGTGCCCCCAGTTAAAATATCAAGCTGCAGACCGTGAAGGATGGCGACGATTTGTTGGCGCCCTATGCCCCGATCGGTGTTACAGGAATTGATGATGATGATAATCTTTGCACAACGTTAGTTTTTATACAAATTTTATGAAAACCAACCAAATGAAGGAAAAGTGGTCGTTTAAAACGACTTGTCGTTATAAGCCACGTCGTTATAGCTGAGATATTAATTTAACCTCGATACCTAACAATACGATGATACAAAACGCGAAAAAAGTGGGTTTCGCAATTCTGTCTGTCCGTCTATCCGTCTGTCCGACTGTCTGTCTGTACCTTGACCTGCTGACTAAACGGCTGAAGCGATTTTCTTCAAACTTTGGACTAAAGGTTCTTATGGGATTCCCTAGAGGGGAAATTGAAATTTTTTTTTAGCTCAAAAAATAACGGTACCTGCCATACAAACAATATACAAAAATTGATTTATTTCAAAAACGGCTCTAACGATTTTGAAATTAACAGCTACTATAATTTCTTAAGGGTGTTCAAATAAGAGTTGTTATTTTCAATAGCCCGCTATTTCGAAAGTTGTCACTTTTGAAGCTGTAATTTGTTGACATTTGACAAGAAGAAACTACGCCATTAATAAAAATGGAATGATACACGCTTGAAAAACGCATTGAAATTATTAAAATTCACTATAAAAAATGCATGAACATGATCCGGAATTTTCTTGACTGATGAGGCCCATTTTCATCCCAGTGGCTACGTCAACAAGCTAAATTGTCGCATCTGGGGCTCGGAAAATCCAAGATTTATTGTTGAAAAGCCTCTGCATCCTCAACGAGTAACTGTTTGGTGCGGTTTATAGTCCGGCGGCGGGGTCATTGGACCTTACTTATTCGAAAATGAATAAGATAGGGAGATATAGTATACTGAGCGAATTTCAGGCTGGCTTTCGTAGGGGCTACTCAACGGTAGATAATATATTTACTCTAACCACAATTTTAAAGCACTATTTGAACAACAGTAAGAAGCTTTATTTGTTTTTTGTGGATTTTAATGCGGCATTCGATTCTATCGATAGAAACGCATTGTTTCTTAAACTCTCACAGAACGGATTGTCCACAAAAATGATAAATGTATTGAAAAATATGTACAACAATACACGGCAGAAGGTTTGGGATCGTTCTGCTCTATCAGAATGGTTTGAAACAGTAAGCGGAGTAAGGCAGGGCTGTGTCCTTAGCACCATTCTATTTGCAATTTTTTTAAATGATTTAGTCACTCACTTGCCCGCAAGAATACAGCTTGCAGTTCTAAACATCAAATTACTCCTCTTTGCAGATGACATTGTTTTGTTCTCTGAATCCCCACAAAGCTTGCAGTTAATGATCAACAAACTAAACAAATATTGTAAAATGTGGAACCTGACAATGAATTTAGAAAAATATAAAATAATGATCGTCCGAAAGAAACAAACAAAACTAAGCGTTAGTGAAAAATTGTTTTACGATGGGCAGGTGATAGAAATTGTTTCGGAATACAAATACCTTGGGGTCTTTTTGAAGCCGAATATGCAAATGGGATATCACTCAGAAAACAAAACTAGCTTCCGCAGAAAGCTTAATCAATGCTTCATGGCAAAACATATTAAGAAACTCGGATAGACTGTGGTCAGCCAAGTACAGAGTTTACGAATCTGTCATGCGATCGGTGATGTTCTATAGCTGTCTAGTTTGGGGTTACAGATCTTATGAAGAAGTTGAGAAGCTCCAACGTTATTACACTCCAACTATATAATTCAGTTTGGAATTGGCTTACCTACACTGTTTATATACACCTTAAAAATTACACTTCGATTATATTTTAAAAGTTCTATGTTACAGTCCAAGCCTAATTCCTTTTGTTCTAACTAAATATATTTTTGAAAAAAATTTGGACTGGGTTGCAGTTTGGAAAATCGTGGCGCGCAAATGTGGATTAGACCTGAACATACAATGGACTGATGTGTCCGCTCTAAGAACCCAAGTCTGTAACTTAGTGGAATACTTTGAAATTTACCAGCGTAACGATTGCACGCAGCAAGCATTGTCATCCATTAACAGGGCTATATACCCGGAACTAATCTATAATCTTGGCCAAAATAATTATTTCAGGGACGATAACAGTTTGGAAGCAGTATCCTTGATTTGGAGAGCGAGGTGTCTCCTCGTCCATACAGCTTCTGCAAAAGTCGTTTTCGAATACTCCAAGCCGCTTTGCGTGCTTGCCTATAAGACAGTGCCCCGTTATGACACCAATTACGGAGCTGATATGCAATCTGTTCAAAGATATCAAACACTTAGAGCGCCTCACATCTAGCGTAGGCCAGATCTGTTTTGTCGCCAGGCAAGTGGTTAAGTTGTTCCACCTAAGGTTTGTTCTCCTTAAAGCATCTTGCTTCAGCAAAAAATTGCATGTAGCTTTAGGCATACCGATATTTACCTTTCCAGGTAAAATAGGTAGTCTTGTTCCACCTTTGGCGAGTTCATCAGCTTAACAATTACCCGGAATGTCCCTATGGCCCGGCACCAACAAAGGAGAATATTGAACTGCTGTGCCATCTAAGAGATGATCGACAGTTTAGGGCTGTTATAGAGTTTGTAGAGAAACAGTCGAGAGATTTTATGGCAGCTTGGCTGTCTAAGAAGATGCGGATATCAGAAGTCGATATCACGTTTTCCTTGAGCCAAGATAAAATTTCCTTTATCGCCAAAAGTTATGCCTGGAACACGCCACAATGGTCTGGAAGACGAAATGCGAGACTTAAATTTAGTCTTTCTGAGTACACGCCTCCACCAACCCCATCATCGGTTTTTGAGCCGTCCGTATAAAAATGAATCGATTCGTCTTCCAAAAATGTCACGTCCTCCCATGTGGATCTGGAAGGTTTGGCAACTTGAAAAGTTTGATTTAACTAATCTAAAAGTTCAAACGTATTTAATTTGATTTAACTAATCTAAAAGTCCAGAAAATGTAACTAAAAGTCATTAGAAATTCTGTGCAATTCCGTTTTAACTAAGGGGCTTATTGCGAGAGTCTATTCGACTTAAGTCTATTCGTCTTTTATCGATTCTATCAAATTTGAAATTAGGGGCTTATTGCGAGAGACTATTCAGAATAGACTTAGAGGCTTATTGCGAGAGTCTATTCAGAATAGACTTAAAGTCGAATAGACTTATAGTCTATCATCGGTATTGCGAATTTCTATTAGAATCAATTTTTTTCTACTAAATAGACTTTTTTTTCGATCAGGAATTTCTGATCGACTTTTGTGTAAATTTTTATTTAAATTTAGTGGTAAAGAATATCTTCTGGTACAATATGAACTTTCATATAGTCATCCATGTTTGGTGTCCTTCCTTCAAGATGCACAATCATCTTAACATGTGCTGCAATATAAAATTTGCTACCATAATACATTTTTTTAAAGATGTTTATATACTTCTTATACATTCTTTAGAAATTATGCATTTTTAAAATGCATCATAAAATGCACTTTTTTCCAAAAGTCTTAAAAGTTGATACTGATGTATTTATTGATATTTATATGGATGTCCAACAATTTTCTCAATGTCCTTCCGTTTGCAAAAAGCTGCAATGTCATATTTGGCACAAAGGAGCTTTACATTCAACTGCGAAATGGTTTTTCAAGTTGTTATAACTGTTATTAAGACTTTTAGAGAAAGTGCATTTTAAAGATGCACAAATCACCACTGCACCCCTAAAGGACTCTGTGAAACTACAACGTTATCATAAATATGTATACACCATAATAATATTATACAAATGTATGTCTGCATATTTTCATTCAATGTCTCAATTCCAAAGGACCGGAGTTCATTTTTGCAATTAGTCGCGGTATGAAATATTATTTTTTTTTTGAAGAAAAACTATTTATTTCATCAAAAAAACGTCAAATTTTCGTCAAACTATATTTATTTTCTAAAACTCTTGGGGAGATTTGAAATTTCAGTCTAAAGCTCTAGTCGAGAGCTTTTAATATTCTATTTTCGAAAATCGATTCTATTCAAAAAGTCTACTGAGCAAGGCGATACTAATTTCAAATTTGATAGAATCGAAAAAAGTCGAATAGACTCTCGCAATAAGCCCCTAAACTACAAGTCTTAAAAAAGTTGTTTAATTTTTAAAATTTGATTTAACTTATCTTAAACTAATTTTTTAAAAATATTTTTGACAAATAAATTAATACTATATTTGAATGGAAATGTTTAGCAAGAACTTTTTATGTCATGCCTTATTATTTATTAATAAATTTTATATAAAATGTAAATGGACTTTTGAAAATGTGTGAACAAACATCTATCTATCTATCTATTCAAAAATGAGGCTGGAGCAACAGCTATCGTTAATGGATTGCGATATCGAGAGAATTGGATGGTATTGATCTGGACAACGTTTACTTTAAACAAGACGCGCGGCGCTACGTGCCACACAAGCAACTAAACCATCGATATTTTACGGGAAAAGTTTCCGGACCGTGTAATCTCTCGAAGAGATGATTACGAGATCTTGTAATTTAACACCTTGCGAATTCTTCCTTTGAGGCCACGTGAAAGATTAGGTCTACGCCAACAGCCCAGTGTCGATTAAAGACCTCAAAGATGGAATTCAAGAAGCTATTGAAGGCATACAGTAGCCACTTTGCGATTTGGTGATGGAAAATTTCTTTAAAAACGGATATTGTTGTGTAAGCGTAGCCGTGGCGGCAAAAAATGCCATATTTCTTTGAATATCAAAATAACACCTCTTATTGGAATATACAATATACAATTAATAATTTGGTAGAATTTTTTTTTAAATTTCTCGTTAACGGCTACACCGATTTCAACCAAATTTTTATAATTTTAACAATTTTGCATATTCAATTTAAAAAAAAAATTTTTGATTTTTAAAAAAATATTGATTTTTTTTTTTTTGAAAATTCAATATCTTGAAAACGGGTCAATATTTTTTTTTAATTTTGTGTAAAATTGTATTTTGTTTAATTCTAAAAGTTGGCATACCAAATTTTATTTTTAAAAATGTTCAAGAATTTTTATTTATAAAAAATAAATTTTTAAGAAAACCGCTCCAACGATTTTTGAAATTTTTTTTTTCCATAAATTCATATTTATCAAACAAATCAGATGGCATACTTTTTTTAAGCTCTATCTGTTTTAGCTATTTAAATAAATAATTTATGGTAATTTTTATGTAATAGGTCCATTGTTTTAAAAACGTTTTTTTTAATGATATCATAATGTTATGGAACCAATACATAAGCACATTGTCAACTTGAAGCTATGTACGATAAAGTTGTTAGCTACGAGAGCAAGTTTGTGCGATCCAACCGTGCCCATTTTTTTTTTTTTTTTTTTCGAAACCATTCAAAACTAGTTATTACAATTTTCAATGATATAATGGTTTTCAATGATAACTAACTTTCACCTTACATAGCTATATGAGTCTTAAGAATTAGAGTTCGTGCGGTACTGTCGTTCATTTTATTTAAAGTGCGTCTAAACAAGTGATCCGCAATGTATAAATAGGTAGTTGAATCTAGAGGCCCCAGGAAACCAGTTGCCCCACGATCCATCACCACACTGTGAGACTGAGAAAATTATTTGTTCTGACGTGCACCAGTAATGTGCGCTTTGGTGGGATAACATGGCAGCAGCATGCGCCGTCGCCAGCCACCACCGCTAACCATCGCTTAAAGACCCTACATTTGCAATAAATAAATGATACGTGATTTTAATACACAAATAATGTTTGTAAGCAGTTTTTGCTACCCTTTTGTCGAACTCTTTGGGTCCCGCACACCTCTTCTGCCCAACTATGTGAAGCAACAATATTGGTTACCAATTCTTTTTCACTTAATTTTGTATCCATTGGCTGTTGGTACTAAGCCCGGGGCGTGTATCCTGGACTTATTGAACGCGAGAGATGATGATGGTGAAGGATTTTTTTTATGAGTTTAGCACTTTTAAGGTCCAATATACACATTGAGATGCAGAGCAGTGAAGAATGGCCATCATCGGACCTATAACCGATTGCGTCCTAAACGATCCCAAACGACACAACATCGATGCAAGAAAGGAGGCTTCATTACAATTTTTTTTTGTTCCTCGCTACTTCTACCAAACAACCCAGGATCACATCTTGTTTCATATCATATGGGTCTTTCTCTCTAGACGATACATAAAAATTAAGTCTTAAACAAAAAGTCCCAGCTACAAGATCGGGTGAAGATGAGGCTTAAGAAAAAAAAAAAAACCGCAACGCACCACATCCAGAGGCAGACCAGACCAGAGACTCGATGTTGATGGTCCCCGTTTTGCTGTGTGATATCGGAAAAGTCTCCACAAAAACTAAAACTATTTCTCAAATACTCTTATAAATTAAGGAGTTTTAAGACGAAATTCTTGTCGATCAAAATTCCATCTGCCCTTTGCAATACGCGTACCTATATGGTGGGGTAGTTGGGGCAAAAAAACTAAAACACCATCCTGCCGCACGATGGTGGGTTTGGGTTGTGGTTGCAGTGATGATGTTGATGACACGAACTTGTACAGCCAGCGCGCTAATGTCTTTTGGTCGTTTCTTGAAATAGATTTTTTTTTGTACGAATATGTTCTCGTTGTTGTTGTTGATGTTTGTTTTTTTTTTTTTTTTGTTTGTGTGCTAAATGGTCAGTAAGGTATTTTTGGTGCACGCCGGGGGTAGAAAAACTGAAAAATTTCATAGCCAGTTTATCAAATAAAAATAATCAAAATCAACAAAAATAATAAAAATGAAAAAAAAAAAAATAACTTCGTCTGAAGACATATTTTACCAGAGGGGATCCTTTACTAAAGACAGCCTAACATTTTTTGTTTCCTATGGCATATTAAATTTTTAGTCGTTTTTTTCTCTTTCATTAAACATACATATATACCTAATACATGTACAAATTTTTGTACAAAAGGTCCCGCATGTGTATATTAACGATAATGGAATTTTTGGGTAGATATTAATCCTAAAGTATACAAAAAGAGTTCAACAATACAATGTACCTCAGTTTGGTCCCCTAATACTCTGGGACCGTGATCGTTTACCAATAGCAAAAGAAATCCATATTGTTAGGGGTTGGTTTGTGTAGATTTGTGACCCTCATTGAAAATCACATAGACATTTTTTTTTAAACCCTACATAGTCTTAATTTTTACCTGAGTTCAGTACATAACAGTAGGTAGACAAAAAAAAATCTGGGAGGGTAATTTTACTGAGGGTGAAAAAAATTCGATTGGTGGAATAAAAAAAAATGAGATCCTTTTTCTTCTTTTTCATTATTTATTTCTTTAGATGTCTTCTTAAGATGTTTACCATACAACAATATATGAGTTCCGAATATATAGGTTTAGGTATTTAGCAAGAAAATTAAAATGGAACTTTTTTATTACAACTTCAACGAATTTTTGCCTGCAAACCAGTTTTATTAAATGAAATGGCCGTTATTTTTGAGGAAAATATGCAAATTATTCGACAAAAAAACAACATCATTTATGTACCTATGTAAATTGTTTTCTTTTGGAAAAAAGGGTTGAAATCTATTCTGTTTAGAGAATGACTTGAATAAACACAGAGTTGTAACCGATTTTTTGATTTTTTAAAATTATATTTGGAAGCAGTTCTAATTTCTAATGCGTTAATAGGCCAGTCGACAGAGATTTTAATATATCTACCGCTCAAATTTTATGACTGAAGTTGATAGGTGGGTTGTCTATGAGTAAATGAAAAAAATCGGGTGGCACAACGGCTCATGAAGAACCAGGGCCTAGTGACTAACAACTCGCAACCATTCCTGTGTGCGCCTGTCGACAGAAATGGAAGGGTGTCTATGAGTAAGTATATACAAAAAATGATGCGACTTTAGGTATTGCGCTTTAGCCGTTTTTTTTTTATACACGTTTTGATAAAGTACGTTTACCTACCTTATATCTCGAAAACAATCAAAGAAATATTATTAAACAAAACCATCATGGAGTCGTTTTTATTTTCGCTGGATTTGTACGGCTGGTGGCGCATGTGTTTGCTACATGTTCTATGATTTTGACAGCGTAGACATTAATTTTTAGAAAGAGTAAGTCTTGTTATATTGTAAGGGAGTAAGGGAGTTAGATCTCGACTTTCAAATTTGTTTCCTCAACAAAAAGTGTTGAGAGAAGTTGGTGGATTTCGACACTACGTGACTCAGTAGTCGGCGCTTCTGATGATATTACTATAGTTTTCATATACAATGACAAAACTAAAAAAAAACACAAGTACAGTGTGCTTCTGCATATAGTTGGCTTTCTTTTTAAAAAAATTTAGTAAGTTAAATGGAATAGCTCGAGAGCTGGTGAACATTTACTCAAAGTGTTTTATACTGCTTCAAATTTTGTTGCCATTTCGTTTGTATCAGTGCAAGCTGTGTTGAAGCCGACACTGACACCGATGCACTTCCATAAGGGGGTCTCTTCTAAAATGCTTAAATTAAACTCTTATTATTTAGTTAGCTACTTTGATAATTTTCTGTAATACAAAATATTCTAAGATCTACATGTCATCGGTTTGGCAGTGATATCGCGGCCCCAACACCACTAAAATGCACTTTCAAAGTGCAACAACAAAAATAATCCCTCTAAAAGAGCTTTATACGGCTCAAAATTTTCATCACTAAAGCCTTGGGCATATACTAACCAGAATCCATCGGTCTGGCAGCAATACCACAGACCAATGACCACAAAATGCATTTTGAAAGTGCATTTTGAAATGATATTTTACTGGTGTTTGGTCCACGGTATCGCTGCCAGACCGATGGATTCTAGTTAGTATAGGTACAAAGCATTAGTGACGAAAATTTGGAGCCTTGAAAGTGCATTTTAGTGTTGTTGGGGCCGGAATAACGCTGCCAGACCGATGACATGTAGCTTACACTGATACAAACGAAATGGCCACAAAATTTGAAGCGGTATAAAACACTTTGAGTAAATGTTCACTAGCTCTCGGACTAGAAGAACTTATCCAACTCAAATAGTTTTGATGGTAAATCATTCTTTATTGTCAATATAAAAATGCTCGACTGGAGCACGAAAGTATTTTGCTGTTGTTTTAAAGAAGCTATACCTAACCAATGAAAATTAAATTTATTGGTTAATTAATAAAAATCTGTGGTGTTTGGTATATAAACATGTTAACTTCATAAACGTATTTTTAAGGTAAAGACATTTAAATTTATATTAAAATTAATAGTTTAATCCAAAAAAGAGAATTGTCGTCCATGTGTTCACGCATAACTCGAGAACGATCGTTCGGTTTTCAGGATTTTTGAATTTATGGGTTCGTGTTGGGCCAAGGAAGGAATATCCTTTTCGTTTCGTCATTCAAATTAAATTGGACTTACTATTGCGTGCGGTCAGATAAAATAAAATTTAATCAATTTTGTTTTAACTTTTTTTGTGTTCAAAGTATTTATGATAGCGGCTAGGTTGTTGTAGGGCGGACGAACAGCTAATTCTGCATTGCAATTGCCATTGAACCTTCAATTGGATAAAGAGCCTATACATGCTACTTTTCAAAGAACTGTGCGATGGCGTAAGTATTGCAGCGATGTAAAATTATCATCTGGAACGAGTGCACAATGGACCAAAAACGCGCATTGTGAGCCCTGAATCGCACGTTGAAAGATTTATAAAGTGATAAAGGACTAAGTTTCGGTGGTGGAATGATTGCTGTAAGGAAGTTTTCGTCTAACGCTTTACCTGTCATTCCAAGTTCCACATCAATTATGAGTTGAATGCTTGCTTGAAGGCATCGGCCTTATATGGCACTATATACGTGAAGAAATTGTAATTGAAAACAAACATGCGAGTTGCTTAACGAAATCACCAGTTCGCTGTTGTTCTCCAGGTGATTTTCTGGCGATGGGCAATGGCGTAATTCCTGTGGACTAAGTCACTAGCCTGATTGAATTTCCACCGAAATTTTGTCACTTTACAACAACACAGAAAGAGCTTATCACGAATGTTTTCCCGAAAATCGCTCAGATGTCAGCTTTATGCTGACCTGCGAAATACAAGGATGTAAATCATTTGAATTTCGTCATTCAAAATCAAATCGGCGCCGCCGCGCCGGTGAAATTTATTCATTCCAATCCGTCGATTCTATGATGGATGAAAGCGAAGGCACCAACTATTCCACGGAATTACACTTAATAAGTCGCAAGGAAATCGTTGGATATTTGTGGCATACATATCGAATTGCCATGTTTCTCACATGGTCAACTGTATGTAGCATGCTCATGTGTCGGCAAACCATATCATCAACATTTTTAGCTTATCTTTTTTAGCATATTGTGAACTGACCCATAATAATTATTATTTTTAATATTTATTTTTAATTATTAATGTCTATATATTTATATATATATGTATGTACTTGTACATATTAATACGCTTAGCAAAACCTAAACGGTACACTTTGCTCTTTAAATACTCAACGGAACTACATAAATTATATAACATTGGAAAGGTTTTGCCCCACAGATGTGCAGAAACCAAAAATAATGTCTGTATGTAGCTGTTAAAGCATTAATTGCATATTCGAATTTTTCCAGATAAATGATTTGTATCATTTCAAGGGATGGGCTTATAAGTCTGAAATATCGGGAGATGATGACCATTATTGATTTGGATGATTTGGAAAAGTTGGAATCCATATCTTACCGTAAATCACAGAAAATAACATTTTTATATATTTTTGACAAAAATTACCTTCCATAGGAAATACAATAAATGTTGAAATCTATATAAGACTAAGCTTTAAAAACAAAAAAAAAAATATATTGTATGTACGACGTACATACATTCATATGTTTGACAGTAGCCGTATTTTTTGAGAGAGTGATTAGAAACTCAGCAAATTTTTTACACGCAAAACAATAACAAACAAAATTATTATACAGAATTTTGTTTGAGTTTTCGTGTAAAACTTTTACTGAGTTGCTAATCATTTTTGCAAAAACCACCGCTAATATATGAAAAAAAAAATGAGTTTGTGTGAAATTAAAGTTTATTTTTGTAATCGTATTTCTCAATATAAACCAGTTTTTATGTCTGTAATTCCCAGGGCCACTAGATATTCAGAATCAATTTTAAAACAAACTAATTGTACTATTAATGTACATTTTTGCTAAACTTTGATATCATTTCTGAAAGCAACTATCAGGACTTCTAAAAGAGTAACATTTATAAATAGGGTTTAAGTGTGGCAGTGATTCTGAATATTTATTATTATAAACATTATTTGAAACTCGATCGAGACTTGCAATAAAAAAAAGCGCGCCTGTAACTCAGTACTCGTAGCAGAAGTGAAACTTCTTTAACGATCTAAAAAATCTCGATATTTATAGGGGTATTAAGCTTATATGCGTAAGACGCAGCTTTGTGTTCTATATCAAAATGATCGATGGGTTGGGGCTGTAAACTTGAAAATTAAATAATAATGGTGAAAATTTAAAGTAAAAAAAGGTGAACATTTAAAAGATATAAATCGGTTTATTTGAGTAGGTTTTCCGACTATTTCCAAAAATTCCTACACTCAAAATCTCTGCAAAATCTAAAATTTGTATATGACAACTTTAATTTGGTATTACTTATTATGCAATCATACATAATTTAAATTTTTAGCGGACTCTCCTGATTCAGTTTGAGATAAAATGTTTAAAGTAATTTATATCTCCATACCAGTAGGAGATAGATAAAAATCTTAAACTAGTAAGATTCTTAGAATTTCATTATCTATTCACCAAAAATTCAAATTTTTAAATTCTCTAGCATTCTAATTAAAGAAATTAGAAAAAAGACATAGAAGAACATTTTCCCTTTTATCTGCTACAATAATATAGATTATCAAACAATCCAAACATATTGCACTATTAAATATATTAGCCTATCAATAAAATTTTTTACTTGTACTCTACCTCCCACCACTAAGCTTATCAATGATCTTAGCGTTGCACATGTGGCGTTACATTTTTTCTTTTCACAAAAATTCAACCTTGAAATTTCACTCTCAACGCGACCAAGGAAGTTATACTTCAAAAATGTTATTGTAACACTCCAAAATATGTACATTTTAGAATTCACCGGTAAACCTTAGAGTTTTTCTAGCAACATTGATAAAAGTCTAAAATGCTATGTTTTCATAATTCATTTTGAACGTTTTACATTTTTTTGGACATCAGTACCTTAGGTGGCCCGCTTGACGGGTTCCGAGCATTTTAGCTCCTTTTATGTGTCCTCTTTCTCGCTCACGCTTTTCTTTTTAAGCATTAAAAAGGCCAATGGTTGTTTGAATTGTTGGTATGTGGGTACTCGACAAAAAATTCATATTTATTTCGGTTATTTGGTTTAATTTAAAGAAAGGGTAATGTTAGCTTGAGTACTTTTAAAGAGGAAAAAATTAGGTGAATTATATCCATCAATTTTGAACTTACCAAGCGGGAGCATATTTTCATAGTTTTTTTTTTAAAGCTATGTAGTTGGGCACTTTTTTAATCTACAAATTTAAAAAAGTACGTATACGCCAGGGTGTACGTTATTTCGAATATCAATTTAGAAATTTATATTTTCATAATTTAAACAGAACAAAATTTGGTTTAACTAAGAAAATAGAGTAGTGTTATATGTGCTTTATAGATGTATTAATTAACAAAATATCTAACAAATAAGTAACAACATTATTTTTTTGTTTGTTTTTAAGTTCAAGACAAAATTTGAACGAATGTTAAGGGAATATACGTATCCGTAAATTTTGGTTGTTTGTTTTTTTTTTATTAGTTTTGCTTTTATAAAATTTTCAAAATTGTCATGGATCTTATATAAAAGTAGTAAAAAGATAATCTATGCCGTATCCATGACTTTGGTGTTTGTTTCGCTGGCCGAATATTCGGCCACTGGCGATACTAGTTATAAATTATTAGTACGCACTAAAAAAAATCCATCATTTTTGATTCAATTCATGACCGAATTACATGAAACAGCGTTATGTATGCTGAGAAGTATAATTTTCAGCCCACTGAAGTGGTTGTTGAAAATTCAAACATTCATAAATAATATAAATGACGGAGCGAAAGCTCACAAAAAAAACCCAATTTAATTATAATTTTTCATTATAAATTTTCATTAAAGTAACGAAATTTAGGCGGAACGAAGTTCGCTGGATCAGCTAGTTAAATATATAAATAAATAAATATAAACAAATAAATATTTTGAGTTTATTAATTTGAAGAAAATATTTAGGTGAAAACATGAAAAAAAAAAACAGAACTTGGGAAACTGCCAACTTGTAACTTTTTGGGCACTATAACTTCAGATGGATTGCCCCTTAACCTATTACTAAAAGTATTCAGAATTTCAAGCTGGCAATTTTTGTTTTACTTTTTTACTAACTGACATACAAATAAAATCACCAAAATGATGGGTTTGTAAATAGGGGAAGGTATAATTCAACTGAGTGATTTATGCTTTTACCTTTAAGAAACACCTAAAAATGTATTAAAATAAATATAACGAAACGTGTTTTTCAGGCTTTGATATTCAAGATCAAAACAAAAGCATCTTGCTAGTTTCTTACTTTTATCTCTCCCAAACATGTTCACATCATAACCTACATTACATTGAATAATCAAGGTATGTATGTTTGTATGTCAGTTAAAAATACACGTTTTTTCAGGACCATACCATACTCTTGTTTCCAGCTCAACTCGTTGAGAATTAATTCTACATTCATATTATGACATTGTAAGGTATTGAGATTTTTCACTATATGTAGGTATTTTGTAAGTTCTGGTATAACAAAGAAAACTGAAATATATATTAAATTATATTAAATTAACCAATAAACACACGAACTAAATTTTGCATAGAATTCTTTTTAATTGAATAGTTTGAAGTCTATCAAGAATTTCTGATGGAAGATCAGATCAAGAAGAAGACTTTTTCCAAATAGACTGTCCAATAATTCTCTTCACCTAAATTAATTTCTGAATTATACCAACTCGACTGAGTCGAATGACATTAGTTGTTCAATATTTTGTAACTTAATTAAAATCTTCTTATACCTATATTCATCACTCACAAAACCAGACCTTCAAAATACTTTATCTAATGTCCTTCAATCATGCTCCATCACACAAAAGGTACAATGAACTGCAACCTCAAAAAAAAAACATATGTTTATCAAATAGATGTCATAATATGATTTCATGTCAGGATGCGATTAACCGAGATAAAAAATAACACTATGGAAATTTCTCTTTCATACGATTTCCCGCCACAAGATTAATATCAATTTAAATATGCGTAAATGAATCTCAAATAAAATTAAAAAAGAGAACAAAAAAAAACAAATGTGTAAACACCCACCACATTGTAAAACTGAAAGTAGTACGTTTTTCCAATAAGACATGTGCACAGTTTGGATAAACATATGCCTCAAACTTGAACCCTTTTTCTTTTGATTCTTCTCTGATGCTTATGCGATACCTTTTCAACAACAAACCCATTGGATTTCGTTCGTTTGGATCAAGTCAACTGTGAGCCTGAGCAATTCTCTTGCTTTTAACTTCCAATTTTGTTAACCCTTTAATTGGAGGAAGAGAAAAGGGAAACCACCATCGGCATATGTCCGAAATTATTTTTTCGGCGCTAGATTGTTAAACACTGAATGGGGATTATACTAACTGAATGGCGCTTAAAATAAGTTTCGACAAAGAACCATCAACACAAATATCCGAATATTAAATATTTGTGTAATGACCTCATGTTGATTCGATTCATATATTCTTTCACATGTAGCCTTACTAGGTACCTATCTGTCTTTGGATCATTGTTTTTTTGTTGTTGTGGTTTTCAATTCCAGACGATAGACACAAATAAATATAAATAACTAGCAAAGAATTATATTTTTTTTGTAAAAGTGCAGCCATCTACATTATAATGCATTCATAGGATATGAGTCCGACAGAAATGAAAACAGCAAACAAAAAAAAAAATATAACTGATATCACCCCGCCACAACCGAGTTATTGTATATGCAGCTATGTAATATAGAAAAATCTCACATGAGCTCTACTCTAGGTATCCAAAGGATAGCAAAAAAAAAATGTTGAACGAAAAAAATATTGTAGATACAAGGAGCAAAAAAAACTGGCGACTGGGTGGCTGAATTTTTTCTTCAAACTCCCATGTGAAATCTTTTATTTCTTGCACAATTTCAATCGATAGGAATAAGTTGTAAGAAAAAGTGAATTTTTTGTATTATCGTCTCGCTTGTTAGGAACGATAGGTAAAAGCTTATAAGAAAAATGTTGGGGTACAACAAAAAATGTGAACAAAATTGGATGTTCTCAGCTCTAACCTAAAAAAAAACTTATATTCCAAGAGGTATTGTTGCATTTGTTGAGCTCGTTTGAGCTGTTTTTTAATTTATTAAAAAGAGTTATTGGAGAGTAAGAATTGAATTATGAAAACAAAAATACTTATTTTTGGATTCGTTCTTAATTTTGCTGACAAAAATAACTTCGCGTAGGTGCATAACTTCAAAAACAGCGACAAAATGGGTGAATTCTTACATTTAACTGAGGGTTTATGAGAAATTACAAGAAGATTTTGAAAGATTTAAACCAAATTTTGAAAAAAAAAGATAAGACAGTTGAAGATTTTTTACGAATTTAAAAAATATAGAATAATTCGCCTGGATTAAACCTTCAAAATAGCGACAAAAATGTTGTTTTTTGTCCATTTAAAAAACCTGAGCAGATGGCAAACAATGAATGAATAATAGTTCAACGCCAAAAATTAACTAAATAAAAACCCGCGCAAAAAAACAATCTAGTTTTCGACAAGGCACTAGAGAGTTTAACGTAGATTCTGGCGTAGATTCTGGAGCTAGCAAGTTTTACCTTAGGCTAGAAAAAGGGCCTTGGCTTATATGAACCCTTTTGCCTCGTCAGGTAAAACAAAAGTTAGCTTGTGTGGGACTTGATCCCGCAATCTTCAGCTTGTCAGTCCAATGTGCTACCCACTAGGCTCAATCGCTATACAAAATTTCATTGACGAGAGTAAATAAGTTTCTTACTCTAATTTATAATATATCATACTATATTGCATAACACATACATATAATATACAGATGACTCACACCCATAGAAAAAAGTGTGATATGAAAAAGACGAAAAAGTAAAGAGAGAAAAAAGTGTTGTATGATATTGAAAATTGCATGGGGCTTATAAAATGTTTGTTTTGTGTATAAGCGACATTCCTGATGGGGTACCGAAACATGTCCAGCAAGGTTTTAGGTTTTACTGGGGAGGGCCTCACGAGGGAATGAAAAGCTTTCGTCGTCTAAATTTTTGGTACTGAAATCCAGCAAGGGCTTGCCAAGTTTCTGAAAAGTTCTTCTCGTCTAGATTTTACCTACTGAAAACTTACTAGAGCCTTGCCTAAACTAGACAGAAACTTGGCATTTTTCCAGCTGGGAAATGTTACTTTTTTATATTTAACCCCGTGTAAGCAGGATGAAATTTGAGCATATCGTATTTTGTTGATAAAATCCTACACTGCAAAGAGCTCTGTCATGGAAAGAATAACAATGACAAAAGGATTCATATTGGTCTCAAAAATTATAAAATCTAAATTAGTAAAAAAGTGTATAACAAATTTTTCTGCACTAACAGAAGGCGTGTTTTTGTGTGCCCTCTATGTTAGCTTAGAAATAATCGCACACAAAAACGCTCATCGTTGCTTCATAAAATAATTTGGCAGCACTGGTATAACAATGACATTGGCCGCGATCAAGAACCTATGCAGAGCTATCCGGATAGGTTCGTGTTGTTTCAATCCCGTCTGTTAGCTATCCATGCTATCCGAAAATGTCAAAAACCGCTGACTGCCAAATTGAGATTTGTTTGCCGTCTTCGAGTTGTATTTTTGATTTTTTCAGAAAAATAATTAAAATAATAGGTATAATAACAAAATATGGAAACGAAACTATCTTATCGCATCGATTCTTGATCGCGACCATTTTCTGACATTTTGGCTGTCAACTGTTTGTCAACAAAACAAATTTGAACAAAAAATCGTTACAATTTTGACAAATTAAAAGAAACGTCTCATGCCTGGAACTGGTCTTTCTTTTATTTATTGGAATGGAAAGTTACATTTATTTCGAATTAATAAATTATATTTTAACAAATAAAAAAACTTTGGCTTTTTTAACTTTTTTCTTTCATCTTTTTTTACAATCAGTCGACCCGTGCTTCAAGATCAAGATCTGCCAAATTAATAAATTTTTGGATGAATTTTTGACATTTGTTGAGAATTCATCGGATAAATGTAAAAAATAGTGTACGGAAGTACTGTTTTTATTTTAGCTTAATTCTTAAGCAGAGATGTTTATCGCCGCGAAGTAAGCATATTTGTTGTTGTATTTTACATGGAAAATTTTTTTAAGCTAACATAGAGGGCACTAAAAAACACGCATAGGGTCACGTACACAGATTTCCTGCTTTTTTTTTAAATGGCGGAGCCTGGTGGGGGAAACTGGAGATTTCAAACACTGCACTAACCCAAAAAATATATCAAAATTGCCCTCATTTTTGTAAACGAATATGATAATTTTACTGGATGAATACATTTTTACTCACTATTGTTTCTTTTATTTTTTGTTTATAATGGGTGATTTTTTAAGAGGCTTAGAACTTTTTTAAAAAAAAAAACATAAAAAATTCGAAAAATGAATGAAATATTTATTTGAATCGATAGTTTGAACCTTGCAATTAAATGTTTAAAGATAATTTCATGCAAATGTTGACCGCGGCTGCGTCTCAGGTAGCCCATCCGCTGAGTCCAATTTTGGCATACTCTTTCACACATATCGGCCGGTATCTCACGAATGAATGCATGGATGTTGGCTTCCAGTGCGTCAATCGAAGCGGGCTTGTCCCTATAGACATTAGCCTTGACATACCCCCACAAAAAATAGTCTAATGGTGTCAAATCGCACGATCTAGGCGGCCAATTGACCGGCCCGAAACGTGAAATTAACTGTTCACCAAACTCGCCTCGCAATTGCGCCATTGTTTCGCGTGCTGTGTGGCATGTGGCACCGTCTTGTTGAAACCACATATCATGCAAGTCAAGAACTTCCATTTCGGGCAAAAAAAAGTTTGTTATCATCGCTCGGTAGCGTTCACTATTGACAGTAACGCTGCGATTCGCATCATCTTTGAAGAAATATGGCCCAATAATGCCGCCGGCCCATAAACCGCACCAAACAGTGGATGCATTGGTAGCTGTTGCAATGCTTCTGGCTGATCTTCACTCCAAATGCGGCAATTTTGCTTATTTACGTACCCATTCAACCAAAAATGAGCCTCATCGCTGAACACAATTTTTCGATAAAAAAGCGGATCCTCGGCCAGCTTTCCAAGAGCCCATTTACCAAAAATTCGGCGTTGTGGTAGGTCGGCTGGCTTTAGTTCTTGCACAAGCTGTATCTTAAAAGGCTTTACGCCCAAATCCTTCCGCAAAATTTTCCACGTAGTGCTGTAACAAAGGCCTAACTGCTGGGAACGGCGCCGAATCGACATTTCGCGGTCTTCTGTCACACTAGCTGATACGGCCGCAATATTTTCTTCACTACGCACAGTACGTAAACGTGTTGGTGGTTTAATGTCCAATAAAGTAAATTTGGTGCGAAATTTGGTCACAATCTTCCGAATAGACTGCTCAGAAGGTCGAGAATGCCGACCATAAAATGGAAGCAGCGCGCGATGAACATTTCGAACCGAGCACGAATTTTGATAGTAAAATTCAATAATTTGCAAGCGTTGTTCATTTGTAAGACGCTCCATGATTAAATTGCAAACCAAACTGAAGCTGTTTGACAGTGACACAAGGTACTAAACACACGTCAGCTGTCAAAACCAGTGTTGCCAAAACAAACCAGCTAAAAAATCATCCGTTATAAAGTAAACATTTTTGAAATTATTTTGAATTAATTGATTAATTTAACAAAATCTATAAATTCTTTTGGATCCAAAATATTATGACTCGGCGCCAAAAAATACGAGTTGATTCTTGACTTTTAACTTAATGGGGGTTAGTTCGGTTGAGATAAACTTTACTGTGAGAACCTTTTATGAGTGCTGATAAGAAGAACTATTATTAATAATAACGAAAAATATCTTAAGAGAAACTTTTTTTTACTTTTGATCTTTTTGTTTAATAAAAAATTCTTGTATTACGTACATATAGTTTATGTGAGTCGATTACTTGGTATCTTGAACAACAATGCAACTTGTAAAATTGTTTTAGTCAATTCTGATAGTTGATCTCTTAAACATTCCATTGTAGGGTATTGAATATACCGAAGAGAGGAAGAAAGGAAAAAATGCCTTCAAGGGCTTGACAGTTTCTAAAATCACTCAAATTTGCACAAAATTTAACAAAACTCAAATATGCATTTCTGAGAGAATGGTCACATTGGTCACTTTTCAACATTTTTGATAACTCAAAAACTAGGCTGATTTTGAGAATTTACCTCAAGGTAATTTTTGGTGGAAAAAAAAGATGACAAAATGTTATATAGAATTTAATTAGGAAAATCTAACAAAAAGCGACTTAAACAAATCGCAAACTTTGTTTAGTGTTACTCATATTTTATTGTTGTGCAAATATAAGACACATCTGAGGAGAAAAAAATACTCAAACCTTTAATATGACTGATCAAAAAATTTGTTTTTACTTGCGATATAGATACTTTATGGTAAGTTATGGATTCGTAAAAATAATCAAACGCGAGATAATAATTTTCCCTAACATTACGATGATAGAGAACGCGAAAAAAGTGGGTCACGCAATTCTGTCTGTCTGTCTTTCATCGCCTGTACAGGCTTAATGACTGGAAGGATTTTCTTCAAACTTGGTATATATGGTTTTTTGACTAATATGTCCAGAGGTTTTTTTAATTTTTTTTTAGGACCACAAATAACGGTTCCTGCCATACATTTTTTTTTTTCGCCAAAAAGGAAAATTATATTTTTCTCAAGAACGGGTCCGATGATTTTGCTAAAGAAAATGCTACTTTTTAATAATTTTTTTATTTTCAAAAATTAAATATTTCGGGTACCTTGTACAACCATTTTTTTCTTTTTTGATTTTCTCGAAAACAGTTAAGTTGAAAATTTTCTTATTTTTTTATGGTAAAACTTTTAAAAAGTATAAACATTATTGTGAACCAAAATTTTTTTTTGAAAATTAAATATTTTTAAAACGGCTTGGTCAATATTTTTAAAACTTGGTGTAATATAGTTTTTTATTATATTGTAGAATACTTGTAAAAATCATTTTTCTAAATTCAAAAATAACGGTACCTTCCATACAAATGTTGAAAACCCGTTAAGAAAAAAATTATTTTTCTCGAAAACGGCTCCAAGAATTTTGATGAAAAGTTGTGCGTTTACTATTTACAGTATGGTGAGGATTTTGATGAAAATAAGTTTTACCACTAGCGGTTAATAATTGTACCTGTCATCGAACCGATGTTTTTGCTTTCAAATTTTTCGTTCACAGCTGCTCCGATTTCAACCAAAATATTTATAAAAGAGCTCCTTCACAATTCAAATAATTTTACATATACAAATTTTGAAAAAAATAATTTTTGGATTTTTAAAAGAATATTGAATTTGTTTTGAAAATTCAGTATCTTGAAAACGGGCTAATGATTTTTTTTTTATTTTGTGTAAGATTGTATTTTATAAAATACTAAATGTTGGCATACTAGATTTTATTTTTGAAAAAGAGCGAAACATTTTATATATATATAAAAAATTAATTTTTAAGAAAACCGCTCGAACGATGTTTTTTTTTTTTTTCTTGTAAATTCATATTCATCAAACAAATCAGATGGCATACTTGATTTCGAGCTCTTAAGGTGCTATTACATTATCATATATATATGGCAGACTTACCATATAAATACGTTCCACAAGCGACATTTGACTGTGATAGACATTTTTATATGACAAAATATATATGACTCATATGAAGTCATACCAATTGTGTCATATAAATATGTATATCACTATTATATGTCGCTTCTGGAACTTATTTATATCGAAAGTTTGCCATATTTATATGACAATGTAATAGAACCTTTACTCTCAAAGCCATTAAAATAATAAATTTATAATAATTTATAGTAATAATTTATTTAATTTTTTTCAATGCTATCATTACATTTTGAACCTTTATCTATGTACTTGTACATCATCTTTTTCTAGCTACGTTAAAGTTGTTAGCTACGAGGGAAAGTTTGTGCGATCCAGTCGTGGCCCATTTTTTGTTTCACATAAATTGCCGGAGTATATTACTCATCCAAAACCAAAAATCAACATGTTTTTTTTTTATTTTTTTGGTCGTAGGCCTAAGAATTTTTACTTATGATATCTTGTTTCAATTTTTAGTTTTTTTATGTATAAGGTTTAAAAGACTTTTTTGGACACTAAAGATAGTGATCTTGGAATCCTCACTTGGAAAATAAACAAATTAAACATGTGTAGATTTAAATTTGTATTGATCTGTTAAAATATCAAAACATCACAAAGTAGTTTCAAATACTGTGACTCTGAACCTGACATTTTCATAACTTATATTCGTTATGTACCATGCAGGCGTCTTAAAGTATGTTCTGAGTGCAATTTAAAATTACAAGCACATTCAGTTGCTGATGGACATCAATTTATCAACAATCCCTATTGTAGATGCAACGCCTTAGACACTCTAAATCATTTTTTTTAGGCTTTTCGCTATATTCCAATCAAACCAAGTATTTAAAATAGATACATTTCTTATTTTTAATATCGAATTTAAATTTAATGGAAAGGGAATAAATTAGGCCTTAAGAGACGATTTTTCAATCATCAGTTTAACTATCAGAGGAATAAACACTATACAAACATCAAGATTTTGTTTTATTCGAAGAGAAAATACTTTCTGAGGTTTAACTGACTATTGCAAAATTGGAACTAAATAAGTCAAAAATATCACTTAATTTATTCTAAAGTTTACTCCAAATAAAATCGAGATTTAAATTGACAACAAACTCAGTAGGTATTTGGAGCTTAAAATTGCACTTGACTCTAATAAAACAAATAACTATCCAGGCACATTAACTTCTCAACATCCACCAAGTCAGTAAAACTGTTGGCACGAGTTCTTCAAACACCTGAGTGAGCAGAAGATCTAGTGAAATGTGGGTTTCAAGAACATAAAACTACAATTCCATTAGAGCGTAGTGGATGTTTTAAATGATTATGAATACATAGCTGTTTTAAAAATCAGTAAAAGACAAGATAGATAGAAAAAAGCAAATTTGATAGAGATTTTATAATGATAAGCAATCTGCACGATTTTAACTAAATACAAATTGATCACAAAAGATTTGAAAATTAAACCAATAAAGAGCACCAGGTTTGCTGATCAATCCAAACTCATTGTCAATGAGTAGAACATTTAAAACAAAACGCAGTTGCTCAAACAAAATTTGCCTTGTTCAAAAAAACACTCTTAGGTACCTATAACATTCACGAGAAAGGCATTGGAATTTGACACTATTGACAGACAAATGCAAATCACCTTGGTGAAGCTTAAACAGATTCATTTTGATTTGGTTAGTTGTGGTGAATTTAATTCATTTGCAACATTAAAAAAAAAAAAAAATAATAAGTAGCTAGATAAAAAATGTACTCACTTGTTCCATTTGCATTGCGTCCAAAAATCTTTCCCGGTGGACTTAATATAGGACTTGATGAGGCTGATGGTGCTCCAGATAGCGATCTCTGTCCCTCGGACAGTGCTCCGCTGGTTACTGACATACTTGCATCTTCTTGTGGATTTGCCGATAAAATGACACTACTAACAACTGTTGGCACCGCACTTGTCACTGTAGTCGCCACTGTCGAATGTGTAATTCCAGTTGGTTGTTCCATATTTTTTTATAATTTGTTTACCTAAATAATTCTAATCTAAGCTAAACAGAGCTAAACACATGCACTACTTAAAAAAAAAAAAATTCCACTAAAAAAATTGTTTCCTACTCTAAATTAATATTAAATCGAATTTTTTTGTATAGAAAAGATACAAGAGAAACAATTTAAAATCACAGAGAAAAGATGGTGATTCCTTGAGATATTTTTTTTTTTTTTAATTTTAATTAAAATTTTAGTCTAAATAACTAAATCTCAATCTCTCATTTATCGTATTTTTTATCTTCAAAATTAAGTAAGACACACAACACAACAATATTATAGGAGCAGAGACAAGATACAAAATTTTCAACCGTTCTTGCCGAAGCCAGACAAAGTTCTGCTTCTCTGCACTCGCCACTATTTTGTTATCCAGTTCAAGTCCAATCCAATTCGACAAGGAACACTTCTTGGAGGGAAATCTTTTTACCTTTTTTTTTTCTTATTTATTTGTAGAACATACCACACGTCTTTGGATAAAACATAAGAGAAGAAGGTATCTACAAAAGAATAAAAATTAAAAAAAGGGATGTCCACAAAAAAAAAAAAATAACATACGAAAGGAATCAAAATGCTGGAAGACGAACGGTACGAGTTAACAACAAAAAAGTGCCTGGGAGTGAAAAACATACCTAGACCCAGCATGGACCCTTCTTAACTCCTGATGGTTGACCGAGAGAAGCCTTTGCTTGATAATGGGTAGATTGGCTATATAGAACCTATGTATAGACCAGGGATGAATACTGCTATAGTTAGCATTGAAGATCTTATTGGAATCTTTGGCTGGCTGGCTGGCGGACTGGCTGGGTAAGGATTGAGGATGAGGATGAAAAGGAATCATCACTCCAGACTTCGGTAATGCTCCGCCCTATGCATGAATTTTTGGAGGGCACACATTTCGACGGTAGAAAATTTGTGTGTTCTCTCCTCTATAATTACGTGAGCGGTTCATTTCGAGGAGAGAACAAAAAGTTTAATAGAAATTCTGAGGAAAGGGTTATTTTTGGTGAGTGTCAATGGAAATTAGAATTTAATACAAAAAAATACAAAAATATGAGGCATTGGCAGCTATTTATTTTACTAGGTACAGTTTGGTTTTAGGGTAACGTTAGATTTTTGACTCACATAAAAGGATGGCAGGATATTATTTATTAGAACGAAACAAACTTATTTACTGTGAGTATGACGTACCTATTAGAACTCTGGGAAATATTTTTTTTTTTAACTTCTTGTTTGAAAACGATTTAGATATTCAAAAGATGTTATATTTGAAGAGATAGAGAAATGAGCACTATATGGTTGGGTGATATATTATGTGAATTTGAATTTTTTGGCGCGCATTTTAATGTAAGCAAAGAATCTCAGAACCAGCTTAAAAGTAATTTGATTTCTTTTCACAAGGCGTTGAAATATAAAGATGAAGCATCTGAAAAGCTTTCCCCCTATAGGTATATATTTATGTGCATAAGACACCTTTCAATTGATTTATGTAAATTGAAATTTAACGTTTAGTTAGGTACGATTATTTTTCAACTGAAAATTAGAATTATTCTCACCTAAATATCTGCTAAGGAATTGTGTACATAAATATGTATGATGTCAGACAATAAATTTATAAAATCCTAGAACTTAAACCGTAAACTGTAGTGAAGCTTTCTTCTTCTTTCAGAGACGAATAAATTAAAAACGAAGAGAAATAGAAATTTACAAAACTTTAACAAAATGAATTTGTTGTTGGTCCACTTAACAAAATGTTATGTTTAATTTGGAAATGAATTCAAATTGATTATATAAAGTGTGATAAATGTCCCATCTAAACAGTTTCCTATAAATAAATAAGAACTTAGTAGTTTTTGTTTAAATAGTAAATTCCAATTTAAAATTTCATAAGAAAATTAACAAAGTCGGTAGATAAAATATAAGGTTATTCAAGTGGTAACTCAGCAAATATGGTGAGCTAACTGGAGAAATTTGAATTTTTGTTTTAGCCCATATACCTAGAACGGGTAGCTGCCATAGAACGAATTTTCTCGAAAACAGCTCATGCCTGTATATTGAATAAAGTAATTTTAGTAAAAGTGCATTAAAGTTGTCTCAATGGAAATTAGGGTTTGACATTTGTTTGTGGAAAAAATTACCTTTATTGGGTTTTTACCGCATTTTTCGTAAACGGCTAAAATTATTGAAGGTTTTGAATGAACAACAACCACTTGTGTTGGCTACCACCGAGTATTATATAGGCTGGAATTATTGCAATTTCATGGCTGCCACACCAATCATCAGATTCATTTAGTGGTGCTTAGTCTATAGTTCCAATTTTAATTTATAAATTATTTTGCCGTCAACTGGATTTGATCCTAGACCAAGCTACCTCAGAAGCCGCTGCACTACGCATTGCAACACCGAGGTCACCTGATTGTGCCCATCCAAATGAAGGTTTTTTCTAATTTTACAATTGCATTTGGACAACTAGCATTTTTACAAGCCACACACAAGTTTAGGTGTTATTCATTCGGGTTCTTTCTTTTTTCTCCTCTCCGTTATCACCGCAACAATTCGCTGCATATGTGTAAGGAGGGAAATTGTATGAAAGATTTGACACTGGTCAAGAATTAAGTTTCATTCAAAGGTGTTTTCTTGTGCTTACACTTGCTAAAATTGTTATTAAACAAATTGTTTTAATATGTAGAAAGTACATACTAATCATATTTAATTCCTAAATTTCACAAAAATACAATAGCATAAGAAAGCAACAAAATTGGTATTTTTTACTTCATTTACACGTTTCCATCAAAATACTCAACAAATACTCATTACTCAAAAAATTCTTCAAAATGCCGTATTCTTAGTCCCTTGACGGATCTCTCGCTTATTTTTCAAACAAAAAATCATAACTGTTCTTTTATATTTGGGTCCACACTAAAACCAACAATAAATTAATGACCTTAAGTAATAAATCTTTATTATGACGTAAACAAATCTTTCATAACTATTTAGTTGTTTACAAAATAAAAAGCATTAAACTTCGTCCCCTGTGTTTCTTATCAATCCCTGGCAGATAGAAACAGTCAAAAATTTCGATAACTTATAGGCACCGATCGAAGTTTCAGGTATAGTTTATTGAATTTGAAGTCTCGCTAACATAAAATAGTGAAAGCTTATTGCGTCCGTTATGTATGTCAGTTGTGAAGAAAACGTGGAATGTCTACTCAGTTTCTCAGTCCCTGGCAAGGATTTATGGACAAATTTGTTGGCGATGTTGTACAGGCCCAGTGAAACCACAGTAAAAAATATTTTTTTTCTTTTTTCAAATAAAACGTTACTATGTTTTTGACGCAAAAACTATGAAAATTCTCAGTCCCCTGACATTTTTTTTTTTAATAAAATGTTCCGAATTGACCCGGGGTTTAGACAAGCGAGTAGAACTAGTAGCATTTGTATCATAGTGTTAGTTTTATGGATGTGTGTGTGACTAGTAGCTCTTTGCGCGTTTTGTCAACTAGTATGATTTTTTAAAAATATTTCATACAGAAAAATATACAAATTATGGAAACTATGGAAACAAAACAAATAAATGAAAACAATACACTACGCTAGCAGGATAACTGGCAGGCTACACGCAGGCAAAAATATTATACTATTTGCCTGCTATTTGGCTCTCTCGTGATCAGATACACTAGCACACATATACGCTACTAGTTCTACTCGCTTGTATAAACCCCGGGTGAGGCTATTTTAAAATAAAAAATAAATAATTTAACACATTTTTAACAACTTTTTGTTGAAAACAACTGAGATAAACCTGAAGAGTCAAAGCCATCGCATTTTTGATGTTTTTCAAACTTTGTGGGAATCATCTCTAGGTTCCAAAAGATGGAAATCCAGCTGGATTTAATTTTCGCATTCACCGTTCCCCCTCTACCCACTTGAAAAATTTAAAAATCATCATTTTAATGATTTTTTATTTTATTTTAGAAATGTTATTTTTAAATATATCAATACGTTTATGGTGTCATTTTAAAGATAAAAAACGGTAGTTTTTGAAAAAACCACGGTGCTGAAAAAACGTGTTTTCACTGTTTTTTCTTGATTTTTAACTGCCTCCCGTTTGCCAACTATTAAATTTAACGCGCCTATATTTCTCAAGTACTTAATACACATATTTTCAAAGCAAAAAAAAAAAAAAACAAAAATGACTCATTTTCCTCACCCTTTATATAAAATATCGCTGCTTTAAAAATCCATATTTTGAAAAATTGCATTTTTAAGGCCATAATATCACTATGTTTGACCAAAAATATCGAGATGAAATTTTTAGCATGACTTAGCTTGTAGTTTCAGCTTTAATTTCTGAAAGTTTTATTTTGTTATTTTCATCCATAGTGTTAGCGCACTGGTTTAAAGAAAGCACTATTTTTCACATAATAACAAAAGTGATAATAAAACGAGACTGCCTTCTAAGCAACCGAGACGAGTACGAGACGAGACCGAGACGAGTTTCAGTTAAATATTTTTTTTCTTCTGCACTCAAACTATAATTGAAAATATTTCGTTCCAATAATCACCAAGTTGGCCTGAAATCGTATTTTTCGGAGACGAGACCGAGACGAGACTTAATTATACGAGACCGACTCGAGACCGAGACGAGACTGAAAATTTTCGATTTTAACGAGACCGAGACCGAGACGAGACTTACAAAAGTCTCGCAAAGTCTCGTCTCGTGGCCAGCCCTAGAAGGAATAGAAGGAAAGGAAAGATTTTTGTTGACACAGTGGATTGAGAATGTGATGTTAATTATCTCATGAAATTCCACGGGTGGCATCCAATTGAAGTTGGGGAATATATAAAAGAATGCTACCTAGGATCGAACCCAAACGTCCAGGTTAGCAGTCAAACACTATATCCTCTGTGCCATTGCCACCCGTATATAATTTATATGAAAACATAATTATTTATTTGATATTTTGTGTTTTATATCAGTCCTCGGAAGAAAAAACTAAGTCCGATGACCACGTATAATTTAAAAAAAATGCCCATAAAATTGTTATTTTTATTTTTTTTTTCACTGGCCGATGGTATGTGAAAGGACGTTCTAATGTTTAACTAGATTAAGTTTTTGCCACCATTTGCTTCAAAAAGCGTCGTTCCGAAATCATCATTTTATCCCATAGTTTGTATATAGAATCATCCATATACATACCTACATACATATGTACATTTTAAAAAGTGAGACAGCGTAGGGCGGACAGTGAGATGGGCCAGTTTGTTCACAGCTGATTATCTTTAATCCATGATTAGTGGAGCTGGGAAATCCTCAAATGTGTTTGTTGATTAAATTTTGTTTGAAAACTTAAAAGTATGAGTTGCTTATCATGGATTTCACTAATCAGCCAATTTTGGTTGACTAGCGTTAGTTAATTAAAGCCTATGAAAGTCAAATACTAAATTTAACCCACTGTGAACAAACTGGCCCTAAGTGAGACAGCAAAATATTTTTAATAAAAACTCGTCTTAAGCAACTTCTTAACAAAAAAAAAACATGAGTTATATTCGTTTAAAATATTATTATTAATATTATTATTAATTTATCGGAACATAAACAACAAAAATATCAAAGTATAACATAAAAAAACTAACTTAAATCACATTTCAGTTCACATTGTTCTTTAAATAAGTTTTTAATAAATAAAATAAATTCATATTTTTCATTGGTTTTTATTTTTTTTTGCAATACAAATAAAAATAAATAAAAAACATTTTTATGTTGAATAAAAGAAGTAAAGATAAATAAAAAATCACATTAAAATTCATTGTGTTTGGTAAAAAAAGTTAAAAAAAAACATAAAATTCATAGAAAGCTATTTAAGGTTATTTCCACAGCTTCGGAAGTATACCTCAAGAAACAAGCGATGCTTTTTGGTGGCTGGTATCGCCATAAGGAGACGGTGTCGGCAACACTCATTCGATATCCCCAAAGTTTAAGGAGGCAACGTTTTCAACCGGGAGTTGTGTAAGCTTATTGGATGTTCCCTTCCTATGCAGATAAAAAACTTCGTTTTTCAGGCATAATTTAATGCCTAAGGACTTACCGAAAAAGCTATATAAAGGAATAAAACCCAATTATAACATTACAAAAATAAAAAAATCATGCAGGCCGAACAGTGAGACATGTCTCCCTGTTTAATTTTTATCATTTTCAAGAAAAACTTTTGTGCATAAAAAACTGGCAAGAATACCGTAGAATTTTGTCTGTAAATTGAAATAACACATAATAACAAGCCAATAAAAAAAGTGCCTCACTTAGCTGAATATTTGAAGTTGCTACACAAATTTAAAAAACACTGCCCTTTTTTTTCTTTAATCACTTTAATCACTGAGAGCACACGCGCAATTAGGTGTTGTTCGGAACAGAAAAGGTACGGAATTGAAAAGAAACGTTATTGTCTGCATCGAAATGTCTGTGCAAGTTTCTGGGAAGCTAAAAAATGAAATGTCTCACTGTTCGTACCTTTCCAACCTTTTCCCTAAATGTCTTTTTAAAATTACCAACAACCATAATTTTGCAGCAGTAAAAAATCAAAACAAACAAATTAAAACCATTGTAAAATTAAAACAAAATATAAATATATTCATTATAAAGACTCTATGCTAAAGAATAATTTCACTATAAGAAACACGAGCATCATTGTACAAACCAGCCAATATGTTTAATATTTACATAAAAAAAACACAATTTTCATATAAAAATACACTACCACTCAAACTCAAAAATTAGATAATTCTATCCAATTTTACTCCGTTTTACATTCGTCAAGTGTACAAAAGAGCAGAAATAAAATTTCTATCGCATTCAGGTATCCAAGATATTTCTCTCAAACTAAAAAGAAAATTAAATTATTTTCAAAAAATACATGAGCAAATCTTTTGCATCAGCTCTTTTGTATAGACAATTAATTCTGATACATACACATGCAAGGAGTACCGATTATTTTTAAAAGATGGCGCTATAAAAATATTTTGAGTTAACAAGAAAATATCAAAAATAAATCTTATAAGAATATTTACATAAAAGTATTCAGCCCTATTGTGAGTTCCGCGTGAAAGAAAATCTGCCCGGAAAAATTACATTTCACTCTTCCCTTATTGTGAGTTTCGGACGAAAAATCTTCCCTGTTCGTAAAAATTTCCTTATTGGCACTATTGACAGCATTTTTTTCGTTTGAAATATGTCATGTCATTTACTGCAAGATTTTTATTTATGTTTTGGTGGAGCACGAAACCAAAATTGTTGTAAAATGGAGGGTGAAACTCGCAATAGCTTTTAAAAATCCGGACGAAGAAAACATTTTCGGGCGAAGTGTTTTCCGGGTGAATATCACAATAGGGCTGATTATGTATGTACGTACATATCACAAATATCTACAGGGAGAATTTCGTATAACAATCATTTGTTTGAGTTAAAAATAAATACAATGCAAGTCAAAGGCCTTCCTATAGTTCGAGCGGGTAAGATATATAAAATGTTCAACATTGATGTAAATAGATAAAATTGTAAGAATCATGAAAACGTAGGTATTTACATTTTTAAAATTTAAGAAATCTTAAGAGCAGCTTTCCTTGCAATAATGACTAATTTTCTCAAAATGTTGAATATTAAATTTTAAAACATTTTCGGCAAAAAGGGGATACATACATTTTTGTAAAAAAATTGTTTCAAAATTGTTTCTGAAACCGATCATAATAAAGGTCTTTTAAAATTCTGTCCGCACATGCAAACAAATCCAAATAGGTATTTCCATTCAAATAAAAAAATAATTCCACAGAAATCTATTTATTAAGGATTTTTACTATAATTGATTTAAAACAACTTTTTCGTCTCAAGTCGATTAAGATCATTTTTTTTTGAGTTCAATGAGAACATGAGACAAAAATAGATAGAAATCATTTTCAACCGATTCGATTTTAACAACTTGCATTATCTGAAGCCTTAAAAAATTGTAATTTCGATGTCTATCTAATGGACCTCAGCGTCTGCAATTCAATATCTGGGCCCGTTTTACAAATTAGGAAACGAAAGGCAAAAAAACGATACCCATTATAGACCGATTATGATTTACGATAATGGATGTATGAAAATATTATCAGATAAAAAAAACTATTATTTTTAGGCGCGTCCAACTTCATTCCTTCAATATTTCTGTCAGAAATAATTGAACTAAATTAATAAATTTAAAAAAAGGATAATTGATTTCTAAACTTAATCAAAATGTGACGATGATTCCGAAGATTCGGAAAACCGGTAAAATTCAATTTCAAGGATATCACTGGGGGAAGCATCAGAACACAAGTAGGTACATCAGCCTGCATTTTGTGCATGTTTTTGCATTTACATAAAGTCATGTGTACGTGTGTGCCAAAAGCTGTCGTAAGAGAAAACGATTATCGTTAAAAAAAAAAAAACTTTCGTAAAACGTAAGCGCATCGTAACGATAACGAAAGATTTTGAACAATAATCATAATTCATAATACGGGTCATGGGAGATGGCGCGGGGTGGGCGGAAATGTTGTTGAGAGGATTTGGATAATAATAGTAGACCCAGTCAAAATAGAATTTTCATAAGTCATAGTAATTGTACAATACTGAGTTATGAAATAAATTTACACAACTCTTAAAAAACTTATTTTTCCTTTATTTCATTTATATACATTCGATTCAATTACACGACTGTCAAGCCAAATACAAATAACACACTTAAAAGCTAACAATAAATTTGAAAAATAAAATGAAATTAAATTAAACAAAGTCTTTGATATGTTTTTGTTTTGTTTTGTTTCGTTGTTTGTTTTTTTTTTTTTTTGTTTTCAGGATTAACAAGCAGCATTATTTTAAAATGCACTCAAATTAATCCAATTTTCTAAATCTAATCACTCTGTTTTGTTTTTCGAATTCCTCTTTTAACAGAGAACATTTTAAACACTGGTAGAAATTTTGAAACTAATATAAAATAATTCTAAAAGCTTATATTTGCATATAATTTCGAAAAGTTCTGGCTCTTATTCGAGTAATTGAAAGATAATTTTAGAGCCCAACTTTTATATGTAGAAATTATTTAAAACTATAAATTATTAACGCTTATAATTTGATTAATCCAACCGATAAATGATGACACCTTAACATATACACCGGGCACATCTTGTCGTCCACAACCAAAGCCCCATGACACTAAACCAGCTAATTCAAAGAATCCGTCATCTTGGCAAACTAGAGGACCTCCTCCGTCACCCTGTGAAATAAATTAAAACATAATAAGTTATAAGTTACCTACATAAGAAGTTATAAGTTACACAAGAAGTTATTAGACTTAAGAAAATTACCTGACAAGCATCATTTCCTTCTTCGCCACCCGCACAGAAACTTGAGGCTGGCAAAATGAAGATCTTCTCCGTCACAGCATTGACCTTACGAATACATTCTGTATCGCTGACTATGGGTATCTCAGCTTCACGAACTCTCAATGGAATAGGACCAGCTATAAAAAGTTTCAAAGTATTTAAATATACCCATTTTTAAGTGAATGAGAGTTTATAAAGCTCCTTACATTCGCCCATGTATCCGTAACCAGTAACTGTACAACGTTTACCAGCGGCATGATTAACACCTCGTGCAGGTAGACACACCTAAGAGAATAAACAAATTTAAACTCAAATTTCATAAAAGTTGTAAATAAAAATGCTTCTTAATTACCAAACAAACACCGTCTCTTAATTCCGCTTGACCATGAAGTTTCAAAAGTGCAATATCGTTGTCTAATGTTTGGCTGTTATGATTGTGATGAATGTAAGTTGTGGCTACCCTCAAAGTTTGAGCTCCAGGGCTTCCGTATTTTACTGTTAAGTCATAGTCTCCAACACGAACATAAATGGCATCACCAGAACGAACAATGCTGTAAATAAAGAAGTTGTGTTATTTGAGTTTACAGGTGCTTTGAAGCTTATTAACAGTGCTTACGAAAATAAATGTGACTAGACAATTTTGGCTTCCTCCGATAAAAAAACAAAGTTTTTCCAAAAATTATCAGTGAAAGTCCGGCTTACAGTTAAAATCAAGCGAAGCAATAAAAAGTCTCCAAAAATGGCTTGAATAATTTAAGCTTGCTTCTTGCGACTTAGAGAAAATGTTTTTCGAATCTGAATTGATAATGATAAGAATGAAAATGAGTGTTCCTACGCTTTAATTCAAGCCTTTAGAAAAAAATCATTGGTAAATCACTAAAAAGTCTCCAAAATTGTACTGAAATATTTGGTCTTCTTTCGATTTCAAAATGAAAAATTTTAATACAGATTAGAATTCTTCACACGATAAACACTCAAGCTTCTGGAAAAACATTGTTTGTGAATTAATAAAAAGTCTCCAAAACCTGTCCGAATAATTAAGATTGATAGAGATTAGAATAAAATTAAAAAATGACTTCTTCACAATCTCAATTTAATCATTCTCGAATAAATAAAAAGTTTCCACAAAAAGCCTGACTACATATTGCATTCTTTCGATTTGGAACAATTTGTTTTTCCAACGAGGAGAGATTTGAATGAAAACCAGAAATAATTTCCGCACGCGATTAAATTCAAGCCAAAATTAAAAAATGTTGAGTTTATAAAATGTCTCCAAAAATGGGATCAAAACATTTTGCCTTATTTCAATTCCGAAAAAATTTTTCCCCAACTAGAACTAATAGGGATTAGAATTAAAATAAAAAATGACTTTTTCCACGCCTACATTTGCCTCCGCTAAGCATCATTAATGAATCAATAAAAAATCTCCAACAGTGACATGAATACATTATGTGTTTTTTTGATTTCTAAAAGATATTTTTCAATGAGGGCTGATTGGAATTAGATTTGTATTCAAATGTCAGGTCTGGGATCGCTTCCCAGCCTCGTCCACCTAAAAACTAAAAATTTTTTTTCAGGGCTACTGCCTCTTGCGAGGAATTGACAAATCCTCCAAGAGAATCACTTGTCAGGAATAAGTGCTTCTCGTCTAGCCGTTCGGATTCGGCATAAAATTGTAGGTCCCTTCCATTCCTGTCGAAAGGCGCACACAGGAATGGTTGCGAGTTGTTAGTCACTAGGCCCTGGTTCTTCATGAGCCGTTGTGCCACCCGATTTATTTATTTTTATTTTTTTATTCCAATGTCAGCAGCTAGGTCCTACTTAACAGGGTGAAAAAGGTCAAAGTAAAAAGCAACAAAATAATTTTTGTTCTATTTAATTTGTCCTTTTCTCAAAAATGAAATCTTCACGCTAAAAATAACTTTTTTAAATGATCGGGTTTGTGCATAAAGCTAAAAATTAATGTTGAACAAATAAAAGGTCTCCACAACCTGACCTGAATATATTTTGTCTGCTTTCGATTTTCCAAAAAATGTTTTACATGCAAAAATTTATAGATATTAGATTAAAAATCTCAATTAAATTCTTCACACGAAATCAAAACTTTTAAACTTAATAGTAGTAAGTTGAAAAAAAGTCTCCAAAAATTACCTCAATACATTTTGGCTTCTTTTGAGTTCGAGGAATGAAAGAGATTTGAGTGAAAATCAGAATTAATATCTTCACACATTCATGTCTCTTAAATAAAAAATCAGCAAGTTACTCAAAGGTCTCCAAACATTGATTAATTGATATTAGAATTATATATAAATGTTTTTCATAATGTTTTATGTACTTCAATACACATTGAAATTGTTGAAAATCATAAGCGTATTAATTTAAAGTCTCCAAAAATGGCCTGAATATAGGTTCGCCTTCTTTTTATTTAAAAAAAAATAATTTCCTGAGAAATGATTAGGATTATAACAAAATTCAAAAACCAACAGCCATGTCCGGCTTTACAATATACAAATGGTTCAAAAGTAAATTAATCACTTGTGAATACAGTAAAAAAAAGTTAAAGAATTGGAACTCTTTCTGGCAATGGTTAACGTGCTCTTCTTAATATCAAAACTCATTAAGCTCATTGAATACACGCACTCACAAGCCTACAACAAATAAATAACTCTCCATCTTCATTTTATCTTCAAAAGCAGTCACAGTTACAATCCAAACAATATAAATAACCTAACTTAAGTATCATAAAATCATTCACTTACTTTGTTACGCAATGTGCAGCAGTAAGCACCCACTGAGTACCAATTAAGGCGGCTCCACATAAATATTGATTCATAGAATTAATCAGCGCAACCTGCCAGCACCATTCGCCATTATCACCATCTTCACCTCCCACAACGCGCCCGCGTCGACGCATATTAGTGTAGTTAGTCTTGGTATACACCGGTCTTTGCTGAGGAATTCCAATGGCACTGTCAGAAACTTGCTGTCTAATGAGATTGTTCTCGATGAACTCGTCCCCATAAACCAAATCACCCAGTTTGTCATTATTGATCTGTATTGGGATCACTGTCGATCCCAGAATCAGACGTTCTGTGGTCTTCATGATGCCATTTGTCTGCGCAGCAGTGGCATCGCTAATGTACACAGGATGTCGCATTTGCTGTTGCAATTGACGTCTTGCACGTCCGTATTTCTCGCGGCGGTAGTTATTGTGGTCCAAGCGAAGACTGCGCCCAGTTCGGCGGGTACCTTTAACACCGCAAACGTATTTGGAGTAGACTGGCGGACGGGTAGTCGTCGTGGTGGTCGTTGTTGTGGTCGTTGTAGTTGTCGGTGGTGGTGGAGGTGGTGCTTGAGGAACTGTAATAAGAGAGAAAGATTGTTTTAATTTGAAATACATTTATAAACCATGATTGGTCTGATTAACTGTTCGTTCTTCTTTATAATTCAATCGATAATTACATTAATTAAATTTTATATGTGACTACATAATTATGAAAATGACTGGTCGTTTCATAATTTTGTTTTATCTAAGAAACTTTTATTTTTTATTTCTATATTTCGTCAATGTAGATATTTTTATCAAAAACAACATACGAGTTTTTATCAAGCATATGTCGCTACAGCAATATGAACAATAAACTCAGTTCTGCTATCTGCGAGGGACTGGCAAAATCCACAGTCATTTTATTATAATAATATTGCATTTAGAGAATTGAGAGAAAATTCAGAATGTCTTTTAGACGCACACCTAATAAAAAGCTTCAATCCGATTTTTCAACCATAAACCTTGGAGGGTTATCGCCATCTTAGTGGAAAGACTGAATTCGTGTTTCCTTATTTTCTAAACGGGCCCAAGTGGAAATAACATTTGTTCTGTGGTGGATTGGTTTTCTTAGCGTAAGGAACGAAGATGATAAATCTCAGTTTTCGCATTCGCAACATTTACCGTTTTGCTACCATCTTGGATTTTAGTTTTTACTAAATATCTCGGTTCATATTAGTCCTAAAAAAAATTGTTAAACATAAAATGCGTAGAATAAAATTTCCTATTTTTATGTTAAACATTTGTTTTTGTTTATATTAAAAAAGTTACAGGCCAACAAAAAAAATAAGTATTTTCCTAAATTTAGGCCATTTTTAATAAAAATATTGAAAAATTTTATATGACAAGTTTGTTGTGCTCAAAATTTCCAACAAATTTGTTTTACATCTTTTTTCAGTATTTCAATAAATACAAAATTTATAAATATTTTCCTATTAAGAAAAATGTTTTGTACCGGGAACTCATTTTTTTTTAAATCTGAGATCTTGACGGAAAATCTTGATTTGGGCTCGCTATAGTTAGATTTTCTCTTTGCTTAAACCGTTTTTGAGATTTAAATTTTAGTTTGTCCCTTTTCTTACACAAAACGGCTTTTATAATTAGAACCAGCAGTTATTTATTTTTCCCCATTACCAAATATTGGAAATTTATTTAAGGCTCCACATGCAAATTAATTTCTCAGGTACATCATTTTGTTTTGGAGTCTGTTGTATTTTACTGGTGACAACGTGTGTTCGTCAGTCGCACTTTCCGACAATGCCGAAACTCGACGTAAGTCACCATATATTGTCCAGCATTGATTTCTATGCTACTAACATTTCGTAGCATTGCCTCATGCTGTTTCAGCCCTTGCATAATGCTGTCTGAAATAAGAGTTTGTATGCCTTTTTTAACATTACCAACGTTGCCAAATTCTAATGGTTCACAGCAAACAAGTGTTCATGAAACACGGGTTCATTTTTGTCACTGTTCACTTACTTTAACTTTTCCTGAATCGTGCCTTGAACTCTTTCTTAATTGTACAGTAAAATATAATAGACTCCAAAACAAAATTATACATATATGTACCTGAGAAGTTAATTTGCTTATTATTTCAAATATTCGGTATTCGGGAAAAATTAATTGCTGGGTCCAATCAGAAAAGCCTTTTTTCATAAGAAAAGCGAAAAACTAAAACTTAAGCCTTAAAAATGGTTTAAGCAAAGAGAAAATCTATCTATAGCGTGCCCAAATAAAGATTTTCAGTCAAGATCTCAGATTTAAAAAAAAAAATGAGTTCCCGGTATAAAACATTTTTCTTAATAGAAAAATTTATTGAAATACAGAAAAAAGTTGCATTACAAAATAATTCGTTATTTTGAGTCCAACAAACTTGTCATAGAAAGTTTTTCAAATTTTTGATTAAAAATGGCCTAAATATAGGAAAATATTTAATTTTTGTATTGATAGCTTGTCACTTATTTAATGTTAACAATAATGAACAAATGTTTAACACAAAAAATGGTAAATCTTTTTCTACGCATTTTTAGTCCAACATTTTTTTTTGTAGGTGTATTATTATAGTAAAAACTAAAATCCAAGATCGCGGCAAAACGGTAAATGTTGCGAATGCGAAAACTTTGTTTTATTATCTTCGATCAACTCTCTACCGAATAAAAGAAAAGAATTTGGGGTGGTACAAACTGTTGGGTCAGATTATAAATCGGACATTTTAAAGAATTTGGATAGGTAAAGAATATATTTTACCCATGTTAATGAGTTTTTGATTTATGCGTTATTTTTGCCAAAGAATTTATATGACAAATAATTTTTGATTAAATAACAGGTAATTCTATTTTAATTTCGAAAAATTTTTTTTAGTTTATAAAATAAAACTGTCCATTCGAATGCTTTTAAGTTTTGATCTAACACGAGTTGGGAATAGTATACATTTTTGGAAACTGCAAGACAAGTACAAAAAATAAATAAATCGGGTGGCACAACGGCTCATGAAGAACCAGGGCCTAGTGACCAACAACTAACAACCATTCCTGGGTGCGCCTTTCGACAGGAATGGAAGGGACCTACAATTTTATGCCGAATCCGAACGGCTAGACGAGAAGCACTTATTCGTGACAAGTGATACTCTTGGAGGATTTGTCAATTCCTCGCAAGAGGCAGTAGCCCTGAAAAAAAACTCTTTAGTTTTTAGGTGGACGAGGCTGGGAAGCGATCCCAGACCTCCAGCGTGACAGTCGAACGCACTAACCATTACGCTACGGGCTACTACAAGACAAGTACAAGTACTGTATAAAACAAAAATAATGATAAATAATCGAAATTGGTTAGCTTTAGTGTAGGTTCGTTGTGAAAAAATATAAATGTTTTCACTCATACTGTACAGTCTGAAAACTGTGTTTTTTTTTTGTTGTAAACAAGATAGTATTGTTTTGGGATTTATGTGGTTTATAGTGTTCTTTTTGGATCAAAAGTGCTTGTCCGTGAATTAAATTATTGAAATGTGTTTTCAGATTGATAAATACAAATTAAAAAAAATGAAAGTGTGTCCCAGGTTTCTGCTGCTTACTGACTATAGGTACCAGTATTTGGTACCATAAACAATTTTAAAAAATTTCGGGGGGGGGGGGGGGTTTAAGCTGAAAACTCAAAAATTAAGAGTGAAAGAGTGAAATTGTATGACGAGGAAGTTAAATTCATACATTTCTGTTGAACCCGCCAAAACCCGCCCCCTGCGTTCGCGCCTGCTACAACCTCATATACTCCGTTTACGTGACAGGATTCGACGATCGAATCGGATTCAGATTTCGATCTAGGTATACGACCTCACTAGATCGAATTAAAATAGAATTCAAGTTAACTTATTGTGACACTTTAACTTTATTGTGTGCATGCGGAATTAAGTTTTTGAATATGATAACTACGAGAGAAAAAAAATCAACAAAACAAAACAAAGCAAATTGAAATACACACACACTTAAAACTCGATTCTTTAATATTTCAATCCAGGTCTACTTGTACTTTTCGATTCGATTCAGCTCGCAAAGTCAAATCGGATCGAGAAATCCTGTTTGACTCCGATCCAGGTCTATATGGAATTGAATCCGACTTCAAGTCTGATTCAATTCTCCATGTAAACGAAGTAATAGTTAATGCTAATTTACAGAATAACCAAATTAAAAATCAAACAAATTTGTAAACTCTAAATACTTGAATAACTTTAAAAGAAAATTTGTTCAGTATTTTACTTTTTTCAGTATTTTACTTTTTGTTTCAAAAACAAATGTCTAATATTAAAAAATTATTTGATTTATAGCTAATGTTGAAGTCAAACAGATTGCTATCAAATAACTTATTATAAATTAATTTTGGTAATTTTGTATATATTTAAATGTCTTATGTATTTATTTAATTTTAATACAAACGCATTTTTTTCTTTAGATCCTGACGATGGGGCCAAATAGGTCCTCGAAATATATACATAGATTAATTAAATAAAATAATAAAAAAATGCGTTTTATTAAATTGAAGTGAAGAAAAACAAAAAGTTAAAATATAATTTATCTTTTATATTTTTGGGTGCACACCGGAATTCGAAAAAAGTGCTATTTAAAATCTTTCCAATACATATTCTATGCAAACATCTGGAATTTTAATTTTCCACCACCAAATCTTCCCAGGGTTGCTGGTTTTTTAAATTAAAAAACTTAATTTGGCCCTTTTTGCGCTTGTCGTTTGCTTTATGATTAACAGATTTTGTCGAAAGAGTATCGTTGAAAATTCAAGATATCTTAAGCTGTTGGTTCATTATGTAAATGTTATCACTTTATCAGCTGCATACGTATGTACTTGTTGTTACGAGAGATTACATTTGATAGCTTTGACCAAGAACTTAAACGCAAACAACTTTCTTGGTACGATCAGCTTTTGTTCGAATTATTATGATATTTTTAATATTTGAGATATTTAATTTAATAATAAAAAATAAAATAAACATTGAAGTATTGATCAATTTTTGTTTGTCAATTTTTCTTTTCAAAACTTTGCAAGGCTGACTTTCGATAAAATCAAAAATAAAAAGAGACTGGGTGTAACCCACACTGGTAATGTCTCATTGGTGCTTTTTACTTGCTATAAGTAAGGTATAGGTATAGGTACTGTGTGGCAAGTTATGGATACGTAAACAAAATCGAACTCAAGATAATAATTTCCCCTAAAGTCTGTCGTCGCCCGTACAGCCTAAACCGCTGGAAGGTTTTCTTCAAAATTGGTACCTATATAGTGTTTTTTGACTAATTTGTCCATTTTTTTTTTTTTAAATTTCTTAGGACCAAAAATAACGGTACCTGCCATACAATTTTTGTTCGCCAAAAATGAAAATAATATTTTTTCTCAAAAACGGGTCCGAGGATTTTGTTAAAAAAATTCAAATAAATTAAGTAAGGAAATGCGACTTTTAAATAATTTGTTTTTATTTTCATAAATTGCATATTTTGGCAACCATTTTTTTGGTTTTTGATTTTCTCGAAAACAGTTAAATTGAAAATTTTCATTTTTATATGGTAAAACTTCTACAAAGTATAAAAACTATTGTAAACCAAAATTAATTTTTTTTTGAAAATTAAAAAATAAGAAAATCAAATTTTTTTTTGAAAGTTAAATATTTTGAAAAATAGGTCTAAGATTGAATACTTGAAAAAATCATCTTTCTAAATTAAGAAATAACGGTACCTTCCATACAAATGTTACAAAACCGTTAAGAAAAAAATTATTTTTCTCGAAAACGGCTGCAATTATTTTGATAAAAAGATGTTTATTTACTGTTTAAGTTATGGTCAATATTTTGATGAAAACAAATTTTAGCAATAACGGTTAATAACGGTACCTATCATAGAACCGATTTTTTTGTTTTCAAATTTCTCGTTGACGGCTGATCCGATTCAACCAACATTTTTATACAAGAGCTCATTTACAATTCGAATGATTTTGCATGTACAAATTTAAAAAAAAATAATTTTTGGATTTAAAAAAAAATATTGAATTTTTTTTTTGAAAATTCAGTATCTTGAAAATGGGCTAACGAATTTTTTTTATTTTTGAAAATGAGCGAAAAATTTTATATATGTATAAAAAATTAATTTTTAAGAAAACCACTCCAATGATTTATTATTTTTTCATAAATTCATATTTTTCAAACGAATCAAATGGCATACTTGATTTTGAGCTTTTACTCTCAAAGCCATTAAAATAATAAATTTATAGTAATAATTCTTTTTTTTTTAATGCTATCATAATATTTTGGAACCAATAGCTATGTTCTTGTACATCATCAGTTTCTAGCTACGTTAAAGTTGTTAGCTACGAGAGCAAGTTTGTGCGATCCAGTCGTGCCCATTTTTTTATTTTGTTCTCAGAAAATCCCCAATTCATGGTTTTTGGAAATCATTTTAAGGTGATGAATATGCATTCAAGAGAAAAATTAAAACAAAGAAAGATCACTAAACATCGGGGACAAAAATAAAAGTTAAACAGATTTAAGTAGTATTTTTTGTATTTTTTTTTCTTAAAAATTCACAACTGATTTTCTTTACAAATTTTAAAAATTAGTATAGATAAATTCTTAATTATAACGTTGGCTGTAGGTTAAAATTATCCCTGAGTCGATATAATTGATTATTATTCTCAATTTATTCGAGTCGAAAAAGGGTTTTAAACAATTTCTAATAGTATTGTTTATTTAAGAAAAGAAAACTACAATTTTTATCAATTCTTCATAACTTCATTATGTGCAGAATAAAATTGATCTGAAGGCAAAAAGCAAAATACAATTTTTAGTAGTTTCTTTTAGTTGAATTGCTTTACAAACCCTATCAATAAATTCTATTAGCTGTAGAATAGAATTGAACTATAGTAATAATCCGTTAACTGCGTCCTTTTTGTATGTTATGACGATATTACCTGTAAATTATAAAATGTACATGATGTCGATATTATGGTTCGTGAACGAAAAAAGATCACGATCGTACGGACGCACGAATAAACGTACAAAGCAAAAGAATCCGAACAATTACAATAGCTTCGAATGAGGAAATAAACAATGTTATTTACAGACCTCAATATAAATTGGGCAATTTAAAACTAGGAGGTACTTTTTGAGATCAATCCGGTGAATAAGTATAAGGCATCCCCTTGAGACTGATAGCACAATATTCCCGCCGCAAAGAAAAAACGAAAGAGTACACTGGGGCGTATACGCACTTTTTTATTTTAATGAATTTTTTTTAAAAACTTTAACTATATTCCAGGTCTTTTAAATGCAATGCACGGCACTAGTTAGAGGGAATAGAAGGGAAGAAAATATTTTTGTTGGCACAGTGGATTGAGAATTAAGTGTTAATTATCTCCTAAAATTCCACGGGTGGCATCCAGTTGAAACCCACAAGACAAGGTTAGCAGTATAACACTTTACCCACTGTGCGAATATGCCACCCGCATTATTAGTATAAAAGTTCTAAACTTATAATACTGTAAGAAATAATGCTTTCTTTCAATTATTACTTTTCTATAAAATTGAAATGCAAATAAGAACTTGTGGTTCAATGTGATAGGTATGAAATTTAATTGAAGAAAATAAACTATTTGGTTGCCGTTTTTTTCTTACTTTTACTTACATTTCCAATAAAGATAGTTTTCACAAATTCACAAAAAAAATCTCAAACGAACTACATAAATGAAATTTGGGTAGAAAAACGTCTGTGGTATCAGCTACATAGTTTTATACTTAGTATTTTAATATATTGTTTAAATCATTTTTTAAAATCGTGAGTATCAGTTTCACACTCGTGACAATGGAAACTACTAGCTGCATGACTCTCTTTCGGTTTTTTTTTTTTGATCTACAGGGAAGAACTAAAGTGTGTCCATAAGAATCAATTTTATTATTAAATTCGATTCCTGGATACATTTTTTCCGTTTCCTAATATACATCACTAGTGTGAAGAACTAAATAAGTATCAAAAAAAACTAAATAAGTATCAATTGACAATGGAAACTACTAGCTGCATGACTCTCTTTCGGTTTTTTTTTTGTTGATCTACAGGGAATAACTAAAGTGTGTCCATTAGAATCAATTTTTTTTATTAAATTCGATTCCTAGATACATTTTTTCCGTTTCCTAATATACATCACTAGTGTGAAGAACTAAATAAGTATCAATTAAACGCTCGTGCTAATTCGTTTTAAGGGTAGTCAAACTCCCTTTAGTTCGGGTATATTATTAAAAATATTGATAAACGGACTAAATAATGTATTAAAGTCGATAACTTGAACAAATGATAAGCCGTTTTGTGCTTTTGGAGCACGATGTAACCTACTATTAATCAATGAACTAAACCGTCGAAAATAATAATGGTAGTAGTATCTATAAATCCAGTTTATAGATTAACTCACCTGACATTGGAGGTGCCGGTATTGGTCCATATTGTGGGAAGTGCTGTGGAACTGGCGTTTGGTATGACACTAATTGTGGTGGTGGTGGAGGAGGAGGTCCAGCTGGCATATAATTCTGATATTGATTGACAGGTGGCTGTTGTTGAGGTGGGTATGCGATGGGTGGAGGTGCTTGAGGGTAATGTACATACGTATCGTTACGAGACATAAAGTCTTGTTTCTCTAAGATTTTGCTTTTTGGAGCACAACACATTTGTCCAGAGCGCTTACATTTGAAAAGGTTGGTCATTTCAGCATTTTCTAAAAACATCCGTACAAACAATCTTATTAAGTTAACTAATTTATATAATTTACGAAAAAAAAACTTACTGAAGCAGGTGAAACTTAGGAGACTCACTATACACGATCCAGGACACTCTTCTCGTGGATCTGGACTTGGTGTATTTGGCAAAACATAGGGTGGGGCTGTAGGTTGCTGATTTTGATTTTGAAGTTGAGATTGATGTTGTATACTTCCAGGTCTTTGTTTTTGTGGGCCAGCTCTGTAATGGAATTAAGAATTTAAAACAATAAAAAAAGGTATGTAATAGGATAGTGAATAAACATTTTAGTAAGGATAAGAATCAATAATGTTCAAAGATTATTATTATATTGAATAAATTGTGTGGAACCTAAGCTTCCTTAAAATATAAAATTCGCCTAGATTCAAATATGCTTTTATTCACCAGAATGGTAACACTGTTCCTTTTTCAATATTTTTGGAATAACTCTAAGACTAAACTGTATTTGAGGATTTTATATTGGAAATAAGTTTTTTTTTATCAAAATGTATAGTTTACAAATTTTATAAAAATCTAAATATGAAAATTTAACAAAAAGAAAAATGAAAGATTTTAAATTTATCAAATAAACTGCTTTTCCCTTTTTTTGTGTAACGATAGGCACAAGACACAATCGATTGAAACAAAGCGAGAGGCTGAAGCCTTCAATATGACGGATCCAAAAAGATTATTTGATACACATCTACAGAAATATACGTACCCATCCAAAAATAAACATAATATTTTATTTTTAGTAAGTCAAAATATTTAAAAAATAGGTGCATATATGAATAAATAAATAAATAAATCGGTTGGCACAACGGCTCATGAAGAACCAGGGCCTAGTGACTAACAACTAGCAACCATTCCTGTGTGCGCCTTTCGACAGAAATGGAAGGGACCTACAATTTTATGCCGAATCCGAACGGCTAGACGAGAAGCACTTATTCGTGACAAGTTATACTCTTGGAGGAGTTGTCAATTCCTCGCAAGAGGCAGTAGCCCTGAAAAAAAATCTTTTTAGTTTTTAGGTGGACAATATTAGATTTTGATGTATAAACATAAATTCAAAATATTAAACAAATTGTGTTTGGAGGAAAAATAAAAAAAAAAAGATAGAAAACTTTGGTTTTAAAACAAAATATGATCATAATTCAACTAATTTTCAAATACAGACTACAGAATTTGTCGTTTCTACTTGTTTCCGAAATTTAACTAAAGTTAAGGCATTGATTAACAAAAAATGTTAATACTCTATTTAAAAGAATTTTTAGAAAGAAACTAGAAATTTATTTTCGTTTCAATCACAGTTTCTTGAGGGTAACTTTCACCTTCTAAATGAATTAAAATTTCTCCCCTATGGAATCACCCACAAATGCTATACGTATCTTAAATTTAAAGCAAATCGGTCAGCCTGTTTAGGCCCCATGAACATTGGACGCATTGATGAAAACCACTTTTTATGATTTCTTCATTACCGTTATGTTAGATTTGATTAAAATCTCGAATTTTGGTAAAGAAATCAATAACAATATATTTTGTTTATTGAATTTTAACACAAATGTCTTGGCATTTGTGAAATTTCTTTGAGCTAAAGTATTTTGAGAACAAATATTCTTCTGATCAGTTTTATTCTATGCATAATGACGTTACTTAATATTCTTAAAAGAATAGGAGAATTAAATGTTTTTCCGCTCGAATGTTTTCAAAACAAACAATAGTACTGATTAGGGTTTAAAAAAACTCAACACTGATCAGTTTCGTCCGCAATGTATCTCAAGAGCAAAGGCCCAATTTTCACTTAAACTTATTTGCCATATTAAACATCTGATCAAGTTTCATCTTGAACAAGGGAATCTTGAATAAATTGATTTTCTTTCTAACTAAAAATTTATTGAAATTCTATATCTAATATATGCAACATTTTAAAATGTTGCTTTTGTAGCCAAAATTCTGAAACGCAGTTTTCTTGCAAAGATTTTGAATACAACCTGTATCATAAAATTATTATAGCCATTTTAGGTGCCAGTTATAGCTTTCATTAAAACCATAAGGTGCCAGTTATAGCTATCATTGGAAACCATCATTGAAAAAGTTAATTGTTGATTTTGAGACCCTTCAAAAGTTTAATCATTCAATATTTGAATGCAGTAATACAGCTTACGACTTCAAAAGTATTTCTCCTCCAAAAAAAAATTCATTTTGACCCATATGTTCCCCATAACGTAACTTTTAATTTTTTCAATGATCATTGGTAAGGTAGTTCATCATTGAAAAATTAAAAGTCGTTTTATGAGAAAAGTTGTGCCAAATTGAATTTTGTTTTACCTAGAAATAAATATTAGTCAATTAGCTTTACTTTGACATCAAAATAATCATTTATTTTTTCTTCAAAATCTCTCAAAATTGACAATTAATATTTTCAAAGATGGTTTTCAATGATAGCTATAACTGGCCCCTAATTGAAAAATTTAATTTTAAAATTTTGATACGTATAAAGATTTCTTTTTAACGGAAAAGTAAAGCTCATAATAAACTATTACTTAATTTATTTGTAGCAAGCAAGCTACAAATACCCAATACTTCCACATAAAATGACTTCTAATCATGTCGATTACCGAATCAGCAGAACTCGCTCCGTAGAGATTCACAGTAAAGGCAGCTGTTTTTTTTTCCGGACAGATAAGTAGACAGGAAAGAAAGCACTTCACTGCTCATCGAGTTTTTTGAATTCTGTAATCGGCATAAATATTTCAATGACATGATCAATACGAAGGAAGTTCAATTATTAAAATTATTAGAAGACTTTCATGTTGAATGTTGGGTGAAAATTAAGTATTTTTTGAACAGAAATATTTAATGAAGTCATAAACTTCACTTTGGCATCAAGAAAATCTTTGATTTTGATTTTATTTCCTGTCAAAGTTGAAAATTAAATTCTTGTATGTTGATTTTTAATGATAGAGCTTTAACTTGAAAATTTTAAAAATAAAAAAAACATGATTTGTATTATAATCAATTATTATGTTTATTTCAAATTAAGGCCAAGTTTTTCAGTTGTGATTTAAATCAGAAGCAGAGCAAGTTAACTCTAGAAATATATTTGGCTACTGTAAAGTCAAGACGCAGTTTTCAGAGATGAATGCAAAAAGACTTTACAAAAAAACTGAAGTTAACCGAAGTAACTCGGGTTTAACTTTAGTCCTGAATAGAAAAAAATAGCTATTTTAGATTTAATAAATTATTTAAAAATTTAGTTTTTTAATGATATGTATATACCTTTAAACTATACATATGTAGTACAAATGGCGTCAAATAAACCATTTGCAGTCTTAACTTATTTTTGAAATTGCATACAAGTTTTACGTTTTTAGTTAAACTGGCTATCCGGTATACGTCCCAGTACTTTTTGACCATGATTAAATGTAAAAATTAAACAAATATATTTTTGATTGAATTTGCCCCCACCTGATAGAAATTCAGCAGGGGGGTCATTCCGTAATTCGATTATCGCTAGACGATATCGTTTTGACGATAGTCTTACATCACGTAAAACAATAATCACTATCGTTTAGAAGATACCGTCTTGACGATCGAAAATTTGCTTTCCGTAACTCAATAATCGTCGAAACGATATCGTCAATTCGATAGCGTTTGCACGATAGGTAGTCAGCTTTCGTCGTATGTGTTTTTGGAAACAATTGGTCCTTTTTTATGATTCGTATGGAGAAATTAAGTAACTATTTTCATTACTAAGCTTTACAAAGGTAACAAACGAGAAAAGGACACAAGATAAATAAACAAATGTATGCATCGTTTTTCTTTTTAACTTTTCCTTTGATATGTTGAAAATCATCTAAAATGAAATAAAATTGAAAAAGGATCCTCAAGCCATTTGATATGACCTTACAAAATTGTTCAACTGTAAAACGCAATACATATGCAAAAATCAAATTTTATAAAAGCGATCCAACCCGCTCCATCAACCAAAAAATAGTCTGTCCAACTGCTGGATTCCTAGTAAGGGCAGTACTAACTTTATTTTGATACCCAATAATTATATAAATATACCTATATACTTATACTTATATACATATATGTAACACATAAGAACAAACAATAATTCATTGTATACGTTTTAGAAGTACACCGCATTGTTAAAACTTCTACACAGAAAAAGTAGGACTAAACCACATCAACAAATAAAAAAAAAAAACATTCTTAGCCGCTCCCGATTTGGCGTTACTGTGCCGACCTACAAAATATTTTTAAATGAATTTTAAAATTTTACAAAGGAAATTAACTAACATTTTGCAGTTTTTGTGACACACATCGACTCCAAACAGAAAACAATAGGTCCGTTCCTTTACTTTAAATTTCTGTGATTTTCTGTGCATTTGTGTGATTTTCAGTCCCAAGCCGTTGCCGTACTCTAAAATATCGCAGTTTATGACAAAAGAGAATACTCATGAGAGAGTAAATAATTTCCCCTGCCTGTGATTTTCAGTCCGAGAAATTCCTTCGGACTGAAAATTACAGCACAGCAAAATGTCAATTTGAGAGCAAAAGAATGAAAGCCAGACATCGTGCCTTACTTGTCCAGCACATTAGGTAATACGGAATTTGGTTGAATTTGCGTTCCCGTACTTTGGCACAGTTATGATATTTTTGAGAATATATCAACGTTGCTCTCCAAGATCTGACAGTTTGTGATTTTCTGTGCACAAAGTAAAGGATCGGACCTAATTTCTCGGACTGAAAATCACAGGTAGGGGAAATTATTTACCCTCTCGTGAGCGTTGTTTTTTGTAAAAAACTGTCAAATTATTGAGTACGGGAACGGCTTTGGACTGAAAATCACACAAATGCACAGAAATTTAAAGTAAATGAACGGACCTGTAAATTGCAAAACTGTCATTAATGACAGCGAAATTAATATTTCAAAGATTCTCAAACTGTGATTAAAATAAACTATTGTCGAGACGATAGTGATTGAATTACGCGAAGCAAATTAATGACGATCACGCTAACGATTATCGTTTTGTCAATAATCGTTTTTAAAATTGCTCTTACCCTACCCCCCAGACCAACCTGCTTGATGGGTGATTTAGGGAAACAAATTTTTTCTAATAAATTTCAAAGCGAATACAGACTAAACTTTTGACGTCCTAATTATGAAAATAAATTTTAAGCAGTTAAGAATTGTCTGTTTTTTTTTGTCTTATAAATAATATAGCACTCTAGTCAAACCTTAACAAACCTTGAGTTATCACAGCAAACAGAGCTTTTGCCACATGTCGTTGTTTGTTGTATTATCACAGATGGTCTTTCACAGAACGCTGCCATCAGCTGTAACATACAATAGCCTGGGCAAGCTGGAATCTGATTGCTTTGCTGCTGAAGATACTGTTGCTGCTGTGGTGGTGGTCTTTGTGATGGGGGACTACTGCTACCACTTCCTCCTCCACCACCAGTTAACGTGTTTTCGGCATAGTTCAGAATTTGAGTGAACAACATATCGGAGACTGCTGATTGCAATGTAGCTGACGCTGATGGAGATTGAGGTGGGGCAGTTTTGAGAGGAGCCTTTGGTGGAATCTTTGCAGCTGGTTTTGGAGGAAGTTTAGGTGCTGGCGTGGGCTTGTAGCTTGGTGTCGTTGGGGAAGACTCGGATTTAACATCGGTCACGCAACAATTGCTCTCGCCAGGACAATAGGCTTCAGAATCGATATCTTCACAGAAGAGTGAGAACAGTCCACTGAGGCATTCACCATCGCACTCCTTAAGGACCTGTCCGTTATTTTTGTTATTTTCATTTTGTTCGTCTTCATCATTTGACGATTCTTCTTCTTCTTCTTGTGTAGATTCAGTCGTTGTTGTTGTAGCAGGAACCTTTTTCATTGTGGACTTATGTGGTTTCGGTGGAGGATTGGTTTTCACTCGAGCTGGTTCGGGCGTGGTTGTTGTTGTCGCCTGAGAAGAGGATTTTTTTTTTAATAAACTTTTACAACAAGGTATAAAAATATTGTTACCTTTACAATGATTGTGGTGGTTGATGAGGAAGTAGTTGGAGAAGATTTTGGGGGCTGGTTCTTATTTACTTCTTCAGTTTGGTTCTTCATGTTATTTCCAGCCTGGTGTTCTGAAAGAATGAAATAATCATTAGAAAGGAGGTTCAAATGAAAACAAAAAATAGTTTTGTTGTGTACTTGCTGGTATGTAGATATCCTTCGGTAGTTTTCCGTTGGCAAACTCATCCAGCGAAACACAACACTTGCTGCCGGTCTTACACAGACCCGAGCTGGTCAGATAGGCTTCACAATATTCTGCGATTCTATCAGCAACGCAGACTCCACTGCAAGTTTCTTCTAAGAGAAAGTTGTTTTTATCTTAATTCTATAGTTTTTAGCAAACATCAATACTTACTTAAAGAATCTTTATCATCCTTATCAGTTGGTTTAATTGGCTTCTTAGATAAAACAGGCTTTTTGGTTGTGGTTGTTGTTGTTGGGATTTTCTTTTGCGTTGGTTTTGGCTTAGGTGTTGTTGTTGTTGTTGATGTTGTGGTAGGCAGTTTTGTCGAGACAGCTGGTTTTGAAGTTGTTGATGGACTTTGATTGGCTGAACTTGTATTTTTCGCTACTGAATTTTGAATACAACATTTCATACTGGCTGAAGGACATGGAACATCGTGCAGTACTTCATCGCATATTAATACAGCCAAAGAGTGCACACATTTACCTGGGCAGTCTTTGGACTCAACTGTACTTGTAATAGTGTCAAGGAGTCCTGAAATAAAAAAACCAGATTATTTTTTTTTGATAATCAATTCACATAATCATAAATCATTGTAAAAATTAGATTATGATTGTATTTTGCTTATAAGATCATGCATTACTTTAACAGATTAGATGCTTGAATCTTGAAATGAGTTAAAACTATTTAAAAAACAGGGTTTCACAAAAAGCTTGAGCGTGTGAGTTGGTTCATGATAATACAAAATTATATGACACGGGGGTATATACCCTCAAAAACTTACTTAAAACTGAAATAAAATTATTAAAAGACAGCGGTAAAAATTGCAATACTCTGTTGTGCTTTTAAAGGCAAAGAATTGTTTCTTTTAATTTCTGTTTTAATGAATTCCATTTTTGAAATTCAATGCTCTTATCAATTTTTAGTCAACACTGAAAACTGGATGGTTAAAAAGTTAATCTTAATTACGTACAATTTTGACTTTTTTTAAATGTTGAGTTTGCAAATTTATTAAAAGAAAAAAAACAGTTCATAAAGAGAACTTTATTTAAATCGAACTTTATTTAAAAAGTTGAACATATGTACATAATTTGAGGATTTTTATTTTCAATCTTTTGAATTTGTTTTATTTACTCAAAGTTGACGTTTTCAACTTTCGATTTTCAACTCTACACAAATAATGCTAAAAAATCGGGATGTTCATCGAAAAGAAGCCAAGCGGGCATTTATTTTTCAAGTAGTTGATTCTTTGGTCTCTTGAGTTCAACAACACGGTTCAGATCGCTCATCAGCCAAGTTAGATCGTTTCCGTTCAGAAGAATAAAGGACCATTCACACGAGAGAGACCACCGACCGACGAATGAACGCACAAATGGGAATTACAAAATTAACAAACCTTAATATTACGCACAATCTAGTCAAAATGGTAGAATTCGATTTAAGATTAATTTTAAAATTATAAAATCTGAATTTTTATTTGCTTAAATATGAGAAATTTTAGACAATGAATTGGTCGTAACGAATTGCGGCTATTCGCGACGAACAAATTGTTTTATTAAAATTTTCTTGTTTTAGCAATTCAAATGAAAATTTTAGTATCTAAAAATAATCCTCAATTAAATTTCTACCATCTTGTCTAGACTTTGTAAAGAGTTTATGTTTATTAATGTTTTAAATCTTATTTGTTCATTCATTCGTCAGTCGTTGGTCGCTCTCATGTGTACAATCTTTATCACCCGACTTCTAAGCTTCTAAATTCTCAATTTCTGTTTCTTGCATTATTTCTTCAAGTTGCTGTTTTTCCATATTCGTAGTTTCGCCGGAATAATTTTTTCCTAAACATTTTCGGAAATATCCGTGGTTTTAAGCAATTGAACACAAAAGACACACAAAACTCAAAAAATTCCTAGGGATATTTTTCAAACTGTTAGTTGATCAACTTTAGATTTTTAACTGGGGAGTTGACAAAACAATTTGTGAATAAAAAGTTTCATAAGAAACGAGATAAACGGGCCATCATACACAGGCTCAATTTCGAACTGGTTCATGTTAACTGGGAAAATGAAAGTTTGTAGGCGAGGGAGGTAAAGAGTGAGGAATGAAAGGACTTAAATGTTCATCCTTGTTTCGAGCGGACTAACAAAGTTGAATTACTTATACATATACAGTTGTTCGTTTCTAGGCAAAATAAACAAATCTGTTGTCATGCAAAACTGAAAATTTCAAAGTGCTGGGATACACGAGCACAAAAACAAATTAATTCACGAAAGAGTACGGATGATTTTTAGAAAGAACGAAAGAATCGGACAAAAATGGGATCCCTTTCTTTCTTCCTAAAAATCATCCCTTCTCTTTCGTGAATTCATTCTTTTTTACGCTTGTGTATCCCAGCCCAAAGGAAATTATTTGTTTTTTGTTTTTGATTCTCAAACTGAGAGTACTAATACAATTAAAGCGGGTTCATGTACACAGAATGTCCAGCCAGCTTTGCTTACCCCGTGTGCGATTGAAGGAAAAGTTAGTCTGGCTTTAGTTCAGCTCAAAATTGAGCCAGTCTGTGATGGCCCAACGACAACAAGTAAAAAACCATAACCTTAAGTTAAATTGCCGAAGCAGAAAAAAGTTTGAGTACAAATAAAAGATATTTGTTGTATTACAAATATTTTCAGAGATTAGATCGTTTCGCATTTTTCAAAATTAAGAATTTCCCCAAGGGATCATTATGGCGTCCTGAAACTCTGGTATTGAAATTCTCTATAAATTGTTTTTAAAATTTTCAGAAAAAAAAATTAAATTGGTATCGGCATTCAAAAAACGCGAAACAAAATAAAAAAAATAAAAGTTGGAAACAAGAAATTTGGGATGGATTAAGTGAGAATATTCGACATGAAACACGTGAAAGCGCGCTTACAAATAATTTTGCCTGAATCAATTTCAATGGCCAAATCAGCAATACTTGACTAAGCGGAGAGTGAACTCTCTCAAGCACATCATCTTTCGAATCCAACCCGTTTTGGACAACCCAACAGTCCAAGCCATTTCTCAAGAGCTTTCACCGCAACATCAAATAGACCAGGAGCTTCCACAAGTCGAACCCATATCTCAAGTGTTTTCGTCGCTTTGCATCAAATGGACCATGAGGGAGGGCCAACAATCACAAACATATTCCCGCAATAACTCGGAGTTACAAATACCTCAAGCGCTTACACACATTTTCCTTTTCATATCAGGCTTGAAACGCATTTGGACTAAAGGTCTCGTAAGCAACTTTCAAATGAATATCATTGTTTTAGATAAAATACGCAATTCAAATTCACAAAAATAAATCGACAGCGAGCCATCGAATTAACGACCGTTTCAACCGCAATCGGTAATCACATTACCGATTTTCCAGTTTGTCAATCGTTTATTGCTCGTTAACGATCGACAACCGCAATAGGGCCTAATATTTTTCTTTGTGGCTATAAGTAAAATGTATGGAAGGTACTACTGTTTTTGGTCTTAAAACAGTCAAAACGTGTAGAAAATGCATATATACACACTTTTACCCAACTAACAATTTTTCCTCTATAAGGTCCATTTTTTGAATTTCTATAAGTTATTATTTCTACAAGGCTTGTATTTAGTTTGGACATCTAAGTTGCGAATTTTCGGAGCTATATTTTTTAAAACAGCTTCCTACAAACCTATTACAGGCAGAATCTATAATTTTCTGCAAGCCTGAATATTTACAATTTGGTTATAGTTTTAGAAAGGCTTCCCAGAAATTAGTTTTGAGAGGCATGTGAAATAAAAGCAAAGAAAAAGCTTTCACAAGGAAGCACTGCCAAGAGCTCTTGAAGGGCCTGCTTACAAACGCCTGAAACAAGGTATTATGTGTACGAAAGTCTAATGGAAGCATAATTGTCGGTGGAATTATGTCAGTTTATTTTGTTTGTGTAAACCCCCTGCGCAAAAGCCCGATACAAGCATTATTTTGTGTACTGGTCGGCGAATGTATGTTTCTACTGCCGAGAGAGGGTAACCACAGGTCAAATTATTTATGAAAATAAAAATATGAAAAATTCTATCATTTGGAAAATTTAAATCAAACCGATTCATTGAGTAGGTATGGTCTAATATTAAATCGTTTATATCTTGCAAAATAAAAACGGAACAAACATTTATTTTCTGCAGTGAGATAAATATGGTAAAAGAAAACAATTTAAATTCACTTGACATAAAAAAACGAAAAAAAAATATATTTATTTCCTTACATGAAACTATAATTATGTATATTCAGAATTGCACTACGACTTTTTTATTAGAAATGATCTAACAAAAAAAGATAAACTTTCTTCATATTCGTGGTTTGTCTTTTCTTTTTAATTTCTATACAAAAAATAATACCCCGGATCCCACCAATAAAAGTGATTCCTTCAGAATTAAATTTGATCGCAGTGGTAACTCTGATTAAGCATGACATCCAATTTTGGTTCTATAACCCAGTAAACACAAGCCCGACACAAGCATAATAATTGTGTGAACTCTGTCAGACGCATGCGCGAGAAGCATTTATTTCGATGAATTTGCCTCAGCGAAGTGATGTCAACCTTATTTGTTTCTATAAGACTTGTGAAGAGGTGGTTATGCAAACTTAATTTATATCATCCTCTCAGGCGCATGCGCGGGAAGTAATAATTTCGATTATTTGGTCTTAGCGAAGGGTTGCACACTCAACATGAAAGCATTAAAAGCTGGTACTTCGCATGGAAAGTAGTATTGATGTGAGAATAAGGTACTGCTAGCTGAATTAAACACAAACGAGGTGACCATAGTATAGTTCCTGTTTCATCGTTAAAAAAATATTGTCACGTTAAGAAATTCGAATGTTTTCAAAAACTATCTTAGTATGTATGATGCTTTCATTTCTCAGTTGTTTTTTTTATTACATTTTAAACGCTTTTTAATATCTATACTTTAAGTTGAAAAAAACTAAATGATGGTCTTTATAGTTTATGTTTTTTATTTTGGCAAATTAGTGTTTTTAAAAAAGATACAACTTAAATTGTCAGTAAACGATTTGTGTACAAAATGAAAAGTACATATTTTATGGGAAATAAAAGAGTTTTTATATTTTTTCTCAAACAAAGCATTTCGTTTTTAAAAAACAATTGATTTCAACAAATAACGAATTTATATTTTATTTGTTGTCTCACAAAAAGTATGTTTGTGTCACCACTTCCATGTTTTCTCTAATGAGTAAAGCAATCATGGAAACATTAATAATTAAAATAACATTAAGTAAAAAAAAACTCCCTTGCCAGCAACAGACGAATGGTCACCTTTATTTTTAAAATTAGTTTAATTCATCAGGAAGCCCCAAGGAAGTTTTTAGGAAGCTTATTTCGGTTTCAAGTGGTTTCAATTTGGCACTCATTTTTTATATGCCAGGCTAGCTCGATACCTAAGGTGCCCGACTCTCAACCCAACCATCCTCGGTTCAACTCCCGCAAAATCCATCAAGTAAGTAATGTGTTTTTTTCGGATATAAATAATAATTGTGAATTAAGTTCCAGAAGAAAATCATTACTAGCACGAAAATAAAGGAGAAAATATAGAAATAAAAATAAAGAATTAATTTTTATTTTGTTTAGCATTGTGCTTCGAAAAGGCTTCTCCTAGGCCTCGACAAGCCTTTAATAAGGGTTTTTAGATGTGTCTATCGAAACACTTGAACAAAACTACACTACTACATTTGCAATGTTTGAGTGTAGTTTTGTTCTATAAGGCCTTAGCGAAATAAATTCAGTACTTCCAATAAACCTGTAAATAATTGCTTGAAAGCCTTTCGAGCTTCTCAATGTGGGCCAAACGTGTTTCTCTAAGGCCTTATAGAGTCCAATTTGCTGATAAGGAAATAACTTCGATATACCCTTGAATTGTTAGTTGGGCGTATGGCGTATGAGTGATTTTTTTTTTTTTAACACAAAGATGAAAAACTATAATTCACCTTAGAAATAACAAATGCACTTTGTTATCTATTGTTATATTGAACTCAAGGCATGTTATTATCTATTCAATATTTTCGCCAATTGTACTCCTTTTCTTCAAGATTCTTACTATTTTCCGTTATTTTTTCTCACTTACACTCAGACTGAATGAGAACAAACCCTTTAAGGTGGTTCCCAATCGTGAATACCTAATGCTCATTGTATATACCTACTCATGTCTCAAATTCCTTTTGTTTAATGGCAACATTCCAACTTCCTTTCTAGATCTACTGTCCTATTTTTGACCTACAGCAAATAATTACTTGAGATGCCAGAAATAGTCATGCCATTCATTATTCACCGCCACCACTTCCCAATCAATAACACTATATTCTATAGTGAATATGTGACAGTCTTTTTTCGTATAAAGAGGTTAAAATATTTAGCACAACAAATGTGACAATGGATCGGATCAATTATCAGAAAAAATACCAGATACCAGATACCCAAATACTTCCACCGCATGCATGTGTGAAAAAGCCGAATTACAAATTACTTACCGGAAAGAAAGCTGCCGGCCAATGAGTCTTCTTCGCAGTTAACAGCTATCGGCTTCGCGATAAGCAGGCAGCACACAACGGCTATACTAACCGTCAGCACTTCATACATTTTGTTGTTGTTTCTTCTTTATTGTTTTTTCTTTTATGTTTATGTTTATGTTTATTTTTATTTCTTTATACTCGTATGCCTCAGCAAGATCTTGATTTCTGATCGTGAGCTCTTATTACAAAGTCACTCATACGCCGTTTATATTGCTTTGTGTTCTATTTTCGCACTCAATACTTCTTCATTTCACTTCTTATGTTGTGTTGTGTTCTTTTTTTTTTGTTCATGTGACACAAATTCCGAACTCAAAAATACCCGCTGACGGATGCATCCAGATAAGCGACCTTAAAATAATATAAAAAATGAAATTAGTTGTTTGCAATAAAAAAAAACTTTCGATTAATTATAAAATGACAAATGTGAGTTCACTTTTTTTCCGGCCAGAAATTGTTAATTTGGTTGCTTTTACAGGTCTACTTTGTGTCAAGTTTTAGGGAATGTCAAGGTCAGTGGCTTGTGCTGAATCGGCACAAAAAGAAAGAAAGTAAATTTGGACGATAAAAATCTTCGCGATAAAAAAAAATCATAACTTTGGGTTTGCCTGATAGCGAATTGGGTATACGTTACATTCGAAATGATGGAATGGATGGATTACAAGATAAAATAATTACATACAACGTGTTTTTGTGGAAAATAACTGTATTATACAATTATACATTATTGTGTCAGATATTTCCCAAACTCATTTGTTTTTTTTCAAATATGGCACCGTCCAAATCGAAATTTTGGATCCCAAAAAAATTCTGCATCAAAAACAAAATAGTCGAGGGTCATAAACCCGTACCTCTAAAGCCTTACTTTTTCCATACAAATGATAGGAATTTTGCACATTTCACCTTTTATGTATTTTTTTTATTGTTTCTCGTTTGGAGATTGCTCTATGTACGAGTACATTGATCTGTTTATTTCTGTTTATTTATATCAACCCACATATTTAAGTTAGCTTGACATCTTTCCAAACAAATTGTACGACTATATGTGGATCGAACAAACTTAATCTAGTGGTTAAATAATATGGTAGCCAAACATTGATGCTATTTTATAGAACTAATTAGTTTATTATTACTTTTACACAATAAATGTTGAAATAAGTATTTTTTAAAACCTCGGCATTTTTGTTGTTCACGCAAGTACAAATAACTGTTGAAAAGCAAAGAAAAAATGTCATCCGTCGACCCCTTAGAATATTTCAAGTTTGAAATGTTAATTTTTACCACCATGTATTTGATAAGCGAGCCACCCAGGGTTCTGTTGTTCAATTTTTTTTTTTATATTCCACGCGCGCAAAAGGGGTTATGGCTACCCTTAAAATATTTTTAACACAGCACGAGCGATTTGGTAAGTAGGATAGGATTTAGAAGGAGATACCGATGCACATACATTGGTTTTGAACGTTTGCACATCGAAATGGGAGGGGAAAGTTGAGTCAGGTAAAGCATTCCACATTCATGTGATGCGACTGAAGAAAGAATCTCTGTACATTACAGTACGTCCGAAGTTGGGCTCGAGGGTGAACTGATGGGCATTCCTAGAAGCGCGAGTATTACGGTTGAATTTTTTAAGGGGAGGAATGCAACTGGCTATTTCACTAGAACACTGATTATAATAATAGCGATAAAATAGAGAAAGACACGAAACATTACGGCGGTGTTCGAGAGATGTAATTGTTTCTGTTATAAATCTTTTGCCTATCATTTTTAAAGCCCTCTTTTGAATTCTGTCCAACAAACTCAAGTGAGTTTTTGGAGCTCCTGCCCAAACATGAGAATTGTACTCAAGTTTTGGACGAATAAAGGCTTTGTAGATCACAGCCAGGTCAGAAGGGGAAAAAAACTTCTTGCATCTACGGAGAAAACCTTAACACTTAGCAGCGTTTTTGGCGACATCAATTTTGTGGTCATTCCACAAAAGGTGGTCTGTGACACACATATCAAGAACTGAGAGCTGTTCGGTTTCCTCGATGCAAGTGCCGCCCATGGATAGCGGCATTGGGGGTGGGTTTCGCTTTAACGACAGGAGACAACATTGAGTTTTAGAAGCATTAAATTCTACGCGGTTTTTGATTCCCCATTGGACAATGCTATCGAGATCAGAATTTAGTGAGCTTATCATACGCTGCCGTTCAAGTTCCACATCCGAAGGACATGGATAAGAATCTGTAAACGAATATGAGAAGCTGAGGGTACTATCATCAGAAAAACAGTTTAATGGATTAGAAGTTTCAGACAAAAGATCATTTATGAAAATAAGGAAGAGAGTCGGAGACAAAACGGAGCCCTGGGGCACACCAGCATTTATTTTGTGGATTTCAGACTTGAAACCGTCCAATACGATTTGTATTGAACGGTCCGAAAGGTAATTTCTAATCCAACGAAGAAGAGGTTCATCGAAACCAAATGCGCGCATTTTCGATAAGAGAGCTTGGTGCCAAACTCTATCAAACGCTTTTGAAATATCAAGCGCAATAATCTTACTTTATCCAAAACGATGTAAAGATTTGTTCCACTGTTCGGTGAGATATACCATCAAATCACCAGTGGACCTATTGCTATGAAAGCCGTACTGCCGGTCATTAAAGCTTTCGTTCCTCGAGATATTTATTGAGCTGGAAATTAATTAGCGTTTCCATGACCTTGGAAAGAAGGGACGTAAGTGCAATTGGTCGATAGTAAGAGGGTAAAGAAGATACGCCTTTTTTAGGGACAGGCTGGACAAATGCTGTTTTCCATCCACTCGGAAAGAGACCAGTAGAGTAGGACAGATGGAAAAGCTTACGCAGTGGTTTTGCCAGCGTTGAAGACCACCTCTTCAGAACAATGGGAGGGATACTATCCGGGCCATCGGATTTGTGTACATCGAGATCCTTTAGAACTCTAGCAACTGCACGAGTGCGAAAGAAGATTTGTCCCATAAAATCATTTACGCTCTCAAGTACAGGAGGTGTCGTAACACTTTCTGGCAGCGTCGAATTAACAGCAAACTGTGCTGCAAGCAAATTGGCTTTATCTTGCGAGCTGACAAAAGAAGTATCATTGAAGACGAGCGTGGGAACCGAGGACGAGGTGGTATTTCGTATGTTTTTTACAAATGACCAAACATTTTTACTACCTTTGGGACATTGTAGTATTTTTTGCCGTAATTTTTGATCATGTAAAAATTTGGTTCGTCGAATATGAACGTTACAGGTCTTTCTAGCTTGTTGAAACTTTTTCCGGTTTTCCTCAGTAGGGTTGGCTTTATAACATCGGAAGCTTACTTCTCTAACCCTAATAACCTCTTTACAGCTCGAATCAAACCATGAGTTTTCTTTGGGTTTGATAGATTTCACCCTACTCGGGATAATATTTCTCATTCCACAAAGAATCAAGTTTGTAATAATATCTGCACTGGCTTCAACTTCACTATCGAGGAAGCATAGTGACCAGTTAAAGCTCTTAAAGAAATTATTGAGACCGTCCCAGTTGGCTTTTTCGTATTGCCAAACGGTTCTTTTTGGGATTTTTTCTTTAACTGTGATTTGGTGGCACGAGAAATTCGCAGAAATGACACAAAGGAGATAATACACTAATAGTGTATTTCTTTGGGTCAGAGGTAAGGAACAAGTCTAGAGTGTTGGCGATTTGACCTGTAACAACAGGAATCCAAGTAGGCTCGTCAACAAGCTGAGTCAGGAGGTTTAACTCGGCAAAAATCTCGACATACCTTCCTTCGGGTGTTGTCTGACCAGAATTCGAATATATTTCGAATTGTTACCACTACTGTCGCTGAAAAATAAAATTGGTAAATTCTAGAATCCAAAGTCTTACAGAGTACAGATATATGTTACTGTCATTATTATGACGCGGAAACAAAAATAATTGGCTCACTTTTCGTTTTGACAAAAAAAAAATAATTTATATAATTTTTGGCGAATATTATAGTGACGGTGCATGGTGGCGTTTGTGGAACATTTTTTTTTTTTTTTGCTATCAATTGTTAAAATGTTTTATTTTTTTTTATGATTGTAGGTAGAATTTTTCTAATCATATAATTTATTTATTGAAAAGTGTTTCTTTATTCTATTCCTGCGAACCAAAAACATAGGCCGAATTATGGAGTCCACTGTTTTTCAAATGGGCTTTCGAGTATCAGTGCTGTGAATAGTTTTGTATTGTGTGGCTTAAAACTGAGTTGAATTATACTCAGGCCTTCTTTCGATTTTCTTAGCGTTTTTACTAATTTTTAGTTTCCAGCTCTTTAAGTGTACAGAAAATCTGTGGAAATGTTGGTAGAACAATGTGGTTTTAAAATTTAGAAAATCGGTATTTGACAAAATACATATACATATGCTACCCAATATCGTAGCAGTAAGCTTTTCAAAAACTATTAAATGTTATTATTTTGGAAGGAGTGACAATTTTGGGTTGCTATATTAAAGGCAAGCAGGATTGCCGCATAGCAGCAACACTAACGGCAAGTATTGGCAGCAAAAAATGTACAAATTGTACAAAATAAAATTTGGGTTCATGTAAACTTTCGCCGTACTTAGTTTTCACAGCACGCAATAAGACAAAACATTTTGAATTAGTTGATGATCTAAACCCAATCGTATTACACTGAAGGGCGTACATTTTTTGTGACAAAAGCTAGAGATTAAGTTATTATTAAGGGTTTTGGTGCCCTAAATTTTAGTCCAACTTTAAAATTGCTATCAATTGGCTCAAGGTATCGTGATATCATGATTTAATGTAACAAAATGTTTGTATTTTGGGTCCGAATTCTGTAATACAGAAAATTTTGATTTTTTGTTTGAATCTGGATATCAAAATTTTAAAATACAGTTTAGTTCAGTGCACATACAAACTAATTTTAAAGTATCATCAACCCGTTTTTAAAAAAATGGATTTTTATAAATGTGGTTAATATTACATATATCGGGTTTTTCAATAAGAACGCTACAAAAAATTTTTTAAACAAAACAAAAACGGTTTTAGATGTCAATGAAATTCTTTATTCCTGTGAAAGTATGTTTGATGCCATTATCTATGGAACTCAATTTCTTTTGTAGGCCACCACGGGCACGCTTGCAGAAGTCCAGACGCTGAACCAAATTTTCGACGGTTTTCGAGCATAAATCGGCCGATACTGCTGCAATTTCACGTTCGATATTCGTACGAAGTTCATTAATCGTCGCTGGCTTGTTGGCATAGAGCATAAACTTGATGTAGCCCCACAGGAAATAGTCTAACGGCGTCAAATCGCACGACCGAGGCGGCCAAGCGACTGGACCATTTCGTGAGATAACACGTTCTCCAAACTTGATTTCCAATAATTTGATTATGACATTCGCTGTGTGGCTTGTGGTGCCGTCCTGTTGAAACCACATGTCCTCCAAGTCCATATCGTCCAATTGGGGCCAAAAATATTCTGTTATCATTGAACGGTAGCGATCCCCATTCACAGTAACGTGCCGGTCTTGATCATCACGGAAGAAGTACGGCCCAATGACGCCGCCGGCCCATAAACCACACCAAACCGTAATTTTTTCAGGATGCAATGATGACTCATGGAGTACGTGTGGATTGCTGCCTGACCAATACCGCATATTTTGTTGATTGACGAAGCCATTCAGTCAGAAATGAGCCTCATCGCTGAAGATGATTTTTCGATGAAAATCCGAATCATTTTCAAATTGTTGCTCAGCCCAATTCACGAACATACGACGCTTCTGGTGGTCAAGCGTCTTCAATTCTTGCGTCAATTTAATCTTGTAAGGATGTAGGCCAAGATCTTTTCGCAAAATTCGCCACAACGACGTCACAGAGATGTCCAACGCTTGAGAACGACGTGTGAGAGACACATTTGGGCTTTATGCAACTGAAGCCTCAGCGGCAGCAATATTCTCGACACTTCGGTCACTTCTTTGTCTCACTGGCACGATAACATTTTGTAATGTGCCTGTGGATTCAAATTTGTCCACTAGTCGCTCAATTGTTGATCTGCTAGGACGATTATGACGACCATAAATTGGACGTTGCGCTCTTAACGCTGAGGCCACTGACTCGTATGTCCTTTTATCATGAAATGGGAAACCTTACTGAAGGGAAATGTCAAAAGAGCGGCAAGAAATATGGCGTCGTTTGCTGTCCCTGTTGCTCTACTTTTGTAGCGTCCCTGTTGGAAAACCCTTTATATGCTTTTTCGAAGCTTTTGCATAAAATAATAAATTGAGTTTATACAATAATGAGAAAGACGAAAATATTAAAAATTAATAACAATGCTAAGTAACATTTTTTCCTTAAAAAATAGACTGCCCTAATTAAAGAACTCACAAATTATTTTCATCAAAATCTTTGAAGCCGTTTTCAAGAAAAATACAAATTTTCGACACATTAAGTATATTGAAGGTACCGTTATTTTTAGTTCTAGGCACAAGATAATTTCAAGTTATATATAAGGTATTAAAAAATGTCTTTGTACCAATAAGTTTCAAATAAATTGGTTAAATAATTTTACATTTATTTAATTCGAAAAAAAAACTGTTTGATTTTCGATTTCAAAAAATTAGATATGTATATTGTACAATATTGTTTACGGTATTATTTAATATTTTGTGAACTTATCAGTAAAAAAAAAATCAACTAAACTGTTTTCGAAATGGTCCATGGAAATGCTGAAAAAATTAAAAATTAACAAAGAGGTTACCTCACCCTCTTATTTTTTTAAACGGTTTTAACTTATTATGTGCTTTAAATTTTTTTAATTTGGATCTTTAAGACACAAGAATGCTCATCGAGTCGAAAGTAATTGCGAAATTTAATTAAATTAAAAAGTACAAGTGACCACATTTCCAGAAATTAATGTGTTTCACCCAGATATGACAGCGGGGGCTCATCAGTTAGTCTGTCACTTATACTTTTTACTTGAATTATATTCATTCACTCCACTCAAAACAGAAGTAATTTAAATATTTTAATATTTAAATTCCTTTATTTTCGAAATTTATCTCGAAATTATGAGTAACTAAGCCAAATCACTAAAAATTGTGCCGAGCGTTGAAACGAATTTATATGGAGGAGTAATTGTAATTTATAAGGATTTTTTGAAATTTTAATTGTCAGGATAGCTGTGGTTATGTGTAACCAAGGTTTTGCTGATAATGATTTATTTTGGATCTAACAATAATTTATTTTGGAATTGCTAGTGCTACCCACAGGCCAAAATCAACAAACTGTGAGGTCAAAACAGTTTTCGTTATTTTTATATTAAAAATTCTTTCAAATTGACAGTCATGAAAATCAATATTTTTTTCATTCAAAGTGATTATCAAATATTAGAAAACTGAGGACTGAAAATTCACGTGGAGAATCAATTATGGTTTCATATTGAATATTCACGTGAATTTGAACCGCATTTATTATTCATTTCACAAAGAGGTGGGTATACTAGGCTTAAAATAGTACTTAATTATATAAAGTTATGACAAAAAAAAAAAAAATATAAAACTAATTTTGTCTTTTTTTAAATGTGCAAGTCTTAAAATCATTTTTTTTCGAAAACCAATGACTAAAGTACATACCTTAATTTAAAAAAAATATAAAAGGTGACACTTCTGAATTTTAAAAAGCTTTAACATATTATAGGGTTGTTTTTTTGATAGTCAAAGAAAAATGACGTTTTTTGAGACAAACAATTGGATGTTTATGCCATTAATAGTGGAAATCAATATCAGCCAAATGGCCGCCACGGCAACGCTTACACAACAAAAGCTATTCAAAATAACACCTCTTATTGGAAAACCCTATAGTTTTATTTGTTATAACTATCGTTGGTTTTCAATATTTGTTCTCAATTTTTAGACTGTTTTTTTTTTAATTGGCCCTTGACAAAATGGGGGAAATAAAATCCCCATCGCATACAATGTTTGTCTTGCCTTTGTAGTACCTATCGCAAGTAAAAAAGTGCTCAAGTGCTTTTTGATATTTTTAAAAGGATTTTTTAAATTTTGAAATGCAGGCAATTGGAAAAAAATTGAATTTTCGAAATTTCCATAGAATTTAGCACTTTAGAGTTTTGAAAAAGAGGTTTAAGTATATGACAGATTTTTTACCCCAGACCTACTAACTTTTTGCATGGCGTAGGTAAAGTTACCTACCACAACCCAAGTAACCCAAGGTCCTCCTTCCAAAGTTAATGAACTAATAGTGTTTTTAATGTAAAAATTAAATTTCAGGGTTTGCACAAAAGATATTTGTATTAAAAACTTTTTTGAAAATTTTTTTTTATAAAAGAATTGATTTTTGATTGTTGGATTTGGGAAATGGCAAACTTTTTAAGCTTTATTTTATATTTTCTAATTTAAATTTTCTAATTGAGTTTTTTGTTGTCATCTTATACAATATCTTTTGCCCTTTCCTTACTTCGGTCCCGATAAAAGAGGCTATGAAAGACCATTAAACAAAAATATTAATATTCTAATTAAATATTTTCTTTTTGTTAGTAAAAAAAAAACTATCTATAGGTACAGAATATATATTTTAAGTTTCATTCGATGTGCTTATTAAGGTATTGGTGGGCATAAACACCAGAACAGGTGGGAAGAAATCGAGAAATCGAGCGCTAATTAAACTGTTTCGTGTATAGCTGTTTGTGTATCACCATCACCGGCCGCCATCGTGCGTCTTCATCAACAATTATAAACTATTTAGTTGCGGTTGTCGTACACTCCCATGTCCCATCCCATATAGCATTCACGCGACAAGTGCTAACCTGGAAAAGGGGCATGCTGTCATTCAAATATGCTTCCCTACCCACTGAGTTCGGAATGTGCGGTGTTGGCTGGTCTGATGGTCTGGTCGTAACCCAGATACATTACAAATGAAGTTAATATGGAAACACCATCAGCGAGTCAGAGACTCTTTAACAAATTCGGCATAGCAGAGAGACAAATTGATTGTTGGTAGCAAATTGCTGAAGCAATGTTTGAGTTTTAGCAAATAGGTGCTTATGCCTACTTCGGGCGCAAGCTTCAGACTTTCCTGTTTTGGTCTTCAGTTTTGTATCGCAAAAAATAACAAAACGGAAGACCATCAACGAGTCAACTACCTTAACATCATTTACATTCTGGAGTTTATAACTTGTATATTGTCGTCACCCATCAAGTCTTAAAACAACTTCCACGTCCGTCGCAGCGGCCATCGTTATTCGGCTTAGAGAAGCGTCAATGGAGGCATGCACTAACTATACATTAAAGGAACCGAAATTGCGTTCATAAATGTTTAATGACTTCAACTTCAACAAATAAAAACAATTGTAGTGGCACTTTTCTTGTTTAGGTCGAATTTGAATTCAGTGCATCAAAAAGATTTAAAAACAAAAAGAATCCATATTCCATATTACGATTTCTCACCAGAAGGTCTTTTAATTTTGTCGGCTTGTATTATCCATATCAATCCTTCTGATTATAAGAAAAAAAAATAAACACAATAATTGGTATTTCGAATCATTCAAATTGCTTGATGATCAAACATCATTTAGGACTAAAATTATTACCTGGATCTGTGGCTTAAAGCCATATTTCTTAATGTTTCCTTATGCCACTTTTATAAAGTGACATAAGGCCTCATTCAAAAATGATATGCATAATTAGAGACAGTATGTTTTATAGGTCTTAGCGTGACACTATAGTTAACCGTTTTTTTGATTTTGATATAAGAAGTTCTCTATAACTTATTCTGAATTATAAAAACTTCACATTTAGTGTCACGCTACCACCCATTCTTTAAAAATTTATTGTTGAACAGACCTTAATCAATGACAGATCAGGTCGTATGAAAAAATATGACAGATGTATTACGGGCTAATACTACGTTTCCACCAACCACTAATGCCGGATTTACACGAATGACAAAATGTCGTTATTTCTGTTATTTTCTTGCCATTTTTGTCATTTCGTGTAAATGATTTTCATATTTGTCATTATTTTTGTCACAAAAATAATGATGGACGAAACTAGCTTTAAATATTGTCATAAAAATGACATCGTGTAAACGCACAATGACACCATTTTCAAAATTATGACACACCGCGAGAAAGAATGAACCTGCTCATTATTTTATGACAAGTTGTTATTATTTTTATAAGGGAACTGTAATTATCTCCAGTTGCGAGAAAATGGACAGTAATAACTGTGAGACGTTCATGTTTGTAGTTTGCTTTCTCACAAGTGGTGTTCTTTGGTCAGTTATAAAATCAAAATCCTCTGCCGACATTCTTATAAAATTGTGGAACAGTTCCGAATCATTCCGACGAAGCTGCCCGCCCAACGTCTCAAAAAAACCTTGTTGCAAAAATAATGGGCAAACCCAACAAGATCTTTGTTTTCTTCGTGACCGTGTCGGTTTTTGAATTGTTACTTTGTTTGATTGCATTTTTAACCACTCCTACAGTATTGCAGAGTTTTGATTAAATTGAAAGAAGTTTAAAATTATTCCACATATGCTTCATATGGTAGATTTAATGACAGTACCTAGTGTAAATACACCAGTTTTTATTTATGACAACAATAATGACAGAGTCTGAAACAGTCATTTTTTTGTCTTCGTGTAAACGCATGTCATTCATGAATTGATTTTGTCATTATTTTTTTATTTTAATGGCAGATTTTATCACACTTTTGTCATTCGTGTAAAGGCTCTCCCAAACAAATGCGAAACATTCAGTGCGGCGAAGACCGAAGAAACATTCATCAGTCAAAATTAATTTACATGGTGATAAATGAGAGTGCCCACACCAACGTGGCAAATAAACATTCGCCTTTCAAAATTTATTGACAGGATGATAAATGAGAGTGCCCACACCAACTGCGATTGTTTCTTCGCCGCACCGAATGTTTCGCATTGGTTTGGGAGAGCCTTAAATCCGGCATAAACCGAGATTTAGGTAACGAGATTTGTTTAGTGTTTCCTCTGCACATAAAGATCAAAAAGAGGATTATGGCAAAGCATTCAAATAGTGTTTCATTTTTTTGATATGAAGTGTAAGTGAGATAGATAGTTTTTTTTACATTTCCATCTGTCAATAAATGAAAATGGGTTTTAAATGGGTCGGTTCCACAATTATTCTCCGAAAAAAAAGGTTTGTTTGATTTGACAAACTAATGTTGAGTTTTATTCGAGGAGATTAAAATTTGTATGGTAAATCTTCGATATTTCAAGGAGGTTTGTGATAATCTTGCTAAATCTTGGTTTAGTGGCTGGTGGAAACGTAGTATAAGCGGCGACACTGCAAAAATCAAAATTCATAGAAGTCTCAGGAATTATAAAACAATTACGGTGCATTTGTAACATTTGTAATCAGGGCCGTAGATAGAGCTTGTGGGGCCCCGGGACAAAACCATATATGGGGCTCTATTTCTCAATTACTACCTATATATTGGTTAGCTAGCTAGCCTTTCTTGTTCCATGGTGCTTCGCTAGTAATTTTTTATTAATTTCAGCTTTTAAAAAATTTTTCATGGAATTATGTACCTACTTATCATTCAAAAATGTTGACCTGATAAAAATCAACTGAGCAGACAAATCAGATGATACAAACAATAAATGACGAATATGAAAAATCAACCCTTAGTTTTTGTTTTACAAAACGTTACATATTGTTACATATATGTAATTTGTTTTCTGGGATAAAAACTTCGTGAGTTACATGTGAAAGTAGAATTAACAAACAATAATACTCTTTCGAATACCGAAGTCTTCTTCTCGGACTTTTTTCCCAGAGCACCATATGAAATCTAAAAAATGAATTCTACTAGTTCCACCATCTCGCTAGCATAAGCTTTCGCTAACAATGAACACATGTTTTTAGAATTTTCGGCAGATTATTTTATTTCAATTTTACAAAGAATATTTCATGGGTCAAATATACACAAACCAAAACAACAAATAATTAAATATATTACATCGGTTATTTTAATTTCTTCAATTGGATTTAAGTTGCAGAGACTCAAAAATTGGGATTGAGCTTAACCAAGCTAACTTTAGGAAGTTAATACCGATTGAAATGACATAAAGGTATGTCCGTTGGGGCATTGCCCCGGTTTCCCCATAGGACGCTAGGGCCCTGTTTGTAATCTTCGTCTGACATCTGCAAAAAAGGGGATGCAAAATATAAAATTTACATTTGTTGGATAGAGATAGAAGACAAAAATGAAGAATATCTTCGTTCATACAGATATAAGGAAGTGCTACACTAAAGATATGTAGACAAAAATGTCCATCTTCATGATGGTTCTCTCTCTCGTTTTATAGGGTTTGAATTCAATGAACACACTGACACCCAATGTTGTAAATTGATTGTTATTCGATGGAAAATCAAACATCTGAATAGGTATTTGATGTTAATGGCCGGGTCAAACGGAGGGCGGTCTGGCGTTCTTTGTAAAAATTTATAAACAAAATTTGACCGCCGCGTTTTTTCTTTATGGTGAACGGTTGACCGCATCGCCAGACCACGTTCTGTTTGACCCGGCCTTAACAAATCATTCACCAATTGTAGTTTTTGTTGTTGTTTAGCATTGTTAATTTGTCATTTTTATAAGCATATTATTGTGAATGATTCGCCTTGCATAGCGAATGTTTTGCGTTGGTTTGGGAGAGCTGGCCAAACACGACCGAGCCGAATGGCTGGAAGCCAATTGGTTCCGAACATTTTGTACTGGATAAACGTCAAAAACGTTCGGTGCCGAAACATTTGGATATTCAGCCATTCGGAAAACCACGAACCAAATTGGCTCCGAGCCGTTCGACTCGGTCGTGTATTTGGCAACGTGAAATTGGCATGAAACACTTGCAACGATTAAAAAAAACAGATTCACAATGCTAAATAACAACAAAAAACTGTTGTCAGCGAATGTTTCACCCCGGTTTAGGAGAGCCTTTTAAGCTGGCAATACACGACCGAGTCGAATAGCTAGGAGCCATTTGGCTCCGGTCCATTTGGCCACCGTAAAAATTTGGGTGCCAATTTTGGCAGTTTGGTTCTTGTCCAGACAAAAAACGTCAGCGGTCCGTTCAATGCAGAAAGCACATGTCGACTGAACTTCTTACGACAATTGTCCAATTAGTTATCATTGTAAATGATTCGCCCTGCAGAGCGAATGTTCCGCGTTGGTTTGAGAGAGCTTTTAATTAAAAAAAATCGTTCATCGATCAGTATGTAAATACCAATTGGGTCTTAAATTTCATAATTTAAAAAAGACTTCTTTAAAAAAACCAAATCTCTTTTCAAAAATATAATAAAAAATATAGGTCTTAATGATTTTGACGTTTAAAGTTTGCTTTTAATTTTTTTTTCAATTCCAGAATTGATTTTGTCTTCTTTTCAAAAGAAGAACTGTCATCAATTGCCAAAAATGAACAATTTGAGACGCATTCAGATCTCGGAATACTTCTGTACGATATCGCACGACTAAAAACCTTTCAACACTATACAATTGAATATTATAAGTATAACATATCAAAAAAGAGTGAAAAATAACAAAATTATCAACAAAATTTGGCATTAAAATGCCTACACGATATGACATGAGTGTTTATACATAAAAATTTTAAGGATTTTTTCTAAAACGTCCCATATTCTTCCAAATTGAGCTTTGAGGTTTTGGTGAATCAAATGTATGTCCGTTGCAAGTGTGGGAGCAAAATATTAAAATCATTATGTTTCACACCATTTTTGGAATGACAAGGAATTCTTTCGCAATTTCAATTTGACATGAGTGTTAATACGCAAAATGCATTTAATCGTAAACGCTTCAAGGTATTACTTCACAGGATCACAGGGACCGTGAAAAAAGGACAACTGAAAGATAAGCAAAGAATATTAATAAGATAACTACTTTTATTGTTTCTTCTTATTAGCAGCACTGATGGATGCCTGGCAGCTACACAGACTTCCGGTATTAAGCACATACAAACAAAAAACGTTATACCTAGGTATATGCCAACAAGAAAATGTTCAAAACCAAGATCTTATCCATACAAAATGTGTTAGTATCAGTCATCAGGAGTTCCGGTGAAGATGTGTTAACAAAAGTATTAATTCGATTCAGACAACGCATAAGACCAGCCATTTTAAAAACACCAAAATAGTTAAACAGGAATGTAATGAACACTATTTTAATCCTATGTTACTGTTACCTCCTTCGGAAGTAGACATGCACTTATAAATTATTTACAAGTAGTGATAAAGTAATGATGCCTATAATAATAATCAAAAATAAATCTAAAAGGCATTATACCTACACAAAGTAGAACAATAACCGGTTACACAACACCGCGAACCATAATTAGGTCAAGTATCTGCCTTCAACTCGTGATGATACTATAATCACCAAACAGTTGAAAGCAAAATTTATTAAAATAAAAAATCTCAAAAATAAAAACACAATAAAGATAATTTTGTTTTAATGTGCAAACATTTTCCAGCGAAAGTCCACTTTTATTACGTTCTTCCTCTACTGTTGTAGTTCTAGCATCTTGATTTAACCTTTTTTTTAAATTCCTACCAACATAAGCCAACGTCAACTTTGTTAAGATGGAAAAACAAAAAAAAAATAATTTCACTGCGGCCGTCTTCGGAAGTTCTCAATTAAATAATAATTAACTTGTGATACTGGCGGGTCATCGAAATCTCCATTTGAGAGAGCTAAACTCAGGCCTTCTCTAACACTGAACTGAACATTATACTGACTCTTCGAGAACCAAATACAGTTTCGGAAAAGTATGTCACATAAATGCAGTTTATGTACCTATAGAACCAATAGTTTCATACACTCAAAACAAATATAAAAATACCTTCACAAGAGAGAATCCAAACGGGAACAAACTCTTTTTTTTTATTTTCTTTGAAAAATAAAATAACAAAAACAATGGCGATCGGTTTTAAGAATTCCACCCGCACTCGAACGGATTTTAACACGTCTTCTTTGTCGTCGCAACTAGTAATAGTCTTCAATCCACGTATGTACGTATATTTTTATATTAATTAGGATAAATACCGCATAAAGATATTCTAACGGTAATTTCTACTTTTTTCACTCAAAAAAAAAACAGAGCTTAAGATACCACATAAAACACGTAGAAGAACACTGTTTAGAAGAAGTCTTTTCTCTTCGTTTTTTACTTCTTCTTCTTTTGTCACTCCGTTAGTTCTCCTTGAATAAATAAATTAATTAGTGTATCAATTTTATTTATATATGTAGATAAAAAACTATCTATAGGATATTATTCCTCAATCCGACAAAGACTCGAAAGAGAGAGAGACCACGTTAAGAACGCTAGCGAACAGCTCGAAAGTTTAAAACATACTGAAGTCTTCTTGGCCATCGGATTCCTGAAGAAGGTCTATCCAGCTTATCTGCAAGTCATGCTCGTGATCGCGATGGTCGTGGCATGAAGAAGAACCAGAAAAAAGACTTGTCGGGATTCGAGAAAAAGAAGAAGAACTACAACAACCATCAACGCAACGGTCCAAACTTCGTAGATGACCAAATCGAACAACAAGGTGTGTTTGTTTGTGTGCAGAGAAGAAAGCGATAAGAACAAGTAGTAAAAGAACGACCATCATCATCACATCATCATTATCATCATCGGTGGGCGAAAAGGTAAAAATACATACCTATTACAAATACAAATCACCAATCTCAGAGACGCGGTATAAGTTGAGCACACCAAAATGAGGTATCCGATGATACTTAACTGTCGGCTAATTATGGATTAATTTACCTGCATGTTGATGATGGCTGTAGGATAGGTGCTCGTAGCGTCGTAGCTACAACAGGTGAAATAAGTCTGCATTTTGTGCAAAGTCCAAAGAAGATTGGATTTTATATTTGTACCACAAAAGCCTTAAGATACAGGAATAAAAACGAACAGCCAGGACACATAGGATATTTAACCCTGAGGCCACACGAGCCAGTACTGGCAAACCAGTTGGCTTCATAGATTGACTGTCAAGTTCGTATACGTGAATATGCTGTGACGTAGGCGGCACGCAACTTGTAAGCAAGTTGCTTTCAAGTTTCTGCGGTCACGTTCAGCTTTTACTAGGATAGCCTATCTAGGATTCTATTACACATTTTTATTGAATTTGCTTTGGTATCGGACTTCAATTTTGTCTTACTTAACAAAAAATGACGCCGAATTCTGCATCAAGTCTTGCGATGGTAAATGCAAAATACTACCAATGCGTAGACGGATGCATTGACAGACTTTTCTGTCGCGTCAAAGTAACGGATTGATTTTCATCTAATTCAAAGATTTCGATTTTTTCAAAATAAACTTTAAAAAACTTTAATTTTTTGGAGGTTTTTTAATCCATCATCGTCTTAGCTATCCTTCAATGGAATTTGACAGTTCATACGTTGACAGATAGGTAAAAAACTAAATTACGGCGTACGAGGAATATTTCGTTCCAAAATGTCACCCAAAGGCGCTAAAATCGCCTTTACCAGCACAAAAAATTTAATCTCAAAAAATTCAGATATCTTTAAGTTTTTCAATGCATCATCTCCGTAGCAATATTTTAATTTAATTTGACAGTCTATGGCTTGACAATTAGGTAACATAATGTTCCGAAATCCCCTAAACTCTCATTTTTCCCAAGCAAAACATATACTCTCAAAAACTTGGGATTTTTAAGAGATTTTGTATAAATAAATCATCATATTCATAGCCATCCTTCAATCATATTTGACATTGCCTATTTTGGAAATGTTAAAATTTCTTGGTCCTTCCTTTTCCTTTTTTTTCAGAATTGGTTATATCAATAAACAAAACAATTTAAGAAAATTTAAGATAAACATTTTCTTCGGTACTGATATTATTGCTAAACTGTGATTATGCTTAAAAGTGATTTTAGAGGCATTGTGTAAATACTTAAAACATTGCTCAATTCTGACTTGGGAAAATTTATAACGGTTAAAATGAACATATTTCAGATTCTGGCAGCTTTTTTTTGACTTCTCAGAAATTGAAAATTAGAAATTATTTCAAAGTACACTGTGACTACAAAAAAAGTATACACTGGACTCATGAGAACACTAGTTTTTGGTGTATATTTACTTTTGTGGACATTGTAATTGTCAAAACATAATGTCGTTCTTTTCATAAAAAATACTATTTTCTCTTTTCCTCTTTGCTGACAATAAGTCATGATTTAATGAATTAAAAATGAGAACAAAATTTAGTATCATACGGGCTTAAATTCAACAAAAAATTGTTTTTTATTACTGATTGAGCTTAACTGCGATTCTGCTTATGAGTTATTCTAGAGTTATCGCGTAAATTCACCAAAAATTTCAATACTGATTAAGCTAAACTGTGATTTAGAAAAAAAAAAAAAAATTGACGCCCGGGCGTCAAAAAAAATTGACGCCCGGGCGTCGAAAATAAAATGACGCCCGGGCGTCAAAAATAAAATGACGCCTGGGCGTCGAAAATTAATTGACGCCTGGGCGTCAAAAAAAAAATGACGCCCGGGCGTCGAAATTAAATTGACGCCCGGGCGTCAAAAATAAAATGACGCTCGGGCGTCAAAAATAAAATGACGCCTGGGCGTCGAAAATAAAATGACGCCTGGGCGTCGAAATTAAATTGACGCCCAGGCGTCAAAAATAAAATGACGTCCGGGCGGCAGAAATAAAATGACGCCCGGGCGTCAAAAATACAATGACGCCGGGGCGTCAAAAATAAATTGACGCCCGGGCGTCGAAAATAAAATGACGCCCGGGCGTCGAAAATAAAATGACGCCCGGGCGTCGAAAATAAAATGACGGTCGAGCGTCAAAAATAAAATGACGCCTGGGCGTCGAAAATAAAATGACGCCTGGGCGTCGAAATTAAATAAATTAATTTTTTGGAGGTTTTTTAATCCATCATCGTCTTAGCTATCCTTCAATGGAATTTGACAGTTCATACGTTGACAGATAGGTAAAAAACTAAATTACGGCGTACGAGGAATATTTCGTTCCAAAATGTCACCCAAAGGCGCTAAAATCGCCTTTACCAGCACAAAAAATTTAATCTCAAAAAATTCAGATATCTTTAAGTTTTTCAATGCATCATCTCCGTAGCAATATTTTAATTTAATTTGACAGTCTATGGCTTGACAATTAGGTAACATAATGTTCCGAAATCCCCTAAACTCTCATTTTTCCCAAGCAAAACATATACTCTCAAAAACTTGGGATTTTTAAGAGATTTTGTATAAATAAATCATCATATTCATAGCCATCCTTCAATCATATTTGACATTGCCTATTTTGGAAATGTTAAAATTTCTTGGTCCTTCCTTTTCCTTTTTTTTCAGAATTGGTTATATCAATAAACAAAACAATTTAAGAAAATTTAAGATAAACATTTTCTTCGGTACTGATATTATTGCTAAACTGTGATTATGCTTAAAAGTGATTTTAGAGGCATTGTGTAAATACTTAAAACATTGCTCAATTCTGACTTGGGAAAATTTATAACGGTTAAAATGAACATATTTCAGATTCTGGCAGCTTTTTTTTGACTTCTCAGAAATTGAAAATTAGAAATTATTTCAAAGTACACTGTGACTACAAAAAAAGTATACACTGGACTCATGAGAACACTAGTTTTTGGTGTATATTTACTTTTGTGGACATTGTAATTGTCAAAACATAATGTCGTTCTTTTCATAAAAAATACTATTTTCTCTTTTCCTCTTTGCTGACAATAAGTCATGATTTAATGAATTAAAAATGAGAACAAAATTTAGTATCATACGGGCTTAAATTCAACAAAAAATTGTTTTTTATTACTGATTGAGCTTAACTGCGATTCTGCTTATGAGTTATTCTAGAGTTATCGCGTAAATTCACCAAAAATTTCAATACTGATTAAGCTAAACTGTGATTTAGAAAAAAAAAAAAAAATTGACGCCCGGGCGTCAAAAAAAATTGACGCCCGGGCGTCGAAAATAAAATGACGCCCGGGCGTCAAAAATAAAATGACGCCTGGGCGTCGAAAATTAATTGACGCCTGGGCGTCAAAAAAAAAATGACGCCCGGGCGTCGAAATTAAATTGACGCCCGGGCGTCAAAAATAAAATGACGCTCGGGCGTCAAAAATAAAATGACGCCTGGGCGTCGAAAATAAAATGACGCCTGGGCGTCGAAATTAAATTGACGCCCAGGCGTCAAAAATAAAATGACGTCCGGGCGGCAGAAATAAAATGACGCCCGGGCGTCAAAAATACAATGACGCCGGGGCGTCAAAAATAAATTGACGCCCGGGCGTCGAAAATAAAATGACGCCCGGGCGTCGAAAATAAAATGACGCCCGGGCGTCGAAAATAAAATGACGGTCGAGCGTCAAAAATAAAATGACGCCTGGGCGTCGAAAATAAAATGACGCCTGGGCGTCGAAATTAAATTGACGCCCAGGCGTCAAAAATAAAATGACGTCCGGGCGGCAGAAATAAAATGACGCCCGGGCGTCAAAAATACAATGACGCCGGGGCGTCAAAAATAAATTGACGCCCGGGCGTCGAAAATAAATAGACGCCCGGGCGTCAAAAAAAATTGACGCCCGGGCGTCGAAAATAAAATGACGCCCGGGCGTCAAAAATAAAATGACGCCTGGGCGTCGAAAATTAATTGACGCCTGGGCGTCAAAAAAAAATGACGGCCGGGCGTCGAAATTAAATTGACGCCCAGGCGTCAAAAATAAAATGACGCCCGGGCGTAGAAAATAAAATGACGCCCGGGCGTCAAAAATAAAATGACGCTCGGGCGTCAAAAAAAAAATGACGCCCGGGCGTCGAAAATAAATTGACGCCCGGGCGTCGAAATTAAATTGACGCCCAGGCGTCAAAAATAAAATGACGCCCGGGCGTCAAAAATAAAATGACGCCTGGGCGTCGAAAATTAATTGACGCCTGGGCGTCAAAAAAAAATGACGGCCGGGCGTCGAAATTAAATTGACGCCCAGGCGTCAAAAATAAAATGACGCCCGGGCGTAGAAAATAAAATGACGCCCGGGCGTCAAAAATAAAATGACGCTCGGGCGTCAAAAAAAAAATGACGCCCGGGCGTCGAAAATAAATTGACGCCCGGGCGTCGAAATTAAATTGACGCCCAGGCGTCAAAAATAAAATGACGCCCGGGCGTCGAAAATAAAATGACGCCCGGGCGTCAAAAATAAAATGACGCCTGGGCGTCGAAAATTAATTGACGCCTGGGCGTCAAAAAAAAAATGACGCCCGGGCGTCGAAATTAAATTGACGCCCGGGCGTCAAAAATAAAATGACGCTCGGGCGTCAAAAATAAAATGACGCCTGGGCGTCGAAAATAAAATGACGCCTGGGCGTCGAAATTAAATTGACGCCCAGGCGTCAAAAATACAATGACGCCGGGGCGTCAAAAATAAATTGACGCCCGGGCGTCGAAAATAAATAGACGCCCGGGCGTCAAAAAAAATTGACGCCCGGGCGTCGAAAATAAAATGACGCCCGGGCGTCAAAAATAAAATGACGCCTGGGCGTCGAAAATAAAATGACGCCTGGGCGTCGAAATTAAATTGACGCCCAGGCGTCAAAAATAAAATGACGCCCGGGCGTAGAAAATAAAATGACGCCCGGGCGTCAAAAATAAAATGACGCTCGGGCGTCAAAAAAAAAATGACGCCCGGGCGTCGAAAATAAATTGACGCCCGGGCGTCGAAATTAAATTGACGCCCAGGCGTCAAAAATAAAATGACGCCCGGGCGTCGAAAATAAAATGACGCCCGGGCGTCAAAAATAAAATGACGCCTGGGCGTCGAAAATTAATTGACGCCTGGGCGTCAAAAAAAAAATGACGCCCGGGCGTCGAAATTAAATTGACGCCCGGGCGTCAAAAATAAAATGACGCTCGGGCGTCAAAAATAAAATGACGCCTGGGCGTCGAAAATAAAATGACGCCTGGGCGTCGAAATTAAATTGACGCCCAGGCGTCAAAAATACAATGACGCCGGGGCGTCAAAAATAAATTGACGCCCGGGCGTCGAAAATAAAATGACGCCCGGGCGTCGAAATTAAATTGACGCCCAGGCGTCAAAAATAAAATGACGCCCGGGCGTAGAAAATAAAATGACGCCCGGTCGTCAAAAATAAAATGACGCTCGGGCGTCAAAAAAAAAATGACGCCCGGGCGTCGAAAATAAATTGACGCCCGGGCGTCGAAATTAAATTGACGCCCAGGCGTCAAAAATAAAATGACGCCCGGGCGTCGAAAATAAAATGACGCCCGGGCGTCGAAATTAAATTGACGCCCAGGCGTCAAAAATAAAATGACGCCCAGGCGTCGAAAATAAATTGACGCCCGGGCGTCAAAAATAAAATGACGCTCGGGCGTCAAAAATAAAATGACGCCTGGGCGTCGAAAATAAATTGACGCCTGGGCGTCAAAAAAAAATTGACGCAATAACTAATAAACAAAATTGCAGTTAAGCAAAATCAGTAATAAAAAACAACTTTTTGTTAAATTTATACGATGACTCTGAAATCACTTATAAGCAAAATCAGTATTGGAACTTTTGTAGAATTTATGTGAAAACTCTGCAAACTAGAATTTCTGACTCTGAAATAATAAGAAGTAGAATCAAAGACGCCTGGGCGTCGAAAATAAAATGACGCCCAGGCGTGAAAAATAAAATGACGCCCGGGCGTCAAAAATAAAATGACGCTCGGGCGTCAAAAATAAAATGACGCCTGGGCGTCGAAAATAAATTGACGCCTGGGCGTCAAAAAAAAATTGACGCCCGGGCGTCAAAAATAAAATGACGCTCGGGCGTCAAAAATAAAATGACGCCTGGGCGTCGAAAATAAATTGACGCCTGGGCGTCAAAAATAAAATGACGCCCGGGCGTCAAAAATAAAATGACGCCTGGGCGTCGAAAATAAATTGACGCCCGGGCTCAAAAATAAAATGACGCCCGGGCCCAACGAGGCCACTGTCTTGTCTACTGGCTTCCCAACTGGCTTCGAAAAAATGGCAAGCCAGTTGACGAGCAAGTTGCTCAGGTTTGTATGTGTTAGTAAGAAAATTTAAATGTATTGTTACTTGTTAGCCAGTACTGGCTCGTGTAGCCTCAGGGTAAGGAAAATTAGTAATAAACAAAAACTTTTTATTGAATTTACACGATGACTCTGAAATCACTAATAAGCGAAATCACTGTTAAGCTAAATCAGTATTGAAATTTTTGGTGAATTTACGCGATAACTTTGCAACAACTAATAAGCAGAATCGCAGCTAAGTAAAATCAGTAATAAACAACAACTTTTTTTTTGTATTTACACGTCAGCTCTCACTTATAAACGAAATCACTGTAAAGCAAAATCAAGATTGAAACTTTTGTTGAAATAACGTGAAAACTCTGCAATAACTAATAAACAAAATTGCAGTTAAGCAAAATCAGTAATAAAAAACAACTTTTTGTTAAATTTATACGATGACTCTGAAATCACTTATAAGCAAAATCAGTATTGGAACTTTTGTAGAAATTATGTGAAAACTCTGCAAACTAGAATTTCTTGTTGACTTAACGTGATGACTCTGAAATAATAAGAAGTAGAATCAAAGACAAGCTAAATTAGTAATAAACAACAACTGAAATCACTGATAAGCGAAAGCACAGTTCAGAAAAATCATAAATTATATATTGTAGACACGTAAAAAATTACGTTGTGGAACTACTGCACGAGTTTTTTTTAATTTTAGTAATTAAACAAACGAATTTCTTTTTCTCGTACGTAGGACTGTGTCCGATCGGGACCGAAGTGACAGGGAAAAACAGGAGAACCAGTTTTGGTGGTTAAATCAAGAATTAGATAGTTGACTTAGTTTTCTCTCCTTGGGCGACTTACATAGTTTTAAGTGTATTAATTAGGTAGGGACAGTCAGGGTGGCACCAAAAAGTCAGGGTGAAAAAAAAAATTATAAACCAGAAAAATTAAAACAAAAAAATTATAAAATCAAAAACATCTAAACAAAAAAAAATAAAAAAAAAAAGTTAAAGATGCTTGCTGTGGCTGTTCTAGTTTTAAGGTATTTGTAAGTAGTTTTATAGTCGTTCTAAGTAGTTTTAATTAGTTTTAATTAGTTTTTAATTAGCTTTAAGTTTTATATAAGAAATTAAGAAAATGATAAAGTAACCAAGTTTTTTTTAAAAATCTTTCTTGGTAAAAAATAAAACCAATGATAGATATTATTTTTAAGATAGTTCGAAGGCCGAAAGGCATTAGCATTAAGTTATTGTTTAATTTAGAGCGCCCGCTTAGGGCCAGTAAGTTATTTTTAAGATATTGATGATTAGGCTAGTTTTTCATGAATTTTTATCTTGCTTTAAGATAGTTATAAGAAAAATGAAAAATAAAAATGAATTTAAAAAAAAAAAAAAAAAAATTAGTGCGTTTGACTGTCACGCTGGAGGTCTGGGTTCCCTTCCCAGCCTCGTCCACCTAAAAACTAAAAAAAAAATTTTTCAGGGCTACTGCCTCTTGCGAGGAATTGACAAATCCTCCAAGAGTATCACTTATAAGGAATAAGTGCTTCTCGTCTAGCCGTTCGGATTCGACATAAAATTGTAGGTCCCTTCCATTCCTGTCGACAGGCGCACACAGGAATGGTTGCGAGTTGTTAGTCACTAGGCCCTGGTCATTCATGAGGCCTTGTGCCACCCGATTTATTTATTTATTTATTTTCATAAATTAAATATTTTGAAAACGACTTAGTCAATATTTTCAAAACTAGTTGTATCTATAATGATTTTTTATTATTTTGTAGAATACTTGAAAATACCATGTTTCTAAATTTAAATATAACGGTACCTTCCATACAAATGTTGAAAACCCGTTAAGAAAAAACTTATTTTTCTCGAAAACGGCTCCAAGAATTTTGATACAAAGATTTGCGTTTACTATTTAAGGTTAAGTCAATATTTTGATGCAAACAAATTATACCAATAATGGTTAATAACGGTACATGTCATAGAACCGATTTTTTGTTTTCAAATTTCTCGTTGACGGCTGCACCGATTTCAAACAAAATTTGTATACAAGAGCTCCTTAACAATTCAACTAATTTTGCATATATATAAATTTTCAAAAAAATATTTTTTGGATTTTTAAAAAAATATTGAAATTTTTTTTTTGAAAATTCAGTACTTTGAAAACGGGCTAATGAATATTTTTATTTTATTTTGTGTTAATTAATGTTGGCATACTAGATTTTATATATTAAAATGAGCGAAAAATTTTATATATAAAAAATTAATTTTTAAGAAAACCCATCCAACGATTTTTTACTTTTTCTTATATATTCATATTTATCAAAGAAACCAGACGGCATACTTGATTTTGAGCTCTTATTCTCAAAGCCATTTAAAATAATAAATTTATAGTAATTTATGGTAATAATTTTTTTTTTTAATGCTATCATAATATTTTGGAACCTATAGCTATGTACTTGTACATCATTAATTTCTAGCTAAGTTAAAGTTGTTAGCTATGAGAGCAAGTTTATACAGAGTGTCCAGTAAATAATGGATTACCTTGGAATGCCTAATAGTAGACTTAATAACCGTCCTGAAAACTAATAAAAAAAAGTCTATCCCAACCGCAAGAAAAGATATGTGCATTTTTTTGTTCAGTGCATTATTTTTTGCGTTACTTTACGTTTTTCAATACCACGACTACAAGTGAATGAATTCCACCGTTTTTTTTTCGTAGCAATATTTAACATTGTTTGTGCCAAAACATAAAAAGACAAAAATTAAAATAACTGTTGGAATTCTTAGAGAAAAAAAATTATTGAACTTTGATTTTCGATGCAAAATGTGAAAGAAACTAATTTTCGAAAAAGTTAAATCATCTCTGGTATGAAAAAATGCATGAATACCTAAGTGGCCAACTATTTTAAAAATATGTGCGCTAAATGCAGATTTCAAAATGATATAATTTATTATTGCATCTTGAACCAATATGAAGTTATTGGTAAAAATCAGCAACAAGAGAGCCAATTTAGCAAAAACAAATGTTTTAAAAATTAGCAAATTAAATCTGAAAATAATATCATGCGTCCAACATGGTAGATTTTTGATTGATTGCCTGTTTTTATGATATTATCCTTGTGATAGATCCAAGCTTTTAACTTCTAGGGCCGATTGCAACATTACCAAAAATGGCAACAAAGTACAAAAAACGGCTAAATTTTCACGCTTGTTTTAAAGTATACCTGGTCTTTTGGGCCCTAACAAAACCATATTTCGCAGCTGCTTTAAGTTTATTTGTTATTTTCTTTAAACAAATATTCTTTTGAATTTTGAGCAAACTTTCAATCACGAATAAATGAAACTCTTATAATAACCTTGTTAAGTTTTGCTCAGAATCTTGTAATTTAGCTGCCTACACAAGATTTCTTAGCTCCTCTAAGGACCTGATGGGCTTGCTGTACACGATTTTCTTAATGCAGCCCCAATAAAACAATCAAGTTGCTTTAGGTCCGGAAAACGGGGTGGCCATAAAATTGGTTCCAGGTCTCATATCCATCTGCCTGTATAACTGTCATATTTGTAATGTAGCGGCTTGCACAATATTCCATGCCTCCTCTGACAAGTTGATCGGCTTGCTGTGTTCGATTTATTTAATGCACCTCTTATAAGAAAATTAATTTGTTAATAACCACTACCAAAATATTTGATGGTTTTTTTAAAAGGCCAATTGAAGAGGTATAATTCAAAACAAGCTCGAAAATTTATCCGTTTTTTTACACTTTGTTAAAATTTTTGGTAATGTTGCATTTGGCACTAGAAGTTAAAAGCGTGGATTTATCATAAGGACAACATTATAAAGACAGACAATCAATCAAAAATCTACCATGTTCAACGCATGGTATTATTTTCTACGTTTACTGTGCTAATTTTGAAAACTTTTGTTTTTGCTAAATTGGCTCTAGTATTGCAGATTTTTACAAATAACTTGCTATTGGTTCTTAGATACAATAATAAATTATACCATTTTGAAATTCGCATTCAACACGCATATTTTAAAAATAGTTGGCCACTGAGGTATTCATGAATTTTTTCATACCAGAGATGATTTAACTTTTTCAAAAATTAAATTTTGCATCGAAATTCAAAATTCTATAATTTTTTTCTCTAAGAATTCAAACAGTTATTAAAATTTTTGTCTTCTTATGTTTTGGCCAAACAATGTTAAATATTGCTACGAAAAAAAAGGTTGAATTCATTCACTTCTAGTCGTGGTATTCAAAAACGTAAAATAATGCAAAAAATAATGCACTGAACAAAAAAATGCATATATCTTTTCTTGTGGTTGGGATAGATTTTTTTGTATTAGTTTTCATGACGGTCATAAAGTCTACTATGAGGCATTCCAAGGTTATCCATTATTTACTGGACACCCTGTATATAACATTTTTCGCTCATTTAGCCTGTTTTCAAAGTACTGAATTTTCAGAAAAAAATTTAATATACCTATTTTTAAAAATCTACAAATTAATTTTTTGAAAATTTGTATATGCAAAATTATTTGAATATACAATTTCATACTCTACAGCATATCCGAAGTCCATTTTTATCCATGTATTAGTTTTTTGTATAATCACTTTCAAAATGGAGGGGAAGGTACAAGTATATCAAACCACTATATATTCGTCTTGGTAAGCATATGGCACAAGACCTTAGGGTAGTTTTTAATGCCTAATCTTATGTAATCAAAATAATTTCAATATAATTTCCCTAGAGAAAGTTATAACCTATTTATAAAATGACGACTAAATTTTCAGTGAAACGAGCATAACATTACCAAATTTCAATGGTGTGGTGATGAAACTTGGCACACATGTCTCATTTGCCGTAAGAAATAAGAATCAAAAGAGTTCATAAAATATCTGGGGCGAAAGGGTGTTCTTTTGATTGAAAGGGAAAAGTGAATTACCATTACCAGTTAACCACTCCCAAAACTGGTATGTTGGTGAAAGTCGGTAGAAATGTTTTAATTCTTGTTAGAACCAGGGCTCAAAACGATCCATGCAAATATATTGGTACCAAGGGTGTTTTTTTTAGGTGGAAGGAAAATATGGGTTATAAACCCAACATTTTATTTTTATGTAATCGAGGTAAGAAATTACAATATGGTACATAATTTCAAAGTATTTTTTAACGCTGAATCCAATTTAAGTAAAATTAAGACGATACAATCACCATTAAGAAAGTAATCGTTGCTTTAATGGAAAATTTAATTTTTTTTTTTTAAGTAGAACAGATAAAACATTTTCTCTCAAAAACCACCTTTGACAATAGATATTTGATTTATCTTTTTTTATTCTTGGGTACAATGTAAAACAAAATATTCCTACCACCTTTCATCAACGTACTAGTTCTGGGGGGGTGGGGGTTACGGGGCATAGTTTTAAACTTTTCTGTTTCACTCAAAAAACACCCTTTAGCCCCAGATATTTGTATGGAGTCTTTTGTTTCTTATTTCTTACGACAAATGAGACATGTATGCCAAGTTTCATCAGCATACCATTGAAATTTGTTAATTTCATGCTCGATTTACTGAAAATTTAGTCGTCATTTTATAAATAGGTTATAACTTTTTCTAGGGAAATTATATTGAAATTATTTTGATTGCATAAGATTGGGCATTAAAAATTACCTTAAGGTCATGTGCCATATGCGTAGATTATACCAAGACAAATATATAGAGGTTTGATATACTTGCACCTTTCCCTCCCCCCATTTTGAAAGCGATTATACAAACAACTAATACATGGATAAAAATGGACTTCGGATATGCTGTAGAGTATGAAATTCTACGTCGACGCTCATCTTAAAATTTTATGAATATTCATTTTATAACCGTTATTTTCTGAAAAATAAAAACCCTTATCCGCTGAGGTTATTTTGCTCCCCCCGCGTACAAGGGTGTGGGAGGGGTCTTAACATATTTCTTTGGAATCAAGTTTTCTTAATCCAACGAGATATTCCACGACATCAACCGATGTCTAGTTCTCGATTTATAGGCTAATTTATGTGAAATTTCGTGTTAAATATGGTCAGAGTGCAACCTTTATATCTCCGGTCTGCCAGTGTTGCCACCGTGGAAACACTTCTTAAAAGTAAACCTAGGATGTGGACTATTAGTGTAGTCTTACTTTATGCAGACGATATTGTGCTACTATCCGACAATCCCGCTTCCTTGCAAGCAATGATAAATAGCTTCGCAAATTATTGTACAAAATGGAATCTGCTTGTGAACTTAGGAAAATCAGAAATAGTAATTTTTCGAAACGGTGGACGCCGGGCAGCTGATAAAAAATGGACTTTTAACAGCGATGAAATCAAAATATCAAAAAAATATAAGTACCTAGGAGTTACTCTGACTTACAATATGTCGTGGACAGAGCATCTTACGCAGAGACTTGCAATGTCAAAAAATTCAATAAATGCTACCTGGTCAAACTTCATCAGAAACAAAAACATACAACACTCAGCTAAGTATAAGATCTATGAAGCTGCTTCAAAATCAGTTATGAACTACTGTGCTCAAGTTTGGGGATATTCCGAGTATGACGAAGTAGAAAAATTGCAACGGTTTTTCCTTAACAGATGTTTCTCCTTACCTAGTAACACGCCAAACTACGTACTCAATCTAGAAACAGGACTTCCAAAAGCCTTCCTCTCAACACTTGAACTCCATTTCAAATACATCCAAAGAGTAAGCACCCTTCTCTTAAACAGATTGCCCAGACAACTTTCAGATGTCACTGTGAGAAAGCAAATAATGAATGGTCAGAACTCTTCAATGAAGTCAACATCGAGTTTAACTGGTCTACAAAGTCTCAGTGGAAAGCATTGCGCAACAGAAACTTGCGCAAAACTCATGGAAAGACACTGGGTAGAACACACAAACAGAGCTCTTCAATCATGCTTCCACGATGAGTATTGTAACCTGAACTATGCCGAGGTGCCAAACTACTTCGAAGACAGTAACTCACGCGAGATGATAAGTATGGTGTTATAGGCCAGGTGCGGATTGCTTAATCTCAATGCAAGAGCATTTAGAAGAGATTCGGTTGACATTTGTACGATCTTTAACCTTGATGGTACTGAAAATACGTACCACTTTGTAGGAGTGTGCCCTTGTTTTCGGACATACAGAAGACAGTTCTTTGGAAGTGAAAGCCTTAACCGTGACCAGTTCCTCGAAATTCTCAACGGACATAGTTATACGCAACTTTACAATTTCTTAAAAAACGCTCTAAGATATCGAAATCTAATCATAAATAAATATTCTTAAAAAAAAACAAATCCATAGCTAAGCTTAAATAAATTTAATAAAGTCAACACTTTAACCTGACAGGCAACTTAAAAAGTTATTGTCATTTAATTTAATTTTATTAAAATGAAATCCAACCATTTGTAAAAACCTTTGTGGAAAATAAAACTTTTTATCTATCTATCTATCTGTCTATTAGTGTACCAAAGTTTGACCTAAAATATGGCCTTAACGCCCTAACTTTTAGCGGTATTCCCGATCCGGTACAACTAAAGAGTGTAAAATTGCGAAATTTTATCACTACTGCTACCAACAACTACACAAGGCAAATTTTTCACAATTGTATTTGTCATTTGCAATATGGTTATGGTATTGCAAAACTATTTCAAGATTTTAGTTAGTGTAATTTGTTCTTTTAGTGCAAGAAAATTTTTCACTTTTACACGTTTGCAATGATAATAGACCACTTGCGTCGAATCGAGAATACCCCTATTCATTAACTCCAAGCATACATTATCCGCGTTATATTATCCACGAAGATCCATATGGATCATTCTGTGATAATAAAATGATCCAGATCCCACAAAAATGTTTGCATTAAAATTGTGGTATTTCTGAGTTTTTTGACGTTTTCAAATTGACATGTAAACAAAAAATAAAAATGGAAGAGTAGTTGAAGTAAAAGTGGTTTATTATCTTTTATCGGGATCTGGATCCGGATCTGGATTAACTTTTACACGTAATACAAAAACAATTTGGGATCCTGCTTTCTATCTGGATTTATTTCAAGATCCAAGAATTAGTTTTAATTCTCAACACCAGGTGACCACTGCGACTCGTAAATATGTTGTCAGCATTGTGAAAAAACCAGATCCAGATCCCGATAAAAGATAATAAAACACTTACTTCAACTACTTTTCCATTTTTATTTTTTGTTTAAGCCTAGTACTCAGCTCGAGTGTAAAGGAAATTTGAAATTTCTATATAAAAGTGACACTTATTTCACTGCGATGGAATTCGAAACGAGAGATGAGTATACCCAAATTTGAAAATGAAATGTGAACCGGTTCAAAACTAATTTCATTTCATAATTTTCATTTCCCAATGTACCACCACTAGGAAAAACAAATGAAAGTGTGGAAAAGTGTGACATGTGTCTATTAATTTATTTTGGTGATAATTAAATTTAAAATAAATGAATAAAAAGCCGAAGGAATTATTTTGTATCTGACAGTAACTTATTTTTGAATCGCTAGTCTATACCGACAGGCCAAAATCAACACACTTTGGAATTAATACAGTTTTCGTTATTTTTTCTTTTTTTTAATGCTTTCAATTTGACATACATACAAATCATATATTTTTTTAATTCTGAAAAAAAAAAAACTGAGGACTGAAAATTCACGTGGAGAATAAATTATGGTTTCATAATGAATATTCACGTGAATTTGAACCGCATTTAGTTTTCATTTCACAAAGAGGTGAGTACTAGGTTTTACATGTCAAAATTGAAAACGTCAAAAAACTCAGGAATACCACAATCAAAATGCAAAATTTTTGTGGGATCTGGATCGTTTTATTATCACAGGATGATCCATATGGATCTTGGTGGATAATAAAAACGCGGCTATTATATCTTTTATCGGGATCTGAGTCTTGATTTTTTTATCAGTGCTGACAACATTTACGAATCAAAATGGTCACCTGATGTTGAGAATTAAATCTAATTCTTGGATCTTGAAATAGATCCAGATAGAAAGCAGGATCCCAAATTGTTTTTGTATAACGTGTAAAATTTAATCCAGATATAGATCCCGATAAGAGATAATAAAACACAGCTATTGTTTGCCAGTGATTAACAAATCGCGCGATCTTTTTGATTAATTGTAGTGCTTTCCAAGATGAATTTTCAAAAACTGAATTTTTCCCCGTTTACGTAATGAGGTATAGAAGCGAGCTTCAAGCTCGACTCGCCTTTTAATAATTTTTTGTGAAAAAAACCTGTTTACTAATGTGTTTACGACTGTAACCTAAATAAAATAAAAATCTTGCTTTTTATAAACACGCGATTACAAAATCCAGCTTTTCACAATCTAGCATTTAAATCTCACAACAAAATTTCTCGCACATTTCAACCGAAATCTCGCGTATCAAGAACTCACAAGTTCAAACCTGACATTTTAAACAAAAAAAGGTTGGGCTTTATATTAAAAGTATGAAATACGTAAAACAATGTTTTTTTGCAGACAACTTGTTTTTCAACAGCCTTTTTATTATAATAGCGGTATTCACGGTCCGATGCAACTGGTCTAGTATCATTGCAAAAGTGTAAAATTCAAAAATGTTCTTGCTCTATACCAACAACACTGCCTTAAATCTTGCAACAGTTTTGCATTTTTGCTATACCATAACCCCATTGCAACAAAGAGTGTAAAATTTGCTTTGTGTCGTTGTCAGTTTGTAAGAAAATTTTTAAATTTTACACTTTTGCAATGTCCCGATCTACATTGCCCGATATTTCCACGAAGATTTTTCCAGAAATCGTGTGAAATGTACACACAGAACGATTTTTTCCATGAGATTTTTTCCTTGTCTTCTTCATTTTTTATTTCTGTGCTCTTCATTTTGCATTGATATTCACTCACACCATCAACCCAATGGTACACTGACACCGAACACACACAAAAAACTGGAAAGAGGGCGAAAGAGAACATAAACAGACTGGAAAAATCGTCTGAGTTTTGTGGTACAAACGATTTGATCCCTACCCCTCACTTTTCACTCCCTTCACCAACGAACAAAAGATCGGCACTGGAAAAATCGTTCAATATAGACCGGGACAATGATACTAGACCAGTTGCATCGGATAGTGTATACCCCTAATATTTCGGTCTAAATTTTGACTTTTCTCGTCAATAAAAATATCTTTGCACCATAGGTAGGTACTCGTTTTTATTTGTTGTACAAAAAGTATGATATATGTATACCTATGTATGGCTAAATATTTTTCATTGTAAGACATTTTTTTTCGTTTCAAATAATTTGCGACTAAAATTCGCTGACAAAGTCATAGCCTAAGGAAAAGTCTTTTTGGCAGCACTGTTATCATAGTATTTTACTATCGTGAATTGACCTTATTTTGAACAACAACCAGATAAGCACAACTGTCATCCCAATACACAAACCTTTACTGAAACCATATGTTTTTGACATTTGCATGTCATTTTTGTTGGTGTTTGCATTTGTTGTTTCTGCTGTCAGTTTGTCATCCTCGTCGAACTTTCTCCTGCAAAACAACTCACAGCAGAGGCGAAATAAAAATCCACGACTAAATTTTTTACAAGACAACTAAAACGAGTACGTGTCCCTCTCGGCCTTATCATTTCTAAACGCTTAACTTTGCTTCACGGTTTCGGTTTCGGTTGCTTTTGCTTCATTCGATCTGCAAAATTATAAAGTGTAAGCCGCTTATTTGGAAGGCGTTGAAAGTTTTTTTTTTTTTTAATTTCACAATCTACAACAAAATTAATAATTATTGCGACCAAAAGGGCAAAATACAACAAGGTGCAAGTGCAATTAAAATTAATATTATTTTTTGAACCCCAGACAATCTTATAAACCAATGTACAAGTCGCTCTGCATTTACGAAGTCGACCTAATTGGGTTTAAAAATCCAACTTTTCTGTAGTGAAATCTGCAAATCAAGCGAAAAGGCTTCTCCTAGAACACACAGCCAAGACCACGACCCACCAAGAGCACATTATAATGTCAGTGTCAAGGCAGGTCCGCGATTATTCATTTGTTTATGTTCTTCTGGCCTTTATGGTCTGTACGGCATTTGGTTATTTCTCGTCGCCCACGCAGACGAATGACGACAAAAGCTGTTTCTGTGAGGTAAGTCTCAATAATAAGCTGAAGTTAGTGTAAGGTGGAGTTATCACAATGAATTCACTCATTCCAGCTTAAAGGGTCCATAAACGATTGCAGTTGCAACGTGGACACTGTAGATCACTACAACAATGTTAAAATCTATCCACGTCTCCAGAGTCTTCTGGTGAAGAACTATTTCCGATTCTACAAGGTCAACCTGCAGCAGGATTGTCCGTTTTGGCCCGACGACAGCAAGTGTGCCATGAAGTTTTGTCATGTCGAACACTGCGAGGAGAAGAACATCCCCGCAGGGCTCAAGGAAACCATCGATGAGGTGCCTGCATTCAAGGTGAGTCAAACTTTTGCAAACAAAAAAAAAAAAAAAACGAAAGTCTGAATAGCTACACAATTAACAATTTTAATTTCAATTTGCATATTGCGAATTAGATAATTTAATTCGTTTGTTTGTTGTTGTCGTATTTTTTGTTTGTGTGTTTTTTTTTTATTTAATGTTTATTTTTTGACTCGAATTAAGTCACGAAATTATCATTTGAGCGACCCAATGCCTTAGATAAAAGACGAATGTTAATAAATTGGGCGGTGAATCGACTATTTCGTAAGAATTTGATAAAAGATAACGAGTTGGTTGAGATAGCTGCTGCTGATGGCAGACACAGACGGTACATACGTCATTTTCTCAAGGTGCTGATAATGAGTTTTTAGGGCTCTTGCTTTATGTTTAAAGAGTGTTGGGGTTTCTTAAATTTAAATCCAGTAATCTATTTTTAATTCGCTGTACTCAGTAGCGGATCTAGGATTTGTATTTGCGGGGGGGGGGAGATCTTATCTTATTTAAGACAATAATGAAAATAATATCTTAAGAGGCAAAAGCTCATTATGTATTTTGACAGTATGAGCCCTCTGGAGATCTCATTTTTGTGAAGTAGCCAAATCAACTAGTAGAGTAGGTTCCATGTTTTACTTTATATTCCTGCTATAAAATGTGTCGATAAATTTGCACGTCACTCTAGAGTCAAGAAATCTCGAGGCAAGGCGACGCGTTACCATGCAACCTATTCAACATCGTTCTTGAAGCAATTGTACGCAACGCACGTGTCGACACCAGCGGTACAATTTATCAAAAGTCGGTTCAATTTCTTGCGTATGCAAATGACATAGACATTGTCGGCAGAACGAAGCGAGCTGTGGCAGTCGCATTTGCGAGCATTGAATCGGAGGCGGCTAAAATCACAGTACACATATCTTAAAGCTGGCTTTAGATTTTTGTTCTTCATTCGTTGTCCGTGGTTCGGTGTTCGTTCTTCTCCCAATAACGAACAGCGAAGAAAGCATAGAAAGTTAAACTCTATTTACAAAATTGTTAGGCTTCTTGTGCCTTTAAGTCCCTACAAGTTCCACGACAATCCAAAACAATGTTCATTTAAACAGTTTTGGCATTTAAACGCAAGTTGTTAGGGTAACAACGAACACCGAAATTTCTGACCTGATTTGAATTTGCACGTTCTTCATTCGTTCTTAGTTCGTTGTTCGGTTTTCTCATTTACATTTTCGTTGTTCCGCGAACGAACAACGTACACCGATGATAACAGCGAAAGTCTAAAGCCAGCTTAAGGTATTATCAGGCGCAGCTTTCCAAATTTAAACAAAGTAAACAAAAAAAAATTTATTCTGATTGTTTGAAATTAAATTTTTTTTCTATTTTTGTTTTGTTTTGTGTATTTCATTAGTTTAAAAAACTCTTAACATCAGTTTAATACTTATAACTACAAGTTAATCAAATCACATTATCTTTTAACAAAGGGTTTAATAAAGCTTTAAATGTATTTATGTTTGTTACAGTCTTTACGTTTCTAGGAAGATTATTAAATAATTGCACTCCTTTATAAAGTAGGTTGTTCTGCGTGCCAGCTCTTCTGTATAGTGGTAGTCTAAAATCTCCCGTATTCCTTAAATTATAAAAATTGTTAGTTATGAAACTTACATTGCGTTGCAGATATATCAGACATAAATTATATTTAATTTTAAAAATCATGACTAGTGCATTAAATTTTAATCGCTGTTCAACATTTAACCATCCGAGACTTGTTAGCATTTCTTGTATAGGTGTTCTGTATTCACACTTAAGCACAGTTCTCATTGCCCTATTTTGTAAAATTTGTAATTTTCGAATGTTTTCACTATTTGACATGTATATGATCGATGAGCAATAATCAAAGTGTGGGAGAATTAATGTGTTGTAGACCGTTAGCGCACAACTTTGATTTATATGTGTACGAATTCTTTTGAAAAATCCTATCTTTTTTGAAATTTTAGCACACAACTTATTTACGTGTTCATTAAATTTAAGCTTGTCATCAATAAACACTCCTAGATACTTAATTTCGCGTACACATTCTAATTTTTCACTATTTATTGAAATCTTAACATTTCTATCTCTGTTATTCAGCTTTAGTTTATTTTTGCACAGCCAATTATTTATTTTACTAAGTTCTCTTTGCATTAAGTATTCACAGGCACTCAAGTCTTCACCAACTACATAAATTAGGGTATCATCCGCAAAAATTGATATCTGTACTTCTGATATCAAAAAAAGAAACACACCCAATTTCGATCCCTGAGGAGCATCTAGATCTACACTTTCACTTCACTTTTACTTTTTGTGACCTTCCCGACAAATAACTTTCAAACCAGTTTAGTTCAACTTCTCGAATACCATATTTTTCAAGTTTTCTAATTAGTATTTGCCTGTCGATTGTTTCCAATGCTCGTTTAAGGTCCAAAAAAACCGCCAACATTAATTTACCCTTATCGATTTCTTTTTTCCACTCATTTATTGATTTTGACAACATGCGCAAAACTGAACAAAAATGAACATGCTAATGATATTACCTGTAATATGTGTATCTTGGGTTAAAATGGGATTGGCGTGAAATGCGGACAAGACGAAGTATACGCTGTCATCGAGAACAAAATCTCAACATTTTCGATTCGGGCAAAATATCACGATGAACGGATATAACTTTGAAATTGTCAAGGAATTTGTCTACCTGAGCTCCACTATTGGCTAGCAAAATGACATCAACAGAAACTCATTAATTGTCAAAATTTGAAAATCAACGTTTAAATTTTGTCAAAAATTTCAAAACTGCGCAAAAGTACAAGAACGCAAATTCGACCAAGTTCAGTATTTATCTAATGCACCAGACTAGTATGACACGATGTTTGGCTTTCATTATTTTACTCTCAGAATGAAATTTGACCGAGCTGGGATTTTCTGCTAAAAAATTGTCTCGGACAGAAAAATACAGGTAGGGGAAACTATTTGCGCCCTCCGGAGCGTCGTTTTTTGTCAAAAACTACGAAATTTTCGATTGAAAATCGTACAAATCCAGAAAATCATAGAAATTTGAAGTAAATGAATGGACCTATTATGAATTTGTTGGTTGTCAGAATGTTTGAACTAACAAAAGGGTCACGTGCTCAAAAAGTTTGGAAAACTTTCTAAACTAATACAACGGACAAGTTGTTTGCTTGTTCGTCGTTATGTCAAAAACCACATGTTCAATTCAAAAATTGTCTGGTGTTCCAGTTAAAGGAAAACGACTTTCTACCTACTGTGTATTTTACCAGTGAAGAACTTCGTCAAGTTAATAACTCCTTGAGAATGCATGTTTTTTTTCCACATATACTAAATACATAATATAATTATGAAAAAATAATCTAATTCTTCTAAGCTGTGAAATTTTCTAAAACTAAAAAAAAAAAAATATACGAGTAGCTCACAAGATGAGCGGACTGCTAATAATAACAACAAGCATAATGTCCGTACAAATTTAAATTAAAAACCTAAGCATTTTTTGTTTGTTTGATAAATAATATAACGTAAACGTGATAGATAGTACAACTCAAATTAAATGCGGTGTATGAACATACAAAAAAAGCATAGCTTATACATCGTATAAAGATTGAGCTAATTAAAAACGTTATCAAAAACAGAAGCTCATATATGTATGTAAGATAACTTTATAAAAATTTGTTGTTTTGTTGTGAATATTTGTAGAAAAAAATGTTTTTTTTTAATTATATGCCAAGTTAACGATATGGAAGAGCTGATTATAAGTTATTAACCGTAATTACTGACAGCAGGTAGCAGCTGGTCCAATAATACGTTCATATGCTTATGCAATGTTATTTTACACAAATTAATAAATTTAAAGAATAACTTAATTACAGTGAAGTCTGAATACATTAATTGTTTGCTTTGTTTTGAAGAAAATCGAAAAAAAAATTAACAATTTATTCAACTATACAAAGAATAATACAGTACAACCTCGCTTACTCGACAATCAGTACTTATTTTTGTTGTTTCTTCCGAAAACCTATTCCAAGCTTTATTATTATTTTTTTTCAACTTGGAGTCAAATTTTATTTATAAATCTTTAATTTTGTTTTCATTCCAGTACAGTAAAGAAGGCCAAATGCTTGGCTGTGCAGAGGACGACTTCAACACCGAGCTAGGTTTCCTAGATACCAGCATAAGTGATCATGTTCACAAGGAATTCGCCAAATGGGCCGTTCACGATGAAGCCGAAGAAGACTTTTGCATTCTAGATGACATGCAAAATGGTGCTCAATACGTAGACCTCTTACTCAATCCAGAACGTTACACTGGCTATAAGGGAGACTCTGCCCATCGAATCTGGAAAAGCATCTATTTGGAGAATTGTTTCAGAGCAAATAACAGAACTACATCACTAGCTAACTTCATTCCCCAGCTGGAATTGCGAGATGTGTGTTTGGAACAAAAAGCTTTCTATCGCTTAATATCTGGACTCCATACTAGCATAAACATTCATTTGTCGTCAAAGTACTTACTATCGGACTCAAGTGATTTTATACACCCCAAAGGTGTATGGGGTCATAATTTGGAGGAGTTTAAGAGACGATTCGGTGCCAGCACAACCATGGGTGAAGGTCCGCATTGGTTAAAGAACTTGTATTTTATTTATTTGGTCGAACTAAGGGCGCTTGCTAAAGCTGCCCCATATTTGAGAAGAGAAGAATACTACACAGGAATCGAGGAAGAAGATAACGAAGTAAAAATGGCTATCAACGACTTGTTGAGTGTGGTCGAGTAAGTTTAATTGCAAAAAAATACCAGTACCTAACTCAAAATATTATTATTTCAGAGCATTTCCATCACATTTCAATGAGCATGTCCTATTTTCCAGTGGATTCGGAGCCATTAAACTCAAACACGACTACAAAGAGAAATTTAGAAATATTTCAAAAATAATGGACTGTGTTGGGTGTGACAAATGTCGACTTTGGGGAAAGTTACAGGTAACTTAATAAATGCTTTCCGTTTATTGTCTTTTTTTAATTTATTTTGTATCTATATAGACTCAGGGACTAGGAACAGCATTGAAAGTACTTTACTCAGAGAAGTTAGAAATTGCCACCGAACATGGCCTGTGGGACAATCACTTTACCTCGCCGGATGCGATATTCCGATTGACAAGATCGGAAATTGTAGCTCTCTTTAATGCATTTGGAAGGTAATATTAGATGGTTTTTTGTGTGGAACCCCAAAGCTTAATACAAATTTCTATTTACAGACTTTCAAACAGTATTTACGAATTGGAAAATTTCCGCCGACTTCTAAGATAACCAAATGTAACTGGAATGCCTTAAACATCGTACGTGAAAATGGTTAATAATTAAAAAATGAAAAAAAAAATAATATTCAGGAATAACTGTCTTCTCTCAATATCATCCAAAAAAAGAAGTATTAATTTAGAATTTTGTTGCAGAAACTTAGAAATTCAAAAAAAAATTCCAAATTTCCCCGACTACCCGCTCTTATAATGTGCAACTTTTGTCAATTTCCGTGTGTGTGCTCTTAGCCAGTAAAAAATATACTTAAAAAAAGTCTAATTTAAAAATCAAAGAAATTTAGTTAAATTTAAAAAATAAAATCTTTTGGTTAAATTTTGTTCATCAATTGTCTATTTAATAAGACAAGCAGTTATACATATTATACACTAAATTTACATCACAAAACAATTTTATTTTATAAGAAGAATTAGTGAACAATATTGTTTAAAATAATTTTACTTTATTATGTATGTATTGTATGTAATGTATATTTTTTAGTTAGTTTTTAAGTAATTTATTTGTATACAAAAATGTGTATGTATTCGATCTGTAATTTTTTTTTAAGAAAATTAAAAATGGTGAATTTTTACTTTTATTTGTAAACTTTTAATTATTTGTTTTATTTATTATGTATGTGATGGATAAGATGGTCTCGTCCTCTTATAACACGATACGGCATGGCAATATAGGTATTGAGAATGTTGTGGGTAAAATCTTTGAATCTCCAACAATAAGTATGTTTAACATAATGGTTGCTATAATGTCAGTTGGTGGTGCTTAAACCGAATAGGGATTTTGACCAATTTCTAATCGACCATATGAAGTAGAATCCATTGCAACAAGTGAGTCGCTTAGAATCAAAATGGACCTATGTATATATTTAGAAGTGAAAGTGGTTAAAAATGCCAAAAACCTATAACTTCTAAAGTATTGGAGATAATTATTCGAAGTAAATTTTTTTTAATCTGCTAGAAATTTTTTATAAGATACAACAAAAAATTAAAATAGGCCCTTTGGAATCTAAATACAAAATATAGTAGCGTTTTGATTCTGAAATGCATAGAAATTGAAAAACCAGTATTGAATATTTTTAATAAACAAACATTCAAAATATGTACGACTGGATCGCACGAACTTGATCTCGTACAACTAGAACGTAGCTAAACAATGACAGTGTAGATATAGTGATGGTTTACAAATATCCTCATATCGACAACGAATAAATAATAAAAATATGTTTAATAGCAAATTTGATTTTTTTTTAAATTTAAATTTAAAATTAAATTTTATTTTTTTTTTTTTGATTAAAAAAAAAAGTCTTATTTAATTTTTTCGTAAAAAAAAAGATTATTTATACAATTTTCAAATGCAATATTTGTTGAATAACTTAGAAGTAAGAGATATGAAGGAATATACATTAAAAAGTATAAAAAAAGACAACAACAAAAAAAACATATTTTTATTTCCAATATTTGTCTTTTTTTGGTAAAAAAAAGTGGTATGCAGTATTATTAGAACTGGTCTAAAGATGACATGTACAAAGTTCAATCAAAATCGTTTGAGTCGTTTTCCAGACGTCTTGATGAAAATCACTTTTTTGGACTTTTCCATCATCGTAATGTTAGTGTTGATTAAAACCTGGAAATTTTTTTTTGACACGAAACCAATACTCAAAATTCAAGTGCTTATAACTTTTAAAATAGGTCGATTTAAAACAAAAAAAAAGGATGTCATCTTGCAAGATACTACAGGTAAAATCATTAGCAAGTTCATTTTTGTTCAGTTCTGCCCTTATTGTCAAAATCAATAGTAAGCAAATTTAATTTTAAACAATCACAAGAAAATTGTTTTTGTTTACTGTGTACTTACACAAAGTGCAGCCATCTTGAAATTTAGAAAGCTGCGCCTGATAATACCTTAGATATGTGTACCTACTGTGGTCAGCTTGTAGCTCTCTTTGAAACAAAAATTATGGTATATCACACTCTATATTTACAAAAAGGTCGAGATAGGTCCGTTTTGATTCCAAGCGACACAAGTCATAATGTTAGGCTAACCAAAGGAACAAAACTATAACCTATCTTAAAACCCAAATTTTGGACAATCAGCCTCTAGCAGATTTGCCTCTATCTTAGTTAAGTATGAGTTCATTTTTCGTGAAAAACATCCGTTTTTTTTTTCTTTATCAAAAAACTGATTTTTCCATATTTTAAAGAAGAATGAAAGTCTCACACTCGTATGAATTATGTACATATGCATAATATTTTTTTATATTTTGCGTATTCAAAGGTAGTTTTCCCTTTTGTACTTTAAGACAACTGCCCTATGTACAATGAACTGGTTACCAAAGTATGATGATTGAACATTCATTACTTCTGTTGCTTATTTTCTTGGCCACATTACTTAAAATTGAAACACCTTAATTTTTCCCAATTCTGTAGTGTCGAATAATATCCTTCATATGCAGGTACTTGTACATATTTCAACTTAAACATCACTTAGCAACCGATGTTCTATTCTTTTAACTGTTTACAGTTTGTAAATAAAACAAACAGTCTTCAACAAACATCTGGAATCTTCTACTGCATCACCTAGTCTGAAAAGGTACCTACTATCCAACTGGAATTATTATACCTCAGTTTTCAGTTATATCCAAGAAGTCCTTTCAAAATGGTTCGCTTATATGTCAAACGTGGTGACGAAAATCAATTTCTCTTTGATACTAAAGTTTCTGAAGAAGTTTCTTCGGTTTTGCAAGAAATAACCGCTATTTATAATGGTCGATTAAAAATATACCGTTTGTGTTATGATATTGAAGATTTGGCCAATCATGGAACAATGCTGCCACCGGAAATGATAGGATTAACCGATGAACAAATTGAAGAGCTAAAACTCAAAGATACTTGGGCTGATAAATGTATTCCATCGGGAGGATATGAGTTCAATAAGGATCAAATGGGACGCCGAAATGGTCATCAACCTAAAGAAAATATGAGAGCTGTTTTGTTGAAGGCAATCGAAGATGCTAGGAATGCAATTGACAAGGTATGGGTAGTTTGGGCGTATAGTTATGGTTGAGATAAAATATTTTATAATCTATTGGTTTTTAGAAATTGGTTCTAACTAATAATCCAATGACACTTAAGATAGTTGAAGAAGCAATTAATCTGTTAAGAGGAGCAGTAACTATTGTTTATCCAATGCAACTTCCGCCACACGATGTTATTCGGATGGAGTTCACAAATACAGAGGATTTAGCTGGAACCCAGGTAAGAAGTGGATATTTAAAAAAAATGCACAACTGAATGAAAAAGAGCAACAGAACTTTTTAAAAATAAAAAAAGGAAAAAATGTGTTTTTGATACCTCAGTTTCACAGTCACAAAAGTGACACTGTTTTAAGTGGGCAATATAGGATAATGGCACTTAAGCTATCCCAAGTAAGGCACTTAAGTGCCACTTACTTAAACTGCCAAAATGAGCCTAAAGTCCAAATAAGGGGCATTTTAGTGGGTTTTTTTTTCCGTTAAGAGTGGTAACTGTGAAACTGCTCTTTAATTTGTTTGAATTGTTTATTAAACTAGTAAAAAAATAATTAAAATGATAATAATAATTATGTACGAGTACCTTTGTTTACAAATACTATCACTTTGACTCTTTTATTTAAGGCATCAAAAGAAGTAATTGAACCATGTAAAGCTCAGTTATGGTTTGCTGGACATCAATTGATACCAGGAAAAAAACTATCTGATAACCTTGGATCAAATGATAAAACAAAGGTTTTAAAACTAATAGGCGTGTTTAGGAAAGGGAGATTTCGGAGGGCCTCAGCAATTTCAGTTGCTTGAACATGATTCCTCAGCAAAATCCCAGTTTGGCTGTTAAAATACTGAGGAAATAAATTTTTGGATTCGCTTGCTCAGCTTTTGACGGAGCAAAATCTCCGATATCACTCTCTCCCGAACGCGCCTATCAAAATAAACTGTTTTTACAAAAATATTGAATTTTATATTTTGTGGGTTGGATTTCATAGGTCGTAGTCAAGTTGAATACGCTAGGTGAAGGACCTCCAGGACGAGAAGCTGTTATCACTGAAGATATAAAAAAACGAATGATGGCCGATGCATATCGTCGTCAAGAAGAATTAAAGGTGAGCTTAGACTAAGATTAAGATTATCAAACAGAATTATTTATCCTTAAATATAGAAAATTACAGTTTTACTGTGCTCTTTATTATCAACTAATTGAGTGCGTCCGTACATGTAGGTATTGGTTTGGATTCTCAGAATTAGTTTTTAATTTATTTAAAAACTTTTGAGCCAGTATATTTTAAAACTCGAAAATTTTCAAGTCATATGACACTTTTGAATAAAGTTTACACCTAGGCGCTGCTAAAGAACTAATCATTCGAAATAAAGTTTAGGTACCCACTTGATTATTTTGTTTTTCATTTCTAACCTCTGAAAATGAAGTAGCTCGTAGCGCAGTCGCGTGGCGTCAATAATTTGAAATGGGAAGACGTAACCAAAACGATTGATCTGCGAAAGTAAAGAAAACAAACCTCTTTGTATCTTGAACAAAAAAAAAAAAAATCAAGAAGATACATTAAAATTAGTTAAAAAACAACTTTTCCGTTTGCAGTCTATTTTCATAGGACGCATGGCCTTTCATTAAAACGATTATTAATAAAAGATACATAGTTTGCTTAATTCATTTGATTCCTCCAAGAGAAAATCTGTTAAGCAACAATCTATGCTTTAAAAAAAATTTAAAAACCAATCAAAAACCAAGACTAAAAACCTATCTCTAAAGTATTTACATAGCTATCAAACAAAAAATAAAGAACAAAACCTTCAACTTCACAATTAACTAAATTAACACTATTTGATTACAGGTATTTTTAGGAATTCTTTTGATTCCTATTTAACAACACCCCAATGAAACTTTTATTCCAAATCTACCATTTTTTTTTTTAATTTTTAACTTGACCCATAAAAAGAATAGTTTTTTGTTTAGATCCAGCGTTAAAAAGTACCCTTAAATCATGTGCCATATTCTTACATTTAACCATACCAAATATTTCATATTGATAAACCATACCTTCTTCCCTTTGCCCCTCTTTAAATGCCTTTGCCTTTATACCAAAAGCCACTGCTGTGATTTTGCGAGACTTTTGATATGCTGCAGAAGATGAAATTCTGCAATTATACCTAAAATAATAATTTATGAATTCATTTTCCACCGCATTTAAATCATTCCTGGACTATACTTAGCTTAGGCGCCAGTTATAGCGATAATTAAAAACCATCAGTAAAAATTTTCTTTTGGATAATTTGCTGTGTTAAAAAAAGAATTGAAACATTAAAATGGTACGAATCGATGGCAAATCAATAAAAATATTTTTTTCTGCCAAAAAATAATCCCAAGGATGAATAATTTTTGTAAAAAAAGCATTTATTTATTTTACTGATGGAAATTCGTTTTACTGAACAGCTGATTGTCAAAACCCAAAAAATGGAACATTTCGTTTCAGCTTTCTATGTTCCATTTTTTACTGTTCCACTCATCAGTAAAAAAATTACTGAAGCATTTTGCATCATTAAAAATAAATAAAAGATTGCGGCTGTGGGTTTGACATTAATTTACTGATATAATTTTACTGATTGCCCCTAAGCCGCCAGTTATAGCGATAATTAAAAACCATCAGTAAAAGTTGAAACAGGTGAAAACTGGAATTTTTTAATTAGGCGCCAGTTATAGCTTTCATTGAAAACCATCATTGAAAATTTTGTCTTTCAATTTTGAAGCACTTAAACAAATAAAACTGATGGCGTTTTGGTACCAAAATGATGGTTGTCAGTTATATAATTTTTTTAGTGAAAAAAATGTTTAATTTTCTTTACAACTTTCATATAAAATCATTTTTTGTTTTTCAATGATGAAAATCGTTTTCAATGAACAGCTGATATTTTGTTCCCAAAAGTGGAACAAATTCGTTCCAATGAAATGCGTTCCTTTCTCTTCCTGTTCTCGTCTGTCAGTTTTTCGTTCAATGATCGACTTTAACCTCAAAGTTGTTTTTTGTATAGGGAATGGAATTTTCAATGAAATAAAATTTCATGATAGCTATAACCGACTTGTCAGAAATTATTCCACTGTTTCACTGATTTGTGTTTCAATGATGGTTTTCAATGAAAGCTATAACTGGCGCCTTACAGCCGGTTATAGCAATCATTAAAATTCTATAAGTAATTAAATGTCAAACCTCCAGCAACAACCTTTTATTATTTTTAATGAGGTAAATTGCTTCAGTATTTTTTTTACTGATGAGTGGAACAGTAAAAAAATGGAACATAGAAAACTGAAACGAAATGTTCCATTTTTTGGGTTTTGACAACCAGCTGTTCAGTCAAACGAAATCCATCAGTAAAATAAATAAATGCTTTTTTTACAAAAATTATTCATCCTTGGGATTATTTTTTGGCAGAAAAAAATATTTTTATTGATTTGCCATCGATTCGTACCATTTTAATGTTTCAATTCTTTTTTTAACACAGCAAATTATCCAAAAGAAAATTTTTACTGATGGTTTTTAATTATCGCTATAACTGGTGCCTTAACCAAAAAACAAGCAAACAAAAATAGAAAATGTATTTAATAATTTTCATAACAAATAAGTCGAAGAAGAGCGTGTTATTTTTCACCCAACAGGGCAACAGCAGCAGAACGAATATTAAGAGAAACGGAGCCAAGCAAAGGAATGTAAAACATTCCATTCCATACCAAGTGCCAATGCCAGTATAACACGAGGACCAGCGTCTTAGTTTTTCCTATGCTGTTGCGTGTAGGACAAAGAGGATCTAGAAACAAAAATGCTAAGGGAAGAAAGGGATACAAAACAAATTTTAGAATACGGTGAAAGACGTGTTTTATTTCTAAATTAATTCTTTCAAAGAGAGCGTATGTCAGCAGAAGAATGAATTGACGGTGTTTATTCGATAGCTTATATTTGTGTGTTTGTGCGAATTTTATAATTAAAATTGGTAGGGTTGCATAGTTTATGTTTATGCTTATTTGATTGTATTTTTCGTGCAATTTTTAAAAGGGAAGACGGTAGAAATCGTGTTATATGGACGCCACGCCACTGCCGTAGCGTAATGGTTAGTGCGTTGAACTGTCACGGTGGAGGTCTGGGTTCACTTCTCAGCCACAGGAGAATGGTTGTGACTTGTAAGTCACTAGGCCCTGGTTCTTCACGAGCTGTTGCGCCACCCAATTCAAACAAAAATTTGTTCAAAGAAAGAAAAAATACATTTTTTTAATTCTTCTAAAATTTTATTTTTATAGGTATACATTTAAATGTCTAATGGCATACATTTTAATATATTTTTGTTTTATTAAAGTAAATACACTTTTAAAATCTTGTAGCTTTTTTATAAAATTCTTTTTTACAATAAATGTACACTATATAATTATAGTTGTATAGAAACATCAATTAGACACACACATTTTTTGTTTAAACATGTTTTTAGTTTAAGTTAAAGTTGTTTGTTTTCTTTTCTAACAAATAGATAATACATACTATAAAAAATTTATAATTTTGTGCATTTTATTAAGTGTGGGCCCTATTTTTTTCCTTGTAGATATAAATTGTTTAATTATACATACAAATTTCATATTTGTATCAGTAATTTGCTTCTTAAAAAGTTATAGAAGTTAATAAATAACAATTAACTGGCCAATGAAAGTGCATCGGGATATATAAATAAAATATAGACTTTTTTTCTACTTTATTATGTAAAAAGGCACATTTTTTTTTCTAAAAGTAAAAAAAATGTGTACAATAACTCAATATAATTTTTAAATTGTTTTTTTTTTTCTTAGTTAAGGTATATTTTTTCATTTAAAATATTTATTATTAAATTTTATAACAAGAAAGTAGGCAATTGTTTTCCCTAGATTTTTGTATGACATTATGATCAAAATAATGAATTTTATGGAATTAAATAGTTTTTTTTTATAATATTGTTAAATACATCCGGTGGGAAAGTATTGTAATTGATTAACAAAACTAATTACATACACTCGTATGTAATTAGTTTTATGTTTTTAGTTTTTAAGGTTAATTTGTTTATATAAATGGTGTATCTATAATTTTGAAACAATTTTTTAGACAATTCCATTGGTTTAAAGATTTTTTTAAATAAACATTTCCGGCGGATTTATGCAGTAAGTCATAATTTTTCATATTCGATTCTAAAAATACCAAAATTTCGTCCTTGAATATTTTTATTTAGGCAAGATGGTGAAGCTGAAATATAAAAATAAATTTAAAAAAATAACCAAACAAAATAATTTTCGTTTATGTATTTGTTAGTTTTAGCAAGAGGCCTAAACTGTATATTTCGTTGAATGGTTAAAAACTGATTGCTAGTTGAAATAAGTCGTGTGAAAAGATTTAATAATGTAGTCAACATATTAACGTTTAAAGGTCCCTTTCATGTTTTTTTTTTCCCTTTGCCAAGTTTCTGCATAGTTCGGGCAAATCCCTAGTGAGTTTTCGGTAGGGAAAATAATCTAGACGAGGAAAACTTGTCAGATGCTTGGCAAGCCCTTGCTGGATTTCAGTACCAAAAATTGAACGAGGGGAACTTTTCAAACACCCGTGAGGGCCTCTCTAGTAAAAACTTGTTGAACGCGTGCCTACCCTAAGTACTCCATCAGGAATGTCTCTTGTACACAAAAAAAAAAAATCAAACTAATTTCAGTATCATACGACACTTTTTTTCTCTCTTTCCTTTGTTTTCTTTTTCATATCACAGTTTTTACTAAAGGTGTGAGACAACATTAAAGTGTGATAGTTATTCACTTTCGACATTTAATTTTTGTATAACGAAACGAGTTTGCCCACACTGGCTAGTGCATTGGACTGACAAGGCAGAAGATCGTGTTTTTTCTTGCCTAATGCAGCAAAAGGGTTCATAATTGCCAAGGCCCTTGTTTTAGCCTTTGCTAACCCTTGCTAGGCCCTTGCCAGAATATATGTACAACTATCTAGTGCCTTGTCAAACACTAGATAGATTTTCTGCGTGTTAAGTTTAGTCTCAATGTCCGTTCTGATTTGATTTAAAAGCAGATGATTTTGATTCTAGTCTGAGCAGAACCCGAGCATGTTATCTGAAAATTCTCCAATTTTTTAATTATTTTTGCAACACACTTGAGCATTTAGCTGGCATCCTCAACCACCTTAAGCCCACACGAATAGACACGGACTTGCTTCAAATTTGGTGTGTAGCGTTTTTATGTAATTTCTTAGAGGAACCATTCATTTTTTATTATTTATGAATGTTTGAATGTTCAACAACCACTTGAGTTCGCTTCCACCATTGTATTTGGCTGGAATTATTGCAATTTCATGGCTGCCACACCAATCATCAGATTACTTAGCGTTCTGATTTGTTTAAAAGCTCACATAAGCACATTCCTCATCGCCAATTTGTTTTTATCTGTTTCTTCTAATTTTCCTCTCTTTAAGTGTGGCTGTGACATTTTCCGTACTCGACATTGATTCAGTCTGCTCGGTAATATTCTTCTGAGCATATTCAGATCATGTTTTGAACGAAAAAAAAAAAAAAACAAATTAAGCTTTGAGCAACCTGAACTTAAAAAGAAACACAAACTTATTTTTTACATCTCAGGCTGAAGCCGAGCTCTTAGTTAAAAAAATAGGAACGCCACCTATAACGACCTTGCTTATAAAGCTGGCTTTAGACTTTCGTTCTTCATTCGGTGTCCGTTGTTCGGTGTTTTCTTCTCTCAACAACGAACAACGAAGAAAGCATTTACATTAGAAGTTAAACTCTATTTACAAAATTGTTTATTTATATAACTAGGCTTCTTGTGCCATTCAGTAATTAAAAAAACTTCGAAAATGTCCCTACAAGTTGCACGACACTCCAAAACAATATTCATTTAAACAGTTTTCGCATTTAAACACAAGTTGTTCGGGTAACAACGAACAACGAACACCGAAATTTCTGACCTGATTTGAATTTGCACGTTCTTCATTCATTCTTAGTTCGTTGTTCGTTGTTCGGTTTTCTCATTTACATTTTCGAACGAACAACAAAGAACAACGTACACCGATGATAACACCGAAAGTCTAATGCCAGCTTAACGACAAGTCGCTTTTAACAACCACTTTTCCTTCATTTGGTTGGTTTTCATACAATTAGTATTAGTTTATCGTCGGTTATAACGCCGTGAAATCAACGTCTATAGCGACTAATCGCATATAACGACGAATTTCAGGCAAAAAGTACTTCAGTTTCTGTTCCTAAAATTTAAAAGCGCATACTTATGTACTTCTGTTTTTTCTTACCAATCAGTCAGTTTCTTCCCGCGCAGAAAAACATTCTAGTTTTCGACATGGCACTAGAGAGTTTTAAATAGATACTGGCAAGGCTCTAGCATGGCTGAGTAATGGCCAAAACTAGGGCCTTGTCGATTATGAACCCTTTTGCCTCGTCAGAAAAACCACTCTAGGCGCCGGACCAGCAAAAACTAGATTTGCTCATATTTTTGCTAGAAACATTAAAAAAGGGTATTTTAGTATCGGTTGTGATCCGATAGTAAAATAACTCAGATCAAAAATAAAAACCTGAATAATAAAAATAATAGCGCAAATTTGTATGAATTTAATACGATATAAGAGCAAATTTAGTATGATACTGGCCATTTTTGTAAAATACTCTTATTAACATATTATTTGAAGTATCGTGTTCAAAAATGCGCTTTATCTAAACTACATCCCACCACAAAAACAATCGGATATGAACCATCTGGTATTAAGTAAATAAAGTTTAAGACAGTAAATTATAATTTTTGATTAATTTTATTGAAAAGTTCAAAAAGCCTTTCGTGGGGGTGGGTGTTGAAAATAGAGATTTTCGAAATTAAATACATATATGATTATCTTGGTAGGATTTGAAAGAGCGTACAATTTTTCACTTTTTTTTTTTAAACAAAAACTGATCAATTATAACAAAAGTTAAAATTTGCATTTTTCGATTCATCGGTTCATTTTGTTTAGTTAAAATTATGCATATATATAAATAACGATAGTGCTTAGTCTGATAGGATGCCGAAAACGTCCAAGAAGTTCTTACTAGCGAGAACCTCACGAGAGTATGAAACATTTTCATCGTCTAAATTTTACTTACTCAAAACTTGAAAGAGCTTGACGTATATTCGACAAATTTTCCTCGTCTACATTTTCCCTTAAGAAAACTGACTAGTGCCATGTCAAAACTAGACAGAAACTGGGCATTTTTCCAGACGGGTTAGCAGTCGGATATAACAACCTCCTAACCTAAGCGGTGCCGACTGTACACAAACATAATGCATATTTGAATATTTTATAAGTTGTTTGGGTTAGTGCAGTGTTGAAAAATCTAAGTTTTCCAGGAGGTACCCCCTACCATCGTGAGCTCACCATCTTGAAAACCCCGCGAAATGTGTGTACTTGTCCCTGTTTTTTTTTCAAATTGCCGTGTGTTATCCACTTTTTACTAATTTCAATTATCTAATTTTTGAGACAAATACAAAACTTGATTCCACGGTGGTGGGGGAATTGGGAAACAAGGCTTTTCAATACTGCACTAACAAAAATTCAAAACAACTCTAATTTTTGTAACCATATATGACAATATTTGACTGGGATTATATAGTTACGTATACATAGGTATGCTGAATTTTAATTTTTGAATGTGTCATTTACATATTTTGCATTGTCAACAATATTTAGTGAATTATTTGATTATTAAACAAAAACGTAGGTACATATGTTTACCTTTACTTTACAGAATTAAAAAATATATATGTAGTTCCGAAGACTGTACAAAAAATATCTACAAAGTGTTAATTTCATTTTGTTTTCGCTGTATCTCAAATTAATGTTCTTTTTTTCACATGCAACCAAGTAACACGTTCTCAAATGACCAACCAAATAAGCAAAAACTTATTAAAAATAAATGAAATCCATAACTGAATTGTAAAACTTGAAAAAAAAAAAAAATTATAATAAGTTATGAACATAACCCCAAGGCATATCCCAATATTGTTTCAAGCATACATATTATTGGGTTCATGTAACTTATAAATAAAAAAAAAAACAAAAAACAACGTCGAAATAAATTGGACAGGTGTTTGGGGATAGCTTTTGTATGTTTAGCGACTAACAAAGGTACCGACGACGACGACATCAGGTGCCTCGAAAGGACCCATTTCATTAAGGTACTTCAATGTTGGCGAGTAAGGCTATTATTATTGGTATTAAATGAAGCCCATATCAGGTAGTTAGTTCAAACCCTCAAAAGTGTATCAAAAAACAGAACCTCTGTGCTCTATCTCTATACTGTCGCATTTATTCCTTTAAACAAAACCTTTTTCAAATTTGTCATTTGTGGTATGTTCGTGATTGAAATACAATGAATGGAAAAGCTAGAACGTATAGTTTGGGCCATCAAGGCAAGAAAAATAAAATGAACTCATACTTGCTCTTATAGTCTTAAATAGACCAAGAGCCCACCAGAGGAGGTATGAACCTATCGAAATTAAAAATTTATATTGATACAATTGTTTTACGTGATGAGGCACCAGGACTTTACGGTATTTTTCCATTCTGAATCTGATGACATCTAAATTAAGGCGATACAATTATTATCCTAAGAAAAGTTATTGTCCATTGTATCCATGAGATGACCGTATTATCAGTAGAACAGGTAAAACTATCAAACAATACTTTAAAAGGAATGATACATTGATGAAAATTAGTATAAATATTCAATTTGGCATTAGACAAATAGGGATAGGTATTATGATCATAATTCCATACCTTCTTCTTCCCTTGAGTCTGGTACGCTGCTGATGTACGAAAAATCCCATACAAAAATGACATGACGAAATCATAAACGAAATATTTCGTTCTGCTTTTCATCCCGTGGTACGCTGTTCGACCAACGAAATTGATGATTATACCAGATCCTTTAATTATGATTGTGATTTGTGACAAGAAATTGTTATTATACCAGATCGCTTTGACAAGTCTCTACCCTATTTTTGCACAGAATTACATAATTGGCCGGACAATTAATTCCGTGCGGAAAAATGATATTTGGGTTTGTTCGTGTTTTCATTTGTTGTTTCTTTCATTACAGCACTATTTTTGTTTGATTTTTTCGTTAATTTTTGGTTTATTTATTTGCAATTTGTGAAAGTCTGCATGAATATTTTTCCGCTGTGTTTTCATAAGCATTTCGTTGTCTTTTTGGAGATCACAGGAAAATTTCGTTTCACATCAGCAGCGTACTGGTCTCAAGCCTAGTGCGCTGCTGATGCGAAACGAAATTTTCCTGTGGTTTCCAAAAAGACAACGAAATGCTTACAAAAACACAGCGGAAACATATTCATGGAGAGTTTCACAAATTGCAAAAAAATAAAATAAAATTTAATCAAAAAATCAAAGAATGTTTATGATGTAATGAAAGAAACAATAAATTAAAATACGAACAAACCCAAATGTCATTTTCCGCACACAATTAATGGTCCGCGGGCCTTAATTACGTTAAATTTAGCAAACAAAATAAAATATTTTTAAACTTTTTTTAATATTTGTTTTCAAAATTTTGAGTTCAAACATAAATTTTCAAAAACTATTCATTGAAAGAACTTTATTTAAAAATGTAATGAAAGAAGGGATTTCTGGCCTTACATAAAAGTACAGCAGGGCATTGTAAATATAACCGTTGTTTTTTTTTTAATAATTTGTTGACTGTTTTAAGTCATTTTTTTTCGAAAATTGCCTTACCCACATAAAAGCCACCACAGGGACTGCAAGACTTGCATTTCTTTTATTAGCCACACACACCTAACACACCTTTCTACTTTTTTGGTTCACTTTCGCACCACAAAATTTGCTGTGGGCACTTAGACTATAAGGTCCTGTTGTTCAGTGGGAGATCATCCTTTTCTTTCGGAGTTAAATTCGAGTTAACCCTTTTAATTTGGCGAGTAACTAGAGTTTGTCTTGTCACTAAAAAATTTGGCCCCATAATTTTAATAAAATGTAAAAACATGGATATTAGACAAAAATGTTCAAAAGTGTCGAATTTAAGAATTCATACAAGAAATTGGTATAATAACTTTCAATAAACTAAGCATACATATCTTTTAAAAATTCATTTACTTACCCTAGTTTTTTTTCTAAAAGATATTAAAATTATAAGCAAAATTAAACTGGCCCATAGAACCTAATGACTGGAGTCTCTTATGGGGCATGTAGATGATGGCTCCTGCAAACGACAACCGTCCGTAACCCATTTCACTTTCCTTATTCCTCATGGACTTTGTGCTATGTATCTTCTACCCATATATTGTAACTTTTTAATTACATGCCTTCAAGCTATTGTACATAAGTTTTTACTTCATAAAGTAATGCAGTTTTGTATGTTTTCTGTTTTAAATTTTCTTTTTGTCGTTGTTGTTTTGTAATATTTTTACATTCGAATTATACATATATCCTTGTGACGACAGTTAAGGAGAGTTTTTGAGTTTTATAGAATTTATTTTGTTGTTGTATCCCCTATGTATGCAGTCCAGCCAGCTTGAGTGTATTTAGGTGTAGATAAAACATTGATATTTTTAAATGTGTAGACAAACATATGTATATCAGCAAAAAAGATGTTAGAGTACACAGAAGTGGTAGTAGCAGGCATAAGAAGAGTGACGGGCTTCGAATATTGATTGCATTTTTAATTTCATTAAATGACCACTAATGGTTTTTCTGAAGCATCACACTTTGATGCTTTTTCATCGTGGAAGGCATTATCGGCTTCTGTTTCTTCGCAAGGACTTATTGGTATTAATGATTTTGTACTTCCGATCATTTCATGAGTATCGATGGGTTGGTCCTCCTATTTGTGAGAAAATCAAATTAAAATGTTAAGTGATAGGATGGGAAGCATGCATATAAATTAGATACATGAGTTGATGAGAGGAGATATTAGATTAACATTGCATCTTTGAATTTTTAAAAGAAGCACTTTTAATTTGGAATTTTGAAAAAAAAAAAAAACAATTTAGGTGTATTCAATCCAGACCTTGCGGCCTTTTTTTATGTAAAAAATACGCTTTTTTCAAAGTCAAAAAATTATCAAGAAATTCGCCTATCAAACGTGATTTCACTCACATAAAAAGATTTTTTTGATTCTCTGGGGATGCTTATAATAAAATAGCACAAGTTTCTGCCCCTTAAAATTTAAAAACATGCCTTTTTTACTCTATAAATGTCTGAAAACCCCCAAAAAATTGATTGATTTTTAAACGTTTTCTTGGTTTTAAAGGCCTACACGGTTTCGGTATAACGTGCAAGTAAGACTCGTCTTAGAGGTAATATTATGTGCTGAACTCAAATGCGTCATCCATGTTCCGCTATCGGCTCTAGTTTTTGAGATATTTCAGTCTGAAAATATAATATAACCATTTTTTCCCTATTTTTGAAATTTTGTGAAAATTCGAAATGCTTTTTTATCAAAAAAAAAAAATTGCGCCGATTCATCCCTTAACATGAGTTAAATTGCAATACTTTGATGAATCAGTGGATTTTTTTAAAAAAAGCATTTCTATTTTTTACAAAATATCAAAAATAGGGGAAAATGGTTATATTCCATTTTCAGACTGGAATATCTCAAAAACTAGAGCCGATAGCGAAAAATGGATGAGTTCAGTCTTACTTGCTCGTTACCAAAACCGCGTAGGCTTTTAAAATCGAGAAAAGCTTAAAAAACACCTAATTTTTTTCAATATTGAGAATTTTTGAGAATGAATATTTTTACGTTTCGACTGAGTTTTCAGTCTTCTTCAGGGGCACTTTATTAAACAATGAAACAAAAATAAGAAAAAATATTTGTATGTATGCATTTGGTTATTATGATTTTAGGCAGGTAGGTAGGTAGAAATGGCGGCCACGGGCAGTCTAGCCCATAGCCCAATTAGCGCTGAAGTGCGCCGTTTTGATACCATAACTCGTTTGAACCTGTGGATGGAATTGAAGAGAGAAAATATGGGCATATCCTCAGGATATCGTCCCTTTTTATTTAGTTTAGAATATGATTTTGTTGTAGCTTTTAGCACAATCATCAGAAAGTGGATCACTCACTCAACCAGATCCGCACCCGCACCCGCACCATCCACAGTTAGCCCACTAGGCAGTTCGTTGGCTGGTACTGGAGCGTCTACTGATCTGATTGGATGATCATCCGGCCGCTGTGCACCACAAACCCCCACCAGAACCCTAGTCCCCTATCTTGTGATCATAGGGAATGATTTTAGACAAAATTAATTTTAATTTTTACATTTAAATAAATATTTAAGAGAAGAAAATTAAAAAAGAAAAAAGTGCTTAAGTGGGTACATAACTACGATAAATTTACACATACATACTCAAAAAATTTTCTTTTTCCTTATATATTTTGGTTTTCTCTTTAAATTTTAAACAGTTGTGTTGACTAAACTTCTTACTATGAAGTGCTAATTGTACCCACTTACACACTTTTCTTTTTTAAAATCATAATACCCAAATGTGTACGTACAAATGTTTTTTCTTATTTTGTTTCATTGTTTAATAAAGTGCCCCTGAAGAAGACTGAAAGCTCAGTCGAAACGTTGGGAAATCTAATGAATATCTTTCATTAATAAACTATCATGACCAAAAAAGCCGAAGAAGTGAAAACTTCAAAGGAGAGTGCCCAAAAAGAACCCAGAGTCGATAAGAAAAAACATATATGGTTTCAAAGGGCATTGACTGTAGATATCAAATATGAAATTGTTTTCTTTAAAAGTTATCCCCGGGGCTGGCTATGACAATTAATTTATTTTTAATAGCAAGGTGATTTTTCATGTATAGGTAGTACATAAAAGAACAGGTATTGATTAAAAATCAAACCTACATACAACGGCGTATACAGGGGGGGGGGTCACGGGGTCATGTCCCCCCCGAGAACTCAAGATTATTTTGTTGATCTGAAATAATTATTTAGTAACCACATAGAAAAAAAAAATGAAAGTTGGTTACTTAGAAAGCTAGTAGGATTTTTGATTGTTAATTTAGAATTCAATAGAGAATTTGAATGTTGGTAACTTCAATTCAATAAGAAATTTAACACAACAACAAACTTCTCATATGATAATACATTCAAATCTTAAAATATATGCATAGACTAGTTTCCGTTTTGAGATGACAGCCAAAACCTGTTAAACCAAACAGAAATCAAAGTGCGGAGTTGTTACCAAATTTTCACTCAGTAAAGTAAAAACTAATAGGATTTTCAAAAAAAGAACATTTTTTTTTCTGAAAATAAAATCTTTAAACACATTATAGATCACATACAGAAATTGTTTTGTTTGATTTCTGTATGACAAATTATTTTTAAAAACAAAAAAGTGATAACTTTCGATTTATAGTTATTCTAACCAAAAAATATTAATGTTAACGATAAAAGACATAAATATATAAAACTATGATGAAAACCTATTACGAAAGGATTTTGTTTGCTCTTATTCAATATTTACGATCGAAAAATATTGTTATTGATTTGGATGTGGATTACTTTTACAAAGTAACCTATGAATCCCATAATGCAAAAGCCAATAGCTATGGTAAAGGAGATTTTTTGGAACTCCTTGCGGTGAACCGTTTGACCAGTCGGATGGAATTATTGACGAAAAGCGACTAGGCTCGTAGAATTTAACAATTTTGTCCATTATTTTTATCAGAAAGGCTTACTGGTAAGAAAGATTAGGTATATTTGATGTACATATTTATTTTGGAAGGTGCCTTTCACTTTTCCATCGGTGGCAGTCTTAGTGACATACATTTTTTCCAAATCAGAGGCATATCGAAATCACTCGTGAACTTTGTTCACACTATTCTTGAAACGCAACGATAAAGAATCTTTGTATTCAATTATAATACGAATATGTAATGTATTTTCATCAGCGGGAGATAAATTGGCTAGGAGCATACACCAGCTCATCTGCAAAATTTGGTCGCAGGAAAGTATGCCCGATGAATGGAACCTTGGTATAGTGTGCCCCATCCATAAAAAGGGAGATGTTCTGAAATGTACCAACTACAGAGGAATTAGTCTCCTAAACGTCGCTTATAAAATCTTGTCGGCCATCCTGTGTGACCGCTTAAAACCTTTTTTCAATGATCTGATCGGCCCCTATCAGTGCGGTTTTAGGCCAGGCAAGTCAACCGTCGATCAAATGTTCACACACCGACAGATTTTAGAAAAATCCCGGGAATTCCAGATCGATACACACCACCTGTATCAAGGGACGAATTATACAAAACCATGTCGAGTCTCGGCATCCCTGCCAAACTCGTCCGCCTGTGCAGGATGACGATGGAGAAATATCGCTGCTCCGTCAAAATTGGTAAGAACACCACCGATTCCTTTGATGTTGAGAAAGGATTGAGGCAATGCGACGCGTTATCATGCAACCTATTCAACATCGTTCTTGAAGCCATTGTACGCAACGCACATATCAACACCACAGCGGTACAATCTATCAAAAGTTCGTTCAATTGCTTGCATATGCGAATGACATAGACATTGTCGGCAGAACGAAGCGAGCTGTGGCAGGGGCATTTGCGAGCATTGAATCGGAGGCGGCTAGAATGGGATTGGCGGTTAATGAGGACAAGGTGAAGTATATGCTGTCATCGAGAGAGGAATCTCAACATCGTCAACTCGGGCAAAATATCACGATGGACAGATATAACTTCGAAGTTGTCAAGGACTCTGTCTACCTGGGCTCCACTATTACATCGCAGAATGACATCAGTGCAGAGATCAAGCGAAGAATTACTCTTGCCAACCGCTGTTTCTTCGGTCTAAGAAGGCATTCAAGTAGTAAGGCCCTCTCTCAGACAACCAAGGAGACTTTATACAAAACCCTAATCATCCCGGTCCTGCTTTATGGGTCAGAAGCATGGACACTGAAAGATTCGTATAAAAATCTGCTAGGGTGCTTTGAGAGGAAGATTCTTCGTGTGATTTTCGGTCCGGTGTGTATCGAAGGAGTATGGGGGAGAAGATTCAACGACGAGCTATACGGGCTATACAGCGACGTTGACCTGGTCAAAAAGCTGAAAATACAGCGGCTGAGATGGCTGGGGCACGTGAAGCGTATGGATAGCAACGCACCTGCCCGACGAGTCTTCGAATCCAACCCCGATGGGGTACGCAGCAGAGGAAGAACCCGTAACAGGTGGCGCAATCAAGTGAATGACGACATCAAAGCACTCGGTGTGCGCAACTGGAAGCGGCTAGCTAGGGACAGAGCTGGCTGGAGGGGCTTGTTAGTTGAGGCCGAAGCCCTTACTGGGCTGTGAGCGCCATCAAAATTAAAGTAAGTAAGTAATGTATTTTAGTTTTTCCACTATTGTAAAAAGAGCAATTTGCACAAGTGGTCATTTTTGAAAATCAGAGCTATTGTTTTCATTTTCAGTAGTGAATATTTATATCTATTTACTAAAATTAAGAAACAGAAAACAGTGCACAGTACCTATGATATTTTACTAATTTTTCCTGCAACTTCAATTCGCTGAAATAAAAACTTTGATAGGATTAAAATAAATTCTGAATAAAATTCAAAACAAATGATCAAGCGAATCCAAAAAATTTTTTTCCTCAGTATTTTCACAGCTAGCTTAACTGATTGTCTTTGGTCAGGCAACTGGAGATTGCTGTATGCTGTTGCTGAGGCCCTCCGAAATAAAAAATGTAACAGTCAGGAATAAAAACGAATAGCGTGTTCACTGGTCCAGCTAATGAAGGTTCTTTCGACTCAGTTGTTTATTTTAATTTTCTTTGGAACCGAAAATGAGGTAATTTTGCAAATACCAAAAAAGTGTTTTCGTCTTATATTTACTAATTTTTTTGTAAAGGTAGGTAGCTCATTTCATTTTGAATAGGCTTTGGCAGTTCGAAATATATATTTTCAACGAAATTGCCTAAATTGGCGTAGTGAAAATGTAGTTTTCGATGACTTTGGCGCATAAATCAGGCTGAATTTGACCGATGGCATCGATTATGTTGTCTTTGAGGGTCGAGGTGGTTTGCAACTTATTCGCATAGACTGCGACTTAAAAAAGCCCCACAAGAAAAAGTCCAAAGGGGTCAAATCACACGATCTTGGTGGCCAATTCACGTTGCCTCGGCGCGAGATAACCACACCATGAAACCGCTCGTGCAGAATATCGATTGTGTATTAAGCTGTGTGGCACGTAGCGTCATCCTGTTGAAACCATATATCTTCAGTGTCCTTATCATCCAATTTAGGCCACAAGAAGTTGGTGATCATCGACCTTTAGCGATCGCCGTTGACGGTGATGGCCTGGCCAGCATCATTTTCGAAGAAATACGGACCGATGACGCCACCAGGCATCCAACCCAAAATCCACACAAAACAGTTACTTTATTTGGATGCATTGGCACCTCATAAATCTCGCGTTGATTAGTGTCGTCCCAAGTCCGGCAATTTTGCTTACTCACGTACCCATTCATCCAAAGACGGGCCTCATCGCTAAAGATGATTTTTCGACCAAAATTGGGATAAACTTCTAACTGCTCTAAAACATCATTTGCACGTGTTGCTCGACGCTGTAACTCACCATGATGATTTGTCTGTAGTGAATGATTAAAAGACGATATTTTGACCGAAAGTAAAAGAAACAATATGGCCGCCACGAGCTGCCAAAATCAATCCGTCCCTATTGGAAAACCCTTTAGTATAGTTAATTATGATTTTTTCGCTTTTATTTTATATAGCTACGCACAGTAAAATATAAAAAAAAAAAAAATATAAGGCACTTGACTTTTAACAAATATTAGTTTGTGTTATTATTTTTTGCATGACCCCCCCCAAGAACTAAAGCTGTATACGCCTCTGCCTACATAACAACTCGCATGGTAATCCGCAAAAGTTTCGTAAAACAAAGTTTCTATTAAGACAAGGCTTCGAAAACTATTTTTCGAAAAAAACTAATTTTCATAAGGCAATGCCCAAAAATACAAGGTTTCGAAAAAAACATTGATACAAGTCATGCTTATTTTTTTTTCTTTTTGGAATTTGAGGAAGCAATAGTATAGGAAGCTAAATATAGGAAGCTATAGGATGAAATACATGTGCCTTGAATGTTGCATTCTTTTAATGCGGAAATGTGTAAAAAGTTATAAATTGGTGCATTAATAGTCTTGTCTAATAAAAGTAGTATTATTCAAGAAATCAACCAGCAAATTCCGGAATAAATTATGAAAACAAAACATTTCGGAATTGTACCACTGCCGATGAAAAATTCTTAGTTTTACCGATTTCGTTTTCATTTCGGAGTTTTTAAGTTACATACATATTTATGTAGTAACGAAAGTCTTATTTATTCATTAGTTTAACAGTATGCTAATGATTTATAAGTTGTCCTTAATTCTTACGCACATACTATTTCCTAAAACTGTTGCCCAGCATGCTTAGGTAGGTAACTATTTTTTTCGAAACTGCTTAGTAACGGTATGAGTGATAACCGCCATTTTATGAATGAAGACATAATTATCTTGTGGCTGGTGATCTTAGTTACTTTTTGCTAACCAATTTAATAACATGAATCAACCACAGTATGAAGATGTGCCACGTTTTACTTTTTTTTAATGAAGACACTGTGTTTTTAAATATTTTAAATTGTCATATCCAATCCCGGGGATAACTTTTTCAGAAAATGATTCCATATTTGTCATCTACAATTGATGTCCTTGCAAACCATGTATGACTTTTCTTAATCGACTCTGGGTTTTTCGCCCATACACTTTTGGACATTGTCCTTTTAAATTTTAAATATTGAATTGGTCAAAACACCTTAAATTAAATAAAAAGCTTATAGTCACTTTATTACTTACTGGCAAATCCGCAAGTCCTATTGGACAATCTTCATCTTGATATCGTCCGTTTTTCCTTAGCCCCATACCAAATGCTCCGTCACCATCTGAATCTTCTGCTGAACAAACACATCGCATCTTTGCATCATCACCAACCTTAAAATAAATGTTTTAAATATTAATTAAATTAACACATTTCTTTGATTGTCAAAAGATTAATTAACAAGTTTAATATACACATAGATAATTATACAGATGAATTAGATTAAACCCTGTTACCTTCAGTACATTATATTATCTTTTCTTTCATTAAGTTTAAATTTTTCAATTGTGAAATTGATAATTACAGCATCAGATTAGGAGAAAAAACCTCCACCCTTTTTTTCACTTTATTAATTGGCTTGACTATTAATTATAGCCTGATGAGAAATGATAATTGTGTTTTGAGTTTTTTCTTACATTATCACTGAAATTTTTGTTTGCGGTTTAATTTTTTTTGTTGCAATTAGTGAAACTCTCTACGGACATTTGTTGTCGGTGTATTAGTTAGCATTTCGTTGTTTTGTTGGATACTATAAAAAAAATCGTTTCGAACCAACAATGTGATAATTATTATATGGGTAGACTTATAGCTCGTGTTTATTTTGTGGCTGATGAATCATGTGATTGAAATTCCAAGTCAGTGCTTCTAAAATGAAATAACCACCACACACTTACACAAAATTGACCAAACCAGTTAGTTGCGGTTAGGGTTCTTATTCAGTTTGCAAAACAATTTCACATTTCTTAGCTCCAAAATTTTCCATTTTTCCCCTGAGTAAACTATTAAGTTAATATTTTTGAAAGAAGATTTAAGATATTTTCTGTTAATCAGAAGCAAAGTAAAATAATTTTTCACCCACTCAATTGAGAACCATTGGTGTAAAATTTGAAGAATATTTAAACCCCCTTTACAATAGGAAACAAGTTGCTTGAGATTTCTGGACATTTTCTATTAATTTATTTTAACATTCTTGTATAGCTTTTAAAAGAGATACAAAATCGCAAGAAGGGATCTTTAAAATTTTCAAAATTCCGTTGAATATAAAAATAATGAAAGCATTCAGATACATAGAAATCATAAGTGAGTTCATATGGTTGTATATTTAAACATGGTTCACTTTTGTTAATCCTATGAAGGTGTTCGTTTCAATTGACATTAAATTGTCTAAGTAGATGAAAGCGCTGGTAGCGACGGTATTGAAGGAAAAATGTTGAAATATGGCAAGGACGCTCTAACACCTGTAATAACAAAATTATTTAATGAGATTTTGTCAACACAACGAATTCCTAGACAATGGCAACAGAGTGTTATAATATTACTACACAAGAAAGGACAAAAAGATGACATGAACAACTATAGACCTATCAGTTTGATATCAACAATCTACAAACTTTTTTCAAAGACAGTATATAAAAGGACTAAACAAGCACTTAACGACAAGCAACCGAGGGAACAAGCAGGATTTAGAGAAGTATTCTCAACCACTGACCATCTTCAGACAATTAACCAGCTAATTGAAAAACATAACGAATACAATAAACCACTTTACCTATGTTTCATTGACTTTGCTAAAGCTTTTGACACTGTGGAACATAACAGTATTTGGACGGCACTAAGCAATCAAGGGATTCATCCCACCTTAATAACGACATTTAAAAACATATACAGAAAAAACACCGCAAGAATTAAAACGGACAAACTAGGCAGAGAATTCCATTTGACAAGAGAAGTGCGACAAGGTGACCCCATGTCACCACCATTATTTTCTGTAGTCCTAGAAGATATCTTTGGAAACTTGAAGTGGAAAAACAAATATGGGATACAAATTCAGGGAGATAATTTATCAAATTTAAGATTTGCAGATGACGTCGTTCTTCTTTCGGAATCAGCAATAACCATACAGTCAATGTTAAACGAATTAGATATAGCCTGCAAACAACATGGACTTTGCTTAAATCTGACCAAAACAAAAGTAATGACGAACCATTTGAAAGAAGATATACTGTTGGGAAAATACAAACTTGACTATGTTGATGACTACGTGTACCTTGGACAAATTAAATCTTTTATAAATCAAGATGAAAAGGAAATCAACAGACGAGTATCTGACGGATGGAAACAGTTCTGGAGCTTGAAAGAAATTCTGGACTCTAACTTAAGTAGTGATACAAGGAAATACATATATGACTCTTCAATTTTACAAGTTTTGACGTACGGGCTACAAACCCTAGGACTAACATCAATTCTTCAAGATAAATTAAGAATCTGCCAAACAAAAATGGAACGAAAACTATTAAATATACGACTAATACAAAGAATAAATAACGAGGATATAAGAAGAAGGACAAATATAGTTGACGTGATACAACGAATAAAACAATTAAAATGGAGCTGGGCAGGCCACATATCAAGAATTCAAGACCGAAGATGGACACAAATTGTGACAAAATGGACTTTAAGTGACGAGAAGAGACCAAGAGGACGACCAAGAAAAATATGGGCCTTAACCAATTCAACCAAAATTGGTACAATGACGGAAAAAATAGACTCATATGGACAACTATGGGGGAGGCTTATGCCAGATAAATAAATAAATTGAATCATCAATATTGAAAGTATTAAGAATTTATGAGTAACTATGTACAATATATACATTAAATTTTAAAATAATAATAATTATTGTTAAACAATTTTTTTTAAGTATCTACATAAATGTAATTAAACTAATGAAAAAACTTTGTAACATTGGCGAATAAAGCATATAATAATAATGAAGGTGTTCTCTGAATGTTGAAAACACAGTCCAATCAAATTAGCAAAAATGTCTACGAAAATTTGGGAGGAGAATTTTATTGTTTTATTTTAAAGGGAACATCTTGCGGATTCGAAAACCACAATTTTCCAATAAAAAACCATCTGCGTCGGTCGTCCGCCATTTTGAAAAAGGTGTTTAAAAGCGTGTACTCAATTTTCAGCAAGTTTTCGATTTTAAAAATGTTTTTTTCAAGTTTATCTCATACAATGTCCATCCGAACCAAAAATCACTTTTGATACTTTTCATAGAACATTAAATTTCCTACATATCTGTTGATTTAGATTTCATGTAAGTCAAAGAACTTTCAAGATATAGCACGATAAAATTTCTAATATTATATAATGAAGTGTATATGTAAAGTGTTGGGCACCAGTTAGTCTTCACGAGCCGTTGCGTCACCCAATTTATTTATTTATTTTATTTATTCGCTGTACTTTTAACTCTAGATATTTTTCAAAATTACTCAAAAATAATTGTGCTTGTCAAAGACAGCTGAAAGAAACTTTTTAAAGCGGGAACTTACATAAATTGAGCAAGAACTATATCAACACCAAAAAAAGTAGTAATAGTTTCATAAACGGATCAATTCATAAACTTAACGAATTAATCAACGAATGTATTTTCGGTTCAATTCACTGACTCGACGAAAAATTTTGTTCATTTGTTCAGACTTCTTTTTTGTGGTGCTGAGTCTTAATATGTTCATTTTTATTTGAAAAGCTTTCCCCATCATGGGGATTGAAATTAAGACATCAACTGTGACTGGAATTTGGAAGCCGACGGCCTACCCATCGCGCTACCGAAGCCACATGTCAAGCTCCATCTCTGTGCAGGTTTTGTTGCTTATCAAATGCATTTGAACGACTAGCATTTTTATTAGAGCACACAAGCTTGCTGTTGTCACATTCGGTTTCCTTGGTAGATTTCTTATAATTTGGTCAATAAAGTCGCCGAATCGGTTGAATTTTGATTAAAAAATCGAAAGGAATATTCTGTTGTATTAACGTAAGGATTTGATTAATTTAACTTGATATCTTCTAAGAGTTTAGAATAGGAATTTCTCATCTAGAGACTTTCGTACATATACAAATGCTTTGTATAAAATTCGAAGAAAATCGATTTAACCGTCTTGTATATGCACATCATGGTAATCCTACACATTACATTAGATATAATAAGTTAGTTTTAAGTAAATACTTTATATATTAGTCGTGCCTTGATAAAGACGTGTATTTGTATTTAATATTCTGGTTCCCAAGTAACGAACACTTTCCTTTTTTTTTGTTGTTTAAGTTTGAGAATTGTCGCAATTCAATAGCACACGCGATTTTATATTTCTCTTTACAAGAATTACTTTTCTTTTTCTTTAACTTTATATTGCAAAACTAAGAAAAAATTATATTGGATATCCCATCCTCGTGGTAATATGTTCGTTACTTGGGAACCAGAATATTAAATACATACACACGTCTTTATCAAGGCTCGGTTTATTCTAGACTTACTAATACATAAACCCCTTTATTTATAAAGAAAAAGTAGTTATTTCAGAATGGAATAAGAATGTTCCGAACTCAAATGGAGCAGTAAGCAATTGCCTTTAGTTAGAGTCCAGAAAATTCATATTCCGTGGTGTAGTTTTCCTAAACACGGGAGCTGAAATAGCTATTTGTTCTTTATAAATACGGGGGAAAGTATTCACTTAAAACTAACTTATTTTAACTAATGAAAAAGTGGTGGGTCGTGAAATTAGTTCATCTTTGGATTATTTATACTTCATGTGGTTCTCAATATATGTGCAAAGGTATTTTGTTCTAACAGGCCTAATTGTGAATTTAAGGGCTTGCAAAGTTCGCTTAAGGCAAGGAGTAGGGTTTTAAAGAATAATGTTGCTAAGTTAATTGAAGAGATAGAAAAAAAATTTCAACTGTGGAATATATATTGCAAATTAGGTATTCTTTTCATTTATGAAATCAAAACCGGAAATGGATTTTTTTTTCGGGTAGAAAACCGGAAGTTAGCATTTCTAATCAAATTTTGGGCAAGTTCGACCATTTTAATATTTTTTTTTTTTGGTTTCAAAATGTAGCTCATAAAGATAAGATACTTCATGCCAAGTTTTATAATGGAATGGAAGATACATAATTTTAAGTTCGAGAGATCCTGATTTTTTGTATAGAAAACCGGGTGTCAAATCAAGATTGTCGTACTATCGGCCTTTTTGATACTAATTTTTTAAATTTCTAAATGTAGCTATATAATATAGATACCTCGTGCCAAGTTTCAAAATGGGATCTCTATTCGTTTAGAAGATACATAATTTTTAGTTCGAGAGAACCTGATTTTTTGTAAGGAAAACGTGATTCTAAAAACTCAAATCAATTTTTTGGTACTATCGACCATTTTGATACTATTTTTTTATTTTTAAATGTAGCTTATATAATATACATAGATACTGCGTGACAACGGTTCGATACAACGATGGGTGTGAAACAAGGCTGCTTACTGAGCCCACTGTTCTTTGCTCTCTACATCAATGACATTCATGATTTCATCGGAGGAGGCATCTTGCTGAATGGTATGCGGATTAGACTACTCATGTATGCAGACGACATTGTGCTGATAGCAGATTCCCCGGATGTGCTCCAGGAAATGATCAACAAAACTGTTGAGTACTGTCAGCGTTGGAACCTACTTATAAACCTGGAAAAGTCCAAGGTTATGGTGTTTAGAAGAGGTGGGAGGTTAAGTCGGCAGGGAAAATGGAACCTCAATGGACAAAACATTGTAATAGCCCGTAGCGTAATGGTTAGTGCGTTCGACTGTCATGCTGGAGGTCTGGGTTCGCTTCCCAGCCTCGTCCACCTAAAAACTAAAAGGTTTTTTTCAGGGCTACTGCCTCTTGCGAGGAATTGACAATTCCTCCAAGAGTATCACTTGTCACGAATAAGTGCTTCTCGTCTAGCCGTAAATCTAGCATAAAATTGTAGGTCCCTTCCATTCCTGTCACTAGGCCCTGGTTCTTCACGAGCTGTTGTGCCACCCGATGTATTTTATTTTTATGGACAAAACATCGAAGTTGTAAACAAATATAAATACTTGGGTATTTGGCTTACTCCCGGATTAAGTTTGACGGAGCACTTTAAGGATCGCACAAAACAAGCCAGACAGAGTTTAAACTTCACTTGGAACAGGTTCTTAATGAATAAAGATATCAAACTGTCTTCAAAGATCGAGATCTTCAATGCATCGTGCAGATCTATCTTAGGGTATGGAGCGCAAATTTGGGGTTACTTACAACATGATGAGGTGAAAAAAATACAACGATACTTCTATAAAAAAATCCTGGGTCTACCAAAAGTAACACCAAACTACATGCTAACTATCGAATGCCAGATGAGACCTATATTGGAATACACGATGAGATGCCATATGAGTTATATAGGGAGAATACTTAGTACCTATGGAAATAACAGACTTTCTAAGTTTTTAGCTAAGATCGTTATTCAAGAGAAAATTTTCTGGTTTGAAAGCTGGGTAAATAGTCTAAGAGGTGAAGAAATTAGGCTGAGCTTGTAGCTAATAAAAGCTTATTTGCATTGGTAGTAGAAGGTGTGGCAAGTAATATAATCGAAAAGGACAAAAATGAGGCCATGATGCGGAGACCACTGCAAACAAGAACGCACAGTCTATATCACATTCTTGATTATAATACAGGGTGCAGTTATATATCCGATGATTGGGCTACTTCAAACATGCGCTGGATTTTCAAGGCAAGAGCTGGACTCATAATGCTAAATGGTACAAGGAGGGCTCCAAACGAAAATGTTAACTGCTCTTTATGTAACTTGAGGGAAGAAGAGACCCTTTTGCATTTTATAGGGGTGTGCCCGATTCTAAGAAGCCTGCGAAGATCGGCATTAGGGAATCCTCAACTTGATACAAGTATGGTCACCGATTACCTGAATGGCGTAAGGGATTGAAATTCTCTAATCAGATATTTAAAAATAGCACTTACCTACAGAAAAGAAATCATTGAGGAGTTCAACAATTAATTTATAAAAAAAAAAAAATATTATATCATTATGTACATATCTTATGAAATGTCAACTGGATCCTAGAGTGTAGAAGTAACAAGTTTATAGATTGCGGCCCCTATCAGTGCGGTTTTAGGCCAGGCAAGTCAACCGTCGATCAAATGTTCACACTCCGACAGATTTTAGAAAAATCCCGGGAATTCCAGATCGATACACACCACCTTTTTATCGATTTTAAAGTCGCGTATGATAGCGTGAAAAGGGACGAATTATACAGAGCCATGTCGAGTCTCGGCATCCCTGCCAAACTCGTCCGACTTGGCAGGATGACGATGGAGAAATCTCGCTGCTCCGTCAAAATTGGTAAGAACACCACCGATTCCTTTGATGTTGAGAAAGGATTGAGGCAAGGCGACGCGACGCGTTATCATGCAACCTATTCACCATCGTTCGTGAAGCCATTGTACGCAACGCACATGTCAACACCAGCGGTACAATCTATCAAAAGTCCGTTCAATTGCTTGCATATGCGGATGACATAGACATTGTCGGCAGAACGAAGCGAGCTGTTGCATGGGCATTTGCGAGCATTGAATCGGAGGCGGCTAGAATGGGATTGGCGGTTAATGAGGACAAGACGGAGTATATGCTGTCATCGAGAGAGGAATCTCAACATCGTCGACTCAGGCAAAATATCACGATGGACAGATATAACTTCGAAGTTGTCAAGGACTTTGTCTACCTGGGCTCCACTATTACATCGCAGAATGATATCAGTGCAGAGATCAAGGGAAGAATTACTCTTGCCACCCGCTGTTTCTTCGGTCTAAGAAAGCATTTAAGTAGTAAGGCCCTCTCTCAGAGAACCAAGGAGACTTTATACAAGACCCTAATCATCCCGGTCCTGCTTTATAGGTCAGAAGCATGGACACTGTAAGATTCGGATAAAAATCTGCTAGGGTGCTTTGAGAGGAAGATTCTTCGTGTGATTTTCGGTCCGGTGTGTATCGAAGGAGTATGGAGGAGAAGATTCAACGACGAGCTATACGGGCTATACAGCGACGTTGACCTGGCCAAAAAGGTGAAAATACAGCGGCTGAGATGGATGGGGCACGTGGAGCGTATGGACAGCAACGCACCTGCCTGACGAGTTTTCAAATCCAACCCCGATGGGGTACGCTGCAGAGGAAGAACCCGCAACAGGTGGCGCAATCAAGTGAATGACGACATCAAAGCACTCGGTGTGCGCAACTGGAAGCGGCTAGCTAGGGACAGAGCTGGCTGCAGGGGCTTGTTAGTTAAGCCGAAGCCCATCCTGGGCTGTGAGCGCCATCAAAAGTAAAGTAAGTAAGTAGATTGCGGCAGACGATGAAAGTCATTGCTGAAACTTTGTTTAATGTTAATTATAATTAACTTTGCTTCATTAAGTCATTACCAAACACATACATACATATCTTGAAAATTTACAAAAATTAATTAAATCAAATGTTATTGTATGTATATCTATACTGAAAAAATTGATATAAGCAACATTACTTACTTACTTACTTACTGCGTGACAAGGTTTAATATGGGATCTCTTTTCGTTTATAAGATACATAGTTTTTAGTTGAGTATAAACTCAGAGTATGCAAAGTACAACTTCCATGTTAAATGTAAGAAAAAGATCGATATATGACGACACGTCATATACGACGCACACGACGACACTTCGTGTTAAATGTTAGAAGAAGATCAATTTATGAGGACACGTCAAACATTTCCTTTTTTTTGTTAAATTTTAGTTGCGTTGCACGGTCAGTAGTGGCGCCAACGCACTTAAAACAATATAAGTTGTAGGCATGAGGTATTTGTAAAAATAATGAGATCCCATTTCCAAACTTGGTTTGAGTAATCTATAGTATATAAAGCACTTTTTTAGATAAAAAAAAAATCATTAGCAATCAAAAATTTTATTTAAGTTTTTAACATCCGGTTCCCTATACAAAAAATCAATTTTTTTTTATTTTACCAATTAAAATATAAATTTTATTTTCCAAACTTTAACACAAAATAGATTCCTACCATTTTGTTTAGATTTTCTGAAGAATTTAGGTCTAAATCACCTTTAAATGAAAGTTAATTCTTGACCAGTGTCAAATCTTTCATACAATCTCCCTCCTTACATTATATGCAACGAATTGTTGCGGTGATAACGGAGAGGAGAAAAAGAAAGAACCCGAATGAATAACATCTAAGTTGTGTGTGGCTTGTAAAAATGCTAGTTGTCCAAATGCAATTGTGAATGAAAAAAAACCTTCATTTGGGTGGGCACGATCAGGTGACCTCGGTGGTGCAATGTGTAATGCAGCGGCCACTGAGGAAGCTTGGTCTAGGTTCAAATCCAGTTGACGGCAAAATAATTTATAAATTAAAATTGGAACTATAGACTAAGCACCACTAAAGGAATCTGATGATTGATGTGGCAGCCATGAAATTGCCATAATTCCAGCCAAAATGTAATACTCGGTGGCAGCCAACACAAGTGGTTGTTGTTCATTCAAAACCTTCAATGTAAATATGACGGAGCGAAAGCTATGCAGCCTAATTGCAAGTGATATCAAGAGAAAACATCCTTTAAAATCCCATTTGTTAGTTTATTCGTCGGTCGTTGGTCGATCTTATGTAAACAGTCCTTTAGGGTTTAGTACGATGTAAAGTCGACGTTAGACGCAAATTTTTCCGAAAAACGACTAATTCATTTTTTAGAATTTTTTTTTAGTTGTAAACAAATTAACAGGTATCAAATTGACAAAGAAACTTAAATTTGTTTTTAAAAATGTTTATGTAAATATAGGGGCTTATTGCGAGAGTCTATTCGACTTAAGTCTATTCGACTTTTTTCGATTCTATCAAATTTGAAATTAGTATCGCCTTGCTCAGTAGACTTTTTGAATAGAATCGATTTTCGAAAATAGAGCTCTCGACTAGAGCTTTAGACTGAAATGTCAAATCTCCCCAAGAGTTTTAGAAAATAAATATACTTTGACGATAATTTGATGTTTTTTTGATGAAATAAATAGTGTTTCTTCAAAAAAATAATATTTCATACCGCGACTAATTGCAAAAATGAACTCCGGTCCTTTGAAATTTAAACATTGGATGAAAATATGCAGACATACACTTGTATAATATTATTATGGTGTATACATATTTAAGATAACGTGGTAGCTTCGCAGACTCCTTTAAGGGTGCAGTGGTGATTTGTGCATCTTCAAAATGCACTTTCTCTAAAAGCCTTAATAACAGTTCTAACAACTTGAAAAATCATTTCGCAGTTGAATGTAAAGCTCCTTTGTACCAAATATGACATTGCAGCTTTTTGCAAACGGAAGGACATTGAGAAAATTGTTGGACATCCATATAAATATCAATAAATACATCAGCATCAACTTTTAAGACTTTTGTAAAAAAGTGCATTTTAGGATGAATTTTTAAAATGCATAATTTCTATAGATTGTATAAGAAGTATAAAAATCTTTTAAAAAAATGTATTATGGTAGCAAATTTTATTTAGGTTTAAACAAAAATTTACACAAAAGTCGATCAGAAATTCTTGATCGAAAAAAAAAATCTATTTAGTAGAAAAAAATTGATTCTAATAGAAATTCGCAATACCGACGATAGACTATAAGTCTATTCGACTTTAAGTCTATTCTGAATAGACTCTCGCAATAAGCCCCATAAAACAAATAAATTATTATTTTTTATTAAGTTTTATTATCTTAGACTCAGACATAAGAACCACAGTTTGGTCGTATAAGAGCATATTCGCGTGACTCACAGCCGTGCATTTTATTCTTTAAAAACTTTTAATAACGTTTAAATAAACATTCAAATGTCTTTATTGAAAACAAATATTTTTGAATGTTTGAATTATATAATGTTTCCCCCAAACACCACAGATGGTGTACTAAAAAAATATAAATTTTAGCACATTGCTCGAAAGCTTAGTTTTTTTTTTGTATAAAAATTTCTCTCACCTTGACTGTGTTTGTTATTATGCACAGTGATATTGACGAAAGTACAAACAAGACAATTGGAAGGATGAGCGCTATTAGAAGTTCCTTGTAGGTTTTGTCCAAATCAAATCGTGCAACAACAAAAGGAACTGATTCGACCTGTGAAAATCACAAAAAAAAGAAAATGTAATTAAACTAAAAGAACCTTCTCAAACTTCACCACTCTCGCTCTTATCAATTTTATATACAGGTACCTTATTATAAAAACATTGATATCTGGATTGTGCTGTATCATTATCACCGTCACTACCATATCGTGCAACAAAATCTTTGCATTCCCCTCGAAGTGTATTCACGCATCCTTCGAGGTTAATAAACAATTTCTTAAAGCTATAAATTGTGAGGTTGTCTTGCTTGGGCAAAAATCTCTGGTCTGGATCTAAAATATTGTTGCTGTTGTCGTAAATTTCCCAAAATTGTGTGAAATTCATAAAGGGATGTGGAAAAACGTCGTGGTCTAGAAGAGTTCCATTAAGGCAATCAGTCGCTCTATAAACATACAAAAAAAATGATAACAACAAAAAAAAATTACGACGTTTCGTTTTATCATGCCATTGCAGGCAGGCAGGCAGCTCTTTGTGACTTTTACAAGAAAATAACACTAAAGCTTACACAATTTTGTCGCCTTCTTTTGCTACAGTCATACAATTTGCCAACAAATCGCCATCATCTTCTTTCCAGAAATCGGTGGGTGGTATGCGGACTCCTTTGTTGCGGCCTCTTGCTTCATTAAATGCCACTCCGTGTTCACATTCCGCAGTAACTAGATTGTTGTCCTGATGGAAATAGAATTTTAAATGTTTATATTATTTTTTTTTTGTTTGTAATTTTCTTTCTGATGTGCCTATGAAAAGGTCAAAGTGCCAAAAACATACGCACTTGCATCAGCAGGACATTAATTTTTGTTGTTGTTATCTTTGAGCAATATCGGTCGCATAGGAAGGGCTTCTTTATTTTCGTACACTGAAGCCCTCTGCATTCGAAGAAGCCGTTTAGCTTTGTGTTGTCCTTTTCGGAATTTAGTGTGGGCCCGTCAGCCTTATGATGGCAGAGAAAAAACTCTGACATATTCTTGCAGTGTCCTAGAAAAGTGTGCAAGAGGTGTGTTGTTGTTGGTGGGGTGATAAAACGACAGGATGTTAAGGCATTTACATAGATAAACTAATTGATTGGTATGCATATGTATGAGTGATTGAAGGGATGAGTGGTTAGAGGGCATGTGGGATGCAGTTTACGTAAACGAGAATAAATATAGAATTACCATTTGAACAGTTAAATACACCGCGTAGGTTGTTGCATGCTGTTCCATTGTTGCAGTTGAATTTCTTTAAATTTTGTAGGTCAATCTGAAAAAATTGTTGTTGGTTAGTTTTTTTTTTTTTTAAAGAAAAACTCACTACTTAGAAACCTACTTATTTAAAAATCAATAAATGCAGTCTTAATGGCTAACTAAATGTTGACGGGTTTACCTACATTTGCGTTTTGTCGTCGCCACACCCTCCATTTAAAAAAATGATAATTAAAAACATTTAAGTAATTGCCACATGAATATTATTTTATGCCAATGCATTATGTATTCAATTAAAACTATTGTCAATATTAATTATTTAATGGCATGCGGTAGTAAAATCTAAACAAAATATAGTACGTATACGCCACAGTCAACTATTATTTCTGTGCAGCGATTGAATACTGAAATTTACACGCTATTTCCCCGTTTTGTGTATATGTATATACATTTATTTATGTTTATTGAACAAAATAATATTTACAATTTGACTTATAACTAGTTAGATACGATGATATTATACATTTATTGGCACATAGGGGGCCTAATCTTATACTTTGTCTTAAATTTAAAGGATTATAAAATATAAAATACATGTCAAAAAATTAAATCTAAAAATCGGCTGACTTTATGGTCCTCGGGGTGTTCCGTCCCGGTTGTCAAGTTGTGGTTTTGGTGGAGGGATGGGTTGGCATTTAGCCGCGGTGATATGCTGACACTGTGTCAGTGTAAAACGAAACTGCTGGCTCGTTGCACGTGATGATGTTGTCAACTAGGATTTCCATCGTACTGAGGTATCTCGGCTCGGAGTGTCGCTGCTGAGTGGCCATCCTTCTCGTCAGTTGATTTGTGTGACTGTAAGTGAGTCCTACAAGCTTCTTTGCTTGAAGCAGTAGGTACCTGTCCAGAGGGATGGTGCTCGCCTCTGTGTAAAGACGCTCGTTGCTGTGATGTCTCATTCGCTGCCGATCAAAATGTAGTCCAGTACAAATCCTTAGTAACTTTCTTTCGAACATTTGAAGTTCCTTCATGGCCGTCTTCGAGATGGAGAACCAGGCTGGGAAGGAATAGCTGATTACAGGCCGCAGGAGTTGCTTGTACATAAGTATCTTCGTCTACTGGCTTAGTCCGTTTCTGCGTCTCATCAACGGGTGGAGTCGGTGGAAGGCCCAGTTGGCTTTTTTGAGGACGTTTCGTGAGTGTGGGTTGAACCTTAACAACTCGTTGAAGTGGATGCCTAGGTACTTCACGTTCTTTTTAGCTGCTATTGTAGATCTGTCCGGAAGTTTCAGAACCAGACTTCTGCACTTCGCTGCGCTGCAACTACCTCTACTGGGTCTCCTGAAACACACAAGCTCCGATTTGGAGGTGTTTATCCGGATGCCCCATTTCTTGTAGAAGGCGTAGAGTCTATTGACGTGGTGCTCAACTTTTCTTAACGCTACCAGAGGAGACATCGAGGAGGCATACGTAATTGAGTCATCAGCATACTGGAGATTTTCGCATCCAGATGGCAATTGGTCAGATGTCATCAGGCTGTAGAGGAAGGGGCCTAGCTTCGAACCTTGGGGTTTTGTGTATATGGTACGGGGCACAGTGGTAGGTAGCTATGATAAGAAAGTCACATTACTAAATTAAAGCAAAGGAAAAAAAAGGTTTTAATCTAATCAAAAAACCAAAACTGCAAATTTATAAAACACATAAAATAAATTGGGTGGCGCAACGGCTCATGAAGACCCAGGGCCTAGTGACTAACAATTTGAAACCATTGCAACCATTCCTGAGTGCGCGTGTCGACAGGAATTGAAGGGACCTACAATTAAATGCCGAATCCGAACGGCTAGTCGAGAAGCAGTTATTCATGACAAGTGATACTCGTGGAGGATTTGTCAATACTTCGCAAGAGGCAGTAGCCCTGAAAAAAACTTTTTAAATTTTAGGTGGACGAGGCTGGGAAGTGAACCCAGGCCTCCAGCGTAACAGTACAACTACGCAATTTTAACTTATTTAAATTATTTGTCCGATAACGATATTCAAATATTTTCAAACCATTACTTAACACTAATGTCTAGCTACAATCTAGTTCTTTAGCTACAAGAGTAAGTTAGTGCGATCCAGTCATGCATTTTATTTTAAATTATTTCTTGATGCGTGTGAGCTTTGAAAACCATCTTTTTAGGCAGTTTGCCACGTCAAAACGAATAAATGAAGAAAATATGCAAGCTCTAATAAGTCGTGTAGAATTACAGTGCTCTGTGTACCAACTCCTACTCTCACCTCCTAGTGGTGAACATCGGGTGTCTAGTACGTCAGCTGGAGACGGGGTTTAAATCCCCGTGGAAAGCTGTTGGGGACAGCCAACGAGAGAGGGGGGGGGAGGAGTGTTCCCACTAAGGCACCTCTCCTTTCATCGAGGAGCAGCGGACGAATTCTCTAGATGGAATCAACGGTGGCGTCTACAGTTCCAGTTAGGTTGAACTACTTAGTGAACACCTTATATGGGCTGCTACGACATATTTGTAGCTCAGGCCTATAAGTAGCGGTTTATCCGGCTCTCTACCCTTGGAGTTATACGAAGGGTCTGGTCCTCCGGGTCGGGGGTTGTGCGTCGGGGTAACTTCCCTACCACGTAAAAAAAAGATGTTCCGAAACAACAACAAGCCTCGGATATGGATGATTTTAAAGTTGACGACCCCAGCAAACGAAACAAGGACAATGAATTTCGGATCTGCACGTTGAACGTCCTGTCCTTATACAGAACACGTGCAGCCGAACAATTAGTGGAGAACCTGGACAGGCTAAAGCCTGACGTAACAGCCATCCAGGAAGTGCGATGGGATAGAGAGGGCATACGGAGACTGAAATCGTGTGACATCTACTATGGCGGGTGCTTGAAGGAACAGGGTCAGCGGCTCTTTGGTTGTGGTTTTGTGATAAGGGGAATACTTAGGCAAGAAGTCTTGGGCTTCCGAAGTGAAAGCGAGCGCCTGGTCACAAACCGCATCAAAGGCAAATTTAGGAACATTTCGCTGATCTGTGTTCACGCCCCCCATGAAAGGAGAGAGGACTCAACCAAAGAAGCATTCTACGATCTCCTGGAGACAACGTATGATATGTGCCCGAAGTACGACGTGAAGATCATTCTTGGTGACTTCAACGCAAGATTCGGAAAGGAGGGCATCTTTGGTTCGATAGTCGGAGGACACAGCCTACACGACGAAACTTCCGGCAACGGACACAGGCTGGCAGACTTTGCGGCGGGGCGAAATGTCATCATTTCAAGCACCTACTTCCTACACCTCATTATACACAAGGGGACGTTGCGGTCGCGTGATCAACTAACCGTCAACCAAATCGACCACGTTGCGATAGACGCGAGACATGCTTCCAGTATCTTGGACGTCCGAACGTTCCGAGGGGCCAACATTGACTCGGATCACTACCTGCTGGTAGCTAGACTAAGTATGCGGATATCCATGACGCGACAACGCAGAGCAGATGCTGTGAAAAGATTCGATGTCGAGAAGCTTAAATCGCAAGAGACCGCCAGAGCTTTTGCAGACCACGTAACTCTTAATCTCTCATGAGGTCCGCCACCAGCATCAAGTGCAGAGGACCAGTGGGAACACTGGCAACAAGCCATCAGAAGTGCCGCCTCTGATGTGCTGGGTTTCACTAGGCGAATACAACGAAACCCCTGGTTCGATGAAGAGTGCCGGCTAGCGCATGCAGCTAAGGACGAGGCCTACCAGGCAATGCAGCAGATTCGAACAAGAGCTGCTGAGAGAGTGGCCTGGGAGCTCTACAGGCTGAAACGAAAAGAGGAACGCCGACTTCTCAGGAGGAAAAAGAGAGAGCACGAGAAGCGGGCGGTAGAGTCTATTGAGGGTTGTAGCGGTAGGGGAGATGTTCAAAAATTTTATCAGAGGGTGAAGCGATCCACCCAAGGATTCAATGCTAGAACGGAAGCCTGCCGAGATGAGAGTGGGAATATGGTAGTAGTCAGTGCTGAGGATCTGGAAAGAACACTTCTCTAGACTGCTTAATGGCGAAGACAGCCAAGATGCCGCTAATAGGCAGAACGCTCCAATCAACTTGGACGATGATGGCCAAGAGTTCCGTCCACCCGACCTAACCGAAGTGCGGCGGGCGATATCCAAACTTAAGTCGTACAAGGCTGCTGGTGCGGATGGCTTACAAGCCGAACTATTTAAATCAGCGGGAGATGAATTGGCTAGGAGCATACACCAGCTCATCTGCAAAATTTGGTCGGATGAAAGTATGCCCGATGAATGGAACCTCGGTATAGTGTGCCCCATCCACAAAAAGGGAGATGTTCTGAAATGTACCAACTACAGAGGAATTAGTCTCCTAAACGTCGCTTATAAAATCTTGTCGGCCATCCTGTGTGATCGCTTCAAACCTTTTGTCAACGATCTGATCGACCCCTATCAGTGCGGTTTTAGGCCAGGCAAGTCAACCGTCGCGTCGATCAAATGTTCACACTCCGACAGATTTTAGAAAAATCCCGGGAATTCCAGATCGATACATACCACCTTTTTATCGATTTTAAAGTCGCGTATGATAGCGTGAAAAGGGACGAATTATACAGAGCCATGTCGAGTCTCGCCATCCCTGCCAAACTCGTTTGCCTGTGCAGAATGACAATGGAGAAATCTCGCTGCTCCGTTAAAATTGGTAAGAACACCACCGATTCCTTTGATGTTGAGAAAGGATTGAGGCAAGGCGACGCGTTATCCTGCAACATCGTTCTTAAAGCCATTGTACGCAACGCACATGTCAACACCAGCGGAACAATCTATCAAAAGTCCGTTCAATTGCTTGCGTATGCGGATGACATAGACATTGTCGGCAGAACGAAGCGAGCTGTTGCATGGGCATTTGCGAGCATTGAATCGGAGGCGGCTAGAATAGGATTGGCGGTTAATAAGGACAAGACGAAGTATATGCTGTCATCGAGAGAGGAATCTCAACATCGTCGACTCGGGCAAAATATCACGATGGACAGATATAACTTCGAAGTTGTCAAGGACTTTGTCTACCTGGGCTCCACTATTACATCGCAGAATGACATCAGTGCAGAGATCAAGCGAAGAATTACTCTTGCCAACCGCTGTTTCTTCGGTCTAAGAAGGCATTTAAGTAGTAAGGCCCTCTCTCAGAGAACCAAGGAGACTTTATACAAGACCCTAATCATCCCGGTCCTGCTTTATGGGTCAGAAGCATGGACACTGAAAGATTTGGATAAAAATCTGCTAGGGTGCTTTGAGAGGAAGATTCTTCGTGTGATTTTCGGTCCGGTGTGTATCGAAGGAGTATGGAGGAAAAGATTCAACGACGAGCTATACGGGCTATACAGCGACGTTGACCTGGTCAAAAAGCTAAAAATACAGCGGCTGAGATGGCTGGGGCACGTGGAGCGTATGGACAGCAACGCACCTGCCCGACGAGTCTTCGAATCCAACCCCGATGGGGTACGCAGCAGAGGAAGAACCCGTAACAGGTGGCGCAATCAAGTGAATGACGACATCAAAGCACTCGGTGTGCGCAACTGGAAGCGGCTAGCTAGGGACAGAGCTGGCTGGAGGGGCTTGTTAGTTGAGGCCGAAGCCCATCCTGGGCTGTGAGCGCCATCAATAGTAAAGTAAGTAAGGATATAGAAGAAACAATTTTCTAGGCTTCTTAGTGAAAAATATTAGCCAATATCGTTATCCATGTGGCGTGACATAAGGCCATACATCTAAATCTCGCCATACATAATAATCGTCTTATGAAGCTTTGCGAAAGTTATCTGAAACCTTAACTCAGCGTTGATATATTATATATGTGTGAATATTTAAAAATATCAATATGTTGGAACCCAAATTGAACCCTCGGCCTCGATGGAAACAACTTATTATGCGTTTATAATCCTTTATATCTAACAACTCTATAACACCCACTTTGCATGAAGGGACCGCCTTTTATCAAATTGCATAGAAATTATGAAAATTACGGAAATGTCGGTCACGGGAATGACTTCGAAGGGTGTTTAAGGTAAATAACATCTAGCTCAAGCACAAATTGAATGATTTATATAATGTTTCATACAAACAGTGGCTTTCAACATACATAAGATGACTAAATTTTTTATTTGTAGATTCACTCCATTTAAAAGAAATAACTCCTTACGGAAATTACGATTTCGATGGACGAAAACTAAAATAATGATTTCAGCTTGATATATTTTATAGCAAATACATAGTTCATAGTGTTTGTAAAATTTTGAAGTAGTTTTCACATAGAGAAACCCTGTCTTGTTATATTTAAATATAATTTATATTCAGTGGAGGATACAGATGGGTGGCTATAGAGGCTAAAGCCCACCCCCACAACCGATTCCTTAAATTAATTGGAATCTCAAATATTGTTAAGCTGTTGAATTTGATGGAAAATAGACAAAATAACGAGGTGGGGCTGATTAATTTAGATGTTATGTAATTTTTTTTTTTAAAGTCCCAAAATAATTTTATTGGGGCTAAAGCCTCAAGGGAATTAAAGATAAATCAAGTTCGGGACTACGAATAATGGACATGTTTAATGCAAAGAGAATTATTTCCTAAGAACAAAGCCCAGAAAATTGGGACAATAAAATCATATCGGGACTAAGGCCTGGAATGAATTGGACAAAAAAAAGTGGTCGGGGTTAAATAACCATTTCCCCAAAAACTAAATTTGTTTCAGGGAGTTTTTGGGACTTAACTCTAGGGACGTGAAAGCCCCAAGTTAGGGCTTAAGCTTGAAGAGATAATTGAAAAAACGGGAAAAGGGCTAAGCAATTAACATGACAAATGCAACAACAATTTTCCCCGAAAAACTTAGCTTATTTAACAAAAAAAAAATGCAGAATTGTAGAAAAACGACGTGTCAATTTTAGTGTAATTGTTTAATACAACAGGAACTGTTTTCTAAGGTCGGCCAGGGCTTAGATAATCTTAGGTCTTATATTTCCAAGGTCGTATTCAATTAAATATACAAAACATTTTGGACTAAGCAATTACATATAAGAAAACTTTGTCAAGGAGCCAAATTCCACAAGCTTAAGCTTTCTCTCTGAAGCAAATAAACATTTGCAATCCCTCAAGACTCAACAGTGACGTGCAATCTTATCGACATATTTTTTGTAGCAGGAATATAAAGTGTTTGTGGCTTATACATGAAAATTCATTCGCGCTTGCAGAATTAGACCGCATGCTATTTTTGCAGCAGCTTCGCCTTATAGATATCCGACTAAAAGTCTTGTAGTTTTTTCAACCGGCAAAATACTGTTTTCTGTGCTTTCCAGTGGCAGTTTAAACAAAACTGATATCTACTCTTAGTCTGAAGAGGGCTCATACTGCCAAAACACATATGAGCTTTTTCCAGTGAAATTTCATTTTTGTATCAAACTGGATTTATGGCCCCAAATATAAAATTAAAAATGGCCCAATGGTCATTTTTCCTTGTTTTCCTTTTTTCATTTTTATTTTGGGGTGAAATTTCATTATGAAAAATGGCCCAAATAAAATAATTTTAAACCAAAATAATTTTACAACAAAAACTTTGATAGCAGACCGACTGACAACATAGGCGCTTGCCAGGGCATACCTAAAGGGGAGCGACGAAGTCGCGTGAGCGGGACAGATGACCCAAAAAGGGAGTTAAAGTCCTTTTTTTAATTTTTCTTTTGGGCCATTTTTCATTGGGGCCAAGTCTCATGTAGCCACATATGTATGTTCATGCCTTAATCTTAAGGACTATACAATTATATCTTAAGTTCAAGTTTTTATTTTTTTTTAATGTAAAAGTATAATAATTGTAATAAGTAAACACAAATTAGTTAATGCACACAAAAATAATAACTATTATTAATTATATGAAGACACTGTAATTTTTTCCACATAATAGAAAGTTTAAGTTGTTTAAATTTTTCACCAAAAAAAAAAAACAATATAAAAATACCCCAAAATGGCAAGCTTCTGAACCTACACCAAGTACAAAGCTCAAAAAGCACACAAATTCAAATGACCAATTAATATACCTACCTACATATTTTATTTTCCAAATTCAACTAAAAAAATGGACACGACTGGATCGCACAAACAAACATAGCTTGAAGTTGACAATGTGCATATATTATTTATTTGTTCCATAACATTATGATATCATTAAAAAAAAAGTTTTTAAAAACATAAAAATTACTATAAATTTGCCATTTAAATAGCTAAAACAGATACAGCTAAAAGAAAAATATTCAATCTGATTTTTAAGCTTTCGAATTTATTAATCAAAAGAATTAAACCGGTATTTTAATCAAATTTAGTTAGAAATTCCTTTTCGGTTTTCTTAAAATTTAATTTTTTATATATAAAAATTCTTGAACATTTTTAAAAATAAAATTTTGTATGCCAACTTTTAGAATAAATTAAAATACAATTTTATACAAAATTAAAAAAATATTTTTTTTACACGTTTTCAAGATATTGAATTTATATGCAAAATTGTTAAAATTATAAAGGACCTCTTACATACAAAATTTGGTTGAAATCAGTGTAGTCGTTAACGATAAATTTGAAAACCAAAAAATCGGTTCTATGACAGGTACCGTTAAAAACCGTTATAAAAAAAAGCGCGTGTAACTCAGTACTCGTGGCAGAAGTGAAACTTCTTTGGCTATCTAAAAATCTCTATATGTATAGGGATATTAAGCTTTTATGCGTAAACAGCTATGTGTTCTATATCAAAATGATCGATGGGTTCAGGTTGTAAGCTAGAAAATTAAATAATAATGGTGAAAATTTAAAGTAAAAAAATGTGAACATTTAAAAGATATAAATCAGTTTATTTGAGTAGGTTTTCCGACTATTTCCAAAAATGCCTACACTCAAAATCTCTGCAAAAATCAAAAATTTGTATATGAAAGCTTTAATTTGGTTTTATTTGATTTGCAACCATCATATATAATTCAAAATTTTAGCGGACTCTCCTGATTTAATTCAATTTTTTGAAATTAGACTATTTTGAGATAAAATTTTTAAAATAATTTATATCTCCATACCAGTAGGAGATAGATAAAAATCTAAAACTAGTAAGATTCTTAAAATTTTATTATCTATCAACCACATCTATCCACAATTTCAAAACTCTAGCATTGTAATTAACAAAGTTAGAAAAAAGACATAAAAGGACATTTTCCCTTTTATCTGCTACAATAATATAGATTATCGAAAAATCCAAACTTATTGCACTATCAAATATATTAGCCTATCAATACAAACTTTTACTTTTACTCTACCTCCCACCACTTAGCTAATCAATGATCTCAGCGTTGCACATGTGGCGTAACATTTTTTCGTTGAATGAACAACAACCACTTGTGTTGGCTACCACCGAGTATTATATAGGCTGGAATTATTGCAATTTCATGGCTGCCACACCAATCATCAGATTCCTTTAGTGGTACTTAGTCTATAGTTCCAATTTTAATTTATAAATTATTTTGCCGTCAACTGGATTTGAACCTATACCAAGCTACCTCACCTGATCGAGCCCATCCAAATGAAGGTTTTTTTCTAATTTTACAATTGCATTTGGACAACTAGCATTCTTACAAGCCACACACAAGTTTAGATGTTATTCATTCGGGTTCTTTCTTTTTTCATCACCGCAACAATTCGCTGCAGTTGTGTAAGGAGTGAAATTGTGTGAAAGATTTGACACTGGTCAAGAATTAAGTTTCATTCAAAAGTGTTTTCTCGTGATAACACTTGCAGTCAGGCTGTATAGCTTTCGCTCCGTCATATTTGCATTGAAGGTTTTGAATGAACAACAACCACTTGTGTTGGCTACCACCGAGTATTATTTATATTCAAAACCTTCAATGCAAATATGTCGGAGTGAAAGCTATGCAGCCTAACTGCAAGTGTTATCACGAGAAAATACCTTTGAATGTCACATTTTTTCGTTTCACAAAAATTCAACCTTGAAATTTCACTCTCAACGCGCCTAAAGAAGTTTCACTTCAAAGAAATTTCTACCAAATTATTAACTGTAGTAATTATAGTAGCTCGTAATTTTTTTTCCAAAATCGTTAGAGCCGTTTTTGAAATAAATCAATTTTTGTATATTGGTTGTATGGTAGGTACCGTTATTTTTGAGCTAAAAAAAATTCAATTTCCCATCTAGGGAATCCTATGTAAAAGAACTTTGAGTCCAAAGTTTAAAGCAGCCGTTCAGACTGCAGGTCGAGGTGCAGACAGACAGACGAACAGGGGGACAGACGGACGGAATTGCGAGACCCACTTTTTTCACGTTCTCTATCAACGTAATGTTAGGGAAAATTATAATCTCCACGAATCCTAAGCTTACGTATACATGTAGATACGTATATCGCCAAAAAATGGCGTAATAGAATATGGTTCATTTTTAATTATTTTTTAACAAATTTCTTAAAAGCGGTGCTTTTTCTTTTTAAGAATGCCTCGTAATTTTTCATTCAATTGTGCAAATTGCCTGTGGTGCTTTAAAAGTATCCAGCCGATTTCGATAAATTTTATACAGGGTGATTGGTATAAGGTGCACCAAAAAGCTGTAATGAGTTAGTTGGTATAAGACTAGAAAAGAATCGTATGGGAAGGGGGCTCTATTTCTCTGCGTTTAGGCAGGAAGTGCAATTTTTTAAAAAATTGACTTAAAACAGAAAAAAAAATATTTAAAAACAACGATAAAGCTTGCAATGCTCGGCTATATCTTTTTGGGAAGCCAGAAGTATCTTCTTTAATTTCCATTATAAATTAAGTTGCGTTTGTGAATAGTTTTTAAATAATTAATTTTCAAACTCGAAATTTTGAAAAACAAATTAAAAACAAATTTCAAACTAATTTTTTTTTAAATTTTATGTAATCAAGCATAATTTTCGTTTTCAAAACTTAATGCTCTTGCCAATTTTCAGTCAAACACTGAAAACCGCACGGTTCTAGGACTTTGACTTTTCAAGATATTGAAAAATAAAAAAAAAAAACAGCATCTTAGTAAAAACAAGAAAAAACAAGGTTGATGATAATCAACTGGTTGCTGAAATGATCATTTAACCGGATTCTTCTTAGTTTTATGAGAAAGTTTCTTAATTTATTTTTTCATATCTTGAAAAGTTTAAGTCCTAGATCCATGTGGTTTTCAGTGTCTAACTAAAAATTAATAAGAGCATTGACTTTTGAAAACAAAAATAGTACTTAATAACGTAAAATTTTGAAAAAAAAAAAAAATTAGTTTGAAATTTTTTTTTCAAAAATTCGTGTTTGAAAATTAGTTTTTTAAAAACTATTCACAAGCATAACTTAATTTAAAATGAAAATTAAAGAAGATATTTCTGGCTTTCCAAAAAGGTATGGTAGGGCATTGCAAATTTGACCGTTGTTTTTAAATATTTTTTTTGTTTTAAGTCAATTTTTTAGAAAATTGCCCCTCCCACCTAAACGAAGGGAAATAGACCCCCTTCCCGTACGATTTTTTTTTATTGTCTTAACCCAACCTATTCGTTACAGTTTTTTGGTGCACCTTATACCAATAACCCTGTATAGAAAGAAAGCCATACATAGATGCGGACATATGCACAATATACCTGAGATTCGAATTTACACTAATGTGGGTCATTTTTGTTTTTGCACTGCCGATTACTGTGCATATTAAAAATAATTAAATGTCTTCTGATTTAATTTTCAAATAAATTCTTTGACTCTACAGTCTGTGAATGTGAGTTTTTGGTGGTCGAATTTTGGGAAGTGGGTGATACTAGATATTATAATTAAGGTGCGTCAGCTTTTTTAAAGACACTCACATAGAAAAATTTTGCTAATCGGTTTAAGCGCATATTCAAAGCTAAGAAAATTAGCTGACCTTCTTAATCCAAACAATTTTGTTTATATCTTAAATACCTGGTGGATTAAGATGATAAATAATACATAAATGTTGCTGAATACATTGTCATTTAATTATTTTCAAACCCAAAAAAAATTTCCAATAGACGTTAATATGTATGTATTACTAGAAAATTTATTTAACTAAGCTGTGTCACTTCTCTGTTGCTCTTTTCACAACAAACGTAATTGCAATTCTACAGGCATTTGCATGGATTCTTTTAGTAATCTTGCATGTTCTAAAATTAAAGCTATGAACTTACTTAACGAATTGTGTAAACGGAGAAGGTACTTTTTGTTTGAACGATGACAATAATACAATTAAACGCAGCAATATTTGCTGGGAAAAACTTTTGGTTTGTTCGGCAAAAACGTGGCATGCACTATTAAAACTGGTCTAGAAATTACGTGTAGAAAGCACATGTTCTATGAAAGCTGCTGCTTGCGGCACGTGCCCTGCTTACTACCATGGTTACGGGGCTGACTAAAAGCAAAAATGCCAAGTAACGGCTCGCGTTCACATAACCCGTCATCGGTCGAATTATGGCTCAGCCGTCGTCGGCCAACTTTGGCCGATTGAATCAAAAAAATGTTAAAGGAAGACAGCACGTACACCACTACAACCGGCATCGTCCGGTGTCGCCCGATAATAACCGATCAACGGCAGTATTGCCGCAATCTGAAATGAGAAGTCGCTAGACCAACCTCCAAAAGTCGCTAGATTGGCTAAAATTCGGGGGACAAAAAGTCGCTAGAAGTCGCTAGACAACAATTGGTAAATAAGTGTTAAAAAAAATTCTCTTTGAATAACTTTTTATTTGTGTTAAAAATTAAAAGTAAAGGCCTAACTACATAGACCTACTTTTTGCAAAAAGAAAGAAATGGAATGGGAATGGTTGAGAGTTGTTAGTCACTACGCACTAGGCCCTGGTTCTTCATGAGCCGTTGTGCCACCCAATTTATTTAATATAGACTACTGCACTCACTCGCACTTACATTTTGCATATGTTTTGACGTTTGTGTGCCTGTGTGTAGTGAATTTCAGTATCCAGTTAATATGGAAATAGAAAATTTCAAATTAAATTAAAAAAAAATAGTATTTGCGTGTCGAAACTCATAAATTCTTACCTTCAAAAGTCGCTAGAAAAGTCGCTAGAAAAAAATCTAGCGACATAAAAATATTTGTTTGAAGTGGAAGAAATTGAAATGTCGCTAGAACGGCAACCCTGATCAACGGACATATCCGAATGGATTTTATGGCAGTTGTTTGTTGATGAAATATAAATTAAAAATTAAATTAATATTCAAAAACTGATTTATTGTGTTTATAATAGAGCCACGTTTACTTTTTACGTTGTTTAGACAACAACACATAAAATAAATGATGCCCAACGCCCCCGATAGTACTTTATTTTTACTTAACATTAAAATTTTGAATTTCGAAGGAACTTTCCCCTTTTTATTTTGAAACACCCTAATCTTTAGTTAATAGTTAACTACCCTTTAAAGTTTCATGAAGTTCATTTCACAACTTTTCATAGATGGGTTTTGATTAAGAGTCCCAAAGTATTCAAAAATGAAAACCCCCAAGTAAACGGTTCCAGCTAAGAAAAGGACGTTTTCATTTTGCCTTTTACCTCCCACACACACTTTAAGATAATTTCAACTAATCAAACCAAAAAATTACTTGATAGTTCCAAATAATTTCTAAAAGAGGTATTTATCATTGACACAAGTATATGTCTACTTATTGGTTTGTTTCATTTTCTTTTCTTATTTACCCAAAGCCGCACTATCATTTTACAAATAAAAAAAATAACACAAATTAGTCAAAACCCCAAACTGCTAGGCACAGAGGAATAGTCATTATTCTTAAGAAGATTTAATTATCTCTATCCTGCCGAGAGATATGCAGAAGAAGATGAAGAATGATGATGACTTCTTCTTGAATTTAAAGTACCAAAAATAACATTGTTCTTTCCGATTATAATTTTGCACTTGGCATACTATCGTTTGTTAGGATGGACTCCCACGAGGCGACCCATCAACAAAGACCCCATTTCCATTCAACCCCAAACAGCTAGAAGTCACCCCTGCTAAAAGGTAGTATATAAGAGCTCTCCATTGACTTTTAGTGAATCAACCAACACACAAAAAAAACCTACTCCCTCTTGTGGAATGTTTAGGGAATCTCTTCTCCTCCCACAACTCTATTAGTTTTTCTTTTTTTTGATGAGTCATAAAACAAGCCCAAACAAAAGTTATTCTTACCATCGGGCATGAAGTCGTTGTTATTCTTGTGCAGTTGTTGAGTTGGATATCGGTTCCATTACGTCGCACCACCGAATGAATTTGTGGACAAAAGCCGCTCGTCTTGGTTAGACACCATTCCCCACAGGAGGCCCATGGACAATTATTTGGCATTTGTATATCGACCGTTTGGCACATTACCGGATCAGGTTCAAATCCCGATTTGAAGGCTCTGCAAACACAAGAGGGAATCAAAATACAAAACTAAACTGTGTTATCACCATCATCCCCATATTTTTACAAAAATCTGGGTCAGTCACATTGGATGAAGAGAGGCGGGTGCTTCGCGGGAATGGATGTCGGGGTTGGTTGGAGGTGCATTTATTGTCGAAATATAGATACAATGGCATGTACAGATACACTTACTGAAAGGAAGGTGAGTAAACTGCAACACTGAGGTAAACAATGGAAACACATGACAATACCATGGTCAACTGACAGAAGCATATTGATCCACAGATTCGCTTATCCTGTTCGGGTATAAGTCTTGGCTTGTTTTTTCGTCGACCCATTGTTCTAGTTGGTGTTGTTGTTGTTGTTGTTTTGTTGAGGGTGTCCTTTTGCGGTTGACCTCAACACAGCTGGCGTCTGTTTCTATTTGTCGAGATGGTTTATCGTCTACACCAGCACCACACAATTACTTAATTGAAGGGTGCAAGGACCCACATTCACAGCACCACAAGAGGAGTTTATTGTTTTGGAAATTTTGTTTTATAAATTACGATTAAACTTTTATATCTGATTAAATCCACGATTTGAAAAAGTCCAGGTTTATTATTTCTTGTCTTTTATTTATTAAGGCCACAAACACTTACACTCAGATTTGTATGAATAAAACGACATTAAAAATAAGATTATTTTTTCTACGGCCAAGTGGAGTGGGGTTGGGAGGGGCTTTGATGTCGTTTATATTTTGTTTATACATATGTAAATAATTTAATACACTTTAATCTCGGACTGCAAGACTGTGGCTGAACTTTGGATGAGTATAATAAGTTTGAAAATAATTATCTTAACACCATGAGAATGCAAAAAGTAAAATAAAGAAAAATTTGATGAGATGAAACTCGCGACGCGACGTGAAGTTTTGAGGAGCTCCAACAACTTGCAACAATGGAATGTCAATCTAAACTGAGAGCGTATGTATTCCATTTTTTCAAATCATGTTTATGAAAAGGGATGATAAAAGGATATCTAACAAAAATATACATGCATTCCAGTGTTTCGTGAATTTGTATACTACAGTGGGGTGGTTGACTCTGATTAAAGGGCATTTTATTTAAAAACTTCATTTAAAGCTTCCCATTCATGAGCTTTCGTTGAGTTTTATTGATTTTTCAAATTATTTATTTTGAACACAAAGTTAACGGTTAAGCCTAGGACGCTGCTGATGCGAAACGAAATTACCCTGTGGTCTCAATAAAGACAACAAAATCCTTACGAAAACACAGCGGAAAAAGCACAACGAAATTTTTCGTTTATGATTTCTTCATGTCATTTTTGTATGGGATTTTTCGTTTCACATCAGCAGCGTGCTAGGCTTAAATTTAATCTTTTGACGCGTTAGTATTCAAATATAAGAGTTTCCATGTTTTGGACAAAGTTTATAAAATCTGCGATGTTTGCTACCCTCTATGTTTATTTTCAGAGAAAGTTATAAGAGATATACGGAACTTATTGTTTGTGTGCTTTAGACTTTAAATTTGGCTTTGAGATTTCAGGAACCCCTTCAATGTAGAGGACACGACTTAAAATTGTTTTGGGATTAAGTTGGGGAAATACCAAGTTTCGTCTGTTCAGCTTAGATCATTAGATACAAGAATCAATGTCTAGAAACTTTGGAAATTGTTTGTTTGCTTTAATTTTTGTATGGTAAAGTGGGAAACTAGCATCACTCAGCATTTAAACTCCCTATTGTTAACTTACCAAATAAAAATTAAACAGAATTTTGTATTAAATTTAAATTAACATAAGTTGACATTTATTTATTTTTTTAATATGAAAAGTCTTAGGTATATATTTTTTTTTTAAATATTGTCCAGCCAAAAAGGTTCATTTTTGTGAAGAAATTAAAAATGACATCCCTGGATTCCATAAGAAGTGTTAAAGTGCGCATATGTTTCTGGAAAGAATATTTACCGAAAGCTTAACTAACCAGCTGTTATAAGTGATTAAAACTTAAAAGTTTTAGGTTAACGAAAGGTTACAAAATGTTTAATATTCACGTGAGCAAGACTTTGTTCACTGTTGTTTTTTTTTTTTTTTTGTTGTTTTGTATTTCTATTCTTGTCAGAGTCTGAGGTATTATTGTTATGCTTTTTTTTTTTGAAACCATAACAAGGAGGTGTAGGTTAAGGTATAGGTACAAAATGTAAAGTTTAATTCTGTAAACAAGTGGTTGGTTGAACATTGAATACATAGTAGTTTTTTTTGTTTGCAGAATGAGACAAAAATATGGTTTGGTTTAACTGGGAAATGTAATTTGAAAACACGTTAAATACCTATAGGGCTAGATGCTTTTTAATAAAGCTTCTTAATTTTATTAATTAAAAGAGAATCATATTTTGCGAATGAATGAATTTAAGTACCTAGCCCATTTTTCAAATAAATATTTTTCTTTTTCAGAATTTACTTTTTTTAAATTAATTCTAAATTAATGTCGTTTTCGATTGGAATTCGGAACAGTTCTACTCTTTTTTGATTCCAATCGAATGATTTTCAGTTGTTCCAAGCCTGATTTGCAAAATACTGTTGTGTGTGTGAGTAAATTGTCTGATATGTATGTATATTTTGCACATTCAGTTGAGCAGAATTAATTTGACAAATAATTCGATGAATTGTTTTATATGTGTATATGTGTGTTCCGGGTCTACTCCTTCATAAAATCCGGAACAGAAAAACACTGCGAAAACATTACTCGGAACAGCCAATCGAATTATTTTGGAGTAAGCGGAGTCAAAAAGGAGTACCTAACTCCGAACCTCCAACCGAAAATAAACACCAAATTCATGGATACCTCATAGTTTATCTTTTTACTACTTTACATAAGATCCATGACAATTTTGAAAATTTTAGAAAAGCAAAACTAATTAAAAAAAAAAAAAAAAAAATTTACGGATACATACCTACCTACATTCATTTAGCATTCTTTCAAATTTTGTCTTGAACTTACAAACAACAAAAAAAAAATAATGTTGTTAATAATTTTTTAAACATTTTGTCCATTAACTATACTATTCAATGGTCAGGTTTTTTATAATTAGAAGATGAAGAAATTTAAATATTAAAATATTGAAATTACTTCTGTTTTAAGTGGAGTGAATGAATAAAATTCAATTAAAAGTACAAGTGACCTCAACTCCAGAAATAATTGTGTTTCGCCCAAGGTATAACAGTGGGCTCTTCAGTCAGTCTGTTATACCCTACTAAGACACAAATTTTGGTCGATGTTTACCGACTCTTATAAAAATCACAGCAAAAAGATACTGTGAATTTTATTATTCTAGGGGAATTTGTTTAAATTCGTGCACCCAGAAAATAAATACCCGTGGTCAGGTTTTTTATAATTAGAAGATGAAGAAATTTAAATATTAAAATATGTGTATGATATCGAATAATATTTAATTTTAAATTTAGAAAATTATTGAAAACAAAATCTACATTAAATAAATTAAAAAAAAAAAACAAGTTAAAAATTAAGTTAAAAATCCCTTAAATTTTATTTTTTCGCAAGCTGGCTATATATGCCGCTTAAGCCATCGCAATCCGAACGTCTGTTAACTGCACTATTATTTTTCTGTATAGGCAGCATCTCCATCAGCATTCTTTTTGAATAGTTTTTTTCAACTTCTAGAATTTTTATGTTGGCAAAGATTAAAACGCTCTATGGTTTTGTTCTACGCAATGTGATACTAATGCAGTTTTTTGATGGTTACCGTGTCTGATATCTGATTTGTGTCCAGCAATTCTATTTTTTAATGTTTGTTTGGATGTTCCCACATAGACTGAAGAACATGGAGGTCTTCTACCTAAACAATTAATTTGATAAACAATATCACATGTTTCTTCTTTTGTGATATTATCTTTAATTCTTGAAAAGATTTTAGTTTTAAGAGAGTTTGAAGTTTTGAAAGCGATTCGCGTCTTCAATTTATCTCTAATAGGTGCAGCTGATAGGCGGTTTGCAAGATTTGGAATATATATTGCACTTCTATATAAGATTTGTTGGGCATCATTTACTCTATTAGAATTTATTCTAGGTTGGGCAATATACTTGTTAATTAAAGTTTTACTAATTTGGATTGGAAATGAATTAAAGAATTTCTGTTATAATTTTGATATTTTTTTGACGAAACAATATATCGCTATTATCTAAAACTCGACTTATAAAATTTATCTCCGTATTAATTATAATTTGCTTTGGGTGTTTTGAGTTGTAATTTATAAGACGTCCTGAAGATGTTGGTTTTTTGTACTAATCAAATAAAAAGTTTATGTTGTTTCTAATAACCATGACATCCAAATATGGTAAATTACCTCCTTTTTCAATTTCGACTGTAAACTGTTTATTTTTATGAAATGAATTAAGAGCCACGAGTGTCGAATCAACGTTGTTTTTTTGAAAAACACCAAATAAGTCATCTACATATTTCACTAAAAACTTTGGTTTATGTGGTAGTTTTTTTTAAATTTCTTCTAACAAAGCTTCCATTATAGTACTAGCCAAAATAGGAGATAAAGGACTTCCCATTGGAACACCTTGATTTTGTTTATAAATTTGGTTATTAAATTCAAAATAGTTATTATCCACGATGCAAAAACTTAACATTTTGAGAAAATTTTCTTTTTCAATATTTGTGTGTTGTTGAATAATGTTCCAACTTTTTTTAACGAAATCCAATGCCATTTTAACGGGAATATTTGTAAATAAAGATATAACATCAAAAGAAACTAAGATAGCCTACAAAACAAGAAATTATTATGTTTCAAATAAGGTTTATAATAATAAACATCCTGAATCACTGCCACACTCAAGCCCTATTTATAAATGTTACTCTTTTAGAAGTGTTGGTATTTGCTTTCAGAAATGATATCTAAGTTCAGCAAAAATGCACAATAATAGTGAAATTAGTTTGCGATTGTCTTAACATTGATTCTGAATGTTTACTTTTATGAAGTCGGGGGTAATCTTGCAACATAACGTGTATCTGTCGCCCAGGGAAATACAGAAATAAAAACTGGTTTATATTGAGAAATACGATAGCAAATAAACATTAATTTCACACAAACTCACGTTTTTTCAAATAATGTCAAAGATATGTATGTATGTACATTGTACATACACTGCGCGTCATAAGGTTAGAAGCAGTTATTTTGGAGAATTGAATTTGATTTGTCTCGTGTTATACGCCAAAGAGATCGAAACTTTGTATGACAAAAGAGAGACTATTTAATGTGCCATAGCAAAACCTATGCTTGCACTTCAAGAACAAAAATTAACGGCATCCAAGAGAATAAATTTTAGCTGAGTCATGTTTTTAAGTATTTTTATTGCGTCATAAGGTTAGAAGCACTTACAAAATTGAAGAAAAACGATGGTTTAATTTTTTTTTTAATTTTTTGTTTGACTTAAAAATTCCAAAATTCGATATTTAAAAGAGTTATACAGTGATTAAAGATAGTCAAGCGAAATCAGTCATCGCATTGCTTCGATTTTTCGTATACTTTTCATGTGAGCCATCCCAATGAATTTTCTTTTATTTTGAAGTCTGGTGAATAGGAACCCAAGGCAGCAATGGAGCATTTTTTCTTTAAAATAATGATTTAAACACTCGAGCTGCATGAAAAGGAGCATTATTTTGTTAAAAAAAACAAATCGGTTTGTCCGAAAAGATCATTGGTTTGCGGAAACAATGCTTCTGGCAAAGTTTTCTAGTACCAAGATGATTGGAAACCAGGCATCTTAGTACTTTCAACTGCCAAGAACCAAATTGTTCCCTAATAGGATATTACGGCCCAGATCATTACGCCTCCATCCCTGTTGTGATGACGGTTCAGAAATCGTTCCTCTTTTATCATATCGTGGAAAAATTACTATAGCCATCTTGTTGAGGAAAAATTAGTTATTTCTGAACCTTCGTCACAACAGGGAAGGAAGCGTAATGATCTGGGCCGCAATATCCTATTAGGGAACAATTAACTTGGCAGTTGAAAGTACTAAGATGCCTGATTTCCAGTCATTTTGGTACTACAAAACATTGCCAGAAGCATTGTTTCCGCGAACCAATGATCTTTTCGGAGAAACCGCATTGGTTTTCAACAAAATAATGCTCCTTTTCATGCAGCTCGAGTGTTTAAATTATTATTTTAAGGAAAAATGTTAAGTAAATAAATTAAAAAAAAAAAATTAAACCATCGTTTTTCTGCAATTTTGTATGTGCTTCTAACCTTATGACGCGATAAAAATACTTAAAAAAAGTGACTCAGCTAACATTTATTCTCTTGATTGCCGTTAATTTTTGTTCTTGAAGTGCAAGCATAGGTTTATGCTATGGCACGTTAAACAGTCCCTCTTGTGTCATACAAAATTTCGATCTCTTTGGCGTATAACACGCGACAAATAAAATTCAATTCCCAAAAATGACTGCTTCTAACCTTATGACCGGCAGTGTATGTCCGTCGTACATACAAAATATTTATTTGTTTGATTTTAAAGCTTAGTCTACTATACTTCAACATTTATTTATTTCCTATATGGAAGTTAATTTTGGTCAAAAATATATAAAAATGTTATTTTCTGTGCTTTACGGTAAGATATGGATTCCAAATTTTTTACCAAAAATCTAAACCAATTATGGTTATCATCTCCCGATATTTCAGACTACTACCCTCCAACCTTAAAATGATAAAAATAATTTATCTGGAAAAATTCAAATGTCCATTATATGCTTTAACAGCTACATACAGACAAAATTTTTGGTTTCTGCACATCTGTGGGGCAAAACCTTTCCAACGTTGTATAATTTATGTTTTTCCGTTGAGTATTTACAGAGAAAAGTGTACCGTTAGGTTTTGCTAAGCATATTAATATAGATACTTAGAGGTCGTATAGAGATTTTCTGTTTTTCATACAAAAATAATGTTTTCTGATTTTTGTTTTATTTCGTATATTAATTTGCTGGAACAAAAATGCTGTAGTAGCGTATGTAGGTAGGTACATTATGTTGTTCGAAATTTTTCGAATTATTCCCACAGAATAATCTTGATACCTTTGTTTTAAAACAAGAAGTGTAACCTTTTATATCGTTTTTAAATAAAAATAAAACAATTAAAAACAAAAATTAACTGAGATTAAAAATTAAAAAATCATTAAGTATTTTTTTAATTACCTTATGTCTTCTATTTTTTTTTTTTTAGAAAACCTAAAATCACGAAAACTACTATAATATTGTATTAAATTATTTTATTCATAAAATTGTCCCTCCTGTTTATACTGAAGGAGATAGACCCCTACCTCCATGGTAAAAAATACTTGTATTTGTTTCATCTACAAGAATTTGTTATTATTTCCAGTCAACTATTCGTGCCTTGAACTCATAATGGTGCAGGGAAATAATTCCACGGGAATCTGCTCCACATGAGCATTTATTTCACTCTTAGTGGGAATCTGCTTCACTTTTCAAAGTGGAGTTGATTCCCACTGAGAGAGAGAATTTATTACACTTTTTCCTGAGAATAAATTTCACTTTAAATGGTGGAGTTTCCGCCCACTTAGTGTGAGAAATAATTACACTTCTTTTCCTATTACTTTTGAATAGTGTTTTTGTTCTCAAAAACTAGTGTGTAATCTTTTAAAATCAGTTATATTAAATCAGTCGCCAGGCAGGCGCTTATGTTGTCAGTTGGTGTACTTTAAGCTTATGTGTAATAAAGAGTACCTTGGGTGGCCCACTTCGCGAATTCAAGGATTTTAACTCCCTTTTCGGGTCCTCTGTCCCGCTCACGCGACTCCGGCGCTCCGCTTAGGGTATGCTTAGTCGCTAGGCAGGCGCCTATGTTGCCAGTTGTTGTGCTTTCAACTTTCAACTGAAGCACACCAACTGACAACATAGGCACCTGCCTGGCGACTGAGCATACCCTAAGCGGAGCGACGGAGTCGCGTTAGCGGGACAGAGGACCCGAAAAAGGAGTTAAAATCCTTGAACCCGCGAAGCGGGCCACCCAAGGTACTCTTTATGACACATAAACTTAAAGTACACCAACTCGCTGGCTCAATACTTTAATGTTCTATGTTAGGTTTTCATTTTTCTGAGATAATCGCTTGTAAAGTATTAAGTAGCTGATTTTGTGTCAAAATATCATGATTTATTAAAAAAAATAGTAAATTATTAAAACGACTAAGTTACTTAATTAAATTAAGGACCAACTTTTTTTTTCTGTATTCAATATCGATTTAATTAACACTTTTCAATTTTAACATAGAACATTTTTCTAACTTTTTTGAGTTTTTTGTTAGTTTTTTGTTCTATGTTAGACATAGAACATTAAAGCACTGAGAGAGATATATGGAATGCAATGGAGAATTGGAGAAAAATGGAATAAAATATGCAGTCAAATTACAAAAACTGGTTACTGCGGTTGTTAGACCGTAACAAACTATTATTTATGCTCAAAAATTACATATAAACTACAAAATTCTAGATTAAAGTTTGCCAATACTGTATGATAATTTACTTATTGATCTAATTTATTTTATGGTGTAAATGAACGTTTAAGTACTGAGCACAACTAAGAATCTTCGGAAAGTTTATTTTTGTTAGGGCTATAAAACGGCCATTTGTTGAAGAAAAAAAATGGAAGATACCTTTTTTTAAAGTCGACAAAAAGACGAACATTTTGATATAAGAAAACCTATTTTTGAATTTTATATGACATATTATAACATTAAAGTATTGAGCCAGCGAACTGACAACAGAAGCGCCTGCCTGGAACTGACCATATCCTAAGTGGAGCAAAGGAGTATTATGCAAAAAATATTTTGTCATTGCTTTTACTTTAGGTCCTAGCGCTCAATCAAATTTCATTATTGTGTAATGCTCAGAAGTGTTCAAAATATATTATTCTATGCAAATGAGCGGTTGCCACGCCCCTAAATGTAAAATCTCAAGTTTTAAAATTTTGCCTTTTCCTGCACTTAAAGTCCTACGGCTGTAGCAAATTTTATCAATCTACGACAATCAGAAGTGCTCCAAGTAATTTATATCAATGCTATGAAAATGGGCGGGTACCACGCCCACTGAATGGAAACTCTTTAATTTTTTATTTATTCCTTTGTATACACTACGTTGAAAATTACAAAAATCGGGAAGTACTCCATAATTTTTATGATATGTCAGTGAGTCAGTCAGTTACGGTTTTTGCAATTTTTGCAGTCTTATATTTCGGGAACCACTGATGCTTAAGAATTAAAATTTGGTGAGTTGCCCAAACCTGGTGAGCTTAGCAAATGCTTCGAGTTTGAAGTTTCTGACTTTATTGGTACTGAAGTCGAAAATCGCCTGTGTTTGATCGTGTAAATAGCATGTAGTGCCAGAACTTGGCTGGACACTACCGTGCCCTTTGATTAGCTGGATTCTTTTTCTGACGAAGCCTGTTTTATTATAATATTTGGCAAAAATACTAGAACCATCTGGATTTGAAAAGAAAAAGGTAGGTACAATTTTATATATTTGTTTGCCAACATTTTGAGATTGAGCCAGAGATCAGAAGTAATAGTCAAACTTTATTTTCAACTATAGTTTATCAAAAATTCAGCCTTGGTTTGAGATTTAGGTGGAAATTTATTTTTTATTTAAAAAAAGTGTCTGTCAATGGTTGAGTTTTTTTTACGAAAAATAAATGGAAGGTCAACCTTTAACCATTTTTGCTGAAAATAAATCAAAAAGGGTCATGGTATTTATAAATGTCAATTTTATTATGAGATTTTCTACCCGACTAAAAAAAAATGTTTCTTTCATACTGTTACGAAAACATTTTCTTTTAGAATACAGGTCATTGAGGGACTTTTATTGAAAATGACATAAAATAACAATTGGAAAGGTTATTCCAAAGGTAAATATTTATTTATAATCTCTGGTTTGAACAATAATTTGACAAAACAAAATTTCACTAAAACAACTTTGTTAGGCCTAGTTTTTCAGTTGTGAGTTAAACCAGAGTTAGTTAACTCTGGAAATAGATTTGTCTACAGTTATGTCAAGAAACAGTTTCTAAGAGGGGGATGCATGCAGAAATACTTAAAAAAGAGGGAAGATTAAATATCAAAACCATTTGTTGAGTTAATCCAGAGTTAACTCACTAATTTTGGTGAGTTAACTCGGGTTTAACTTTAATCCCACACTGAAAAACTGGCCCTTAGAGAATTAATTTATGGATTGGAAGCAAATTTCTTAAAAAATTACCCCTCCTTTTTAAAAAGGGAAAAACATGTTCCTGCATTTCATATAATTTATTTCTTACTTCAGCCCAACCTACGCGCTCCAAATTTTGTTTCATATAATGCGAATCACTCTATAAGATTAAAATAATTTAGTTTTACCATTGTATATGAAAACTATAGTAATATCATGAGAAGCGCCGACTACTGAGTCACGTAGTGTCGAAATCCACCAACTTCTCTCAACACTTTTTGTTGAGGAAACAAATTTGAAGGTCAAGATCTAACTCCCTTACTCCCTTACAATCTTACAAGACTTACTCTTTCTAAAAATTAATGTCTACGCTGTCAAAATCATAGAACATGTTGCAAACACATGCGCCACCAGCCGTACAAATCCAGCGAAAATAAAAACGACTCCATGAGAATACTATAGTTTTCATATACAATGGTTTTACCCAAGTTTGTATATATTTCAGTACATTTTAAGGAAGCGCTTAATTGAAATTAAGACTCATAGCTATTTGCGGTTTATTATTCGATTTATTTTATTTATGTTATGTTATTTTATTTTGTTTTAAAGATAAGATTAACAATGTTTTTTATTTAATCTTTGATTCAAATACAATTATTGTTGATTGTTAATAAATATAAATTTATCATTAAGATAAAACAAAAAACTTAAATTTAAATTGTGTTTTTTATGATTATAAGATTGATTTTTCTAAAACTGTTAATTTGTTATTTTCACGGTTTTGTTTAGTTTTTTTTTTTCAAGCAGTGCAAAAATATAATATTTTAAGCTATTTTTCTTATTTAGAAAATTTCCTGGAATAATTTTTTGTTTGTTTTTAATTTAAATTTAAAAAAATAAAATAATTGATTTTTTTTGTGTATAAAGAAACTGTTATTTATATTATAATGCTGTTTTATTTTTTTTAAATATTTTTTTGCACACAAAAGCTTAAATTAAGATTCCATTTAATTTGGTTCTTATTCAAAAGTACAAAATTTTCACGCTTATTATGTTTTTATTAATGCATAATTTATTTTTTTAATTTAAATTAAAAAATAAAATCCGCATAGATTCATTTAATATTTACAAAACATGTTGTGTAGATAACACATTTGATTTTTAAAAATTTAAATTCTAGGCCATCATTTAATTAAGTTTTTTTTTTTTTAACTAAGAGTTAATAATAAATTGTAAATATAACTTTATCTAAATTTTATTTTTTTTTTTCATTTTTTTAGACAGATTTTCGTTAATAGATCTCTTGTGGTTTTTTTTTCTCGAAATTTATTTCTATTATCACATCTTTTTTATTATGTTTTTTTTTTTCGAAAAATATTTTGTTTTCTAACATTTTTTTTGTTGATTTATAAATAAAATTAAATAACACTTTGATAAAGGTTTAAGAAAATATTTGATTTGTTTTTTTTTTTTTTTAAATAGATAGTTAGGTAGGTATAACATAAAAATTAATACATATTATATTTCTGTACATAATGTTGACTTTTGGGAAGGTATTATTGAAGAAGAAAAAGTCAATAGAATCCAAAACAAAAACTTAGCCAAAGCAGATCAAGTATACTACAAATACAGTGTGGTGGAAAATTGAGCTACCGATAATCAAAAACGATTTTAAAATTTTTTTTTTTTTATATAAGCTAATTTTTTTTTTTGTATGTTAAATTGACTCCTAATATGATTTTATCATAAAACTCATAATCAATGTAAATACAGTTTTTTTCTTAAGTTTTTGGTTTCGATGTAAGAGAATTTGTATTAAATGACTTTAACTGTGTTTTTGTACGCGAATTTCTTCGCTTAAAATAAAAGTACCAAGGAAAATTCATCGATATGCTTACCTACTCCATGTATAACGGTTATATAATTAGAAATATATTTTTTTACCGAATCAGTTTATAAGCGGAGATTATGCTTATTGCCACTAAACAGATATTGCATACGTACATACTTGGCACTTAAAACACACACTTATAACTTGATATGACAAATTTATACCAAGTTGGAGACTAGATTTTTACTTCAACGATTCCTTAAGAAGATTGTCAAGGCAAAAGTGTAGATCCATCAGTTACGGAGCTTAACAAAAATTACTAGCAACTGTTTGTAAACTATATATTACAAATAGAATGTTGTTTAACTAAACTTTGCAAAATTTAAGACTTAAATAAATTTAAAAGTTGCCTTTTAAGAAGGTGAAACGTGAAATTGAATTCAGTTTTGAATGCCAAAAAAGCAATAGTATAAGTTCAGACCAAAATATTCTGACAAGGAATTTGGCAGTTTTCGTTACATAAAATATGTTTTCGTTATATTTCAATGATTTTTGCCATATTTAAACTTTTACTTAACTTTGCAATTAATTTAAATTATACAACATTTTATACAACAGAAATTGCTATAATTGCTATAAAACTATATATGTAGGTGCTACTATTTTTTATAGCGAGCGATTTACTCTCACACCACACTGTAAATTGTGTTAATTCCATGAAGCAAATTAATAAATTTATTATCATATTTAAGACGATCGAGGCCAATTTTATTTTTTCAAATTTGTTTTACTAATTTTTATTCTAATTAATGATTTGGTATAAAATATTCCATTATTATATAAATCCTTATACATACGTTTTACATTTCAGCCTAATTTTTTGTTTTTTTAAATTTAATTATTGATTTCATTTGAGAATAATTAGAAAAAGGTTATAGGAAGATAATAATACTGTAACAATGTGCAATTAAAAAAATATTGTTCAAATAAATAATATATATACCTATTATTTATGTAGTAGTAAACCCAAACAAAAAATCAACAACAACAAACAAAAAAATTAACAACAAAGTGAGTATTTTTAAATCGTTCTTCAGTTTTGGCAAACGCATTTTGTTTTCATTATTTTTTTCTGTATAATCTATCTACAATCGGTACACATGGAGAATATTTTTGTATATATTTTTTTTTTAACTAATAATTTAGTACTCCAGATCATCTTCGTCATCGCTGCGACACAGAAGTTTTCTAAAATGATTGTGAAATTTATGGTATTTTCTTTTGTTTTGTTTTTGTGTTGCATTAAGAAAAATCGGTGATTTTAAATTGATACACAATTATGCAACAAATTTTGTTTATATTTTTTCTACTCATGCATTTTTCACATCTACGAAAAAATAAATCTATAAAAAAAAAGAAATTGGATTTTTTTTTGGTTAGGTGGAGCTTGATTTTTTGACCATATTGTTTTTGTGTACTGTGGAAATGGTGGGGTGGTGTTGCGTTTTGTGAAACCAGTTTGATGTTTATTTTTTTGTTAACCAATTTGTTGTAACTAATTGTCTTAGCTAAATTTGATTGATTTTGGTATGCTGAAAGTAATGAAATGATTTATATAAAGTTGAAAAAATAATTACTATAGAAATTTCAGTTGCAAGGCAGAATGTAATAATGTTGTTTTATAGTATATTTGTAAATATTAAGTTTCTTAATTATTTTAAATTATAAATCGGAAGTATTTTTTTTTCAAAATTTTGGAATTGTGTGCCATATTTGTAATAGGCGGAGAGCCGACCGTAGGATCACTTAGCCCATAAGGTAAGAGGTTCAAATACCCCTAAGTCGATAGATATATTCAAGAGAAACTCAACGCACATGGGTTGCCTAGCGAAATTTGGGTTGGTGATGTCTAAAACGGGCCACTTCCGGTTGGTTTCTTGGACCACGACTTAGCTCATCGAGTAAGAGATTTTAACTACGCCCAAATTATAGGCCTTGACGAGAAAGAACGAAGAATATAGGGTTGCCTAGTTTAAAATGGGAAGGGGGTGTTGCCAACCCTCTTTGAAAAGCACTTTTTTGGAACTATGACTTAGCTCATCGAGTAAGAGAATAAAACTAGTATCAAATTCAAGATAAGACTGTACTGAAAATAAAAAAAATTGGGTTGCCACTTTTAAAATGGGTAGGTGTACGTGTCAACCCTTCCTAAAGGAAAAAAAATGAAAGAAACACGTTTTTGCTTACAACTTTTTATTTTGGTCGAGTTTGATAAATTATTATATACCAAAAAAAAGGAGACAATCTGAAGAAAATTATTAAAACACACTTTTTCTTTGTTAAATCTTCTAAGCGTAGGAAAAAATAGATTTAACTCAATCTTAAAAGTTTTCAGTTGCATTTTGTATAAAAAATTCTTTTTTTAATATAGACACAAGTAAAACCGGTATCATTAAATTACCATATTTAAAAAATATAGGTTGGCTCCTCTTAAAAAGGTGCATGCCCTTGCCAGACATGATTTAAAACAAAAGTATACCAAAATATCTACATTTTCAAATGAAATGTTTAAAATTTGATTAGATAAGAGTTTAAAACATACATCAAATTAAAGCTTAGACTCTAATCTATCCAACAAATATAGGCTGCCTTTTCTGAATCAGGTGCATGTACATGCCAACCCGGATTTAATGAAATTTTGTTTACAAAAATCACTTCTTTTTCAGATTAGTCCAGTCAAATTTGCCTTTGACCCGGACAAAATTTTTAACTGGTATATTTTTTGATGGTCATGTTCAGAATAGTGTCCTTAGTCATATGTGAAAAGTCCAAAGAAATCCGCGTTGGTGTAAGAGCACAATCTTGAAAAACGCAGCCATTTTGCACTTTTTGTTTGTGGCTATGGCTATATCTGTGAAACATGTTGCCCTAGAAAGACTATTTAAGTGACAAATGGACGGGCTTAGATTGACAAAATCAGGGTAGTAAATAAAAATTAGCTACAGGGATTGCATGGCTACTGTTTTGAATTAAATAAATATTGTTTAAACAGCTGAAATTTAATGGACATGTTCCAACAACAGTACCAACAATCATATGAAAAAAAAATAAATTGGGTGGCACAACGGCTCGTGAAGAACCAGGGCGTAGTGACAACAACTCGCAACCGTTCCTGTGTGCGCCAGCCGATAGGAATGGAACTTACTTACTTTTGATGGCGCTCACAGCCCAGGATGGGCTTCGGCCTCAACTAACAAGCCCCTCCAGCCAACTCTGTCCCTAGCTAGCCGCTTCCAGTTGCGCACACCGAGTGCTTTGATGTCGTCATTCACTTGATTGCGCCACCTGTTACGGGTTCTTCCTCTGCTGCGTACCCCATCGGGGTTGGATTCGAAGACTCGTCGGGCAGGTGCGTTGCTGTCCATACGCTCCACGTGCCCCAGCCATCTAAGCCGCTGTATTTTCAGCTTTTTGACCAGGTCAACGTCGCTGTATAGCCCGTATAGCTCGTCGTTGAATCTTCTCCTCCATACTCCTTCGATACACACCGGACCGAAAATCACACGAAGAATCTTCCTCTCAAAGCACCCTAGCAGATTTTTATCCGAATCTTTCAGTGTCCATGCTTCTGACCCATAAAGCAGGACCGGGATGATTAGGGTTTTGTATAAAGTCTCCTTGGTTCTCTGAGAGAGGGCCTTACTACTTAAATGCCTTCTTAGACCGAAGAAACAGCGGTTGGCAAGAGTAATTCTTCGCTTGATCTCTGCACTGATGTCATTCTGCGATGTAATAGTGGAGCCCAGGTAGACAAAGTCCTTGACAACTTCGAAGTTATATCTGTCCATCGTGATATTTTGCCCGAGTCGACGATGTTGAGATTCCTCTCTCGATGACAGCATATACTTCGTCTTGTCCTCATTAACCGCCAATCCCATTCTAGCCGCCTCCGATTCAATGCTCGCAAATGCCCCTGCCACAGCTCGCTTCGTTCTGCCGACAATGTCTATGTCATCCGCATATGCAAGCAATTGAACGGACTTTTGATAGATTGTACCGCTGGTGTTGACATGTGCGTTGCGTACAATGGCTTCAAGAACGATGTTGAATAGGTTGCATGATAACGCGTCGCCTTGCCTCAATCCTTTCTCAACATCAAAGGAATCGGTGGTGTTCTTACCAATTTTGACGGAGCAGCGAGATTTCTCCATCGTCATCCTGCACAAGCGGACGAGTTTGGCAGGGATGCCGAGACTCGACATGGCTCTGTATAATTCGTCCCTTTTCACGCTATCATACGCGACTTTAAAATCGATAAAAAGGTGGTGTGTATCGATCTGGAATTCCCGGGATTTTTCTAAAATCTGTCGGAGTGTGAACATTTGATCGACGGTTGACTTGCCTGGCCTAAAACCGCACTGATAAGGGCCGATCAGATCGTTGACAAAAGGTTTTAAGCGGTCACACAGGATGGCCGACAAGATTTTATAAGCGACGTTTAGGAGACTAATTCCTCTGTAGTTGGTACATTTCAGAACATCTCCCTTTTTATGGATGGGGCACACTATACCGAGGTTCCATTCATCGGGCATACTTTCCTCCGACCAAATTTTGCAGATGAGCTGGTGTATGCTCCTAGCCAATTCATCTCCCGCTGATTTAAATAGTTCGGCTTGTAAGCCATCCGCACCTGCAGCCTTGTACGACTTAAGTTTGGATATCGCCAGCCGAACTTCGGTTAAGTCGGGTGGACGGAACTCTTGGCCATCATCGTCCAAGTTGAATGGAGCGTTCTGCCTATTAGCGGCATCTTGGCTGTCTTCGCCATTAAGCAGTCTAGAGAAGTGTTCTTTCCAGATCCTCAGCACTGACTGTGTGTCTACTACCATATTCCCACTCTCATCTCGGCAGGCTTCCGTTCTAGCCTTGAATCCTTGGGTGGATCGCTTCACCCTCTGATAAAATTTTCGAACATCTCCCCTACCGCTACAACCCTCAATAGACTCTACCGCCCGCTTCTCGTGCTCTCTCTTTTTCCTCCTGAGAAGTCGGCGTTCCTCTTTTCGTTTCAGCCCGTAGAGCTCCCGGGCCACTCTCTCAGCAGCTCTTGTTCGAGTCTGCAGCATTGCCTGGTAGGCCTCGTCCTTAGCTGCATGCGCTAGCCGGCACTCCTCATCGAACCAGGGGTTTCGTTGTATTCGCCTAGTGAAACCCAGCACATCAGAGGCGGCACTTCTAATGGCTTGTTGACAGTGTTCCCACTGGTCCTCTGCACTTGATGCTGGTAGCGGACCTCCTGAGAGATTAAGAGTTACGTGGTCTGCAAAAGTTCTGGCAGTCTCTTGCGATTTAAGCTTCTCGACATCGAATCTTTTCACAGCATCTGCTCTGCGTTGTCGCGTCATGGATATCCGCATACGTAGTCTAGCTACCACCAGGTAGTGATCCGAGTCAATGTTGGCCCCTCGGAACGTTCGGACGTCCAAGATACTGGAAGCATGTCTCGCGTCTATCGCAACGTGGTCGATTTGGTTGACGGTTACTTGATCACGCGACCGCCAAGTCCCCTTGTGTATATTGAGGTGTGGGAAGTAGGTGCTTGAGATGATGACATTTCGCCCCGCCGCAAAGTCTGCCAGCCTGTGTCCGTTGCCGGAAGTTTCGTCGTGTAGGCTGTGTCCTCCGACTATCGAACCAAAGATGCCCTCCTTTCCGAATCTTGCGTTGAAGTCACCAAGAATGATCTTCACGTCGTACTTCGGGCACATATCATACGTTGTCTTCAAGAGATCGTAGAATGCTTCTTTGGTTGAGTCTTCTCTCCTTTCATGGGGGGCGTGAACACAAATCAGCGAAATGTTCTTAAATTTGCCTTTGATGCGGATTGTGACCAGGCGCTCGCTTACACTTCGGAAGCCCAAGACTTCTTGCCTAAGTGTTCCCCTTATCACAAAACCACAACCCAAGAGCCGCTGACCCTGTTCCTTCAAGCACCCGCCGTAGTAGATGTCACACGTTTTCAGTCTCCGTACGCCCTCTCCATCCCATCGCACTTCCTGGATGGCTGTTACGTCAGCCTTTAGCCTGTCCAGGTTCTCCACTAATTGTTCGGCTGCACGTGTTCTGTATAAGGACAGGACGTTCCACGTGCAGATCCGAAATTCATTGTCCTTGTTTCGTTTGCTGGGGTCGTCAACTTTAAAATCATCCATATCCGAGGCTTGTTGTTGTTTCGGAACAACTTTTTTTTACGTGGTAGGGAAGTTACCCCGACGCACAACCCCCGACCCGGAGGACCAGACCCTTCGTATAACTCCAAGGGTAGGGAGCCGGATAAACCGCTCCTTATAGGCCTGAGCTACAAATATGTCGTAGTAGCCCATATAAGGTGTTCACTAAGTAGTTCAACCTAACTGGAACTGTAGACGCCACCGTTGATTCCATCTAGAGAATTCGTCCGCTGCCGCCTCGATGAAAGGAGAAGTGCCTTAGTGGGAACACTCCTCCCCCCCCCTCTCTCGTTGGCTGTCCCCAACAGCTTTCCACGGGGATTTAAACCCCGTCTCCAGCTGAGGTACTAGACAACCGATGTTCACCACGTGGAGGTGAGAGTAGGAGTTGGTAGACAGAGGTGGATTTTGAGAAAAACCTGTGGACGCTTGTGTCCTCTTGAATGCACATAACTACCCTTTTGAACAATGGAATGGAAGGGACCTGCAATTTTATGCCTGATCCGAACGGCTAGACGAGAGCCCTTGTCGTGACAAGTGATACTCCTGGAGGATTTGTCAATTCCTCGCAAGAGGCAGTAGCCCTGAAAAAAAAACTTTTTAGTTTTTAGGTGTACGAAGTTGGGAAGCGAACCCAGACCTCCAGCGTGACAGTCAAACGCACTAACCACAATCATATGTGTAAGTTACAAAAAAAAATCCCTGTACCACCATTTAAAAAAAAAAAAGGAGCATCATCTGCATTTTTCGGCTTTTGGCTATATCTGGGTATCTAATTGGCCTAGAAAGACCATTCAACAAGCCCAGATGCCTCGCATGCAGAAATAGCAGTGCCAGGAGAGGCGTTTCTGCTTTCGTTATATGGATGCCCTATAAGTAGCTCATTAGACATCGAACGATATAAATTGTATATGCGAAATTTTGCCAAGCAGTCAATTAAATCACAATTTTATTTGGCAAGTCTTCCTCCAACATCCTCTGCAGCGGAGCAAAACTCGTTCAGAGTTTATCATTAGGTAGGAATCAAAGTCTCTGAAATCTAGTGCTTGTTATAAGTCAGATTCTGATTTGAAGGAGAGCAACCGAATCTGCTAAACTAATTTTAAAGTTTGTATCACAATAGTTCTCCTAAGAAATTTATAAATAAGTTTGTCTTCTTTAGACCAATGTTGTATGTTTCTCTGTTTTTTTTTTTTTTTTAATAATTAACCGTTCTTATGTTCCTTTATAATTATTGCACTTAAAAAACTGCTCCTGGCATTTTCGTATTTGGGATTTTTGGGAAACATAACACATATGATTGTTGGAACTGTTGTTGGAACATGTCCATCAAATTTCAGCTGTTTAAACAATATTTTTGGGACATAAGCAATTTGTTCTGTTAAATTCATTTAATTCAAAACAGTAGCCATGCAATCCCTGTAGCTAATTTTTATTTACTACCCTGATTTTGTCAATCTAAGCCCGTCCATTTGTCACTTAACACCTTCTCTGTCCCCATACAAACTTATATAAAATCATCCATACGTCCATTATTTTTTAAAACATCAACCACACGTCCCATTAATCATATATGATACACAAAATTTGTTTTTTTTTGTGTCGCCTACGTCCATGTATCATATATGATTCATAAATATAAATCGGCTTCACTGTCCCCATACAAACTGATTTTAAAACATCGCCACGTCCAATACTTTTTCTCAGAAAAAAGCATTATTGTTTAAAAAGATGCAACATAGAATGGGTTGGTTGCGTAAATAATTGTTCACTGCTGTTAAAAAAAGGATTTATTTTCGTGCTCATATAATGATTCATGGACGTATGCTAGCTCATTTCATATCGATACGTCCAATGAATCATATATGATTCATTGTAAAGTATGATACTCCATATGCTTTAAACTTGAAAACGACTGGGCCGAATTGAAAACTTCTTTCAGCTAGTTTGTTTGAAATTAATACGCGAAGGCTCAGGAATAGAAGACCAGCCTAACAATTCTCAACAGGTGGCGGTATAAGCGCAAATTTCGTTTTTTTCTTTTCAGTAGAATAACTCAAGAACGGTTCGTTTGATTTTTACGATTATAGGTTTGATGGATTTGTATTGGCCATGGATGAACACTATGGAGAAAAATCCCTGAAATTTCCAGGAAAATTGGAAATCCGGGAATATCCGGGTTTTAGTGTTTTTCTTCGCATTTAATCGAGAATTGGAGCGAGAAATGCATTGAGTCCTTATGTTCTATGAATGGAAGCAAGTAGTCGAAAACGGAAATGATGGCATTTCCTTCCTTGATACGTCCAGTGGAATTGGAAACAAGACATTCATGTTTTCACTTTTTGTATAGCTACGATTCGTACAAGATCTGATATCGCCTTGGTTTCATTCTCTTAGGAGATTGAGGATACGTCGTTATAAGGGGGTCGAACCATTCTGCATTGAAATTTACATTGAATATGTAAGTGGATGAAGAACCTACATGCCACACATACCAAAGAAGTCTGAAATGGCGAAAGTATTGCAGAAATGAAACATTATTACCAAGGACGAGTACACAATGGCTCACAAACACGAAATGATGAACGTTTTGGTAATGCAATTATTATGCTGTCAGGCTATTATCTTCATACGCTGCCTGTCATTGCAAGATCAACTCCGGCAAATGAATTGAACACTGGTCTAAAAGCGTCGGAGATGTGTGAAAAAATTGCAGTTGAAGACGAACAGGCGAGTTACTTTACGAAATAACCAGTCCGCTACAGATTTCTCCATGCAATTGTTGGCGGTGGGAAATGGCGCTATTTCAGTCGACTTAGTCACCGACGTTATTAAATTTCCAACGAATTTTTGCGGAAATCACTATTTTTTTACAGTATTTCTCTTAGAATTATGCTGACCATAATTGGCTGGAGCGCACGATTTTGGCTGCGAAAAACAAGTTTGTCAATCATTTGAATTCGGCATTCAAAATCAAATAGAAGAAGAGTTACATTCATTCAAATCCATAGACTCATTGATGGATGAAAAATGTACATATGTATATCACCTTAATAAAATATTTAGTCTATATATTCCAAAAATAAAATTGTTCTGTTAATAAAAAAAGTAAAAATTCACTTGTGAAAACATTTTTTTTCTTAAATATTTTTCCATTTGTTTTTGCAGTTTTGTAAAGTACCGGGTTTCACCTACACGCTAATATGCAAGAAAGGTTCCTAGGCAATTTGTTTCATATAAAAAATTTGATTTTAAAAATACATGTTTATGAATCAAATATGATACATGGACTTAATCGACACAACACAAAAAAATATTGTGTATCAAATATGATACATGGGACGTATAGTCACTGTTTTTTTTTTTCTCGAAAAAATAATGAACGTATTGATGTTTTAAAATCAGTTTGTATTGGGACAGTGAAGCCGAATTCCAAAATGTATCAAATATGATACATGGACGTGGGAGAGACGGGAAAAACAAAATTGTATGTATCAAATATGATACATGGGACAGTGAAGGTGTTAAATAGTCTTTCTAGGGCAACATGTTTCACAGATATAGCCAGAAACAAAGAGTGCAAAATGGCTGCGTTTTTCAAGATTGTGTTCTTACACCAACGCGGATTGCTTTGGACTTTTCACATATGACTGAGGACACTGTTCTGAACATGACCATCAAAAAATATACCAGTTAAAAATTTTGTCCGGGTCAAAGGCTAATTTGACTGGACTAATCTGAAAAAGAAGTGATTTTTGTAAAAAAAATTCCATTAAATCCGGGTTGGCATGTACATGCACCTGATTCAGAAAAGGCAGCCTATATTTGTTTGATAGATTAGAGTCTAAGGCCGTCAAGGCTTTAATTTAATGATACCGGTTTTACTTGTGTCTATATTAAAAAAAGAATTTTTGTATAAAAAATGCAACTGAAAACTTTTAAGATTGAGTTAAATCTATTTTTTTCCTACGCTTAGAAGACTTAATAAAGAAAAAGTGTATTTTAATAATTTTCTACAGATTGTCTACTTTTTTTTGGTACACAATAGTTTATCAAACTCGACCAAAATAAAAAGTTGTAAGCAATAACGTGTTTCTAACATTTTGTTTCCCTTAGGAAGGGTTGACACGTACACCTACCCATTTTAAAAGTAGCAACCCAATTTTTTTTATTTTCAGTACAGTCTTATCTTGAATTTGATACTAGTTTTATACTCTTACTCGATGAGCTAAGTCATAGGTCCAAAAAAAGTGCTTTTCAAAGAGGGTTGGCAACACCCCCTACCCATTTTAAACTAGGCAACCCTATATTCTTCGTTCTTTCTCGTCAAAGCCTATAATTTGGGCGTAGTTAAGATCTCTTACTGGATGAGCTAAGTCGTGGTCCAAGAAACCAACCGGAAGTGGCCCGTTTTAGACGTCACCTACCCAAATTTCGCTAGGCAACCCATGTGCGTTGAGTTTCTCTTGAATAGATCTATCGACTAAGGGGTTTTAGAACCTCTTACCTAATGAGCTAAGTGATCCTATGGTCGCGCTTGGACTATAACAGAACAAAATGTAATAAGGTCTGAGAAATAGGTTCCAAAAATATTAATTCTAAGTGCCCTTTTTTCACCATGTAAAATAATGAAAGCGATTTATTGTTTTATATTTTTTGTCCATTGGAAAAGTATTGAATAGTCTATCCTCTTTTGTGCTTAAAACCTTAGAGCGCATCCTCAACATCCATATTAGAGACATCCTGGATAGATGTCCACTTGAAAACTCTCAACACGCATACCATAAAGGCAAATCCACTGAAACAGCCCTGCATGCGGTAGTGCGCACTATTGAAAAAACTATAAACTATAAAATGGCAAGAGCCACTTTCTTAGATGTTGAAGGGGCTTTCAACAACGTGCTTACTGAATCCATTCTAGAGTCTTTAGTTGATTTTGGTGTAGAAGATTACATAAGGGAATGGATAATATCCATGCTCAGAGACAGACGGATTCAAGCTACGTTAGGTAATACAAACTCGACCAAACATGTAAGTAGAGGTACACCCCAGGGTGAGGTTCTGTCCCCTTTTCTATGGCTTTTAGTCATGAATAAAATTCTTGTTAAGTTGGTAAGATGTGGAGTAAAGGCGGTGGCATATGCTGAGGATTTGGTGATATTAGTGTCAGGGAAGTTTACTTCTGTGTTAAGTGAGATCACGGAAATGGCTTTAAGGAAGGTCAGCAACTGGGCCACGAGCTGTGGACTAGGAGTTAACCAAAGCAAAACTGAACTGATGCTATTTACTACCAAGACTAAGATACACCCCTTCACTCTACCCCGACTCAACGGCCAAACACTCTCACTCTCCTCTAAAGCTAAATATTTAGGTGTTATTCTCGACCCCAAATTAAATTGGAAGTTGAACATTGAAGAAAGGGTCAAAGGCCTGTATAGCATTCTATGCCTGTAGTAAAACTTTTGGTAAAAAGTGGGGGCTTCAGTCGAAGATGATCCTGTGGACGTACACAGCCGTGGTACGACCGATCCTCACATACGGTTCGATTGTATGGTGGCCTGCACTTAACAAAAAATATAACATCGATAGACTTAGGAAGGTTCAAAGAACTGCTAGCATTGGCACGACAGGGGCTATAAGATCCTACCCGACTGATGCCTTAAGTGTTTTTCAGCACCTTCTACCACTTGATTTACATATTAAATATCTAGTATCTTGCAGCGCTTTAAGACTTAAGGAATCAAACTATTGGTTTGCCAAGTCCTATGGTCACAGCAATATCACAGACTTGATTCCAATGGAAATGTTTTCGACTCCCACTGACTACTGCACCCCTACAATGAGTATCAGTAAGGATTTCAAAGTTAAATTTCCATTCTGGAAGAATTGGAATGATAACGTCGTGACGAAAGAATTCGACACAACTGTCTTTACTGATGGCTCAAAGATGGAGTGTGGCGTTGGTGCAGGAATCTTCTCTGAGTCTCTAAATGTATCAAAGTCCTTTCGGCTACCTGACCTTGCTAGCGTCTTTCAAGCTGAGTTGCTGGCAATCAGGGAAGCTTGCAAGTTACTAAAAGCAGATCCAAACCAAAACCTCCAAACTAGTCCAGCAATGCCGGAATGAGCTTGCAGGTCTAAACACTGACCTCAATGTCACTCTTATCTGGGTCCCGGGTCACAGTGGCATTGAGGGCAATGAACGGGCTGACGAGCTGGCCAGGCAAGGTTCAGCCCTTCATGTCTCACTTGCGGAAAGAGTCAACATTCCGCTTGGAGTTATGAAGGGCAACATTCTCTCAATTTATCTTACGATAAATAAGATGCAGTTTATCAAACTGTATTATATCTAGGAAGATTTGGCCCACCTATGACAAGAACCGAACAATTGATCTAATACGCAGACCCAGGCAAGACATAGCCAGGGTAGTTGCAACCTGTAACGGACACTGGCCAATAGGAGAGCATGCAGCGAAGCTGGGCATACCTCACAATACTCACTGTCGGAGCTGTGAGGACCAGCAGGAAAAGGAAACAGTAGTTCATTTCCTCTGCAAATGCCCTGCTCTGGCCAAAGCTAGAAAACAGTTACTCGGAAGAGCATTCTTTGACGACATTAACGAACTTTCTGAAATGAAGATCAAAGACTTGATTTCTTTTCTCAACGCGACGAAATGGCTCTAGGACAAATTTCGGCTACTTCTGCATTATACCTTCCGATTATGATACCTATACGATTCCCTATGATCACAAGATAGTGGACTAGGGTTCTGGTGGGAGTTTGTGGTGCACAGCGGCCGGATGATCATCCAATCAGATCAGTGGACGTTCTAGTGCCAGTCAACGAACTGTCTAGTGGGCTAACTGTGGATGGTGCGGGGGCGGGTGCTGATCTGGTTGAGTGAGTGATCCACTTTCTGATGATTGAATTGGGATATGGGCTAGACTGCCCATGGCCGCCATTTCTACATACCTAAAGTATTGAAAGTGTGATTGATTTTATAATGGACACAAATCCAAACGTCAGATGATTCAAATACATATAAACATTTTATTAAAACAAATTTATAAGGAATTTGAATCCTTTTAAATTTTTTTTAAGCTCACATTAGGTGTGTTCATCTCACTTCGATTAAACAACACTCCAACACCAAATAAAACGTTAATCGTACTATATACCTACAGCTGAGTAAAACCTTTTTCTTGTTAAATGTTGGTTCTTTAGCTTTACGTGCTATTTTGTGCTCCCAGCTTTCTAGTGTATTTTATTATTCTTAATTAGCAATTGTTAAAGGGAATTTTACTTAAATATTAATGCGGACATTTTTGTGGTACATAAATTTAATGTATTGAAAATTTTGAATGCTAAAAAATTGTTTGTTAGAAAGTTAAATTGTTGTTTTATGGTATAGGTCTCATTTTAAGCAAACAAGAAGAATTCTACCATGGTATACTGATGTGGAGTGAAAATAAGTTTTTAGACATTATGTCCTTTTGGCTAAGGTTCCAAAACTCGCAATCCAAGCGTATATTGCCTTAGCTTTGCTCAATATTGACAAACTATGTCTTGCTGTACCTCTGATGATTCTTGAAACTATCAAAAACTTAAAAGAGTATTTAGAAAAAAGGCGTGTTTTAGTTTTATTGGAAAAGTCATCCATGGTACAGTACAATTTTACTTGTATTATAAATACAACATCGCTAGAAGCTCTATAACCGATTAAAAGCTAAACTAGAATTCTACTACGGATGGATTTTTGACGTTTATTTAAGTCTCAAATTGAATTGGATTGCATGGTTTTGTTGTTAGATTTTGGTACAATTGATAGTTGAATTGAATCTCGATGTATGTGTTCAAGGAGTTTTTATAATTGTAAATTTCCATTGGACAGACAAATCGGTGTTTTTGTATTTTGTTCCGTTGGTCAGTTTCTATTTATAGAATCTCATAGCTCTCCCTATTTTCCTGAATGCTTAAAAGCTGTTCCCTCTCAAAATGTTCTCATTTTTGATATGAAAAATTGAAGCTGAAATCCACTCTTTGCTCAAGATTATTTTCTTTCACTGTTGTTTATACCTTCACTACCACAAACGTCCCTCGCACAAGTTACGATTAAACAAAATGTTATTTCTTTGACGAATTTCGTTTGTTTTCTGACTAACTAAGAGCAATTTTCGTTTTGTTTTAAATGACGCAAAATGTTAAATAGCCTAATATTAAGATTTAAGTAGGTATTTTAGAACAGTGTATTAAAATATTCTAAATTTTAAATACTTTGTAACTTATATAATACTAAACTAATTTCCTTCATAAACTTCATCTGAAGACTCCCAAAAAAGTGATAGATCGTGCAAAAAATTTACATATATGTCTTATTTTGACATTTATAAACGTTAAATTGTCGTACATGGTTTTAGTACGATAGTAAAAGGATAAACAAAAACGTTTGGTTATCTTAACTCTTGTAAAATGTTCGAAGGTAGTACGATGCTAAAATCATTTAAAATAACCAAAATACAATTTTTTACTTAGCGTGATACTAAAAATAATTTATTAAAATCGTTCTAACTATGTTACTGGTTATTAATTTCCGTAATCACACGGAGTTTGATAAAAAATCATCTTTTTATTTAGGTTAGAATGCCATTTCACAATTTTGTCTGGGTGAAAATATTGATTTTTTATTTATTATAAAATCAATTGCCAGATTTTGACTTTTTGAACCAACATTAATAGAATTTTGAGATATCAATTTGTAAATGTGGTTTCTGATTTGTTTAATTTATTTGCGTTCAGATAATTCTATTCAAAATGTGTTGGAAATAATCATTAAAAAAGAAATTAGTTAACAAAACAGGTCTACTCCATGTGACGGAAGCAAAGTAATTTTATTTTGACTATATTCTACGAACAAACCCCTCTCTCTACTTTTCTTTTGTGTTTGACTTTTCTCGGCTGAAAGGTGTTCAATTCTGCCATAATGTCAAATAAAAAACCGACTACAGTCGATCCAATTTTTCTACTGTATTTCTTACTCTACTGTGTATACATAGGTGCCCAATAAAACATGCCTATTATAACTTTTGAGTGGAAAGAGTTGTCAAAAATATTTTGAAGCAAAAGTTTTAGAAATAAGTTTTACCTATAAAACTTAACAGAAAAAAAAAATCAGTTGAAAAATTGTATTCACACTTTATGAATTAAGATAATCTTCAAGGCATAGGGCGAGTTCGTAATCGCTGAAATCTGCGACAGATCTGCCGCATGTCAGCTTCTGAGTATCGATTTTATTTTTCTTCTGCTCGCAGAAAGTAAGCAGGCGGCAGTTTTTGAAAAAAATTGTATTCGTAATCACTGCAGCGCAGAAAATTTTGTAAAAAATTTTTGAGATTAAATTTTCGCGCGGTAAAAGGTGATTTTAGGGCTTTTGGTTGAAATTTGGAAAAAAATATGCTATGATAGACAAATATCTTGATGATGTATGTATGTATGTACTTCAAAGCCAGTTCATAAACAGGGTGGGCCAAATACAAGTTTCTTTTTAAAAATGCAATAAAATAAAAAAAAAAAAGTTCAAAGGGGTCAAATCGCTGCTCTGAGGCGGCCAATTGACATCGCAAAGACGGCTGATAACACGATTTTGAAATTTGGTGCGATCGATTGTGGTATGGCTGTGTGGCATGGCACACCATCCTGCATGAACCAGAGGTTGTCCAAATCTATGTCTTCAATTTTAGTTAAAAAAAGGCTGTTAACATGGCTCTGTGACGACCATTGTTGACCGAAACGTTGTTCCCAGCCTCATTTTCGAAGAAAAATGGTCAAATGATGACCCACCCTCTACCTATGTACCTAAATGTTTCCCTGTTTTAATTTTATTTTTTTTTTATGCAGAATGTTTTTTTTTCTGCACAAACTGCCCGACGCCGACTTGATTTCTGCTTACTTTTGATGTTTACGAACGTAATTTGTTTTGCAGGCCTACTGAAGTCAGATTTCAATTTTTGTTTACGAACACAAACTTTGCAGATCTAAGTTAGTCAGACGATTACGACGCTCTTAATTCCAAACCGTCTAATAGAGCTAATTTCAAAAAATGGCGGTCATACTCATTATTAATTGACAAAAACATAATACATTAATGTTTAAAAACAAAAAAAAAGTAAACATTTGTATAGCTTTTTTCATTTTTTATAAGATTTTTCAAGTGGCCTCAATCAAGTAACGCATTTTTTTATACCCATTTTTGTAGTCCATTCTTATAATTTGTTACCCCTTTGAATTTAAACCTTTTTTTTGGCAAAATATATTTACCTACTCACAGGTATCACAGGTATTTTCTACAGGTATTTATCGAGGAAAAACTGTTGTGAAAATAGTGGCCTCAAACAAGTGACAGGGAGTGTATATGAAAATGTCATAGCACCTTTACTCTACGTTTTCTGCATGGTCGGACAAAGTTGTTTTGCCTCCATACTCCCACAGACTTAATCTTTTTTTATTCACCCATCACTTAAATTCCATCGGGAGTACTTACAACTCAGTTTTAAAATTGGGATAATTAGTGGATCAATGTCATCGTCTTCAATTTTGAGTAGGTTAAAATTTAATGTAGGGCGGGTTAATTTGAGAAGTAGGTTGCGCATTGAAACTTTTTTTAGCAGATCAAACTGTGGTTTAACAGTCCAGCTAATAAGTTAATAGATATTTTTAATAGAAGTGACTTTCTTTTCAATTCCGTTTCTGACAATTTCAAATCTGATAATTTTAAACATAGAATTCATACACAATATTAATATTTTATTTTGTAAGTTATTTTGTAAGTAATTAGATAAAGGAAATAATGTACCGTTAGTATTTAACGCACTCAAATAAATCAATTTGTATTGAACGATGGATTGGAAATAAGGTGTATAAGACGAAATTTCATGGGACGCGTTCAGTTGCTACCTTAAGTTGGTCCTGAAACCCGAATATGGTTATACTTTGTGCTCCTATCCTTTTCAAATTATAATGATCCTTTATGATCGTGAAATCTTGAAAATTAAGCTATTTTTAACAAAAATCCTGCTCTGCTCTTACATGGTATGAAGCTTAAGTGGACCTCCTGTCACTCTATCCCTTCCTTAATATTTTCTGTTTCTAATGAAATTCCAAGTTTTAAGGAAGATGTTTTTTTTTCAGAGAGTAGCATTCTAATAGTACTATGAGAACCAGAGATCTTACAGTCTTGACAAAAATCACTTCATTTACGAAGTCTCCATTCATTTTATATTTTCATATAAAGAAATACGGGAATTTTATCATCATATGGGAAAGCCTCTTCGAATTGTTTCTGTTTTTGAGTGTAAAATATATTTATTTCAAAAAAATGTTAATGTAATAAACCAATTGACAGATTATTGGTTCGAGACCTATTGAAATTAAGTTTTTTTTTTTTTTTTTTTTATATTAAGCGCGTGCAAAAGGGGTTGTGACTACCCTTAAGATGATATACACAGCACGAGCGATTAGGTAGATTGGAGGGGATTTAAAAGGAGATACCGATTCACATTGGTTTTGAACGTGTCTGTAGATCACAATGGGAGGGGAAAATTGAGCTGGGTAGAGCATTCCACATTCGAGTAGTGCGACTAAAGAAAGAATCTCTGTACTTAACAGTACGACCGAAATTGGGCTCAAAAGTAAACTGATGGGCATTCCTAGAAGTGCGAGTATTACGGTTGAATTGTTTAAGGGGAGGAATGCAACTGGCTATTTCACTTGAGCATTGTTTATGGAAATAACGGTAAAATAACGAAAGACATGAAACATTTCGACGGTGCTCAAGAGATGAGAATGTTTCCGTTAAAGTTCTTTCAACTATCATTTTAAGAGCTCTCTTCTCTCTTCTCTTCTCTTCTCTTCTCTTCTCTTCTCTTCTCTTCTCTTCTCTTCTCTTCTCTTCTCTTCTCTTCTCTTCTCTTCTCTTCTCTTCTCTTCTCTTCTCTTCTCTTCTCTTCTCTTCTCTTCTCTTCTCTTCTCTTCTCTTCTCTTCTCTTCTCTTCTCTTTCTCTTCTCTTCTCTTCTCTTCTCTTCTCTTCTCTTCTCTTCTCTTCTCTTCTCTTCTCTTCTCTTCTCTTCTCTTCTCTTCTCTTCTCTTCTCTTCTCTTCTCTTCTCTTCTCTTCTCTTCTCTTCTCTTCTCTTCTCTTCTCTTCTCTTCTCTTCTCTTCTCTTCTCTTCTCTTCTCTTCTCTTCTCTTCTCTTCTCTTCTCTTCTCTTCTCTTCTCTTCTCTTCTCTTCTCTTCTCTTCTCAATTCTATCCAATAAACTCAAGTGGGTTATTGGAGCACCTGCCCAGATGTGAGAGTTATACTCAAGTTTTGGACGAATATAGGCTTTGTAGATCACAGCCACAGCTTTGTGCCACTCATGGATAGTGGCATGGGGGGTGGGTTACGTTTTAACGACAGTAGTTAAAATATTTTTAAATTTAAACAAATTACATTGAAAAAATGTTTTTTCTTTTTTTTTTTCATTTTAAATTGTGGATCTATTTTTTAAAATATATTATTTGTACCTTGCAACTGTTTGAGTATTAGTTTTTGAGGTGTATACTGTTTGCCAATTTATCTCACATTAATTTATTTGGTTTATTGAAAAAAAAAATAAGGATACGAATCTAAATCATGCTATAAGATTTAACAGACAAGGTTGTACCTAATATTCGCTTGCTAAAGCTTAATTGCAATCAAAACTACAAATTTCAATATACATCACAATACTTCTTCAAAATAAAATGAATTCAAAACTAAATAAAAAACAAGTCATTTTCTAAATAATTAAAACCAATTAACATGCATTTATTTTTTTTTTTTTTTGTATTTAAAATAAATCTTGCGATCCTCGCGCTTTGGATTTAACAAGAGTGACGACATAGTTATATCAGGCATAACATGGATTTTTACGAGCTTGCATTTTAAAGAAATATATATATATATATAACATGTTTTAAAAATAGATTTAAAGAAGTTTTTTTTTTTTAGTTAATTTAAAAACATTTAACTCTATATAATAAGAATAATAATAATAATAGTAAATTATTTGAAAATTCAATAACAATTCAAAACTCACTCTTCTTTTGTTGGAAACTTTTCGGCATACACTCGTGATGATTTACTACACGCCTTGTCACAACACGGACAATACCAATAGCTCAGGACACCAATTGATATTGCAAAAAGAACATTTGGTATTATTAATGATAGTACCAAATGCTTTAGATTATCTTCCCACGAATATCGGCCTATTACAACTTCTGGATAGGCTCTGCTGTAGAAGCAAGCAAACGGTCTTCCCACGGGACTTTTTGGGAGAATAAGTTTAAACATGTTGTATTGAATATTTTTAAATTATAAAAAATTACCCATATTGCTTGGCAAAAATACTACAATTTGTCATTGGAGGATAGCCACATCCTTCAGAATTTATTAAAAATTTGGTGTAGCTAACATCCCATACAACTGTATCTAAGTCTCTGGGATTCTTTTGCCATTCATCAAATGGAATTCGTGTGTAGTTCACGTACAGTTGATGGCACCTGAAAAATTGTTAACAAAATGTTGCTTTATAGCTTGAGTTAAGAAAATTTAATTAAAAAAAAAAAAAAATACATCTCATTTCTTGAATTCCGTTTCTTGTACATTCCCCGACTCATTTTATTTTATTTCCCTTACGACCAAAAATAACGGAACCTACTATACAAATCATAGGCATTTAGGCAAATACAATTCTATATTCCTCATTACCGTAGATACAGATTTCTCTGAACACAAGCAATGAATTATTTTTAATGCTTTTTTACAAATTATCTACATCATCCTCAAAATTAGTACGACGGGTCACTCTTATCTGGGTTCCGGATCACAGTGGCATTGAGGGGAATGAGCGGGCTGACGAACTGGCCAGGCAAGGTTCAGCCCTTCATAACTCACTTGCGGAAAGAGTCAGTAATCCTCTTGGAGTTATGAAGGGCAATATATTCTCAATTTGTCTCTAAGAATCTAATCGTAGGTGGAATAGTTTAACTAACTGCATTATTGCTAGAAAAATCTGGCCTACCTATAATAAATCCCGAACTATTAACCTAATGTGCAGACCCAGGCGAGACATAGCAAGGATTGTTGCAACATGCACTGGACACTGGCCAATAGGAGAACATGCGGCGAAGCTTGGCATCCCCTACAATACTTACTGTCGTAGTTGTGGGGACCAGCAGGAAAAGGAAACAGTCTTTCATTTCCTCTGTAAATGTCCCGCTTTGGCCAGAATGAGGCAACAATCTTTTGGGAAGCCCTTTTTTGCCGACCTTAACGAAATCTCCGGAACGAAGATCAAAGATTTGACTTCTTTCCTCAACGCGACGAAATGGATCTAGGATTTACTTCGGTTCCTCTTGCACCGTCTTCTTCCCCAAACTCCTATGACTGCGAGCTAGCAGACTAACGGTTTTTGAAGGTGGCTCATGGTGCACGAGGACCGGACGATCACACAATTGGGCCGATCTCCGCTTCAATACCAGCCAACAAGTGCCTAGGTGGCACAGTGTAGATGGGTCTTAGTTGCGGACTTCGACCCTTTTGAGTGTTTTCCTATTTTCAAGTTCAAGAATGTTTCAATGGATCTAGAATTAACTTCGGTTTCCTTTTGCACCATTTTCTTCCCCAAACTCCTATGACTGTGAGCTAGCAGACTACTGGATTTTGAAGGTGGCTCATGGTGCACGAGGACCGGAGGATCACACGGTTGTGCCAACCTTCGCTTCAATACCAGTCAACAAGTTGCCTAGTTGGCACAGTGTAGATGGTTTTTAGTTGCGAACTTTGGTCCTATCGGGTGTTTTTCCTATATCCAAATCCTTAATAAGTTTCATCTCATGTCTAAATCCAATAAAAGCGTCCGGTCATACAGGCGGGTGGTACTTTCTCTGGTAACCACAAGTCATGTTGTGCAAACAGACGGAGGTGTACAGAGATAACCATATCCGAGTGTGCGACTAGACGATCACCCTAAGGGATCAGATCGTATGCGTCCCGGGCAAATCAGCAAATTGCTTAGCGTAGCATACTGCAGCTGAACTCGGGCGTAGGCGATGATCCGTTGGGAGATCTATCACCAAATACCCTCTTTTTCTTTAAAAATGTTCTTTTAACCCACAGGTCAAACGAGTTATGGTATCAAAACGGCGCATTACAGCGTTAATTGGGTCATCGAGCAAGGATGCTTGTGACCGCCATCTCTACCTACCTACCTACCCTTACAAATTATTTTCCAAAGTTTGGTTATTAAAATTATTAAGAGACTTTCTTGAAAACAGTTCTTCTGATTTTGACTTAATCTGAAAGTGTTAATATAAAATTGCATGTTTATATGTTCACACAAATTTTTTGAGTTAAAAAAAAAATATTTGTATATGCAATTAAAATTTAACTTTTCGAACACGCCTCTGTCGATTTTTTTCATTCTATAATTTATGGTGTTATTTTATTTATTTATTTTGTTTTCGCCGAAAAGGAAAACCATATTTTTCTCAAAAACGGGTCCGAGGACTTTGTTAAAAAAAATTAAAATACACTGGACGTCCAGGGTAACGAAAGATATAATGTTCAGCCAATTCGTTATAGTGATTTTAGAGCTGGGTCTAAGTTAAACATAGGTTTTGTTTAGTTATCTATATTTGTATTTATGTATATTACTCATAGGTACTTTTATGACTGTAGAAACATATTGTAAATATCTAAGATCAAAGTGGACAGCGACGCTGTGTCGCGTCGATCCCTTTTCAGAGAAACAGTAAATGATCTCGCAGATTGTGTTTATGACACACATCTGTGAGTATTATGTTTAAGAACAAGGGATGCGTCCTCGTTATCCAGTTTGCAACCTTTTAATGTTAGCTTAGGATAATAACAAACTAGAGATAAGATAAGTTAAGAAAATGTATATAGAAATATGTAATCTAGGATAAGAAATAGTTGTAATGTAGATATAGATTATTTGAACAAATCAGTTCAGTTTTAGACTTTAAAGTGTACGGGTGTTTTGGTTTTTGCTCTTGTGTTCGGTTTGAAGGGTGTTCAGATTTTTCAGGTTTAATTGGATTTTCGGGCGTTGATTCTAATTGGTATAGGTTATCATGTCAACTATTATCATGTCAATTGTTATCATGTCGACTATGAAATTGCCCTATCATATTTACATATAATTTATGAAGTTTTTATTATATCAACTTTTTATAATTTATTATTATTTTAAATAATTATTTTCTGAAAACGAACTGGTTAAAAATTCTGTTTAAAATATTTCGATTTTTAAAATTATTACTTTTAAAATAATAATTTTTGCTAATTTTGCATGGTTGAAAATGTTTTAAAATTTTTGTTTACATTTTTTAATCATCAAGAATTAATTTATTTACCTATACGTACAATCAAATGTGCATCATTTTTAATCAAATTTAGGCAGGGGCCATTATACGGCCTTGAAGAACAAAAAACTTCAAAAATTCATATACAACTAGCTGACACAGCGAACTCCGGTTCGCCCAAATTGTTAGTGTAATAAAAATAATAATTCCGAGACTAGCACATTCTGGTTGATGAACTTTCAATCAATTCAATTCAAATTCTGTATTCGAAAAAATGCAATGGAAATAAGTGAAGTATAACAATGTCGACGTGTTTGAATAAAACCGCCAGTGATTGACGTGTCAACCCGGGTTTTTACTGAAGTTTTTTCGTTCTATTCTCGACCGGGTACACGTACAAAGCATGATGTTTACCTACACGTGAGCACGCCACATACAATTGACCATGTAAGAAACATGTAAATTCAAGATTAATGCCGCAAACATCCCACAATTGTCCTTGCGACTTATTAATTCTCATAGCGAGACGCTTAAATACGAATGGCAGATCGTTTTCACCCATGCGATTGCAATTTCTTCACATATCCCCATAAGGCCGACAGGCCTTCGGGCAAGTGTTCAATTCATCTGTCGGATTTTATGTTGAAATAACAGGCAGCCTATGAAGAAAATAAGCTGACAGCTAAATCATTGCGCCAATGAAACATCTTTCATCATTTCGTAAATCTTTCAACATGCGATTCAGGGCTTCCCATGCACGTTTGTCAGCAATACTTTTGCCATCGCAGACTTCTTTGAAATGTTGCATGTAGGTTCCTCATCCACTTGCAGATTCAATGTCAATTTTAATGCAAAATGGTTCGACCCCTTCTTACAACGTAGAATGAATCCCCTCAGAGGCCAATACCAAGCAATCACAGATCTCGAACGAATCGTGGTTAAAATCAGTGAAAACAAAAATTCCAATTGCTGTCACTCTGACATCTGTCACTTTCACATCTGTCTTTTTGACATCTGTCACTTTGACATCTGTCACTATGACATCTGTCACTATGTCGCCTGTCACTTTGACACCTGTCACTTTGACATCTGTCACTTTGACATCTGTCACTTTGACATCTGTCACTTTGTCATCTGTCACTTTGACATCTGTCACTGGACATCTGTTACTTTGATATCTGTCACTTTAACATCTGTCTCTTTTATATATGTCACTTTGACATCTGTCGCTTTGACATATGTCACTTTGACATATGTCATTTTGACATCTGACCTGTCACTTTGACATCTGTCACTTCGACATTTGGAAATTTCCAGAATATTCCTCCATAGTGTCCCTCCTTGGGTCAATACAAATCCATCAAACCCAAAATCGTGAAAATCCAACGATTTATTCTCGAATTAAACTGCTGAAAAACGAAATGTGCGTATACGAAAAAAAATTTGTTTTCCTAAACCTTGGCCGAACAATTATAAACAAACCCCCAGAAGGTTGTATTCAATTTGGTCCAGCCGTTTTCAAGTTTTAAGCAGCCGCACAAACCAAGATTCATTTTTATATATAGAGAACCTATGGCTGACCAATTACTGAAACTAGCTGACCTTTTATCACGAGTCGTTGGCCTTTTAAATGGTATGCCAAATGAGGTGCCAAAAATAGTTGGTGACCTTGAAAAACATTCACCATTGATTACAAATTTCCTATGGCTGACCAATTTCTGAAACTAGTTTGACAAATTACTGACCTTTTAGATGGCATACTTTATTTGCGAATATCCCATATATGAGGTGCTAAAGGTTAGGAGCCATCAATTATGATTACTGACTTAAATTGATTTGAAATTCAATTAAAAAGTACAAGTGACCTCAACTCCAGAAATTATTGTGTTTCGCCCAAGGTATAACAGTGGACTCTTCAGTCAGTCTGTTATACCCTACTAAGACACAAATTTTGGTCGATGTTTACCGACTCTTATATAAATCACAGCAAAAAGATACTGTGAATTTTATTATTCTAGGGGAATTTGTTTAAATTCGAGGTCACTTGTACTTTTTAATTGAATTTTATTCATTCACTCCACTTAAAACAGAAGTAATTTCAATATTTTAATATTTAAATTTCTTCATCTTCTTATTATAAAAAAGGTGCACGAATTTAAACAAATTCCCCTAGAATAATAAAGTTCACAGTATCTTTTGGCTGTGAATTTTATAAGAGTCGGTAAACATCGACCAAAATTTGTGTCTTAGTAGGGTATAATAGACAACAAGATTCTACCATGTCGGGAAGTGCTCCATAATTTTGATGATCTGTCAGTGAGTGAGTCAGTCAGTCAGTCAGGTTTTTGCTATTTTTGCAGTCTTATATCTCGGCAACCACTGATGCTAAGGAATTGAAATTTGGTGAGTTGTCTAAACCTGATGAGATTAGCAAATGCTGAGAGTTTGAAGTTTCTGACTGTATTGGTACTGAAGTTAGAGGGCGGTCAAAAATCGCCTGAGTTTGATTCTGTAAAAAGGGTGTAGTGCCAGAACTTGGCTGGGCACTACCGTGCCCTTTGATTGTTTATATATTTTCGCTTAAAACTCAATGCGATCCTATTAAAAGCCAAGCGAGAACGTCCGACTGACTCAGTCGTTCATTTTATTTTTATTTTGATTCCCTCAGAAAATTCATATAATTATTTATTTGACCTTTTGTTTTACTACAAGCGTTCTTCCCATATTGTATCACGGTTTTTTTTTTACCCATTTCCTAGAAAAGGGCTTTAAGGGTTTTTCAATAAAGGAAAAGCAAAAGTAATATATACTTGAAGTGATTGAGTGTAGTTGTAAAAAAAAATAAGTTATGAATTTATTTCAAACTTGATTTTTTTTAAATTACATGCTTTGTAATTTCAATTACCATAAAGTTACATACATACATTAGGGTGTTTCATTTTTCCAAAGTTGTGATTTTCATATGAAGTCGCTCACGCCCCGAGTCTAAGCGATGTAAAAGAAATATATACCAAATTTCATGAAGATTGGATAATGTTTAGAGGTTGCACATTTTGATCACTTTTTTATAAAACTAGTGGAATATGAAATAATGAAGTTTTTTGTACTTATTCGTTTTTCATGATCAAAAGAAGGAAAAACTAAGTCTCAGTTTTTAAAAATCCTTCTCATTTAGCCTTGCTTTGGAATAGTAAATTGGTGCCCTCAGTGGCCAATGAGAGAGGGTCTGTCAGAATTGTGTTTAATAAAGAGTTAAAGTTCTATAGTGACTCGGTAAGATTTTGAACATTATTAGCTTGGCCTACTCCTTGTTGCCCTGAAATGCACTGGTGTGAGCAGATGGCAGAAGTAGTAATATGAACTGACCTGGGGTACATGACAATGTCATGGGTTGGGTATGCCTTTTGATACTACATCATCTAAAATATACGACTTATCTAAATGGAACGGAAAAACGTTTTTATTGTTTGGTTTCCGTTTGATATCGGTCAGATAAAAACGGTGGATCATCATTAAGCTGATGGTAATGGGAATATGACTAAAATTTTAGAATTCAAACCTGCAAGGAAAAAGGAAGTGAAACTATTAAAGGGTAAAAAATAGTTGTAAATAGAAAATACATGATTAATTTCGTTACAAACCATTGTTTGGACTCCATTAAGTTAAATAATATGGAAAAGATTCTTCAACGAAACATGAGACGCTTTAAAAGTGGTAAATGATACCACAGAAATAGTAAGTGCATACAAAGTTTAACAAACCAGCCAGGGACGAAAAACAAAAACAAATATTATTGATGAAAGTTGAGTATCACAAGAAAGTCTTCACCAAGCGAACAAAAATGGGATTTCCTAGTTCAAATTTGATTAATATAAACAAAATGTTTATCCTCATCATACAAATGTTATGGTCATGGTGTAAAATTTGAATATTTTTCAATTTTGTCAATTTAGTTCTCCCAATAAAAGCGATTAACATTGTAAAATCGTTTTTTTGCCTCTTTTAGAAAAGTGATCAAAGTGTGCAACCTCTAAACATCAACCAATATTCTTGAAATTTGGCTGAAATATCTTTTTCATCGCAAGGACTCAGGGCGTAAGCGACTTCCGCAAAGATACTACATCTTATTTTTTTCCTTACAAAATGAAACACCCTAACATACATACATACATATGTATGTATATGAGACCATGATTCTATCATTTACTTTTCCATATAAAACTACATTTAACAAATAATAATTATAGGTTTGTGAAGTGGAAGTATTCTCGTCCTAATTCAAGTAGAATTAAGTAAAAGGGCAAAGTTAACAGCATTAAAGCCTTTCGAAATCGATATCATACGATGGCCAATTAAAAAGTTGTATTTCTATGACTGTTTTTTGATAAGGCCAATAATACTGACATAATAGAAATTAAAATTGAATAATGTACTGTCATTAATTGAACTATTGTTTGTGTTAAATTGGAGTCCATTGAAAATTGAATGATATGTAGCAAATTTCAGCAACAAACTGCAGATGATACATATCATCTTGAATTTTGAGGGTGAAATCAATCATCAAAATACTAGTTTAAGATAAATACATAAACAGTTTATTTTTAAGTGAGACATATGTTGGTAGTAAAAACAAATAAAGCTTTTCCATCAAAGAATTTCCATCAGTGAAATCGTTTTCGCAAATCAAAATCATGGTGAACTTAACTTGCAGGGCTATTCTGTATATAACTTACAAAAAAAATATAGCTTGCGTTTTGGTTTTAAATGGCGTTACAGACAGAAAAACGGTCATAACATTTTTGTAGTGCACAATATGCTCTACAAACATATTCACCACTAGCCGACCTGTGCTCGCATTGCTTCGCAAATTTCATTTCAGTATTCCCCGCACAATTGCACTGACAATTTTGTTAGATTTTTCGGTCAATTATCCATGTTGTTCAATTAACGAAACCCCACCTTATTCACCAATCTGTTTAATTAAGCGAAACCCGTTTAATTGCACGAGGCGGTCAATTTAAAGATAAAATATTCCTTTAAGGAATTCACTATACAAATTTGAGTGCCAATTTTAGTGCTTTCAACTAACTGTAATTTATTTTTTGGTTTGTTTCATAATGATTTTTTTTTGGCCGTTCAATTAACCGAAAAATATACACGCTTTAAGTTTTTAGCTGCACGTTTTAAGATCATTTAAGTGAGTAACTCAATAAAGCGTGATTCAATTAACCATTTGAAAAGATATTCTACTTTTACTGGAAATTTTCAAACGCAATTTTGTAGGTCAATTAAGCGGGATGTTTAAATATGCGAGGTATAATTGAGCAGGGATTACTGTACATACAATCAGAAGGGGAAAAGATTTTGTTGATTTTTGCATACCTGCTTCTTTATGAGCTTCTGGATACCCATTTTTTTGGCATACTCGCCATTTTGTAAGTTTTGAAGTATTTTTTTTTTTTAATTTTTCTGTCTGCCCATCTACATCGTACTACACTCAATTTGTGTACTTACCTAATCAGCGACGATGTACATCCCTCCCTACATGAACTCCATGAACAATTTTTGATTCCTTCTGCATATATGTGATCGATTACAATGCACGTCACCGGTACCGGATCGTAGTCTGCAATTATTGTTGATATTGCTGGATCCACAACAAATGGGATTAAGAACAAAAAAGCAAAAACCGATAATATTGCTGTCGTTCCTGCAACAAATTATAATTTTATCAAAATAAATCAAATGCATATGTTTGTAAAAGAAAATACAAACCTAGGCACACGGATGTGTAAAATTTTGCCTTCTCTAAGAACGTCTCGATTTCATGTTCCTCCTCACAATGCATTGATTTTGTTCTACTGCTATTGAGACTGACTTTGCTGCCAGCCAAACTGTTGGTTGACGCTGTTTGACTGTGTATTGATATTGATCCGCTTGAGCTCCTCATACTTCTCATTTTTAATTTCCAATTATTTTCAATTGACGATTATTATTTTTTATCTTATTTGTTTGTTTTTGTTTTAAACTTATTTCTCAAAAAATACTTAGTTTCTATTAATTTGTTGATTTTTTTTTTAGTACATGCGATTTCAATTTTGCGATATTATATTTTCGATATGAATTTTGTTTCCGACAAAAATTAAATAAAAAAAATTGAAATTGAAATTGAATAAAATTAAATTAAATTAAAAATAATTCGAAACAATTAAAAATGTTTTCTACTTTCTTCTGCTTTTTGTTTGTTATAGTTTTATCATATATTTTATGCGAAATATGCTTGATAAATATATATATAATATTTTTTTTTTTAATTTTGTTTTATTTTTCCGAAATATTAGATAAATATTTTAGAGATTTTTTTTTTCTTTTTTCTTGTTTTGTTTATCTTTTTCTTTTTACAATGTATTTTATTTGAACTGCATATATATGTATTTTATGATTTCGTATATCGTACAATTTTTTTTCTAAATTTTGTTTTTTAATTTTAAAATGTTTTCTTTTATATATTTATTTAATTTTTTTTATTTTATTTTTAATTAATTGTATCACGCATCCCTCCAAAACGATTGGCCTTTTACATTGTTCTTTAAAACTAAACTAACAAAATGAACTATTTTAAGAATGAACACTTTAATATGAAAACCAAAAATAAAAAAATTACAAAAATAACAAAAATTTAACGAACTAGAAGAGTTTTAATTTTATTTAATTAAAAAAAAATGTTTGCTTTTTAAGTGATTTTGTGTGTTTTTTTTTATACGTATTTTTGTTTTTCTTAAGTGTTTGATGGCTTAATTGAAATTCATTTTTTATCTAAGTAATGACATTATTTGTTACTAGAAAAAATATTATTACTAATATTGTCTTTTGAAATATATATTATGTAATAATAATTATTTACACTTTTGTATTGAAACAAAGGACAAAAGTATTTTAAAAAAATATGTTTAGGGTGTAGGTAGGGTTTACAAACGGAATAGTGTGAGAAATCAAAAAGAAATTAAACTAAAATTTTGTAAGATTCATAAAGAGATTTAAAGCACAAATTAACTTAGTAATTTGTTTATTGTAATGCAAAAACTCCAGGCTGGTGAACAGGGCTATCTTCTTGAAGTAGAGGAATGCCTGTAAGGAGAAGGAAACACAATAGATGTGTTATTAAATTTTTGTTTAAATTAAATTTCAACTAAAAGCTATAGTTAAATTTGTTTTTATTTAGTCTATACAAAAAACATTAATAAAAAAAATATGTTAGTAATTCTATTCGATTTCAAAAGCTTTGGAATAAATAAGAGATATGGAGAGTATATTGTTGACAAATGTTAATGAACGCTTTAAAACATATTGATATTTGTTTATAATGTGGGGTTGTTATATTTTATATTATTATGAAGACATTACTAAGCACATTATTAAACACCAATAATTTATAAATAAAATGGAAAAATGATTGCAAACGAACTTTGTAAACAACAAATTAGTTTGCTTTCGCTGCTCTTCTATAACAGTCGTTGTTAATTTCTATTTTTTACAAACACGAAATTTTTCAAATATTCGACTTTATCTTTGTATAAAAACCTATAGTGATATCAAGAGCCAGCTTTTCTTTATGCGATGTGGAAACGTTGGTAGCGCTAGTGAGGCGCTACTGTTCTTTTTGATTTGACATTCCAGCTAGTAAAGCTAGCTGTGGAAAAACCAGGCCTTGATTATACCACCTTAGATTTTATGTACAAAGATTTTATGCTATATACATTAAAAAAGAACAAAACGAACTCTATGTATGAATCAAATATGATTTCTATAAAAAAAATTATAGGTAAGTTGAGGACAAAATCTCTAAAGCCGAATCGTCAAACGCCCAAAATCGCGAATGTCTCACGCGGTTTTTAATACAAAAAAAGAACTCAGCCATTCGGGATTTTGACGTTGAAAAAGTATTTTTCTGCAGTGCTTTTCTTTAAAAAGTAGGAACTTATTGATTATGAAATTTAAAATGTGTTATAAAAGTTTGTTGTTTTAGAATCTAATTTAAAAAAAAAAATAATGTTTTCAGGAAATATTTGTTAATTTATTACAAGCTAGGAATGGCTTGTGTGAGAAAAAGATTATATTAAAACAGTTATGAAAAAGATATTGAAAATTATTCAATTGAAGAGTTTTTTGCGACCTTTAGTGCAAATGCTTTCAACTCTGAAAACAAAAATTTAGTTCTTCAGTGAGAATAGTTGTTGCCTTTCTTAGACACATGATTTCAGTCGATGGCTGAAAATGCTATTAAAAATGTACAAACAAGTATTTAAATTCGGGATGAATACCGATTGTTTTCGAGGTTTTCTTCAATTCGAAATGCTTTATTTTTCTTTAGCCCTGTCAATAATAACAAAAAAAGTGCTAAATTCGCAAAGCGCGATGTAGTTCGGCATATTAGAGTAGTCTTTAGCCAAGTTTGCAACTTTGAAAAACCAGTTCTCGCTGCAGGAAAAATGCAACAGTGAAAAAACGCTAAAATCACCCCATTTTTGCGACATTCTCCTTTATAACATTGAAAATATTCAACTTAAGAAAAAACCGTTCGTTATAAACTTATTTGCTATAAAATTTTCTACAAGACCACATCAGTTTTAAATTCATGCATGTTATATTTGTGATGCTATCTAACCATGAATTAAAAAAAAAATCTGAAAAATTAAGTTATTTTGAAGCATTCAAGAAATAGGTCAAACATTTTCCAGTTCTGCTAAAAATTTGGAATCAAGTAGTCTATAGTATTACAAGACGAAATTTGAAAACTCGATTTAAATCCGTCAAATAGTTTTGACAAGAAACATGATGTTAACTAAGTGCAACAAGCAATGTTTGCATCATTGCTGTGGCCAAAGTAGAACACTTAAGTTGGCACCGATTTTTGTTCACGTACTTGGAACCCTTAGCTATGATAGACTAAACATAGTTGTATATAAAATATACATAGTTAAGCTACTTTGGTAGCGATAAAAATTAATTTAACAATTTTTGACCTATTTTTTGAGGACTTCAAAATAACTTAGTTTTTCAATTTTTTTTTGTAATTCCTGGTTAGATAGTAACACAAATATAACATGCATAAATTTAAAACTAATGTGGTCTTGTAGAACATTTTATAACAAACAAGTTTATAGTGGATTTTTTTTTTGCATATTTTCAAAGTTGTAAGGGAAAATGTCGGGAAAAATGGGGTGATTTTAGAGTTTTTTTTCACTGCTGCATTTCTTCTGCAGCGAACACAGGGGTAGAATCTGCTAAGGTGATGTGAGATGAGTGATAGTCATTGTCCACAAATTTCGTCTGCATAAGGTGCCAGTTATAGCTATCATTGAAAACCATCATTGAAAAAGTTAGCTGTTGATTTTGAGACCCTTCGAAAGTTTAATCATTGAATATTTTAATGCAGAAATATAGCTTACGACTTCAAAATTATTTCTCCTTCAAAAAAAATTCATTTTGACCCATATCTTCCCCATAACGTAACTTTTAATTTTTCAATGATGAACTACCTTACCAATGATCATTGAAAAAATTAAAAGTTAAGTTATGGGGAAGATATGGGTCAAAATTAATTTTTTTTGGAGGAGAAATAATTTTGAAGTCGTAAGATATATTTCTGCATTTAAATATTCAATGATTAAACTTTCGAAGGGTCTCAAAATCAACAGACAACTTTTTCAATGATGGTTTTCAATGATAGCTATAACTGGCCCCTAACTGGCACCTAAAACAAAATTCAATTTGGCTCAACTTTTCTCATAAAATGACTTTCAATTTTTTAATGATGAACTACCTTACCAATGATCATTGAAAAAATTAAAAGTTACTTTATGGGGAAGATATAGGTCAAAATTAATTTTTTTTTGAGGAGAAATAATTTTGAAGTCGTAAGATATATTTCTGCATTTAAATATTCAATGATTAAGCAATCGAAGGCCCTCAAAATCAACAGCTAACTTTTTCAATGATCGTTTTCATTAATAGCTATAACTGGGGCCTAAGGTGACTGTCATGGCTGATAATCATATTTTTGTGACTATTTTCTGTGATAGCTATTTAGCCATCACTTTCATGTTAAACTATTTATGGATGCTATATTGCGTGTGGCAATGGCACAGTGGATATAATTTTTGACTGTTAACCTGGACGTGTGGGTTCGAGCCCCAGTCCAGGTTGCATTCTTTTCTATATTCCCCAGCTTAAACTGGATGCCACCCGTGGAATTTCATGAGATAATTAACATCTAATTCTCAATCCACTGTGCCAACATAAATCTTTCCTTCTATTTTCTTCTGCCTAGTGCCTTGCATTGCATTTAAAAAACCTGAGGTCTTACAGGCATATAGTTAAAATTATTATCATTTTTATATTTTCTGCATTTTCAAGTCAAAGTACCTTATATTTGAATACTTTTATATTCAATGAATGAATATTTACATAGTATTTTTATTTCTAAAACGATTGAGCTTTTAAATAAAATTTGTCATGAGAGCTTTTTGTACACATTATTTACCTACGAGTTTTTAGAAATTTTTATATTAAATTATTATGTCCAATGAGGCTCACATTTCATTGCAAATCTATTCAAAAGTGCATTGAGTAGTCATGTTTTTTTTTTATTAAGAATTAAAATAAATTGTTTTCAGTGAATAGTTGCAAAAATTAACAAAAACAATTGTGCTTTCATTCAAGATAAAAAACTAATCTTCAAAAATGGGTGCAGGAAATTCGAAGCGTGGGTTTCTTTAAATCAGCGGAGAAACACATCGGCGACGACGGTGTGGTTTAATCACTCGAACTCGAAACTAATTTATATTTTTTCAATATTTAAAACCTAACCAACGCACAATTTTGCTAAATTTTCTTGCAATTATTCACAAAAATTGTTTAATTTTAACACTTTAAATAAATTTGGCGACTGCAATAAAGAACACTTTCAAATTGAGAGAAATGTCAAATCTTGCTCGTGTGTGCAAATCAACGTTTTCTCTCAAAATGATACCAAATTTGAGCTATTTTTTGGTGATCACTTTACGCAGATGGAAAATCAAATACTATCACATGTGACTGTCACAAATATGATGATCACAAATAACCTTACGCGATTACATCCCAGGTTTTTCGAAGTTGCAAACTAAGCTACAGACTACAGTTACGTCCGAGCCTCCACCGGTTATCCTAAATCCGCTATTCCCCACACGCCCCCTCACCTAACGGCATTTAAATAACTGTTTCCCACCATTTTTGCTCATACAGCAAAACGGATACACCCCCTTTCCCCACACTTTCAACAAACAGTAAAATAAAGTATTCATATTTCATTTGAATTAAACGAAATATGAATATTTTGTAAACAAGTGCATTCTTATCCCTCGGGAAGCACTTCAGCCAATGCATAGTGATAATGCAATTATTTTATTAAAAGTCAGTTCTAATTCGTCATCCCAACTTAAAGGTGCAGCCTCGCTTTGGAAAGCGGCCTTTAGTTGGAAATAAATAAAATATAAGAATGTAATAAATAAATAAATAATAGAAATAAATAAATGTTTTAAATAATTAAAAAAGAGAAATAAAAAATAACTTTTCAGTTTTTTTTTATATCAAACCGTGAGGACCACGACGCGACGTAATTCTACTCTAACATACCCCAACGACATATCAAAAATGCAGAACTATCACGCTTTGCGAATTTATTGGCGAATTTAACTGGGCTACGTCTTCATTATTCTATTTTAAAATTTAGAAAAAGACCAGTGCCTTGGAAAAAAGACTGTCAATCAAACAGTGTGAATGTTTTTTTTATTTTACAAACAATTTTACATTAAACATATCTTGACATTTCACCTTTAATCAATAAAATCAATCATACAAAGCTGATAACTATTAACACAAATGTTAAGACCAAATAGGTTGCTTAATTGACCTTTATAAGTGGTAAATAGTTATTATTATTGTTATTATTAAAATCGGATTATAGGCACAAATCGATAAAGCTATTTTTGAGAAATTAAAAATAATTCGAAATCATTGGGATAAATAGTAGAAGATGCCACCATAGGATGACCTATTAGAATACATAAACACAGGCAGGGAATTCATATAAGGTGTAAGAAATAGCCAGAGTGTGTAGGTTAGGTCGAGGCAATACTAAAGTCGTGTTTCCCCTCTATCAAAATTAAAAAAAAAAAAAAAAAAATTAAAAAACATATTCAAACTGTAACAGTCATCCTTATACAAATCATCATCGACAACATAAATGATATAAAAACATTTAAATATGCATACATTTTCATTTATTCATTTAAATTCTTTAATTTATTTTTGTTTATATAAATTCATTAATTTTAACAAACACATTTTGACAAACAATGTAAATTTAAAAGTGCTAACAAAAAAACATAAACACAAAGAACAACACATTTTATAAAACATAACCATTGTAATGTGCTGCCGCCTTCTACAGTATAAAAGGCTGCAGCAAATCAATAGAAGTCGCATTCTGTCGAATAAAGCCATAGTAAACACACAACTTATCGTTGGAGAACTATTGGTTTTATTTTGATTGAATTGGTTATTTTTCGCTTTCGCTAATCGTGCCGTTACTGCACTAGTAGACAGGCTGAACAATCCTTTGGTCGCCTGGCTCTGCACCCCCGAATATACTATCCTCGTCATATAAGACTGTAGACAGGCTAAACGTCTCTGACGGTTGCCTGGCTCTGTTATCGTCAAACATCTGGACTACGCGGACGACGTATGCTTACTCTCTCATAGGATCATGGATCTCCATCAAATGACAACAAGGGTGGAGAGAGAAGCAGAAATCGTAGGGCTTAAGAACAACTCGGCAAAAACTAAAAGGATCAGCCTTGGAACTTCCTCATCAATCCAAGTAAATATTTCTGGACAACCGGTAGAGATGGTAGAGAATTTCCAATATCTTGGGAGTATTGTCTCTACGGGTGGCGGAACTGAACTGGACGTAAACAGTCGAATCAGAAAAGCAAAAGCAGCGTTCGGAATGCTGTCCAAAATATGGAGAAACAACTCTTTTAGCTTAAAGACCAAGCTACGACTGTTCCGCTCCAATGTTGCATCCGTTCTGCTTTACGGATGCAGCACTTGGAAAGTCATTGACACTGTTTCTAGAAAGCTGCAAACCTTCGTTAATAGATGTCTACGAAACATCTTGAGGATTTTCTGGCCCAACCGTATCTCCAATACCGAACTTCATGAGAGAATGGGTCAGGAGCCCATAGACTCCTTTATACGAAGAATAAAGTGGCAGTGGATTGGCCATACGCTTCGAAAAGGTGATCGGTGCATTGGATCTCAAGCAATGCAATTGAACCCGCTCAGGAATTGTTGAACAGGAATTGGCATGACTGGGGAAAAGTTGGAGAGAGCTGAAATATATTTCAAGAAATCGTACACGATGACGCGTAGGTGTAGTGGAGGCCCTATGTCCCGTAAGGGAAACATAACGGACGTAAAAGGTCCGAGGATCTAACCCTTACTTTCAATAAGAAGGGGACGCACGCAACGTGCCACACAAGCAACGAAACCATTGATGTTTTACGGTAAAAGTTTCCGGACCGTTTTATCTGTCGAAGAGATGATCACAATTGGCCACCGAGATCTTGTGATTTAACACCTTGCGACTCCTTCCTTTGGGGCCACGTGAAACATAAGGTCTACGCCAACAGCTCAGCGTCGATTCAAGACCTCAAAGATGGAAATCGTGAAGCTATTGAGGGCAAACAGCAGCTACGTTGCAACTCGGTGATGGAAAATTTCATGAAAACGATATTGTTGTGTAAGCGTAGCCGTGGCGACCATTTAGCTGATATTGTTTTCCATAATTAAAAGCATACTTTCCTCTTTACGTTAAATAAACATCCGATCTTTTATCTCAAAAAATGCCATTTTTCTTTGAATATCAAAATAACACTTCTTATTTGGAAAAACCTATATTTTTTTTATTTTGTATACACGAGTAGTTATTTCCATTGAAAGAATTGGTTATGAGTGAGTGTATATAATAATATTTTGTCTGGTGATAAAAATATTAGGTTTGGCAAAGAGTGAAAGATAATGGGAAGATTTGTTTGACTTAATTTTTCCAAATGAATATCGTACGTAAAAATTTAACCTTTGTTTTAAAAATTAAAATTATTCTTTTCAAATCATCCACTAGAATTTTTATTGATAAGGGTTTACAAAAAGTTTAATGGCCAACATACCTACAGTATCCTTAAAACTGTTTATAAATTGTATGGTTGACATACATGTTTAAAATTACTCTACAAATCATGTTTGCCATTTTGAAAGTTTTATATCGTGCAAATTATCCTGATGTGACTATTTAATATGCACAACAACAAAAAAACACAATCAGCCCTGTCACTTTCGCCATACACAACAAATGAAACAAAGAAAAATAAAACATTAAAGTAGTCCATAAATACTCCACCACCACTCCGTGATATCTCCATATTTGTTCTTTTTTGTTTATATTATACATTTTTTGCCCGCATCAATTCACCGCAGTCACGCTATAATAATAATCTACCAATATATGACAAATCAAATAAAAAGCATGTCAATACTTCTTTCATAACCTTACCTAGTGCCTACCAACAAACATAATTTAAAAAAATGTACGACTAATCACAGAAGTGGTAATCATATAATTTGAGAGCTGACGAGATTTATATACTATGTGATATCTATAGATATCCGAAGAAATACTAAACTAACCCAAATGAATGACTACACCAGGACTAAATGAATGTAATTTACAAAAATAACGATATTATTATCTAAAACACACATACTAAAAGAGCGATTGTCCTACTGACGTTTTCTACTATAAAAATAGAATTATTAATTTGATAGATACATGTTTGTTTTATTTTATTTCTTTCGATATATAAGATTATAAGATACAAAGCACATGATATTTTTTTTAGGTTATCCCGATGACACACAACTCAACACAATTTTTCAATGAAATTCCGCTCCAACTGAAAGCAGATAGAATATAGATAGACGTTTTTGAGAATAAATATAATTTTATGAAACGAAAATATCAGCGCCTCTATAGCAATTATGTAGTTAATGTTTCTGATTTCTGTTTTTTTTTTCTTGTAATTAGTTTTAGCTTTATACTAAATGAAAATATAAAAAAAAAAAAAAAACAATTCCAAATGTGATCAAAAATGTACTAGAATAAAATTTAACCCTTACGTGACGGATCTCATAGTGCCATAACCTCATCGCCTCCTCCTCCGCCAGTATCACCCAAGTTGCTCTGCGAACCCATATTGTTCTTGGCCAAAATGGTATCGGTATCTACACATCCCTTGAACCGCATCTTGGCATCGTCCCCAACATAAACTGTCTTCTGACATAGAATCAAAATGATGCACGAAACCACAAAGAGCACGGTGGGAACTGTCGATGCAATGATAAACTGTTGATACGTCACTTCCAAATCGAAACGTGCCACAACGATTTCCTTCTTGGTTGGAGCATAGAAGCATGGGAAACGGGCACGGGCATTGTGATCGCTGCCATCACGACCGAAATCCTTCAAAAAATCACGGCATTCGTCTTGGAGGGTGTTAACACAGCCCTCCAGATTTATCATCAAACGCGACTCGTTCGATATGGTCAGATCGACGTCAGGCGGGGCAATTTCCGCTATCGGTGAGGACACGGCCACATGCAGATAACTGAGATATGTGAAGTTCGTCAAATCCGTCAACATGTTGTTTTCCAGCACCGAACCGTTTATACAATCCACTGCTTCCACCTTATCCGAAGTGTTTTTGATGAAGTAGCACGATGCCATTACCACGTTGTCCGCTGATTCGTTCCACACCTCCTCCTCCGTTTCCGAATTTATAGCATTCTGACACTGGGACAGATACACCTTGTCCCCACTTAGTATCACCACATTCTTGTTCCTGGTTGGAATATCGACGCATCGTCGATCACAATTGTACGGCGTGCGTATCTTTCGACACGTTCCACGAGTACACTGGAACAATCCACTAATGTCCATGCAATTTATTTTTCCCCGCCGTCCCGAACACTTCAGCGGTTGGTCACTATTCCTGAACACACACTCAAAGGCATCGGTAATATTGAGGCACTGTCCAGCTGTACAATTGAAAGTTCCCGTCAAATTCTTGCACTCGTCATTAATGCAACGCGCCTTGTCAGCACGTTCCTGATCGATGCCATAGCAAGTTTTGTTTGCTGAATTCGTGCAATTCTGAAAGGTTAAATTGGTGCCGTTGTTCCTCAAATTGACATAAATCTGAATGCAGGCGCCAGATGTTTTACTCAGGCACCACTCCCCGCAGGAGCCCCATTCACAGTTGTCCTTGTTGACAGCACGTGTTGTTGTGCACATGACCGGGGTGGTGTCAATTCCGCTCTTGAAAGCTCTCGTCGACGGCATGTAAATGGCAACAGTCAAATACACCAATGCGACAGAACTTAGAACCAAAGTCATCTGGCAAATGCATATTGTGCCACATATGCGAGTGTCCTGCGGTGGGACAATTAGATCCTCGCTCAGCACCTTTTTCTTACCCATATCCTACGCACTCGTCCTTCGAATTTGTTTGAACAATCAATTCTTCCGTTGTTAGTGTAAGTTTGAGAGCTGCTGAATAACTGCTTACTATGTGCTGAATTGATTAAAGTTTTCACAAAACAAAAGAAAAACAACCTTAATTTGAAATTTCAAAAATTTAGAGAAAAAACAAAATCACTCATATAGGACGGCCGTGGTTTTTGTTTTCTAGGAATCGTTCCGGTGGAGAAACATTTTTTTTATTTTTTAACAATGTACTACGCTTTATGATTCATGTAAATTTTTGTTCTAGGTTATGCAACGAAGTGGTGTGTTTTCATGTATGTATGTGTGATGTTGTATGTGCGTGTATGTATGTATATGTATCACATTTGCTGAATCAATCACTTTAATTTTGAAACAAAATATTATTTTCCATTCTTTTTGAGCTTTGATTTATTAAATAAAGGACACGACGGTCTTCTATTGGCATCAAATAAAGGGTACAGGATGTTTTTATTTTATTAATTTTGTCAAACGAATAATCAAGGACTACAATTAAATTTTCTCAGCACAATCGATATGCAAATCACAATCTTTGTTCGCGAAATGAATTGAATATATAGTAGGTACAAAAAATATATGCGGAAGGAAGAAAATCCTTTTGGTTAGCAAAGAAAAATGTGTTATCCCTTTTTTTCGAAATTATATTTACAACACCACACAATACGGATTTAACTTCAATTTAAGTGTTTTTACATTATTCACAGATCTTGGATTGAATTTTTGTTTGATTTTATTTTTTTTAATAGTTTTTGCGACAAAAATTCTAGTATCAAAGCAAACACATATTTAAGGACACTCCATAGCTCTGATGCGGTATGCTAAAAGATTTCTAACTTTTCAAATAGTATCCCCGAGAATAAAAATATATCCCTGCAGAAATCAAAGCAGTGCGCGCGCATTGAATCAATAAAAGTTTTTCTCTCTTTTGGATTTTTTGCTGTTGTTGGTGGAGCGATTTGTTAAGGAGAAAGGGGCTGTATGTAGTTTGTGCCATATAATTTCCTTTATTTTCTTTTGGCTTGTAACATGTTTGCTACTTGTGTACTGCCTCCCATCATTACCATTTCTGTTGATTTATTTTTTTTTTGTTTCATTTTTTTTAGCAAAGTTAAACAGTTAAAAGGGAAACTATAAGGACAAGTGAACTGAAAAGGTTTCACTTCCATTGGATATTATGCCTAGAAACAATATTTAGATGGTAATTTGTGTCAAACTAGAATATTTTTTCTGATACAAAAAAGTGATATAAATAGGTAAATAGATATAAATCTGCATAGCTATTTGTATGGAGATTGAAATTAAATTTTTCGTCCTTTATTTGTAATTTTTTTTTTCTGAGGTGACATGTTGTTTTGACAGTTTTTTTGTTGACCTGAGCACTCAAAAGGAAGAAAATTGATTGATGCGAGGTAACTGAAACTGTACACGAATATTAAAAGATTGGGTGTGGGTTTTATTGTCGATTTATTCATATTTTCTTTATGATAAAAAACAAACAAAATTATGTTTCCCACACATGGACTTAATGTACTTTAAGGTAGAAAAATTCAGTTGTAATTTTAATATTTTTTTGTTGTTGTTTGAATTCGAATCACGCTCACGCAAAAAGGTATATTTTATGGTATACATATATAAGGATTTAAAAACACTTTTAGAATATTTTATTTGATTTTAGAAATATTGCAAGAATTTCTAATTTTCATACTGACGCAATTACAATAAAATACATGAAATAAATACAATGAATTGGTTAAGCATGTAGGTGGTATACTTACTTTATGGCTTAAGCTTGTAGGATGTAAATAATATGATGATAATTTATGTAACTTGCAAAATTATTTGAAAACTTAAATTTAACCCGGTGCGGTGGTTACATGTACCTACATATGGTCTTAAAAACGGTATAGAATTTTATTTTATTTGTGATTAGTAATGCAAACATTTTAGTATAGATAATAAAAGTAATATGAGACAAAAATAAAATTAAAAAACAAGTTTTTAGCCCGAAAACTTTATGAAATCCGATTTTATTCATAAACATTATGTATATGTACTACATATTTTTCTGTAAAAGTAAAAATTACAAAAAATAGATGCTGAACTTTGCAGACAATGCGTCGGCTGAAGTTTGAACACTCACCAAAGTCGTTATACTTGTTCGATTTAAAAAAATAACTAAACCGCAATCGCTTCGTCTCGCCAAAATCTAGTGCTGATATTTTGTAGTTCTCTTTATTTGTCTTGACAAAAAAGTTATGATTAACTAAAACAAAAATTTGGACTGCCGTTACTCATAGCTCGTCAACTTGAGCATAAGTCACAGTTGTAAATGAAATAATCTTCTTCTATTTACTCTTTAGTTTTTTTAAGGTGAGTCAGGCAATCGAAATGAGTCCATTTTTTGCACTTATTGCAATGAACCCAATCTGTCTCCTGCCCATTTCTGCTTGACGGCAATCTAAACACCTTGCGTGAATATTAAATACTTTTTGATGCAGTCCACTTGCAGTTTTCTTCCGAAGCTATCTGCATCAGAATCGCAAATTTTGTCTATATTATCTTTTAGTATTTCTTGAATGAAGTGCAACACAAAAATGCCACAGTTGTAATCATCTTTTTGTTTTGGGTATTCTTCATTTTTCTTAACTTTAAATGTTCTTTTTACGTTAGCCTCTGCAAAACCCTTAGAAAATAATAAAGATAAATTTCGTATAATACAGCGAAAATTACTGTAATGACTGAAGGCCAAATTTTGTTAGTTATTTTTTTTTGGGGTTTTTGAATCTTTTGGCCATAACAAGACAAATAAAAAAAATATTGGCACTAGATTTTTTCGAAACGAAGCGATTGCCGTAATTTTTACGAAAATGTGGCGAAAAGTACAGTGGTGACAGAAGGCCAAAATTTGTTTAGTTCATTTTCTAGTGGTTTTTGAATCTTTTGGCCCTAACTTTTGTTTTAAGTAAAATAAAAGAAAAATAAAGATATCGGCACTAGATCTTGCCGAGACGAAGCGATTGCAGTTTAGTTTTTTAAAATCGAACTAGTATTACGAATTTGGTGGGTGTGCAAACTTCAGCGGACGCATTGTCCGCAAAGTTCAGGATCATTTTTTTTTATAATATGTACTGAATTTTACTTTTCTTTCAATCGTACCTACAAAATTTACTATAATAGCCCATTAATTGAAATTCAAACATTAACCGTTATTTGACTTAACAATTAGATACGCACATCATTTCGAATTCATTTATCCACGTCGAATTTTGGCTATAGTTTTTTTTTTAATTTGAAAAACAAAAATGATTGAGCTTTTAAAATTTAAAAGTACACCTTATTTAAGTCCACTTGAGTCAGTTCACGTTAGTTTACATTTTTACATTCAACAAAAACGAATAAAATTTAAACAAACACGTAAATCACTTGAATGCATTTCGAAGCTTTCGCGCTTCATCATCAGCAATCACGACTAAACCTTGGATATGCAACATTGAAGAACTGTTGTTGCTGTTGGACCATATAGCTCACAGCTATGAACAAAATTCCGATTACGCTTAAACTTGGTGGGGAACTACCACTGACTATATGAAGCAATGGCGAAAAGTCCCCGTCGATCCGACAGGAGCCCAACTTTTTACGCATGGTCAAGTGTAAAAAAAAAACAGTTTTTAGCAAATATCTTTTTAACGATAAAAGCTATCGAAAACTAGTTTGACTACAGTTTCTAGATCACAAAATGCTCTACAAAACTTTTTTAATGATCTACAAACTGTGCTCAGACTATTTTCTGATAGTTTTTATCGTTAAAAAGATATTTTTGATAAAAACTGATTTTTTCGACACTTGACCATGCGTAAAAAGTTATGGTCCTGTCGGATCGACGAGAACTTTTCGCCATTGATTCGTTATGGTCAGTGGAAGGTCCATAACAAAAGAGTTATCGGAATTTTGTATGTTTTGAGATTTGTATGTCTATTTTTGACTGGGGTATTATATTCATCAGGCAAGATTCTATATAACCGTCGTTTAAGTTCAATGCTTTTGGGTCTTCTTGTATGTAAAAAGATTCGTAGGCATCCAATGTTGGTCATTGTATTGGTGTATGGTCATTCAATTGTTTAATTAGATTCAAATTGTCGATGTTTATATTTGCATGATCATTCACCACAATTACGAAATTCGTATTATTAAGTCGTATTTGGTCGTATTTTGAGTTTGAGGTTTTTTTAATGGTAAAGTAGCCCGTAGCGTAATGGTTAGTGCGTTCAACTGTCACGCTGGAGGTCTGGGTTCGCTTCCAAGCCTCGTCCACCTAAAAACTAAAAAGTTTTTTTCAGGGCTACTGCCTCTTGCGAGGAATTGACAAATCCTCCAAGAGTATCACTTGTCACGAATAAGTGCTTCTCGTCTAGCCGTTCGGATTCGGCATAAAGTTGAAGGTCCCTTCCATTCCTGTCGATAGGCGCACACAGGAATGGTTGCGAGTTGTTAGTCACTAGGCCCTGGTTCTTCGTGAGCCGTTGTGCCACCCGATTTATTTTTATTTTTTTTTAATTTTTTAATGGTAAAGTATCATCTTTTTTGGTGCAAATGTTGTGAGAATTCACGCATAGAGATTTTGCGATGCTGGTATTTAAACTTAACAACATATTTATCAAAAGACATGACGAAAAGAAGAAAAATTGTCCAAAAAGAACCCAAATTGTTCTTTTCGCTATGTCTTTTGATGATGATGTTGTTGAGTTTAAATACTACCATCGCAATTTCTCTATTCGTAAACTCTCAAAAGCTTTGCACCAAAAAAGATTACATTTAACCATTAAGGAAACCACAAGTCCATGTTGGACCAAATACGACTTAATAATACGAATTTCGTAATAGGGGTGACTATTTAACACATGATATGCAAATGCAGATTTTTGAGGTTGATTGGGGCGAATATACGTTAAATTTTTAATGTACTTTTAAATTTTAAAAACTTAATTTATCGAACTTCACGGCGTTCAACATTTTTGTGATTAAAAATGATTGCTTTTTTATGAATTTTATGAATGACTGCTATTTTATAAATTATTAGTATTATAAATTGTCTAGGCGCCATCAGCTTTCCATCACTCAACCAAATTCTCACATAAATATAACGAACAATTTTACTTAAAATAAATATAGATAAAATCAAATTCCTGTATGAGCAAAACTCTGTATTTCAAAATTCTGTTTTTCAAAACACTGTATTTCAAAAAAAAAAAATCGTTTTGATAATGTAAGAAAGTTTGCACTTTTTAAATTATCAAATCAAATCAAATAAAGGTTTTTTTATGATAAAAACTTGGCTTTTGTTGCTACACTTCTTTGCGTAGTTAATTTGAAGATGAGAATATTTTGAAACTGGCAGCCTAATTTTTCTGAGCTGAGTTTCTTTTATATCTTCGAAAATTAAAAGAAAATAACGGAAATATTCAAAGGATGCAGAACAACATTGAGGCCTGGCATCGGCTGTTAACAGTTTTGGTTGAAAGAAAAACGCAGACTTGCCCTCAGGTTGATAACACAAATAAAAGCAAAATTAAAAAAGTTACCAAAATGCATAAAATGTATAAACGACTTTAATTCGGTTTAATACTAGATTCGGAATAATGATAAAATATGGACAATCATAAGCGATGTTGTGCGTTTCTCAATATAAGTAGAAGTGAAGTTGGATTACCAAAATACGTCTGTAGTCGAATACGAGTTTCAGAATACGGGTAAGTGATTTTGAAAACTGGACTGATTTTGCAAACGCACAGGTAGCAAGGGCAAGAAATGGGGATCACATTAAAAAAAAAGGAAAATAAATTCTGATAAATATGAAAATTTGAAGTTTTATGAGAAAAAGAACTGATTTGAGTAACATTTCCTATTAAAGGGAATACGTTTAGCTTAATGCTAACCTTATGTTATTTTACGGCGGGCGGTTATCTAGAACTATTTTTCTTTATTTTGTATACTAAAAATTTATAAATAGAAAATCAAAGTTGTTTTTGTTATGCAAAATTCTTTAAAATACTGAATTTTGGCATAAACAGAATTTTGAAAACAGAATTTTGCACCTACAGCTAGGGCTGGCCACGAGACGAGAAAAGTCTCGGTCTCGCATGCCGAGACCCAGTCTCGTGGCTTTTAAGCAACCGAGACGAGACTGTATATTTGGACCGAAATTTACAAAGAGTCTAATAAATTAAAAAATCCAATTTCAGTCAAATATTTAATTTCTTCTGCACGTGTTCGAACTATAATCGAAAATATTTCGTTCCAATAATCAACAAGTTGGCCGGAAATCGTATTTTTCGGAGACGAGACCGAGACGAGACTTAATTCTACGAGACCGACACGAGACCCAGACGAGACTGAAAATTTTCGATTTTAACGAGACCGAGACGAGTAGGGCTGGCCACGAGACGAGATTCTTCGAGACTTTGTAAGTCTCGTCTCGGTCTCGTTAAAATCGAAAATTTTCAGTCTCGTCTCAGTCTCGTGTCGGTCTCGTATAATTAATTCTCGTCTCGGTCTCGTCTCCAAAAAGTACGATTTCCAGACAAACTGTTGATTATTGGAACGAAACATTTTCGATTATCGTTTGAATATGTGCAGAAGAAAATAAATACTTACCTAAAATTGGATTTTTTTATTTATAAAACTTTCTTTAAATTTCGGTCCAAATATACAGTCTCGTCTCGGTCTCGTCTCGGTTACTTAAAAGGCAGTCTCGTCTCGTTTCGTCTCGGTCTCGTCTAACGAGACCGAGATCGAGACCGAGACTTTTTTCGTCTCGTGACCAGCCCTAGAGACGAGACTAGGCTGCGCGTACAGTAGTGCGACAAAGCGATGCGATGCGAGATCCGTGCGAGAAAAAAATGTACATTTATTCTTATAATCGTGGGCACACTGAAGCGATATTTGCTGCGAGTGTTGCGATTTTATCACATACTTATCGCAAGCATCACGTTCACAAACTATTTTGCCACTTTTGCTCGCATCGCTTCTCGCATCGCATCGCTTTGTCGCACTACTGTACGCGCAGCCTAACAAAAGTCTCGCAGAGTCTCGTCTCGTAGCCAGCCCTACCTACAGCATTTTGGATATACAGAATTATGGACATACAGAATTTGGAAATACAGAATTCTGAAATAAAGAATTTTGGTCATACAGTATTTTCAAACAAATTTCAAACAGAATCTTGGTCATACGGAATTTTTGAAATCCAGAATTTTGACCCGCTCCCAAATTTTTTTTCCTTATAAAATATGATGAACAAATGGTTGAAATATTTTTTAGTTAAAAAAAAGAAACATATTTAACATTGGGTTCGAGATTTTAATCAAACTTAATATTAGAATGATTCGTATGGCTCACTCTGTCTTTCTGTTCGGGTACAGCCAGAACGGTTGGGTTGATTTTCTTTTAAAATAAGGCAAAGTGGTTTTAAAGATTGTTTTTTGTTCAATAACTAACACTAAAAAAAGGAACGTACATATTAAAGAAAAATTTTGAAAAGTCTTAAAGGAATTTTTTTTTTCTCCTCAAAATCGGCTCCACAGTTTTGTGTTAAAAAAACGCGTATTTACTTTAGGTTATAGACTTATTTTCAGTTTTAAACACGCTCCATAGGGCAAGTTTGGTTTCGTAGGAAAACAAAAATTTAGATTTTATTCAAATTTATGGTCTTGAACTAAAGTCAAACCGAGATAGATCAGAAAAGATTCTCAGCAATCTTATTTAAAAACACGCTGTTTCACATGAGGTTTGATATTGAAATTGGTTCAAAATCAGACAAAATAAAAGGTATAAAAACACATTTTCCACCATACATTTATATTACTGTCGAGTTTGAGGTACTGTTTTCATGAAGGGAAATCTGAAGAACTAATTCTTACCCAAAGATGTATGGATTGCCTGCGAACCTAACTGGGAGCTTGTACGTGCGTGGCAACCCTGATTTACTGCACTAATATACCAAAATACTACTTTTTCAGTACTTGAAATTTGCATGTTATTATAGCTTGTAATTTCTTCTATCTGAGAAATATGGTTGCCAGCCCTTGTGCTTTCACGTGGCAAATCTGTTTTCTATCCAAAAATATATTAAATCACAACTTTTTGATTAGCATCACCTTATAATTTTAAAAGTGGCAACCCTATATTATAGTAAAATTGTAACCTTCGTTTTCCACCAATTTAAAATTGAGCCCAAACAGTGACAGTCAAAAACCAGTGTGTTTCAAATAGGGTTGCCAATCCCATGCGGTCATTTTAAATTACCAACATCATGTGCTAACTAATTCGCCGATTGCCTCACCGCCTATTAACTTCGAGTTTTTATTTTCCTGATTGATTTATTTATTTTTGACAGTTTTCATTTCTTAGACTGAGAAAAAATATTCAATAAGCTGTATAGCTGAATCTTAGAAACTTTTCCAGGTAACAAAAGTATTTTAGCCAATATACCTGTAACTCATTAAAATTAAATTAATTCAAACTTTTTTCTCATAGACTACCCATTGAATTTCATAATTAAAAACACATTAACTGAGTCTTGGTTGTGATTACAAAATCTTAGTCAAGGCGATAGAACAAAAACTAAAAAATTAAGACTTTAATCTCATCAATAAAATAAGATATTACTTGAGATCCGAGTGTCAAAAATCTCGAAATTAAAAAAAAAACACTCATTACACAATAAGCGTCTTGCTTTCTTTTGTCTTCTGCATGATTATAATATTGTGTAAGTCTACAAGCATGTTACAGAAAATTCAATTCAACAACAGAATTGAGAAAGGACATAATCTGCATGCAATAAAATGTAGGTATATTTTTTCTATTTCCTTTCTTATTTTTTTTTTTGTATTCAACCTACAAACAACATATTAAAAAGACTCTCCTAACCTATAGACCTAAAAACACAAGGCACCGCAGCCAATTTTTGCAAATATATACATTGTATCACATAGTCTTGGCACTTTCACTTGTTTTTTTTGTTCCTCAAATGTGTATGTATGTATGTGTATACACAAACACATGTATGTCCAAATGACGGTAATGGTTACTTTCTCTATATTATTAATGCAAAAAAATTAGATGGCGTTATATGTGCATGTAGAAAAAAAAAGGAAGAAATAATTGTTTTGTGGGCCAAACGTAATGACCGAACTGGGTGAAAAATGATTAAACAACCACAACTCACCTGCAATAATTATATCACTCAACAATGACAATATTGTGTGTGATACGTGAATGTTTGTGTGTCGGTGTATGTATATCCTTTAAGGGTATAAATTTTCCAGCAAATGGAGTCCGTTTTGTAATTTATTTTTAACACACTGCTCCTCCGTTGGACGTTGATTGTCTTCGGTAGACAATTTCATTGATTTTCAACACTCAGCATAGAGGTTCTTAAAATATTTAATAGAATTATTATTCAAAGGACTTTTCTGCACATCATTATTTCAACAACATTTTAGTAGTTTTTTTGTATTTTTATTTTTAAAAGTCCTTTCTGAGGTGGAGTTGTTCTTATGCCATACACTTATATCACAAACTGTTTGTACAGCACCAGCGAACCAGTGCAGGACTGTATATAGATCCTTTGAGCAATTTATTTTATTGGTTTTTCACACAAGAGAAACAAAAAATCATCAAGAATTTGCTTCTAATTTTAGTTTTTATACACAATATAACAAAAAGTACAATACACACATATCCATGTATTTATCCGCACTTTGAATAATTGTAGTTCCGACCGAAGAAGTACTGGAGAGGAAGGATATTTTCGATTGGGGTTCGTAGTTTTATTCTCACGTCATTTGTAAACAACGTCCACCAAAACTGAAAACTGGAAAATTCTTTTTTTGACACTTTTGTTAGGAGGACGACGACTATTTTTTTTTTTGTTGCTTTTTTTTGGTTTGGTTTTGGTGAGTTCCAGAGAAACCGCTGTGCGCATGTCCTTTGTGGGCCTGACTTTTATCTCTGGGAGAGCTTCCAGCTTACGGATCGGACGGTGAAAGATAGATAACATGAAACATTGATGGTAAGGGAATGGTTTATAGGTTAATTGAAATGTGGTGTTCTTACCGTCATAAGGTATGGGTTAAGGAGAAGGTGGTTATAATATTTATACCTGGATGATATACCTATAAGTAGCATTGCTATTTTCGATGTTAGTTTTGGCCGTGGTTTGTTATTACTTTCCATCAAAAACTGTTTGTATTTTGTGGGGTGACGGTGGCGTTGGCGGCAGCACGTGCAGAAAATTGCATTCGATATGAAAGTATGCTAGCCTTTTAGTTTTATTGATATTTGTGTTTTTTTTTCTCCCTTACAGAAAGATGGTGAGTCATATCAGACTTATGTGTTCCTACATAAATATAAAGATTGAGATTGAGATAAATATAAATATAAAGACAGAGATATAAGCAAAATGAGTATAAGAAAGAGGATTCTGATGGAAATGGGAATCAAGTGGTGTTGACATATCAAGGCTTTCAATATATTATAGAAGCAGTTGATTTTTTGAGATAAAGTTTTTTTTTTATAGAAAAGCACTTCAGCCTAATGTTATTAAACATTAAAGCCTCTTGGGCATTTAAAGGTTTCAAAGAGGACGACATAAAAGAAAAAATATTGTCCCACAATGACTTTAAGCATACCCTATTAAAATGAGCTTAAAATAGCTATATCAGACAAAGGGATTTTGTACTAATAAAGTTATTTGACTTGGTCGATTTTTCCTTAATAATCCAGATATTAATTCTTTCAATGCCCAATGTACATATTTAAGCCCCATTTAAACAAATTTATTAGAGGTATTTATTGAATAAAATATTTGTTTGTTGCTTATAAAATAAAGAACCTTTACAATCTTTGTTCTACCAGTACTGCCTGATTTGGGATTTAGTATCAATGCATTGTAAGGACAATTGAGGCTAAACAGCTAAAATCTCAATTTAAAACTATTATATTTAAAAGAGTTCTTATTACATGAGTGAAAATGTGTTTCAGCTACATCTTTTGTTTATTTAAGAATATCAAACGCTTCAGAAAAATTCATGAGTGATCAAGTAAATAAAATGATTCCTCTCGAGACATGGTTTCCTTAATACTACAACACAAATTATCTCATTTATAAAGCCCAACAAGTGTTAAAACTCATGTGAAAGTGATTTTTCTAATTAGTTATTGGGGCACTATTTTTCTGTATCCCTTTTAATTAGTTGATTGGCATTCTTTAAATTTCGTGTTCAGAAAAAAATTATATTTGAGAAAATAACCAAATACTCGTACAAAATTAAATATAAAAAATAAATAAATTGGGTGGCACAACGGCTCGTGAAGAACCAGGGCTTAGTGACTAACAACTCGCAACCATTCCTGTGTGTGTGTTTCGGCAGGAATTGAAGGGACCTACAATTTCATGCCGAATCCGAACGGCTGGATGAGAAGCACTTATTCATGACAAATGATACTCTTGGAGAATTTTTCAATTCCTCGCAAGAGGCAGTAGCCCTGGAAAAAACTTTTTAGTTTTTAGGTGGACGAGGCTGGGAAGTGAACCCAGACCTCCAGACCTTAAATAACTTAAGGTAATTTCCATTCAGAACAACGATAATCGTTAACACCTATTTGTTCATCCCTTTTGTTTTCATATTGGTTCTGCAAATTAACAGTCGAATTCAACTTAAAGTTGAGTTTAATATATGCAAACGGATTAAAAATAAGATTGACTTCTAATTCATTTTAAAGATCAGGGCCATTATTTTTATTTCAAATTATTAATTTCAGTTATAAGAGCAGTTAGACAGACGTGAACGTAAATTTGTTTAAGAACCCAAACAAATGCGTAGTGCCAAAAGTGGGAATTTTTTGGATTTCATTATTTTTATTACTTTTGGGTCACTGTGGCGTATACTTGCTTTTTTAAAATAAAATTTAAAAAAATATTATTTTCCTTATTATAAACAAAATATGGTTTAAAAGTGGTAATTTGATGTTGTTCTAAAAGAAGCATTGCTAGAATATAACAATAAAAGAAATCCTTATTTTTCTTCATTTTTTCATTTTAAATATACAGGTAATAGGTATATAATTATGAGTATCAAGAGTTGGAGTTTTTAAGAAGAAAATTTGAGCAAAATCAGCAGTGCCATTAAGTGAAATACGAATATAAATAAATTCACCTTGATTCCATTGTGTGATTTTTCACCGGGAACCATAAACGAAATTCTCAAAAAAATCTCAAATAGTTTTGATTGAATTCCTTTTCATTTATAACCCGGGGTTTAGACAAGCGAGTTGAACTAGTAGCATTTGTTTAATAGTGTTAGTTTTATGTATGTAGGTATCTATGTGTGACTTGTAACACTCTCTGAGCGTTTTGTCAACTAGTATGATTTTTTTTAAATATTTCATATAGAAAAACATACAAATTATGGAAACTATGGAAACAAAACAAATAAATGAAAACAATACACAACACTACCAGGATAACTGGCAGGCTACGCGCAGGCAAAAATATTATACTATTTGCCCTGCTAGTCGACTCCTTTGTGTTCAGATACACTAACACACATATACGCTACTAGTTCTACTCGCTTGTCTAAACCCAGGGTAAGTTGTACTTACTAAATAATCAATAAGGCATTTCATGTTATATTGGATTTCAACATGGTTCAATAATATTTTAATGTGTTTTTTTACACTAATTACTTGTTTAAAAATACAATGAAACTTGTATCCGCTGTAAAAAATTTACCGACAGGTAACGTAGTTTGAAAAGCCCATCCGCATTCCACAATTGACATTTCAAATCCGCACTAAAGTTCATGCGGATCGAGTCAACTCTCTGGGAATACAATTTTGTGGATTCTGAATTCGACACACATATATACATATATATACATAATGAAAATACATCATTTACTAGAATTTAAAAGTGAAACATTTTCAAAATAAATATGAGCTTCAAAAAAACGCTGCAAAATATTTCAGCGCCATCTCAATTTTGACAAGTGCTGCCTAAGCCTTGCAATTTTGCATGTAAATTTTGTACATAGAAAATTTTTCCGCTTTTAATAAATTCATCCTAGCTCCTCTTTGTGAAGGGACAAAAATTAGCTCGATATTTTCAAGTCTCAAAACCAAAATTTTCGGAAGTAAACTTAAAATGAAAACAAATAATTAAAAAGTAATGACAGAACATGTGTCTAAAATTCTACTTTAGTTTTTCTTAAATCAGAAATATGATAAACTTAAGTTCATTTATTTTTAAGAATAGTTTCTAAGAACAAAAATAATTCTAACTCAAAACCAAAATAAAAAATAGTGCTTGTTTTACTTAGAAATTTATTTTTTTTTTTTTAAACTATTTACTAAAACAACTGACTTTAAATGTGTTATGAGAGAATGAATTGTTGGCTTAAGAAAAAACTAAAGAACGCAACGGTTTTATAAGATCCACCATTACTATTAAATCATTTTGTTGCCCAAGTCGATTTATTTAAAGAATCGCCCTTTCAGAAATGTTTTTAAACTTCTGACCACCATATTGGACCCCCACTTTTTTTTTAGATTGATTTTCTATTAAACTACGTTATTTATTATTAAAAAAAAGTTATCGCGAGAAAATAAAAACTAAAATATTTAATACGTAGAGCACTGTAATAACAGTATTCTTGTTTATTTAATTTTCAATTCGGTCGTCGGGGTCGTTTGGATAAATAAAATGTTGCGTCGGAACATTTTACTATGATAAATGTTAGTTTTTTGAGTGATGTCATTACAAGAGCTGACAGCAAAGCAGAATAGGAAAAGCGGTCTAACTACTAAACAGATGTCTCATCCAACGTTGCAAAGCCTATTGTGTATACTTCATTTGATTAAATGGCTTTTAAGCTGTAGACCATAGCGTTCCAGATATATTCGGCCTTCAGAACGCCGAGAACCTTTTCAACGATGCATGATACATTTCTGTTGAGTGGGTTGACCAAGACGAGTTCTACAGATTCACGGCATATAATAAAATAAAGTACAAAATATAATGTCAGGAATATTTAACCAAAACAATATTTTATATGCAATACTATTTTTTTTAATATAACAATCTTCGTTGCTTTATAATTTGATAATAATAAGTTTTTAATATATTTTCCAAAACAATATTTACAAAAGCTATTCGATATACATATATGTATATAAAATTAATAAAGTAGATAAATATAATAAAGTACATAAAGTCGATTGTACTTTAATTAAAATAAATAATACATGAAAAAAAAAGAAATATTTAAAATAAATAATAATTAAATTAAATTAAATTAAATTAAATTAAAGTGTTGCCTTTAACATCAAAACTTTTTTGATCGAATTCTATACCAGGCTCAACCCATTTTTTTAATCTGGTTGAATCTTAAATGCCATGATAGGGTTATTTGAGTGATTTGAAAACCATCAATATCTTCAATTAAATATCGATCATTTTCTAATTTTTTCGCAACAATATATGGGCCGCGGTACTTAGGTAATAATTTTTTATTAGTCCCAACGGAAGTGCCAACATTCTTTATTACCACAAAATCCCCAATATCAAATTGTTTAGCTGAGGAATGATGTTCATTGAAGTATTGTAGATTATACAGCTGGGACCTTTCAATTTCTTCTGAGGCGTCATTGCGCAATTTTTTTAAATCAACCCTATCAGCATTCGAATACTTCTCATCCAAATACTCAGTGAGCTCATCAACAATACGTCCACGTTGTTAAACACCGAACAACAATTTGCTGGGCGAGATTTTAGTACTTGAATGATTCGTATTATTTAAAGCATACTCTACTTTAGTTAGTTTCTGTCGCCAGTCAGTCTGCTCAGGAGATTCTGTTAACTTCTCTAACATTGCCTTCATATCTCGGTTAACACGTTCGACCTGCCCATTCGATTGTGGTGATGCAACAGCTACTTTAATATGCTCGATATTATGTTTCTTAATAAAATTACCAAACTCTTGAGAAGTAAAACTAGTACCTCGGTCACTAACTATTCTACGAGGATGACTAAAGTAATCAAAATATCGTTCAGGAACATTAATTGCTTCTCTTGTTCCATGAGCATTTACAGGAAAAAGCTTGACAAATTTTGTAAACCCATCTATTACCACAAATACATATTTGCTTCTTGAATTTATTGACGGCAGTGAACCGAAATGATCTATATGTATGGTATCAAATGGATCTGATCGTTTTGGTATGTTATACAAATTTCTCTCATTACTTCTATGGGGTGCGGAATTAAATATGCACTTAAGACAGTTTCTAATAAGTCTATTAAATTTGGCATTGGAATCCAGTAATGTTTAAGAAGCTGATTAGCACATTTTTCAATTCCTAAGTGACCACACTTTTCATGAATTGATCGCATAAAATTTTCTTCAAGTTCTATTGGCACATACGATACGAAAAACTAAACCATCTTCTAAAATAAAGCCTGGTATTTCACCCTCCTCTAATCTACCTTTAATTGACCTTATGTTTTCGTCACGTGCTTGTGTGATTTGAATATTTTTGTCTACGTCTTCAGTTGAAACAGCAGCAACGATTGGGGAACGGCTAAGTGCATCAACATGTGCCATTCGTTCGCCTTTTCGATGCTGTACTTGGTAGTTGTAGTTCTCAAATATCAAAGCCCACTTAGCTATACGTGGATTAACATCCTTTTTTTTAAGAGTTTGAGATAGGCTTGACAGTCAGTTACAATAACAAACGGTAGACGATCAAGAAAAGTATTAAAGCGTTCGACGGCATAAACTACTGCCAAAGTTTCTAGCTCAAAACTTATTTATTGGGACTCTCCCTTTGTTGTCTTCTTAGAAAAGAAAGCGACTGGGTGGAATTTGTTATCATCTTGCTTTTTCATAAGGACTGCACCAAAACCATATGAGCTCGCAGCACAATGCAATTCTGTTTCTCGTTTTGGGTCATATATTGCAAGTATTGGAGGAGAAATAAGCTTATTTTTCAATTTTTTGAAGCTTCTCTATACTCTTCAGTCCAAACTAATTTACCATTTTTTTTTAATAGGTTCGTCAAAGGTCTAGCTAAACATGAAAAACCAGAGACAAAGCGGCGAAAATAAGAAAACAGACCATTATATCTTTGAACTTCTTTAATATTTTGAGGCATTGGGTATATACGTATCGCTTCTAAATTATTATTATTAGGGCGTATCCCATTTTCACCTATATTGTAGCCAAGGTATTCAATCTCACTAAATGCAAATCTGCTTGTCTTAACAATTGCAATACTTTAGGTATAATCTCAATATGCATTTCCATGTTAATGGTTGCAATAGAAATGTCATCAAGATACACAATAACTAACCCTTTATCAATTAACGGCTTCAATGTTAAATAAATATATCTTTGAAAGACAGCAGGTGCATTTTATAGACTGAAAGGCATATATGCATATTCGAATTAGGGCTAGTCACGAGACGAGATAAGTCTCGGTCTCGACACGAGACGAGACTGCCTTTTAAGCAACGGAGACGAGACTGTATATTTGGACCGAAATTTACAGAGAGTATAATAAATAAAAAAAATCCAATTTCAGGTTTATATTTATATTCTTCTGCACATATTCAAACGATAATCGAAAATATTTCGTTCCAATAATCAACAGTTTGTCCGAAATCGTATTTTTCGGGGACGAGACCGAGACGAGCCTTAATTATACGAGACCGAGACTGAAAATTTTCGATTTTAACGAGACCGAGACGAGACTTACAAAAGTCTCGCAGAGTCTCGTCTCGTGGCCAGCCCTAATTCGAATTGTCCAAATGGTGTAACAAATGCTGTGTATTTAATAGATTCTTCCGAAATGTTTATAAATCTTAAGTTGTAAATATGTTTTTATTTGCAAAATATTCTAAACAATCTTCTATTAAAGGCAAAGGAAAATTATCTCGCAGTGTATGCTTATTTAAAGCACGGTAATCAACACACATTCGAATGCCCCCATTTTTCTTTCTTACTAAAACAAGTGCTGATGCATAGGGTGAATTACTTTTTCTGATAACACCCTTTTCCAAAAGTCTGTCAATTGTGTTCTGAACTTCAGTACGTTCATGGTAAGAAATGCGTCGGGATCGACAATAAATTGGTATATCTTTTGTCAAAGTTATATTCATGCAATAATCTGTCATTTTGTCTCTGCTTTAAATTTCGGAAAGTGCTCGTCAAGAGCTGTTTCAATTGCATTTGAATAAGCAGCATCCAAAAACTTGTTTACATATATTTCACAGCTTTGCGTATTGCAAGACCCAACTGCACTCACTAAAATATCTAAATCATTAAAATCATTCATTGCTTTCTCACTTTCGAGTTTAATTGTTTCTCATTCTGATTTATCAACCATATGACTATTTTCTTTAGTCGGGACTTCGATTTGCACTTAAACTTTCACAAAATTTTCCTTAACTCTATCATCTGTATATTTAATGATTTTATTATTTACCTGGTTTGGATTTTTTTAACAAATCAAAAGTTGTAAGTGCACTAAAGGTTTTTTCCGATAGTTTAACTAATTTATTTTTTGTTCCATTTTACTTTAATTTTATTAATATAAAACGATTATAAACTCTCTTTAACCGACATAAGTAAATGTTAAATTTATATAAAGCATCGCGACCAATCAGTATAGGTATTATGGATTCATCATCCGGAAGAATAATGAACTCATGTGTAATAATTTTTCCTCGAAAATTTATTTTACAATTTATTTTGCCAAACGTACTTAAATATTTATTTCACATTCCGCGGAATAAAGTTTGGGTCTTCCTTTGAAAAACGAAAGGTACCAAGGATCTTCGTATAAAACTACTTGAACTTCCGGTATCGAAAAGAGAAAGATACGACTTATTCTCCTTGCACTTATTTCGTTTATCAATGAAGGCAACACTTACCATTTGGATCGAATTCATTTTTTCTTCTTCATCGATCCTAGGCTTCTTGATTGCAGTCATCCTGATTTCCATTGCTTTCTTCTACACCAGCAGCTATGCAGTTCTTTTTCAGGCAGTTTTGTTAAAAATCCAAGTCCAAGTTCATGACAGCAGGGTTTTGTTGGACGTTTCGGCTTTGGACACTGGGTCTGATAATGCCCATACAGGGAGCAATTGAAACATCGAATGTTCTCAATACAAGGGCTTGAGAATTTGTTGTTTATAACAGGAACAAAAGATTTTCTTGACGGGCCAGCAGTAACAGCAGTTTGGCCATGAGGACAGAAATTCTCATCAGGCTACTTGGACGCATATCGGTCTAATAACAGCTTTAATTGCTTAAGAGAAGTCGCACCTATCAATATAGCAATATTACTGCTACGGTCGTTCAACCCCTCAATAATACACTCTATTAGGTCTGCTTCAGGAATATTGGCGTGCGAAGCAATTTCTTGCATTTCAATAGCATACCTTTTTACCGATTCGTTTGATCTTAGAGTACGTGATTTCATCTGTTGGAATACTTCATTAATGATGTAGATACGACCAAATTCTTCCAACAAAGCTTTTTTAAGGTCTTCATTGGAATGAACAGCAGTTGTTCTTAAAAAGTTTAGCTGTACCGCTAAGAACACGTCGTACGCTTACGAATTTATCATAATCGTAATATCCAAATACTGTGAAAGCGTCTTCGATATCTTCAATCCACTTTCGAATGTCGTATGTTTCATCGCCATTAAAAGGGTGCACCATAGCTTCAAAAGCTACACCCAACTCGTCCTTCAACTTTTGCAATTCTTTCCGCTTACGTAGCAACTCTATCTGTTTATCCACACGGATCATCTCCTCATTGAGATCATTAACTTCAACTGATCCTTGTTATTCTCCATGGTATTGGTCATCTTTATTATCAGGATTTGAGTCACTATTGGCTCCTTCTCTGGCCAATAATTCATCATATAGGGGGCTTAATTCACCCACCGTTGCGTTGTTCTCAAACAACACATTGGCTGCAGTCAAGGCTTCCACCAAAATTCTGCGTTAAATGTATGCCATTTGTTCTAGATTTTCTTTGAAATTGGTTTTTAAATTCGTATCCCACTTCTGAATTATAATGTCAGGAATATTAAACCAAAACAATATTTTATATGCAATACTATTTTTTTTAATATAACAATCTTCGTTGCTATATAATTTGATAATAATAAGTTTTTAATATATTTTCCAAAACAATATTTAATATTTTTGGTTTTAAAGCCGCATAACTCTCGAACCCCACGGTTTATAACTACTGGCCATATAATGAAATGAAGCCACAATAACCCTTTGAAACACGACGTACGACACATTATTTGAGTTGATTTGGTAGACCAGTAAAGAATTGCACATGCATTATTGGTCTATTTACTGTTTTGTAAACCTACACGTTTTTACAGCCATGTAACAACACAACGAAGTACATGCAATAACCTCTCCGACGATGTATGATAAGCTACTTTTGGGTAGGTAGACTCGCTTTGGATATCACGACACCTGCACCTATAAATCCTCATAAATATATTTGTTATTATACATCCAGTCCCAAAATTTGCTGTCAAAATCGTTTCTTCAAAAAATCATGAGTAATTGGTGCCTTATTTGCCGCGGGGCAAAAAAATTGCAGCGGGGCAAAAAAACTGGCGCGGGGCAAAAACATTGCCGCGTGGCAAAAAAACTGCCGCGGGGCAAAAAATATGCCGTGGGGCAAAAAAATTGCCGCGGGGCAAAAAAACTGCCGCGGGGCAAAAAATCTGCCGCGGGGCAAAAAAAACTGCCGCGGGGCAAAAAATCTGCCGCGGGTCAAAAAAACTGCCGCGGGTCAAAAAAACTGCCGCGGGGCAAAAAATCTGCCGCGGGGCAAAAAATCTGCCGCGGGGCAAAAAAACTGCCGCGGGGCAAAAAATCTGCCGCAGCGCAAAAAAACTCCCGCGGGGCAAAAAATCTGCCGCGGGGCAAAAAAAACTGCCGCGGGGTAAAAAAAACTGCGGCGGGGGGCCAAAAAAACTGCCGCGGGGCAAAAAATCTGCCGTGGGGCAAAAAATCTTCCGCGGGGCAAAAAAAACTGCCGCGGGGCAAATAAACTGCCGCGGGGTAAAAAAACTGCCGCGGGGCAAAAAAAAACTGCCACGGGTAAAAAATCTGCCGCGGGGCAAAAAAACTGCCGCGGGGCAAAAAAACTGCCACGGGGCAAAAAATCTGCCGCGGGGCAACAAAACTGCCGCGGGGCAAAGAAACTGCCGTGGGGCAAAAAAACTGCCGCGGTGCAAATAAACTGCCGCGGGGCAAAAAAAAACTGCCGCGGGGCAAAAAATCTGCCGCGGGGCAAAAAAAACTGCCGTGGGGCAAATAAACTGCCGCGGGGCAAAAAAACTGCCGCGGGACAAAAAAAACTGCCGCGGGGCAAATAAAATGCCGCGGGGCAAAAAAACTGCCGCGGGGCAAAAAATTGCCGAGGGGCAAAAAAACTGCCGCGGGGCAGAAAAACTGCCGCGGGGCAGAAAAACTGCCGCGGGGCAAAAAAAGTGCCGCGGGGCAAAAAAAAATTCTACGATAACTTGAGTTAATTTTTTTCTGAATGCAACAATAATAAGTGATGTTAGTTAGTGTGCAAGAAATAACGTAGCACGGTTGTGATGGATGTTATTTTGGGATTATTTGAAGAATGTTTGTTTTTAAAATGCAAATGGCAGTACATATTTGTTTGCGCAAGATCAGATTACATTTTCTTGCTCCTGGTAATGCGCCCCCAGAATTTTGCGCCCTGTGCATTTGCACATCTTGCACATATTTATACAAACTCTTGAACATTAAAAAAAAAAAAAATTTGGTATGCCAACTTTTAGAATTAAATTTTAAATAAATCAATTTTTGTATATTATTTTGGATGTTAGGTAGCTTTATTTGTTGATCGAAAATCAATCTCCCCTTTAGGCAATCCCATAAGAACCTTTAGTCCAAAGTTTGAAGAAAATCGCTTCAGGCGTTTAGGCTGCAGGTCAAGGTACAGACAGACGAACAGACAGAATTGCGAGACCCACATTTTTCGTGTTCTCTATCATCGTTATGTTAGGGAAAACTATTATCTCGAGTTTTTTTTTTGTTGCATGAATCCTAAACTTGCCCTTTACTACGTATATGGCAAGTAAAAATCATCCTACGCCACTGTTTCTCATCCCCCGAATTAAAAAAAGAAAAAATAAAGACTATAGCATAACAAAAAATGATGCCCACACTTGTAGTAGGTATCCCTAAAATAATATATTTTATCTCTTAAAGATCTTTTGCGCGCGCACAAAAATGTCAAATTTATTTCCAAAACATTTTTTATCGTTATACTCTAAAATAAAAAAATAAATAAAAACAAAACCTTTACGACGGCGCCGTCAGCTTTACTTAATGACTTAACCCCAAACCAATTTTCTTTATTGACTTGTTTTTTTTTTTTTTTGTTCTACTAAAGGTTGGTCAACTGGCCCAAATAAATGAAAAAAACAAAAAGGAACAACGTCCAAAAATAAATTCACACATTTGACTTAAGATATACATAAATGTCATTTTAAGCCTAAAAAGCTCTCTCCCCTTTTTGTTGTTGACTATTTCTCAAAATAATAAATTTCTCTCTGAACTTTCCTAAATATCGCTCTCTGAAGATTTTTATTACTGCTCAACAAAAAATACTCTCTTTGGGTCTAGCGCAGAACTTTTTACAAACACACTTTGTTTTTTGTTTGTGTTTAAATAATAGTAAGAAAGAAAGACTGTATAGACTATTATATTGTTCATTGTTGTTTTGTATATATACCTTACTTATTCCTCTCTAGACCAAAGCAGAACTACACTATCTCATAATCCTTTGTGTTTGGATTGGATTGGAATGTTCCGATCCGAGTTCCGACGACGACAACGACGACGACTACGACATCAAACGCGGGGCATAGAGCTTTTTTCTCCAAAACTCTCTCATCAGTGACAGTCCTTCCTTGGCGAGTTAAGCACTTCTCTGGTGTTATTAGAATGAATAGTGTGCCCGATTTTTTTTTGCACTCAAAAAATATAATAATATAAATATATAATTGACCTGCTCTATTCAGGTCATAAAATATATTAAAGAAAATAGCCAACATTTTGAGAAAAGAAAAACTCCTTCGAAGGATCGAATAAATTTTCTCAATCTTTCAAAAAAAATTGGTCCTTTTCAATGTATATTTTTTTTTTTTTTTCAAAAAACCATTCGAAACTTGTTCGCAAAATTCCTTTTTTATGATTCATTTGTTTGATATGTATTAGCGGTGGGAGCTAAAGAAACTCCAACTAAAAAGGACCTCGTCGTCGTCGTGTTTTACGTGTAACCGTGTGTGTGTTTGTATTGTATGGTGTTTCGTAATGCGGCGCTAATCCACCATACAAAGCGAGTTAATTTAAAGTATTTTTTTCTTATAATGAATGCAATAAGAAGGGTCAAACCATGCTGCCACTATTGCTGCACAAACGATTGCAACACGCGTTTTTATTAAAGCAAATTTATCACAAACTCACACAATCATAATATTCAACTGCAACAAGGTTACATAAAAAAAAACTACACACACCCCAAGGAATAAGGAGCAATAATAGAGGGGTGCGAACTATACTACGGCGACACTGGAATATCGAAAAAAAAGCAAACCAATTATTATTATAAAATAATTGTTAACTTGTACAAAAATTGAGAAAAAAAAATCAATTCGTCCTTTCTGTCGTCGTCGCGTGTTAGTAAAATATGTTTTTTTATGCAGTTCCGTCCGTCCATCACGCATGAATTCTCAAAATCTTCGGCAAATCCTCGAATCTAATGAATCATACACAACACAATACTAAATGGTTACTTAATCATAAAGATCAAATCAAATAGGGGAGTTGTTTTATTATCCTTTTTACAGTTCTCCCCCCAAAAAAAAAAAAATAAATAAAAAGTGGAATATAGTGTCCTTTTTTGTTTTGTTATGTTACATAAGAAATTAGTGAGACTGTGCGTTTTTATTCCTCGGTGTGTATGTGTGTTTGTTATTCCTTCGGTGGAAAATTTCTTAATAAATTTTTAAATAAGAAAATTGTCCATATCCACTGCATAATAATTAGTGGTGGTATAGTCGGTTGGTGGTCGGTGGCGTATGAGTGATTATTTTTTTTTTTTCGTTGAAAATTGAAAATAAAGGATTCGCCTTTATGGCTCGACATGTTTAATTAAAAAATGTTATGAACCATAATTGAATCCTTCCTTCCTTGGGAGTGGGTAAAAGGTGCCGATTGTGCCGTCATTGTGTTGCGCGTTCTACCATCAACATCAGAATCCTTTTAGAATCCACAATAAATATTAGTCAGTCGACCCCGATTCGAAGGGTTGGTGGCATAGAGATTGTGCGGAGAGAGGGTGGCATTGTACCTCGAATAAAGTATAGTACGTCACACAAGGCCCCAGGGCTATTAAAGCACAAGGATAACTGGATTTTCATCGGGAATCGGTGCTTAAGTGAATTTTGTATATTTTTCTTGGTATGTGTGATATAGGTATAATGAAACGTTATGATTGTGGTAAGAAGTTGTACAGCTGCTGCCACACCACACTTATTATTGGCTAGTAAATGGAATCTTAAAAGTAGAATCTATGTCCTAATTAGATCTCAAGTAGCCATAATGAAGCCCCTGTGATAGTAAGGCGTACAAAACAGAACCTACCCCTCTCGCATAACAAAATCAAGCGTAGACAACACGTTCCACACAAGCCACGCGCCGCAATTCCTAGAATAACCTAAACTTTAAAAACAAACAAATAAACAAAAAGTAAAAAACACAAAAAAAAAAACAAACAAATCGTAAAGGCAATGGGTGACGAGCCGCCTGAAGTACGTACTTTCAAGGAGAAGCTCCTTTTTTATACAACAGCCTTCTTCATTCTGCTTGGGACATTTAGTATGTTTGCGTTTCTTTTCCTTGTGCCGTTTGTCATCGAACCAGCCTTCACCACCATCTTTATGCAATTCGAAGAAGTGCCCGCATTATGCGAGACGATGTATCAAGACACATTCCACGGGGCTAAAAATTGCTCTTGGGCATCGTGTCGTGAAGGATGCACCAAGGATATCTACGTGTGCACCCAGATTCGTGTCAATTATCGACTCAACCTGTACAATTATACGGATGAATTCAATTTCACCCAGTATCACAAAGATCTGGCTTGGTCTGAGCGGGTGATGCCAAAGATCAAGCGAACAGACCGGTACGAACGGGCCATACGGGATTATGAGTACGCGGATGGCGTGGGCATCGATGGCACGATGGGAGGTCTGGGGAGCATTAACTTCGACGAGAATAGTTTGCTAGATATGAGTCACAGCCTGTCTGGGGATGACGATGACGACGATGGTGGCGGCGATAGTAGTGATACAGATGATGGTCAGCCATTTGATCAGATATCGGAACTGAACCAAGATCTAATGGGTAATAATTCGAAATATTTCTATGTGGGAGCGAGATTATATCCAAATGTTAAGGGATGCGGCTATCCACCGATGTTAAATTGTACAATATGGATGAAGCGTTATATTAAGCTGAAATCTATGTTCCCGTGCTATTATTCGAAGGTGGATCCTAGCCTTGTGATAAGTGAATTAGATTATTGGCAAAATACTTTAAATTTGGTATACTCGATGGCTATACCGATACCTTCGTTTATTCTTTCGGTGATTTATTTGACGTATGCGTATTTTAAGATTTACAATGAGGACGAGGAGGCGGCACCGTTGGATGAGAATGCCGAGGATATTGACTTTGAGGAGGGCGATGAGATGGCTATTAATTCGCACGACGATTCGGATGATTTGTGTGTGGATGTTATGATACCGAATGGTGGGACGTCATTGTCGCCGGCTGCTTCACAAATGACACCGAATTCCGAAATAAATTCGTTTGGTCATCAATTGAAAGTACAAATGGCTGATGATATGTCAAGGGAGAGTTTAGATGTTGGAGTGATATCTAATTCGAATTCAGTTCAAGGGTAAGCTTAAAATGAATGCCTTTTTTATGTTTTGCATTTTATGTGTGTTTTTGTTATCCATCGTTATTTTTTCGGGCGTACTCATGTGTTTAAGGATAAAAGTGGGTGTGATAGGTTGGTTTTAATATTTCGTACATCAACAAATAAATAGAAGAACAATCTTAGAACCTTTCTATGATAACTTTTAATTTTTGTATGCTTAAAATATGTACCTGGATGCATATCAGTATGTACACATTATTTATGCCCAAAGGGGAAATTGGTGAATTTCGTTGAGATTGATAAGTGTCATTCCAAGATTTTCGGTTTTAATGCTTTGAGAAATACTCTTAGGAATTCGATAAAACTTCGATTCTTTAATGATTAAAACAAATGCGAGAAATCAGCATTTTTTAAAATAGGGTTTTTTTGTGAAAATTGCCTTATATTTATGTGTTATTCTCGCTTATCTAGTAAATAACATAAGACCAATTTCATTTTATTTTGCAAGCAGATATACTTCTATGGAATACCTATTAACAATTTTGCATTCCAAAATTTTTCAAATATAATTATTTTTGAAAACAATAAAATCAAGAACAAAATTTGCCTTATTATTTGTTCAAACTTTCCCATAGTCAAAAATTTAAAATTGTTCATCAAGTTTTTTGATTGAAAAATTATTTGTTTTTGTTTAATTAAATTAGCAGAAAATTAAAAAAGTTGAATTTTTCCTAAGCTACACAAAAATATATATTTTCACCAAATTTCATCAAAATCTAATTAATTTTGTAGGAGTAAAAAATTATTAAAATAAAAAAATTGGTTCTTGGATAGTTTCTCAAAGTTGTAAATCTCTTAATAATCTACAATTTTTACATTCAAATATTTTCATAAGAGGTATGTATGCACCTTTTCGCTCCAACTTCCGGTTATCTCTTGCGGCACAATCGATTTATTCAGTTAATATTGAAATCATCCAAATTTTCCCATCACCTATACACTGTTTAGACTGATTTTCATATGTTTGCCCTCTAAGACCAGTTTTGGCACGTCTTTATGTCTATGATGTGTTGCCACCTTTTAGTTCTGAACTACAAGAGGAAGTTTTGGCTATTCAGTCGTGCATTTTATTTATTTATCTGGTTGTTTATAATAGATTTTCACTATTATAAGATTATTTAATACAAAAATTAAATTGTTAAAAGTACCAGCATTTATCTTTTGGTTTTATCTGGTAGATATTGCAAAAAAAAACTCGAACTTAATGGCTCCTAACTTTTAGCACCTCATATATGGGATATTCGCAAAAAAGTGTGCCATCTAAAAGATCAGTAAGTGGTCAAAAAAGGTCAACTAGTTTCAGAAATTTGTCAGCCATAGAACATTTTTAATTAAGGGTTAATTTTTTTCAAGGTCGCCAACTATTTTTGGCACCTTATTTATGGGATATTCGCAAAAAAAGTATACCAATCCAAACCCCACCAGCTCTTGATAAAAGGTCAGCTAGTTTCAGTAATTATTCAGCCATAGATATTTTTTAATAATTTTTTTTAAAAATTTCAAGGTCAAAACTATTTTTAGCACCTCATTTATGGGATATTCGAAAAAAATATACACTATCTGAAAGCTTACTTAAACCTCATAAAAGGTCAACTAATTTCAGTAATTGGTCAGCCATAGTTTTTGTTTAATTGAATTTTTAAAATTTATTTTTTCAAGGTCGTATAAGACTTATAGCACCTGATTTGTGGGATATTGGCAAAAAGAAGTATACCATTTGAAAGGGCAACACCTCGTGATAAAAGGTCAGCTAGTTTCAGTAATTGGTCAGCCATAGGTTATTTTATATGAATTTTTGAAGTGTTTTGTTTTTCAAGGCCGTATAAGACTTTTAGCACCTCATTAATGAGATATTCGCAGATAAAGTATACCAATTGAAAGGCCACTGACTCGTGATAAAAGGTCAGCTTGTTTCAGTAATTGGTCAGCCATAGGTTTTTTTGTAATGGAGACTCTTAAAATAATCTTTAAAAATTCATTACAAAGAACGTATGGCTGACCAATTTCTGAAACATGTTGACCTTTTATGAGGATTTAATAACCTTTCAAATGGTATTTTTTTTTTGGAAAATTCGGTAAATAAGGTGCTAAAAGTCTTATACGGCCTAGAAAAACAAAAAACTTCAAAAATTCGTATAAACTAACCTATGGCTGACCAATTACTGAAACTAGCTGACCTTTTATCACGAGGCGTTGCCCTTTCAAATGGTATACTTTTTATGCGAATATCCCACAAAAGAGGTGCTAAAAGTCTTATAAGACCTTATCCCATAAATGAGGTGCTAAAAATAGTTTTGCCCTTGAACATTTTTAAAAAAAATTATTAAAAAATATCTATGGCAGACCAACTACTGAAACTAGCTGACTTTTTTTGACCAATTACTGACCTTTTATATGCCTTATTGATTTTTTTTAAATTCTATAAATGAGGTGCTTAAATTCTTATACTGTGACCTTGAACCAAACTTTAAAAATTCATTAAAAAAAACTTATGGCTGACCATGACCAATTACTGAAACTAGCTGACCTTTTATCACGAGCCGGTGGCCTTTTGAATAATATACTTTTTTTGCGAATATCCCATAAATGAGGTGCCAAAAATAGTGGGTGACCTTGAAAAAATGTAACCCTTGATTAAAAATTTTCTATGTCTGACCAATTTCTAAAACTAGTTGACTTTTTTTGACCACTTATTGACCTTTTAGATGGAATACTTTTTTGCGAATATCCCATATATGAGGTGCTAAATGTAAGGAGTCCCTCATGCTGTCGCAGAAATTTTTTCGAATCTTCATGTACCTTAAGTATAAACTTATCAAAAAATGATGTGGAAGCTGTTCTCATATAGTTCTGTAACACGTATGTGAGGTTTGAACGAACAGTTTCTTGGTCACCCTGTACCATTGTTTTGATCATCTCTTCTCCATCTGCAATGATCTTAAAGAGCGGGAGTTCTCTTTTCTTCACCGGCAACGCAAATTTCGGACCCAGTGACAGTAACCACTTGACGTCTGGCGGGAATTCTACCTTATTTTTGTTGAAAAACCATTTTTCTTGGAAGTTTATGCCCATGCTCTGTTTGAAATCAGTTTTTAGCCGATCTAATTTCCTTTTTTATGTGTTTTTGGTGTCTATCGGTTTTCTTTTTCTTGCTCTCTTGGCTCACAAAAAACACTGTCTGATCAAATTCTGTCAATGTGTTTACGATATATGTTTCCAGTTCTATAAGAGATTTTTTCTGCTTTGTGGTTTGTAGTTGTTTGAGTGAGATTGAAATGTTGAGTAATTTTCTGTGAAAGTTATCTATAGACGAAGAGAGCTTTTTCTCTCAACTCATTTCCACTTCCCCGTGTGAATAAGTTAACATTAAATCATGGAAAAGAGAACAAACCTGCAGAAAATGTGCAACAACCTGCTATTTACAAAATTGCCTTGTTCATCCCCCTTCTTGCCAATCGTTTGCTATCTTCACATATAAGAGACAAAGAAAAAACAAAAACAGCATTCAAAACAGTGAATCCTCTTCGTAACCATTTATTCACCAATACAAAAGGAAGAATAGACAACATGAAAAGATCCGATGAATCTCTTCTTCGTTGGATTAGAAATTACCTTTCGGACCGTTCAATACAAGTTGTATTGGACGGTTTCAAGTCTGAAATCCACAAAATAAATGCTGGTGTGCCCCAGGGCTCCGTTTTGTCTCCAACTCTCTTCTTTATTTGAATCAATGATCTTTTGTCTGAAACTTCTAATCCATTAACCTGTTTCGCTGAAGATAGTACCCTTAGCTTCTCATATTCGTTTACAGATTCTCATCCATGTCCTTCGGATGTGGAACTTGAACGGCAGCTTATGATAAGCTCATTAAATTCTGATCTCGACAGCATTTTCCAATGGGGAATCAAAAACCACGTAAAATTTAATACTTCTAAAACTCAATGCTGTCTCCTGTCGTTAAAGCGAAACCCACCCCCAATGCCGCTATCCATGGACGGCACTTGCATCGAGGAAACCGAACAGCTCTCAGTCCTCGAGTATCACAAACCACCTCCTGTGGAATAAACACATATTCGACGTCGACAAAAATGCTGCTAAGTGCTTAGGTTTTCTTCGGCGATGCAAGAAATTTGTCTCCCCTTCTGATCTGGCTGTAATCTATAAAGCATTTATCCGTCCGAAACTTGAGTGAAATTCTCATATTTGGGCAGGTGCCCGAATAACCCACTTGAGTCTCTTAGATAGGATTCAGAAAAGAGCTTTGAAAATGATAGGTGACAGAAATATAACAGAAACATTTGCATTCCTCGAACACCGCCGCAATGTTTTATGTCTAACATTATTTTACCGCTACTTTTATAAACATTGTTCTAGTGAAATAGCCAGCTGCATTCCTCCCCTAAAACAATGTAACCGTAATACTCGTACCTCTAGGAATGCACATCAGTTTACCCTCGAACCCAATTTCGGACGTACTGCCAAGTATAGAGATTCTTTTTTAGCCGCACTACCCGAATGTGGAATGCTTTACCCGGCTCTATCGTTCCCGACCATTTTAATATTCAGAGGTTCAAAACCAATGTGCATCGGTATCTCCTCTTAAATCCTTCCCTATTTTCCCAACGCTCGCACTGTGTTTAAACATTTTAAGGGCAGCCAAAATCCCTTTAATGCGCGCTCAACTAAAAAAAAAAAAAAAAAAAAAAAAAAAAAAAAAAAAGTTTTTCTCCCCTTCTGATCTGGCTGTGAGCCTTTATTCGCCCTAAACTTGAGTACAATTCTCATCTCAGGAGCTCCAAAACTCACTTGAGTTTGTTGGACAGAATTCAAAAGAGAGCTTTAAAAATGATAAGTGAAAGATCTATAACGCAAACAATTACATCTCTCGAACACCGACGTAATGTTTCTTGTCTTTCTCTATTTTATCGCTGTTCAGTGTTCTAGTGAAATAGCCAGTTGCATTGCTCCCCTTAAAAAATTCAACCGTAATACTCGCGCTTCTATGAATGCTCATCAGTTTACCCTTCGATGTACTGTAAAGTACAGAGATTCTTTCTTCAGTCGCACCACGCGAATGTGGAATGCTCTACCCAACTCAACTTTCCCCTCTCATTTCGATGTGCAAACATTCAAAACCAATGTGCTTCGGTATCTCCTTCTAAATCCTCTCCTACTTAACTAATCGCTCGTGCTGTGCTGAAAACATGTTAAGGGTAGCCATAACCCCTTTTGCACGCGTGGAATATAAAAAAAAAATTGAATATTCTATACAAAATAAATTGTCTGGGTGGAAATGGGAGTACTTGTGAGTCTGTGTATATTGGTACATCGAAGCAAAAACAAAAAAAGCGGCTCTCTGGCCTTAAGTCAGATATAAACAGCGGGAGTTTGCAGAAAACAGCGCTTGCACTACACTGCTTGAAAGAGAAGCACAAGCCAGACTTCGAGAGAGTAAAAGTTTTGCAAACAGAGAAGCACCACGCGAAAAGATACCTTCTTGAGATGTTGCACACTATCAACACTGATAATGCAGTTAACCGAAAGTCTGATTGCGAAAACTTAAGCAGTGCATACAGTCAAATTATAAAGAGACCAAAAATCTTTGCTTAATCAAAGTAGATCTGATTGTGTGCGATGAGGGTGGTGATGACATCGTTTAATAAACTTATAGAAATAAAGGTCACGAAAATAATTAAGAACTTAGAAAGAAGAATAGAAATTTGAAAATTACAAAAAGTTTTTGTCCATCTAAGTCATTCCAAGAAGTCATTTCAACATATAACAGCTGATATTAGTGTCCGCGTCGAATCAAAGAAGTGTGCACTAAATAGTATCATAAAATGTATGGACTTTGAGCCGTAATTCTACGGTCGTGAGAATTACTACACCTTAAGAGATCTGTCTGCTTAAGGGAGCTGTTCGGAATAAGAGGTTTCACTGTTTAAAGTTGTTTCAGGTGCATATGAGTGATTTTTTATAATACAAATTCTATACACTACTGAAATGCATCAGCCAAGTAGAAGACTTAGCATTATTTAATTGGACTTGTTGAATTATTTATTCAATATATCTTTTAACGGCCTTTAGTCCATACAAGTTTAATAATACTAAATAATGCTAAGTCTTCTACTTGGCTGATGTATTTCAGTAGTACATAGAATTTGTATTATAAAAAAACACTCATATGTAAACAATGTTAGGCCACGGGTAACAAAATTTGCAACAATTCTGGATTAGAAATTCTAATTGGGTTGGATATAGTTCACAATTGATTTTCGCTGTAAAATTGATGTAAGCTGGACTGAACTTAATAAAAATTGCGTCTTGACAAGGCCCCCACTGTCAACTGAAGAGTCCAAGTGAGAACGCCGCCGGGACGAAACGCCAATTTGTATGGACTAAAGGCCGTTAAAAGCTATATTGAATCAGTTGTTTCAGGTGTTTCCGTTGTTTTTTTTAAGAATTTTTATCGAATACTAATTTTAGTATTTTTATTAAATAACCGTCCTCCCTAAATGCTTTCCACATACAATTTTCATTTTTTTCTTGATCCAACCAATTTGTCTTTTAGTTCAACATACAAACACAACATAACTTACTATATACATGATGTCAATTATCAAGGGATGGCCCCCACGATACTGCCCTTCAAAAAAGCGTTACGAGGGAAAAGAAAATATTATGGAATTATTTTTTTTGATTATTTATAAACTAAAGAGGGGTGGATATTGGATAAGACACTTTATTTTTAAGAACCAACCTGATGTAGTCCTTAGTACATACATATACACATGTCTGTCTTACACTGATGTTAGCTCATAATTGTATTAATAATTATTTCAATTTAGATGTCATCTTTCTAACCGACAAAATTGAACTCTTTCAGTCTAAAAGAAAAATGGGACGTTCATTTACAATATCTATTAACACCCTTCAATATTCTCTTCATTATCTATCAACCTCTTCCATTGTTGCTACTTAATATTTTCTCTGTTTCATCCTTCTTCTTGGTGACAATTTTCATTTTAAATTAAAAATTATAATCACATCAACAAATCATCTACGCTAAGGTAATTAATAATTATGTTTTATTACCCTTATATTCCTCTAGGTGATCTCATCAAATTGAATCAGGATAACAAAAAGTCTGCAATTTTCCTCTTTCTTATTTTCTTCGTGTCCTGATTGCTTAGAAACAGATTATGAATTCCAATCTGTCTTAAACTATTTTCAGAAATGGAAAACGTTTTACTAAGAATCATCATCCTATAACTGACCGTTTTTCAAAGCCTATTAAATTCCACCTGACCGTGCATATAATTTCATTTGCAGCAGCCAGAGCGTCGCGAAGTGGCGATGGCATGGCGATGGCGGCCAGCTGCACTTCGAGGGCTGCTGGCTACCCTGTTGGAACCAAATTAGTTACAAAAATAAAATAAAATCGAAAAAAAAGACAAATTAAATTGTCAATGATTTTCTGCCACCCATTAGAGCTTTCTGAAGAAGATTCATTTTCAATCAATCAATGTGTTGGTGTGGTATATAGGTAGATATAGTGGTGGGGATGGTGGTGGGAACCTTGGGACCATCCTATGTAGGTATATCCTCTTTTCTTTCGTCCTGAAGTGCAAAATTGTATATGTTATGTGTTTTAAGTGTAAATCTATCCAGCACTTTCGGTATACTTTTGATCCTTTCAAGTTCCACTTCTCTGACTTTGTTATAATCATATATGCATGGTTTTGTACATACATATGTGCATATGTGAATTTATGTCCATATAGGCACCAGGAGCATTGGAAGGCTTAAGTGAATAAGTAAGTGATATCCATTTGCTTTGGAGATGCTTGTCGTCAAATGTGAGTTCTCCTTTTCACCGTGAATAGGTTAGGTAAGGATTGTACTGTACACATACTGTATATGGTTCCTCTTGGTGCTTGTTTGTCCCAATTAAGTGCAACACTCGTATATCCTTTTTCATTGTTGTTATTGTATTTTTTTTTTCTGTAACCTATTGTCTTTGGTGTTGTTGTTGTTTTGAAACCTCGTTAAGGGAAATTTATGCTTTTTTCTGAGACAAGATGAAAACATGCAAGGGGCTGTTTGTTTTTGTTCTAAGAGAATGTACATAAACCTATTTTCCTTTTGTTTTATCAAGTTGTAATATTTTAGTTCTTTTTATTTTATTTTTAAATATTCAATTTCAATGGTACGGCAAGGATTTCATTTTTGTAATCTTTTCTCTTTCATATTGAATTTTTCGCCAAAAAAAAACTATCTCTTCAGCTGAATGGTTGATATTTTTCTCACTAAGGCGGTGTAATCTGGTAAATATATGCGATTTCTTAGAAGGACACATACCTATATGTAGATAGGAATGCATATGTTTAAATAAACAAATTATGGAATTAAGCTCTGGTGTAAGGTGAAATAAGTACGTATTTTAATATACTTTTTAACTTTGCCCCTCTATTGAACAAATTTAGCATATAAGACTTAATAGGCGTAGGTATCAGTTTATAAATACCTATTACATATAACTGTATTTTTACTTAAAACAAAAACTGTGTACAAAATTCAAAATTTATACATAATTTAAAACAGTACATTTTTCTATAGTTTTTGATGTTTAAGATTAAAACTCAGTTCATGGGTGTGGGGCATTTATTAGGGTGCGGTTGAGCGTTCAAATTTTAAAATTATACAATTTGTATGTATAAATGTTAATGATTATTGATTTCGTCTTTTAAGAAGGGAATTTGGAATTTTGGTTGAAAATTTGAATGTCTAACGAACCATTACGAAAAGTTTGTTACATTTTTAGAGTGTCTCCCGTTATCGACTCGAATCATTGCATATAATATACAGAAACCCTACCCCAAGGCGTAGTAGCCCGTAGCGTAATGGTTAGTGCGTTCGACTGTCACGCTGGAGGTCTGGGATCGTTTCCCAGCCTCGTCCACCTAAAAACTAAAAAGTTTTTTTTCAGGGCTACTGCCTCTTGCGAGGAATTGACAAATCCTCCAAGAGTATCACTTGTCACGAATAAGTGCTTCTCGTCTAGCCGTTCGGATTCGGCATAAAATTGTAGGTCCCTTCTATTCCTGTCGAAAGGCGCACACAGGAATGGTTGCGAGTTGTTAGTCACTAGGCCCTGGTTCTTCATGAGCCGTTGTGCCACCCGATTTATTTATTTTTTTACCCCAAGGCGTTATAAAAAAAAGCTTATGCTTACAAATCGTAATGATTTACTCTTGAGAGCATATACATCGAGGCAATACCTCTTTTCCTTATGCCACTACTGACGAGTTTTTGCAAAAACAAAATTAAACCAAAGTCAAAAAACGGCTAAAAATGCAAAAAAAATGGGTTTAATAATAAATTGCGTGAAAACCGTTACCCGCACAGAAAATAATCGAAACGTTTGTAAAAACTGCTAACTATTTTGCATAAATATAAAAATTCAAGAATTGGTTGCTATTTGGCATGTTAAGACCTGTTGGAAGAAACGAAATAAGAAATCCTTATAAGTCGAAAAGGAATCCAAATCGAGAAAATAACGTTTTGAGTTTTCCGACTTAGAACAACCCAGGAACCCATGGCCCGTTGACTATAGGACTCCTTGTATAGTATATGGACGGTGGTTTTACAACAATTCAATATTTATTCGATATTTGGCATTATATGTACTCAAAAGGGCACATAAAATTTAAGATTTTTGCAAAACAATTCCAATAAACTTATTATTCTAACCGTTTTTTACAATAACCCAAGGTGAATGTGCAAAAATATATGGGACATGGGCCCTATTTCATAAACATTGACAAGTGCCAATTATACAAATTTGTCGCTTTTATCTGAGAGGTTTTTATTGCATAACGTACTGACAGGTGACAAAAATGTTAATTAAATACAACGACAATTTGTCGTGAAAATTTTGTCACTGTCAGACTATGACAAGTTTTTCGTCATAATTTTGTCATTGTCAAATTTTGACAAATTTTTTGTAACGTACACAAGAGACTAAATTATCTACAATATTATTTATGTACCTAGATATGTAGGTACATATTGTTTACATAAACATAAGTAAAATAACTGTTTTTCTCTTTCATTTGATCATGATACTGAGCTTTATCTTCCAAGCCAGTGTAACGCACATAAAACTTATTGGGTCTTGGCATCAGGGGCATGATTTCTTTTTGTGGGATGCTGGAGGTGTCGACCGATTTTGAACAAAATATATTCCGCTGTACTTTTGCAGACGCGAAATTTTTCATTAAATTGAAAATCACTTAATGCAGAAAAATCATTGTTAATTCTTTCTTTAAAAATTCGAGGATGGCGTAATTTTCTTCGCGGAATTGCACATCAAATTCATTAGGTATCACTTTCACTTGAAGACATAATATTAGAAATTTTTTACGGAAATTGTCACTTTACTTCCGAGACTCAATTGCCTGTCACAATTGCCAATTACATACTGACAAAATTGTAATTTGTACTTTTTTATCTGTAGATACCATACAAAAATTGTCACTACAAATTTGTCGGGAAATTTGTGACAATTTTAAAAAAATCCCTGACAATTCATTGTCATGACAATTTTTGTATGATCCAAAATCTTGACAATTGTCGCAAATTCCCCGAAAATTCTACAAAATTGTCAATTTTGTTATGGGACAGAATTGAGACAATTGTCAAGTTGTCATTTACAAATTGTCATCTGTCCCTGTCAATAGGGCCCTGGTCTACCTAGTGCCCAGAAACGAGACCTATGAAAATGATAAGGTAGTATGGAGTGTATCAACGTAAGATTATTTTTTTAATCCTAAGCAATGGGAGTTGGCTAAAATAAAAAATAAGAAAAACAATTGGCAAATTCGAATAAACATAGACGAAGTGTTTTATGTTTTGTAATATACTACCTAGACCCCATGGTTTAAAGTTCTGTGTCCATATTCAAAAATGATGATGATGATGTATATCTCAATTGTGGGCAGAATCGAAATTCAATTTTACGTGGACACCATATACACATGCCATATGCTGTCACGAATTGACCAACCACAGCCACCACGATACTCCCACAAGGCGGCCAACCTCATAGACAGACCGAGCCGGACCAACCAGTGACAAAACGCCACTAGACAGACCGACCCGGAGGCACTGTCTCCCGTGGTACCAGAATAAAGCTTCCGGTGGAGCTTCGCAACCGTGAAGGTTAGCTCGAGTCCTAGCAACCTCAGACATGCACACCCGGATCGCCCAAGGCAGAAGTCAGCGACCGAGTGCACACACCTCACGCCCAAAAAAAAAAAAAAAAAAAAAAAAAAAAAAAAAAAAAAAAAAACCCACTAACCCTACAACGTCCTACAACAACTACCTGAACTTCCCAACAAGTGAGGATCTGAGCATGTACTGCCCATGCCGTTCAAAACCAACCACATGAATACCCTTTACAGAGCGCACGCATAGATAATGCATGCACTCATTCATGCTGCGAGTCCAAGCATGACCAAAACTACAACAATTACACACATAACAACTTCTGCCAGTTGTAACCAATAAGTTCACGCACCAGCCGCAAGTCACTATGCACCCCCAGATCGACGTACCCCAACAAAGGCACGTGATCAAGTCAGCCGGGCACACATGTCAGGCACCCCAGACCCCAGACCCCACACCATCCCCTACTATAGATCCTACCCCAGTGTCACCGAGTTAAAACCCGGTACAAATGGCGCTATCACCACAGCAGGGGGGAGCGTTGGGGAGAACCCATGACCCGCAACGAACGAGTTTTGGATGAGACTGAAAAGCCCCAGTCCCGCCCGATCGCAACCACGATGTTATTCGCTATCATTGGCTTTTGGTATAAAAGTTCCTTTATTTTGTGGTCTATTCAGTTCATCGAAAGTGACCAATACTATCATTTCAATGGAACACTATTGCAATTAATTTTTGCTCTAATTGCAATATTTGTTGCCATACACTGCCTTAACCCCAACAAACAAATCCGAACAAAAAAAAAATGATGTACTAGGGCCAAGCTTTCCAACGATATATATCTCATTCGTGGGCAATAGGTAGACCAAGATGCCCATTTCCCTTTTGTATGATTAGTTAAGCTGAAGCGACGCGATCGACGCTAAAATTATCTCTAAATATCCATTAAAACAATTAATTCGGCAAGAATATGATTTTAAAAATAGCCCATAACTTCTACTGCAATTCGTTTGTGAGCTTCCGAAATAAAAAGTTAAACTAAAAAAAATATTTCTCTAAAATAAACAACCAACATAATTTTAATAAACCGAATATACTATTTTTTTTTTATTTATTAATTTTCTCACTACAATGTAAGAGTAACTTCTTTTATTCTATAATTTGTTTGTTTATTAAAAAAAAATTCATTTTTGTCAATTTTTATAATGCAATATTATTTTTATTTAAAAACACCTGTGTGAAAATTTAAAACAAAACAAGTCTAACCGAAACGAGATATAATGGAAAAACCAAAAATAAGACTGTTATGTCAACCATATCTCTGTTTAGTTATCATGTTGCCAAATACATAAAAAGCTTTTAATTTTAATAATGTTTAAAATAATGACAGGCACTTTAAAAAAAAACATAGGCTGTTCAAGATGACCCAAACAACAAAAACATAGATGATAAAAAAGTAGCCAAGTTCTTCTAATACAAAAACCTTTGCGTAACAAGTCGGCCTCAAAAAGTAATGAGATCTAAAAGTACGCCAAGTTCTTAGTTTATTAATGTAAAATATCAAATATTTTAAATAAAGTAATATCGAAGAACCTCAATATTATTTGAGACATCTATTATTTAATGATTACTGACTTGAATTGAATTGAGTTGGTTTACTAGTCAAGCTTTCACTTCAAAATTGAGTAATTAGGTTAAAAAAGAAAACTTGCCGAGTAAAACCAACTCAATACTTATCAAGTCCTATCGCTGTGCAAATTTCATCATTCTACGACCAGAAGTGCTCCATACAATTGATATTAATTCTGCGAAAACTTCTAGCCCTACCGTTCAACTAAATTTCATCATTCTACCACAATCAGAAGTGCTCTTCATAATTTATATCAATTCTATTCATATGGGTGGCACCTTAATGTAAAATATCAAATTTTAAAACTGTTCCTTTGTCTGCACTTTAAGCCCTACCGCTGTACTAAATATCATCATTCCACGACAATCAGGAGTGCTTCAAATAATTTATATCAATTCTATGGAAATGGGCGAAAACCACGCCCCCTGAATGAAAAATTTCAAATTTTAAAATTTTTCCTTTGATTGCACTTTAAGCCCTACCGCTGTGTTAAATCTCATCATTCTACGACAATCAGAAGTGCTCCAAATAATTAATATAAATTTAATGGAAATGGGCGGGTACCACGCCCCCTGAATGGAAAATCTTAAATTTTTGATTTTTTCCTTTGTATACACCACAGGGCCTACCGTTGTGCGAAATTACAAGATTCTACGATGTCGGGAAGTTCTCCATAATTTTGATGATCTGTCAGTGAGTCAGTCAGTTACGGTTTTTGCAATTTTTGCAGTCTTATATCTCAGGAACCCCTAGTGCTAAAGAATTGAAATTTGGTGAGTTGCCTAAGCTTAGCAAATGCTGCGAGTTTGAAGTTTCTGACTTTATTGGTACTGAAGTTAGAGGGGGGTCGAAAATCGCCTGAGTTTGATCCTGTAAAAAGGGTGTAGTGCCAGAACTTGGCTGGGCACTACCGTGCCCTTTGATTTCCAAAAAAAAAGCACATCAACGTTAAATGTACTAAATTTAAAAGAAGATCATTCCACATTTGCCGTACAGACCAGGGTTTAATGACTTGACAAAAAGTAGTAGACCTTGCATTTGTTGAACTATTGATTGAAAATACCTTTTCGGTGAGAAAATCTCACTTGGACTCATTTTTGACGAGTGAATGTGCAAGTTTTAAAGTTAATTTAACTCTCACGAAATAACAAGGAAAAAACAAGGATTATTGGAAAATGTATTTTATTTCTTGAAAAATTGACTTACTCATTTAAAGGTGAAACTATACAGGTAAAATGGACGTTTCTGTAAGTTATAGACGATTTAATCACACTTTATATTTAAAAACTTCTATTTGCGTCAAAACATGATTTTAAGTGCCCGATTACACGATTCGTTTTTTCGGTTGTTTCGTCTTTTTGCGGCTTGGTAGAGGGGAGTAGAAAAGTAGAGGGAAGGAAGTAACGAAAGCAGGAATGAAAATTTCAAGACATTTTTTGGTTGAACTTTGACGTTTCTGATTTGGCAACTACAATGCTCCTCAATGAAGCACAAAACGATTTGAAGAAAAATTAATGAAAGGGAAAATTGTTTTGGTGATTGAATATATCTAATATACGAGTATATTTGAGATATAAGTGATTACAAAATATTTTTATTTATTACTACTGACTATTTGCACACAAAACAATCACAAATTCCATGAACGTCAAAATAACGAAAGGGGGAGCGTCCGTATTTTCACGAACCATGTAACCATGATCGCTCGTGCCTGTCAAAAACACGAAAGACGAAACGTACGAAAAAACGAACCGTATGATCGGGCTCTAATTCTTTTCTTGTCGCACTAGCGCGTATGACGTCTGTCACATTTTTTCGCTCGATCTGCCATTGGTGTAGGCTGGTCCAGCATAAATTTCTTATAACATAGGAGTGAGTTCGTAATTAGTGAATTATTATTTATGTATATGTGCTTTTAATTTCCGGGTGTAATATATTGAGGTTTAATAGTTCGATTCAAAATAAAGCCGAAGTTTCATTGATTATTTTCATGTCCAAATAATCATGACTTGAGTTATTATCAATATATGCATCCACACTCCGCTCCACTTGAATGGAAACAAACTTTTTTTTACTATCAGAGCGTGTAGCGCTTTGGTAAATTTATAAATTCACATTTTTTTAGTTCCTAAAAGAGGGATCTACTGCGAATAAAACTGCAGGGACAGAATAATTCAGGAAAATAACATTAGGTTATTTTTTACCACTTTTGTAGTTACTTCATTAAATACACTGTTTTTTGCTGGCGCCGCTTGAATAGAAACAGTGTGCGTTTTGTATCTATAGATTACGGTAAGAAGAAAAAATATTGTTCTAATAATAGAAGTGTAGTTTAAAAATTATAATTGCTTTATAAAAGAAACGATGGGCCGCGGAAAACCATTAAACCCTGCAGAAAAAGCCAAAATAGAAGTACACGTGGAAAACAAGCTTCCCCTACGCACCTTAGAAACAAAGAAAACTATGAAAAAATGTGTAAGGTAGGCAATCAAGAGCTACAACAGAAGCAGACCGAAGAAAGATATTTTTTTTTTTTTTTATATATATATATATGCGCGCACTAAAGGGGTTGTGACTACCCTTAATATGATCGAACACAGTACGAGCTTTAGGAAAATAGGGAAGGATTTAAGAGGAGGAACCGATGCACATTGGTTTTGAAGTTCTGAATATTAAAATGGGAGGGAAAGATAGAGTCGGGTAAGGCATTCCACATTCGCGTGGTACGGGAAAAGAAAGAATCCCTGAACTTGACAGTACGTCCGAAGTTGGGCTCAAGGGTAAACTGATGGGCATTCCTAGAAGCACGAGTATTACGGTTGAATTGTTTGAGGGGAGGAATGCAACTGGCTATTTCACTAGAGCATTGTTTATGAAAATAACGATAAAATAATGAAATACAAGAAACATTGCGGCGGTGTTCTAGAGCAGCAAATGTATCGGTTATATTTCTATCGCCTATCATTTTCATAGCTCTTCTTTGAATTCTATCCAATAGACTCAAATGGGTTATTGGAGCACCTGCCCAAACATGAGAGTTGTACTCGAGTTTTGGACGAATAAAGGCTTTATAGATTACAGCCAGATCAGAAGGGGAGAAAAATTTCTTGCATCGCCGAAGAAAACCTAAGCACTTAGCAGCATTTTTGGCGAAGTCGAATATGTGATCATTCCACAGAAGGTGGTCTGTGATACACATACCGAGGACTGAAAGCTTTTCGGTTTCTTCAATGCAAGTGCCACTCATGGATAGTGGCAGGGGGGGGTGGGTTTCGTTTAGACGACAGTAGACAGCATTGAGTTTTTGAAGCATTAAATTCCACGTGGTTTTTAATACCCCATTGGACAAAGCTGTCAAGATCAGAATTTAATGAGCTTATCATACGCTGCCGTTCAAGTTCCACATCCGAAGGACATGGGTGTGAATCTGAAAACGAATATGAGAAGCTGAGGGTGCTGTCGTCAGCGAAACAGTTTATTGGATTAGACGTTTCAGACAGAAGATCATTTATGAATATAAGGAAGAGAGTCGGAGACAAAACGGAGCCCTGGGGCACACCAGCATTTATTTTGTGGATTTCAGACTTGAAACCGTCCAATACAACTTGTATTGAGCGGTCCGAAAGGTAATTTCTAATCCAACGAAGAAGTGGTTCATCGAAACCAAATGCGCGCATTTTCGATAAGAGAGCTTGGTGCCAAACTCTATCAAACGCTTTTGAAATATCAAGTGCAATAATCTTACTTTCTCCAAAACGATGTAGAGATTTGTTCCACTGTTCGGTGAGATATACCATCAGATCACCAGTGGACCTATTGCTACGAAAGCCGTACTGCCGGTCATTAAGAAGCTTTCGTTCCTCGACATATTTCTTGAGCTGGAAATTAATCAGCGTTTCCATGACCTTGGAAAGAAGGGACGTAATTGCAATTGGACGATAATTTGAGGGTGAAGAAGATACGCCTTTTTTAAGGACTGGCTAGACAAATGCTGTTTTCCATCCACTCGGAAAGAGACCAGTAGAGTAGGACAGATGGAAAAGCTTACGCAGTGGTTTTGCCAGCGTTGAAGAACACCTCTTCAGAACAATGGGAGGGATACTATCCAGGCCAGCGGATTTGTGTATATCAAGATCTTTCAGAACTCTGGCAACTGCACGAGTGCGAAAGAAGATTGGTCCCATGAAATCGTTTACGCTCTCAAGTACAGGAGGAGTCAGAACACTTTCTGGCAGCGTCGAATTAACAGCAAACTGTGCTGCAAGCAAATTGGCTTTCTCTAACGAGCTGACAAAAGGGGTGTCGTTGGAGACGAGCGTTGGAACCGACGAAGAAGTGGCATTTCGTATGTTCTTTGCAAATGACCAAACATTTTTACTACCTGTGGGACATTGTAGTATTTTTTGCCTTAATTTCTGGTAATGCAAAAATTTGGTTCGTCGAATATGAACATTACAGGTTTTTCTAGCTTGTTTGAACTTATTCCTCAGTAGGGTTGGCTTTATAACATCGGAAACTTACTTCTCTAACCCTAATAACCTCTTTGCAGCTCGAATCAAACCATGAGTTTTCTTTATTCGGGATAAAATTTCTCATTCCACAAAGAATTAAGTTTGTTATCATATCTGCACTGGCATCTACGTCACTATCGAGGAAGCACAGTGACCAGTTAAAGTTACTAAAGAAACTGTTGAGACCGTCCCAGTTGGCTTTCTCGTATTGCCAAACGGTTCTCGTTGGTACTTTCTCTTTAACTGAGTTTTTTTGGCACGAGAAATTAGCAGATATGACACAATGGTCTGATGTGCCTAGAGGCGATAATACACTCATAGTGTATTTATCAGGGTCAGAGGTAAGAAACAAGTCAAGTATGTTGGCGGATTGACCTGCAACATCAGGGATTCGAGTTGGCTCGTCAACAAGCTGAGTCAGGTGGTTTAACTCAGCAAAGAGCTCAACATACCTTGCTTCGGGTGTTGTCTGGGCAGAAAAGCGAAGCCAACTAGAATTGTGTACATTGAAATCGCCCGCAATGACGATTTCAGTGTGAGGATAATGTGCAACAATTCTTAAGATGGAGTCGGACAGAGCATCAAATTCGTTAAAAGTTGAATTTCTGTCCAGATTTGGGCTCCGATAAATAAAACAGGAATGAATGATGTGCTTATTGACCGTAAATTTGAACCACATGAAGTTAAAATTTGTATTTGAACAGAAACCATATTGTGATTGAAGTTGGTACGCAACATCATTCTTTATATAAACGGCGAGACCATGATGAGGAAAGAATAATGGCACTAAATTGTAACCAGGTAGATTGAATTCCGTATGATCGGAGTTTTCTCCTACCTGAGTTTCACTTAATGAAGTGACTGACTTCAAATTAAAGCGACTCTGCTGCTAAAATCGAGGCAAAGAGTGGTATTACAGCGATTCTTAACACTATTAGACGTGTTATTCGTGGATCACAATATTTAAAGCGTTTAAAATTACAGAAACAACCATCGTTAAATACAATACGAAGACACAATATAATAGATTTTTGTAGGAAGAATATGACGTGGAAAGAAGAGTGGACAAAAGTGGTATTGTCTGACAAAAAAATTCAATTTAGATGGCCCGTACGGATATAATTACTATTTACATGTTATAAGGAAGTAACCTTGGTTTCTGGAGCGCCACTATAGCCGAGAAGGCGGTGTAATGGCGTGGGGTGCAATTTTCTGGTTTTTAACGATTGATCTGGACTTTCCCACATTGAAAATGATGGCAAACTCCTACAAGGAAATATTGTACGAAGATTTTCGTAAGTTTTCTGATGTCCTTGGACCAATACCATGGACATTTCAACAAGAAAACGTGCCAATCCTCAATGCATAGTACAGGGGCGTATACAGCTTTAGTTCTTGGGGGGGGGGTCATGGCAAAAAAAAAACACAAACTAATATTTGTTAAAAGTCAAGTGCCTTATATTTTTTTTTCATATTTTACTGTGCGTAGCTATATAAAAGAAAAGGAAAAAGATCTTAATTAACTATACTAAAGGGTTTTCCAATAGGGACGGGTTGATTTTGACAGCTCGTGGCGGCCATATTGTTTCTTTTACTTTCGGTCAAAATATCATCTTTTAATCAGTTACTACAGACAAATCATCATGGTGAGTTACAGCGTCGAGCAACACGTGCAAATGATGTTTTAGAGCAGTTAGAAGTTTATACCAATTTTGGTTGAAAAATCATCTTTAGCGATGAGGCCCATCTTTGGATGAATGGGTACGTGAATAAGCTAAATTGCCGGATTTGGGACGACACTAATCCACGCAAAATTCACGAGGTGCCAATGCATCCAAATAAAGTTACTGTTTTGTGTGGATTTTGGGCGGGATGCCTGGAGGCGTCATCGGTCCGTACTTCTTTGAATATGATGCTGGCCAGGCCATCACCGTCAACGGCGATCGCTATAGGTCGATGATCACCAACTTCTTGTGGCCTTAATTGGATGATATGGACACTGAAGATATATGATTTCAACAGGATGGCGCTACGTGCCACACAGCTTAAGACACAATCGATACTCTGCACGAGCGGTTTCATGGCATTTATGGTTCCAAAGAAAATTAAAATGAACAACTAAGTCGAAAGAAACTTTATTAGCTGGACCAGTGACCGCGCTCTTCGTTTTTATTCCTGACTGTTACATTTTTTATTTCGGAGGGCCTCAGCAGCAGCATACAGCAATCTCCAGTTGCCTGACCAATAAAAATCAGTTTAGCTAGCTGTCAAAATACTGAGGAAAAAAATTTTTGGATTCGCTTGATTCATTTCTTTTGAATTTTATTCAGAATTTATTTTAATCCTATCAAAGTTTTTATTTCAGCGAATTGAAGTTGCAGGAAAAATTAGTAAAAAAGCACTGTTTTCTGTTTCTTAATTATAGTAAATAGATATAAATATTCACTACTGAAAATGAAAACAATAGCTCTGATTTTCAAAAATGACCACTTGTGTAAATTGCTCTTTTAACAATAGTGGAAGAACTAAAATACATTACATATTCGTATTATAATTAAATACAAAGATTCGTTTTCGTTGTGTTTCAAGAAAAGTGTGAACAAAGTTCACGAGTGATTTTAATATGCCTCTGATTTGAAACAAGTGTATGTCTAGACTGCCACCGATGGAAAAGTGAAAGGCACCTTACAAAATAAATATGTACATCGAATATACCTAATCTTTCTTACCAGTAAGCCTTTTTGATAAAAATAATGAACAAAGTTGTTAAATTCTACGAGCCTAGTCGGTTTTCGTCAATAATTCCATCCGACTGGTCAAACGGTTCACCGCAAGGAGTTCCAAAAAATCTCCTTTACCATAGCTATTAGCTTTTGCATTATGGGATTCATAGGTTACTTTGTAAAAGTAATTCACATCCAAATCAATAACAATATTTTTCAATCGTAAATGTTGAATAAGTGCAAACAAAATCCTTTCATAATAGGTTTTTATCATAGTTTTATATATCTGTCTTTTATCGTTAAGATTAATATTTTTTAATAAGAAGATGAAGAAATTTAAATATTAAAATATTGAAATTACTTTTGTTTTAAGTGGAGTGAATGAATAAAATTCAACTAAAAAGTACAAGTGACCTCAACTCCAGAAATAATTGTGTTCGCCCAAAAAAACCTGACCACGGGTATTTATTTTCTGGGTGCACGAATTTAAACAAATTCCCCTGGAATAATAAAATTCACAGTGACTTTTTCCTGTGATTTTAAGAGTCGGTAAACATCGACCAAAATTTGTGTCTTAGTAGGGTATAACAGACTGACTGAAGAGCCCATTGTTATACCTTGGGCGAAACACAATTATTTCTGGAGTTGAGGTCACTTGTACTTTTTAGTTGAATTAATATTTTTTGGTTAGAATACCTATAAATCGAAAGTTATCACTTTTTTGCTTTTAAAAATTATCTGTCATACAGAAATCAAACAAAACAATTTCTGTATGTGTTCTATAATGTGTTTAAAGATTTTATTTTCAGAAAAAAAAAATGTTCTTTTTTGAAAATCATATTAGTTTTTACTTTACTGAGTGAAAATTTGGTAACAACTCCGCACTTTGATTTCTGTTTGGTTTAACAGGTTTTGACTGTCATCTCAAAACGGAAACTAGCCTATGCATATATTTTAAGATTTGAATGTAATATCATATTATGAGAAGTTTGTTGTTATGTTAAATAGGTACGAGGAAGAAAATCAAAGTATCATCGATTGACCACAAAATAGGTACATATTCCATTGCCATGAAAATTAAATTTCTTATTAAATTGAAGTTACCAACATTCAAATTCTCTATTGAATTCTAAATTAACAATCGAAAATCCTACTAGCTTTCTAAGTAACCAACTTCCTTTTTTTTTTTCTATGTGGTTACTAAAAAAATAATTATTTCAGATCAACAAACAATCTTGAGTTCTCGGGGGGGGACATGACCCCGTGACCCTCACCCCCCCCCTGTATACGCCGTTGCCATAGGATCATTAACAGTTGGATAACCGAAAAAAATGTTACCTTACTTCAATGTCCACCCTGTCTCTGGACCTAAATATTATCGAAAACTTATGGGGATGGATGGTTTGTAAAGTTTACGATTCTGTCCGACAATATGAGGACACAAAATCACTTACTGCTGCAATCAAAGAAGCATGAAGTGCAATTTCTTTAAATTATATAAAATAACTGCATGATTTAGACTCCAAGTGGGTTTTTCAAGTTATTTCAAATAAAGGTGGTAGCAAACATATTAAATATAATTGCAAATAGAAAACTACCCAATTTTTCTGCACTTTTTCAATTTGTTTCGTTATTTCAGAGAATGTTTCTATTCAAGTCGCCCAAAAAAAAAACAGTGTATTTAATGAAGTAACTACAAAAGTGGTAAAAAATAACCTAATGGTATTTTCCTGAATTATTCTGTCCCTGCAGTTTTATTCGCAATAGATCCCTTTTTTAGGAAGTAAAACCAAAAGGTGAATTTATAAATTTATCAAAGCGCTACACGCTCTGATAGTAAAAAAAAGTTTGTTTCTATTCAAGTGGAGCGGAGTGTATATTGTTTTAAATTCAAACATTTCGTTGATTATTTTCATGTCCAAAAATGATCATGACTTGAATTATTATCAATATATGTATATTGTTTTAATCAAAACTAAATTCCTATCAGAATATGAATAGGTAAAACGACGACACCTTTCAGAAAAACAACGGCCTTAGTGATTTTCTTTGAAGACATTAATTACTTGTATTCAAATTGTCAATACCTACTTGGAAGTTTTTTTTTTTTTTCTCTGTTAAATTTAATCACTGTAAGTTATTTGACAAGAACCAAAACTTTATTTAAGCCACTGCATATTTAAATTTCCAATAAACTTACGCCTACAACAACGCTTAGACTGGTACTGGTGCATGTTATTTGATTAAATCGCTTCAATTATCTCTCTGAAGGATTGAAAATATTTATTATATTTATTATTATATTATTATCAGAAACAAATATTCCGGCTCATGGTGTTACTAATTAATATTTTTTTTTAATTTTGTTGATTTTATGCACATAGGTATGATCATTCTTAGTGTAAGATATTTATTTTAATACCTATAAATAATTTTTAAATCAAGTTTTTATAATGATAAGCTTTTGATCATACTGGAATATGAAGAGGAGAAATGAAAAAATTGCTTTCAAGGTTTTTATTACCGAAGACTCAAAACGATAAAGATATTTTTTTAAGCCAAATTAGAAATTTTAAGTTTTAAAACTTAACGTATGGTTCTATTGGAAAATTTCATAAAATACTAAGCAGACAAATTAAACATTACAAAAAATTAAAAAATATATGTATTAATACGCTTAGCAAAACCTAACGATACACTTTTCTCTGTAAATACTCAACGGAACTACATAAATTATATAAACGTTGGAAAGGTTCAAAAGGGTAGTTATGTGCATTCAAGAGGACACAAGCGTCCACAGGTTTTTCTCAAAACCCACCTCTGTCTACCAACTCCTACTCTCACCTCCACGTGGTGAACATCGGGTGTCTAGTACCTCAGCTGGAGACGGGGTTTAAATCCCCGTGGAAAGCTGTTGGGGACAGCCAACGAGAGAGGAGGGGGAGGAGTGTTCCCACTAAGGCACTTCTCCTTTCATCGAGGCGGCAGCGGACGAACTCTCTAGATGGAATCAACGGTGGCGTCTACAGTTCCAGTTAGGTTGAACTACTTAGTGAACACCTTATATGGGCTACTACGACATATTTGTAGCTCAGGCCTATAAGGAGCGGTTTATCCGGCTCCCTACCCTTGGAGTTATACGAAGGGTCTGGTCCTCCGAGTCGGGGGTTGTGCGTCGGGGTAACTTCCCTACCACGTAAAAAAAAGTTTTCCGAAACAACAACAAGCCTCGGATATGGATGATTCTAAAGTTGACGACCCCAGCAAACGAAACAAGGACAATGTATTTCGGATCTGCACGTGGAACGTCCTGTCCTTATACAGAACACGTGCAGCCGAACAATTAGTGGAGAACCTGGACAGGCTAAAGGCTGACGTAACAGCCATCCAGGAAGTGCGATGGGATGGAGAGGGCGTACGGAGACTGAAAACGTGTGACATCTACTACGGCGGGTGCTTGAAAGAACAGGGTCAGCGGCTCTTTGGTTGTGGTTTTGTGATAAGGGGAAGACTTAGGCAAGAAGTCTTGGGCTTCAGAAGTGTAAGCGAGCGCCTGGTCACAATCCGCATCAAAGGCAAATTTAAGAACATTTCGCTGATTTGTGTTCACGCCCCCCATGAAAGGAGAGAAGACTCAACCAAAGAAGCATTCTACGATCTCTTGGAGACAACGTATGATATGTGCCCGAAGTACGACGTGAAGATCATTCTTGGTGACTTCAACGCAAGATTCGGAAAGGAGGGCATCTTTGGTTCGATAGTCGGAGGACACAGCCTACACGACGAAACTTCCGGCAACGGACACAGGCTGGCAGACTTTGCGGCGGGGCGAAATGTCATCATCTCAAGCACCTACTTCCCACACCTCAATATACACAAGGGGACTTGGCGGTCACGTGATCAAGTAACCGTCAACCAAGAGGACCAGTGGGAACACTGTCAACAAGCCATCAGAAGTGCCGCCTCTGATGTGCTGGGTTTCACTAGGCGAATACAACGAAACCCCTGGTTCGATGAAGAGTGCCGGCTAGCGCATGCAGCTAAGGACGAGGCCTACCAGGCAATGCTGCAGACTCGAACAAGAGCTGCTGAGAGAGTGGCCCGGGAGCTCTACGGGCTGAAACGAAAAGAGGAACGCCGACTTCTCAGGAGGAAAAAGAGAGAGCACGAGAAGCGGGCGGTAGAGTCTATTGAGGGTTGTAGCGGTAGGGGAGATGTTCGAAAATTTTATCAGAGGGTGAAGCGATCCACCCAAGGATTCAAGGCTAGAACGGAAGCCTGCCGAGATGAGAGTGGGAATATGGTAGTAGACAAACAGTCAGTGCTGAGGATCTGGAAAGAACACTTCTCTAGACTGCTTAATGGCGAAGACAGCCAAGATGCCGCTAATAGGCAGAACGCTCCATTCAACTTGGACGATGATGGCCAAGAGTTCCGTCCACCCGACCTAACCGAAGTGCGGCTGGCGATATCCAAACTTAAGTCGTACAAGGCTGCTGGTGCGGATGGCTTACAAGCCGAACTATTTAAATCAGCGGGAGATGAATTGGCTAGGAGGATACACCAGCTCATCTGCAAAATTTTTTCGGATGAAAGTATGCCCGATGAATGGAACCTCGGTATAGTGTGCCCCATCCATTAAAAGGGAGATGTTCTGAAATGTACCAACTACAGAGGAATTAGTCTCCTAATCGTCGTTTATAAAATCTTGTCGGCCATCCTGTGTGACCGCTTAAAACCTTTTGTCAACGATCTGATCGGCCCTTATCAGTGCGGTTTTAGGCCAGGCAAGTCAACCGTCACGTCGATCAAATGTTCACACTCCGACAGATTTTAGAAAAATCCCGGGAATTCCAGATCGATACACACCACCTTTTTATCGATTTTAAAGTTGTGTATGATAGCGTGAAAAGGGACGAATTATACAGAGCCATGTCGAGTCTCGGCATCCCTGCCAAACCCGTCCGTCCGCCTGTGCAGGATGACGATGGAGAAATCTCGCTGCTCCGTCAAAATTGGTAAGAACACCACTGATTCCTTTGATGTTGAGAAAGGATTGAGGCAAGGCGACGCGTTATCATGCAACCTATTCAACATCGTTCTTGAAGCCGTTGTACGCAACGCACATGTCAACACCAGCGGTACAATCTATCAAAAGTCCGTTCAATTGCTTGCGTATGCGGATGACATGGACATTGTCGGCAGAACGAAGCGAGCTGTGGCAGGGGCATTTGCGAGCATTGAATCGGAGGCGGCTAGAATGGGATTGGCGGTTAATGAGGACAAGACGAAGTATATGCTGTCATCGAGAGAGGAATCTCAACATCGTCGACTCGGGAAAATATCACGATGGACAGATATAACTTCGAATTTGTCAAGGACTTTGTCTACCTGGGCTCCACTATTACATCACAGAATGACATCAGTGCAGAGATCAAGCGAAGAATTATTCTTGCCAACCGCTGTTTCTTCGGTCTAAGAAGGCATTTAAGTAGTAAGGCCCTCCCTCAGAGAACCAAGGAGACTTTATACAAAACCCTAATCATCCCGGTCCTGCTTTATGGGTCAGAAGCATGGACACTGAAAGATTCGGATAAAAATCTGCTAGGGTGCTTTGAGAGGAAGATTCTTCGTGTGATTTTCGGTCCGGTGTGTATCGAAGGAGTATGGAGGAGAAGATTCAACGACGAGCTATACGGGCTATATAGCGACGTTGACCTGGTCAAAAAGCTGAAAATACAGCGGCTGAGATGGCTGGGGCACGTGGAGCGTATGGAAAGCAACGCACCTGCCCGACGAGTCTTCGAATCCAGCCCCTATGGGGTACGCAGCAGAGGAAGAAACCGTAACAGGTGGCGCAATCAAGTGAGTGACGACATCAAAGCACTCGGTGTGCGCAACTGGAAGCGGCTAGCTAGGGACAGAGCTGGCTGGAGGGGCTTGTTAGTTGAGGCCGAAGCCCATCCTGGGCTGTGAGCGCCATCAAAAGTAAAGTAAGTAAGTAGTGGAAAGGTTTTTCCCCACAGATTTGCAGAAACCAAAAATTATGTCTGTAGTTTAGTTTTTTTTTAGTTAGTTTTTAGTTTATTGACTTCATAAATATAAATAAATTACATTTCAGTGTTTTCGAATTTTCTAAGTCCTTGTATGCTTTGGCCGAAGGCCGTCTACCAGAGTGACATTTAAATTTAATTTATACATTTTTAACAAAAAAAAAAAAAAAATATATTGTATATATATATGTACATATTTCCATTATTATTATTTTGAAACATATCTTTTAAAAATTTTCTTGAATAATTTGGTTTCTGTAACGAAAAGCATTCGAAATATACCCAACCAGAAGGTCCCAACCACGCTCTCCATTCAAAATAGTGATCATTTCTGCCAAACTAAGGGTGTCTGCTGTAAAGAAATTCCTTTGAAATTCCTTGAGTATTGGACAGATTCCCATAAAGTGCAAAACATCTTCGCGAACTTTCAAATTGCATAGATCGCACAGTAATGGTAGTTCTGGCCTATGCGGAATATAATTCAATCCAATGACTTCACCTCTCACTTTAAATATCATGCTGATTTGTTCAGTTGTGTTTTGTGTCAGGAAATACGTGTTGATATTCAAAAAATGGTTCAGTTTGCTGCATTAGCTTCTGTATTGTGACGACTCCGCTTCCTTAGTGAACTTATCATACATCATATTTCCAACGTTCCTGAGCAAATTGTTGAATTTTAACTTCAAAGCATCTGGATTATCGTTGGTTGATACTGTAAAATAAGCTGAAGATTCGTTGGCCAATTTGTTCCATTCAGTAACGCAAGTTCCCCCAGAATGTATCAACTGCACCAGAACGAGTCTAGGAATCCTTTCTTCTCCCATCGCCATTACTCTTGCCACGTAATCGAAGTGCATTTTGAGCGTATCCAAAAATAGCGAGGCTAGAACTACTAGGCAGCCTGAAAGTATTTCGAATAAAAAAGCGAAGGAATTTTTCCACAGCCTCGAAGGAAAGATATCCCCATATTTGGGCACACTGCATGTGAAATGTTTTTCTTATCAATACAACTTCTCCACACTGAACACATACTACGTTTAGCTTCAGATAATTCGAATTAAAGATGCTTATTTAGGTTAAGGTTAGAAGCAATTAAGACCCCTAGGTACTTATATTCCTTAACAATCTCTATTGGTTTGTCCTCAAACATCAACTTTTCACTTCTCGAGTACCTGCCACCCCCACTCCTCATAATCATAATTTTTGACTTGGCAAGATTAACCGATAGATTCCAAGTTTTACAGTAGCGCTCGAGTCGATTTATCATTAGCTGCATACCGTTTATAGTTTCTGAAAGGAAGACTAAATCATCTGCAAACATCAGTCCTGGTATGTTTTTTCCACTTATAACAATTCCCGCTTTTAGACTATCGATGACGTCGTTTATGTACAAAACAAAAAATAGAGTACTGAGAACGCATCCATTGACGTATCAAACTCGTCTGAGAGGGACTTACCATCCCATACCCTGGCAACATTTTCTTTGTAGATAGCTCTAATGACATCTATCATTTTTGTAGAGATTCCGTATCTGTAGAGTTTGTAGAAAAGTGCTTCCTTGGGTATTGAGTCGAAGGCTGCGCGAAAATCTACAAAAAAAGCATACAGCTTTTTCCTTCTCTTTTTATAGATGTCTCCAATATTTACCAGAGAGAAATTTGGTCAATTGTTGAATGGTTTTTCCTGAAACCCGCTTGGAATTGGTGCAAAATCTGCTTGTTTTCAACCCACTCACTAAGCCGGTTAAATTGAATTGAGTCAAATATCTTTGCCACTGTGTTGAGAAATGAAATGCTTCTATAATTAGTCGGATCTGCAGGGTCTCCTTTCTTGTATAGTGGGAAAATAATTGATCTTCAAAAACTTTCAGTAACATCTCCAATCTCAAAAATTCTGTTATACTCCACGGTTAGAAGGTTTACGAATTCGGATGTTAGATTTTTTAAAAATTCAAATGTAATTCTATCCTCACCCGGCGCTTTCCCATTTTTGGATTTCTCTATAACCATTTCTACCTCAGCTAGCGTGATGGGAGCATCTAAGTATTCATCAAATATATACGGTGCTGCATATTGAATTGATGGTATATCCGTGTTGAATTGAGGAGGTTCATGAAATGCATTTTTAACTCCTCTATATTGATAACTGTGCAGGTCGTGTTTTTTTTCCCACTTACATGTCTAACTGCTTTCCAGAATTCCGCTGAAGCTTAAGCTTTGTTTATTATCTCAATGTTTTTTTTGGTCCATTTCACTTTTTTTTTATTACAGAGCTTTTTGTAATATTTATTTGCCTTTTCATAAAGCCTTTTAAAATAACAATTCAAAATAACAAAAATTATGTCTGTATGTAGCTGTTAAAGCATTTAATGGACATTTGAATTTTTGCAGATAAATGATTTTTATCATTTTTAGGGTTGGGCTTAGACGTCTGAAGTATCGGGAGATGATGACCATTATTGATTTGGAGTTTTTGGTCCAAAATTTGGAATCCATACATTACCATAAAGCCAAATTTATTTAAACCAAAATTAACTTCCGTAGGAAATACATAAATATTGAAAGTATAGTAGACTAAGCTTTAAGATCAAAAAAATTAATATTTTGTATATACGACGTACATACATACATACATACATACATACATCCATATGTTTGACAGTATTTGAAAAAAAGTGAGTTTGTGTGAAATTAAAGTTTATTTGTATCGTATTTCTCAATATAATCCAGTTTTTATTTCTGTATTTCCCAGGGCCACTAGATACACGTAATGTTGCAAGATTATCCTGACTTCATAAAAGTAAACATTCAGAATCAATGTTAAAATACTCGCGAACTAATTTTACTATTAATGTACATTTTTGCTAAACTTTGATATCATTTCTGAAAGCAAACTTCTATACACTTCTAAGAGAGTAACATTTATAAATAGGGCTTGCCAATTCAGGATATTTATTTTCACGAACTCGGGATACGTTATTTTATAAACCTTATTTGAAACTCGATCGAGACCTGCAAAAAATGTTATTGGAAAACTCCAAAATAAGTACATTCTAGAATTCACCGGTAAAGCTTAGAGTTTTTCCAGCAATATTGATAAAAGTCTGAAATGTTGTGTTTCATAATTCATTTTGAACGTTTTACAACATTTTGTTTGGGCATCAGTATCTTAGGTGCCCTACTTCACGGGTTCCGAGGATTTTTAATTCCTTTTATGTGTCCTCTGTCTCGCTTACGCAACTATTTTTAAGTATTAAAAAGACCAATGGTTGTTTGAATTTTTTGTATATGGGCACTTGCCAACAAAATTCATATTTAGGACAAAGATTGGTTTAACTTAAATTAATGGTAATGTTAGCTTGAGTACTTTTAAAAAGGCAAGAAATTAGGTGAATTATATCCGTCCACTAAGCGGGAGCATATTTTCATATTTTTTTTTTAAAGCTATACGGTTGGGCACTTATTTCATTTTCAAATTAAAAAAAGTACGTATACGCCAAGGTGGACGTAATTTCGAATTTCAATTTAGAAATTTATATTTTCATAATTTAAGCAGAACAAAATTTTGTTTAACCAGAAAAATAAAGAAGTGTAAAATGTGGTTTATAGGTGAATTATTGAATAGTTAATGAATAAAATATTGAAAACAAAATATACAAAATATTCAAGACAAAATGTGTACGAATGCCAAATGAATGCACTCGTACGTATCCGTAAATTTTGTTCGTTTTTTTTTAATTAGTTTTGCTTCATATTCGGCCACTGGCGATACTAGATAAATTTATTTTTCTCAGTTACTTATGAGTTTTTCTGGAGCAAAGCATATTTTTCTCATTCAAAATCTACATGTTTTTGCCCTTTTTAGCCGTAAGCCTCGTTTTTACTTGCAACTCATTTTAATAATATTCGAATTCAAGATTTTGATCAGATAAGAAAATATGATGACACAAAAATAGTATGTCCCGCAATTTTGTAAATCAGTCTGAAAAAAAACGTAGTTTCGCAATTTTTTTCCAGATCATAATAACTTTAGAAACCTGTTTTTTTTTATTGTCCTTTAAGTATTTTATCTTTTTCATTTTAAATGTGGAAAATTAAGGTTTATTTACAAGAAGTACTAGAAATACTGCATGCTTTTTTTCATCATGAGCATCTGAACATGAAAACCAAGGAAAGCTTTAAAAGGTTAACTTCAACATATTCAAAGTTATGCTATCGACTTAACAAAACAAAGTTAAGTTTTAAATAAGCAATGATATAGATAATATTAAAACGAGTAGCAATACGTACCGAGTATTAACATATTCTCCTTAATTCTGTCTCCAATTGGATTTTATTAAAATAAATTCGTAAACAAAAATTTAATAAATTCATTTAGCATTTTGCATTTTGTACAGAGAGGCGGCGGAAGGGGTGTGCGGAGTGTGCCACCGCACACGGGCCCGCGCTTCAAGGGGCCCCGCACGTGCCACATTAAAATGGCTACACTTCTTGAAATAATAAAAGAATGCCAACCGAAATAAATATTATAACAATATTTAGTGATAGTTGAGAGTTCTAAGTACGTGTACAAAATCAGTGCCAACTTAAATGTCCTACTTTGACCACAGCAATGATGCAAACATTGCGTTTTGCACTCATGTTTGCATCATGTTTCTTTCTAAAACTATTAGACCAATTTGGATTGAATTTCTGAACGTCGTCTTATAATACTCTTGACTATTTTTAACAGAATTGGACCATTTTTTACCTGTTTTTTGAGTACTTCAAAATTACTAAGATTTTCAGATTTTTTTTTACTTACGATATACATACGTAGTATAGGGCAAATTTAGGATTCGTGCAAAAGAAAAATCGAAATAATAAAAAAAAAATCCCTATAATAATGAGTGATTTTTTAAGAGGTTTAGAACTTTAAAAAAAAAAAAACACAAAAAATTCGAAAAAATGAATGAAATATTTATTTGAATCGATAGTTTAAACCTTGCAATTTAATGTTTAAAGATAATTTCATGCAAATGTTGACCGCGGCTGCGTCTCAGGTAGCCCATCCGCTGAGTCCAATTTTGGCATACTCTTTCACACATATCGGCCGGTATTTCACGAATGAATGCATGGATGTTGGCTTCCAGTGCGTCAATCGAAGCGGGCTTGTCCCTATAGACATTAGCTTTGACATACCCCCACAAAAAATAGTCTAATGGTGTCAAATCGCACGATCTAGGCGGCCAATTGACCGGCCCGAAACGTGAAATTAACTGTTCACCAAACTCGCCTCCCAATTGCGCCATTGTTTCGCGTGCTGTGTGGCATGTGGCACCGTCTTGTTGAAACCACATATCATGCAAGTCAAGAACTTCCATTTCGGGCAAAAAAAAGTTTGTTATCATCGCTCGGTAGCGTTCACCATTGACAGTAACGCTGCGATTCGCATCATCTTTGAAGAAATATGGCCCAATAATGCCGCCGGCCCATAAACCGCACCAAACAGTGGCTTTTTCGGGATGCATTGGTAGCTGTTGCAATGCTTCTGGCTGATCTTCACTCCCAATGCGGCAATTCTGCTTGTTTACGTACCCATTCAACCAAAAATGAGCCTCATCGCTGAACACAATTTTTCGATAAAAAAGAGGATCCTCGGCCAGCTTTCCAAGAGCCCATTCACCAAAAATTCGGCGTTGTGGTAGGTCTTTAGTTCTTGCACCAGCTGTATCTTAAAAGGCTTTACGCCCAAATCCTTCCGCAAAATTTTCCACGTAGTGCTGTAACAAAGGCCTAACTGCTGGGAACGGCGCCGAATCGACATTTCGCGGTCTTCTGTCACACTAGCTGATACGGCCGCAATATTTTCTTCACTACGCACAGTACGTAAACGTGTTGGTGGTTTAATGTCCAACAAAGTAAATTTGGTGCGAAATTTGGTCACAATCTTCCGAATAGACTGCTCAGAAGGTCGAGAATGCCGACCATAAAATGGAAGCAGCGCGCGATGAACATTTCGAACCGAGCACGAATTTTGATAGTAAAATTCAATAATTTGCAAGCGTTGTTCATTTGTAAGACGATCCATGGTTAAATTGCAAACCAAACTGAAGCTGTTTGACAGTGACACAAGGTACTAAACACACGTCAGCTGTCAAAACCAGTGTTGCCAAAACGAACCAGCTAAAAAATCACCCGTTATATGCCTGTAAGACCCATTCTGTGAAAATCTCGCGTAAATATGTATTTTTTTATTTTTACTTGCTCACATGTTATGGGTTTTTATTGGAAAAATCATTAAATTAAAGGGTGCAAATTTGATGAGTGTGAAATTTAATCATATCTTTTTTATTTGGACATAACTCAAAAAAGAAGCATCATTTATAGGTTATGCTTAAAACCTTTTTTGAATGGCTTACACTAAAAATATTGTTATTGTTTTTTTTTTATTTATACTCGTAGCTTAGTATACAAAATTTGTTTAAATAAATAAAAAGAAAAAAGATTTTTGATAAGAATCGGTCGAGAACAGTCGCTGTTTGTTTGTCATTCGAACACAAATAAATAAGAGCATTGTACAAAAAACGCAGTCAGTCCTTTATTACATAACATTTTCAAAAAAAAAAAAAATTATCTAACATATTTAGTATAGCAATTTTTTTTTCGATATGTATGATCTTAAAAACATTTAAAAAAAATAAATCATTTGATTTAAAAATTTTATTAAAAATTATTTGTATATTAGGCTTTTGAAATAGGTCATTATAACTTAGTGGTCCGCTCAAACTATAGAAGGAGAGGTTTTTAGCTAGCACATTATAATGCCAGTCAGAATTTAAACGGACAGATTTTCGGAATTAAAAATAAAGCAAAGCAACGCAAGCACGGGTATTCAAGTTTAATAAACTTACTTTACTGTACTTTTGATGGCGCTCACAGCCCAGGATGAGCTTCGGCCTCAACTAACAAGCCCCTCCAGCCAGCTCTGTCCCTAGCTAGCCGCTTCCAGTTGCGCACACCGAGTGCTTTGATGTCGTCATTTACTTGATTGCGCCACCTGTTACGGGTTCATCCTCTGCTGCGTACCCCATCGGGGTTGGATTCGAAGACTCGTCGGGCAGGTGCGTTCCACGTGCCCCAGCCATCTCAGCCGCTGTATTTTCAGCTTTTTGACCAGGTCAACGTCACTGTATAGCCCGTATAGCTCGTCGTTGAATCTTCTCCTCCATACTCCTTCGATATACACTGGACCGAAAATCACACGAAAAATCTTCCTCTCAAAGCACCCTAGCAGATTTTTATCCGAATCTTTCAGTGTCCATGCTTCTGACCCATAAAGCAGGACCGGGATGATTAGGGTCTTGTATAAAGTCTCCTTGGTTCTCTGAGAGAGGGCCTTACTACTTAAATGCCTTCTTAGACCGAAGAAACAGCGGTTGGAAAGAGTAATTCTTCGCTTGATCTCTGCACTGATGTCATTCTGCGATGTAATAGTGGAGCTCAGGTAGACAAAGTCCTTGACAACTTCGAGGTTATATCTGTCCATCGTGATATTTTGCCCGAGTCGACGATGTTGAGATTCATCTCTCGATGACAGCATATACTTCGTCTTGTCCTCATTAACCGCCAATCCCATTCTAGCCGCCTCCGATTCAATGCTCGCAAATGCCCCTGCCACAGCTCGCTTCGTTCTGCCGACAATGTCTATGTCATCCGCATATGCAAGCAATTGAACGGACTTTTGATAGATTGTACCGCTGGTGTTATCATGTGCGTTGCGTACAATGGCTTCAAGAACGATGTTGAATAGGTTGCATGATAACGCGTCGCCTTGCCTCAATCCTTTCTCAACATCAAAGGAATCGGTGGTGTTCTTACCAATTTTGACGGAGCAGCGAGATTTCTCCATCGTCATCCTGCACAAGCGGACGAGTTTGGCAGGGATGCCGAGACTCGACATGGCTCTGTATAATTCGTTCCTTTTCACGCTATCATACGCGACTTTAAAATCGATAAAAAGGTGGTGTGTATCGGTCTGGAATTCCCGGGATTTTTCTAAAATCTGTCGGAGTGTGAACATTTGATCGACGGTTGACTTGCCTGGCCTAAAACCGCACTGATAGGGGCCGATCAGATCGTTGACAAAAGGTTTTAAGCGGTCACACAGGATGGCCGACAAGATTTTATAAGCGACGTTTAGGATACTAATTCCTCTGTAGTTGGTACATTTCAGAACATCTTCCATTCCATTCATCGGGCATACTTTGCTCCGACCAAATTTTGCAGATGAGCTGGTGTATGCTCCTAGCCAATTCATCTCCCGCTGATTTAAATAGTTCGGCTTGTAAGCCATCCGCACCAGCAGCCTTGTACGACTAAAGTTTGGATAACGCCAGCCGCACTTCGTTTAGGTCGGGTGGACGAAACTCTTGACCGTCATCGTCCAAGTTGAATGGAGCGTTCTGCCTATTAGCGGCATCTTGGCTGTCTTCGCCATTAAGCAGTCTAGAGAAGTGTTCTTTCCAGATCCTCAGCACTGACTGTGTGTCTACTACCATATTCCCACTCTCATCTCGGCAGGCTTCCGTTCTAGCCTTGAATCCTTGGGTGGATCGCTTCACCCTCTGATAAAATTTTCGAACATCTCCCCTACCGCTACAACCCTCAATAGACTCTACCGCCCGCTTCTCGTGATCTCTCTTTTTCCTCCTGAGAAGTCGGCGTTCCTCTTTTCTTCTGATGGCTTGTTTAATAAAATGAAAATTAAATCCGTAAAATCTTCGAACTAACTGATTTTATTTAAAAATTAACAATTTAATTCCTCATAAAGAAAAGAAAAATGTACATGCGAACTAAGCCACTCATTGGCATTAGTCCGTATATCCTTTTGAGATCAGCTCCAATATCATATCACTTTACATGGCGGATTTTTTTACTCGTTTTGTCCTCGTATTTCATTCCCCTCTAGTATGTCATTGTTATCTTTGTCTATGAAGAAAACAACTCTTACTCGTATATATAATTCCTCGGGTGAACAAAATGCTATTTAACTCACATATAAAGAATATGAATTGTTGTAATCATTTTTTGTATCGCGTTGTCCTGGTTTTTCTGCGTAAAGTATGGTCGTATACCTTACCCCGCCTGCTCCTCCCATGCACAGTCGTATGAACCCTTCCACAGTTTAACATCCTTTATTGTATTTCTATTTCCAATCCAACTTGTTGCGCCAAGGATTTTTTTTCCTCTGTTGTCTCTTGTTGCGGCTTTATCATTTTTTTTTCTTTTTAATATAAAGGATCCATTTTCCATTGTTATTCTAACGAATCACAAAAAATAAAAAACCCTTTATAATATGCACTGAAATGAAAAGGAAAACAATTTTAATTGCCGTTGTTCACAATATTCTTTCATATTTTTTGTATATGATGATTCTGTTTGGTTTTTGTTTCTTTATTTGTCCTGCTGTTGATTAATATTCTTTTTGTTTCTTTTACAGAAACTTGAGCAAGACGATGACGACCAGTATTTCAACTCCCCCTGGGCCGACAGCGGCAGTTTAAAACGCCAAGTGCATGGTTTGGAAAATCTAAAATTTCGTTTTGGAAAGTAAATTAAAAACACACACACAAAATTGTAGACAGTTAAGGATATTTATAAATGTCCACAATTAATAATTACAAAAATAGAATTATGTATAATAATAAATAACTTTTTCACTCTTCACATAAAAATTAAAGAAAAAAAAAATAAAATTAAAAAAATAATAATTTTTATTTGCATATTGCGTAGATTTTTTCGAATTAATTCATACAAACCAACAAAAATATATGAATATAAAACAAAACAGTCGCATTATTCAATATGTTTAAATATACATACATTCATATAACCTTAAACAAAAATGCAATAACAAATAATATGTAGCTAGAGCTATATAAAATAAAGTACTTAATATGAATGGCAACTTGAAAATTGGTACAAAATAAAAAAAATGTATATTCATATAAAAACATAAACAAAATCTATAAAGGAAAAATCTGTTACGTACTTGTAATTCAAATTATTTCGATAATAAATTTCCAACAAAACAAAAATAAAAGCTTTAAATAATTTTATTATTGCCGCATGAGCATTGTGAATAAAATTTAAAAATACAAATAAAAAGATATAACTATATAAATATTTATTTGAACACAGTTTGGCACAAAATCCATCGAAGGATATTTTTTTTTTGTAAGCTCACTATTAAGATACAAAAATACATTTAAAAATAATTACCCGGCGCTTTTAATCGAGGTACTATATTGAATATAAAACTGCAGAGGCAGGAAATTCTTTTGTTTACAAAAAAGTTACTTGCTTTTTTATAATTTTCCACTTTTAAGTGAGTCAATAAAGCATAAAGGCAGCACTCAAAGAAGGCATTTTTAATAATAAAAATAATAATCGATACATGAAGAGCCTTCTAACGATTGACTTAGAATAGAGGAATAATTGAACATCGGGGCTTCTATAAAATTAGTTTTAAAGAATGGTTGGGTTTAAAAAGGACCAAAGCAAATGTCAAAGTTTGGAAAGGCATTTTTATATTTTATTAACTTAAGAAATTATTTTGATCAATATCCGCTTTTTTCCCCGCTGTTTTATTTTATGGAATGTTTTATTTTCAGTTGGGTGAATGAATGCAAATGGGAGTTTTCTTGAAAATTTAATTGTATTCAAATTGATAAAATTTGTGTCTGAAGTCGGGTGAATATGACATGATCTAATCCAGATTAATTTTGTACACGTATAAATACATAAGAAAAATGAAATCTTGCAACAACAAATTTAAAAGGAACAGCTGAATTTACTAACAAGGTATTTCGATTGGTGAAAATTCAGATTTGTTCTTATCATTTTCCTTAAAATTAACATCTGCAAAATTGAATTTAAATTAAAAAAATAATTTTACCAACGGAACACAAAAATCTGCTCTTTGACAGATCGAAACCAAACACAATAAACAGATATAAGGTATGCTCATTGCGTTTTGACATATGTGGTGGGACGTCATCGCCATCTGGTTCGGATATAAGATAGAAGAAAAGAATACCATTTCATTGGATTGTTTTTATAATTTTTCTATTTTTACAGTTAATTTCACCTAAAATAAATTGTTTAAATGCTTAATTCTAAAATACAGTCTACACTTAACAAATAGTCTTTTTGCACTTAGTCTAGATGCACAGCTTCATCATTTTTTAAATTGATTTCCAGGAACTTCCCTTCTGTATATACATATATGTTCCTTATTGTTTTTAATACAAATGTTTTCTAACCCCCATATTAACAAACGGAGCTAGCGGCTAGTTATCATGCACTCGTGATGGATTAGGAGATTTCTGCCACTCACGAGCTAGCTAAGCCAACAAAGAGGGTGGTTTAGCGAAGGGTTAAATAAGAAATGAAAATATCCTACGTTTTAATTTACCAATTATCTCTTAATACATGCTTACACAAGAGCTCGAAAGTTACAGGTGAGTTAAGCGCTGTTTTTATTAATATGGCTGTAAAAGTCTAACATTTTCAAGAATGGATCAATTGGTTTCTAAGTCCACCTTCCAAATTTGCATCCACCAAATAAAGCTGCAGGATGTAAAAGTGTTGATGGTACTGATTGTTTCTTTAAAGCTCTATAATAGGGCGACTTCACAGGCCATACAGATGTCCAACATCACAACCACAATCCAATCAACAAAGAGCCTGATTATACGGTTCGTTTCGTCGTTCGTGTTTTTGACAGGCAAGAACGTTCATGATTACATGGTTCGCGAAAATACGTACGTACTTCCATTCGTTATTTTGACGTTCATGGAATTGGGGGATGTTTTGTAAGAAAATAATCAGTAGTAATAAATAAAAATATTTTTTAATCACTTATTTCGCAAATACAAACGCATATTAGGTGTATCCAATTACGAAACACTATTTTTCAATTCAATAATTTTTGTTCAAATCGATTTTTGCTAACATCGAGGAGAATTGTGGTTGCCAAATCAGAAACGTCAAAGTTCAACCAGAAAAAGTCTTCAAATTTTCATTCCTGCTTTCGTTACTTCCTTTCTCTACATTTCTACTCCCTCACCCAAGCTGTCAAAAAGACGAAAGATAAAACAACCGAAAAAACGAATCGTGTAATCGGGCACAAACAGTGTATTTTTACTCACTGGGCAAATCATGTCATGTTCATTGGCCTTTTACAACTTTTTCTATCTTTTGCAAGAAAATTCACTTAAACATTCAAGAAAACCCAAAAATAAACTCACACGCACATGAAACGTGATCTCATGGTCAAGCTTTGAACAGCCCTTCATGTCTTGTTCAAAACGTTATTTTTTTCGACATGTTGCTGCATGGACATGGATTTTTTGGACTCCATGGGATTGTTTTTAGACATGTTCATAGTTCAGCCATCGTTTATGGCCTGTGGAGGCCCGTAAAAGTATATCCTTAAACCTTAACCCCCATATTAATAAACGAAGCTATCTTTAACTCGTGGATTAGGAGTAAGATTTCTGCCACTTACAAGCTAGCTAAACCACCAAGAAAGGTATATTTATTTGTCCTAGTTAATCCTTCGCTTAACTACCTTCTTTGGTGGTTTAGCTAGCTCGTAAGTGGCAGAAATCTTACTCCTAATCCGCGAGTTAAAGATAACTCGCCGCTAGCTTCGTTTATTAATATGGGGGTAACTGTATATTCACCCTCAACTAAATGTCCTGAGCAAACAACCTTGTTTTCTA